>CM050528.1:26745115-29145115 GCA_027563665.1 Antrozous pallidus | reverse complement strand
CAATTGTTGACAGTTTGCAAATAAACTTACAGAATTCTTTACAGGCTTGAATGTTTGTTTGTTTTTATGTTAACGGTACACATTATGAAAAAGAGAGGGTCACAAGGTTGCCTTCTTAGAGATCTGCTCTGTTCTCTGAAGAACCTGGGTCCAGCCACTGCAGCTGAGCCAGCCACAAGCTTCCCAAAAACCACAGAAGCTGCAGACAACCATCTGAAGGCCTCACATCCCACCTTCCAGCTTAAATCCCTTGTACATGTTATACATGGGAAAGCACAACTGAATCCCCCTTCCCTATATGTCTGCTCCCTTGGACCTCCCACTTGGCAATGCCCTTGGCTTCGGTACAGACACTGCCTCCCAAAGCACACCTGCAAGGCCTTTTCCTCGCAGAGGACCCTAAAGTCAGGAAAGAGCAGCAGCCCCTTCACAGTCACAATCTGAGGGGAGGAGAACCCTGCGCCTTGGGTATTAGACTCCCACCAACCTCCTAACTAAGATTTCAGCTAGACAATAGCCAAGAAAAAAGTGACTCCCAACCCTCTCTCCCTTCCTTCCTTCCTTCCTTCCTTCCTTCCTTCCTTCCTTCCTTCCTTCCTTCCTTCCTTCCTTCCTTCCTTCCTTCTTTCCTTCCTTCCTTCCTTCTCCCATCTCTCTCTCTCTCTCTCTCTCTCTCTCTGTCTGTCTCTCTCTCTCGCTTGTTTCTCTAGTGATGTCAATGTGTGCATCTGTCATAGAAAAGCTTGTTCCCCTGTCTTGGGTTCAGAGATCTTCCCTCATAGTAGCTGTACCAGCACGCTGGAAGCCGGGTGGGTGCCTGGCCTGTTTTGGCTGACACTGGCAAATTAATGTGGGCATCCCCTAAAACAAAATGGTGTCTGGGAGCAGAGCCAAGCTGGGGAGAGAAGCACAAAGTCACAACAGATTATTTGTCTGTTGAAACAGAAGGAGGAAGATATCAAAACCTGGATCCATTTGAATCCAGCCTCCTTAAGATGTTCTTTATTTGCAACACAGAAAACTTCCTCTAATATCTATCAACAGGTGCTATAACTATAGCTTTCTGAATATTAGTCATCATAGTCATGGCAACAAAAAAAGGAGGAAGTAGCCGAAACTGATTTGGCTCAGTGGATAGAGCATCAGCCTGTGACTGAAAGGTCCCAGGTTGGATTTTGGTCAAGGGCATGTACCTTGGTTGTGGGCACATCCCCAGTCGGGGGTGTGCAGGAGGCAGCTGATTGATGTTTCTCTCTCATCGATGTTTCTAACTCTCTATCTCTCTCTATCTCTCTCTATTGAGAGTTTCTAACTCTCTATCTCTCTCTATTGATTAAATAAACCTACTGATTTAATTAATCAATAAAATATGTTAAAAAAAAAGAAAGAGGAAGTAGCAAGGGGTTTCCAGGTTTCTCAGGTTGCTTCTTCCAGTCCTCAGCCCAAGACACACTTGGTCGGGCCTATTACTGGTGAGCGTGTTGAGGAAGATGCGTTGGCCCACTGTGCTGTCCAGCACACTGTGCCTTCCTGTGTCTCAGGTACTTAGTGCATTGATAGAAGATTAGATTTGCTTCTGTGTCTCTTAGGCTGTAAGCTCCTTAAGGCAAGTGTATTTTTTACTTAATTGTCATTTTCAGAACTAATATATAGCACATATATATGTGTTGAATGGCTTATTTGTTGACTAAATTGCATAAATGCATGACATGTGCACATTCCAATTTCATTAAGGAGACTTGAGTAAGTATGGCAATTTCTGGAAATTTAGCAGCATCTTTTACTTTAAAAGCTCCATCTACAATTCTATTTTCATCCATTTGAGACAAATACCAAAATGATGCAAATGTAAATTATTTAATTGGGTCATTAAGGCAATCTGCTTGTGGCTCAGTGCACACAGATAGCTGAGGAAAAAATAAAATGGAGAAAATAATGTGACTTCACTTTTTCTTTCAGATTTATTAGGAAATGGCTAACCCTGACCTCCCATTTCAATATTGTTCATATGACTAGAGAAGAAAAACAAACAATGAAACCAGACTTCAAGCTGAATAAACGTGAAATTAAATGACAATCTCAGTAAATGTTGCCTCAACAACTTTGAAGACACATCTCAAGGCCAGGCAGCTTCTAGAGCCTCATTCTCACCTCAATCAGCATGTTCTGGAGAGGCTTGAATCCTGGGATAGACACACAGAGGTCCCCCCACCCTAGGAAAAGATAAACTAGCAGCCAGCAATGGACGACCACAGAGGTAGTTATCTGCTGCCTGAATTCCCAAGTCTTAGATTAAAGTCGTGAGGTAGATGTAAGGATTGGATCATCCCTAAGGCCTGGAGTGTCCTCACTATCTACTGAGACACTGGCTGGAAAACTGAGAGAGGAAGTATCCTTAACTGTAAGTCAGCAGTTAGGTCTACATTGTCTGGTTGGGTTCCCAAACCACAGTGCTGGTGGGATGAAGACATTGAGGGTAACCTCCTCTGTTGAGTAATACTTGAGAGGAAAGTTCAGCTTTGTCTTGCCCCCCACTCCATGCCTCTTCCACACAATTTCAACAATAAAATAGTCCATTTATTTTGTTTGGTTCATTGTTTTTTACACACAAACTTATATGGTAATATTTGGTTAAGAAAATGTGCAGTAAAAATAAAAACTTAATAATAATAATAAGCAGCAACAAAAGCAAAAACAAAAAACCCACAAAAGTTTTCACAGCACAATTTCTAGAGATGTTAATAATGTAAGGTTTGCATTCTCTCCTTTCTTTGTCTCCTGAGAGATGCATGACTGATCATACAAGCCTCAGCATAAAAGGGTCATCGGGTTGAGAAGAGAGTTGTTCAAGATGAGAGACATTCAAGAACTGAAGTTTGATTATACTCTGAAAATTATAAGACATTGAAGAAAGTAGTTGAATAAGACACAAATAAATTGAAATATATATCTTGCTTATGGACTAGAAAGATTAATATTGTTAAAATGCCCTTACTGGAATTCCTATTAAAATAACAATGGAATTCTTCTCAGAATTAGAACAATGAATTCTAAAATTTATATAGGACTATGAAAGACCCTGAATAGCTAAAGAAATTTTGAGAAAGAACAAAGTGAGAGGTTTCATGTTCCCTGATATCATTACAATAATTTTTTAAAAAGGCAAAGATATACAGTGAGGTGGAGGCAGTTTCTTAAATAAATGTTAGAAAATTGGATGGATGCATGCAAGATAATAAAATTGGACCACTTTCTTACAACATCTACAGAAGTAAACTCAAAATGGATTAAAGATTTAAATGGGAGAGTTGAAACTATAAAACTCCCTAGAAGTAAACTTTTTGGCATCGCTGTTAGTGTTTTGTATATATTTCTCCCGGCAATGGAAACAAAAGAAAAATAAACAAATGGGACTAAATCCAACAAAATCAGTTTGCACAAAGAAAATCATCAATGAAACTAAAAGACAACCTACAGAAGGGGAGAATATATTTGCCAATGATACATCTGATAAGGGGTTAATATTAAAAACATATGAGGAATTTATATAACTACACAACAACAAAAACTAGCAAAAATATGATTAAATAGGGCAGAGAACCTGAATAGGCATTTCTCCAAAGAGGACATACAGGTGGCCAGCAGATATATGAAAAGATGCTCAACATCATTAATCATCAGGGAAATGCAACTCAAAACCACAATGAAGTATAGCCTCACAACTATCATTAATAAATCAACAAACAAGTACTGGTGAGGATGTGGAGAAAAGGAGATCCTCATATGTTGGTGGTGGGATTATAAGCTAGTGTAGCTGCTATGGTGGGGATTTCTCAAAAAATTAAAAATAGAGCTGCCATACAATCAAACAATTCCACTTCTGGTATTTACCTGGAGAAAACACAATGACACTAATTCAAAAAATATATATGCACTTCTATTTTCATTGCCACATTACTAGTAATAAACAAAATATGGAAGCAATCTAGATATCCATAAATGGATAAAAATTACTTGCTATATATATCAATAAAATATTATTCATCAATCAAATAAAGTGAAATGTTTTTATTTGGAGGGATAGCTCAGCTGCAAAGGTTTTCCTTGAAGAGTGTAGGATCTCAATCCTAGCCCAGGGCACCAGAGTTGGGAAGAGGAGCCCATATAACATCTGGCTGTAAAAATTAGCAAAAATTCTCTTCATTAGAGGGAGATATATGTGAACTAGAAACCCAGGTGCCATCTTAAAGGATCAACACATAAAATATCACTCACAGCTGATCAGTCTGGGCTCCAGCAGAAGGAGGGGGTGCTCACAGTGGAGCTGAGTTGGATGAGAAGAGAGTGTGTTCTATAGCTCTGAAGAGAGACCTGAGAGGACAGCTGCCAGGGTTTCTGTGCTGAGTCCCCCTCCCACACTGTAAGGTCATCAACTTGCGTGGAACACTCCCATCACAGGAGAGCAGCCTGAGGAAATGTAATGGCCCCTTCCCCATTCTCCTCCAATGTGCCCTGCAGAGCTCACATCCGGGGAGGAGCCAGCTACCTGGGCACAGAATGTAGAGGTTCATGCCAACTCAGAGAGTGTCAATGACTGAGTTACATGACCCTGCAGTGGAAGGAATCTCTCCCCCACCTCCTGCAAGTTTGACCAGTGTCATTCACTCACAGGAGATCCACTAATCCCACCCACCAGACTCCCGGATCTCTAGGTTAAAGTCTGGGCTAAATTTGGATAGATTGAGTGGTACGGCTATCAGAAAGAGTGATCTCTCCCTTGCATGCCTGACCAATGCAGAGCCCTGCCTTCCCATGGCCAAATCTTGGCCTGTTTGGATCAGATAAACACTGTCAGATGCCCCCTGGATGACTCCCTTGAACCCTGCTCCACCATAAAGGTCTGCAGGCACCTGCTGGGTGGAAGCAGCTTTGATAGACCCTGGGCTGTTGCTGGGTGGCTTTGGACCTGAATCAGTTTGGTGAAGAACATTTTCTACCTCCTGGTGACACTCATGTACTGCCAAAGGCTCTTTCAGGGATTTACCTAATAGTCATTCATCAGGCAGAGGCAGGATATCAGGGTGGTGGCTATCAGGGTCCTTGGGCCTTTGGCTCACTTGTGCTGGGATCAATGCTGATGGAAGCTGGCTTTGATGTACAGTATGACCCTTCCCACACACATCCAGATTAGAAGAGGTGGCCACAAACCATGAAGAAATTTATAGCTCCAAACAGGTTGCCCAGGGCCAGGCATAAGCAGTGTCTGACATCAACCCGCATGAACCCCCTCCTACACACACACATCTCCACCCCAAAGAAGCCCTGGGCAACTTCAGATGATTTTGAAACAGAATCCAAGGAGCTGCACAAGTGACACATCCAAAGTGGGTCACAGCAGGGGGCAGGCCCTTCTGAGGCCAATTCTACTCTGTGTGGTCACCACATGCAAAGCCACGTGTTCACTGTGGTCAGGGTCAAGCCTCAGGGTCAGCTAGCCTGAAGGCTGACCCCCTCATCCCTGCATGCCAACAGCAATCACAAGTCAACTCCAGCAGACGTGTTTAGGCAAGGGATATTCCTGGAGAACCCAGCTCAATGGCCAAGGAGAATATGCTTCTGGTTCCCACAGGAGATCTCCATAAGCCACCTACCAAGACTGGGAGATAGCAGATCTACCTACTACACAGAAACAAACAGAGAACAGTGAAAATGGAGGGGGAAAGAAACATTCCCCTAATGAAAGAACAGAAGAATTCTCCAGAAAAATAATTAATTAAAATGTAGGCAAGCAAGCTACCAGATACAGAGTTCAAAACAATGGTTATTGCATGCCCAAGAAACAGTGAGAACTTTCACAGGATGAAAAAAAGAAAATAGAACCATAAGACACACAGTCATAAATGAGGAGTACAATATCTGAACTGAAAAAATACAACAGAAGGTATAAACAGCAGGTTAAATAAAGCAGAGAAAAGAATCAATAATTTGAAAGACAAGGTAGAAGAAAAAACACTATTAGAACAGTAAAAAGAAAAAAGAATTTTAAATGTGAGGATAGTTTAAAGACCGTTGGGACAACATGAATCACAATAGCTGCATCATAGGGGTACTAGAAGAAAAAGAGTGGAAGCAAGGAATTGAGAACCTATTGAAGGAATAATGATAGAAAATTTCAACTATCTGTTAAAGAAAACAGACATACAATTCTAGGAATTGCAGAGAGTCCAAATAAGGTCAATCCAAAAAGGCCCACACCAGGACACATCATAATTAAAATGGCAAGGGATAAAAGAGAGCTCCCATAAGATTATTAGTTGAGTTTTCAACAAAAACATTTAGGACAGAAAGAATTAGCAAATTATATTCAAAGTGATGAAAAGCAAAAACATACAACCAAGACTATCATTTAGAATTGAAAAAGAAATAAAGAGATTCCTAGACAAAAAAAAAAAAATCTAAAGTAGTTTATTACCACCAAACCAGTATTATAAAAATGTTCAAGTATTTTCTTTAAGAAAAAGAGAAAAGAAAGGGGGGGGGGGGCATAGTTATAAAGAATAAAATGTCAATAAATATATACCTAGCAATAATTACTTTGAATGTAAATGGCTTAGTCCCATTGGTTTTTCTTTTGTTTCCCTTGCTGAGGCAATATGTCAAAAAAATATTGTTTTTCCCCTGGTTGGTGTTGCTCAGTGGTTGGAGCATTATCCCACACACCAAAGATTAGTGGGTTCAATTTCCAATCAAGGGAAAGTACCTAGGTCCTGAGTTTGCTCCCTGCCCCAGTCAGAGTACATGCAAGAGGTAACCAATCAATATGTCTCTCTCACTTCTCTCTCTCTCTCTCTCTCTCTCTCTCTCTCTCTCTCTCTCTCTCTCCCCTGCCAACCTACCACTCTCTGTAAGAAGCAACGTGAAAATATTCTCGGGTAGGGTTTAAAAAGAGAGAGATAGAAAATATATTGCTATGGGAAATGTCTGAGATCTTACTGCCTATGTTTTCTTTCAGGAGTTTTATGGTTTTGAGTCTCATGTAAGTCTTTAAATCCATTTTCAAATTATTGATTCTTTTCTCTGCTTTATTCTTGTGTATGTTTTAAGAACATGGTGTTGTTTCATTTTTTTTTGCATATATCTGTCCAATTTTCCCAACATCATTTATTGGATAGACTATCTTTACCACATTTTATGTTTTTGCCTCTTGTGTCAAATTGTAATTGAATATAAAGGTATAGGTTTATTTCTAGACTCCCTATTCTGTTCCATTGATCTATGTTTTTTATGGCAGTTCCATGCTGTTACTATGGCTTTGTAGTATAGTTTGATATCAGTTAGTGTGATTACTCCAACTTTACTCTTCTTTCTCAAGATCACTGTTGCTGTTCAGTCTTTTAAGGTTCCATATAATTTTTGGAATAATTGTACTAGTTCTATGAAATATACCATTGGTATATTTAAATTATTTTATTGGTTTAAGAGAGAGGAAGGGAGAAGGAGAGACATATGAAAACATCAATGATGAGAAGAATCATTGATTGGCTGTCTTCTGCAGGCCTCCTACTGGGGATCGAGCCTGCAACTCACGCATGTGCCCTTGACTGGAATTGAACCCAGGACCCTTCAGTCTGCAGGCCAACACTCTATCCATTGAGCCAAACTGGATGAGGCACCATTGCTATCTTGATAGGAATTACATTAAATCTATAGACTGTTTGGGGCAGTATGGGCATTTTAATGATGCCAATTTTCCTGTCCTTGAACATGATATATGCTTACAATCATTTGTATCTTTATCAATGTCTTATAATTTCCCAAGTACAAGTATTTTACATATTTGGTTAAAGTTATTCAAACTAAAAAGTTTTTGCTTAGTAAAGGAAGCCATCAACAAAATGAAAAGACACCACTGAATGAGATAACATATTTTCTGATACATCTAATAGGGTGTAATATTCAAAATTTACATGGAACTTATAAAACTCAACACCAAAAAAACCCAACAATAAACAATTCAATTAAGAAATGGGCAAAAGACTGGAATACATACTTCTCCAAAGAGGACATATAGATGAACAATAGACATATAAAAAATGCTTATCATCAGTAACCATCAGAAAAAATGCAAATTAAAATCACAATGAGATACCACTTTACACCTCTCAGAGAAGTTATCATCAATAAATTAATAAACAAGTAATGTTGGCGAGAATGTGAAGAAAAGGGAATACTCATGCATTGTTGGTGAGAATAGAGATTGGTGTAACTGCTGCAGAAAACAGTACGAAGGACCTTCAAAATGAAACTGCCTTAGAACCACCAATTCCACTTTTGGGAATATATCCAAAGAAACCTAACACACTGAGTGGAAAGAATATATGCAACCCTCTGTTCATTGCAGCTTTATTTATGACTAGTGGCCAGTTGCATGAAATTCATGCACATTAAAAGGGAATTAACTAGAGGAAATATTTTAATATTGTTATTTTCTTTTCTCTATAATAGAAGTGTCAGAGATGAAAGAAAATTAGTAAAAAATGTATACAAAAATCTTCCTCCTGTTAAAGTCTTGGGTGCACTGCAGGACCCAGAGTTTAGTCCCTGCACACCCACAAGCACCTTGAAATCACAGGAGACACCGACCCGACTGGCCCCACCCACTTTGGGTGAGATCCAGACCTGGCTGGCACCACCCCTGTCTAGCTCCACCAAAAAGGGGGTGCAGACTCAGGTCCCCAGGTGCACTTTAGGTGGGGGGCATAGCCTGAGGTCCCCCAGCCCAGTACTGGGGCGAGGGGCATGGCCTGAGATCCTGTCCTCTGTCAAGCTCTGCCTGGTGGGGGACATGGCCTGAAGTCCCCATCAAGCCTCACTGAGTTGGGGGCATGGCCTGAGGTCCCCTGGCCAGGTGCTGGGATGGGGGACATAGCCTGAGTTCCCCTGTCAAGTCCTGCTGGGCAGGTGAAAGGCGCAGCCTCTGGTTCCCCACCCCACCCCAGCAGCATGCAGTCTCAGGTCCCTGTTGATTGCTTCTTACAGCTTGTTACTGGAACCCAGGCTCCACTGTGCATGCCACCATCTTTTGCTGGCATGAGGGTCAATTTGCATATCACCTGTTAATATACAGGATAGCTAACATTTTGGAAGCAGCACAAGTGCCCATCAGAAGATAAGTGGATAAAGAGCTATAGAACATTTACACAAGTAAATAATATTCTGCCATAAAAAAGAAGGAAATGTTGCTGTTTGAAAAATCCTGGATGAACCTGGAGAGTATTATGCTAAGGAAATAAGCCAGTCAGAGAAAGTCAAGTAATATCTGATTTCATTTATCTCTGTATATAAAACCAAGGTGAAGTGCTGTCATTGTCTGGTGGTTACTGAATGATGGGTCCTTGAGGCGTCTGTGGTGCAGGGAGGGCTGGGCCAGGACAGCACCATAGTTTCAAATAAAGTTTTTTCCCACTTAAATATCCTCTGATGAGTATCTTTAAAAAAGAAGTAAATATTCATCCATTGTCACACCTTGAAAAGTTAAGGTAATTCCTTAATATCACCTAATATCCACTGTACGTCCAAATGCCTTTGTTTCAAAGATGCCTTTTACTGTTGGTTTGCCCCCTCTGGAGGCTACCCAAGGTCTTATTTCAGCCCTGATGTTGGGCTGCTCCCCCCGACCATAAGTTCCCAATGCACTTCCAGCCAGAGTTAAAGGGGGCTTCTCCTGTTTTTAAGGCATCGCCATATCCAGTGCCTGCCAGGCCCCTGTGAAAGCACTACTCCTTAGGTCAGGGGTGCTGGGAGCTGAAGCAGAGAGGCTGTGAGGCCCAACTCACCCAGGATGCTGGATCCCATCACCCCCTTCCAATTATCCTGGCCCAGCCTTCCCTATGCATACCTGCCCATGGAGAGAATGAGGTGGCTGTGGCAGCCAGGATGGGAGGCCGGCAGGGGGTGTGGCCGAAGCAAGAGGGAAGGGAGGCCTACACCCTCCCCCAATCCAGAGGTGCTTGACAGAGGACCTCAGGCTGCGCCCTCACCTGGAAGGGCTTGACAGGGAACCTCAATGTGTGCTTCCCACCCTGGTGCTGGGCTAGGGTACCTCAGGCTGCTCCCCACACCCTAGCTCCATGCTGGGGGACCTCAGGGCGTGTCTCCCACCTGGTGCTGCTTGACAGGGGACTACAGGCCACACTCCCAACCTGGCAGGACTTGACAGGGGACCTCAAGGTGCACTTCCCATCCTGTTGCTGGGTTAGAGGACCTCGGACTGTTCTCTCCACCCGCCAGGGCTTGACAGGGGACCTCAGGCTGTGCCCCCACCTGGCAGGGCTTGACAGGGGACCTCAAGGCACACTCCCACTCCGGCACCAGACTGGGGGACCTCAGACAATATTCTCTGCCCCAGTACCAGGCCAGGGGTCCTGAGGCTGTGTCCCTCCTGCCTGGCTGGTTTTGACAGGGGACCACAGGCTGTGCCCCCCACCCAGTGGGGCTTCACAGGGGAACTGAGCCTGTGCCCCTGTGCCAGTGAGGATTGACTGGGGACCTGAGGCTGCGCCTCCCTCCTGGTGCTGGGCTGGGGGACTTGAGGCTGTGCTCCTCTGCCTGGTGGGGCTTGACGGGGGATCTTAGGCCATGCCCCCTACCCAGCGGGACTTGACATTGGATCTCAGATTGTGTCACCCGCCTGGTGAGACTTGATGGGGGACCTCAGGCCACGGCCCCCATCCTGGTGCTGGGCCAGGGGACCTGAGGACACACCCTGCCCTGGGTGGCTTGACAAGAGGGCGACTAGCGGGGTCTGGATCTACCCCATTATGGTGGAGGTGCAGCTGGGTCTGGGTCTCAAGTGATTTTGAGGCACATGTGAGTGAATGGGGACTTGACTCTGGGCCCCATGGTGTGCCCCAGACTCTAACAGGAGGAAGGTTTTCATATACATTTTACTAATTTTCTTTAGTCTCTGATACTTCTATTATAGAAAAAGAGCAAATAGCAATATTAAATTATTTCCTCTAATTAATACCCTTTTAATGTGCACAAATTTTGTGCACTGGGCCACTAGTAATGAACATAATAAACTAACAAAGTGGAGATAGATTTATGGATATGCAGTGCATACTAACAGCTATCAGAGGGGAGGGAGGTTGGGACTGAGTGAAAAGGGTGAAGAGATTAAGGAAAGAAAAAAAAAGAAAGGCTCATGGTGATTTCCAAAGATAAGAGGGTTGGGGGGTTGTAGAAGATAAAGGATGATGGAAGGATACTTGAGTTGGTGGTAAACACACAATACAATATAGAAGTGATGTACTGTAGAATTGTGTAGCTAAAGTTTGTTAATTTTATTAACCAATGTCACCCTAACTAATGCAATCAAAATATAAGTGGCTTAAATGCTCTAATCTAAAGGCAAAGGGTAGCTGAATGGATAATAAAACAAGACCCAATGAACGTTGTCTACAAAAGACCCACATAAGAATTAAAGACACACACAAATTAAAAGTTCAGGGATGGAAAAAAAAAGTATTTCATGCCAATGCAAATGAAGAAAATTGAGGTAACAATACTTATCTGAGACAAAATTAACTTTAAAACAAAGACTATAAGGAAAACTGAGGAAAACACTACATAATGATAAACATTTATATACCCAACATAGGAAAACATAAATATACTAGAGCCTGCTGCATGGAATTTGTGCTAGGGGTGTGTGTCCCTCAGCCCAGCCTTCACCCTCATGGGATGTTAGACTGCTAGTTTAGGCCCGATTCCACAGGGATTTGACATCACTCTCACAATCCAGGACTGTGAGCTCCCAACAGCTCACCTGCGTGCCAGCCTGATTGCCCCTAACTGCTTCTGCCTTCCAGCCTGATTGATGCCTAATTGCTTCCCTAACTTGCCTGATTGCCCCAAGCATCCCTCCCCTGGTGGCCTGATTACCCCTAAGTGCCCTCCCCTGCAGGCCTGGTCATCTCCGACTATCCTCCCATGCAGGTCTGGTCAGCCCCAACTGCCCTCCCCTGCCGGTCTGGTCACCCCCAACTGCCCTCTTCTGCTGGCCTGATTGCCCACAACTGCCCTCCCCTGCTGGCCATCTTGTAGTGGCCATCTTTTGACCACATGGGTATGGTCATCTTGTGTAAGGGTATGATGGTCAATATGCATATTACCTCTTTATTATCCTAATAAAAAGTAATATGCAAATTGACCATACCTCCAATCAAGCCACATCCACAAGTCACACCCACCAGCCAATCAGGAGCAAATAAACTCCAACCAAGATGGCTGCAGCCACTGAGAGCAGGAGGGAGGATTAGGTTTCCCCAGCAATGGAGGAAACAAAGCTTTCCACCTGCCCTTGCCAGCCTAGGCCTCCACTCAATGCTACAAAGTTTCAATTATATAAGATACATAAATCCAACAGAAATGGCGGCAGCCACAGAGCTGGAGAGAGCAGAGGTTAGGGTTGCCCAGGTGATGGAGAAAGCCAAGCTTCTGCATCCCTAGTGCCTAGGCCTCCACTCTAAGCTACAGAGTTTCAATTATAGAATTTAAATAAACCCAAACAAAAATGGCTGTCTCCAAGGAGTGAGCAGAAGGCTTGGCTCTACTTCAGGCTACAAATTTTCAATTGTAGAACATAAATTAATCCCAGATCCCAGAGCCTCTACTTGGGTCACTGGGGGCATGGCCAGCCTGCAAACCACCACTGGTCCCTTGCCCAGGCTGTCCCATGCCCCAAGAGAACCTCCACCCTGATCCAGGACACCCTTCAGGGCAAACCAGCTGGCCCCCACCCATGCACCAGGCCTCTATCCTATCTAATAAAAGAGTAATATGCAGATTGACCATCACTCCAACACACAAGATGGCTTCCCCATGTGGTCAAAGATCCTGCCCCCATGTGGACACAAGATGGCCACCACAAGTTGGCCAGCATGGGAGGGCCATTGGGAGGTTCCAGGCCTGCAAGAGAGGGCAGTTGGGGGTGATCAAGCCTGCAGGGGAGGCCACTTAGGGGTGACCAGGCCAGCAGAGGAGGGAAGTTGGGGGCAAACAGACTGTCAGGGGAGCAGTTAGGCATCAATTAGGCTGGCAGGGAAGAAGTTAGGGGATGATCAGGCTGGCAGGCAGAAGCAGTTAGGAGCAACCAGGGAGGCAGGTAGGTAAACAGTTTAGAGCTAGCAGTTCTGGATTGTGAGAAGAATGTCCAACTGCCCATTTAGGCCCAATCCTGGCAGTCAGATATCTCTTGAAGGGTCGCAGATTGGAGAAGGTGCAGGCTAGGCTGAGGGACACCCCCAGCCTCCCATGCATGAATTTCTTACACTGGGTATCTAGTCTATATATAAAAGAGAAATATGCTAATTAACTGAGATGACGTAACAAGTAGAACAGATTGGAGGAGGTTGAGCAAGCAGTGTCAGGGGTGGGGCATCAGGGGCCTCCCTGTGCCTGCACTGGAGGAAAGTCTGATCAGCAGCAGCTGTGGTTGCTTCAAGGGATGGAGAGGAAGGCAGGCCAGACCAGTAGTGACCGTAGCAGCTGTGGGGTCCGGGAAGCAAGGCAGGGCTGGACCAACAATTCCAGGTTGAGAGGCACCATATGATTTCGAATTGCACACTGGTCTCCTAGTATAGGATATGAAGCATATATTGATGAAAATAAAGGGGGGAGATCAACAGTAATACAATTAATGCAGGGAATTTTAACCTTTAATTGATGGATTTTAACATTTAATTGACATCAATGGATAGATATTTCAGGCAGAAATTCAACAAGAAAACAGCAGGTTTAAGTGACACACTAGATGACATGGATTATTTGATATCTTCAGAGCATTTTCCCCTCAGAGTAGCAGAATATACATTCTTTTCAAATGCACATAGAATATTTTTTTTTAGGATAAGCCATGCATTATAAAAAAGTGACAATAAATTTAAGAAGATTGAAATTATATCAGACATTTCCTCTGACCAATGTTATGAAATAAGAAATCAATTACAAGAAAAAATTGAGAAATATAAAAACAGATAGAGGCTAAATAACATGTCAGTAAACAATGAATGGTTTAACAATGAGATCAATGAAGAAATCAATAGAAAATTGAGAGAAATAAAAATTGGAACACAAAAAACCAAAATATATGGGACATAGCAAAAGCAGCTATGAGAGGGAAATTCATAGCAATACAAGAAAGAAAGAAAGAAAGAAAGAAAGAAAGAAAGAAAGAAAGAAAGAAAGACCTCAAATAACCTGCCAAACTTTCTACTAAAAGAACTAGAAAAAGAACAACAAATGAACAAGAAGAAAAGAAATAATAAAGATCAAATCAGAAATAAATAAAAGAGATTAAAAACCCCAATAGTACAAATAATCACTGAATCTGAAAGTTAGTTAGCTCTTTGGAAAATAAATAAGATTGATAAACCAGTAACCAGACTCATCAAGAAAAATAGAGAGGAACAACAACAACAAAAAAAACCACCAGAAATGAAAGAAAGACATTAACAACTGATACTATGGAAACACAAAAGATTGTAAGAAAACATTTAAAACAACAGTTTGCAGAAAAATTGGAAATTAGGGAAAAAATGGATAAATTCCAATATACATACAACCTCTTAATACTGAGTCAAGAAAAAACAAAATATTTAAATAGACTGATTACAACTAATGAAATAAAAGAAATAGTAATAAAAAACTTCCAACAAACAAAAGTCTTGGACTGGATGGCTTCAAAGGTGAATTTTATCAAATATTCAAAGAACTCACAGCTTTTCCTCTCAAGGAATTCCAACAATTTTAGAAGGAGGGAATACTCTGAAGCTTATTTTACAAGGCCTGCATCTCCTTAATTCCAAAACCAAATAAAGACACTAAAACAAAAGGAAATTAGAAGCCAATCTTATATAATAAAAGGGTAATACACAAATTGACCAGTCACTATGATGTGCACTGAGCACCAAGGGGCAGACACTCAATGCAGGAGCTGCGCCCTGGTGGTCAGTGTGCTCCCATGGGGGGCAGAGGGTGCCACTCAGCCACAACCTGGGCCCAGGGCTGGTGAACGCAGTGGTGGTAGTGGGAGCCTCTCATGGGGAGTGGGCCTAAGCCATTAGTCGGACATCCACGAAGGGCTCCTGGACTGTGAGAGGGCTCAGGCCTGGCTGAGGAATCCCCCTCCTCCTGAGTGCACAACTGTCATGTACTGGGCCTCTAGTATTTATGATAAACAGAGATACAAAAATCCTCAACAAAATTTATTGAACTGAATCTAAGAATCATTGAAAAAATCATTAACCATTGATCAAGTGGAATTTAATATTGGGATTTAAGGTCAGAACAATATCCACAACTCAATTAACATGATATACTACATAAAGAAAATAAAGGCTAAAAATAATCCTATCTAATAAAAGAGTAACATGCAAATGTGACTGTACCTTGGCTCCTGATTGGCTATGCTACCAGCCAATCGAAGCAAGGGGCAGGGTCGAGAGGCATGGGCGCCAGGCCCCAGGAGCTGAGAAAAAGTGGTGAAGACATCAAGCGCCCAGCCACAGGCAAGGAGACCAAGCAGTGGCAGCTCTGGCAAACCACAGCTGCATCTAACTGAGGCCCCTAGCATTGCTAATGTTTTACCTGTAGCTTCAGCTGTTTGCCAGCAAAAATGGAAGACAACCACGAGAGGGAACACCCCTGAGTCCCAGCTTCAGCATCCCAGCTGAGGAAACGGACAACAGGTAGCAGGAAGTCCCACCCCCACAGAATCTGTCCAAATCAGCTGTTGGTCACATTGCTGAAAGGCCTGTCAAGACTGTCATTCTCCTCTATCTCAGAAAGTGGCTCTATTGGGACTATGTCCAAAGAAAAACTGTTGATACAACGGAGCTGTATAGCAGAAAGGTGCTGACATTATCGACAGAAAATGTCTGAAGTGCGACATTCGTCTGATCTTGAAAGAAGGCAACGCCTGCGACAGAATGTATCTGAAGAGCAGCTATTGGAAAAACGTCGCTCTGAAGCCGAAAAACACCGGCATCTTTGACAGGAAATGTCTAAAGAACAACGTGCCTTTGAAGTTGAAAGAAGGGGGTGACAAAGACAGAATATGTCTAAAGAACAGTCAACAACAAGTACTAGCAATAGTGGTAAGAACTGCCTTTTCAGCAAAAATGGAGTATGTGAGGATGCAATTCTCAAACATAGTTGTGGTGAAATGACTGTTAGATGTGAATGTTGCTATCACTAAATTTCTCTGATGAAAAACCATCTGATGGGAAATTTACTCTATGTTGTAGGAAAGGGAAAGTCTTTCCAAATGATATACATTATCCAGATTACCTGCCATATTTTAAAAGATTAATGAAAAATGAAGATTCTGACAGTAAAAAATTCATGGAAAACATTCGATCTCTAACTAGTTCTTTTGCTTTTGTTTCCATGGGTGCAAATGTTACATCACCATCAGGATATGGGCCATACTGTTTTAGAATACATGGACAAGTTTATCATCGTACTGAAACTTTACATCCTTCTGATGGAGCTTCTCAGAAGTTTGTTCAACTCTATATTTTGGATACAGCTGGAGCTACACATAAAAGATTAGCAATCCCAGCAAACCAGGCCTGCTCAGAAAGACTCATGATCAACAGCAACAACCTCATGCATGAAATAAATGAATTAACAAAATCGTACAAGATGCTACGTGAGTTAGAAAAGGAAGCCCAATCTGAAGCAGCAGCAAAAGGTATAGCTCCAACAGAAATAACTATGGCAATTAAATATGATCATAATAGTGACCCAGGTAGATATAATTCTCCCTGTGTAACCGAGGTTGCTCAGTTACACAGGGAGAATTAGACATTCAGAAACGAAGATGGAAAAACTTCTTTTGAAAGGGACTTGCTCATTCATTGTAAACCAGATCCCAGTAATCCAAATGCTACTAAAGTAAAACGAATCAGTATCCTGTTTCCTACATTAGACGCAATGACATATCCTATTCTTTTTCCACATGGTGAAAAAGGTTGGGGAATAGATATTGCATTAAGACTCAGAGACAACAGTGTACTCAACAATAATATTAGACAAAATGTAAGAACACTAGTCACCCAAATGCAGTATTATGGATTTCATCTCTCTGTGAGGGACACGTTCAATCCTCTTTTAAATGCAGGAAAGTTAACTCAACGGTTTATTATGGATTCATATTAAAAAATGGAGGCCAATCGGATAAATTTCATTAAAGAAAAATATAGCGTTTTGATGGATTATCTCAAATCTAGATCTGAAAATGACAATGGACCAATTGGTAAAATGGCCCTGGGGCTGCAGCATCTCCAGTTTCTCCGCTCACGCTCTCTCCCCAGGAGGCTGGGGAGAACATATATGGCAAAGTTCTTTAAGCCACCGCAGTCAGAGTAGTGGGACTCAGCCAGGCAGGCACATAGAGGGGCTGGGGCCCTTTCCACCCTTGGGGTTAGTTAGCATGCTCTGTGGTCCTGGGTGCCTGTCGGTGCCAGTGGCTGCGGCCGGCCTGAGTGAAACCGGCCCAGGTCCTGGGTGCCTATAGCTGGCCAGAGGGAGGGAAGCCTGGTTCCCAGGTGTGGGGCAAGGCAGAATCAGTTAGGAGCAATCAGGCCAGCAGGGGAGCACTTAGGGGCGATCAGGCAGGTAGGCAGAGGTGGTTAGGAGTCACACATTCCCGAAGGGGTCCCTGATTGGAGTGGAGCAGGCTGGGCTGAGGGAACAGCCCTCTGTGCGTGAATTTTGTGCACCGGGCCACTAGTATGATTATAATAATACATGGAGCCAAAGCATTTGAAAAAAGATCAGCACCTATTAATAATAGAAACAATCAGAAAAGTAAAAGTTGAGGGAACATAGCTCATCATAATAAAGGTCATATGTGACAATCACACATCTAACATAATACTCAATGCTCAAAAACTGAAAGATGAGGAACAAAATAGAGATTTTTTTATCCTGCATATGGATAAAGAGAATTAACATTGTTAAAATGTCTATGCCAAAGCAATCTAAAGACTCAATGACATTTCTATCAAAATACCAATGGTATTTTTCATAGAAGTTGAAAAAATAATACAAAATTTTATATGGAACAACAAAAGACTCCTAATAGCCACAGCAATATTGAGAAAGAACAAAGTTGGAGGAATCACATTACCTTAAATCAAATGATACAAGGCCATAATAATTATCAATATGTACTGGTATAAATACAGTCATAATATCAATGGAACAAAATAGAAAGCCCAGAAATAAAACCACACCTATATGGTTCAATTATTATACGTCAAAGGAGGCAAGAACATAGAATGAGATAAAGACAATGTATTGAATAAATGGTATTGGCATTGGACAGATACATTAAAAAATAAAACTATATCACCTTATTACACCATATGTAAGAATAAACTCAAAATGAATTAAAGATTAAGTGTAAGACTCAATATCATAAACATTGTATAAGAAAACATAGGCAATAAAATATCAGACATTTCTTGTAGCTTTATTTTCTCTGATTTATTGCCTTAGAGAAGGGTAAGAAAATAAAACATTTAAAAAATGAAACTACATTTTAGAACAGGCAAGAGCCCACCTGTTAGAATCCCTCTTACCAGTCATTAAGTGACTGAGACTAGCAGAGAGCCTGTAGGCAGAGATGGATGTCTGCATCATTTGAGTCTTTGTCTGACCTGGACTAGTAAAAGAAGACACTGGGGCACTCCTTAGCCCAGTAGAAAGAGCCACAAATTGTGCTCCAAATAGGTTTCCCAGGGCCAATTACAGCAACTGATATTGGACAGCATGATAGTCCCTCTGAAGAAGCCCAGGAACAACTCACCCAGTGGCCAGCTTTGACAGAGCAGGATCTAATAGGCTTCACCAGCAGCATATCCACAAGAAGATATCGGGAAACATCAAACCCTCCAGAGGCAAATTTCACTTTGTGCAATTAGCAACTGCACTGTGGTCTGCATGCTATGTTGGAGGTTGAGCCTCACTGTCAGCTGTCTGAGGGTGTAGCCCATACACAGATGGGCCAATATTAATCAAAACTCAATTACAACAGGAGGGTCCACACAACATGAGCAAGGGACATTCTTAGAGCTCCCAGTTCTAGTGATCAGGGAGTCTGCACCATTGGGTCCTACAGGTCACCTACAGCATGAGGACACCATATCAATACTGAGAGTCATAAAAGATTTACCTAATTCATAGAAACATACACAAACAGACAGCTGAAATGGGGAGACAAAGAAACAGGCCCCAGATGAGATAATAAGAAAATTATCCAGAAGAGCTTAATGATGTGGAGGTCAGCAATATATCAGATATAGAGTTCAGAGGAATAATTATAAGTATGCTTAACAGCAATTTTTTTTCTTTTATAGTTTTTCTTTTTTTTATCTTTATTGTTCAGTTTATTACTTACATTGTTTCTCCTTTTTTATCCCCCTATATCTCCCCTCCATCCTGTACCTATCCCACGCTCTACCCTCACCTCCCCCTCCCCACTGTCCTCTCCCATTGTTGCAAGATTTTTGTCTAGTCTCTTGCTGTACTTCCCACACCCCTTTTCTCCCCAAGAATTGTCAGTCCATTCCCTCTCTATGTCCATATTTCTGTTATAGTCACCAGTTTATCCTGTCCATCAACCTATCAATTCACTTGATTTTTATGTTCATTTGTTGATAGATGTGTATTTGTTGTTCATAATTTATATTTTTACCTTTTTATTCTTCCTCTTCTTAAAGAATATCTTTCAGCATTTTATATAATATTGGTTTGGTGGTGATGAACTCCTTTAGCTTTTTCTTATCTGCGAAGCACTTTATTTGATCTTCAATTCTGAATGATAGCTTTGCTGGATAGAGTAATCTTGGTTGTAGATTCTTGCTATTCATTATTTTGAATATTTCTTGCCACTCCTGTCTGGCCTGCATCGTTTCTGTTGAGAAATCCGCTGACAATCGTATGGGTGCTCCCCTGTAGGCAACCAATGTTTTTCTCTTGCTGCTTTTAATATTCTCTCTTTGTCTTTTGCTCTTGGCATTTTAATTATGATATGTCTTGGTGTGGTCCTCTTTAGATTTCTATATTTTGGGGTTCTGTGTACTTCTTGGGCTTTTAAGTCAGCTTCTTTCACCAGGTGGGGGAAGTTTTCAGTCACTATTTCTTCAAGTAGGTTTGCATTAACTTGCTCTCTCTCTTTTTCTGGCACCCCAATAATTTGGATGTTGGCATGCTTGAGGTTGTCCCAGAGGCCCCTTACACTATCTTCAATTATCTGAATTCTTTTTGTTTCTTGCTTTTCCAGCTGAGTGGATTTTGCTTCTTTGTATTTCAAATCTTTGACTTGGTTCTTGTGGCCCTCTGGACTGCTTTTAGGACTTTGTATAATATTTTTTATTTCAGTCTGTGTATGCTTGATTTCTAGTTGGTCCTTTTTAATATCCGTGAGGGTCTCGTTCATATTCTCAGAGGTCTTGTTCATTTCCTTGAGGGTCTCATTCATTTCTTTGTAAGTCTCATTCATTTCCTGGTTGGTCTTATTTATTTCCTTGTAGTTCTCATTAAGTTCATCAGCCTTTTCTAGGAGCCTCTTGAAAAGCCTTATAACCGTGGTTTTGAATTCTATGTCTTGTCGTCTTTTCTCCTCCATTTCTTTCACACCTGATTTCTTTCCATATCTCTGCATGGTGGCTGCTTTATGTGGTAGATGTCCTCTAAGGGTCAGTGGCACAGCCTCCCCACTTACCTGAGGTGGGTACTCTTAATGCAATCCTTTATGGGTTGTACAGTATTTTTGAATTTAAACCCAGCTTGTTGTTGTTAGCCCTAGGAGGGTTTGACCTCCAGGCCAATTGGCTGTGAAGGGAGACTGTGTTCAGGTTGGATGGGCGGAGTCTCTGAGCTGCACAGGCAGCCTCAGTGTCAGCTACGTCCTATGCGGTGCTCATGCGCGCGCGGGTCTCTGTTGGATGGGGATGGCTGCAGGCACCTCCAAGAGACAGCCACTAGTCTCTTCCCCTTGCCAGACAACTCTGCCTCTCCCCAAATGCGTCTGCACATCCAATGTCTCACCCAGGGTTGTAAAATAGGTGGTTTCCGGGACCAGGAGACCAGTTTCCAGGGAGCAAGTCGTGCATTTGTGCGACACTTGTGCGCAAACTTCTTTTCCCAGCTACCCGGCTTCTCCACAGACCAGGAGACCTTTGCTGCGCCCAGCTTCCAGGGTGCATCCCCCGGACCTCGGACCTCGCCTGGCGCTGGGGAATCCGTGTAGTTGGACGTCTCTGCCCTCCCCATTGGCGAAATCCAGCTGGGGTTGCTGCTCCAGGCCTACAGCCCGAGAGCGTGACCAGGATGGCTCCTAACCTGTTTCCGTCTTCAAGGCTGCACTCCTGCCGCTCTTCTGAGTCTCAATGTCCCACTTTTACTTTTATTTGTGGAGTTTCCACTCAGCCAGGTTTCTGGTGATTCTGGGTGATGTTCGTTTTGTTGTTATGTTGTAGTTTTTGAATTGTTGCGCAGGGCAGAACAATAGGTGTTTACCTATGCCGCCATCTTGGTTCTCCCCCTTAACAGCAATTTAACAAACATAAAAAAAGACTAATCAGAAATGAAGAATGCCATATCTGAATTAAAAAATATACTGTAAGGAATAAACAGTAAGGTCGATGAAGCAATCTAATTAGGAAGAAAAGGTAAAAAACAAACAAAACAAAAACAAAACATCCAAACATATTAGCAAAAAGAAAAAATATATTAAAAAATAGGGTAGTTTAAAGATCTTTGGGATAACATGAAGCATAACAATATCCATGTCATAACTGTACTAGAAGGAGATGAGAGAGATAAAAAAAATTGAGAGCCTTTTTGAAGAAATAGTATCTGAAAATTTTCCTTACCTGGTAAAGGAAAATAAAAATAAGTTCAGGAAGCACAGAGCATACCAAACAAAATGGACCCAATAAGACCCATACCAAGATACATCATAATTAAAATGCCAAAATTTAAAGACAATGAGATAATCTTAGAAGTCACAAGAGAAAAGCAGCCAGTTACTTACGTGGGAGTTCTCATAAGACTTCCAACTGATTTCTCAATAGAAACATTTCAGGCCAGAAGGGATTCACATGAAATATTCAAAGTAATAAAAACCAAGGACATACAACCAAGGCAACTACCCAACAAGGCTATCATTTAAAATTGAAGGAGAAATAAAGAGTTTCCCAGACAAAAAAAGTGAAAGAATTTGTTACCACGAAACCATCACTACAAGATATGTCAAAAGTTTTGCTTTAAGAAGCAAAAGAAGACAAATAAAATAACAGAGTGACATAGTTAAAAATTAAAATTGGTAATAAATACATATCTATCAGTTACTTTAAATGTAAATGGCTTAAATTATGTAATAAAAAGACATAAGGCTCTAACCGGTTTGGCTCAGTGGATAGAGCATCAGCCTGAGGACTAAAAGGTCCCAGGTTGATTCTGGTCAAGAGCATGTACCTTGGTTGTGGACTCATCCTAAGTAGGAGTTGTGCAAGAGGCAGCTGATTGATATTTCTCTCTCATTGATGTTTCAAACTCTTTATCCCTCTCCCTTCCTCTCTGTAAAATATCAATAATAAAAAAGACATAAGGCAGCTGAATGGATCAGAAAACAAGACACATGTATATGCTATCTTCAAGAAACACACCTCAGAATGAAATATATTCACAGACCAAAAGTAAATGAATAGAAAATAATATATTATGCAAATGGAAAGAAAAAAAGCTGGGGTAGCAATACTAGTACTGATATCTAACAAAATAGACTTTAAAACCAAGACTATAGTAAGAGAAAAAAGAATGACACTACATAATGATAAAGGGATCAATCCAAAAAGGACATACAACCCTTGTACACATTTATGCACCCAACATAGGAGCACCTAAATACATAAAGCAAATCTTGAAAAAAACAAATATTGACAGTAATACTATTACAGTATGGAATTTAAACACCACTATTGATATCAATGGGTAAGATCTTCCAACCAAAAAATCAACAAGGAGATGGCAGCTTTAAATACACACTAAATCAAATAGATGTAATTGATATCTTCAGAACATTCCACCCCACCCAAGCAATAGAATATACTTTTCAAGTACACATGGAATATTTTCTAGAGTAGACCACATGTTAAGACACAAAACAAGTCTCAATAAATTTAAGAATGTTGAAATCATATCAAGCATCTTATCTGACAATAATGTTATGAAATTTGAAATCAATCACAAGAAGAAACTGATTGCACAAAGTCATAGACATTAAATAGAATGTTACTAAAAATGAGTGGGTAAACAATGATCAAGGAGGAAATCAAAAGATACCTTGAAACAAATAAAAATGAGCACACAACAATCCAAATTTATGGGCCACAATTTACTAAGAGGGAAATCTATTAACATTACAATTCTATCTCATGAAACAAGTAAAATCTTAAGTAAACAATGTAACTATACACTTAAAGGAACTTAGAAAAAGAACAACATACAAAGCCCCGAGTGAACAGAAGAAAGGAAATAATAAAGATCAAAGCATAAAAAATAGAATCTAAAAATCAATATGGATGATTAATGAAACAAGAGCTGGTACTTCTGAAAGATGAACAAGACTGACAAACCTTTAAGCACATTCACCAAGAAAAAAATAGAAAGAGGACACAAATAAATAAAATCAGAAATGAAAGAGGAGAAGTTGCAACTGATACCAGAGAAATACAAAGGATTATAAGAAAACATTAGAAACAACTATATGTCAACAAATTGGACAATCTGGAAAAAAATTGATAAATTCCTAGAAACATACAATCTTTCAAAACTAAATCAGGAAGAATTGAAGAATCAGAGTAGAGAGATTACAACTGGTTAAACTGAAGTAATAATAAAAAAATAAAAATAAAAAGCGCCCCCCCAAAATGAAATCATAAACTGCATGGCTTTACAAGTGAACACTTGAAGAGCTAACATGTATTCTTCTCAAACTATTACAAAAAAAATTAACGAGGAGAAAAGACAATGAAACTCACTTTATGAGGCCAGCATTACCTTAATTCCAAAACCAGATAAATAGATGACAAAGAAAGAAAAATAGACACAAATATTTCTGATGAACATAGATGTTAAAATCCTCAACAAAATATTTAGCAAAATGAATCCAGCAATACGTTGAAAATATCATGCACCATGATCAAGTGGGATTTATTCTGGGGATGCAAAGTTGGCATAATATCTGCAAAACATTAAACATAATACCACATAAACAAATTGAAGAATAAAAAAAACACATGATCATATTAATAGAGATAGAAAAGGGCATTTTATAAAATTCAGCACCCATCCTATCTAATAAAAGAGTAATATGCAAATTAACCACCACTCTGGCACACCCACCAGCCATGCCCACCAACCACAGCCAATCAGGAACAAATATGCAAATTAACCTCAACCAAGATGACTGCAGCCACTGAGAGAGCAGGAGGGAGGCTTGGGTTTTCCTGGTGATGGAAGAAGCCAAGCTTTCCACACATCTCAGTGGGCCCAGGCCTCCACTCAATACCACAAAGTTTCAATTATAGAAGATACATAAATGCCAACAAAAATGGTGGCAGCCACAGAGCTGGAGAGAACAGGAGGCTAGGGTTGGCCCTGGCGATGGAGGAAGCCAAGCTTTCTGTACATCCTGGCCTTTCTGGGCCTCTGCTTAAGGCCACAAAGTTTCAATTATAGAAGGTAAATAAATCCCAACAGAAATGGCTTCCTCCACGGAGCAAACAGGAGGCTTAGCTCCACTGCAGGCTACAAAGTTTCTATTATAGAAGATAAATAAATCCAAGATACCAGGGCCTCCCCTTGGGTTGCCGGGGGGTGTAGCTGGCCTGAAAACCACCACAGGATTCTTGCCCAGGCTGCCCTATGCCTCAAGAAAACCTCCACCCTGATCTGGGACACCCTTTAGGGCAAACCAGCTGGCCCCCACCCATGCACAAGGCCTCTATCCTATCTAATAAACGAGTAACATGCAGATTGACCATCACTCCAATACACAAAAGATGGCTGCGCCCATGTGGTCAAAGATTCTGCCCCCATGTGAACACAGATGGCCATCAGAGTAGGGCAGTTGGGAGGGACCAGGCCTGCAAAGGAGGACATTTGGGGCAATCAAGCCTGCAGGAGAGGGCAATTAGGGGTGACCAGACCAGCAGAGGTGGGAAGTTGGGAGTGACTGGGCCTACAGGGAAGAGCAGTTGAGGGCGGGGAATCAGGTCTGCAGGGGAGAGCAGTTGGCGGGGACTGGGTCTGCAGGGGAGGGCAGTTAGAAGTGACCAGGCCTATGGGGATCAGCCCTAATTGGGCAGTTGGACATCCCTGGAGGGGTCCTTGATAGGAAAGGGTGCAGGCTGGGCCGAGGGACACCTCTTCCCGCCAGTGCATGAATTTTGTGTACCAGGCCTATAGTTTATAATAAAACCTCTCAGGAAAGTGAAAATAGATTGAACAAACTTCAACATGATAAGAGCCATATATGACAAACTCACAGTCAACATCATACTCAATGGGCAAAAACTACAAATGTTTCCTTTAAGATTGGGAACAAGACAGGGATGTCCACTTTCACAACTCTTATTCAACATAGTACTGGCAGTCCTAGCCACAGCACTCAGAAAATGAGATATAAGAAGCCATCCAATTTGGAAAAGAAGAACTAAAACTGTCTTATTTGCAGATGACATATTTGTATATAGAGAACTCTAAAGATTCCACAAAAATACTATAAAAACTGATAAATTAATAAAGTAGAGGGATACACAATGAATATCCAGAAATCGGTTAAAATTTTGTACACCAATAATGAGGTCGGAAAGGAAAACTAAAACACACATACACACACTCACCTCTTCATAATTGTTTCTAAAAGACTAAAATACTTAGGAATAAATGTAACCAAAGATGTAAAATACTGTACTAACAAAATTATAAGACATTGAAGAAAGAAATTGAGAAAGATAGAAATAAGTGGAAACATGTAACATGTTCATGGATAAGAAGAATTGCTATCATTAAAATGTTTTACACAAAGCAACCTATAGATTCAATGCAATTCTTTTCAAGATACCAATGGTGTATTTCACTGTACTAGAATAAATGTTTTAAAAATTTATATGGAACCACAAATGGCCCTGAATAGCAACAACAATCTTGAGAAAGAAGAATAAAGTTGGAGAAATCACACTGCCTGATATCAACTACAAGACCATAGTAATAAAAAAGCATGGTGCTGGCATAAAAATAGATTTGTAGATCAAAGGAACTGAATAGAAAGACAAGAAATAAATCCATGCCTTTATGGTCAATTAATATTTGACAAAGTAAGCTAAATCATATAATGGACTAACAATAAATGGTATTGGAAAAATTGGGCAGATAATGTGAAAAAAATAGAATAACCACCTTCTTACACTGCACACAGTTCGACAACCCTCGAGGGGTCCAAGATTGGAGAGAGTGCAGGCTGGACTGAGAGACACCCCCCCCCCATGCACAAATTTCATGTACCGGGCCTCTAGTAAATGTAATATATACATATATATACTAGAGGCCTGATGTACAAAATTCATGCATGGGAAGGGCAGGTGGTGTCTCTCTGCCCAGCCTGCACTCTCTCTAATTTGGGACCACTCGAGGGATGTCTGACTGCCTGTTTAGGCCCAATCCCAGTAGGATCAAGTCTAAACAGGCAGTCAGACATCACTCTCACAATCCAGGACAGCTGGCTCCCAACTGCTTGCCTGCCTGGCTTGCTGATTGCCCTTAACCTCTTATGCCTGCCAGCCTGATCACCCCCAAACCATTCCTATACCAGCCTGATTGATGGCTACTTGCTCCCCTGACAGCCTGTTTGCCCCTAACTGCCCTCCCCTGCAGGTCTGGTCACCCCTAACTGCCTTTCCCTGTAGGCCTGGTCCCCCCCTCCCCAGCTGCTCTCCCCTGCAGGCCTGAATCCCCCTCAAATTCCCTTCCCTGCAGGCCCAGTTGCCCCCAACTTCCCTCCTCTGCCAGCCTGGTCACCCTTACCTGCTCTTCCCTACAGGCTTGATTGCCCCCAACTGCCTCCCTTGTAGGCACGGTCCCTCCCAACTGCCCTCACCTCCTGGCCATCTTGTGGTGACCAACTTTGACCACATGGGGGCAGGATTTTTGACTACATGGGGGCAGCTGTCTTGTGCGTAGAAGTGATGGTCAATCTGCATATTACTCTTTTATTAGATAGGATAGAGGCCTGGTGCATGGGTGGGGGCCGACTGGTTTGCCCTGAAGGGTGTCCCAGATCAGGGTGGGGGTTCCCTTGGAGCATGGGGTGGCTTCAGGGAGAGATCTGTGGTGGTTTTCAGGCCAGCCACGCCCCCTAGCTACCCAAGTGGAGGCCCTGGTATCTGGGATTTATTTTATTTTCTACAATTGAAACTTTGTAGCCTGGAGCAGAGCCAAGCCTCCTGCTCGCTCCATGGTGGCAGCCATTTCTGTTGGGACATTTACCTTCTATAATTGAAACTTTGTAGCCTGGAGTGGAGGCCTAGGCCAGCCAGAGCTACAGAAGCTTGGCTTCCTTCATCGCCCCTGCAATCCTAGCCTCTGCTGTCTTCAGCTCCTTGGCTGCTGCCGTTTCTGTTGGGATGTATCTTCTATAATTGAAACTTTGTAGCATTGAGTGGAGGCCCAGGTCAGCAAAGGTGGGTGGAAAGCTTGGCTTCCTCCATTGCTGGGGAAACCCAAGCCTCCCTTCTGCTCTCAGTGGCTGCAGCCATCATGGTTGGGGTTTATTTGCTCCTGGTTGGCTGGTGGGTGTGGCTTGATAGGAGGTATGGTCAATTTGCATATTACTCTTTTATTAGATAGGATATCTTATTTAGTCTTAAAAGGAAAGGGAATTCTGACACAGACTATATTTAAGTAAAATAAACCAGATACAAAAGGATAAATATTGTATTGTACCATTTGGATATGATACCAAGATAAACAAAATTCCTAGAGGTGGAGAAAGTTGGTTGCCATGCGTTGGAGGAGAAATGGAGAGCCATGGTTTAGTGCAGTGGTCGGCAAACTGCGGCCCTCCAGCCACATGCCTCTCGCAAGTCGTGGTTTGCCATTCTTTTGACTAATGAGTTTGCCAACCACTGGTTTAGTGGATCTAGGTTGGATTCATGAACATGCTGAAGAGCCTAGTAAATATTCTGCTTCTCTTTTATGATGTTAAATAAGGTCAACATCAGCTTGCCACCACCAGGATTGAAGTCTAACAGAGCTCAGCACAGAACCCAGGCACACTGGCTCCCAACCCTGGGCTTGGCCCTCAAGACTCTTCTCATTTCTCAGTGAAGAGCAGTGAGGCACCTGAAAGGGTCTGAGAAGCCTGTTTTGCTGACCACAGGCTGTCCCCAGGGAAGACAGCTGTGAGGTGATGCTGTGGCTTCTTCTCTGCTGACTGCTGAGTACCTCTACTTTTTACTGATTAATGGTTATAATTCTATAGGTAGACATTGGATCAATTCATCTGATTGTAATTCAGGGCTGGGAAGAAAACTTCTCCTTCACCCTACCCAGAAAACCTCCTCCCATCTTCTTTCTCCACCCAAAAAACTCTAACGGCTCTGACCTAGATTTCTTTCCTTCACACCACCATTCTCTAATGAAGTGCAGGTGGATGGGCAGCCCATAGATAACATGGGGTGAGGGCCTTTGGAGAGGTGAAGGGCAACAACATTCCTGAGAAATGTAAGCCTTTCTCTTTCATTTGGCAATGAAAGTTTTAGTTAAACCAGATCAGCACACTTTCTCTGTAACATGCCAGATAATAAATGCTTTAGACTTTGAAGGCTGTTTGGTCTCTCTCACAATTCCCTTTTATTCTTGTTGTATAAGTGGAACAATATGCAAATGGAGGTGTTTGGATTTCAATAAAAATTTGTGTGAAAATTAAAATTTGAATTTTATCTAATTTTAATGTTTTAAAATATAACTTTTTTCAACTATTAAAAAGTACGAGAACCATTCTTTGCTTGTGGCCATACAAAAACAGGCATTAGGCCATGTATGGCCTATGGTTTAGGCTATGCTTATCCCTAGTTTAAATATTTTGAATCTATCTACGTAAAAATCAATATAGCTCACTTGTTCTTGAGAGTAAAGGGACTAACGTGTAGGGACAATTGGTACTACAAAATTTACAACAGCATGGTGGCTAAGCACACAGGCTCTTAAAACAGAATGGCTGAGTTCAAATCTCAACTTCTGCAATCCTCAAGCTGTGTGAGCTTGAGAAATTTACTTGAACTTCTGAGCCCATGTCTCCACATCTACCAAGTGCAGCTAAAACAGAACATGTCTGACAAGGTGGTTGCATAGATGAAATGGAACAATGCATGCTGAATGCTCAGACTAGGACTTGGGTCCTTACATATCGATGTTAACTGTTATCTGCTGTAGACCAGGGTGGGCATTAGGTCTCTGAATTCCATTATCTCATATAATCCTACAAAATGGGTATTATGAACATTGAGTACATACACACAGTTAGATAGTTTAGGTTCAAGCAGAAGGATAGTTCCAGCTTAGCTCTCTGTTGCAGCCCAGGCCCTTAACTTTTCCATAAACTGTGCTGCCTCCTGGATTCCTTTAGAAATACTTATGTGGCTTTTGATGTTGTTAATGACATATTTACTGACAAATTTACTTTCTTTCTCAGTTCCATGATTCTTCTATTAGTTCTCTCTGCTGTGTTAAGGATACCTCTTTATCTATTTATCTCCAAAATGTTAGCATTCCCTACTATTCTAGTCAAGGATTTCCACTTTTTTGTTCTCTACAGAACTCCTCTAGAGTCTCACTCATGGCTGTGGCTTTAAATTTCACCAATGTGTCCTACAGCTACTTTCCAGCACTGATTCTATATGTGCTGAACTTTTAGATGGTCCAGGGAAAAATGATCAATGGACCATAATATTAGACCATCTGGCTTCACTTTCCAGTGTTGTTCTGAACTCCCTTTGGGATCTTGGGAGAATTTCACAATCTTTCTGAACTTGGTTTAGGTATCAGTGACATGGAGATAATAATAAGAACTACCAAGTAGAGTTGTAAAAGTAAAGTAAAATGATCATAATGCAATGAAGAGGCTTATTTGTAAGGTGCTGGCTGATCCCAGGCAGGGAGAGAGGAGATGTAAGAGGGATTTTAAAGAGGTCTCTGTGTGGAGGAGGAGAGTGAGGGGGAGGGGAGGGGGGGAAAGGGGATGTAAATATGTTTCCTGTTTCCACAATTTAGAGTTTTGGGAGATCACTGATACTTTTCCACAATGTCTGTCGCAGTTGTTACTGTCTATGCCACTCACGAGTGTCTTTCCATCTGCTGTCTGGTGCAGATTAGTTCCTCCTCAGGTATTACTTTCTTTCTCAACTTGTTTACAAGCTTTGTAAAGCATAGTCAATGTCCCATCATCCTTGATTTTTTTTATTTTGAAATTTGCTTACACTGAGACTAGGCAGTATTAACAAGTGTTGCAAAGCATTCACTGCTATTTGGTTCATTCTTGTTGTACTTGGATGTCCTGCAGAACTCGAGAATGGGTATAGTTTTTCTTCCTGGAGAATGATAGCTATTAGTTTACTGTGTAACTAAGTTGATCCCATTTTAAAAAGCATGCATATTATTTACCAAAAAAAAACATGCAGATTATTTACAAAATTAATCTTTATGACTGAAATGTCACCCCCATAATTGCATCCCAAGAATATGAGTTATCTACTAGTATAGCACTGCCCAGTGCATAATTATGGTGAGGTTCAATAGCCCCCAGCAAACCTTGTGATAGAAAAATCTCTATAAAAAATGTTGCTCCTTTTCTGTCTTCCATCCTCACACACATATTCCATCTGTCTGAAGCTTTCACCTCATTATTTAAAAAAAACAAACCGAAATACACAACAAAGAGGTCAGCCACTTATGCTGGGGACAGAGTAGGCTGGGGTTCATTGGAGAGTACTTTGCTGGAGGGTGTAAGAGAGTGCATGGTTGGGGTGAGTAGGAGAGTGCATAGTAGGAGTGTGTATGAGAGTGCATGGCTGGGGTATGTAGCAGAAAGCATGATTGGGGTATGTAGTAGAGTGCATGGCTGGTATGTGTAGCTGGGATGTGTAGAAGAGGGCATAGTAGGAGTGTATAAGAGAATGCATGGCTGGGGTGTATAGGAGAGTGTATGGCTTGGGGGTGTAGGAGAGTGCATAGTAGGAGTGTATTGGAGAGTGAATGGCTGGGGTGTGTAGGAGAGTGCATGGCTTGGGTGTGTAGAAGAGTGTATGGCTGGGGTATGTAGCAGAAAGCATGGCTGGGGTTTGTAGGAGAGTGCATGTGAGGTGTGTAGGAGAGTGCATGACTGGGGTGTGTAGGAGAGTGCATGGTTGGGGTCTGTAGGAGAGTGCATAGTAGGAGTGTACAGGATAGTGAATGGCTGGAGTATGTAGGAGAGTGCACGGCTTGGGTGTGTAGAAGAGTGCATGGCTGGGGTGTGTAGAAGAGATATGACTGGGATGTATAGGAGAGTGCATGGCTGGGTTGCATAAAAGAGTGCATGGCTGCACCTCTGAGCAGATGGCAAGGCTTTGTGTCCCAACTGAAAACCCAACAAAATTCTTTAGAACAGTGAAGGCTATAGAGTGTAATTGGTTCGATGATTAAATCAGAGGAATTGCTTCAGATCCTTCCTTCCAAGAAGAAAAAAACCAGAATAGCCAAGGCCAAGAAGATCAAAAACAAGCACCAGGAAAGAGAAGGTAAACTCTAGATTAGGTTAAAAACAAAAGTGCTCAAGTAAACTAGGAATACCGGATCACATCCAGGCACAACCTAGGCAAAATCATGAGCAGTAATAGAGTGGTAAGAGAAGTTATTTTAGGCTTGTAGCATTGCTCATGTTATTCTAGTGGGTCACCTACTCCCCAGGCAGAAGAGCCTGTCTTTCAGCATGGGGTACAAGGAAGGGAGGCAGAGGTCCCCTCAGCCCATTTACCCTGCACAGCACAAGTCCCCCGCTTCCCCTGCATGTGGCTTGGAGAGCTTCCTCACCGCAGGATGCGGAGGTTTCCTCACCTGCACAAGGGAAAGAGTGCTGTCCATTTCCAGACTTACTGTGAAGATTCGATGAGTTAATGCATGAAAGACTGAGCTCAACTCAATCCAGCTTGGCAAACAAAAGACATTCAATAAATCAGTGCTCTTTTTCTCCCTTCTCTTCCCCCATGGAGATGGGGCTAATATACTTCACAAAAAGCAGGATTCGCTCATGGACTGCCTTCCAGCAAGGACAATGCACTGTCAACAACCGCCAAGATTAGAGGCTTGATGCTACTGGTCAGCTACTGGTAGGAAACAGACCTCTATTACTATAGCACAGGAAGCAACATGAATATCAGCTTATTTGCATTGGTTACCTGGGCCCTAAATTTGCAGGGCAATGGGAAGAGAGTCAGGTGATAGCTGATCACATGATGGGGTATATTAGGTGGAAGGAGCTCTAAACTTAGATAATGCGCTTTTAGAAAAAATACCTGCTCTGTACTCAGACTATCTCTTCCTCCAAGGCTATCTGCTATAGAAACAGCCTTGAGAAGATAGCCCAGAACAAAGGCAGCCAGTGCTTTGCTAGCCAGATGTAAAAATGTGAGGCACAAAGAAAATTGTCTAATAAAAGCATGAAAGAAACAATCATTCCTTCCTGCCCTCTTCTTAGCCCAGTTAGCCATGGCCAACTTTCTGTACACTGCCCTTGCTCTGTGAACATGGAGCATCACATATGTCCTATATCCCACCCTTTTCTCCTCTCCCCAGTATGCCAGAGCTCAGGTGCCCCATAAGCAATGCTCGGTCCTGATTCTGAGCTGCTTTTAGCAGTATCAGAGCCCACAGTGGTGCTTGTCTATCCAGGAGAGGCTTTTCTCTAGAATCTAGCTCAAGTGCTCATAAAAAAAAAAGTCAAAGAAGAAGAGATGAGGTGAGGGAAGTAAGTCAAGTGAGAGAATGAAACACCTCTCCCCTTCTTCCCATACTTGGGGGACATTTGGTCGCAGCCACAAGGTGAAAGTTGAAACAAATTAGAGCCATTGAATGAAGCAGGGAACGTTGAGACTTGTATACTTCTCATTAGGAACTCGAGTTTTGGGTCAGATGGATGTCGGGGGGCGGGGGGGGGGGGTCAAGCGGTCACCCTGTGTGGAGTTATTTGAGTGACACCATGAACTTCATCCCTTTCAAAACAACATCATGCACCTGATATTTCCATTACAGTCCTCTCCAGGAAAGATATAGTCTGAAAAGGACACCACTCCAGTAGAATAAGTATGCTCCCTGAGAGACAATCTCTATAAAGTATAAATGCTCTCAGGTGACATATTCATACAATATACATATATGGAGTACCAACTCCATGCTAACTATTATGTTAGCCATGCTGGCTTCAAGCATGAGGAGAGATAGGTCTTGCTTTCAGGGGCCTCAGGCTAACGAAAATCAGAACAGTAAGATCCATTTTTTTTTTATTGAGCTTATTGTAGTGACATTCGTTAATAAAATTATATAGGTTTCAGGTGTGCAATTCTGTATGCGTCATCTGTACATTGAATTGTGTGTTCAAGATTGCAAGTCAAGTCTCTTTCCATCACCATTTAGATCCTATTTACCCTCATCTACTTACCCTCAAACCCCTTCCCTCTGGTTATCATGATACTGTTGTCTGTGTTAATGAGTTTTGTTTTTGTTTTTATTGTTGACAGCATTAGAGATGTCCCCCTCCCTCAAACTCCTGCCCCACCCTTACTATTGTCTGTGTCCATGGGTTAGGCATATACATGAATATATATACTATGCATATATATCTTTGGTTAATCTCTTCCCATCCCCTCCACCCCCTCCTCCTCTGTGACATCAGTCATTCTGTTCCATGCATCCATGCCTTTGTGACTCTGGAACTGTTTTGTTCATCAGTTTATTGGGTTCATTAGATTCCACATGTGAGATCATGTTATATTTGTCATTCTCTAACTGGATTATTTTGCTTAGCATAATGCTCTCCAGGTCCCTTCATGCTATCTCAAAGGTAAGATCTCCTTCTTGTTTATAACTGCACTAGTGGCCCAACCTACCCCTCTCACATAATGGGAGCCCTTAGGGGATCTCCAACTGATGGCTCACCCCCAGCCTCTGGCGAAGCTTTAGGCCTTGGGCACTCAGCCATCTCCCTGCTCAGCTCAGCTCCAGCTGCCTGTGACCTCCCAGCCCCAGGGGCTGGGCGCTCACCTCCACTCCAGTGCCCCAGCTGCTTGCCCTGCCCCCCCCCAGCCACCTCCAAGCTCTGGCGGCAGTGCTCCTGTGCTCGCTGCACCCTGCCCACCCCGGCCACCTCCAAGCTCAAGCAGCCAGGGCACCGTGGAGCTAGCCACCACTACTGCTTCATCTCCACCCCCAGGGCCCAGTCCTGGCACCACTCGGCCCCGCCCCTCGGCCCCACCCCCCTGCTCCTGATTGGCTGGTAGCATAGCCAATTAGGAGCCAAGGTATGGTCACATTTGCACATTACTCTTTTATTAGATAGAATAGTATTCCATGGTGTAAATGATAAGTGTTCTATGAATGTCTGGTAAAATTCCCCTGTGAAGCCATCTAGTCCAAGACTTTGTTGGGGGGTTGTTGTTTTTTTATTATTATACTTCAATTTCACTAGTTGTAATTTGTCTATTAAAATTCTCTGGTTCTTCCTGGTTCTGTTTTGAAAGATTGTATGTTCCTAGGAATTTGTCCGTTTCTTCCAGATTGTCCAATTTATTGGCATACAATTTTTTAAAAATATTTTCTTACAATCCTTTGTATTTCTTTGGTGGCAGTAATTACTTCTCCCTTGTCATTTTTTATTGTACTTATTTGAGTTCTCTCTCTCTCTCTGTCTCTGTCTCTCTCTCTCTCAATGAGTCTGGTTAAAGGTTTGTCAATCTTTTTAAAAATATTTTCACAAAACCAGCTCTTGTTTTTATTGATGTTTTGTATTGTCTTCGACTCTAATATGTTTATTTCCATTCTGATTTTTGTTATTCCCTTCCTTGTGCTCACATCATGCTTTATTTTAAAAAATAAGTTTTTCATTGATTTTAAGAGAAGAAGGAAGTCAGAAGAAGAGAGTGTTGGAAACATTCAATGAAGGAGAAACATCAATCAGCTGCCTCCTAGTGGAGATTGAGCCAGAAGCCTGGGCATTTTCCATGACTGAGGATCAATCCCACCAGTGACTTTTTGGTGCATAGGATGACACTCAACCAACTGAACAACACAGGCTGGGAGAGGCTTTCTTATTCTTTTTTAAAAATTATTTTTTTAAGTGTAAAGTTAGATTGTTTACTTGAGATTTTTCTTATTCCCTGAGGTAGGCCTATAATGCTATGAATTTCCCTCTTAAAGACTGCTTTTGCTGTGTCCCATAAATTTTGGTTTGTTGTGTTATCATTTGTTTCAAGGTCTCTTTTGATCATTTTCATGAACTTCTTATTAACCCCTTCATTGTTTAGTTACATGTTATTTTCTCTATATCTCTATGTCTTTTTCAGTATTTTTTCTTGTGTTTGATTTCTATTTTCATATAATTATAATCAAAGAAGATCACTGATATGATTTCAACCTTCTCCAATAATTATACTTGCTTTGTGTCCTAACATATGGTCTACCTTATAAAATGTTCCATGTGCACTTGAAAATAATATATATATATATCATATTTGTATGAAATGCTCTTAAGATATCAAGTAAATCTATTGATTGTAGCGTGTAATTTAAGGCCATTCTTTTCTTGTTAATTTTCTGTCTGGAAGATCTATCTGTTGATGTCAGTATTATTAACCCAGCTGTTTTAAAATTTCCATTTGCATGAAATATCTTTTCCCTTCCTTTACTTTTAGTCTGTGTGCATCTTTCATTCTGAGGTGGGTCTCTTGTAGAGAATATATATATATGAATCATGTTTTCTTATCCATGAAGCTACCTGATGCCTTTTGATTGGAACATTTATACCATTTACATTTAAAGTGTATTTATTGACATTTTATTATTTTAACTATGTTTCTTTTTTTCTTCTTTTTCTTATAGACAAAGACCCTTTAATACTTATTTTTATACCAGTTTGCTGATAATAAACTTACTTAGTTTTTTTCTTTTCTGGAAGCTCTCTATTTTACCTTCAATTGTAAATGACAGCCTGCTGGGTAAAGTAGTATTGTTTGCAGGTTTTTTATTCTAATCACTTTTAATATTTAATTTATCTTGAGAAATCAGCTGATAGTTTTATGGGAGCTCCCTTATAACTAATGACTGTTTTTCTCTTACTGCTTTTAAGATTCTTTCCATGTCTTTAAACTTTACCATTTTAAGTATGATGTATTTTGGTTTGCACCTCTTTAAGTTCATCTTCTTTAGGATTTTCTGGGCTCCCTGAATTTCTTCACCAGTTTAGGAAAATTTTCAATCATTATTTCTTCAAATAAGTTCTCTATCTTTTGCTCTTTCTATTCTCCTTCTGATACCTTTATGATGTGGATTTTGTTATCCTTCATGTTGTCTCAAAAGTCCCTTAACTGTCCCCATTTTCTAATCTATTTATTTTCTGGTCAAATTTGGTATTTTTTCTTTTCTTTTTTTTACTTTGTCTTCCAATTCACTGATTTGATCATCTATTTCATCCAACCTACTGTTTATTCCTTCTTATATATTCTTCATTTTGGTTATTGCCTTCTTTTCTGGTTAGTTCTTTTTAGGGTTTGTATGCCCTTTTTTGTCTTACTATATATTTCTTTACTGTAAGTTTTTATTTACCCCCCCCCCCATTTTTTCCCCTAAGTTTTTTGAGCATCTTTATAACCATTTTTTTGAACTCTATATCTGGTTAATTGCTTGCCTCAGTTTTATTTATCTCTTTTTCTGGATATTTATCTTTTTCTTTAATTTGGGACATTTTCATTTGTCTTCCCATTTTGGCTGCCTCTTTGTATTTATCTTTATGTAAGCTTTTTGTGACTTCCAGTCTTGGCTTGGTGGCTTTATATAGTAGGTATTTTGCGGGACCCTGTAGCACAATCTCCTTGATCATTTGCACTAGATGTTCCAGGAATATCTCTTGTATGGGATCTCCTAAATTAAGTCTTAATTTCTATTGGCCCATTCATGTGTGGGATTGACTTTCAGTCTGGCTGACATGATCAACAACGATGACAGTGTACCAGCTAATGTGCTGGTGCTGACTACAGCAACTCTGGTGCCTGTCCAAATCTCCTTTTGAATATGCTGCTTGTGCAGCTAATTGGATCCTATTTGGATATTGTCTGAAATGCAACCCTCAGCCGACCCTGTACTGGAGTCCCTCCCAAGAGGCCCCAGAATATACATACCCAGTGGCAACCTGCTTGGAACTCAGAGTGATCCACAGTTTTCTGTCTGTATCTGCTGGGTCTGGGTGTTCATGGGAAAAACCAAGCTGTGCACCAAAGTCAACTTTTATCAGCCCTGGGTCCAGAAGCAGATCATTAAAAGTCCCCAGGCCCCCGAGATCTGCCTCCACCTCCCAGCTGCCAGTGAGGCTCAGTCACTGGAAGAGCCTCTGGCGGCACTCAAATGGCAGCAGTGAAGGTGTTCACCAGAGAAAGACAGGTTCAATCTGCTTATTCAAAGGCTCTGCACTGATTTGGCATGATAGAGAAAAACGGGCCCTCTCCAAGAGCCACACAAATCAGGAATTAGGGTTTGTATGCCCTTTTTTGTCTTACTATCTATTTGTTTACTGTAAGTTTTTATTTATCCGCCCCCCCCCCCCCCGCCACTAGATTCTGCTAGGACCTGATCTTGGCAGAGAGGGACTGCCAGGACTCCTAAGGCTGGGCCAGAGGATCTCCCATAAGCAGAATGTGCAGGTCAGGCTTGGAGTGGTCCCTGCTCCAGAGCTACCCATGTCACTTGGAATGTGCACAGTGGCATGTCTCCATTAGCAGGGTCAGATACACATCTGAAACAAGAACCCCCCAGCAAAAGTGAAAACCATTTTGAGTTGGACCAGGGCTTATATCATACTAGAGACCCAGTGCATGAAAATTCATGCACTGAAGGTGGGGTCCCTCAGCCCAGTCTGCCCTCTCTCACAGTCTGGGAGCCCTGAGGGACAGGAGGTGACCCAGCGATAGGGCAAGGTGATGGCCCCATCATACCTCTGCTGCTGCCACTGCCAGAAGTGCAAGCCTCAGCTGGCCCTGGTTACCTGAGCCTCAGGTGGCCCTGGGCAGCTGGGAAGCCACCATCTGAGGCTTGCCTGTGCCTCAGGCTGGCCCTGGGAAGCTGGGCATCCAACATCCAAGGCTTTCCTGTGCCTTGGGTGTCAGCTGTGTAGCCACCATCCAAGGCTTCCTTGCACCTTGGGCTGGCCCTAAGTGGCTGGGGGGCTGAAGGCAGGTCCGGCCACACCATGCACCTGCCACCTCCCCTTTCAGTGGGGCTGAAAGGACTGGGGGACTCCAGCAGGGCTGAGGGGACTGGGTGCTACCATCTTGTGGATGTGGGCACTGCCATCTTTGTGATAGCATGATGGTCAATTTGCATATCCCTCTTTATTAGATAACATGCTATGCCTCAAAACTTTCCTCCCAGTTTTAAAGCTGAGCCAAACTAATTTCTGTTGGAAATATCACAAGTTAGCAGTTATTAGTTTGAGACTCTTTCCTTTTCAATTGAACTCTCAGCCACACTATACATTTGGATACAATTTGATAGAAAAATAGGGTGAGCTTTTTGAAAAATTTCTGTGAATCCATTTTAAACTTGGTTATTCAGATCAGGTTAAAATTTGGGGTGTGGCTGAGTCCCCAGAGGAATTCTGTGGGTTGCACAATACACACAGGAAATGAAGCAAAGGGTATTTGCAAAACTACTTCCAAGGAAGCAGGCTCTGTGGGATCTCAGCTTTATAGGGATCTAGATTTTGGAGCTTCTACGACAGCATTTAAGTGTCCCACAGCACTTAATGGTCTTCTAGGAATTGCTTCACCAGCTGTTCATTTTTTCCTCCACATCACTCCATCATATAGTCCACAGAGAGTCAGTGCCTAGGAATGATTCTCTTTTTAATTGAGATCAAGAAATAAGATAATGGTTGGACTGGGTCAAGAGCCTGACTCAATGACGTTTATTATACATAATCTAACAAAACTAGATCTCTGACCTTTTTAAAGTTTACAAGTTTTTCTTTAATTATAGGGCAGGTGACTACAGCAACAACATAAAAGTCACAATAAATATGGGGCAATGAAAATGCTATGCATTGCCTGGCCAGTGTTGCTTAGTGGTTGAGTGTTGACCTATGAACCAGGAAGTCACGGTTGAATTCCTGGTCAGGACACATATCCGGGTTGCAGGCTCCATCCTCAGTAAAGGGCGTACAGGAAGGAGCAAGGGATCATTGATTACCTCTCATCATTGATGTTTCTATCTCTCCCTTTTTAAAAAATCAATAAAAAATATTTTTTTAAAAAGAAAATGTCTTACATTAAATTCTTTGGGAAATTGATGCTGAAGTGATATTTGCATACAGAGTTTCTTAAGAATTCGCAACAGCACTGAGCAAGGAAGAAGCTGAATGGGGTGGGGGGAGCATTTCCAAGAGTGGGCATCACTGAGTTCTGCAGCTTTGATAGCATCTCATGGTTGTCTGGAAATATGTCAGAGAGTCGGACAATCATTAGATGTGAGCTATCTCTGGATGTTTCCATCGACATAAAGCAATTTCTAGGGAAGGCTTCACTCTGGGAGGTAAACAAGCCCAGCTGCCACCACCCCTCCTCCCCTCGACTTCCCCGGCAGCTGGAGTGTGTGGCTTTGAGAGAGGCAATAAGACAGGAGTGTGGGACTTTATGTGGAATGTGGAGAACCAGAATTCCAGGGCCACTTCCACAGGGGTCATGTCTACAGTGATGTGACATCGTTCATAGACCAAGGAATGGTGCCCAAGGTCACTTAAACCCCACAGACTGAAGGAACAAGAGACCTAGGAGATGGTAATCTAGGTGAGTAAACCATAGTAGGGCTTCTGCATTTGTAAAGAGAAGATGAAACCAGGCTTCATGGAGGAAACTGTTGTGAAGGTGGGGAAATGGCAAAGGAGGGGTCAAGTCCAGACAAAATTGTTTGCCTGGAAAGAGGATTATAATTTGGCTAAGACAGCTATTGAAATTTCCAGAACTAATTGAGACTCTATAAGCCTTGAGTTATATTTTGTAAACAGTCTGGAGTCCCCACTTTCTGAGGCCAGCATGCTAACATGGAGCCCACAGCCAGCTGGCCAGGGCAAGATCAGAGAACCAGGAGTCTGGAGACCTGTGTTTGGGATTTACATGGCCAATTGGGTGATCTTGACATAACCAATTTTATATCTTTATTTATTTTCCTCATTTCCTCCCAGCACTAACTTCATTGAAAGATGTCTATATGGCCTTTCACTAGGTAACACATGAGCATTTATATTTCTCCACACGAATGTATTAGGTCAGACTATTATGCTATTTAGACACTTCTGTTTTTTTTAATTTATTTTATCTTTATTGCTCAGTTTATTAATTACATTGTTTCCCCTTTTTATCCCCCTATAGCTTCCCTCCACCCTGTACCTATCCCACCCTCCACCCTCACCTCCCCCTCCCCACTGTCCTCTCCCATTGTTGCTAGATTTTTGTCCAGTCTCTTGCTGTACTTCCCACAACCCTTTTCTCCCCAAGAATTGTCAGTCCATTCCCTCTCTATGTCCATGTCTCTGTTATATTCACCAGTCTATCCTGTTCAACAGCTTATCAATTCACTTGATTTTTATGTTCATTTGTTGATAGATGTGTATTTGTTGTTCATAATTTTCATCTTTACCTTTTTCTTCTTCCTCTTCTTAAAGAATATCTTTCAGCATTTCATATAATGTTGGTTTGGTGGTGATGAACTCCTTTAGCTTTTTCTTATCTGCGAAGCACTTCATCTGACCTTTAATTTTGAATGATAGCTTTGCTGGATAGAGTAATCTTGGTTGTAGATTCTTGCTGTTCATCACTTTGAATATTTCTGCCACTCCCGTCTGGCCTGCATCGTTTCTGTTGAGAAATCCGCTGACAGTCGTATGGGTGCTCCCTTATAGGTAACCAACTGTTTCTCTCTTGCTGCTTTTAATATTCTCTCTTTGTCTTTTGCTCTTGGCATTTTAATTATGATGTGCCTCGGTGTGGTCCTCTTAGGGTTCCTATATATTGGGGTTCGGTGCACTTCTTGGACTCCTAAGTCAGTTTCTTTCACCAGGTGTGGGAAGTTTTCAGTCACTATTTCCTCAAATAGGTTTTCATTGTCTTGGCCTCTCACTTTTTCTGGCACCCCTATAATTCGGATGTTGGTATGCTTGAGGTTGTCCCAGAGGCCCCTTACACTATCTTCAATTTTTTGGATTCTTTTGGTTTCTTGCTTTTTCAGCTGAGTGTATTTTACCTCTTTGTATTTCAAATCTTTACCTTGGTTCTTGGGGTGCTCCAGGGCACTTTCAGGTCTTTGTATAATATTTTTTTGTTTCAGTCAGTGTATGCTTAATTTCTGGTTGGTCCTTTTTCATATCCTTGAGAGTCTGCTTTATATCCTTGAGGGTTTCTTTCATTTCCTTGTAGGACTCATTCATTTCCACGTTGGTCTTGATAATTTCATTGCAGCTCTCATTTATATCCTGGAGGGTGTTGTTCATTTTCTTGTAGGACTCATTCATTTCCTTTGTGGTCTTGCTTATTTCCTTATAGGCCTCGATCTTTTGTTGGAACCTCTTAAAAAACCCTATAACCGTGGTTCTAAATTCCATGTCCAGTCGTTTTTTTTCCTCCATTTCTTTCACATCTGATTTCTTTCCATGTTGCTGCATGGTGGCTGCTTCCCTGAGTTGGTCAATTAGCTTTGTGTGGTAGACTTCCTACTAGGGATAGTGGCTCAGCCTCCCCAGTTACCTGAGGTGGATATGGGTTGCACAGTCTTGCTGAAGTTAAGCTCAGTTAATCGTTGCTAGCACTTGGAGGGTTGACCTCCAGGCCAAGTGTCTGTGAAGCTCAGCTGTGCTCAGGTTGGGTGGGCGGAGTCTCCGGGCCAAGCAGAAAGCGTTAGCTCCTCCCTATGCGGCCCCAGGGACTCTGTGCTGGGGGCAATGGCCACCAGCAACTCTGAGAGAGAGCCGCTGTGGAGCTCCACCGGCTGCCGGGGAATTCAGACTTTCCCAAAATGAGTCTGCATGCGCAATGTCTCACCCAGGGTCGTAAAACAAAGCAGTCTGACGGTTTTCCGAATGAGAGACAAGCCGCGGTGCGCTCTCTGCGCCATCACGCAGCCGAGCTGTTCGCGCAAGCTGCCTTCTCCACAAGCCGGCAGACCCAGCAGCACCCGAGCTTTGGCGTGCCCTCCCACTGTCCAGTTTTCACCCCGTGTGATAGTGGGTTCTCTGGACTTCGCCCAGAGCTGGAGAATCAGTCCAGTGGGATGCCTTTGTCTCCCCGTTCGAGAAAACTGGCCGGTTTTCAGCCTCCCGCCCTCTCCGCGGCGTGCACTCCAAACCTCTTTCTGTGTGAATCTTTCAACACCGTCCGCCGCTGCTCCTCCGAGTCCCAGTGTCTTATCTTCACTTTTATTTGTGGAATTTTCACTTGGCGAGCTTTCTGGTGATTCTGGAAGGTGTTTGTTCTTTCATTAAGTTGTAGTATTAAAATTGCTGATTATTACTGTAAGATAGGTGTTCTGCCTTTGCCGCCATCTTAGTTCTCCCTAGACACTTCTTGTTGTTGTCATTATTTTCTTTTTTCTTTTAATCTTTATTGTTCAGTTTATTAATTACATTGTTCCCTTCCCCCCCCCTATAGTTCCCCTTCACCTGGTACCCATCCCACCCTCCGCCCTCACCCACTCCACTGTCCTCTCCCATAGTTGCATGATTTTTGTCCAGTCTCTTGCTGCACTTCCCACACCCCCTTTCTCTCCAAGAGTTGTCAGTCCATTCCTTCTCTATGTCCGTGATTCTGTTACATTCACAGTTTATCCTGTTCATCAGCTTATTAATTCACTTGATTTTTAGATTCATTTGTTGATAGATGTGTATTTGTTGTTCCTAATTTACACTTTTATCTTTTTCTTCTTCCTCTTCTTAAAGAATATCTTTCAGCATTTCATATAATATTGGTTTGGTGGTGATGAACTCCTTTAGCTTTTTCTTATCTGCAAAGCACTTTATCTGGTCTTCAATTCTGAATGATAGCTTTGCTGGATAGAGTAATCTTGGCTGTAGATTCTTGCTGTTCATCACTTTGAATATTTCTTGCCACTCCCATCTGGCCTGCATTGTTTCTGTTGAGAAATCCGCTGACAATCATATGGGTGCTCCCTTATAGGTAACCAACTGTTTTTCTCTTGCTGCTTTTAATATTCTCTCTTTGTCTTTTGCTCTTGGCATTTTAATTATGATGTGCCTTGGTGTGGTCCTCTTAGGGTTGCTATATATTGGGGTTCAGTGTGCTTCTTGGACTCCTAAGTCAATTTCTTTCACCAGGTGTGGGAAGTTTTAGGTCACTATTTCTTCAAATAGGTTTTCATTGTCTTGCTCTCTCTCTTTTTCTGGCACCCCTACAATTCGGATGTTGGTATGCTTGAGGTTGTCCCAGAGGCCCCTTACACTATCTTCAAATTTTTGTATTCTTTTGGTTTCTTGCTTTTTCAGCTGAGTGGATTTTACCTCTTTGTATTTCAAATTTTTAACTTGGTTCTTGGGGTGCTCCAGAGCACTTTTAGGTTTTTGTATAATATTTTTTATTTCAGTCAGTGTATGCTTAATTTCTGGTTGGTCCTTTTTCATATCCTTGAGAGTCTCCTTTATATCCTGAGGGTCTCCTTCATTTCCACATTGGTCTTGATCATTTCCTTGCAGGTCTCGTTCATATCCTTGAGGGTCTCATTCATTTCCTTGTAGGACTCATTCATTTCCTTTGCGGTCTCGCTTATTTCCTTATAGGCCTCGACCTTTTGTTGGAGCCTCTTGAAAAACCCTATAACCGTGGTTTTGAATTCCATGTCCAGTCATTTTTTTCCCTCCATTTCTTTCACATCTGATTTCTTTCCATGTCTCTGCATGGTGGCTGCTTCCCTGAGTTGGTCAATTAGCTTTGTGTGGTAGACTTCCTACTAGGGACAGTGGCTCAACCTCCCCAGTTACCTGAGGTGGATATGGGTTGCACAGTCTTGCTGAAGTTAAGCTCAGGTTAATCGTTGTTAGCACTTTGAGGGATTGACCTCCAGGCCAATTGTCTGTGAAGCTCAGCTGTGCTCAGGTTGGATGGGCGGAGTCTCCAAGCCAAGCAGAAAGCGTTAGCTCTGCCCTATGTGGCCCCAGGAACTCTGTGCTGGGGGCAATGGCTGCCAGCACCTCTGAGAGAGAGCCGCTGTGGAGCTCCACCGGCTGCCGGGGAATTCAGACTTTCCCAAAACGAGTCTGCATGCGCAATGTCTCACCCAGGGTCGTAAAACAAAGCAGTCTGACGGTTTCCCGAATGAGAGACAAGCCGCGGTGCGCTCTCTGCACCGTCACGCAGCCGAGCTGTTCGCGCAAGCTGCCTTCTCCACAAGCCGGCAGACCCAGCAGCACCCGAGCTTTGGCGTGCCCTCCCACTGTCCAGTTTTCACCCCGTGTGATAGTGGGTTCTCTGGACTTCGCCCAGAGCTGGAGAATCAGTCCAGTGGGATGCCTTTGTCTCCCCGTTCGAGAAAACTGGCCGGTTTTCAGCCTCCCGCCCTCTCCGCGGCGTGCGCTCCAAACCTCTCTCTGTGCGAATCTTTCAACGCAGTCCGCCGCCGCTCCTCCGAGTCCCAGTGTCTTATCTTCACTTTTATTTGTGGAATTTTCACTTGGCGAGCTTTCTGGTGATTCTGGAAGGCGTTTGTTCTTTCGTTAAGTTGTAGTATTAAAATTGTTGAGCATGACGGCAAGATAGGTGTTTTACCTATGCCGCCATCTTGGTTCCCTGTTGTCATTATTTTCATTTTTGTTTATATTTCTTAAACTTGAACCGATTCTTTATCAGATCAACTTTTGGTTCTCTGAACATGTCTGATGTTTCCTACCCTGTGTGAATCTGCCAAAGGCCCCTGCTCACCCTGCCCTTGGGCATCCCATCCTGTCCATTAAGAAAATGCTCTCTAATCTCTATGGCCCAAATCAGTGGCACTAGACATTTAGTTCTGTAGTAACATCACACGCATTAAATCATAATTACCAACTAACTTGCATTTATTCACTTACTAAACATTTTTAATAGGCTTCTGTTTTTCTTTTCCTTGCCACCCAAATCCAAAGTAGAAGGGCTCAAGTGTGGCCTTTCCCCAGGGACCAGCTGTGACCTTAGATAAGTAACAAACTGGTCTGAATTCTTGTTTTCTCATCTTTGAGACATGACTTAGTACATAGCCTGGCATTTTATGAACCATATGTGTCCCACTGCATGAAGTTGTAGCATGAGCTGAAGAATGTAGTGGAGGACAGGCTCCCCGGCCTCTAGTACTACGTCACAACGCAGTATGCTGCAATCAACAAGGACGCGGAGGCATGTTCTAGCTCTCCTGTAACTTCTGAAGAGGATAACCTGATTTTTTTAAAATGTGGGTGGAAAATTGTTCACACTAATTTACAAGACTGAATTCTATTCATATGGGCATTTTCCACTTCTAGATTAATCTGGAATTTCCTCCTCAGATTTCAACCTCTGTCTCCCTGCCACCCAGTATGTGGCTGGGCCACATCCCTCTCAGTTATTTAGTGTGGGCTGAGGAATGCAAACTCGATTTAACATTTTCCTGGAAAGAATATCACTGGAGAGGAAAATCTGAATCCCCCAAAGCCATACAAAGCATTCCAAGGTAAAATATAAGGAACATTTTGATTGTTCTTCTGTTTTGAATTATTTATGCCTCCATTCATTTCCTGTTTTGGTGGGTAATCAAGAACTGATTGTAGTATAGGTGACAGGGCTTTAAAATTGCTGAGAAAACTGCAGGGCAGTGCAATGTTTTAAGGGTAAATTAATAATTTCCAACATTTCCACTTGATAGCACATATGCTTTATACAAGGAGGGTGCAATAAGTAAAATGTTTAGTTTCAACTTAAGATAAATGTTTAAGGGCATTTCAGTCTCAGCTGTTTCTAATCATATCAAACCAGTTCTGATTAAAATCAGATAAGGGCCCTGAAACAAAGGGAAAAACTACAACAAAACTCCATATTGAGCTGCAAAATAATTTTTTTTTTTAGGAAAGGAGAAAAAATATTATATTTTACCTTTTTAGCCAAGAAATTGCTTAGCAACATTAGCCCAATGTAATTCACAAACCCTTTAAGCATTCTAGCACCAGCTGTCTGAATGTCCCACCATGTGCACTGCGCTCCCGAGGAGCACACATTCCCGAGCCTTGTGACCGCTGTCATCAGGGCCCTAATCCAAACACTGCGCATGGGTCACCCTCTATTCCAGCTTCAGGAGACCAGCCGCCTCAGTAGTGATGGAGCCTCCCTGTGAAACCCAGGGCAGCTTGTGGGGAGCTGAAGGTTCGAGCTGGACTCAGGCTCCGGGGCCTCTCCTTGGTTGCATGCTTCCAACTCAACACCAGCAGCACCTTCATGAGGCTCTTAGGAATCAGCCTATTGCTCCTTTCTTTGCAGGACTTTGTTCAATTTTAATATTAGCAATTCCATTTCATTTGTCTAGTTCTACTCTGTGCTAAGCACAAGGAAGATATGGCTCAGCCCTCACCCATTTTGCTCAGTGGATAGAGCAATGGCCTGCGGACCAAAGAATCCCAGGTTTGATTCTGGTCCAGGGATCAGAATTACCAATTAACTTGCATTTATTCACTTACTAAACATCAGTGCAGGCTTCTCCAGGCAGGGCCCTAGTTGGGACATGTGCAGGAGGAAACCAATTATGGGGTTTCTCTCACATGGGTATTTATTTCTCTCTGTCTCTCCCTCTCTCTTCCACTCTCTCTAAAAATCAATGGAAAATTTTCCTTGAGTGAGGATCAAAAAAAAAAAAAAAAAAAAAGGACATGAGGTTCAAAGATGAATATATTGTAACACCTGTCTTCAAACAGCTTAGGGTCTAACACAAGAGAAAGGCCCACAGACAGATTTTCAAGCTCTGCCTCAAACACAGTCACGCTAGATCAGCTGCTTTAAGAATGCACCTCAGACACGAGCAGACACTTGGGTCACAGAGGAGGGTTTTGTGGAGGAGCTGCCATTTGAACCAGGCCTGGAAGAATGAGCAGGTTCCACAGAGACAGGAATAAGGGCCCCGGCTGAATTTCCTCCTAGGAAGTTCCACTGAGAGACACTCAGTCAAGTGCTGAGAAGAGGGAGGCTCACAATGTTGTATTTTACAGATGAGAAAACTTGGACTCGGGAATTTTAATGTGCCCATGGTCACACAGCTTAGTAAGACTGAAACTCATGTTTTTCTAATTCCAAAGCCCAAGTTATAACCTCTATATCATTCCGTCTTCCCAGGGGTGTCTTTCTCCCATATGAAGCATAGTTTTATATAAAGCTTTGCAAATGCATATGGAGTTTATTCATTTTTATTTGCTTCATTACAAAGGCCTTGTATTATTTTAATGCTTCATTTGTTTTTTGTTGTTGTTGTTGCCTCCTGGAGAATGGAGATATTCAATAAACATGAGTTAAAAGACAGAAAGGAGAAAGAAGAAGAGACGAAAGGAAAACAAGCCCTAATCAGTTTGGTTCAGTGGATAGAGCATTGGCCTGCAGATTGAAAGGTCACGGGGTTTGATTCCAGTCAAGGGCATGTACCTTGGTTGCCAACATATTTTCAGTAAGAGGTGTGTAGAAGGCAGCTGATCTATGTTTCTCTCTCACTGATGTTTCTAACTATTCCTCTCCCTTCCTCTCTATAAAAAAAAATCAATAAAATATAAAAAAGGAAAATGACAAATTTATGATGAAGAACTTGAAGGTTTGAAAAATTAAACAAGTAGTTTTGAGTTGTAAGAAATCAGTTACTGTACCAGGATCTGAATTCAGCTCATGGATACTTTCACTTAACTTTAGTAATAAATATCTGGGGCATTTTTAAATATAAATATAAGGTGAATAGAGATTTTAAGAGGTTTATTTTTATTTTTGGTTTTCAAAAATTATGTCATATTGAGATAAAAGAATTAGCCCTAGGACAGTAACTAATTCTTTCCAAGGGAAAAAAATCATATCTGACATGACAAATGCAAGTCACATAATTTGGTTGGGGTTTATTACTTTTCATGGCAACAGTCATATAGCAAACATTACCTTCATAGATGGAGGGGGTAAGAGATGAGTCTCAGTGACAAATGCATGGAAGGAATGTGAGAAGTGCATGAATAAGGATCATTAACTACAGGAAAACCTCATTATAATAGACTAATTTGGGTGAAGGGTCTGTTAAAGCCAAAAGTCCAAAACCCAATAACATGGGTTTTCTGAATGTGTATGTTAAAAAAAAATTGACAAATTAGTTTACCTGTTTCTACATTTGTATAATTAAAATTAAGTATGTATGAAAAGTTTAATTTCACAGGAAAGTTTTCTATATATATTGCTGTAATATTAAATTTATACTGAACAGGCTGAGTAGATGCATGCATTCACCAGTCACCATCAGTAAACAAATGCACACAGCTGGGTGTGTCTTAGTGCACGGGGGAACATGGGCCTTCATGGATTACAATTGCAGAGGGTCATACCACACGACAACAGAGCCCATTAACATGCTGGATTCAGTGTGATTATGTGCTAATCATTCCCAGAACATTGTTTATGAGCTGGGACTCTTAGATTTAAATATATAGACTATAGTTGTAGATATGTAATATTTATCTATATGGCAAAACTACTACAGTGTTTTTTCCAAATATGACCTATTTGGTAGAATTTGTAAAAATAACAGTGAATTACTAACAAAGAAATAACCCAATAATTTAATTGTAGGTAAATCTTGATAAAAAGTATTTTTAAATTAACAGGATGTTCATTTTCACATATAACATATGGACTGGAAATTTTGTCTGTTCATTCCAAAGTGCATTAAATTGAGGTCTACAAATCGAGGGTTTACTATGTCCAGGAGAACAGCAACAGCAGAACTACTATGACCTGTGAGGAGTCTAACTATGAGACTGATCCAGGAGTCTGGGATGACACTCATTGTGAGTGTCACAGGGACGAGAGTTCATAGTTACCACTATTAATTGAGGACCTCTTTGAAGAACATTCCTTGTCTTGTCCCAATACTTAACCCCTAGAATTTCTTGACTCTGAGATTCTTTTATAAACAAATTTATAATGATCAAAATGATGTGACATAAAATTTAAAGAAAACATTCACCTATAATGATGGAAAGAAAAAGTAGAAATTATATTAGTAGTATGTTTGCAAAAAGTAAAAAAATGGACAGAAAAAGATACAACTACACTGGAAAAATGAAATGATCAGCTTGCAAGTGTGCTTGTACCTGGGACACCTACTCTTTTTACTTCCCTCACCAAGCCTCAAACAGCTCTTCTAATCCTTTCTGCCACAGAGTTTACACAGAATAATCATTTTCTTGGACATGAAAATTATCAATACTTTACTGAGCTTTTCACCCTAAAATTCACTTGTCTCCATAATATCTCTAATACTAATAAAGTAAATGCTACTGTTACTAAATATTAATAATAACTAGAGGCCTGGTGCATGAAATTCATGCATTGGGGGGATGTCCCTCAGCCCATCCTGCACCCTCTCCAATCTGGGACCCCTCGAGGTATCCCCTACCAGGATCAGGCCTAAATGGGCAGTCAGACATCCTTCTCACAATCCAGGACTGCTGGCTCCCAACTACTTGCCTGCCTGCCTTCCTGATTGCCCCTAACCCCTTCTGCCTGCCAGCCTGATGACCTCCTGGCTGCCAGGGGTTCAGAGCAGGGAGGGATGAGTAGGTGGGCCACAGGTCATCTTTAGGGCAATGAAACTGTTCTGTCTGATACTACACAAATGGTACATTTGTCAAGACCATAAGATGTTCAACACAAAGATGAACCCTAATGTAAATTGCAGATTTTACTTTTGTTAATAATATGTCGATAAAGGCTCATCAATTGTAATAAATGTATCACATTAATTTAAGATGCTAATAATAAAAGAAGCTTTAATGTGGTGGGTCCGGACACCCTGCTGCCTCTGGGGCTTCGATCAGACCCCTGCTGGCCCAGCGGCTGCCTTGGCCTGCTAGAGTGGAGGGGGCCCGCCCACCAATTTTGGTTGGGGTTAATTTGCATATTGCTCCTATTGGCTGGTAGCATAGAGAAGATACGTTCCATTTGCATGTTTCTCTTTCATTAGATAGGATAATAAAAAGGAAGCAAAGGAAGTCAGACATTCTTGAGCCTAATGGGCTGAGGAGCATGAGCTTGTTTGCTTGGCTGCCTCCTTTCCCCTCAATTACCTGATTATGTGTATGTGTGTGGGGAGAGGGGAGCACAGGTGCAGTGGAAGTAAAAATGGTGCATGGGGAGGTGCTTGACCAGAAAATCTGTCAGTCTAGCTTTGAAAAAAAGATGATTGGCTAGAGGATGGACCCAATGCAAATTATCAAAAGCTTAGAAAGTTCCTGTTTAAAACCCCAGGGAAAGAAAGTGAATAGTTCTCCCTCTCTACCCTTGACCCATACCTGACCCACACTCACTTTTCACTTTGCATTCTCTCTTCACCCTCAGCCTTGGAACACTCTGCCGTGTGGATCTAGCAACCACTGGGACCCACAGATTCTGCAAGCTCCAAAGGACTAAAATGAAGCAGAAACTCTGGACACTCACCTTTGTGTTGGGCTTGCTGAAGACAAGGTTTGACTTTTTTGCATGATGGGACAGACGGCGATGGGCCTGTGAAAGTCCAGGGGGACACTTTTGCTTTTGCACCATGAATAAATCTTTCCATGAGACTCCTTCTCCATTGTGGGCCCCTGAAAATGTGTTTTCTCCTAACACCTCAAGAAACCCACTTCCACTGACAACATTACCAAGAAAAATATCCCCTGGGCTCATTGTATTAGGTCTATTTCATTGCTGTCTGCTTCACATTATAACACTGTTGAGTGGAAAATATATGTAACACATTCTCTTAGAAAAAAAATCTCAGCTTAGAAAAATAAGCTTTTAGAATTCATAATTGTGGAAAGTGGGCCTCTGTGGTCCTCCTCCAGCATTTGATGGGAGTGGTCACTGATTTCCCAGGGCAAACAGAATGTGGAAAGGATGTGAAAACCAAGAACTGTGGGCATGGCCAACATCATGGAAGAAACTCCCGAGGTGCCCACCTCAACCAGACAGAGGGAGAGGGAGGCAACTGAAAAAGGCCACAGCCCCTTCTTTTTAAATGTTCCAATGGGAGAGAGCAGACCTAGGCGACCTATGAGGCATCAGGTGACCCCAAGGTGCTCAACCGATGAGGAACTGGGGGAGGGACTTACAGCCTCCAGATAAATAGCCCGTCACCACCTGCTCTCTCGCAAGAATGTATTAAAGGTATCATTTTCTCCACACTTCTGTCTCCAAGTCCATTATTTTAACTCGGACAAGTAAGCATTTCTCAAATAATGAGTCTGAAGAAAAAAATGGCAGTGACAATAACCCTGAGAGGAGACCAAGCTATGACCTGAGTCCTGGGGAGGCAGCTGGAGTCCAGCTCCCTGTCTAGGAAGGAAACTGGGCTTTGCAATATGAGGCTGAGATGAATTCCCATCTTCTCCTGGTCATTCTGTGACCATAGCAGAGGGTTTGTTCCATAAATTTATGTTAAGAAATAAAGGACAATAGACCCCAAAATGGAGTCTTTCATGTTAAGTCTCATATCACAAAACCAGGATTTAACAGCAAACCTAATGTCAGATTCAGCCTTTCCCAGGAATGTAATCTTAGCCTTCGATCTGGAACTTCCTGATGGGCTCCAGTGAGGTAATGTGCCTCCCAGACACCTTGCTTCTGCCTGAAGAACAGTGACCTTGCCTGAAATAACCCATTCTTTCATTTCCTCTCCCAGATCCTGTTCTGCTGTTAAAAGCCTTCCCTTTTGTACAGCTCTTCAGAGCTCCTTCGTATTTGATACAGGATGCTGCTTGATTCATAAATCATGGAAGAGAGCCAATTAAGTCTTCAAATCTACTCAGTCAAATTTTGATTGTTAACAAGACTAAGATCTACTCCTAGCAGATAGGAATTCTATCCATGCCTAAATGCATATTTTTAAAATATATTTTTATTGATTTCAGAGAGGAAGGGAGAGAGATAAAAACATCAATGATGAGAGACAATCATTGATCAGCTGCTCCTGCACTTCCCCTACTGGGGATTCAGCCCCAAACCCAGGCATGTGCCCTTGACCGGAATCGAACCCGGGATCCTTCAGTCCATAGTCCTATCTATACTCTATCCTCTGAGCCAAAGCAGCTGAGCTAAATATTTAAACAATGGGTGGATTTTTAACCTTTACCTTGGAAGATCACAGAAGCATTCTTCATTTTGATTATTAAACAAACAAGCAAGCAAATTCCCATAAGAACAAAAGGGACATATGTAATACTTTCAACAATAAAGAATTATTAAAATGATAATAAAAATTTAAAAAAGAAACAAACAAAATAATTAACCTGTAGACAATTCTAGGAGGGAAAATTTCAAAAGAGCATTTCCCTTCCAGCCCACCAGACTCCATGAGAGGGGGATGGTGCTGGCTGGGAGGATACAGTTAAGCAAGGCACAAAATACAGGCGCATGTTATGCATTGTACGTTTTCTTCACCAAAGTATTCAGACCACCTCTTCTGCCTGGCACTGCACATTTTTGAAAATCAATCAAGTCCTCTCATGAAGGGGAAGCCAGTCTCATTGTCTGTCCCTTCCCTCAGCAGCCCTCTCTGCAGGTAGAAAATAAAGTTTCTTTTGCTCTTCTCTACACACAAAGCACCAGCATCCAGAACTGTTGTTCCTTGTGGGAAACTGACTTCCTGTCTCAATAAACAAGCACACACAGGCTTTTCTACACACATAATGGGGCCTTTTCATTTTATACAAAAATCATTCCACACTTAACACATCAATGAAGCCACTTAAGCTCTACTGCATCTGAATTAAAGAGGAATTGTGTGATCAAAGAGTGTGAAAAGAACCACACAGGGTGTTCCTCAGATCTTTTACTTTTGTTACCTTTGATACATAGCAAACCCAATAAATATGCTGATCCCAGGAGCTGGTTTCATTATCTCTCACCCTAAAGCTGGTGAAGCCAGTCCTGTATAGCGTTCATTCCACAGTGTTCGTTTTATACTGACAATTTTGGTGTGGCAATAAAAGGTATTGGGATGATTCAAGAGGCTATGGGAGTGGTTGTGGAGAAAAGTAATTTTCTCTTGGGTTCTGGTTTGTTTCCATTTCACTGAACATAAATGTACATTTATATGTACATGTATGTATATGTGTGTATCTCTCTATAATCACTATAAATAAAACACATACAATGTATACTGCTGTCTACATACATACACATGTGAAATAATAATATCAGAAATTTTCTTTCATACAATGTTTATTGCTATCTATATACATATACATGTGAAATAATAATATGAGAAATTATTTTCTTTCCAAATAATGTAATATAAAGCCAAAAATGATGAAAATTATGTAATGCCCCAAAATGAAGAGATGAATAGGGCATTCTATAATTATTTTATAGTTTTTCATGCTATGCACATAACTTCTGTAAATTTTACTAGGTATTTAACATTCACTGTGCTTTTTAGTGTTATGCATACTAGAGAGATTGGAAAATTCCTAAAAATTATCCAGTTATCTTCACAGCTATATACACACTGAAGCGTATTTTGTAAATGATGCTTAAAGTACTACAAAAATGTGTATTCCATACTGTTGCATAAAAATATAAAATGGAAATTATTCAGACAATGAATTAAAGTTTCTTGAATACATTATCCTTTAAACTTATGTAATCAAATCAATATTAGACCAATACATATTCCTTCAGCTATCATTGATATAGTTGGAGTGAATTATTGAACAAGGACCCAAATTTATTCAGATTAAAAGATTCTCTCATTGAAGGAAAAGATGGAATAAATTTATTCAAATATCATCTGTGGAGAGCTAGTTATGAGCCCGCCACTCTTCTAGGTACAGAAGAGTGGCAGATTAAAAGACACATCTTCTTCTCTGCTCACAGTTCAATCAGAAAGAGAGATGCCCAGGCTAATAATGACAATGCACAGCGTGAGGGGTACTCTCCTGAGGCTCCATAGAAGCAGAGGGTGAAAAGCAGCAGCAGGTGAAGATGGGATGAGAGAACAGAATCAAATAGCAGAGTGAGCTGGTGCCTTGGCATATCTGGACTGCAGACTCTTGTAAGCAATGAAGAACCAAGGAGGGTCTGACCAGACTAAGGGCCGTGAATTAAATTTCTATTCTGTTCCAGTGAGATGTCTATGGCCAACCTTTGAAGAAGTCCTCAGATTTAGCCACTTACATATAGATAAGTACATTGGTCACTTGCATTTCTCTTCCCTAACATTCAGCCTCTTGGCATTGCAATTGTCAGCCATGTAGACGATAGACTGCAGGGTTAGGTTTTCTTCACAAACATTGAAGAAAAGATTCCTTGAGGGTGAAAGCCCCTTTACTATGCTTCCCAAATAAATCATTGCTGATGACATCCCAGTTCAATTCTGTTTACACAGTTATTAGAATCAGATGGCCATTTGCTTTCTGCTACAGCTTATGTTGTGCAAATTTTTCCCATGGAACTTAGGGACTCCTCTTTGTTGCATAGACAAATAAAGCTAAAAAATAACCATAAAATAACAATATATTGATACTATTGTACATTCTTTTCTTGTCTAATTCAGTATGCATATATATCCAGATATAGACATACTCTATTTCTACCCAATTTCTACCCAATCTAGACTTCTCTGTGGACAAAATAAACCAATAGATTGTTTTTTCTTTCACTAACTCTACCCTGAATTTTCTGTCACCTTCCACTTAAACTCATGTAAAACAGTGATGTTTCATTTTGCTTTTGAATGATGAATAGAGCCCCTTTCTATCTTATTTTCATTTGGAATTCACTTGTGCTTGAATTGTGTGACTTGCACTTGATGCTAGGAATTAAATATGATCTGAGGCAGTATCTGTCATTCTGTAAATATTTGACAATAACAAGAAGGGAACTTTTCAGTAAACAAATGCCTACAAACATGCCACTTAGATGTGACAAGCACAGAAAAAATCATAGAAGAACCTGAGCAGCTTCCATCTAGAGAAAAGATGAGCCAAGAAGATCTTAACAACTAGGTCCTGCAACTCACCAGACTATGTGAGGTAGAAAGATGAGACTCATTGTGTAACCTCAGAGGGAACCACGGGTGGAAAGAATGTGGGGATAAACGGTGACTCAATGTGAGGAGAGTTTCCAGTATTCATAGTCAGGTGTACAATATGCCAACGAGAAGAGGGTGCTGTAAGCCCAGAAATCTTCAAGCACAGGCTGGAGCACCAGGAGGCAGGAATTAGATGATTTGAGAATGAGGTGGGGCTTTGATTTCTGATGTCCTATCCTGTAATTTTAATTGTTCCAAGTCTACTGATTTTTCATTGGTTCAGCTCAAGATTATGACCTGCAAGGCTTTCTGTCTTCAACCTGGCTCTGACCTCTGCTGCTCCTGACTTAGGTAGGCCCTACATTCTGGACATCATGCTTCTTTGGGGGTATTAGTCTTATCCAAGATTTTGAAAAATATTGGCAACATAAGTCTGAGTATATGAGCTGCTGGTTGACTCAGAAGAATACAGGGATGGATAATGTGTTTTTCCAAGTTCATTTCTTTGCTTTTATATTTGTCTGACAAGATGGAGAGCAGGATCCTAGCTATAGGGTTTAAGTCATGATCACTATGAGGTCTCAGGAAGAGAAACCCTATTCCTTTCCATGGATTTCAACAGTTGCTTTGTCAATCCTGCTACTCAACTAAGTATTTAACTCTGGTTAATATATAGCCTCATAATACTAGCCTAATACCTTTAGATGTTAAGATCAAGTACCAGACTCTCCTAGGGCTCAAGTGGGGATGGGAGAGAGGAGCCAGACCAAAGCATTAGAAGCTCAGCCTTAAAGAGAAGGCAGAGGAGCCTGTGCTGCTTTATTCATCACTGACCTCTCCTCCCTGAAAGTCCTCTCTTTTCACACAGTATACTCTACTCTTTTCTCCTTCACAGCTCCCCCAAATTAAGACCACTCTCCTTTATCCTTCAAAAACAGTGAAGCACAGTTAATATATAAAATACATGATGAGTGGAAGCTTTCGTTTTAATTTTTCCATCTACACCAAGTGAACCTCAAGTTCTTAAAAAACACCTGGTTGACTGTATTGCTATTCATCTTAACATTACAAGAAATGAGTCCTTTCCAGTGAAAAGTACATTGTTCCCATGAATGGTCCTTCTGAACTAAGCTGAAACAATTCTCTTTAATGTCTACCTTTTTATTCACTCACCCATTAAGCTTACTATAAAATAATATTATATACTCATATATATTATAGTAAGAGTTTGGAACATAGAAGACATGGTTTAATAAAGCACATTATTCTGATAGATTCAATATGCATGTTTTACCTTATGTCTTCTGATTAAGCTTTGGTTTCCTCATCTTTTATAGGAGATGAAATTGAATACCTATCTCAAAGAGTTGTCAGGAGGATTAAATAGAAGAAAAAAAGTTGCTTGCTTAGCACCACAGCTAACATTTACATCTTCAATAAATATTGGAGGCACTTGTATTAGCCACCTTAGTCAGTGTCCTTCATTTTTGGTGACTGTCCTGATTTGTCTAAACTGTCCCATGTCTTTGTGAGTCCCATGTTTCTTGAAACCTCTTGGTCCTGGGAAAAGCAGAACAATTGATCACCCTACATTATCCAGGAAAGACTCACTGATACTGATAACAACTATTACATGTTGTAACATGACTGGAAAGATTCTAAAAATGAAAATATGGAAAATTATTATTTAAAGATTCTCTCTGTATGATACTGGTTACATAAAACAATATGAGTATGCATAGACCATGTCCATCACAGTTTGAAGGTTAAAGTGAAAGAACCCTAAAAAAGAAAATAAACACTTTGCCTCATTCATAGTTTTCAAGTGAGTTGAAGATGATAAGTAGGTTTATATATATCATTCTGACATCCTATCTAATAAAAAAGTAATATGCAAATTGACCTTACCTCCACTATACCTACCAGCCACACCCACCAGCCATGCTCACCAGCCAATCAGAAGCAAATATGCAAATAAACCCAACCAAGATGTCTGCAGGTTACAGAGAGCAGGAGGGAGGCTTTGGTTTCCCCAGCAATGGAGGAAGCCAAGCTTTCTGCCTGCTCTTGCTGGCTTAGGCCTCTACTCAATGCCACAAAGTTTCAATTATAGAAGATAATGATAGCAGCCACAGAGCTGGAGAGAGCAGGGGGCTTGAGCTGCACCCAGAGATGGAGGAAGCCAAGCTTTCCACCTGCCTTGGCTGGTTCATGCCTCTGCTTAAGGCTATAAAGTTCCAATTATAGAAGGTAAATAAATACCAACAAAAATGGCTGCTGCCACGGAAGGGGCAGAAGGCTTGACTCTGCTACAGGCTACAAAGTTTCAATTTAGAAGAAAAAATAAATCCCAGATACCAGGGCCTCCACTTGGGTCACTGGGGGGCGTGGCCAGTCTGCAAACAACCACAGGGCCCTTGTCCAGGCTGCCCCATGCCCCAAGGGAACCCCAACCCTGACCCAGGACACCCTTCAGGGCAAACCAGCCAGCCCCAACCTGTGCACCAGGCCTCTATCCTATCTAATAAAGAGTAATATGCAGATTGATAATCACTCCAATACACAAGATGGCTGCCTCCATGTGGTCAAAGATACTGCCCCCATGTGGACACAAGATGACCAACACAAGATGGCCAGCAGGGGAGGACAGTTGGGAGGCACCAGGTCTGCAAGGTGACCATGTTTTCCAGGGTATTAATAGAGACTCAAAATTTACAAGGGCTAATAACTATTCACAGTAGGAGAGCCCTCAAGACAAATTACTAACTATGTATCACAGAAATCCGTTTTAAAATATGTACCAGATAGTATATGGTTCAATATAGTGGATACATGTTTTGTTCCAGTTGGCTACAAGTTAATTCACATGGACTTTTACTGTTTGCACAATAAAATATATGTGAATTGAATTGTTCCATTGACTTGGACACTCCAACTAGTATCTCACAAATACTGTGAACAATGTCTTCCAGAACCACACATATGAATACAAAGAATAAATCTGCTTTACATTGCAGTTTATGTGAAGTCTCTCAGGTATGTTAGGGTATATTTAACTCTAATTAGCTCTTCAACTCATTTTGACTTCCTGCCACTGGGAAAGTGGAAGGTGCAAAAGGGAAGAGGTTTATTTAGGTACTAGACCATCTGGATGAATGACAGACTCCCCTGTCAAAGACCATGTCTCCTTCCTGCTCAGGCTCACAGATCTCTTAGGAATAGGAGGGGAGGGTTTTTTTTCCTATTCCATTTTCTTGCTAGTTTTTGACTGCTCAGGCCCTGCCATTCATATTCCCAACTTTTGGCATGCTCAGTGTAGGAACTTTCCTGGGCACCATCTTGGTCAATGAGCTGGGAAGGGGGATAGACTTTCTGTTGCTCAGACTATCCTAAGGTAAGATAATCAAGAGGATTATTCTCCGCCTTAGGTTATTTACATCTGAAAACCAAAATAGTTCAGTATTAAATAGAGAAAAATTGCTTTCATTCTGATTCTTATCGCTATAATTTTCACAGGCCTCAGTAAATTCCAAACTAACCAAAGCTGATATGAAAAGAAAATGGATAAAGTTATAGTACATATAGTACTAAATGATTGTTGCCTTGTGATGACTAAAACCCCATTACATACACACACACATACACACACACACATTTATATAAACAACACATACACCAAATTTATAATAGTATAATTATATAGGTAGTGTTTCTTGTAATAAAGGAACACTTTTGTACCTTTTTGCAAAGAACTTGATAATCAAAATGATTTAGCATTAAAATACCTGCTTGCTGATGATAACTGAGTAACTGGTATAGGACTATCAAACTGGGAAAAATATATCAAGTAACCATTTTCAGTTGTTGAACAATAGGCAAAAAAGAACCATGATCACTGTCGGAAAGAATGTAATAGGTAGCTTCATCATCTCAGTGGTTCTCTACTTGGAGACCCATTCTGACTGTCATGCAGGGAAAGGTACCTAGAAAACAATAGTCTTGCTTCTATAAAGAGAAGGAGAATAGAATTTGCTCAAATTTGTGGGTCAGATACTAGATAAAAGGGGGCTGCACAGACCAATAGCTTCAGAAATCCATTTTTGGAGCCCTTGAGTGTTTGAGCACAATACTTCACATGTGCAGGGCAAGAGCCAGGAGATCATGTGAAGAACAATTCACAAGAAAATGAAACTTTGGGGCAAGAAAAACTACTGAGAAACTGTGAGTAAAACCAGTACTAGAACTTTCAGAAGGCTGAGGGGCACAGATTCTACCCAAGAATAGTCTAGAGACTTCAGAGCAACCACAGTGGTTGATAGAGAAACCAGAAAGGTCATGACTTAGGAGAGTTTATACCTAGAATAAAGTCTACTCTAAACTGTCACACGTTTAAAAACAATACCAAAAAGAATCAGGCAATATTGATTTAACTTCCTTCCAAAACAAAATTCTATACTCTATTAAGGAAGACAACAAAAGCCAGACACTCAACAGCATGAGATCTATAATGTTCAGCATCAAATGAGAAAGTATCAGAGTAATATGCAAATTAACCTTCACTCTGTTATATCCACAAGTCACACTCACCAGTCAATCAGGAGAGAGTATGCAAATTAACCCAATCAAGATGGTTGCAGCCATGGAGTGAGCAGAAGTCTTGGGTTTCTCCAGAAAACCTTTGGGTTTCTCCAGAAGTCCCTGGGCCACATAGGGCAGAGCTAATGCTGTCTGCTTGGCCTGGAGACTCCGCCCATCCAACCTGAGCACAGCTGAGCTTCACAGACAATTGGCCTGGAGGTCAACCCCTCCAAGTGCTAACAACGATTAACCTGAGCTTAACTTCAGCAAGACTGTGCAACCCATATCCACCTCAGGTAACTGGGGAGGCTGAGCCACTGTCCCTAGTAGGAAATCTACCACACAAAGCTAATTGACCAACTCAGGGAAGCAGCCACCATGCAGCGACATGGAAAGAAATCAGATGTGAAAGAAATGGAGGAAAAAAAATGACTGGACATGGAATTCAAAACCACAGTTATAGGGCTTTTCAAGAGGCTCCAACAAAAGGTCGAGGCCTATAAGGAAATAAGCAAGACCGCAAAGGAAATGAATGAGTCCTACAAGGAAATGAACAAGACCCTCAGGGATATGATCAAGACCAATGTGGAAATGAATGAGTCCTACAAGGAAATGAACGAGACTCTCAAGGATATAAAGGAGACTCTCAAGGATATGAAAAAGGACCAACCAGAAATTAAGCATACACTGACTGAAATAAAAAATATTATACAAAAACCTAAAAGTGCTCTGGAGCACCCCAAGAACCAAGTTAAAAATTTGAAATACAAAGAGGTAAAATCCACTCAGCTGAAAAAGCAAGAAACCAAAAGAATCCAAAAATTTGAAGATAGTGTAAGGGGCCTCTGGGACAACCTCAAGCATACCAACATCCGAATTATAGGGGTGCCAGAAAAAGAGAGAGAGCAAGACAATGAAAACCTATTTGAAGAAATAGTGACCTAAAACTTCCCACACCTGGTGAAAGAAATTGACTTAGGAGTCCAAGAAGCACACTGAACCCCAATATATAGGAACCCTAAGAGGACCACACTGAGGCACATCATAATTAAAATGCCAAGAGCAAAAGACAAAGAGAGAATATTAAAAGCAGCAAGAGAAAAACAGTTAGTTACCTACAAGGTAGCACCCATACGATTGTCAGCGGATTTCTCAACAGAAACGATGCAGGCCAGATGGGAGTGGCAAGAAATATTCAAAGTGATGAACAGCAAGAATCTACAACCAAGATTACTCTATCCAGCAAAGCTGTCATTCAGAATTGAAGACCAGATAAAGTGCTTTGCAGATAAGAAAAAGCTAAAGGAGTTCATCACCACCAAACCAATATTATATGAAATGCTGAAAGATATTCTTTAAGAAGAGGAAGAAGAAAAAGATAAAAGTGTAAATTAGGAACAACAAATACACATCTATCAAAAAATGAATCTAAAAATCAAGTGAATTAATAAGCTGATGAAGAGGATAAACTGTGAATGTAACAGAATCACGGACATAGAGAGGGAATGGACTGACAACTCTTGGGGAGAAAGGGTTTGTGGGAAGTGCAGCAAGAGACTGGACAAAAATCATGCAACTATGGAAGAGGACAGTGGAGGTGGGTAAGGGCGGAAGGTGGGATGGGTACCAGGTGGAGGGGAACTATAGGGTGAAAAAAAAGGGAACAATGTAATTAATAAACTGAACAATAAAGATAAAAAATAAAAAAGAGACACATATGTAATGTAATAACACATATAAAAGTAAAATATGGAAAAAGATTAAAAATATTAATCACAAGAATAATGCAGTGGCTATATTAATATTAGACAAATCTGATTTTAGAAAAATTATTTTTAGAAAAAATATTTAAAAATTATAGAAATATCAAATCATAAAGATATAGTAATTATAAAGGGGTATGTATGTAATAATAGCACCAAATTCAAGAAGCAAAAATGGATAGAAAATGAGAAAGCAGCAAATTTGAAATCATAGTTGAATATTTCAACATTCTACTCTCAAAAAATTTATAGAATAACTAAATAGAAAAATCAATAGGCATATGTAACATTTGAACCATCTTATCAACAAACACAACCTGATTTTTATGTACAAATCAAAATTTCCAGTGGAATGACGAAAAGACTAACCCACATCAAATATTGTTGAGAATGGGGAGCACCAGGAACCTTCAGCATTATTGATGGAAGCATAAAGTGGTACACTACTTTTGAAATTTGTTTGACCATTTTTCACAAAGTTAAATGTATACTGTGCCAGCAGTTTTACTTCTAAATATTTACCCAAGAGATATTAAAACATATCTTAAAAAACAAACAAATATGTACAAAATGTTCATAGTAGCTTTATACATAATAATAAAAAAATGGTACTGTGATGGCCATAATGATCACCACTAGGAAAATGGAAAACAGATGATTGAATATCCATGTAATGGAATAGTATTACTCAATCATAAAGGGATGAGCCTTCCAGGAAATCAGCAATGTGAATGAACTCAAAGACATTTGAACCAGGACACAAACTGTACAGAGATTCTATTTATATGAAGTTCCAGAAGAAGCAAACTAATCTAGAGTGATAGAAATCAGAATAGTGGTTGCTGAGGATGGAGACTTGGTAATTGGCAGAAGTTTGAGGGAACTAACTGGCAATATTCTCCCAGGTAGAGCTGCTGTAACACAGCTTTAAATTTGAGAATTTGTTCCAGAACAATCGACATCTTAGGAAGGAGTTGGAGGACCATGTGGATTTTGTTTATGTGGGATTTAATTTGTTTATGTGGGATTCTGTCTGCAGGAAACACTGTGTGAATGCAGAAAATTGTCCAGATGAATTGACCTGCATAAGAACACACAAACCACATGCACAGGAACATGCATGAAATAGCTAGTTGTTCTTGTGGATACTGAACCACAATCATTGACATCAGCTGTGACATATTTTCATCTCTTTTTAGGTAATCCTACTTCCTGTACTTCACAGTAACTCACAAACTAGAACTCTTCTGATGGCCATGTCCACGAGAAAACTTCAGGTCTTTTTCAAGGTAAAGTTCCATATTTATTACTAGAGGCCCAGTGCACAAAATTTGTGCATGGTGGTGGTGGGGAGTGCCCTCAGCCAAGCCTACACCCTCTACAATCTGGGACTCCCCAGAGAATGTCTGACAGCCAGCAGTTGGACATCCCTCTCACAATCCTGAATCGCTGGCTTCTAATCACTCACCTGCCTACCTGCCATGTTGCCCCTAACTGCCCCCCCCCTCACCAACCTGGTCACTCCTAACTCCACCCCCCTGCCGGCCTGGTTGCTCCCAACTACCCCCTCTGCCATTCTGGTTGCCCCTAACTGCCTCCCCCACTGGTCTGGTCACCCCCAACTGCATCCCTCACTGGCCTACTTGCCCCTCACTGACCACCCCTGGCAGCATAATTGCCTTTAACTTTCCCCCGTCAGCCTGGTTGCCCCCAACAGCACACTCCCGCTGGTTTAGTAGCCCCTAACTGCCCCCCCACCGATCTAGTTGCCCCTCACCTCCCCCCTGCCAGCTTAATTTCCCCAACATCCCCCCTGCCAGCCTGGTCACTCCCAACAGTACACCCCCACTGGCCTGGTAGCCCCTAATTAGTCCCCCTGCTGGCCTGGTCACCCCAACTACCTCCCCTGACAACCTGGCCACCCCCAACTACCCTCTCTGCCAGCCTGGTTGCCCCCAACTGCCTCACTGCCAACCTGGTCACCCCTCAGGCCCCCACCTCCAGCCTGGTCGCCCCTTGCAGCCTGCTGTTTAGTTGTGTGGTCATCTCTCACTAGCTCCCCTGCTGGCCTGGTCATAGTAACTCTTTATTATATAGGATAGCACTTAAAAACTTCTTATACACCTAAGATGCAAAACTGCACTACCATTTTTATTAAGCTTCTATTTATATTTACATGTCACTGACAATGCTGAATGTTATGCCTCAGTCCCATATTTTTGCATAAGACTTGTAATTTTTATTGCATGACTTTGCATGACAATGTTGATTTTTAGGAATGCATATTTCACACTGTAGCACAATTGATTGTGTCTTGTTGGAATATGGATTGTGCAAGAGAATTCAATGGTCAAATTTAATTAAACTGTATACCTAAAATCTGTATATTTCCTGATCAGTAAATGATACCTTATTCATAGAATAGTAATGTTAAATTAATAACCCACTGATTTGTTTGAGGTCTGCACCCCACATCCCCTGGGTGTGGCATTCTCTCATGGCTTTCTGAACTCCACAGTATATAAATATGCTGCTTTCTTTCCCTATTTGCCAAATTAATGTCTACTAATTTTTAAAATTTTAGTAAAAATATCACTTCTTTACCATTGCTTTGCGATCATAGATTTCAAAGTAAGAGTTGTGTGTTTTATCCTTGACTCTTTATTCCTCGCTCAGTAATTGGCAGGCATTTTAGGCATAAATAATATTACCTGAATAAATAAATGAATGAATGTACTATTTATTAAACTACTTTATTAGTTTCATATTCCTAATTGTAGGTTACAATTCTATATAATTTTATAATTTTCCACCTTTAATTAAGCTGATTTGATCCTTTTAACAATATTCATATCCTTAATCAGGGCTCCATAACCAATCCATAGTTCCATGTTACAGATTTTATAAAGACATATGTGAACACTTAACAGGTTTGGGGAGCCATTTGTACTTTAGAATTTCTAGATTAATTTTTTTTTCTTGGAGATAATTCTGAACCAGTAACAGACATATCAAATATTTCCCATGCCTGTGAGTATTTAGGAGTTCCTTTGTGTGCCTAGATCTTTCTTTCTTTTTTTCTTTTTGCCCATAAAAGGGAAATGGTGTGCACGGAGGCAAGGGGGGGAGGGGCGGTGAGGGAAAAATGATATGGAAAAAAAACTTTGCTGCTATGGGATCAAATTCCAAGCAGCATTCCTTTATACACTTTCATTTCTGTGAAAGTGCCGGGCAGTGTTCACTTTCACTGTATCTGCTCCCTTAATTGTTTCTGCCTGTTCATTTTCATTCTTTAGTGAAAACATTGGCCTAAGGGATATTTGAAAATCAGAAGGTAAGGTAGGCTTGCAGGTTAACAGGAAATGAACCATGGTGTTGCTGCAATATTAAAGTAAAAGTTTAGATCCAATAGGAAAAGTCATAATTCTCAAGTCAGCATGTCTTTTCTCCTTTTTGCTATTTTCTTGCTCTACTCAATGTCAAAATTAAAAAAAAATTCCACGGTTGTTGTTTTTACATGCTAGAATATATAAGGATGGTGGCAAGTATGCAGTAGTGGAATTTATCTTAGATGCAATGAAAATCAAGAGATGTTGAATTATTATGTAGCAATATCTAAAATTCATATTTTCTGACAGCTAAAATTAATTCTTTTATAATTATCCCTTTCCACCTCCAAACCTCCTCTTTCTAGAATTTTCCAGACATTTAAGGAAGTGGTAGGAAGGTTAAAATCTGAACCATCTCAAAACCAAAACTACTGGATACTTATCCAACTGTTTCACTAAGCATGTAGAAATGGGATTTCAGTGTCCCATGTGCGCTCCCGAAGTTGTCCTCAGACAGAAGAGGACTTGAACTTCAAAAGTTCTTTATTTCTCAAACTGGCTTCTCAATTATACTCAAGATGGAATGGCTTAATTGTAATACACCTCAGATTTTCTGAGGGCTGTTCTTTTATCAACTCCATATGAAGTGTCATTATTGCCCAGCTTCTCTCTGATCATTGAGACAAAAGATCAGCCCAATACTCAAAGCCCAGGTTCAGAGATCACAAAGTATCTTACTGCCTAATTTACAAGCTTTCTATATCTAAGAAGAAAAGCAAAGTCAAACAACTCAAGAAGAGCAAAGCAATCAACAGAGCAAAGTTGCTTAAAATGGCCCAGGGGATGCAGATATTTAGAGTTGAATAATGAGGTAAAAAAATATCAGTCTTAAAAAATAAATAACAGGATTGGTGTGTAAGCATATACAATTATTTTTTTAAAAATACATTTTATTGATTTTAAATGATAGGAAGGGAGAGGGAGAGGGAGTTTGAAACATCAATGAGAAAGAAACATTGATCAGCTGCCTCCTGTACACCCCTTACTGGAGATGTGCCCGAAACCAAGGTAAATGCCCTTGACTGGAATCGAGCCTGGGACCCTTCAGTCCACAGGCCAATGCTCTATCTACTGAGCCAAACCACTTAGGGCACCATATACAATTATTAGACCAATTGTTTTCAGATACAATTTGAATTAATTCTAATCAATGTGAGGAAGAATAGTCAAATAACAAGTATTTACTTTTTTATGAGTTTGAAAAGCAATGAATTAGAGTTGGATCCAAACTTATAAAGAGCAATCATCCTATCTAATAAAAGAGTAACATGCAAATGTGACCGTACCTTGGCTCCTGATTGGCTATACTACCAGCCAATCAGGAGCGGGAATGTGGCTCCAGAGTGGCCACAGTGCGCCTGGCCACTTCCCTTCACACTGGTGCCCACAGGGAACGAAGCACTTCATGCCAGCAGGGTGGGAAATGAAGCACTGCTTCACACCTGCACCAGCTGGGAACGCTTCACTTCACACTGGCGGGGGCAGGGAATGAAGCAGGGACCACGCCTCTGCACACAGCGCTTTCGAGAGCCTAGCGAGTGGGAGAGGCTAAGTCCTTGAGGCATCCGTGGTGCTGGGAGGGCTGGGCCAGGACAGCACCATACTTTCAAAGAAAGTTGTTTCCCACTTAAATATCCTCTGGTGAGTATCTTTAAAAAAGAAGTAAATATTCAGCCATTGTCACACCTTGAAAAGTTAAGGTAATTCCTTAATATCACCTAATATCCACTGTACATTCAAATGTCTTTGTTTCAAAGATGCCTTTTACTGTTGATTTGCCCCCTCCGGAGGCTACCCAAGGTCTTATTTCAGTCCTGATGTTGGGCTGCTTCCCCCCATCATAAGTTCCCAATGCACTTCCAGCCGGAGTTAAAGGGGGCTTCTTCTGTTTTTAAGGCATCGCCATATCCAGTGCATGCCAGGCCCCTGTGAAAGCACCACTCCTTAGGTCAAGGGTGCTGGGAGCTGAAGCAGAGAGGCTTTGAGGCCCAGCTCAACCAGGATGCTGGCCCCCCATCACTCTCTCCCAATTATCCTGGCCCAGCCTTCCCTATGCATACCTGCTCACAGATAGTGTGAGGTGGTCCTGGCAGCGGGACAGGAGGCCTATAACCTCCCCCAATCCAGAGGGGCTTGACAGGGGACCTCAGGCCTGGACCCCCACCCCAAAACCAGGCCAGAGGACCTGAGGCCATGTCCTACACCCAGTGGAACTTGATGGGGGACCTCAAAGTGTACTTCTTGTCCTGGTGCTGTGCTAGGGGACCTCTGGCTGCTCCTCCTACTGGACAGAGCTTCACAGGGGACCACAGGTCATGCCCACCCTGGCAGGGCTTGACAGGGAACCTCAATGTGTGCTTCCCGCCCTGGTGTTGGGCTAGGGTACCTCAGGCTGCTCCCCCAACCCCAGCTCCAAGCTGGGGGACCTCGGGAAGTGCCTCTCACCTGGTGTGGCTTGGCATGGGACTGCAGGCCACACTCCCAACCTGGCAGGGCTTGACAGGGGACCTCAAGGTGCGCTTCCCATACTGGGGCTGGATTAGGGGACCTCAGACCATTCTTTCCACCTGGCAGGTCTTGACAGGAGACCTCAAGCTGCACCCACACCCCGGCACCAGGCTAGGGGACCTCAGACCATACCCTCCGCCCCAGCATCAGGCCAGGGGACCTGAGGCTGTGCCCCGCCGCCTGGCTGGGCTTGACAGGGGACCTCAGGCTGTGCCCCCTACCCAGCGGGGCTTGACAGAAGATCCAAGGTTGTGTCTCCCACCTGGTGGGACTTGAATGGGGAACCTCAGGCCATGCCCCCCTTCCTGGTGCTGGGCCACAGGACCCAAGGACGCCACCTGCCCTGCGGGGCTTGACAAGGGTTGGACTGGAAGGGTCTGGATTTACCCCAATGGGGAGGAGGGGCTGGGTCTGAGTCTCACGTGATTTTGAAGCACAAATGAGTGAGTGGGGACTTGACTCTGGGTCCCATGGTGTGCCCCAGACTTTGACAGGAAGAAGTTTTTTATATACATTTTACTAATTTTCTTTAGTCTCTGATACTTCTATTATAGAGAAAGAGAAATAGCAATATTAAATTATTTCCTCTAATTAATAACCTTTTAATGTGCACGAATTTTGTGCACTGGGCCACTAGTGCTTTTATATTTAACTAAAGGCCCAGTGAATGAAAATTCATTCTCTGGAGGTGGGGTGGGTTTCCTCAGCGTGGCCTGCCCTCTTTCACAATCAGCAAGCCCTCAGGGGTGGGAGGCAACTCAGTGATCAGGGGAAGGTGACGCCCCATCAGCCCTCTGCTGCTAACACTGTGGCAGCACAAACCTCGGCCAGCCCTAGTTACCTGAGCCTTAGGCGGCCCTGGGCAGCTGGGCAGCCACCATCCAAGGCTTGCCTGCACCTCAGGCTGGCCCTGGGTGGCCTGGGTGGCTGGAGGACTTCAGAGGCAGGCATGAGGAGAAGCTGCACCCACCTGGGGGCAGGCCCAGTCGTGCTGCATGCCTGCCCACCCCCCTCACGTTGGGGCTGAAGAGGCTGGGCACTGCCACCTTGTGGCTGTTGGCACTGCCATATTTGAGGAAAGGGCAGTCAATTAGCACATTCCCTGCTTATTGGGCTCATCTTTGTGAGGGTTTGATGGTCAATAAGCATATTCACTCTTTATTAGATAGGATTATCTAGCAGAGAGACAGCCATACTATCTTTTTATGATTTGCTGATGCTGTATTTCATAGTCATTATATACTGGGAGAAATAATTTAATTAAAAATTATATTCAATTATTGATTGATTATGTATCACACTAATTAGTTTTAAGAACAGCAGAACAAGCCCTGGCCAGTGTGCTCAGTGGGTTGGAGCATTTCAGTGTCATACCAAACACTAGAAGGTGACAGTGTGAGTCCTGGTCTGGCCATATACCTGAGTTGTAAGTTTGATCCCCCACTGAGGGCATCTGATCAATGTTTCTTTCTCACATCTATGTTTCTCTCTCTCTCTCTCTCTCTCTCTCTCTCTCTCTCTCTCTCTCTCTCTTCTCTTCTCTTCTCTTCTCTTCTCTTTAAAATCTATGGGAAAAAAGACACAAATTAACTGTTGGTAATAAAATATAATTTTAGGAAGAAGCAGTTCTGTTGATTAACTTGACAATGATCATTCCCTGTAGAAAATATAATCTTCTGGCTGCTCCTGGCAGGGAGGCAGGGATGCAGCGTGAGATACAAGTTTGTAAGCTTGTAACTGGAAAGCAAGGGAAATATACAAATTTCCAGTTAAATACTTTGTGGGCAGGGGCTATATTTTTACAGATATCAGCTATTGTCCTTACAAGCAATAAATAACACTAAATAAAAGATGCAACTAGATAGGCACCAAAGGCCTTTCACACACGGAGAAAAAAGCCCTTTCCTTCTGTGCTGCAGACGCAGGCATTTCCATCTCTTCTGTCAAGTGCAATTCTTTCTTGATGAATGACAAGGCCAGATAATAGGCTGTGGTTGCCATGGCAGCCAGACAGCAGCACTGTGTGCCTAGCATTTTTTCATCTGAAAATGAAACCAGAACCAAAGAATGTAACCAATAGATTAACTGATACATAAAAAAGAGAAAAAAGAAAAAAAGGAGCAAAATGCAGCTTAGATTACAGCTAATTAAAATTATAGTACCTAGTTTCTCTCCCTCTCTCTCTCTTGCTCTCTCTTTCTCTCTCTCACACACACACACATCGAGCAGATATTTTAAAATTCCATTTCAACAATCATGTTTTATCTTTATTTTTAAAATGTCTCATTGTTTTTGAAAGCTAGCGATAACTATGTTTTTAAAAAGAGGGTTTAATTTTACCAAATGTTATGATTTGTTAAGCTGTATGCACTGTGTTTGCAGTGGGATTTCTAAACCCCTCTCATTCCTAGTGCCATCCTGGAACTGTTGAGAGAGCAGGGCCCAGTGTGCATCATGGCGGGGTGGGTGGGCAGTAGGGAAGGAGGTAGCCTGGGCGGAGACCGGGTGTATATTCTGCCCATGCAATTTCCTTTCACTTAGGGATCTCAAAATCTATAAGGCAGCTTTTCTGTGTCCACTATTTGCAAACATAAGAGAAAACAGGCATGGAGGGGTTTTTTGTTTTTTGTTTTTTTGAGGCAATAGCTCATCAACTGAGCTTTTGATGGCTGAAGAGAGTCCTGTGGGAGTTCGGATCTGCCCCAGGCCACCAGCTGGGAAGACTGACCTGACCCAGTGGGTCCCAGGGCCTCCGATGGGACTCCCTCTGTGACAGATAACAGGTATCATTGTTAGCTTCCCTGAGTTTCAGGATTTTTTATCATTAAAGAGGGGAAATCTTACCTACTTTATGGTACTTTTGAGAAGATTAATGATATCATCTGTTAAAAATATCTGGTAGATTTAGGAACCAATTAAAGATTCCTTTTTCCTGTAATCAAAACTCTCAGTTATTACCTAACTGATATGGCTCAGTGGTGAGCAACAGCCTGAGGACTGAAGGGTTTCTGGTTCAATTCCAGTCAAGGAAGGGCACATGCCTGGACTGCCGGCTTGATCCCCAGTACAAGGCCTGCAGGAGGCAGCCAATGGATGATGTTCCTTTCTCATCAATATTTCTATCTCTATCTTGCTCCCTTCCTCTCTTTCTAAAAATATATAAAAACATATTATAAAAAAGGAAGGAAGGAAGGAAGGAAGAAAGGAAGGAAGGAAGGAAGGAAGAAGGAAAGAAAGGAAGAAGGAAGGAAAGAGCCTGACTCTGACCTGTCTGGAGGTAGAGGGAAGGACAAGCTAAATAAATTCTGAGGCTTCCCATCCCAGGCTGACCCCTAGTGAACAAAGAGACTGAAAGTAGAAGATGTACAGAGCAAGCCCTCAAGGTTTGCGGGAGCCTCGGGGTCTGAGAGCTGACTGTCCAGGTGTCATGGCCTAGCCACCCCTTTCTTCCCCCTCCCCGCAGCTGCTGGCCTCTACAGCCAGGCCTCATAAAGCCTTCCTTTGTCCCCAGAGGCCCCAGCACACACAAATGCAAAGTACACAGTTGGATCAAAGCTGTTAATGTGCATTATACTGTTTTATTTTAAAAGATCAGGTCTGATATTTGAGAGGAAGAGTCTGTCTGGCTGGGCTATGCTCAGGAAGCCTCTGATGGATTGTAAACAAGTTTAGGGCACAAGCTCCGCTAATGCCACAGTTTGGTACTGCCATTGCCAAAGCACCGCCAGCCAGCTGGCTTCCCCGACCACTCAGGCCAACGGACCTGGTGTAGTGAAACCAACCCTCTTTTATAAGCTTTTCCCAGAATTTATTACCATCTACATTGCCCAGAGTTTTTAACAGTTTTATTTAGGCTTCTGTCCTGGGACCAGACACACCACGAACATCCCCAGCGACTGGTGTCCCGGCGCTTTACATGCTGGCAGGACCTGAGCTGTTCAAGTTCAGCTCCTCAATCATTTAGAGTAAAACCACGAGGAATGGAGACTTGAATAAAGAGAATAATTATTTCATTAAATGTGGTATGTATATTTTTTAAAATTTAAGGCTTACACTTTTGCCACATACAGAATATATGGAAGGGTCACATTGATCGCATTTTCTCCATCACAGCATTTATCTTGCTTGATGTTCTTAATTATACAGTTATTTGTTCTTGTTGCATTGTGAGCTCTTTACAGATAAGGAACATGCCTAACTTGCTTAGTTCACATGTTTCTAGGGCTCCCAGTACAAGCGTTTAGTTCACAGTAGGCACTTAATAAATATTGGTTAATCAAATGGATGAGCTTGAAGTCAGACACCTTTTATGTTTATACTTTAATTCTACAATGTACTTGTTGTAACCATGAGCATCTTTACTTTTCTGAACCTAATTTCTTATTCATATAATTGTTGTGACTACTAAATAGCACGTGTGTGAAAATGTATAGTTCTTAAAGTTAACACCATAGAGATATAATAGCTACTAGTTTTCTCTTTTTAAATTCAATACCTATGGTTGAATTTTCAATTCAATTATTTGCCATCCCCAAAAATATTTATTGGTCATCTTTGGAAGGCCATATAATTCTATGAGAAGAAGTATGTGTTCCTATAAGGTTCATTCCCTAGAAAGTGGTGATGTGGGTCTATTCCAAAGACCATATCCGTCCCCTGCAGAAGACTGAATGCCTCCACCATCCACCAGACCAGGGAAGGCTGGCGTGGCCTGGAAAGTCCAGGCTGATCAACCCAGACGCCCAGCAGTGGAGCCATTCCTCGCAGATGAGCCCCTGGGTGTGAGCACCTGGAGAAAAAGTCACACATCCTAGGACTGGCCTGAGGCCCCAGGCTAGAGAGACGCAGATTAGCTGAGGCCACAGAGTGAGCCTATGTTCAGACACCATTACTGAGCACCTCCGATACATGGACAATGAGCAGGTGCTTTCATATGTGTCCCTCTCAGAATTCACAGGCAAAAGCCAGCATAGAGCACAGGCTGTGTGTCTAGGCCCAGATCCTCCTCCTAATAGCTTCATGCTAAGGCACATTCCTTAAATTCTCTTATCATAGCTGCCTTACTGGTTCAAAGAACAATAGTACTGCTGTCTGCTGTAGGAGGAACTAAGATGGCGGCAAAGGTAAAACACCTATCTTGCCGTCATAATCAGCAATTTTAATACTACAACTTAACGAAAGAACAAACACCTTCCAGAATCACCAGAACGCTTGCCGAGTGAAAATTCCACAAATAAAAGTGAAGATAAGACACTGTGACTCGGAGGTGCGGCGGCGAACAGCGTTGAAAGATTCGCCCGGAGAGAGGTTTGGAGTGCGCGCCGCGGAGAGGGCGGGCAGCTGGAAACCGGCCAGTTTTCTCGAACGGGGAGACAAAGACGTCCCACTGACTGATTCTCCAGCTCTGGGCGAAGTCCAGGGAACCCACTATCATACGGGGTGAAAACTGGACAGTGGGAGGGCACGCCGAAGCTCTGGTGCTGCCGGGTCTGCCGGCTTGTGGAGACGGCAGCTTGTGCGAACAGCTCGGCTGCGTGACGGCGCAGGGAGCTCTCTGCGACTTGTCTCTCATTCAGAAAACCGTCAGTTTGCTTTGTTTTATGACCCTAGTTGAGACATTGCGCATGCAGAGTGATTTGGGGACAGTCTGAATTCCCCGGCAGCCGGTGGAGCTCCACAGCGGCTCTCTCTCAGAGGTGCTGGCAGCCATTGCCCCTGGCACAGAGCCCCTGGGGCTGCATAGGGCGGAGCTAACGCTGTCTGCTTGGCCCGGAGACTCTGCCCATCCAACCTGAGCACAGCTGAGCTTCACAGACAATTGGCCTGGAGGTCATACCCTCCTAGGGCTAACAACAACAAGCTGAGTTTAAATTCAAAAACACTGAATACAACCCATAAAGGATTGCAGTAAGAGTACCCACCTCAGGTAACTGGGGAGACTGAGCCACTGTCCCTTTGAGGATAGCCACCACATAAAGCAGCCACCATGCAGAGACATGGAAAGAAATCAGGTGTGAAAGAAATGGAGGAGAAAAGACGACAAGACATAGAGTTCAAAACCACGGTTATAAGGCTTTTCAAGAGGCTCCTACAAAAGGCAGATCAACTTAATGAGAATTACCAGGAAATAAACAAGACCAACCTGCAAATGAATGAGAATTACAAGGAGATGAATGATACTTACAAGGGAATGAATGAGACCCTCAGGGAAATGAACAAGACCTCTGAGGATACGAACCAGACCCTCACAGATAAAAAAAAGGACCAACTAGAAATCAAGCATACACAGACTGAAATAAAAAAATATTACACAAAGTCCTAAAAGCAGTCCAGAGGGCCAAAAGAACCAAGTCAAAGATTTGAAATACAAAGAAGCAAAATCCACTCAGCTGGAAAAGCAAGAAACAAAAAGAATTCAGATAATTGAAGATAGCATAAGGGGCCTCTGGGACAACCTCAAGCAAGCCAACATCCGAATTATTGGGGTGCCAGAAAAAGAGAGAGACCAAGTTAATGAAAACCTACTGGAAGAAATAGTGACTGAAAACTTTCCCCACCTGGTGAAAGAAACTGACTTAAAAGCCCAAGAAGTACACAGAACCCCAAAATATAGGAATCTAAAGAGGACCACACTAAGACATATCATAATTAAAATGCCAAGAGCAAAAGATAAAGAGAAAATATTAAAAGCAGCAAGAGAAAAACAGTTGGTTACCTACAGGGGAGCACCCATACGATTGTCAGCGGATTTCTCAACAGAAACGATGCAGGCCAGACGCGAGTGGCAAGAAATATTCAAAATAATGAAGAGCAAGAATCTACAACCAAGATTACTCTATCCAGCAAAGCTATCATTCAGAATTGAGGATCAGATAAAGTGCTTCGCAGATAAGAAAAAGCTAAAGGAGTTCATCACCACCAAACCAGTATTATATGAAATGCTGAAAGATATTCTTTAAGAAGAGGAAGAAGAAAAAGGTAAAAATATAAATTATGAACAACAAATACACATCTATCAACAAATGAACATAAAAATCAAGAGAACTGATAGGCTGATGAACAAGATAAACTGGTGACTATAACAGAAACATGGACATAGAGAGGGAATGGACTGACAATTCTTGGGGAGAAAAGTGTTGTTGGAAGTACAGCAAGAGATTGGACAAAAATCTTGCAACAATGGGAGAGGACATTGGGGAGGGGGAGGTGAGGGCGGAGGGTGGGATAGGTACAGGGTGGAGGGAAGATATAGGGGGATAAAAAAGGGGAAACAATGTAATTAATAAACTGAACAATAAAAAAATTTTTTTTAAAAGAACAATAGTACTCACCTCATAACATTTTTTTGTGTGATTATTAAATAATTAAATGCACATGAAAGCACTTAGAATAGGGCTTGCCATAGAAATTTGGCAAGAAAATTCAATGGACTCTAACTGCTGTTGTTCAACTTGTACTCATTCTTTTTATTAAAATTAAAAGAGATTGTAAACATGACAGAACAGAGTCAGAGGACTTAGACTGGAAAATCAATTCTACCTCAGCTTCAGGTTCCGCATCTGAAAACAGAAGTAAGAAGACCTGGTTCAAACTCTGTGCCCATTTCTTAAGCAGTCCCTTAAAACAGACCGAGACTTGGTGTGCCCTTCCAGTCCACACAGGTGAGGAACAGAAGGTGAGCCTGCAGATAGTCAATGTGAGGCAAGTGTGGATGCTGCCAGTGGGGACTAAGGCACCGAGATAGGCACAGGCCCTAGAGATGAGAGTTGCCTCAATCAGCACAACTGACTTAACCCTGAGACATAGTGATGCCAAATAGATCTTTCCAACACACAATTCCGATGAGGTCATCCTGCTCAGGGCCTCCTCTCCCTGGCCTAGGAGCAGAAATCTCCGCTCCTGTGATGAACACATGAGTTCTTTCTGTCCCCACTGTTAGCTTTGTCTGTTGTCTGAGGTCACTCAGATATCGACTGTCTCCTAAAGATGTATATGGCACTCGAGAAATAGAGACACAAACTTTTTAAATTGAATTTATTAGGGTGACACTGGTTCATAAAATTATACAGGTTTCAGGTGCACAATTCCACAACATATCCTCCCTACACTGTACTGTGTGTTCACCTCCTAAAGTCAGTCTGCTTCCATTTAGCCCCCTTTACTCTCCTCCACCTCCCACAGCAGTCACCACCCTGCTGTCTGTGTCCAAGAGGTTTTTTTCTTTTCTACCTTTTTGTTTAATACCTTCCCTCTCCCCCAACAGAGCTCCTCAGCCCCACACTCATCTTTACCTAGAACACTGTTCCTTTTCATCTCTGCCTGTCTAGGTGAGCATTAACTTGGAGTCTCAGCCAAAGGCAATGCCCCGTGAGGTGGTCCTTAGGCCTCTGCACTGTGGGGACTCTGGGGCACTCTAGGGCACTTAGCAGGCTCTACTTTATATTAGAAGCATTTATCTATCTGTCTTTCTCTCCTAAACAATGACGAGTTCCTTCAATGGGCAGAGTGCTCCACTGCTTCAGCCTTGTTTGCTTGACAAGGGGCTTAAGCAGAAGAGTCAAACAATATATATTTGTTATTTGTTTGATAGTTGTATAGATAAAACAAATAAATGCAAGTATGAGTGGAGGAAAAAGCAAGTAAATATATAAATTTTTTATCTATAGCCAATTTGGGTTGCATAATAAAAACAAAGCTGATCATAGTATTACTACTACTACTACTACTACTACTACTACTATTACTACTACTACTACTACTAATACTACTAATAATAATAATAACTATAAATGCACATTGACCAATACTGTATGGCTAGGCTTGGATGAAACAGTGAGTGCAGCAGTTGCAGAGCTCACAGCCCTGTCGAAGGGCATGCATTTATCATATTATTGCCCAAGTACATAATTTAAACCATGTAACGTATAAGAAAGACATTTCAGCCAGTTATAAGAGCACTAGAGGCCCAGTGCATGAAATTTGTGCATAGGATGGGGAGGTTCCCCTCAGCCCTACTGGCATCCTCTCCAATCCTGGACCCCTTGGGGGATGCCTGACTACTGGATTTAATTTAAAGTGGCATTTGGACATTCCTCTCACAGTCCTAGACTGCTGGCTCCTAACCGCTCTCCTGCCTGCCTGCCTGATCGCCCCTAACTGCCCCCTGACAACCTGAATACCCCTACTCGCCTCTGCTTGCCAGCCTGGCCACCCCGCACTGCTCCCCTCTGCTGGCCTGGTCACCCCACACAGCCTGCTGTTTGGTCGGCCAGTTGTTTCAGTTGTCACAGTCACTGCCTTTTTATATATAGAGATAAGCAAAGAGGCTCTAATTTGGGAGGCAAGGGAGGCTTCCTTGAGGAATCAGTGTTTCTGTTCTGTTCATGGCTAGTGACTTCATGGAAGAAGACTAGGTAGATGACCATGTGGAGGTATCTCCATCCTAAAACCAGATGTTTCTAGAACTTTGTGAGGATGGAAAGTGGTCCAGCATCAATGCTAATAATTTTGAGTGCGTGTATAAAGCAAAGTAGGCAGACAGAACTATGATTCAGAGAATGCCATGACAAAGAGAGAAGAAAAAAGTAGCTCAATTAATAAATAATAAACCTGAATCAGTAGGAAAATAAACACAAAGCAACAAGGAGGAAGTTTGAGTATACCATCAAACTCCATCCTGGATGTCTCAAAAATATCTGTACATCTTTATACGTATCTTTTGTTTTTAGCTAAATTTCTGCATTTAGGATTTATGGAAAGAATCTGATTAAAGGAAATCCTAACTTTGCTTTTCATGAGAATATGCATGATTGTGCCTAGGTCTGGTGCCAATAGACTGCTCTCACCCTTCTGGATGGATGGAGTGATAGAAGCAGAGACAAGTAGTAGTTAAATGTAATTAAATGTGAGGGGTTAGAGTCTGTCACTTTTTAAAAGATAATTCTTTATTGTTGAAAGTATTACATATGTCCTGTGGGTTTTTTTCCCACTGACCCCGTACAGTCCACCTTCACCCCAGGCCCTCATCAGCCCCATTGTCTGTGGCCATGGACCATACATATATGAACACAAGGTCCTTGGTTGATTACATCCCTTCCCCCCTCCCACACTGCTCCATCTTCCCTCCGAGATTCTGCACTCTGTTCCATGCCTCCATGTCTTTGGATCTACTCTGTTCATCAGTTTATTTTGTTCATTAGATTCCAGATATGAATGAGATCATGGGATACTTGTTTTTCTCGAGTCAGACACCTTTTGCTTCTGTTTCTGGTTTGATGTCTATTTGTAAACACACCTACAATCAAATTTATGAAAATAAAGCATAGGGGCTACCCTTGGAAGAGTGGGAGAAGGCAGGTGAATAACTTTCCTGTTTGTCAGTGATCCCCAGGCAGGAGGTGGTGAGACACCTGGGATTCAGCTGGGTTCTGTCTTCACATCACAGAAAAACCATTCAGGGAAGAAGTCGTCTCTGAGGTGTTAAGTCTTTTCAGCCTTTAGTAATCCTTTATTAAAGCACTAGAGCCTAAACCAGTTTGGCTCAGTGGATAGAGCGTCGGACTGCGGACTGAAAGGTCCTGGGTTCGATTCCGGTCAGGGGCATGTACCTTGGCTACAGGCACATCCCCAGTAGGGGACGTGCAAGAGGCAGCTGATCGATGTTTCTCTCTCATCAATGTTTCTGACTTTCTATCCCTCTCCCTTCCACTCTGTAAAAAATCAATAAAATATATTAAAAAATAAAAATAAAGCACTAGAGGCCTGGTGCACAAAATTTGTGCACGGGAGGCAGGGGGTATCCCTCAGCCGAGCCTGCACCCTCTACAATCTGGGACCCCTTGAGGGATATCCGACTGCCCATTTAGGCCCAATCCCTTGGGCCTAAATGGGCAGTCGGATATCCCTCTCACAATCCAGAATTGCTGGCTCCAAACTGCTCACCTGCCTGCCTTCCTGATTGTCCCTAATCACTTCTACCTGCCAGCCTGATCACCCACTAACTCTCCCCTGCCAGCCTGATTAATGCCTAACTGCTCCCCTGCCAGCCTGTTTGCCCCTAACTTCCCTCCCCTGCAGCCCTGAGTACCCCAGAACTGCCCTTTCCTGCAGGCCTGGTCACTCCCAACTTCTCTCCTCTGCCAGTCTGGTCACCCCTAACTGCCCTTTCCTGCAGGCTTGATTGCCCTCCCTTGCATGCCTGGAACATCCCAATGGCCCTCCCCTGCTTGCCATCTTGTGGTGGCCATCTTGTGTCCACATGGGGGCAGGATCTTTGACCAGATGGGGGCAGCCCTCTTGTGTCTTGGAGTGATGGTCAATCTGTGTATTACTCTTTTATTATATAGGATAGAGTCCTGATGCATGGGTGGGGGCCAGCTGGTTGGCCCTGAAGGGTGTCCTGGATCAGGATGGGGGTTCCCTTGGGGCCTATGGTTGTTTTCAGGCAGGTCACACCCTCCCCCTGCACTCCAAGTGGAGGCCCTGGTATCTGGGATTTATTTTTCTTCTACAATTGAAACTGTAGCCTGGAGCAGAGCCAAGCCTTCTGTTCACTCCATGGCTGCTGCCATTTCTGTTGGTATTATAATTTATTTAAATTCTATAATTGAAACTTTGTAGCTTAGAGTGGAGGCCTAGGCACTAGGACTGCAGAAGCTTGGCTTCCTCCATCACCCGGGCAACCCTAGCCTCTGCTCTCTCTAGCTCTGTGGCTGCTGCCATTTCCGTTGGGATATATCTTTTATAATTGGAACTTTGTAGCATTGTGTGGATGCCTAGACTGGCAAGAGCAGGTGGAAAGCTTGGCTTCCTCCATTGACGGGGAAACCCAAGCCTTCCTCCTGCTCTCAGTGGCCACAGACATCTTGGTTGGGGTTTATTTGCTCCTGATTGACTGGTGGGCATGACTTGTGGGGGTAGCTTGATAGGAGGTACAGTCAATTTGCATATTACTCTATAAAATAATAACTTAAGGAAGCATCAACCTATCAATTATTTTCTAACGGGTACCGAGAGCTGAGCCAGAGGCCCTGAGGGAGGGGACATGGTGGAGCTCTGGATTGGGCACAGGCCCTGCTGAGTGAGCTGACGCTGGAGAAAATCCTGTGGAGGCTCAACCAGGACCTCACGTGCACAAAGGCCTCTATTGGCTCTCAGTAAACAACTCCTGGTGTCACATATATGGTGTCACATGTAAAATCATAAATATGCAAAACACTTCAGAGAAACACTCACATCAGTCACACAATAAATGTTAAAAAATGCCCCCATTTAGAGCATTTGCTTCTTAGTGTTCCTGTAGCTTCACATGGTCAGATGTTCAACCAGATGCAAGAAAAAGTGATTATAAACTACATACAAAATAAAAAGCATGCAAGGCCCCAGCTGGTTTGGCTCAATGGATAGAGCATCAGCCTGTGTACTTAAAGGGTCCTGGGTTTGATTCTCAGTCAAGTGCACATGCCCAGGTTGTGGGCTTCATCCCCAATCTAGGGCATGCAGGAGCCGGCTGATCAATGATTCTCTCTCATCATTGATGTTTCCCTCTCCTTTCCTCTCTGAAATCAATAAAAAATATATTTTAGAAAAAGAGAGTGTTGGAGGACCCAGGTGCATCTTTGATATATGCGTCCAGCTGCCTGTGGTCAACCAGGTCAGACTGATAAATAAAGAAATAACCAAATAAATTGACTCTTTCCAGGATAGAGACAGACTATGAAGACTAAACATGCTTCCCCACTGCTAGTGATCCCCCTGCAAATGTTTTCAATATATTTTAAATAACTATGTGTAAGAACAGATAGAATGGAATTACAACATTCTAGATTACCTAAAAGCAATTTCTAATTGCCTGGAATACAATGTTTTCCATGCCTTCTTATGTTTTCCTTTCGTTGAAACCTGCCTTTACTAGAAAAGTTGGTTAGGAGGCACTGGACATGAACCTTTATGCAAATGCTCATTTTTTACTTTCTTCTGGATATTTTCAACAGTCTCTTCATTCTTTTCCCCAGGCGTAAAGTAGGCAGAAACCCATACTGCTGACTTTCCTGGGACTGAATGCAGCTCAAAGCCAAAGAAGGGCAATCATTTCTGTTTCCTCTTCCTGGAGAGCACTCTGAGGACCAGGGATATGTGTTATTCATCATATTCCCAGGATACTTAATTGAATAAAATATGTAACATCCCATTAAAATATTTGCCAGTTTATGCTATAATATTTTTTAAAATGTTGGTTTAGCAAGCAGGTAAGTGGCCATTTACAAGGCAGATTTATATGTAATTAGATACAATGTGTTCTAATGATTTGAACTGATTTGGTTTGACTAAGTGGGTGAGGGACACTGGTCCCCTGGTGCTGCTTATTTCCCTGGTGGAAATAAATGTGGTTCCTCTTGCCGATGGCACCATGCATGTCAGTCACAGGTGGGGTCTCTCCCTTTTGCAACAGTGGCTTCAGGAAAAATACTAAAGCCCTCAAGAGCCCATCAACTCCAGTTTTGTTGTTTTACAAGCTATCAGACTCTTCATTTTCTTTGTCATGGTGGGATGAGAGGACAGGGTTTTAAAAAGCCAGAAAGAGAACCATGGGGCTTAAGGAGTTAAAGGACTTTGAAAAAAATTCTATGTAATAACAGCCTAATATGGTGTCTGACCATTTGCTATGATGCACACTGGCCACCAGGGGCCAGATGCTCTGACCAGAGGGTTAGCTTGCTGCCGGGGTCCAGCCAATCAGAACTGGGCAATATGGACTGGACATGCCCTGGAGCCTTTCAGTGGTCCCTCTCCAACCCTGACTGTGTACCCATACGAGGGACCCCACCAGTGCATGAATCTGTGCACTGGGCCTCCAGTGTAAATAATAAAGTTGATATGTTGAGAAACTGCTTACCCTCTAATCTCTCATCTCACTTTTGTTTTTGTAAATATGCAGTACACAAAACCAGCCAAATGAACAACATAGAGGTTCCTAATTATCTTGTGAGTACTAAGCTTATAAAAATGAAACAATGCTATCACCTAAGGCTATTGTATGGCAGCAGGGAGAATATGGAAGACAAACTGCACCAAAATTAATATGTTTCATGAATTGAAAGCCAAAGATGAGGTCACAGTTAAAATCTTTTTTTTGTGATCAAAATAATAAAATTCCACAAAAAGGAATTTAAATTTGCATATTATTTGAGTGGACGTCTTTAAATTAGGCTTAGTTTGTGTTTGAACAGTCAATAACAACTTTAAATCAAAATTAAGTAATACTCTAATGTGAGGAGCATTTTATTATAGATCAAGGTAATTCACCTGATTCAAGGAGCTGAACTAGATTTTGAATTTATAAATTTAAAAAAATCCTCCAATATTTGAAATAAAGCTGTAAATTAGGATACATACAGGCTGAGTTCACTTCTTGTCCTATAAATATTCCTGGTAATTGCTCAGTGTCTCTTCCCTCAGTTGCCTCCTTTACCAAAATTAGATAGAGTCACATCAATATTAGCCAGACAAACAAAATAATAAGAAAGTACTGCACCAAACCATTGGAAGAAATACATCATAGAAATATCAGAGGCTGCTACTTTTATTATGTCAGAATTATCTGCAGTCTGGTGTCCAGTTCTAGGCACCCAACAAGGAATGATTTGGAAATAGTCTAAAGAAGAACCACCTTAATGATTAAAAGGTATTGAAATAAATGTCATTAAAGAAGATAATAAAGGAACTGATATTATTTGTCTCATTGAGGAAATATTTGAAAGAAAATAAAATAATTGTTTGGAATTAGAACGTGGCTCTCAAATGTGGCAGCAGCAACACACTGGAACTTGATAGAAATTCATAACCTGCTGTTTTCCCAGATCTGCTGAAGTGGGAATCAGGGGTGGTGCCCAGCAACCTGTGGGTGCACAGCTCTCCAAGGTCATCTGATGCACATTCCAATTTAAGAACCACTTACAGAGTGATGGTCACAAGAAGAATAATGAGAGTGAGTGGTGTTAACCATTGGGACAAGGAGGAGGGATGAGGAGTTCCTTTATTTTAACACAGGTTTATTCAAAGATAAAGTCTTGAGAGAACAGAAGTAGTGTGAGAAATAAGGTCACAAGTACACACCAAATATAAGTAACAATGTCACTTAAATGTTAATAATTGGTAAAAGAGCAATAATATTCAGAAACTGAATTAAAAAGGGGGGGGAGAGATACCAAAAAAAAAAAAAAAAAAGAAAGACGGAGAGAGACGAGAGAGAGAGAGAGAGAGAGAGAGAGAGAGAGAGAGAGAGAGAGAGAGAGAGAGGTGGAAAAAAGGAGATAGGAAAGGAGAGAAGAGGAAGGGAGGAAAGAAGAAAGAAGTAAAAATTAAAAGAAAATTTAATAGAGAAAAAGAATTCCCAAGTCTCCAACAGAAAGAGTAAGAAAAAGAATAAAAAGAGGGCTTTCAATGTCCAGATAACATCACCACTCAAGAGCACAGCACACTGGAGCCTTACTGAGAAATCTGTTCTCAGAAGCCAGATTGTGGAAATGTTACGTCATTAATTTCAATTCATCTGAACTAAATTAATTAAATTGAAATGCATTATTATGAGCATTGTTAGGCAGTTTGGTAACAACCCCTTGAATAGTTGTCAGACCAAACTCACCTTACATAACTTCCTTTTTCCTACAGAGAATGCTTATTGAAGGGAGAAATCAAGGTACTTTTGGTTTGTTTGTTTGGTTTTGTTACCTCTCCTTTTCCTTTATTATGTGTAATAGATAAGACCAAGGATGTAAGATCATATTGATACCCTTATGTACTATGGACAAGAACTTTCCAACTCCATTTACCCTAAATTTTCTCTTTCAAGGGGGATTATTTATCAAACCAAAGAGAGCAAGAAAGAAGAAAATTCAGTATTTAAAACATCAACATATGCAATAGTGATCTCAATTCTTCACTTACAAAGTGTTGCTTCATTGATTATCTGAAGCAAAGTTTTGATCCCAAACCATCATTTCTTTGGCACTCATCCTTTATCTAGCTGGGTCTTCCCAGAATCTTCTGTTGTTTGAAAAACTTTTGTAAACATAAGACAAAACAAAACAAAACAAAATCTTCTAGATTACATTCAATTCTTTCTTTGATACATATTAGACTGATAGTTTGGGGAAATGACATTTGGTATCCTAATTTTAACAAGTCACTTGACAAGGCTTTTTGTAATCTTTGGGCAAATTTGATTCAATTAAGTCTATAAAATGATTCTAAGATAAATGTTTAATATATCAGATACCTTCATTAGGATAAAAAGATGTTGGGATACAGAAGAATGGACTAAATCCTATCTAATAAAAGAGTATATGCAAATTAAACATCACTCACCTACAATCCATGCCCACCAGCCAATCAGGAGTATGTATGCAAATTAACCCAACTAAGATGGCTGTGGCCACAGAGTGAGCGGGAGGCTTGGGATTCCCTGGTAATGGAGGAAACCAAGATTTCTGCACACCCTGGAAGGCCCAGGCCTTCACTCAAGGCTACAAAGTTTCAATTATAGAAGATACATAAATGCCAACAAAAATGGTGGCAGTCATGGAGTTGGAGAAAGCAGGAAGCTTGAGCTGCCCTAGCTATGGAGGAAGCCAAGCTTCTGCAGCCCTAGCCTGCCTCAGTCTCCACTCAAGGCTACAAAGTTTCAATTATAGAAGATAAATAAATCCCAATAAAAAATGAGTGTGGCCACAGAGCAAGCAGGAGGCTTGGCTCTGCTGAAGGCTACAAAGTTTCAATTATAGAAGATAAATAAATCCCAGATACCAGGACCACTGTTTGTGTATCTGGGTGGCATGGCCCGCCTGCAAATTACCACAGGCTCCTTACCCAGCCTCCACACACCTGAAGGGAACCCTCACCCTGATCCACAACACCCTCAGGGCAAAACAGCCAGCCCCTATCGGTGCATCAGGCCTCTATCCTAATAAAAGAGTGATATGCAAATTGACCATTACTCCAACACACAAGATGGCTTCCCCATATGGTCAAAGATGGCTGCCCCCAGGTGGACACATGATGGCCACCACAAGATAGCCAACAGGAGATGGCAGTTTGGAGGGACCAGGCCTGCAAAGGAGGGCAGTTGAGGGTGATCAAGCCTGCAGGGGAGAGCAGTTAAGAGTGACCAGGATAACAGAGGAGGGAAGTTGGGGGCAACCAGGCCTGCAGGGAAAGGCAGTTTTGAGAGATCCAGGTCTGCAGGAGAGAGCAGTTGGGAGAGGAGGGAGAATGGCAGTTAGGGTCAAACAGGCTGGCAGGGGATCAGTTAGGCATCAATCAGGTTGGCAGGGGAGTGGATAGGGGCTGATCAGGCTGGCAGGCAGAAGTGGTTAGGGGCAATCAGGAAGGCAGGCAAATGAGCAGTTTGGAGCCAGCAGTCCTGGATTGTGAGAGGGATGTCCTACTTCCCGTTTAGGCCTAATCCCTAAACGGGCAGCTATACATCTCTCAAGAGGTCCCAGATTGGAGAGGGTGCACACCTCCCATGCACGAATTTCATACACCAGGCCTCTAGTAGGTATATAAGGATATGGGAAATGGTGTTTGAGAGTGGCATGCCCAAAATTGACTTAGGTATTTTATGGGATAGTAGGATTAGATGGGTCAACACTGCTAAACAGTTGCCAAGTTGGTTGATATGAGGTTTAGTACAGATATTCAGTACTTAGGAAATAACATGTTAAGTGAGTATTACTTTCTGCCCTCCATCTGTTAGTCCAGATCTAGAAAGTTTAATTCCATTCTAAGTAACACATTTTAACAGGCAGAGAGAAAAACTGGAGTGTGGAGCCTATCAAAAATAATCAGCTGCACTGTATGGTCGATAGGTAATAGTAGGCATGATCTATGGGTAAAAGTAAGCATGATCCATGGGTTAAAGTAGGAACATCCTATGGGTAAAAGTAGGATTCACTATAAAGAAAAATAAGTAACTCCCTGTCTGTCCCAAATGGAGTAGCAACCCCCACATTCACACATTGCAGGTCAGCAGGGTAGAAGCTGGAGGCTTCCAAGGCTTCTTCGTTATTGAAAATTTATGGATCTTGAATCAAGAGGGAAATTTGGCTGAAGAATACATCGAAGGCACATTCTGAAAATTTGTTTTATTTTTTTTATGACATCTGCATTCTTACTCTTCTCTACTAACTTGGGTAATTCAGAACCAATGGGTGTGAATTTAATTGCCTGGCTCTGGTGCCCAAGTGTCTTGCCTTCCAGTTCCCACAGACTTGGCAACCAGAGAGACCGAGAGGTGGTTCTGGGAAGGCTGCCCAGGCATGTGCAGGCAGCAGGTGAGGCACCCCCAGGTTTCCTGGGAAGGCAGGCTATGTGCTTGTCCTGGAGCTATGGTCCGAGGGGCAGGCTCCAGCTTTCGCCACATATGGTGCCCTGTGGAGCTGTCTAAGGAGAGCCAACTGTGAAGCCTGAGGTGCTTGCTCCTGTCTTACTGCAGCTCATTGGCATCTCCCAGAAAAATAGATTACACAGAGATGTAGGGTTGCCCTGGTGAGTTGCCAAACACAGTTTATTTTTATTTCATTATTTATTAATTATTGCATTATTTGTTTGTATAACTATAAACCTACTTTTACTCCACTTTTTGCAACTGTCACCCTGGGGATCTTGCCCATTGCCTGACCAGCAGTGTTAGCACTTGTGGCTCCACAGGACAGTCTATATTTACATGGTTAAACACTGCTGCCTGGAGAGCTGGCTTCCAGATAGCCTAGCTCTAGGTGCTGGTGTTCTCCCCTTAGAGATCATATTCTAAGCTCCCAGAAGCCATGAACAAAATGTGTGGCCACTAAAAGGCTGAAGGCCAGGCTTCTCCACTACCCACGGGAGGTGCACCTGCAAGGCAGAGGAGAGGGATGTCTTATCTGCTGCAGAGAAACCATTATAATGAGTCAAACAAAATGAATATACAAAGGAGTATGTTCCACTAAAAGAATGAGATAAAAACCTCAAGGGGGGGATTAATGAAATAGAAGTAAATATTTTATCTGATAAAGAGTTCAAAGTAGTGGTCTGTCATCAAAATGACCACCAAACTGGGGAGGGCTGTAGACACACACAGTAAAAACTTCAACAAAATGTGAAAAATATAAGAAAGTGACCAATAGAAGCCACAGAGACCAATAAATAAACAAACAAACTTAAAATACATTAGAGGGGCTCAACAACAGAGTAGACAAAAAAGAAAAAGTTCAATCAAATTCAAGACAGGACAGTGAAATCAAAGTAGCAAAAAGAGAAAAAAAATTAAGTGAAGATAGCATACGGTGCTTATGGAACAAGATTAAATGGACTAACATTTGCATGGGGGTACAGAATGAGATAGAGATAGAGATAGATAAATAGATGATAGATAGATAGATAGATAGATAGATAGATAGATAGATAGATAGATCAATCTTTGGATTTGTAGAAATAATGATTACAAACTTCCCTAACCTGGGGAATAAAACATTCAGACCCAGGAATCCCAGGAAGTTCCAAAATGAGATGAACACAAATAAACCCACAACAAGACACATTATAATTAAAATGCCAAAATATGAAGATAAGGAAAAAAACATTGAAGGCAGTAAAAGAGTTTTAGAAACATTTTATCATATTTACTTTTAATATTTTTGTAAAAGAAGACTAAATCAGCTAAAATGTTTCTCCAGGAAATAATTGCTGATAGTTAGATCTAGAACATGGGAACTTTGATTAATAACACTAAAACTCTTAAATAGAACTTTTGACATTCACTCTCTGACATATTTTCTAAAATTCTCCCTAATGTTGATTGCAATTATTAGTTGAGTAATTCTAGTTCATGGAGTACCATTCAAAGTCATAAACAGAGAGAGAAACCAAGATGGCAGCATAGGTAAACACCTAAACTGCTGCCTCACACAACAATTTCAAAACTACAAAAGACATAACGGACATCATCTAGAACCACAGGAAAGCTCGCTTAGTGGAAATTCTACAACTAGAAGGAAAGAGAAAAGCACACAGAAATTCAGAGGAACTACAAAAGGCTGAGGTATGCAGATGCTAGTGCGGAGAGGATGAGTGGCTGAGTGCCTGGCTGGCTTTCTCTAGCGGGAGGGAGATAGAAGCTCCCAACTGTGCTGAACTACAGTTCTGGGTGAGACTATGGGAATCCAGATTCCTTGGGGGAGAAACTGACTCTCTGGCAGTGGGTGAAACTCGAGGGCAGTTTTCTCTAAGAGGTGCTTGCAGCAATTTTCAAGGGACACTGAGACCCAGAGGCTTCATAGGGCAGGACTGACAGGAAGCCAAGGATGTCTACTCAGCCCTGAGACTCTTCCCCATTCAAGCTGAGCACTGAGGCTTTTGCAACTTTGCAAGTCTTGTCTCATAAGGCTGTCTCCAGCACAGAAGTTCTCCTGGGTGTAGATACAGCTGATCCTCACAGCCAATTGGCCTGAAGGTCAATTCCTCCAAGTGATAACCAACAATCAAGACTTAACTACAACAAGGCTGTACACACAGTCCACAAAGAGGTGCACCAAGAGTGTCCACATTAGGGAACTGAGGAAGCTGAGCCCCTAGGCCATATAAGATACCTAGCACACAAAGCTACTCTACCAACTCAGGGAAGCAGTGAAAATGTGGAGAGAAAGAAACAGATCACAAACAAAAGAAATGGAGGAAAGCAAATAACTAGATATAGAGTTCAAAACCATGGTTGTAAGGTTTTTCAAGAATTTCCTAGAAAAAGTTGATAAATTTAGTGAGACTAACTAGAAATAAAAAAATATTATACAGGGACTAACAACAGATTAGGTGAATGCAAGAATCAAGTCAAAGATTTGAAATACAAAGAAGCAAAAAACACTCAGCCGGAAGACCAAAAAGAAAAAATAATCCAAAAAAATTGAAGATAATGTAAGGAGCCTCTGAGACAACTTCAAGCCTACCAACATCAGAATCATGGGGATTCCAGAAGAAGAGAGAGAGCAAGATACTGAAAACCTATTTGAATAAATAATGACCAAAAGCTTCCCCCACCTACTGAAAGAAAGACCTACAAGTCCAGGAAGTGCAAAGAACCACAAACAAAAGGAATCCAAAGAGGACCACACCAAGACACATCATAATTAAAATGCCAAGAGCAAAAAGACAAAGAGAGATTATTAAAAGCAGCATGAGAAAAAGTTAATTACCTACAAGGGAACACCCATACAATTGTTAGCTGATCTCAACATAAACTACACAGGCCAGAAGGGCACTCCCCTTTGAAATATTCAAAGTGATGAATAGCAAGAACCTACAACTAAGATTACTCTACCCAGCAAAGCTATCATTCAGAATTGAAGGTCAAATAAAGAGCTTCACAGATAAGAAAAAGCTAAAAGAGTTCATCAATACCAAACAGTATTATTTGAAATGCTGAAAGGTATTCTTTAAGAAGAGGAAGAAAAAAAAGGTAAAGATAAAAAATATGAACAACAAATACATATCTATCAACAAGTGAATCTAAAATCAAGTGAATTAAAATCTGATGAACAGAATAATCTGTTGAATATAATAGAAAGGGAGTGGACTGACAATTCTCAGGGGGAAAGAGGTGTGGGGGTGCAGGAAGAGACTGGACAAAAATTGTACACCTATGAATGAGAACAGTGGGGTTGGAGGTAAGGGAAGAGGGTGGGGTGGGAACTGGATGGAGGGGAACTATGGGGGGAAAAAGAGGAACAATTGTAACAATCTGAACAATAAAGATTTATTAAATTTAAAAAGTCATAACCAATTATTCCAGAAGCCTGGTGCACAAATTCATGCTGGGTGGGGTCTCCAGCTGGCCCATTCCAATCAAGGTAGCAGGGCGGAGGAAAGGGGCTTTGGGTAGCTGGCTGGCCAGCTCCACCCCCTGGTAAAACTCTTGGTTGAGGGGACAATTTGCATATTAGCTTTTTATTATATAGAATGATGGTAACACTCTAGGAGAGCAAGTGTTTAGTCGGTAAGTGGGGACGTTTTAAAGGTCTCTTCTCTAGAGGTCTTTAGAATATGATGATCGTTCTACTATTGGCTAGGTCATATTTTACCACTACATTTACCACTATCACACTATGGCAGAACAAGAGAAAATTGGAAAAAAACAATGCTGAAAACCTCACATATGTATTACAATTCCACTCATTTTGGTTTTCTTCTTCCCACTAAAGTAGGCTATGCTATCACTCTCTTCCATGCAATGTTTGACCCCAGGTAATGGTGTGATATGGCAAGCATTTAAGAGGTTGTAAGCATGGACAAAACACAAATGGTTCTTTTCAGTCCTTGAATTTATTACAAGTTTTATACTGAACAGACTTACCTGGTGTCAGGAAATAACCCTGTCTTTGGCAGTTAATAACCCAAGGGACAATAAGAGGAGAAGCCTAAAGTGTGAGTTTTCCGATAGGCTAACTTAAGTGACTTAGTGCAAAATATATAATCAGGGCAATGTTTAAGCCTCAGGTCCCAGGTGACTCTTCACTAGTAGATAAACCTGAAGAATTTCATCCTTGAGGGATGGCCGCCTTGTGAGTGAGGCTCACATTGCTCTCACTGCAGCTCTGAAACATTGTGAAAATTCACTGGGCTCCACCAAAACAGGATAATAAGTTTCTCAAAGTGCTGAAACAGTTAGTGTCCAACTTATGTATGAGGTGAGCATGTACGCAGTGACCTTGTACAGGATGAGCATGCACGGGGTGAGCATTCACAGGGTGAGCATGTACGGGGTGAGTATGTACAGGTGAGCATGCACGGAGTGAGCATTCACGGGGTGAGCATGTGTGAGGTGAGCATATACGGGGTGAGCATGCATGGGGCACGCATGCACGGGATACACATGCCCGGGGTGAGCATGCCCAGGGTGAGCATGCATGAGCTGAGCATGCATGGGGTGAGTATGCATGCAGATTAATAACAATAATCACAAGCACATACACATACAACCATCTTTTTTAGGTCTGGATTGTCTGAAATCTTGGCATCATGAAATGTCAAATGAGTTTAACATGTGATTATTTGAGCCTCCTGAATGGGGATACAGTAAACTGGCAGAGAAACAAAAATCATATGATAATTTAACATTCTGCCTTCACTAACTGTGCAGTGTCATCCTTCGGGTTAACAGATGCCAGTCTTCTTCAATCAGTTAAGCAGAGCCCCACCTCACCAATGCTTTCTTTATGAAAACTAAATATCCTAACAGAAGGTTGATAAGAGCAAGATTCTGCTAAATATTCATGTTTTCATTTCGAGTATCACTTAAAATGTAGGGGTTTGGAAGCATACACAAACCAAATGTTGATGCATTACAGGACTGGCATGCTATGATTTCTTTATTGCAGCTGGTCACTTCATGTTTTTAGCTACACTTGGCAGAACGTGGAACAGCTTGAAGATATTTGGTATTTATTAAAATGTTCATGACAAAGCAGATAAGAATGCTCAGACAGTGATTCCTCCATTGACTGGGTGCTCCAATTCAGTATTTGTTTTTGTGAAGTGATGGGGCTCCTGCTAGGAAATGGTGAGGGGGGCATTCCAGGCAGGATTGGGGAACACTTGTATAAAGGAAATTAAAACATAATCACTGAAGTTTTAATTTATTTCTCCAAAAGCAACAGATGACCAATATGTTCTGAACAGTATAATTTTGGCACATAATTATTGGAAGATTAGCATTCACCACTATGTATTCAATATCTTTTACTGGATCTATAACTTCATTTATGAAAACAAGGACACATTTGTTTGGTTTTGCTGCTAGCCCAGGCTTGCTTTACGATGAGTATGGTGTGATGAGCATGAGTACATGAGACATGACAGTGAGGTTGCACAATGCAGGAGAGATACTATCTGAAGGGAATTGTTGTTAGTTATCTCAGGGAAGAGGCGTTGGAAGGTAGCTGGGTGTCTTTAAAGAGCTGAAGGGTTGAGTTCAGAAAGAATGGAGACCAGCTGTTCTTTTTTTTTCCACAGGGAACAAAAGAAAATGGGATTATATGACAGTGAGAGGATTGGAATAGATATAAAACAGAATTTCCCAACTGCGTAGACTCACACACTGAAATGCATTTTGAAAGGAGTGTGTGCCTGTTAGTTTTATTTTAGTGCCTTAAGAATGGAAAGACACACATTTGTTATGTGGTCTTCTGTGGGTGGAGCATAAACTCAATGATTTATGGTTCCTGAGTTTTCTTGATCTCTGAGTAGAATCTAAAAATACATGTGATGATGGCTAAGAGATCTAACTTTTTAATGGTAGTTATTTTCCCAGGGACAGACTGGCGATTTTTACCTGCACTATGAAATATTGCACTGAATAAAACATTATCTAATAAGGTGGGTGAGAAAAGAAAATGTGGGAACACAATGCACTCATTTTTTTCTCCCACTACTATTTCTTCTACTTAGTAGTTCAAGTTTAAAGGCAAAGTGTTCTTCCAAGTTATGTGTGGAATTCAACACAAGTATATTGATTTTAGAATTCATAAAAATGTGGGTAGGACTCCTAAGGAATTAAACTCTCTCTTTATACACACACACACACACACACACACACACACACACACACACACACATGCACGCACTCACTCACACTCACACACATGCACAACATGTGTACACACACATGCACATAAACTTAAAAAGTTATGGCCACAGGGGATGACATGAAGATGTTCTATGTTCCATTTTCCTGAGCTGCGTGGGGTAGTAAACAAAGCACTGTGCTGGCAGCAGACACCAGCTGTCATGTCTCACCTCAGTCATAAACTGGCTATTGGCCTGGACTCTTAGGTATAAGCTTATCTTATCCTATCTAATAAAAGAGTAATATGCAAATTGCCATACCTTTGCCACACCCACAAGCCATGCTCACCAGCCATGCCCACCAGCCAACCATGCAAATTAACCCCAACCAAGATGGCTGTGGCCACAGAGAGAGCTGGAGGGAGGCTTGGGTTTCCCTGGAGATGGAGGAAGCCAAACTTTCCTCACGCCCTGGCTGGCCCAGGCCTCCATTCAATGCTACAAAGTTTCAATTATAGTAGATAAATTAACTCCAACAAAAATGGCTGTGGCCACAGAACTGGAGTGAGCAGGAGGCTTGGCTCCACTCCAGGCTACAAAGTTTCAATTGTAGGATATAAATAAATCCCAGATACCAGGGCCTCCACTTGGGTCACTGAGGGGCATGGCCATCCTGCAAACCACCACAGGCCCCTCATCCAGGCCACCCCACACCCCAAAGGAACCCCCAACCTGATCCAGGACACCCTTCAGGGCAAACCAGCTGTCCCCGACCTATGCACCAGGCCTCTATCCTATCTAATAAAAGAGTAATATGCAGATTGACATCCAACACACAAGAGGGTTGCCCCCATGTGGACACAGATGGCCACCACAAGATGGCCAGTAAGGGAGGGCAGTTGGGAGAGACCAGGCCTTACAAGGGAGGGCAGTTGTGGGTGGTCAGGCCAGCAGGGAAGGGCAGTTGGGGGTGACCAGGCCTGTAGGGAAGGGCAGTTAGGGGTGCAGGCCTGCAAGGAGGGCAGTTAGGGGGAAACAAGCTGGCAGGGGAGCAGTTAGGATCAAGCAGGCTGGCAGGGGAGTGGTTAGGGAGTGATCAGGCTGGCAGGCAAAAGCAGTTAGGGGCAATCAGGAAGGCAGAAGGTGAGCAGTTGGGAGCCAGCAGTCTTGGATTGTGAGAGGGGTGTCTGACTGCCCATTTAGGCCTGATCCTCCAGTAGGATCGAGCCTAAATCGGCAGTCGGACATCCCTTGAGGGGTTCCAGATTGGAGAGGGTGCAGGCTGGGCTGAGGAACACCCTCCACTTCCGATGCATGAATTTCCTGTACCGGGCCTCTAGTGAGAAATAAAAAGTAAAATGAGGATATGCTCAACAAGCCATTTTAAAGTTCCTCTTTTTGGTTCCAATATGCTATTGATTATTAATACCAAAGACTCTTGATCTCTGAGTTCACCCCAAGATCATGTCTCAGTATTGGCTGCACATTGTAATCTCCTGGGATCTTTAAAAAATCAGAATCCCAGGCCATGACAATTATGTCAGAGTCTTCTGAGGAAGGGCTGAGGTATCAGTATTTGCTAAATTCCCCAAGTGGTTACATGTCAGCCAAGGCCGAGTACTCCTGGTACAATGCAGAGAGAGGAACTGGAATGATAATATTAATGTTACTTTACTCTGAGACAGGAATTGTGTCCCTTCTGTGCCCTCAGTACCTAACAAAGTGTGTGGTGCTCAGGAAATAATTAACAGTATAAGTGAACTTTGGCCATTCCTTAAAAACATGGAATCTTATCAAATCTGATAGCTACTTTGATCACTTTCACTTTGATCTTACTCACTAAAAACAGCTCAGTTCTCTATTTCTGTTTCCCAGCAGAAACCAAGTAAAGTGAAAGAATAGGTAATCCTATTGCAGCAACACAGGTCAGCTATTCTTGGGGTGAAAGAAAGGAAATATCTATCCTCATATCCTCTGGAGAGGAGGCCCTTGGGAATCTAGACATGCCTCCTTATTGACTCCACACAACAAAACACACAAAACAAAACTTCTGTTTTCAGATGTGTCAAATCCTTACTCAGCCAGAACTTATAAGGCACTTACATTTGTGATAGTCTAAAGGAGACTTCCTTAGTGAGGGCTTTATGCTAAAATTAAGCCTTCATACTTTGGGCATTTTTACATGTTACAAATTAACTAGAGGCCCGGTAGACAAACTTCGTCCATGGGGAGGGGGTTGTGTCCCTCAACCCAGCCTGCACCCTCTCTAATCTGGGGCCCCTTGAGAGATGTCCGACCATCCACTGGGATCAGGACTAAATGAGTGGTTCAACAACCTTCGCACAATTAAGGACTATTGGCAACTGCCCTTCCCTGCAGGCCTGATATCCCTCAACTGCCATCCTCTGCTAGCCTGGTGCCCCCAAATGCTTTCCCCTGCAGGCCTTGTCCCCTCCCCCCAACTGCCCACACATATGGGCCTGGCTCCCCTGGAACTGCCCTTTCCTGAAGGCCTGGCTCCCCAAAACTATCCTACACTGCAGGCCTGGATCCCCCACAACTGCTCTCCCCTGCAGGCCTGAATCCCCCAACTGTCCTCCACTGCAGGCATAGTCTCCCTGCCAATGGCCTTCCACTGCAGGCCTGAGCCCCTCCAAATGCCCTCCCCTTTAAGACTGGTCCCCCGCAACTGCCCTCCTCTGTAGCTCTGGGTCCCACCAATTGTTCTATACTGCAGGCCTGGTCCTCGCCCAACTGCCCTGCCCTACAGGTCTGGTCCCGCCCAATGGCCCTTCACTGAAGGTCTAGTCCCCCTAACCTGCCCTCCCTGTTGTCTAGATCACCCACAACTGCCCTCCGCTGCAGGCCAGGTCCCCCAAAACTGCCCTCCACTATAGGCCTGGTCCCGCACAACGGCCCTCTACTGAAGGCCTGGTCCTCCCCAACAGCTCTCTCCTGCAGGCTTGGGTCCCTCCAACTGTCCTCTACTGCAGGCATGGTTCCACTGTGAATGACCTTTCACTGAAGGCCTGGTCCTCCTCATGTGCCCTCCCCTTTAGGACTGGTTCCCCCCAACTGCTCTTCCCTGCAGGCCTGGTCACCTCCAATTGTCCTCCCCTGCAGGCCGGGACCCCCAAAACTGCCCTCCACTACAGGCCTGGTCTTACACAATGAGCCTCTACTGAAAGCCTGGTCCCTCTCAATAGCTCTCCCCTGCAGGCCTGACCCCCCCCCCCTCCCCGTAACTCCCCTTCCCTGCAGTCCTGGCTTCCCCCAACTGTACTCCCCTGCTGACCTGATCTTTCCTAATTGCCCTCCTCTGCAGGCTGGTCACCCCTATCTGACCTCCCTGCTGGCCTGACCACCCACAATTGCTCCATCCTATGCAGGCCTGGTCCACCCCAACTGCACTACTCTACAGGCCTGTTTCCCCACAACTGCTCTTCCCTGCCAGCCTGGTCACCCCAATTGCCCTCCCCTGCAGGCCTGGTCCCTTTCAACTGTCTGCCCCTGCAGGCCTGAGTTCCCCCAAACTGCCCTTCCCTGCAGGCCTGAGTCCCCACAACTTCCCTCCACAAAAGGCCTGGTCCCCTCCACTGCACTCCCTCCTGGCCTGAATGCCCACAATTGCTCTCCCTTGCAGGCCTGGTCAATACCAACTGCTCTCCCCTGCAGGCCTGGTCCATTCCAATTGTCTTCTACTGTAGGCCTGGTCCCCTTCAATTGCCCCCTCCCTGCAGTCCTGGATTCCCCCCAACTTCCCTCCCTTGCTGGCCTGTTCTCCCCCAACTGGCCGCCTCTGCTGGCCTGGTCACCCCTAACTTCCCACAATTGCCTTCTCTGCAGGCCATCCTGTGGCAACCATCTTGTGTCCACATGGGGGCAACCATCTTTGACCACATGGGGGTGGCCATCTTGTGTTTGGTGTGATGGTCAATTTGCATATTACTCTTTTATTAGATAAGATTTACTTCCCATGCATATAGCATAGTTTTTGTGCTATATCATTTCTGAAGAAATTGAGAAAAGAGTCACTCACCTGGTTGTTTTGCTCAGTGGTTCAGAGGGCAAGCTCTACTAGGAAGGGCTTCCAGTGCCAGGGGGTTCAGTGGGGAGACACAATGCTGTCTTTCAGAACAGCCTGGTACTGGACAGCTTTCCTGGAGAAGGGATTGCTCTTTACCTATGTTGATTAAGGGGGGCTTGGGGGGGCGGGAGAGACCCAGTCACGTGGCCACTGAGCCCTTACAATATGGCCAGTGCACCTGAGGAATTAAATTTTTTATTTTACTTAAGATTCATGTAAATTGAAGTAGCCACATATAGCAAGTGGTGACCTTATGAACAAGGCAACTCTAGAACCACATATTCAAAGGGGGAAGACTGGCACCCCGTTATCATAATCTGGATGATCAGTGGTAATAGGATGGATGCACAGAAGACTATGGAAGCACCAGTGAAAGAAGCGAGTCTTAGGGGTGATGGCAGGATGGTTGAGGCAAAGACTCCCAAGAGGAAAGGATTCTAGGATGAAACCCAAGGGCGAGATGCACAGTCTGGAAGGGGTAGTGGAGCGTGTCACTGGCCGTGACAGCTGAAAAGAGAAAGATGAGGAGCACTCCTTGGTTTATGACTTGGGTAGATGACAGTTACATTTATTGAAAGGCAACATAGAGTCATTTAGAAATTGTCTCTGAATTGAAATTTTCATATTATACTAGATTACTTGCTCCCCTGGACCCTGAAGGTAGCTTTGTGTACACTGGTGCCAACAACCTTGTCATGAGAGCATGCTTTTCCAGGAAACAAATACAAGTTCATAGTAGATGCAATATTCCTTTTATTGTGGGTTCCAGGGACATATAACAAAGCCTCATCAAATGCCAATAAAATCATTCTGTGCTTGGCTACTTTAAAAAACCCTGTTCATTTACAACCTCATTGAAAGAGGTGAAATATGGCCAATAGCTATCTGTAAAATAGCCATGAGCTCTGCCATGAGGAGTTCTAAGTCTGACAATGCTGGGTGTTTAAGAGATGTGCAGCTGTCTCTTATTGGGCATCCCAAGTGAGACACTGGTCCTGAAGTGCACCTCACTTCACAGGTTCCTTCAAGACAGAACTGTGTTCTGAATCTCTGGGTCATCCAGCTGACCATTTTATTTGTTTGTTTGTTTGTTTGTTTGTTTATTAAAAGTATTTTTATTGATTGAGAAGAAGGGAGAGGGAGATAAAAATATCAATGATGAGAGAATTATGGATCAGCTGCCTCCTCCATGCCCCACACTGGGGATTGAACCCACAACCTGGATATGTGTCCTGACTGGGAATCAAACCATGACCTCCTGATTCATAGGTTGATGCTCAACCACTGATCCATGCTGGCTGGGCCAACTGACCATTTTGTTAATCATAACTAAATGCCAATTAAATGCAAAGGGGCTGGTAAAGAAGAGTGAAGTTTCCTCAATTCTAGGTTTTTATGGCTGAAGTATTCTTGAGTTGATACACAAATAAAGTGAAGATTAAAAGAGCAAATAACCATTGACATTTTTAAAAATTGAAGGACTATTGAAAATCATATGTAAATATTCATGCAGAAACACTTATACATGTATACTGTGCACAAATTTGATTAACAAAATACTTAGAAGATAAGATTTGTTTAGGTGAACCAACATTTCATATACCTTAAGAATATCATTCAATATATTGCACATAATAACTTGGACCATTATATGATTGGTTTTTAATCTTCAACCAAGGATATTTTTTCCATTGATTTCTAGAGAGATTGGAAGGGTAGGAGGAAGGGGAGAGAGAAACATTGATGTGAGAGAGATACCTCAATTGGTTGCCTCCCACTTGCACCCACCCCTACTGGGACTGGGGAACCTGCTACCTAGGTGCCCTTGACCAGGAATCGAAACTGTGACCCTTTGTTCTGTGGGCTGACTCTCTAACCATTTAGAAAACTGGCCAGGGACCAGTGATAGTTTCTGGATCTAAAAATGGTAGTTAGTTCACAGCTAGCTATTTTTCATATTAACCTGGGAAGCCAAAGAGGTGCAAAACTGAAACAATCTACTAGGTGAAAGGCTCCCAGATCTCTGAGATAAAATGTTTCCCCTAATCAAGTTCAAGTTCATAACTGGTTTAGGCATGGTGGGTGGTTCAAGCCCCTGTGGTTAGCCTAGGGGAATGTCAATCTGTGGCTTCCAGGAGCCCCTCTCTCTCACCTGCAGAAAGGACATAGATTAACTGATCTTTCATCACTACCAACCCATTTTTTTTTCCTTTTCAAGCATTTGAGACTCTATGCAGACAAAATTGAAGAATTTCATCAAAGGCTAGCAAAAAAAGAAAAGAGCCTAAAATATTGATATGCTCTATTCTCCCAATGATTTTAATTTTCTATTAGGAAAATACATTCTATCTATCACTCTAGTGCAACTTAACCAGAAATCTGAAAAATTTCAAGGGATAATTAAATCAAATAGCTCTTTGTTACCACAAAAAAATATCAAGTAGTAATGTAATGATTGCAATATTGCGACTGCAGGCCTTAGATCAGGGATTTCAACCTCTTTCATCTCATGGCACACATAAACTAATTACTAAAATTCTGCAACACACCAAAATAGATCACACTTCTTGCCAATCTGACAAAAATATAGGTGTAATTTTGATTCATTCACACTGGACAGCTACTATTGTTTGGGCTGTCATTTTCTAACTTGGTAACCTCAGGGGAAAGAGGGCAGTGCCCTATAGGACCAGTCAGGTGTTGCATGGTTTACACATTCTGGCAGCTCGCCAGCTGGAAGTCATGGCCTTCAACTATGAGTTTTCCAATTGCAATTCTGGATGTGAACTCTGTATTGGCAATTTAGCAGATTACTTAATCTCATTAAGCCTCAGTTTTCTTAACCTATAAAATGGGAATAATACCTCTTTTGCTGAATTGCTGTGAGGCTTAAGTGAGCTAAGATAAAATGGTTAACATATAGTGAGAATATAATAAATACCTATTATTATTAGGTTAACAGAATCATCACAAGCTCTCATATTACCAGTCACTTTCTTTCTTTAATGGCAAAGAAATACAATTATAATTCTAGGCAACACCTAGGGTGAGACAGCTGCGTGTGTGTGTGTGCATTTGCTCTCACAATAATGCATATATCTAAAAGATATGCTTTTCTCCTTTCTTTCTTTAACATCCTTTAAGATTCACTTCATATTTTTTCTTTAGGAGAACTTTCTTTCCTGAACAGATCAGTTTTTTCCTGCTTCTGCTGATCTCCTCGGGGTTCCTTGTTTAAATCAATTGTTTTTGCGTTGGGTTTGGGTCTTGCCATTTATTGACCTGAGTTATTTGTTTTTTTGAAAGTTTATGTCCTTCTGTCTGACTAGATTTCCTGGCTAGAAACAGTGACCATTTCTCATGTATCCTAGTTTGTTGAATAAAAAGAGTGCTTGCTTGGTTGATGTCAGGCAGGATAACAAGGCATTTCTATGTTGCATTATGACTTCCCCCATTATTTTACCTTTTGGATTACCTCTCACTGCTGTTATTTCAAGAGTACTTTATATTCTTTAGGTCACTCTTAAGGTCACACTTTGTGTGTGGCTAAAAGTCAATCTACTTAGAACATTAATATTCCTTAAAATATTAACACATTTGCCGAAACCGGTTTGGCTCAGTGTATAGAGCGTTGGCCTGCGGACTGAAGGGTGCCAGGTTCGATTCCGGTCAAGGGCATGTGCCTTGGTTGCAGGCACATGCCCAGTGGGGGGTGTGCAGGAGGCAGCTGATGGATGTTTCTCTCTCATTGATGTTTCTGACTTTCTATCCCTCTCCCTTCCTCTCTGTAAGAAAATCAATAAAATATATTTAAACTTCTAAAAAAATATTAACACATTTGTGCAATTTCTATTTTAAAAATTGATGCATTCTTAAGCAAATTTATACTAAGAAGACTTTAAAAAATAAATGTCACATTAAATTTAAATTCAAGCAAAGCAATACAAATGAGGAAAAAAATGTTTTTGGCTCATGAAAAATCTAGATGGCATGAGCCCTGGCCGGGTAGCTCAGTTGGTTAGAGTGTGGTCCTGATACGCCAAGGTTGCAGATTCAATCCCTGCCAGGGCACATACAAGAATCAACCAATGAATGCATCAATAAGTCGGACACCAGATCTCTGTATGTCTACCCATCTCTCTCTCTCTCTCTCTCTCTCTCTCTCTCTCTCTCTCTCTCTCTCTCTCCCCTCTCTCTCTTTCTCCCAATTTCAAAACATCTAGATGGCATTCTTAAATTTCTCTGTTTCTTGAAGGGATTGCCACATGTTATGAGAGGGTGTTGCTGAGCAGGAGAGGTGTCCTCAGGCGATTATTTTGTTTCATCTTCTTAGTGGCCTGGGCATCCACCTTGGCTCTCTCTCTGGTCTTTAAACCTTCCTGGGGGCTATAGGACCAGCTGAAAGGAACATCAGCACAACTAAAAAAAACACAACAGAACATGTCACAGAAAGTCATCACATTTAGTGTTCAATAAACATAAACACGTGCAATGATACTTTAACTCCCTGATATTCCGGACTACATGAAGACTGTGTCACCAGGAACACGTAGCTTACTGTCCCCCTGGCTTAAGACCAGTAACAGTTCTGTGAGCGTGTGTGAGGGGGGTACCATGCTAATCCTCCGGGAGAAAATGCTCTATAAGAAAAACTTCAGGTGAATCCCACAGGCAACTGACTGAAATAAGGCATAAAAAGAACCAACAGCAGAATGCAGTACATTGCGGATTTGTTCAAATAGCTAAAGAGTAAATGCAAAATAAAATAATTGTGGGTACACAAGTCCTTAGCAATGTAGGAGTGATCGAAGCCACCAGAGTTGCTAGGAGTTAATGTCAATTCCTGTATTTAAATATATAGTGCCTGGCTCATGACCAATAGAGGAATCAAAGGAAGAAAGGTAGAGGGGGAAGAGAAGGAGAGAAGAGAAAGAGAGAGGAAGAATGAGGGAGGAGGGAAGGAAAGAAAGCAAGAAATACAAAGCGTTTCTGAGTTGTGGAAGCGGCAGAGGCATAGAGTGTACAGAGAGGAAAAGCAGCATGCGAGCTAGTTCAAAGACTTGGAAGGCAGGGGAAACAGGTTTGCTTAATAATAATAATAATAATAATAATAATAATAATAATAAAGATATATTTGAGTGGTTTTAGAAAATGGCACAAAGCAAATTTCAGGAGTTTTGAACATATTAAGATTTAATTTTAGAAGTGTGGTGTGTGAATATAACTATTGTAGACTTTTGAAGGGAATATTAAGATGATTCAAATAAGTCAAGTGGAAAGGGAAAGGTGAAATTCAAAGATGTCAGTCCAATGAGGAAAGCAAATTATATAGCAATAAATTAAATGAAGGCATAGGGATTAAAGAATATGCTCTTAAAATAGAGATATGCAGAATCTCAGAGGAAACTTGGGGGTGGGTGGGAAGAGATCAACAGAATACCTTGTATATGCATAACCCATGGACACAGACCCTAGGGTGATGAAGGCCAGGGATAGGGGTTGGAGGCAAGCCAGAAGAGGTCAATGGGGGGAAAACAGGGACATATGTAATACTTTCTACCATAAAGATTTTTAATAAATAAAATAGGGAGGCAGGTGCTTGTCTGGGTTTCTTCTATGCTTGTGTTGCAGAGAGTGGGCTTAAAACTGAGAGCATTTTTTATTCTCCAGCTATTCCTCTCTCTGTCATTGCCTTTTCTAAAAATGAACTTTACTGATTTAGCATCACGACAACTTCATGTTAGTAAATACAGTACCTGGAGGTGAAATTGAATATAACTTTAAAGGACAAATCTTAATACAAATACCTCCAGAGTCAAGGGTCCTGGAGTTGTTCTTGTACCTCTACTTTAGAGCAGCTTCACAAAATCTCACAGCTAAAAGAATTAGAGACCAAGGAACCCAACCCATGCATCTTACAGATCAGAATGTTTGGGAAGAGCTGTATTAATATTTCTTTTATTATACAACAGGTGCTATGAATAAAGTATACTTTGCAGGTGGATTTTAATTTAACTAAACCCTTTATTGTCAGCCTCTTCATTAAGCTCACACAATGCGGATGTGTAATGAGTTAGGTATTACACCAAGAGATATTCCACCTTCTGTCACTGCTTTCTGCCCTAAACACCTGAGATACATTAAAGAACTTGGCTCTCTAGATGGCAAGTGTAACATACATTTGCTCTGGGACCTGTAAAATAACCTGCTGCTAAATATTGTTAATAGGTATTTTTCTGCTCTGACCAAGCATGCAAGAATGGATCCTAGATGAGTAGTTAAGTAAAATATACAGCTTACATATTTTAGAATTCATTATGTTGTGAACACAAAGTGGAGGGTTGGGTGCTAAGCCTTTGCTACATGTGTGGTAGACTTAATTGTCAATAAATTAAATGCTATTGTGTTAAGGAAAGATATTTCACAGAATTTATTTTTTACTCCTTTGGATAACTTAATAGAAAGCCCAGCTGAAAAGTAAACCAATGTATTGCTTTGGTGTATCATAGATACAGCCCATAGAAATATCTCTTTTAGAATATGGACCCCTTTTAAAAATAAATTTGAAGAATTATAAATAAGTGAAACACCATATTCCAGGGGTGTATTCTGAGTCAAATGTTTAACAAATCAGCTTTCCTTGGCATTCATGCCTACTTAATTGGGATGAAGTAAGATCCTGCATCATCTCAGCATGAGTGTCCCTTGTCCCTTGGAATCTGGTCTCCTGAACATATAAACGTAAACTGAGGCCCTGGCATTGGCTGCTCAGGTGCTTCTGTGACCTGACTGTGATGAATCTTCCAATTTTCATCAAGAACATCATCACCTGTGCACAGAGCAGGTGGCAGTGGCAGGAGGACCAGTTGTTGCTGCTGCTTGGCCTAGGTTCCTCCCGAATAGTAGATCTTCAGGGCTCAGCTCTATGGAGAGGGAGTTGTGGCCCAAGAACCAACTGCACTGAGATACCCAAAGGGAAGCCAATGCTGGGGCATCTATGATCCTAGGCAGAGTCTCAGTTCTTAATCATGTGCCATGCAAAATGAAGGCAAATTATTGTTATGAGTTTGATTACTTTGATCAAATTAAAATTATTATCTCTGCCTAAGACCATTTCCCTGACATGTTATCTCATTATTTAAATAAAGCAAATAGATTTCTTATTAATAATATTTACTATTCTAGTGTTCTTCCTTACTTCAAATTATCCAAACTTAGGATAAAGGTTTAAGCAGCAAAATTTTACAAATAATGCAACAGTCTCTGCAATGACAACTCTTTCAGACATGATTAATTGCCAACATTGAGGTTATACACATGCATTCTTGCATGAGAACGCAGATCATAGAGTCCTTTTATTCTTATGTTAATTAACAAGAAATTTTTTAAGTTGACTTGAAAAACATTCTACTCTGGATCCATTTCAAATGATGAGAAATGCCAAAGGGAAAAAAATCTCAAGTAGGAATCATGTAAAGCAAATACATCTATACGCACTTTAGTATAATTACACATTGCAAATTATATTGGATGTCTCTAATATCTAATTTTTTGAAAGCTGATTCCACTTGAGATTTCAATAAGAGCATCAATATTTTGCAGGTGGCTCCTTCTGTATAGTATTCAAAGGGAATTATCCCTCCAATATGCTACCACCCCTCCAGTAAAAGCTGAAGTTCTCCATAAAGGCCAATGAACAACAGACCCTGGGAATATAACCTTGATAGATAAAGCTCCACAAAATAAAATATTCAACATGGTTATTTATTCTGTTCTTTCTGTGCATAGTATTTTTATTTGCTTTAAACAATAAGAAAAATCTGGACTATAAGCCTCATTATAGAATGTGGAGAAGGCTTCACATATATTCTGCAGCAATTATATGAAAATCTAAGGGGTTCACAATTTTTCAGATGATATTTTAGATCAACTGGTAAAAGAAATGTGCAAGTGAATGGCAGATTGTATCTTTGAAAAGAGAAAGCCCTGCATTAAATTCTGTTCTTATAAAATGTCTGATTAATGTGCCCTAAAGAGGATGCCAGAGCAAAGCTCCATTTTGAGAAACAGGCTTTGCTTTTCAATCACCAGATTACCAAGTACATTTGTGATTTTGGGGAATGGAGCATATTATTCAAGTTGGTTGGATCCATTTTCTTGATTCCTCCTTAAAGATCTGTCTGCTAATTAGGGTTACTATTTACATGATTTATTTTGCTGCACTTTGTTGCAATGCAATATGTTGTCATATCACAGACTGTATCATGCTGCTGCTGTTCGCTGAGATGCCTCTGTAGTTAGCAGGTTCCTTTGTTCTGCTCAGTAAGTGATTTTAGGAAGGGGATGGGCCCAGAAAGAGGAAGCTTGGGGTTTTTAAAATAAAATTATACATTGCTGGTGCACATGAAAAACTTTGTGTATTTACATGAATTCCTTTTTAGAAAATAAATTGCAATTCCATCTGGAATAAGCTAAGAGCCACATTCTGGAGACTTTGTATGAAGCCCAAACGATCCGACCCTACCTCACACATCTCTCCAGTGTGCTTCCCACTGCAGTGCAATGGTAGAACAACAGTTTTCTTTTAATCAGCAAGGAAGACATAAATTATAATAATTAATCTGAATAGTCAGATCCTTGAGTATTACTATTTAGCATTTATTGCCTGGATTATAGAACAATACACGGGAACTGAAATGCAACTGCTCTTTTTCCATGAGGAGCTGGGAAAGCCAGTGGGGACAGAAAGGCAGCAGCGCCAGCAGGTGAGTCAGAAGTTCACATTCTCAATCCCTCAATCATGTGCAGAATCCCTCACCTTCAAATACACATACGTGGTCCTCAATATAGTTAGTTTATTTATTGTTGGGCTTAGCCACATATTTACATATGATATCATAGTCATGGGAGACTAAGGGGTGAAGAAATATTTCTGCCATGCTGTCAGTTGGGGGCAATTTTATCCATTGTGAGAGTTCAACACTAAAGTAAATAAAACTCACCATTTAATAAAAGTGTGAATTTCCCTGCAGAAATTTTAACTTAAAAAAGGAAACAAAGAATTCAGTTCTTGGTGGATAAAATTTTATATTCACCTCCCTATTCATTTAGGAAGACTGCAGTTAAAAACAACCGAGAAAGGGTCATTAGTTTCTGATTTTAGAGCCTTTTCCAATAGCAATTAATACAGCTCTTCCCAAACATTCTGAAATCAGAAACAAATAAGATATTAATTAGCAGACCAACATATAAATAAATGACACTCCTATAATTTGGCATCTGCAATTCCTAAATAACCTGGAATGCAGAAGAAAAAAAAGAGAAAAAATGAACTATTCATCATTCTCGCTGCAGTCTCACCATATCCTCACCTCATTGCAGTCACTGAGCAGAAAGGAATGTAATAAAATACCAAGCCAGTGGTAAGGACAGCCAAGAGTCTTCCCAATACCTGCATGGATGCCCTGCCTTGATCCTTTTAGTTCGAAAGAATAAGTTTGATTAAGTGTGTGAGGAGATTAAACAGACTGGTGGTAAACATTAATTCTGCTGAATGAGCAATGCATTTGGATTGCAGATATGCAAATAAGATAATACTTTTCCTTTGACATAGAAAGGAGATTAGTTTAGAACGTCGAATTTGATTTTGTTAGAATATATTAGCAGTGTTTTAATTAATACCAATTAAACCCTTCCTTTCCCTGGGGTTTGATATATTCCTAATGCTTTCTAAATCCTCTGTCTTTTATCCATCCACCTCCCCTCTCCCCTCCAAATCACCAAGCCTTTGTTACAGTCTTCATACTTTTACTGTATTCAACAGAAAATTATGAGCTGCTTGCCTAGAAGTGTCTTGCCCATAAAATTACTTCTCAATTGCCAAATTTAAAATGAGGCCTGTTCATTAATACGGTTGATTTTTTTTTAAAGGTATGATTAGAGACTCAAACATAAATATTTTCTGTTTTTTTCTTTTGGGGAAAATGTTGCAAATGGAGTTTTGGCTGGTTTGGCACCACTTGGTTTCATTCTCACTAGAAGCTTCTTACATTTTCAAAGGCATTGATTTTGAGCTGGAATTTCTTAGGAAACATGCGGGAGAAAAAAAAAAAGGAAAAAAAAACGGGGGGCGGGGGATAATATGGTGAACCATATGCTCTGGGCTGAACTGTAACTTTGTCCACGGAGGTGCTGCATGGCATTTCACTCATTATTCCTCCCCCTCTCCCACTTCCTGTCTTTCTTGTCCTAAAGCTCCAGTTCACTTCTTTCTCTTTTCTTCCTGCAATGCCCCCTGCCCTTCCCCACCTTATTTTTTTTATCTGCAAAGCTGGATTTGCACTTTTAAAGATCGGTATCTATAATGCCCTGCTTGTTTCAGTTGCACTCTCTCTTTAAAAGACAGCCCATCTAATTGATGCGTCTGGGCTAGTCTAGACTGGTAGTGATTGAACCAACCACCAATTATGTTATTCATTTCACTGAACTTCACTGATGGGCTCAGTGAGGAAGAAGGGGTGTTGAGAAACCTAGCCTTATACTGAAGCAGTTCCCTGTTGAAATATCAAATCTTGTGTGTTGTTATGCACTCCTAAATGCCTGGTGATCAGTTGTATAATAGCAATCTCAGAACACAAACAATCCACTTGAAAACATGCAAAAAAACCAAGAGAGTTCCCTTGAATACAAACTGTATCACTTGGGTTAAATTACTATCTAGTAACAATTTAAAATCACAGAATGATATCTATCAGGTTTTGCATAGGTCATAGATTTTCATTAAATTAACTGCATATATATATATATATATATATATATATGTGTGTGTGTGTGTGTGTGTATTTGACTTTGAAATGCATCACATGTTTTAAACATTTGATATGAATCACAGAGTGCTATAGATCTGTAAATTAAAGAGATGCCTTTTCATATTTTCCAAATACTTAAGCATACACATCAGCTAAGAAGGGGGGAAGTCATCAATCCAGTCTATACAAACCAAAAAATGACCTGAAAAATCAAATAACTTTTCTTTGAAACACATTCAGACTATCAAAGGCTGGAGAGTAATATTTAAATGTTACAAGTACACAGAGGTTTCAACAAAAGACTTGGCGCATTGTTCCTCAGTTCATCCTCTCAATTCAGTTTGCTGATACAAAATGGTTCCTTGACTATGAGTTAGAGTCAAAGACTAAAATTGCAATGAATATTTAAAAACAAAACAAAACAAAAGACAGAGGAGAAGAGTTTCCTTAATCTTTAACATGCATAAACAAGCTACAATATAAAGTCTCTAAATGAAAAATGCATTTGAATTCAGGATTGATTTGGGTATTTTCAAAAAAGACAAATATTGGTCCAGGAACACTAAAATTGTTTAAATGAAATTGTATATTGGAATTTTTCACAACAAAGAAAGTCAAATTACTGTTTCTCTTTCCTAATTATGACACAGATCTAAATCACTGAAATTATTCTGTTACAAAAATGTCACATTTTTCAGAAAACTGCAAACTAGATAATGCTAACGATTACCTCAAAAGATAATTTTAAGTGTATAGTTTTGTGTTATAAATAACGACATTGCATTGAATTAAATTCCTGATAATTTTCCCCAATTTTTACACGAAGAGTAATACTTATCGTTAATTCTAAAAAATACACTATTTTTGTGTGCATTCTGATTTTTTCAGTCTATACCATACATTTCCAAACCCTATTACTTTTAAAATTATCGTACATAGCATTTTAAAATAGTAGCCAAGCAAGGAAGCTATATATCTCTTTTTATTTTATTTAAGATCTTGCAAAGAAGTACAAATTTAGTCTTTTTAACACCAAAATGTCATCCTTCATCTAGAATAAGGAGAGTAAAAATTTTAGCCTATGGCTATATTAGCCCAGATTATTGGTTCACCACTATCTATGTCTGTGTTCACTATCTAGCCATGTATGATACACATGTGTGGAAACTGAATATCTCATATGTCCACATGCCCATTTTTTAGGGCACAGTTTTAAGATGAACGGTTGAGTTTAAAAGTTGGTAGCCTGGGGCATGCTGGGACTTCAGCTGGTGTGCTCTGAGGTCCAGCACCAGCTGCCGAGATGTTCCTGTTCCTCTGAGGGCGTCTGGCTCTGGGGAATGGACCCCGGGGCTCCCGCAGCCTCCAGTGGCAGCAGCACCTGGACGCAGCAGCCCCAGGCCCCTTCCCCAGCAGTGGTACCTGCTCAACGCCCAGGCCGCTGCCTTGGTCACCTGATCCCACCAACAATGCAAACCTCAGCGATGTACGGTCAGTTCAGACAAACTTTCTTTTCTTTCGTTTTGCTTTAAAGGGAAAAGTTCCACCAAATCTCCGGGTGCTAAGGCGCAGCTCACAGCTCCCGAGAGCCTAACCCGTGGATTTAAACGGTAAAACATCACAAGTTAGGGTCTCAGGGATCGAGAGGAGCGCAACAAACCGTTCTCTCTTGAGACAAAGCAAAGCAGCAGAAGGTGGCAGGCTCCTGCTTTACTTCAGGATGAAAAGGAACAAACAGGTGGCGGGCCTCCCTCACCCCCAGCGTCTGGGCCACAGGTGTGGGTGTCACTGCGGTGCAGGACACACATGCCCGCGTGCAGTGTCTCGGGCAACATACATGCCTGCTCACAGGATCGTGAGCACATTGCAGACAACTCTACGCGGTGGCCGATTGCTTATCACAATGACAAGTACTAAGACTAGACCCAGAAATGCCCATGCTTTTAAACCGCCCTCTGCAATAAGGCCAAGTGTTTCTCCAAAGTTTTCGTGTGCAATCAGCGCAAATAACTAAAGAACATTCCGAGGCATCCCTTTCCCCGCGGCGGCACCCTCGCACAAAACGACAGAAATCCCAGGGTCAGGAGGAGAAGACCGGGCGCAGGGTGTGGAGCGGGGAGAGCGTGGACAGGAACCGCGTTAACTCACCGACTGGACGCGGGCGGGTGCGGCCTCGCGGCTCCATAGCGGCGGGGCTCCGCGCTCTTGAGGACCGGAGCTTCACCAGAGGCCCAGCGGGCGGGAGGGTGGGGCGGGGCCGCAGCCCAGAGCCCAGGTTGCAGCTCTGGGTCATGCTTTGACCAGAGGGGGCGGGCGGGGGGGGGGGGGCGATTTTGGTGGCAGTGAGAAAAGAGGGCTGACGATTTTGAAAATATTCAGTTAATTTCTTTTGAAATTAGGGCCTCCTAAGGCTGCCTGAAATCCTCCTGTTCCTTCCGGTGCTCGCCGAGGGCCTCGGGCAGCGCTCCCGGCTGCAGCCAAGGCCAAGTGGCGCCAGAGCCGCACTGTCACCGGGAGGGGAGGGTGAGACTGGGAGGCAGCCCCCCGCCCGGGCCCGGGCGCTGTCTGCCAACAGTCCAGGCATCTGAAGCACATTCCCTCCATCTTCTCAGGCGGCTCCTGGAGATGGGCTGGCCGCGTCCCCATCTGCCTGGAAGCTGAGCAAGAGGCTCCTGCAACGCCTCCCAGACGGAAAGGAAAGGAGGGGAGTTGGGTGGGAAAATAGCTCTCAAAACTGTTCCTTCTTTCCTTCCTTCCTTCCTTCCTTCCTTCCTTCCTTCCTTCCTTCCTTCCTTCCTCCCTCCCTCCCTCCCTCCCTTCCTCCCTCCCTCCCTCCTTCCTTCCCTCCCTCCTTCCCCTCCTCCTTCCCTCCCTCTCTTCTGTCTGATCAAGGTAGAGGGCTCTCTGGTCCCAGAGAGTGACAAAGCAGCCTCTGGAGGAAGACACTGGAGCGGCCTCACACACTTGACAACAACACTAAACATTCGTTTGCTTCCATATGCAACTCGACCTGCTGACGCTCCAGCTCTCCCCTCCGAAGTGGGACATCGGCCAGAAGCTGGACACTGCCGCCCCTGGTCCGTCCCAGCGGCGCCCACACAGAGTCTCCGGGCTCTCTCAGGTCCGGACTCTTCCGGTGCAGTCCTCCCGCGGTCCCGTCTGTCCTTCCTCCGCTGTCTCCTGTCCTCCAGACAGCTATCCTTCACCACCCTACCTAGCCCCTCTCCCCTCTCCCCCTCTCTCTGTCTACCTTTTCTCCTCTCCCTTTACTATTAAAAATAAAAATAATAATGGCCCGTTCGACATAGCAGCGTGAAGTGGCAGCCTTCGAGAAAGCACCTTTAATCTTTGCTGGCTCCCCTAGGCTTCAGTGAAGAAGGAGAAGGGAAAAAAAGGGGGGTGGGGGGGATTGTAAGGGAGGCTGCTGACGGACAGCAAGCATCAGGCACAAATCAGCGACAAGCTGCGTTTTCCGAGAGCACACTGCCCCCTTTCTTCTCCTCTCCCTGCTCCCTGGAAGCCGAGTGTCTGGTTTCAGGAGGCACCGGGCCCTGCTCAGACCTGCGATCTGCGGCCCAATCAGGAATCCCACCCCCTTCACTCGCCTTCAGCTTCTCCAGGGCTTTTCTCCTTTTGGGAACCCACTTGGCTGCTCCGCTGCTCCGCCTGGCAGGGTCCCGCATACAAAGCTTGTGGTCCTCCCCCCATTGCTCACTTCCTTCCAGATCTTCCAGGCCAGCCTCCTCTGTAACACCCTCTTCAGCCTCTCCCTCTGCTGCCTCGTCCCGTCTCCCCTAGCGAGTGCGGCTTAGGCAACCCCCTGATGAGACCCAAAGCAGGCAGGCCAGGGGCGAGGCAGACGCGGTTCACAACAACACAAACCCCTGCAGCCTCGGAGGGTCATGTAGCACGTTCTCTGAGAGGATGTGCAGAGGGTGGGGGGTGGGGAGAGGGGCCACAGTGAGCCCATGCTAGGTGTGCCAAGCCCCCAGGACCTTGAAAACACACAAGCAGGGAACACATCTGATGAATCTGGCGGGTTTCTCGATGGACAAGAAGTCAAAGATTCCCAGTTCCTTCTTTGCAGGAGGGCTGTAGAGAGATAGAGAACGTCTGTGTAATCTAGATTTTATATCTGCAGGGACTGCAGGCATGTGAGGACTCCTGTGCTGAAATTCTTTCCTCGGAATTGCCGGCTTCCTTCTGTGACTATATTAGCCATGTGTCCCATTCCGCCACTCAGGTCCCCTTGGATTTTGAAATGAACGCATCAGTTATTGTAGTTCATCTTAACCCTTTGCTTCTGCTGCAGACATTTTTCTTATTCCTGAAGCATTTCACTTCACATGTCCGCCAGATACACACACATCTCCCTGGCCAGCCTGGAGTCCCTTTATCATAATAAGCAATAATTCAGATGACCACAAGTGGCACAAGAAAGAAATGAAAGGCATATTGAGCTGGAGACTATTTCCCACATTTCTATTGGCACATTTTAAGAGCTTAGCTACACAATGATCCTGTCAAACAAGCATCACCCCAAAACTAGGGTCTCTTCCTAACTCTACACGCAATGGGCTGCTGCCTGGGAACCCGGTTTTCCTGGCTGGAATCACAGACAGCAGGCAGTGCTGTGTGAAGGGTAACTCTGGCTCTGTGCATGGAAAGAGAGGAGGGAGCTATCTGAGAATGCAAGCTTCCTCCAAGTCCATATTTTTAAAAGATAGCTTCTTTGTGCTCAACTGGAGATTATGCTTCATCTCCCACTGTGAAACCTGCACTAGCAGGGCGGTGTGCCAAGGAGAAGGAGAAGAAAGAGCACATGCAAATGGGAGCCTCAGAGAGAGGACGAAGGGGGAGGGAGGAAAGAGGGGAGGGGAGAAGAGGGAATCAGAACAAATAGAGGCAAAAAAAAGAGAAAGAACTGCAATCATAGTGTTGGGTTTCATTAAATACCACCCCTCCCCTTTTTTGTCTTTGGGAAGAAGAAAGATGGTTGGCAGGGGTTAGTGACTAGGTTAGAATTTTTTTTCAGATTTGTCTAATAGTGTGTTTGGAGTAGACTCTAGAGGAAAAGACACAGGCTAGAATGAGCATAAAGGGTGGAGCTGTTGAAAAGTATCTTTGACTTCCTGGGTAGCTCCCTGCAATGCCAAGATGAATCATTTCTAAGCAGAGTGGGTTGTCTCAGTGTGCTTGTACATGGAGGCCAGATTGTGGGCATCATATTATTGCACTCATCTCTAAAAGAAAAGGTAAATAGGAAATGGAATGGACTGAGACTCTTCTAAACCTCTATGCAGTTGCAATAATAATTCATCATGATTTTTACACAGTAAACTAATTTGCCTCATCTATATTCACTCTACTTACAAAGATTTACAAATATCTGAGTTATGAGTTATGAAAGTTTTACTATGAACACATCATTTTCTCTATACAACTGAGGGGTGACTTTGGAGGATACTTATTTCAAGCAGTTAACACCTGACCTCAATTTCTGTGGGTAATTAGTGAGCTAGATAACCACACAAAGTGGGTAATTATTTCGTACCCAAGGGGACTCTAGAAATGGGTAGTGGTTTTGTTAGCAAAAGCACATCTCCAATTATTGTACCTATGATGGGTGTTCTAAAATACCAGTTATACTATATGAAGTGAACTGTGATAAATAAGTGAACTATTTTGCTGTCCTTTGTATGCTCATTTTATATTTAATTATAGTTAATAATATTTACCTCTTTTGTGTGGAGTGTTAGGAAGATTAATTAGTTAACATCTTTAAGACTCTGGGAGAGAAAATCTGCCAAAGAGTTTCTGACTATAGTATTATTATTGTTATTAATATCTTGGCTAATAATTCTAGGATGGAAGGAGTTAAAGGAGTAGATGTAATTGTCTAGTCTACATGTTGGCTGGAAATATGCTGAGATCACAAATGTAATGAGTTTGGTTATGGGGAATGGTCTCCCACTGAACAAGTCTAACACAGACTATAATAGAAGAGAAAGTTGGAAACTAATTCATTGACAGTGGCTTAAGGAGCCAGGAGAGGAGATGGAGAAAGTGAGAAGCAGAAGCTAGAGCCAGGAGTGAGCAGGAAGCCACTGAATCAGCTCACCATGCCCTCCTCAAGTCTTCAGTGCTTCCCTTTGATGAGTAACAAATAGGCACAAAAATCTCCAAAGAAGACATTCCTACAAGTAGAGGGACCAGCTGATCCTAACCAAACCAAGCAGACTGTTGTGCAGCATTTATTCTGGAGAAGACTATCAGTACCAATGATTTATCAACTATAAGCACAGCTTTAGGTATTACAATGTGGAAAACAGGCACATCCATTCAGGTCAGGGATGTCACCTGAGCAGCAAGGAAGAAGCACTTTCTAATTCACTTGCCTTTATGAATCACACCCATGACAGGAAGGGGATATCAGCGTATTTTGCTGAGAAAGAAAAGGGAAAAAAAGCTGAGACCGGTTTGGCTCAGTGGATAGAGCATCGGCCTGCGAACTGAAAGGTCCCAGGTTCGATTCCGGTCAAGAGCATGTACCTGGGTTGCGGGCACATCCCCAGTAGATGGTGTGCAGGAGGCAGCTGATCAATGTTTCTCTCTCATCGATGTTTCTGACTTTCTATCCCTCTCCCTTCCTTTCTATAAAAAATCGATAAAATATATTTTTTAAAAAAGAAAAGGAAAGAAAAGAAAAGGCAATCCTATGATTCAGAGACGTGATTCTCCAGAGCAACCAGGCCTGGGAAACAAACAAAAACAAACAAACAAAAACAGCAGAAACTCACTCTTCTTCCTCTGTCTTCATGGCATCTGGGCCAGTTGCTGTGGGGCTGGCTGGGGTAGGACAGACAGCAGCATTTGGGATCCAAATCTTGGACATTTTTTTCTTTCAAAGCAAGGTTGTCCTGGGGGTGAACCCTAGGACTTTGGGAGATGGGAAGCACGCAGGAAGGGTAAAGGGAAATCACAAAAATATTGTATTCAGCCAAGTTCACAGTATCTACAGAGCAGGAAAGGGGAAGAACCCCCTTAGTCAGCCAGCAGGTGTCCGGAGAGAACTGCTGAAGGGAGCGTGCAGGACACGTGTTTGCGCTGTGATTGGAAGCGATTGTGCGATGATTAGTTTTAAGAGTTTGTGAACAAAGAGAATATTTTTTTCCAACATCCACCTTAAGCCAGGCTTCTGAGCCGAAGTCCAGTGTTTGTCACCCCCTCTCAGAACTACAAAGGTCATGGCATTCTCCAACCCTGGATCCCTGCAAGCCCAGACTGTGCGGAATCGCGCCCCTGCATTCTACTCCACTGGCTGCTTGGGCCAGCTTTCACCCTGAACTTCCTGCCTGGGCCTATCGCTGCCCCTGCCTGGGCCTGACTCCTGCTCTGGTTTCAAAGGCCTAAGCAACTACTTCTCCTCTCCCCTCATCATTGTAAACATATGCTCTCCCTTCTCCAATTTTTTATGATAAAATGTTTTACGTTTGACCATTTTTTTTTCATCTGTTGTCACCGCCATCTCCTCTCACTCTTGGTTGACATTTTTGCCTATAAAAATATAGTTCTATCACATAATATGGACTGTAAATCCCAAAGCCTGATGCCAGCATCTCCCATGCCCAGCCCTCCTCTGCCCACATTAATGTATCTGACAATTCATCTCAGGGCATTTGCCAAAAGCTCACCTGATAAGAGCTGAAGCCAGTGTGAACAGTGGTGTGTGTGTACTGACCTAATTATAGAATGCAGCACAAAAGGGTCTGATGTACAAGAGCAGAAGGAAAAACAGAAGAAAGGAGTCTGGTATAGTTGTAGATATTTAGGATATAAGCAACAGAAGCTGATTATTGCAAGAACTTACAGAGAAAATTTTATATTTTATGTAAGCTAGCAGACCTAAGCCATCAGTCAGACATCCTTAGTGCTGCTATGGAGGCAGGAGAGGCTCCAACCACCAACACTCAGCTCACCAGCTGTGAGCCCAGCTTGTGGGAGCACACTGACCACCAGGGAGCAGCTCCTATGTTGAATGCCTGCCCCTTGTTCAGTGTGCATCATAGTAACCAGTTATTCCACCATTCGGCCTATTTGTATGTAAGTCTTTTATTATATAAGGATATATGAACACACACACACACACACACACACACACACACACACATCACATCACACATTTAGTCCATATCAAGCCTCTACCACACAGTACACTAAATTTACCTGATATCCGAAAGGCTGTTTCCAATGCTGTGAGCAGTGACAGGCCATATTGGTCTGCAGTTAAAAGTGAATATGAAGACCTTCAGGATGGGCTGGAAGAGGAAAACAAATTCTCACAACTCACCTGCTTCTCTTCACCATTTGCCCACCTCCCCCTGCCTGGCCTCTCCCTGACTTTCACATGCTGCTGTCTGTGTCATGGTTATGCATATATATCCTTTGACCAATCCCTTCACATTCTTTCATACAGTCCCTCCTCCTCTCTGAGATCCATCATTCTGTTCCGTGCTTCCATGCCTTTGTTTCTATTATGTTCAGCACTTAATTGTGTTCATTAGATTCCACATATAAGGGAGACCATTTGGTATTTGTCTTTCTCTGATGTGCTTATTCTACTTAGCATAGGAATCTCTAGGTCTATCCATGCAGTTTCAAAGAATAAGATTTCCTTCTTTTTTATGACCTTGGAGTATTTCATTGAAGGCTTATAGGTTAAGAGCTGCCATTGCACCTATCCTGTATTTTCACAAGGACTTTCAGCTTATTACCAGTATCCAGCCCTCAGAATACTTGTGCTCTTAATCTTACTACTTAGTATGTATAGCTTTAATGTGTAATGCTGTTTTCTGCAACTCCTCTGACAGCTTTCATTAAGATTCTTCTTGGTGAAGGACACTTAATCATAACAAACATTCCAGTTAGCCTCCGAAACAGCCTTTAAAGCCACCATCTGTGTTTTTGCAAAGGCAGAGCATAAGGGTCAGCACTTTGAGAGCTGTCCTGCTCAGGAGGGTCTCTAGAACTTAAACCTGGGCTTACATCGATTAGCATGGCCTTTTCTTTGCATCCTGAGGTTTTTGACCCCATCTCAGTGTAATTGACACTTTCTGCAGTTACTCCCTCAAACCAGTTTAGTTTCTTCTTTTATGTATTTTCCATTGGGCCCTATACTTACTCTATCTTAACTTTTATTCATTTATCTCATTTCATCCAGTAAATCTTCCAGGAGCTGTGCTAGGAAGACTATCTCCTTAGCTAGAGGACAGAAGGCAATGCTGCGGTATGGCACTGCCTACATCCTATGCTGTCTCCACTGCCAGACTCTAATGTGAATGAAGCAAGGGTATGGCATGGTCCCTTTTGCATTCTGAGTATATAGCTCAACCTGGCACAAAGCAAAAGTTTCAAATACAATTTTATGCTAATGTGGTTTTGATTGTAACTTTTAGAGAGATCTGTAGGGGGTGAAGGTAGGCAAAGGAGGGAAATGGACATTTGTAATAGTGTATACAATAAAAATAAAGTAAAGTAAAATAAAATGACCCTTAGAATAATGCTTAATAAAATGCCCTATAAAAGTAGAATTTAATAAAGGGTGAATTGCAGCCTTACTTTATTTCCAAAGCTGTACTCTGGCTGAGGCCCATTTAGAGTTATGTTTATTTGTGCTTCTGAAATAAAGCAAATTGCTATGGTTAACTCATGCTCCATGTGGAGCTGCCATACCCTGTCTGAAATCTAACTTCTCTGAGAATGAGGAGGTGCTTTCAGTGATCAAGTGTCTAGGTGACATGGTTGTGAAGGGCTGTTTGGGCTATGAACAGGGGTGGAGATCTTTGAGAGCATGTGGGTGAGTCCAGAGCAGATATAACTGACCTGGCTCAGATGACCTCATTTCAGAGAAAGCTGTTGAGAAGCTAGAAATGGTTCATGACGATATTAACTAAAGACTCCAGGGTTTTGTAATATGTAATCTGGAAAAATATTAGACCATTTCTTATTTTGCCTGAAGAAAGACTATTTAAATATGTTGGCAGGCTAGCTTCTACTCTAGTCTTCAAGTGAGCAACTCCTGTCTTTGAATAGGGAAGAGGAAAGGGAGCATGATGGTGTTCACTCTGTCCTCAGACAAGTGTTTTTGCACATTTGAAGTTTCAATACCACTGAATTTGAAGACAAATCTGTGACTATCCTTGTTAGGCTCTTTGGGGCTGGCAGCATCTCTCCAAGGAGTGCTGGATGGGTACCCATAGTCCACTTCCTCCAGTCCATGAACTTCAAACATTCCTTAGATGTGAACAATCTAAATTTTCTCAGCAAGAGCCCCTCATTGATTGACAGAATTATTCCCTATTATTCTTCACAGGAAGAGAAGAGATACAAAGCTTATTTATGCACTGTTTGGTTAGAAAAACCCTTTTCCTAAATTGAGAAGATTTTGAATCAGGGAGCAGTGTTTTGAACAGTCAATTAGTAGCTCAAGGGTTCTCAAAAGGAGTCATGCAGTATATTTTAAACCCCAAGTCACACCAGCTCCAAGTGTCAGGCTAAATACTTGGATTTTGGTCTAATAAAGGGTGGAAAGTTTTCTTTTTTTCTTTCTTTCTTTAGTTTTTTTATGATACTAGGGGAAATCATGGGAGATAACTCTTTTATAGGCTTTTATATATAGACTAGTGACCCAGTATACAAAATTCTGGCATGGGGGGGGAGGAGGTTCCATCAGCACAGCCTGAACCCTGTCCAATCGGGGACCCCTTGGCAGACATTCTTTTCACAATCTGGGACTACTGGCTCCTAACCACTCACTTGCCTCCCTGCCTGATTGCCCCCAATTGCCTCTGCCTGCCTTATCACCCCTAATTTGCCTCCCATGCAGGCCTGATCTCATCCTCAACTGCCCTTCTCTGCAGGCCTGATCTTGCCCACAACAGCCCTCCCCTGCTGGCCTGATCTCACCCTCAACTACCCTGTCTGCCTTGGTCCCCACCACCATGCTTTGTCTAGAAGAAAGTCAGACTTCCATAAGATAGCCAGTCAACCTGGTCTAATTAGCATATTACCCTTTTTATTAGTATAGATAGATTACATAGGATATGATTGCTTAAATGGGAAAGGGGAGCCTTTTTCAGCAGGAGAAGATGCCCTTGGCAGACAAAAATACATAATTTCTATATCTGAACTGATAGCCAGCCATATGCACTATACTGCCAAAGCAGTCATTAAAAAATTGAACTGCTTTCTTACACCTTATAACAAACAGCTGTTTTTGCCATTAAAACCCCTCTTCAGCCCCCACCTTAGGTTCTGCCTTCACAGTTCACCCAGATTAGGTTCTGATTGGTTGGTTTTTATGCCAGTCAGTATTAAAAGCTCCGCCTCTTAGGCAGCCATTGGTTCCTCGCAATTCACCCATATTTGGTTCTGATTGGTTGGTTTCTATGCCAGTCAGCAAAGCTGGGCCTATTTCCTTTTCTTGTTGGAGCAAAGTCCAACCCAGCTCCAGGCTGGACTTTGGTTGTTTTGTGACCTCCCCCTTCTGTGCATCAGTCCATTACATGTGGGGTCCACAGGACTACCTGACTGTGGACGAAACAAGGGCAAATACAAGGAAGCCAAGAGCAAGCCACAGGACAAGTCACAAGAGAGCTTAGGGAATTATATATCACCAAAATATCATGGTCTCGCATTGGCTTCACCCATTCTGGCCAGTCCATGTTTCCACAGACTTGACTTACAAGCAAGTACCTTCCCTACATCACTCCAACTTCACCAGGCATATATCCATCTCCCCTTTGTCAGGCACCTTCTTCCCAATGATTCTGCAGGGAATGGGCTGGTGGTTCCCTGAGAAGTGTGAAATGATGGCTTCCTGGTGAAGCTGCCCAAATGGCCATGCCTAAAAGGTCTGGCCTCTGCCCCTTTTCTATTATTAATAACTAGCTAATCACAATGGTATCACTGTGCATCATTAGTGTATGAATTCTCTCACCATCAACAATACAGAAATTTTCAGCAGTATAATTGTAGCAGAGCTTATGAAAGTCAAGTTAGCTAGGGGACTGCCCAGTTCCACTGGGTTATGGCACCATATTCTCGTGGTCATTGGAACGGAGGTTTCTTTATCAGACAACATAACTGAATGAGAGGCAGGACCCATCAGGTCAGGCCTGACTTCATCTTCACAGTGTGATCTGAAGTGAGTTGTTTATCCCCCTTTTAATTTCCTGTTGTCTTGAATGAGATGAGTAATTCTTGCCCCTTCCAACAACACGTTTTCTTTTTGTCCAGGATTCTTGTCAGACTTTCTTCGTTCCATTCAAGGATCAGTCAGGCAATTTTGAAGACAGATAAATGGGGATACCCTTTTCATGACCTAATTTCTATGATTAAATTAGGCCACCATTCTTAGACATGTACTTTGAAGCATACTACACTTCTTCCTCGGAGGAACAAAGGGAAATGTGACCTTGGAAACTCAAGGGTTGGATTCCACAGAAATAAACCTTTCTACAATATCTCTTCTTCCTATGTGTCTTAGAAAATACTTTTGACTCCCACATGCCCCCTGATTGAAGGTGGGAAGTGAGCCCATAACCCAGATAAGTGTTCTTGACCAGGAATCGAACTTGAAACCCTCCAGTGTGCAAGCCGACATGCTAACTACTGAGCACTACTGGACAGGGCTAATTTTTTCTTTCTTTTCTTTTTTTTTAGAGAGTGATGAAGGGAGAGGGAGAGAGAAAGAGAAACATTGATGTGAGGGAGGAGCATCAAGTGGCTGCCTCCTGCATACTCCCTTCTGGGGATTGAAACTTCAACCTAGGCATGTGCCCTGACCAGGAATTGAACCAAAGGCCTTTTGGTGCACAGCATGATGCTCAACCATCTAAGCCACACCAGCCAGGACAAAAATAAAAAAATAAAAAGAAATTTAAAAAATTAAGATATTTTCTTTTTTAGGATCATGTTGATTTTCCAAAATATTTTTTGGAAGAATAGGGTACTTGTGTTGGGGTATCTAGGTAGTTAAGAGAGATGATGTGTTTCCAAAGATTTTTATACAACAGATTTCTTTACTAGTATATGAAAACCTAAGATTTACATAAATGGTGGACACGTAAAACTCTCCTCATTACCCTCCATGACTTGGCCAGTCCTCTTTGAAAACTAACAACGCTTTTTGGCTAACAGCTGCTCCAATATTCTCAGAATGGTTGATACTCAATGCATATACATATAGGAAATGTTTATTTGTTCACTATATTTTCCTGCCTTAAAAGACAAAGTTAAGTTCTTTAAATGCCAAAAAGTCTTTACTTATAAAAATATCAGGATCTTAAGAAATTTAAATATATTTTTATTTATTTCAGAGAGGAGGGGAGAGGGAGAAATAGAAACATCAATGATGAGAAAGAATCATTGATCAGTTGCTTCTTGCATATTCCCTACAGGGAATCGAGTCTGCAATCTGGCATGTGCCTTGACCGGAATTGAACCTGGGAACCTTGAGTCTGCAGGCCATTTCTCTATCCACTGAGCCAAACCAGCTAGGGCCAATTGCAGAAATTTATTTTTATTTTTAAATATATATTTTTTTGATTTTTCACAGAGAGGAAGCGAGAGGGATAGAAAATCAGAAACATCGATGAGAGAGAAACATCGATCAGCTGCCTCTTGCACACCCCCTGCTGGGGATGTGGCCACAGCCATGGTACATGCCCTTGACTGGAATCGAACCTGGGACCTTTCAGTCCGCAGGCCGACGTTCTATCCACTGAGCCAAACCAGCTTCAGCCAATTGCAGAAATTTAAAAAGGATATTCGCCAAGCGATTTTCCTGCCTCCATCTGCTAATATTACTGTGAAGCCTCCTCTCTGCTCCCAAGCTGCCTTTGACTTTGACTTTGGGGCATCAGAGATAGAATTAAGGTAGAGAAAAGAAAGAGAGAAGATGGATATTGGGGTGGCTTACTGTTAAAAACTCTAAATATTTCTTTCCTCCCCCTCCAGCCCATACATATAGCCCTACTTATGCTAATAACTGAGTAATAGAATTTCTATTTCTTTCTGTTCTCTTTTTTAGAATCCACAGCTTTTCCTATAAAGGAAAATAAAAGATTGGCTTATTTACAACACAATCACAATCTGGTTCTTCACTGTAAGCAAATAAGAATGCCTAGTAAATGGATGTGTTACTTAAAATTGAAAGCTTGTATGAACAAACCACCACTCAGAAACAAGCTTAACAAAAGTACAGAAAGAAAATGAAACCTATGACTATATAAGGCTATCAGGATGCACAATGCTGAACATGTAATTTAGCAGAGCGATTGTTAACAAGAGGACAAATATCTTGCCACTGTACAAATTAAAGATAATCAAACCCATAAAAGGACAGTGATGCTGCCTGGAAGTTTAATTACAGGGTTTTTGTTTGTTTGTTTCTAGCAAAATATATCCCCCCTCCACCCCCAAAAAATTTGCAAGCTTAGTTTTAATTAAATGTCATTTTACTTTTTACAAACCAACTTCACTTTTTTCATTTCCTATTTTCCCTGTACAATTTGAATCAAAGACAGTGATTTAGAAGCATTATAGGTAAAAGTGGTTAGAAAGGCATCCTAAGAATGGAGTCATCTTGTTAAAATTAAGTTTACTTCTGTGTGTGCAGCAAGAAGAATAGGGGGAATTTGTTCTAACACCATGCTGTATCCAGCCTAACTCATTCCTTGATAGGACCTCAGTATGAGAATTATGTAGCAGTGGATTGGGTATTTTGGTTAAATAGGAAAGTCTCTGGAGCACATTTCCAAGAGTAGCCCCCTCCTGGCACAGAAGCCAAGATCGTACTTCATAAGAGGAAATACTGTTTCCTGGGAAGACAGAGGTCCTTAGTTGAAACTGGCAATAAACTGTGCTCCAGTTACAGGTGAGAAGGGTCCACCCAGTCTCTGGAAAAGCAGAGCTGGCCCTATCCAGGCAATGTGGAGCTTACTCTCAGCCCATAAGATCCCCATAGGAAGGCCCTATGGGCCTTTTGCATCACCCCAACGCAGCAACACAAATCCACCATAGTAGGAAACTACCATGTAAGAAAGGTCAAAGTCTAGCATCACTCATTCATTCATTCAACAAGTTTTTCTAAGGCAACTCTCATAGGAGCTGTGCATTGCCTAAGCAGAGTGTTAAGTAAAAGATAAGCATATTTATATCTTGCTCCAATGCCTACTATTTCCAACTTTTACTATTCCTTTCATTTTCCTTGATTTTAAGGAGTTACTAAAATTTTTTCAACCAAGCCCTATATTGTTTGGCTTAGTGAATAGAACATCAGGGTGTGGACTGAAGGGTCCCAGGTTTGATTCCCAGTCAGGGCTTGATTTCTGGCTAGGGTGCATGCTTGGATTGCAGTTCAATCCCCACTGGGGTGGGGGTGTAAGGAGGCAGCCAATCAATAATGCTTTCTCATCTCTCTCATCTCATCTCTCTGTCTAGAGTCAATAAAAATGTATTTTAAAAAGTTCTCAGCCAAAAACAGCTTTGGAGGGGGCATGTATTTATTCAATCTTCTTCTCTCTTCCCTTGATTTAGAATACCATCTATCCAGGTTTGCATGGTAAACATTATTCATTAATGTTAAGTCTCAACCAAGTTCCTTCTTTCTAAAGTTTGATACTCAGAACACAAAGAAGTTGTATCTACTGCCAAAAGTGAGAAGATATCCATATTGATCTCTGACATTTGTAGGGAAGCAAGTCTGTGTATGTGCGAGCACTCAGGTATTTACTCAAATCTTTGTGCTTAGTCTTCAGTCATCCTTACTTAGAGGACATTGAAGAATCATGTGTCTTCCCAAGGATGCTTACCCTGCTGATAGCATCTAATAGTTAATTTTAGTTCAAGCTGTTGTTACAATAAAAGCCAAAGGAGGCAGATGAATGGAGCTGTTTGGTTTCTCTAGCCAAGAAGTCCCTTATCCCTCTCTTTCACAGAATCATGTGTCAAAGTAATCATTCATCCATTGCTCAGGTATGCTGGTCAGCTTGGCAGACATTTAAAAGGCAGATATGCTCTTTTGATTTTTTTCTCTAATGTGACCAGCCTAAGAGTACTTCATTTTTTAGACAGAAAGAACCCAGATATATGAATGCTTAAGGGAGTTATTCCAACAGACACTCACATTTCAAGAAAGGATTGATTCAGCTTCTTTGTCTTATTCTTATGATACCTGAAAGCATCACTCTAGTTAGTCATGGCAGACCATGGAATGATCAGTATGAATTGTTTGACTCTCTCCTCAATGGTGTGGAGGCTAAATTGCATGCTATTCAGCAATGAATGGGTTACCAAGGAGATTAAAGAAGAAATAAAAAGCATCCTGGAAACCAATGACAATGAAAACACAACAATCCAAAATTTATGGGACATGGTGAAAGCAATTCTAAAAGGGAAGTTAATAGCTCTACAGACCTACCTCAAAAATAAAAACAACAACAACAACAAAAAACATACCCTACAACCTAAAGAATTACAAAGAAAGCAATAATAAAAGCTCAGAATAAGCAGAAGGAAGGAAATAGTGAAAATCAGAGCAGAAATAAATGACATAGAGACAAAAAAATACAAAAGATCAATAAAACCAAGAACTGGTTCTTTTAAAGAACAAACAAGACTAAACAATCTCTAGCCAGGCTAACCAAGAAACAAAGAGAGAGGTCCCAAATAAAGAAAATTAGAACTGAAAGAGGTGAAGTAACAACCAATGCAATAAACATACAAAGGTTTGGAAAAAAAATACTAAGAACAACTCTACTTCAACAAGTTGGACAACTTATATGAAATGGACATATTCTCAGAAAAATTAAAATATTCCAAAACTCAATTCGGAAGAATAAAAAACCTGAAATGGCTGATAACCACTGATTTAATTGAAGCAGCAATCAAAATACTTCCAGCAAACAAACGCCCTAGTCTGGACAGCTTTACAGGACAGTTTTACCAAACATTCAAAGAAAAACTAAATCCTATGCTCCTCAAACTATTCCAAGAAATTCAAGAGGAATGCACACTTCCAAGCTCTTTCTATGATGTCAGGTTTACCCTAACCCCAAAACCAGATAAAGACACTACAAAGAAAGAATTACAAGCCAATATCCCTGGTAAACATAGATGCTAAAATCTTCAACAACATTCTAGCAAACTGGATCCAGCATTACATTAGGAAGATAATATAACATGACGATGTGGGATTTAGAGATGAAAGACTAGTAAAACACCCACAAATCAATAAACCTGCTACATCACATTAAAAAAATGAGAGACAGAAATCACATAATCAGATCAATTGATGCAGGAAAGGCATTTGACAAAACCTAATACCTTTTCTTGTTAAAACTCTCAACAAAGTGGGAGTAAAAGGATCATACCTCAACATAATAAAAACCTTGACAGACCTACAGCCAACATTATAATCAATGGGCAAAAACTAAAACTATTTCCTCGAAGAATAAGAACAAGACAGGGATGCTCACTTTCACCATTCCTATTTGACATAGTACTGGAAGTGCTAGCCACAGCAATCAGACAAGGAGAATAAATAAAAGGCATCCAAATTGGAAAAGAAGAAGTAAAAGTGTCATTATTCGCAGATGACATGATATTATATTGTATGTAGAAAATTCTAAAGACTGTATAAAAAACTACTAGACTTAATAAATGAATTCATGAATGTAGCAGGATAAAAAAATTAACACCCAGAAATGTACAACTTTTTTATACACCAATAATGAACTCACAGAAAGAGAAACTAACAAACAAACAAAAACAACCACATTTATCATTGCACCAAAAATTAAGATATTGACAGAGGAGGAAAAATGGCAGCAGAACAGAGGGATTCGATCTGAATCTGGTCCCAGGGCAGAAGGAGGGAGCAGTTGAAGGTTGCGCAGGGAGTGTTTGTTGGCAAGTAGAGGGACAGCTGTGCTCCGGTAGAAGATAGGGGACTGCTGCATTGGCCTCCCCTGCCTAAGCAGCCTCAGTACTGCTGGGTTCTCTCGCTGAGCCACTGGCGCGGAGGCGGACCACGCCATCTTGAAGGGGAAGGATCTGAAAATATACAGCTGCAGTACCCACTGGACGGCTGAGACCCCCAGAACACCGGCACCCAGTTGGCGCAGATGCACAGAGTCTAAGGAGCTCTATGCTCTAGCACAGAAAGGTCAGATTTCCCCTGGGGTTACTTTGGGCGTGAGACTGAGGGAGCTGGCGGACTGGGTATCTGCGCCTTGGAACTCAAAGCCAGGAGATCTGAGCCTGAAATAAAATCTGTGGCTGTTGGAGCTGGTAAACGTGGGAGAGGGCCCTTGGAGCTGGTGGCAGAGGGAATCCCTGGAGGGCAACCAATTTGGACCTGACAGAGAAGGGAAACCCAGAAGATTTGGGGAGGGTCCTGGCTGCTAAACCAGCAGTCACCATTAGAGAGGCAGCTCTGGAACAGCCCACCCACACAATTCAGTATTGAATACCACAGGGACAGCGAGATTTTAGTTCAGGCTAGAGAGGACCAATGGACCCAGAGGTCAATCTAGAAACACTGCCACCCAGGGGCCAATCACAAATGGACTCTTGTGTAACACAAGGAATTGATTTTATTTTCTCTTTATTCTACTTTGGGAATAGTGTTCTACAGTCTATTTTCATCTACCCTTTAGTATCTTTCACTCTACCACAACTTCACCTTTATGCCACCACTCTTTTGCTAACCTTTCCCTATTTAGTGCCTTGTTTCCCTTACACTTTTCCCGCTTTAGATTTACCTTAATTCTTTCTTTTTACCCCCTGTTAAAATTTCACCCCACTTACATACCTAATCTCCAGCCACCTACTCCAAGTCCATATATACCTCTAGCTTCTCTGACTTCACTATCCTAAATTGTTTTTTATCCCTGTCCTATTGTTGTTGTTTACTTGACTGTTGATTATATTGATTTTTTATGCAAGTTTGTGAGATTGATTTGCTTATTCTTTTATTTTGGTTTGACTTGTACAGTGGGTTTTTTTTTTTTTGGTGTTGTTTCTTCTTTTGTTGTCCTCATTTGTATTGTTTTTTAGATAGCTTTTTGCTTCTGTGTTCCCTTACCTCCCTTGATATTAGTAGTTGTATGTAGTTTGTATCAATCTCCAGGTACTTCTTGCTGGTTTGTGTTCGGATTAATCACTATCCTATAGGAGTTTTCACCCCACACTTATTGTTCACTTCTCCTTCTTCTTCTTCTTCTTCTTCTTCTTCTTCTTATTCTTATTCTTATTCTTATTCTTATTCTTATTCTTATTCTTATTCTTCTTTACTTCTTCCCCTTTTCCCATTATTATTTTGGCATTCCTATCTTTCTTTTTGTGAGTGTGTGTGTGGGGGAGGGGTTCTCTTTCTTTTGGTGTGTGTGTGGGTGTGTGAGTGTCTGTGTGTGTGGGGGGGGGTTCTCTTTCTTATTTCTCACCTATCCCCGAATTTGCCTTTCTCTGGCGATCACCTTTATTTGGAATTACCATTACTGTGACTATATTCCTGTTCAGTGTCTGGTGCGTTGCACCTGGTTGTGTTGTATTTTGTGTCTTTAAATCAACACAGGAGAGTGAGAACTACATAACCAGATACACAGAGAAGATAGACCATGGGAGACAAAGAAACAGCCCACATATGAAAGAAAAACAAGCCTCACCAGAAAAGGAGGTAAACGAAATTGAAGTTAACAACCTGTCAGAGAAAGAATTCCGAGAAATGGTCATAAGGTGGCTGAAAAGAATGGAAGACAAATTTGACAATATGAGTAAGAACCAAGAGGAAATGAGGAAGAATCAAGAGGAAATGAGGAAGACCCAGGAAGAAATGAAGAAGAGCCAAGAAGAAATGAAGAAGAGCCAAGAAGAAATGAAAAGTGACATTGCTGAACTAAAGAATTCAATAGGAAGTATTAAGAGTAGACTAGAAGAAGCAAAGGACCACATCAGTGAGCTAGAAGATAAGGTAGGAAAAAATAATCAAATAGAGCAGTTTCTAGAAAAAAATTAAAAAGCATGAGGAGAGCCTAAGGGAACTTTGGGACAAAATGAAAAAAAAACAACATCCATATAATTGGGCTTCCAGAAGGAGAGGAAACTGAGCAAGGAATAGATAACCTCATAATGACAGAAAACTTCCCTGATATAGAAAAGAAAAAAACCCACACAAATCCAAGAAGCTCACAGAGTCCCAAGCACAATGAACCCCAAAAGACCTACACCAAGGCACATTATAATTAAATTGGCAAACACCAATGACAAAGTAAGAATCTTAAAAGCTGCCAGAGAAAGAGAGAAAGTCACCTACAAAGGAACCCCCATCAGTCTAACAAGTGATTTCTCAACAGAAACGTATCAGGCCAGAAGGCAATGGAATGAAATTTACAAAGTCATGCAAAGTAAGGGTCTGAATCCTAGAATACTATACCCAGCAAGGCTATCAATCAAAATTGAAGGTCAAATGAAGAGCTTCACAGACAAAAAAGGACTAAGAGAATTCATTACCACCAAACCAGCAATGTAAGAAATGCTAAAGGGTCTGCTGTAAAAAGAAATAGGAAGCAAAAAAGGAACACAGGGGTAAAGAACAAAAATGGCAACATATAAGTACCTATCAATAATAACTTTTCTTTATCTTTATTGTTCAGTTTATTAATTACATTATTCCCCCCTTTTATCCCCTTGTAGCTCCCCTCCACCCTGTTCCCATCCCACCCTCTGCCCTCACCTCCCCCTACTCACTGTCCTTTCCCATTGTTGCAATTTTTGTTCATTTTTGTTACATTATTGTTCATTCTCTTGCAGCACTTCCCACACCCCTTTTCTCCCCAAGAATTGTCAGTCCATTCCCTCTCTATGTCCATGATTCTGTTCTATTCACCAGTTTATCCTGTTCATCAGATTATTAATTCACTTGATTTTTAGATTCATTTGTTGATAGATGTGTATTTGTTGTACATAATTTATATTTTTACCTTTTCTTCTTCCTCTTCTTAAACAATATATTTCAGCATTTCATATAATATTGGTTTGGTGGTCATGAACTCCTTTAGCTTTTTATTATCTGCAAAGCACTTTATCTGATCTTCAATTCTGAATGATAGCTTTGCTGGATAGACTAATCTTAGTTGTAGGTTATTGCTATTCATCACTTTGAATATTTCTTGCCACTCCCTTCTGGCCTGCATAGCTTATGTTGAGATCAGCTGACAATTGTATGGGTGCTCCCTTGTAGGTAATTAACTTTTTCTCATGCTGCTTTTAATAATCTCTCTTTGTCTTTTTCTCTTGGCATTTTAATTATGATGTGTCTTGGTGTGGTCCTCTTTAGATTCCTATATTTTGGGGTTCTGTGTACTTCTTGGGCTTTTAAATCAGTTTCTTTCACCAGGTGGGAGAAGTTTTCAGTCACTATTTCTTCAAGTAGGTTTTCATTGCCTTGTTCTCTCTCTTTTTCTGGCACCCCCATAATTCGGATGTTGGCATGCTTGAGGTTGTCCCAGAGGCCCCTTTCACTATCTTCAATTATCTGGATTCTTTTTGTTTCTTGCTTTTCCAGCTGAGTGAATTTTGCTTCTTTGTATTTCAAATCTTTGACTTGGTACTTGCGGCCCTCTGGATTGCTTTTAGTACTTTGTATAATATTTTTTATTTCAGTCAGTGTATGCTTGATTTCCAGTTAGTCTTTTTTCATATCCTTGAGGGTCTCATTCATATCCTCGTAGGTGTTGTTCATTTTCTCGTTGGTCTTGTTCATTTCCTCATAGTTCTCATTAAGTTCATCGGCCTTTTATTGGAGCCTCTTGAAAAGCCTTATAACCGTGGTTTTGAACTCTATGTTTAGTTGTCTTTTTTCCTCCATTTCTTTCACACCTGATATCTTTTTATGTCTCTGCATGGTGGCTGCTTTCCTGAGTTGGTCGATTAGCTTTATGTGGTAGATAACCTCTATGGGACAGTGGCTCAGCCTCCCTAGTTACCTGAGGTGGATACTCTTACTGCAATTCTTTATGGGTTGTACAGTATTTTTTAATTTAAGCCCAGCTTGTTGTTGTTAGCCCTAAGAGGGTTTGACCTCCAGGACAATTGGCTATGCAGGGAAACTGTTCAGGTTGGATGGGCAGAGTCTTTGGGTTGAGCACGCAGCATCAGCGTCAGCTACGCCCCATGCAGAATGGCTGCCAATAGAAAGCCGCCACTAGTCTCCCTGCCATTGCCAGACAACTCTGCCTCTCCACAAATGAGTCTGCACACCCAAAGTCTGGCCCAGGGTTGTAAAACAAAGCAGTCCTGTGGTCTTGGTAACGAGGGAGCAAGTCACGCATCTGTGCTGTAGTGCACTTTACGCACAAACAGCTGTTCCAACGCGTACTCTCCTCAGACTCTCAGAGCTCTGCTGCATCCAGCTTTCAATGCGCGTACCCCAGAACAATCTCAGACCTTGCCTGGCACTGGGGAATCTGCGCAGTGGGACGTCTTTGCGTACCCCAGATCTCAGATCTCACCTAGCACTGGGGAATCTGTGCAGTGGGGCATCTCTGCCCTCCCTGTTGGAGAAATCCAGCCGGGATTGTTGCTGTCCACCCTACAGCCCACGTGTGCCCATGGCTCCGAACCTCTGGCTTGGCGTGTATCTTCAAGGCTGCGCTCCGCCGCAGTGTCCCACCTTTACTTTTATTTGTGGAATTTTCACTCAGCCAGCTTTCCAGTGATTCTGGATGATGTTTGTTTTGTTGTTATGTTGTAGTTTTGGAATTGTTGTGTGGGGCAGCACAATAGGTGTTTACCTATGCCGCCATCTTGGTTCCTCCGAATAATAACTTTAAATGTAAATGGATTAAATGCTCTAATCAAAAGACATAGGGTAATATACTGGATAAGAAAACAAGACCCATGTATCTGCTGTCTACAAGAAACCCACCTCCGAAAAAAAGACGCACACAGACTGAAGATGAAAGTATGGAAAAAGGTTCCTCAGGTGAATGGAAATGAAAAAAAGGCTGGGATAGCAATACTTATATCTGACAAATTAGATCTCAAAGTGAAGAACATAACAAGAGATAAAGAAGGCCACTTCATAATACTAAAGGGAGCAATCCAACAAGAAGAAATAACTCTGGTAAACATATATGCACCCAATACAGGAGCATCCAAATACATAAAAAAAAACTCCTAGAGGATATCAAGGGAAAGAAAGACAGGAATACAATCATAGTAGGAGACTTTAATACCTTATATCACCATTGGACAAATCCTCTAAACAAAAATTAGTAAAGAAACATCAATCCTCAATGACTCACTAGACCAGATGGAATTAATTGACATGTTCATATCATTGCACCCCAAAGCCACAGAATATACATGCTTTTCAAGTGCCCATGGGTCATTCTCAAAGATAGACCATGTGTTGGGTCATAGGCAAAGTCTCTCCAAATTGAAGAAGATAGAAATCATATCAAGCATATTCTCAGATCACAGTGGCATAAAGCTGGAAATCAACTACAATAAAAACAATCCAAAGAAATCAAACACATGGAGACTAAACAGCATGCTATTAAACAATGATTGGGTGTCTAGAGATATCAAGGAAGAGATAGAAAACATCATGGAAACAAATGACAACAATAGCACAACAATCCAAAATCTACGGGACACAGTGAAAGCATTTCTGAGAGGGAAGTTCATCGCTCTACAATTCTACTGCAAAAAAACAAGAAACAGTGACAATAAATTATCTAACCCAACAACTCAAAGAGTTAGAAAGAAAGCAACAAGAAAAGCCCTGTGTAAGCAGAAGGAAGGAAATAGTAAAGATCAGAGCAGAAATAAATGACATAGAGACCAAAGGAACAACACAGAAGATCAACAAATCCAAGAGCTGGTTCTTTGAAAGAATAAACAAGATTGATGAACCTCTAGCCAGGCTCACCAACAAGCACAGAGGGAGGACCCTAATAAATAAAATCACGAATAAAGAGGTGAAATAACAATAGACCCCATGGAAATACAAAGGATTGTTTAAAAATACTATGAACAACTCTACTCCAACAAACTGAACAACCTGGAGGAAATGGATATATTTCTCGAAAAATATAACCTCCCAAAACTCAATCATGAAGAATATAAACAGCTCAATAGACCAATAACTGTGGAAGAAATTGAAGCTGTCATCAAAAACCTTCCAGCAAACAAAAGCCCAGGGCCAGACGGCTTCACAGGGAAGTTTTACGAAACATTCAAGGAAGAACTAAAGCCTATCCTCCTCAGATTATTCCAGAAAATTCAAGAGAATGGAACACTTCCTTCTATGAAGCTAGCATCACCCTAATACCAAAACCAGATAAAGATGACACAATGAAAGAGAATTAAAGGCCAACATCCCTCATGAATATAGATGCCAAAATCCTCAATAGAATTCTAGCAAATCGGATCCAGCAGTACATCAGAAAGATTATACACCATGACCAAGTAGGATTTATCCCAGGAATGCAAGGATGGTACAATATCCGCAAATCAATAAATGTGATACATCACATAAACAAATTGAGAGATAAAAATCACATAGTCCTATCAATTGATGCAGAAAAATCATTTGACAAAATCCAACACCGTTTCTTGATAAAAACTCTCAACAAGGTAGGAATAGAAGGATCATACCTCAACATAATAAAAGCCATATACAATAAACCCACAACAAACATCATACTCAATGGGCAAAAATTACAATCATTTCCCCTAAGAACAGGAACAAGACAGGGATGACCACTCTCACCACTCTTGTTCAACATAGTTCTAAAAGTATTAGCTTGGAGACTCCGCCCATCCAACCTGAGCACAGCTGAATGCCACAGACAATTGGCCTGGAGGTCAACCCCTCCAAGTGCTAACAACAATTAACCTGAGCTTAACTTTAGCAAGACTGTGCAACCCATATCCACCTCAGGTAACTGGGGAGGCTGAGCCACTATCCCTAGTAGGACGTCTACCCCACAAAGCTAATTGACCAACTCAGGGAAGCAGCCACCATGCAGAGACATGGAAAGAAATTAGATGTAAAAGAAATGGAGGGAAAAAAACGACTGGACATTGAATTCAAAACCACGGTTATAGGGCTTTTCAAGAGGCTCCAACAAAAGGTCGAGGCCTATAAGAAAATAAGCAAGACCGGAAAGAAAATGAATGAGTCCTACAAGGAAATGAACAAGACCCTCAGGATATGAATGAGACCTGCAAGGAAATGATCAAGACCAATGTGGAAATGAATGAGTCCTACAAGGAAATGAACGAGACCCTCAAAGATATAAAGGAGACTCTCAAGGATATTAAAAAGGACCAACCAGAAATTAAGCATACACTGACTGAAGTAAAAAATATTATACAAACACCTAAAAGTGCTCTGGAGCACCCCAAGAACAAAGTTAAAGATTTGAAATACAAAGAGATAAAATCCACTCAGCTGAAAAGCAAGACATCAAAAGAATAAAAAAAAATTAAAGATAGTGAAAGGGGCCTCTGGGACAACCTCAAACATACCAACATCCGAATTATAGGGGTGCTAGAAAAAGAGAGAGACCAAGACAATGGAAACCTATTTGAAGAAATAGTGACTGAAAACTTCCCACACCTGGTGAAAGAAAATGACTTAGGAGTCCAAGAAGCCCACCGAACCCCAATATATAGGAACCCCAAGAGGACCACACCGAGGCACATCATAATTAAAATGCCAAGAGCAAAAGACAAAGAGAGAATATTAAAAGCAGCAAGAGAAAAACAGATGGTTACCTATAAGGGAGCACCCATATGATTGTCAGCGGATTTCTCAACAGAAACAACGCAAGCCAGATGGGAGTGGCAAGAAATATTCAAAGTGATGGACAGCAAGAATCTACAACCAAGATTACTCTATCCAGCAAAGCTATCATGCAGAATTGAAGGTCAGATAAAGTGCTTCGCAGATAAGAAAAAGCTAAAGGACTTCATCACCACCAAACCAATATTATATGAAATACTGAAAGATATTCTTTAAGAAGATGAAGAAGAAAAAGATAAAAGTGTAAATTAGGAACAACAAATACACATCTATCAACAAATGAATCTAAAAATCAAGTGAATTAATAAGCTGATGAACAGGATAAACTGGTGAATGTAACAGAATCACGGACATAGAGAGGGAATGGACTGACAATTCTTGGGAAGAAAGGGGATGTGGGAAGTGCATCAAGAGACTGGACAAAAATCATGCAACTATGGGAGAGAAGAGTGGAGGGGGTGAGGGCGGAGGTTGGGATGGGTACCAGGTGGAGGGGAACTATGGGGTGGAAAAAAAGGGGAACAATGTGATTAATAAACTGAACAATAAAGATAAAAATAAAATAAAAAATAAATAAAAAGCTTTTCCACAGCTAAAGAAACCATCAACAAAACAAGAAGAAAACCCACTGTATGTGAGAACATATTTGCAAATATTATCAGTGATAAAGGTTTAATCTCAAGCTTCTACAGGCAACTCACACAACTCAATAAAAGGAGGACAAATGATCCAATAAAAACAAATGGGCAACAGACCTAAATAGAATCTTTTCCTAAGAAGACAGATGGAAGGCCCAGAGACATATGAAAACTTGCTCTAAGTCACTAATTATCCAAGAGATGCAAATCAAAACTACTATGCGGTATCATCTCACACCTGTCAGAATGGCTTACATCAACAAGTCAACAAATGACAAGTGCTGGTGAGGATGCAGAGATAAAAGAACTCTCGTGCACTGCTGGTGGGATTGTAGACTGGTGCAACCACTGTGGAGAACAGTATGGAGTTTCCTCAAAAAACTAAAAATGGTGCTCCCATTTGACCCAGTGATCCCACTTCTAGTAATATACCCCAAGAAACTAGAAATGCTAATTAGAAAGGATATATGCACCCCTATGATCATAGCGGCACAATTTACCATAGCTAAGATTTGTAAACAGCCTAAGTGCCCATCAGCAGATGAGTATATTCAAAAACTATGGTGCATTTACACAATGGAATACTATGCTGCGGTAAAAAAGAAGGAACTTCTACCATTTGCAACAACATGGATGGATTTGGAGAGCATTATGCTAAGTGAAATTAGCCAGGAAGAGAAAGATAAACATCACATGATCTCACTCATTTGAGGAATATAATGAATGATATAGACTGATAAACAAGAATGGATCCAGAGACTGAGAAAATTCCATCAGAATGTCAAACCTCAGGGTAAGTGGCAGGTGGTGGGCGTAAGGGGGAAAGTGAATAGATTTGAACCCTTGAACTAAGATAAGTAATTTGTGTTTTTACATCCCTAAGTTTATATAAAGTTATAAAAAAAATTGGCAGTTAGTTTGAGATTAAATTGACATGGCCTAAAGCTTGTCATCTCCCAAGGACACCAGTCCTTAGGCTAGGCCCTCCTTAACCTCCCATGACACCATAATACCCTTATATGATATTATTCTACAATGTCATTATAATATTTGATATTTGACAACAGCATATTATACAATTATCCCAAAAAAACTTACAGACTAATTCTTTGAATGTTGGGCAGCAATTTAAAAAAGGATAGGAAAGGAATTAATCGCTTTCAGAAGGTATTAAGGCACTGGAAAGGCACCCGAGCATTCTATATTGGCCCCTCTTGCCCTTATTGCCAAGAGGGACCCTCTTCTTACTATCTAAATACACACAGCTGTTGCCTGAGATTTCAGTTCAAGCTGTGGCTGAAGCCTCTGGGCAGCTGGCACCATGGATCTGTCTCTAGACCAATGGTGTGAGCCGGGCCCTCTCTGGAGAAGAAACCTGGGTCCCCTGAGATATGTGATCAGTACCGGGACCCCACCAGCAGACGAGGGGACCCCAAGGCAGGTGCTGGACATGGAGGCCACGGGGACATAGACTACAAAGGAGACAATACTGAACCTCACATCACCCTGTTTGGCCCTGGAGGGTGGCTGGTTTGCCAGAAATGTGTAAGATCCCTCAGGGAAGGAACAACGTAAGACAGGCACAGTTGCAGAGGGGCCAACAGGAGAGAACTAAAAGGTCAACAGAGTTGGGGCACAGACCCTCACCTACAAACCTTGCAGGGGCTTGAACTCTCACCCCTCGTGAAGGAGGTCTCCTTCCCCCATGGCTGCTTCGCCTCCCATGCACAACTCAGACTGGTACCAGGTGGCTGACAGAGACTCGACCAGCAATAGCTGCTCTATATCTAAATTCAGTCTCTTACCAGGAATGCTCAGGACCTATTCAAAAATGCAAATATTCATTTCCACTAATATTTACAGGGTAAACTAAGATTTCGGCTTGAGTATTAAAATTGACAGTAAAATGGTAATCAAGTTTTCAGGTTAATTTAAATTGGCCAAGTTAAATAAGTGGATACTCAAGAATATTTAAGTGTACTGGACAAAAAGCTTTTCCTAAAACATTAACTAAAATATCTATTAGTAGTTCATCTCACTGTAAAATTGCCTAATATCCAAAGAACCTAAAGCAGTCATATTTGTGTGCAAAAATTAAAATTTAAAATTACCAAGACTGCAAGATAAAATTTCCAAAAGCCCCCATTAATCAAAAAGGGGGGGATAGTGGAGTAATATCATGTAAGGAAAAATATCCTGTAAGTAAAATACATCTAGAAAATTCTTACTCCAGAAAAGTAACTTCCATTTGTAGAGCCAACAGCAGGACACCCATGAAAAAACACACATGGTGTCAAAATAAGCCAAAGGAAAATCATTTAGGCAAAAATAAAAAGAATCCCAAGTCTAATTTGCAGAGAGGATCCCTTTGTTAACTTTTGGTCAAGAATGTGTTTGTGTGTTTTCAAAGAACAACTCCAAGACCATGTGGGTTCCTGCAACAGTGAGGAACTGACAGGTCTGTTCCAGTCATGAGGACGGTCCAGAGATGGGGGACACTGACGACACCTTGCCATGCTAGCAGTCGGCAGCTGTGCATGGCTGCAGGCGGCCCAGGAACAAACCAGAGAGGATGGATCTTGCATTGCCACGATGTGTCCACCATCTGGATACCATTGCTGACATGTACACATAAAGAACTATTTGACATTGAAACTGGGACTCAGAACAGTTGGACATTGAAACTGAGACTCAAACATTTTTTGTTCTTATACATTTATTTCTAGAATGCAGAGGCAAGATATTTTTGAAGAAAAGAAACAGAGGAGAGTGATTGATATAGAGGCAGGGAGGCACTGAACAGGCTGTCAAGCTACAGGGGGAAAGCTGGGGTGGATAGTAGGCGGATGCTGGGGGAGATGAACCAAAGGACTTATAAGCATGTATATGAGCATAACCAGTGAATGAAAGACACTGGGGCAGGGAGGGGGGCAGTTGGGGACATGTGCTGGGGGGTAATGGAGGCTGGGGGGAGGATAAAGATGGGAAAATGAAAACATATGTACTACTATTAAATATAAGTTATACTGCAAAAAAAATAAGATATTACGAATACACTTAACTAAGGAGGTAAAGGACCTGTACTCAGAAAACTACAGGATGTTGAAAAAAAGAGATAGAGGAAGACATAAACAAATGGAAGAATATACCATGTTCATGAATTGGTAGAATCAAAATCATTAAAATGTCCATACTACCCAAAGCAATCTATAGATTCAATGCACTCCCCATTAAGATACTAACAGCATATTTTACAAACTCTCTAAAAATTCATCTGGAATTTTAAAAAAGACCCCATATAGCCTCAGCAATCCTGAGAAAAAAGAACAATGTTGGACGGATCACAATATCAGATATCAAGCTACATTACAAAGCCACTGTTCTCAGAACTGCCTGGTACTGGCACAAGAACAGAAATATAGACCAATGGAACAGAACAGAGAACCCAGAAATTGACCTAAGCCATTATGTTCAATTAATTTTTGACAAAGGAGGCAAGAACATACAATGGAGTCAAGACAGTTTCTTCAACAAATGGTGTTGGGAAAAGTGGACAGATACATGCAAAAAAAAATTGAAACTAAACCACCAACTTACACTATACACAAAAATAAATGCAAAATGGATAAATGACTTAAATGAAATATGAGAAACCATAAAAATCTTAGAAGAATTCATAGGCAACAAAATATCAGACATACGTCCAAGCAATATATTTACCGATACAGCTCCTAGGACAATGGAAACTAGGGAGAAAATTAACAAATGGGACTACATCAAAATAAAAAGCTTCTGCACAGCAAAAGAAACTATCAACAAAACAACAAGAAGGCCTACTGCATGGGAGAACATATTTGTCAATACTATATCGGATAAGGGTTTAATCTCCAACATTTACAGGGAACTCATACAACTTAACAAAATGAAAATAAACAATCCAATTTAAAAAATGGACAAAGGACCTAAATGACATTTTTTGAAAGAGTACATACAGATGCCCAAGAGACATATGAAAACATGCTCAGAGTTACTAATAATCAGAGAGATGCAAATTGAAACAATAATGAGGTACCATCTCACACCTATCAGGATGACTATTATCAACAAACAAGTGTTGGTGAGGATGTGGAGAAAAAGGGACCCTTGTGCAGTGCTGGTGGGAATGCAGACTGGTGTAGCCACTGTGGAAAACAGTATGGAGTTTTCTGAAAAAAAAAAAAAGAAAAAGGAATTCCCATTTGTTTCAGTAATCCCACTTCTAGGAATATAACCCAAGAAATCAGAAGAACCAATTAGAAAGGATATATGCACCCCTATGTTCATAGCAGCACAATTTACAATATCTAAGATTTGGACAGCCTAAGTGCCCCTCAGTAGATGAGTGGATAAAACTGTGGTACATCTACACAATATAATACTATGCTTCTATAAAAAAGAAGGAACTCTTATCATTTGCAACAGCATGGATGGACCTGGAGAGCATTATGCTAACTAAAATAAACCAGTCAAAAAAAGATAAATGTCACATAATTTCACTCATTTGTGGACTATAATGAACACTATAAGCTGATTAAAAAATAGATCCAGAGACAGAGAAACATTGAAGAGTACAGACCATCGAACATCAGAGGGAAAGTAGGATAGGGGAGAGGGTAAGAGATCAAAGGATTTGCGTGCATGCATATAAGCATAACCCATGGACACAGATAGTAGGGGAGGTAAGGGAAGGAACTTGGAGTGGGAACAGCCAGGGAGAAATCAATGGTGGAAAAAAGGAGACATATGTAATACTTTAAACAATAAAGAATTTAAATTTTAAAAAATCCTTGTAATTCAATTGTCTAACAATTATGCTGTGCAACTAAACCTAATATTTAAAAATATTGAGCCATAGCCTGTTCAACTCAGTGAGTGGATAGAGTATCGGCCTGCAGACTGAAGGGTCTCGGGTTTGATTCTTGTCAAGGGCAGATACTTTGGTTGCAGGCTCCTCCCTGGCCTGGCCCTGGTCAGGACTCCTGCAGGAGTCAACCAATTGATGTGTTTCTCTTATAGATATTTCTATCTCTTTCCCCCTCTCTTCCACTCTCTCTAAAAATGAATGGAAAAATATCCTCATGTGAGGATTTAAAAAAATATTGAATGTCAACTCTAATTGAAAACCAAAATTTAATAAATTGATGTGATTCACCATATTAATAAAATAAATGGGGGGAAGCATCATTATGTCAATAGATGTAGAAAATAATTTGATAAAATTCAACACCTAGTCACAATTTAAAAGAAAAATCTCTCAGCACATTAAGAATAGAAAGATATTCTTCTAATATGTTAAAGGTCATTCTAAAAAAAAAAGATTGTTAACAACATCTTTAACGGTTAACTATAAAATTATTTTCTCCTAAGAAGGGGAAGAAGGCAAGAAATCCTGCTCTTATCACTTATAGTCAACATTTCACTGGACATCTTAGCAAATGTAATAAAGCAACAACAACAACAACAACAACAAAAAACACGCACACATAAATAAATAGAAAAATAAATTCCCTCTACTTGTAAGCAGCATGTTTGTTTATGTACAAAACCCATATAACAATAATCAGAACTAATAATTATTTGTAATAAGATACATGATTAATACTTCCAAGTCAAATATATTTTTATATACTAGTAAGAAATTATTAGGAAAGAAGTTTTAAAATTCCATTTATAATAGTGTTATAAATATTTAGAAATACGTTTTTAAAAGTCTGTCTACCTAGAACCTAAGAATGTGACTTTTTTTTAAAGGGTCTTTACAAATAATTAAGGTAAAGATCTCAAGATGAGATCAATCTGGATTAGGTTGATTCTTAAATCCAATGGTGATGTGCTTATAATAGAGAAAAGAAGACCCTGAGACATAGAAGGAGAAGACCATTATGACAGAGGCAGAGAGATTGGCAGGCAATGGCAAGGATTGCTTGCCAACATCAGAGCAAGGCATGGTACACATTTTTCGTCAGAGGAAGGAACCAAACTACCAATATCTTGATTTTAGACTTTTGGCTTCTTGAACAGTGAGAATAAGTTTCTTTTGTTTTATTTTTTTAATGTTTTATTGATTTTCAAAATGAGAAAGGGAGAGGGAGTAAGATATAGAAACATCAATGATGAGAATTACTGATTGGCAGCCTCCTGCATGCCCCCCTCCCCACTGGGGGTTGAGCCCACAACCCCAGCATATGCTCTGACCAGGAATGAAACCATGATCTCCTGGTTCATAGGTCAATGATCAACCACTGAGCCATACCAACTGGACAAAATTATGTGGCTTTAAACCTCCAAGTTTGTAAGAGTTTGTTATAGCAGCCCTAGGAAATAAATACAATGTGTAAGACCTTTACAGTGAAAATGATAAAGTATTGCTGAGAGCAAGTTCAATACCTAAAGAAATGCAGAGATATACCAGATTCATAGACTAGAAGATGCTAATATCATTAACATGTCAATTCTCCTCAAATTGAGCTATACACTCAAAGCAAGATCACAATCAAAATTTCAACAAGCTTTTTTTTGGGGGGGGGGCAAAAATTGGCAACTGGATTTTAAAGTTTATATAGAAATTTGTTATATAAAATTATACAAAAGTTCCATAATTTTTACTAAGAATGGAGGTTTTATGCTGCTTTATTTCAAGATTTACTATAGGGTATAATAGTAGAGCTAGTGTGCAATTGGAGAATAGGACAAACATGCAGATCAATGAAACAAAATAGAGTCCAAAAATAGATCCACACTGTGGGAAGTTGATTTTTACAAAAGTTGTCGAGCCACTTCAATGAGGAAAAAGTATTTTTAACAAGTGGTGCCATTAGAAGATAGCTGTATAGAAAAGAATGAACATTGACCCAACTTTTCACTACATCTAGAAAAAATGTCCAAAATTGGGAGGTTAGGCAAAGATAGGCACAAAAACAAAGAGAAAAATTTTAATAAACTGGACTTGATCAAAATGTAAAATATTTGCTTTTTGAAGAACGCCATTAAGAAATGATCAGACACACCACAAATTCAGACAAATTTTTGTAAAGCATATAACATGAGAGACTAGTACCTAGAATATATAAAGTTCTCTTATAAACCAATAGTGACAACTTTTAAAAAGATGCATTTAAACAAACACATCACAAAACAAGATAAATGGCCAATAAGCACAAGAAAAGATGCTCAAAATTATCAGTCATCAAGAAAATGTAAATTAAAATCATAATGAGATAAGACTACCCACTCATTAGAATGGCTAAACTTAGAAGACTGGCAATAGCAAGTTTTCATAGGATATGGGGAAACTGGAACTCATATATGTTCTTACTAGGAATGTAAAAGAATAAACTTTTGTGGAGAGCTGTCAGTTTCTTACAAAGTTATATATACACTAGTGGCCTGGTGCACGAAATTCATGCACATTAAAAGGGTATTAATTAGAGGAAACATTTTAATAGTGCTATTTGCCCTTTCTCTACAATAAAAGTGTGAGAAATAAAAGGTAATAAGTACAGTGTATATGAAAATAATACATCATTTAATTAATAAATAAATAATAACAAAATGATATAACAACAATACCAATTCACAATAAACTGTTGAGTTAATTTTCCTGCATTTAAAATAGGATTGAACGTGTCCCTCACAGAGAGATGAAATCCATAATACTGCATTTGGGTGACTTGTGTTCTTACATTTTGTCTAGTATTATTGTTGAGTACACTGTTGTCTCTGAGTCTTAATGCAATATCTGTTCCCCAACCTTTTTCACCATGTGGAAAAAGAATAGGATATGTCATTGCATCTAATGTAGGAAACAGGATACTGATTCATTTCACTTCAGTGCCATTTGGATTATTGAGATCTGGTTTACAATGAATGAGCAAGTCCCTTTCAAAAGGAGGTTCTCCATCTTTGTTTCTGAATATGACAGCAACCTCGGTTAGACGGGGAGAATTATATCTACCTGGGTCACTATTACGATCATATTTAATTGCCATAGTTACTTCCATGGGAGCTATACCTTTTGGTGCTGCTTCAGATTGGGCTTCCTTTTCTACCTCATGTAGCATCTTTTACAATTTTGTTAATTCATTTATTTCATGCATGAGGTTGTTGATGTTGATCATGAGACTTTCTAAACAGGCCTGGTTTGCTGGGATTGCTAAACTTTTACATGCAGCTTCAGCTGTATCCAAAATATAGAGTTGAGCAAACTTCCGAGAAACACCATCAGAAGGATGTAAAGTTCCAGTATGATGATAAACTTGTCCAGGTATTCTAAAACAGTATGGCCCATACCCTGATGGTGATGCAACATTTGTACCCATGGAAGCAAAGGCAAAAGAAATATTTATAGATCGAATGTTTTCCATGAAATTTTTACTGTCAGAATCTTCGTTTGTCATAAATATAAAAGATTTAAAAAGATTATTTTTAAATATGGCGGTAATCTGGAAAATGTATATCATTTGGACAGACTTTCCCTTTGCTACAACATCGAGTAATTTTCCCATCAGATGGTTTTTCATCAGAGAAATTTAGTGATAGGCAAAATTCACATCTAACAGTCATTTCACCACAACTATGTTCAAGAATTGCATCCTCACGTACTCCATTTTCGCTGAGAAGGCAGTTCCTACCACTATTGCTAGTACTTGTTGATGACTGTTCTTTAGACATATTCTGTCTTTGCCACCGCCTTCTTTCAACTTCAAAGGCACGTTGTTCTTTAGACATTTCCTGTCGAAGATGCCAGTGTTTTTCGGCTTCAGAGCGATGTTTTTCCAATAGCTGCTATTCAGATACATTCTGTTGCAGGTGTCGCCTTCTTTCAAGATTAGATGCACATCGCTCTTCAGACATTTTCTGTTGATAACTTAGGCACGTTTCTGCCCAGGGGCCTCAGTTAGCCGCAGCTGTGGTGATTTCTCACCACCACTGCTGCTGCTGGGGCTGCTGCCGCCGCTGCTGCCGCCACTTCCTCCTCCACAGCTTCAGTTAGATGCAGCTGTGTTTTGCCAGCACTGCACCACTTCCTCTCCACTCCTGAGGTCTGGTGCCCATCCCTCTCAACCCTACCCCTTTCTCCAATTGGCTGGTAGCATAGCCAGTCAGGAGCCAAGGTACGGTCACATTTGCATGTTACTCTTTCATTAGACAGGATTATACAACATTAATGTGACAGTGAATAATTGGTATACTGAATCTCTCAATAACTTACATTTTTGGTAAATCAGAATTCAACCCAAAGAAACAGAACACGAAAATACAGCAAGGGCACAAGAATCAAACAAAACCTGAATTCTAAAACTGCACTAAAATAATTGTCCCCCTCTTACCCTTCGTAGCTTTCCTAGGAATAAGAGGCCCAGATGTATCATGACTGCTCTTGATGTGTTGCTCTGGGGTCCCTTGGAGTGGCCTTTGGAGATCAAGCCCTAGCTCATGCTCCCAGCCTCACAGCCCCAACTCACACCCCAAGCCTCACAGCCCCACAAGCCCATCTGGCACTCTTCCTTAGCCTAGTACTGCCTGCTCACCGGCCTAGCCCCCTGCCGCTGCTGCTGGTCACCTTCAATTGGGCCTGGGCCCCCTGCCCAGCTCCCTCAGTGCTTGGGAGCTGGGCGGTGGTGGCACGATCAATGGGGCCCCCAATTGGCACCACCTGCTCACCTGCTCCACCATCCCACTGAGGACCCACTTTCTTTAGGGTCCATTGGGGCCCGCAGGGCCTCCACTGCCCCCTGCTGCCAGTGCTGCATTGCCTATACCTGCCATGATCCGTGCTGCCTCCTGGTGGTCAGCATACATAATAGAGAGTGGTTGAACTCCCACCTGAAGGGAAAATTTGCATATTAAGCTTTCATTATATAGGATTTTTAAGTGAAAAAAATCTATTGTACTCTTTAGCTTTAAAAAGATATATTCCAAAGGTTTTCTGAATACATGTAACAAGACTATCAGTGGAGTAAGCATTAAGATTTTAAGTGAAGAGAAGAATGAACCTCAAATTCAAACGACACTACAAGTGTCTAGAATCGTGCAAAGCAGGGGTCCCCATTAGTAAATATATTCTGTATTTGACAAGCTCTTTGGAAGCTGGACAAATGTTATGATTAAAACATGTGATTCATTAAAACTTGTGTCAGATTGGCTGACATTAGTTTTTTGAAGTAGAGTTATACCTTCAATGTTCAGCAACACGCTAAATAAATAGTAAGCATTTCAAGGTTTGTTGAATGAATGAGAGTCAATGGATCTTCATATTTTTCTAGCTCTATGGCTGCACCACACTTAATTGAGCATCGTGTTAACTGTTAATAAATCTTCACAATTGAAGATTCCTTCATATTGATGTCTTCATAAGGCTCTAGCAATATCACATGCATGAGAAACTCTAAGAAACCCAAAACACTCATCAGAAAGAGTATATGCAGCCTTATGTTCATAGCAGTGCAATTTACAATAGCTAAGACTTGGAAACAGCCTAAGCGGCCATAAGCAGATAAGTGGATAAAAAACTATGGTACAGCCTAACTCGTTTGGCTCAGTGGATAGAGCATCAGCTTGCAGACTGAGGGGTCCCAGGTACGATTCTGGGTCAAGGGCATGTACCTTGGTTGCAGGCACATCCCCAGTGAGTGGAGTGTAGGAGGTAGCTTATCAATGTTTCTCTCTCATGGATGTTTCTAACTCTATCCCTCTCTCTTCCTCTCTGTAAAAAAATCAATAAAATATATTTTTTAAATATGGTACATTTACACAATGCAATGCTATGCAGCAATAAAAAGAAAGAGCTCTTACCATTTGCAACATCATGGATGGACCTGGACAGTATTATGCTGAGTGAAATAGGCCAGTCAGATAAAGGTAAGTATCACATGATCTCACTTATAAGTGGAATCTAATGAACCAAATAAACTGGTGATCAAAAATAGACCCAGAGTCACAGAAGCATGAACAGACTGTTGGACCTCAGAGGGAAAGCATGGGAGGATGGGTGGGAAGAGATCAACCAATGAACTTGTATGCATATATACATAACCCGTGGACACAGACAATGGGGTGGTGAGGACTTGGAGGGAGTGGGGGTGGAGCTGGAAAAGGTTAATGGGGAGAGAGAGAGGGGAGGAGGACCTATGCTTTCAACAATAAAGATTTTAAAAAAGAAAAATGAAAAAAATAAACTTCATAAGAGATCAAGCAAAAGACTTTTCATGCATATAAGCATAACCAATAGACAGACACTAGGGGGGTGAGGACATATGCTGGGGGAGGAATGGCTGGGGAGAGGTCAATGAGGAGAAAAGCAATGTAAAAAAATACCCTGAAATGTAAATCTGAAAAAAAAAATCTTCCTCGGAGAGGTTAGGTGATGTCTGATGACGTTAAATACCAGTCAGCAGATAAGGACCGATAGGGCCTCACAAGCACAGGGGAGTGATTAAGTTGGGAATACAAACAAGAAATCCTTTCAGAACTAAACCTCAGCTCTCACATCTCCTCCAAAAGCTGATGACCAGGGTGAATTGCTTTATTAAATGCAATTCTTGGAACATTTTTTTTGTTTATAAAAAGTCTAAACTATATTTTCCTATTACAGCTTAATAAATGTGTTTTGATTGTAATGACTTGAGAATTGTGATAGAACTAGTTTGCTTTGTTCCCATTCTCTCTAGACATTCATGTAATGACTGCTGAAATATATTTCAGGGTCTTTTAAGGAAAAACCTGACATTATGCATCTTCCTGTAGAATATTGGTCCACTCTAAAAGACCCCAAAAGAACTAATTGGTATTTATAGCACCATTCATTCACATGGGAGAAGTGAAATACTAGCTTTAATCATCACGTGTAATGTTTTATATCCTGCTCTTGGTGACCAGGGCTCTGGGCTGTTCCCTACGCTATTTCCCAGCCAAGTGAGTCAACTAATAAGGCCTCAGGTCTTTTAGGAACATTGAAAGACTGATTGCTCTGCATAATCCTTTTTTCTTGGGGTTTTAAACCATTCATTTAAAGGAACCACCTGGCAGTCACCCCTGGCCCCTGGGGTTCTGATGCTGTCCTGGGTGAGGAGTGAGGCCACTAAGTGTCCTGGGGATCCATAAAATCCTAGGCCCCCTATAGCACACTTACAGCAGGTTACATAGATAATGAGTAGAGATGTGGTTTTGCCTGTATCAAACCTAAGTGCTTATCCAGAGAAGGTACATATTTGATCTGTTAGCAGTTTATCTTCTTGGTCAACCACATCAAAGAGGCATGTACAACCAACCAAGTAGATTGATTTTGTTTTCTTTAATCCTCACCCAAGGATATTTTTCCATTGATTTTTAGGGAGAGTGGAAGAAAGAGGGAAAGACAGAAACATCAGTATGAGAGAAACACATAAATTGGTTGCCTCTTGCACATGCCGCAACTAGGACTGGGGCTGGGGAGGAACCTGCAACAGAGGTACATCTTCTTGACCAGAATTGAACATGGGACTCGTTCATCTCCAGGCCAATGTTCTATCCACTGAGATAAACTATCCAGGGCGTATTGTTTGCTTAATGGGCAAATAAATGCTTTGGGCAAACAATGATGTGTGAGGCATACCAAGTGGATAGGGTATGGTTCTGGATGTAACGTTCCATCATCTATAATAAAGAAGATATTTCCTGGCAGATGGAAGGTGAAGTCCACAGACACTCCCCCTCCATGCTGCACAAAGCCACCATGAAGGACAGGCACCCTCACAAGGCCCTCTGCTGTAACACTGTAGAGCCTGCACACAGATATGATCTGTGTTGGGCCTTCCTAATTCTGACATATACAACTTAATTTCTATATACTTCATAGAGAATTCTAGATCTGAAGAAGAGACAGTATTTAATGAAATTAAATGTATCTATTTCTATTTCTCAATAACTGCTTAATATTGACTCTTTATTATCTATAATAATAAAAGCAAAATATGCTTATTAGATAGACCAGATGTCGTTCCATCCTTCCATCCTTCTACTCTTCTAGACAAAACCAGAACTGCAAGGGAAGCCTGGGACCTGGGTGCCAGCGGGAAGCTGGTGCCACCAGCTTGGGGAAGGAAGGCCTCTCTTGCACAAATTTCATGCATTGAGCCTCTAATATCCTATCTAATAAAGAGGGAATATGCTAATTGACTGTTATGCACTCAAAGATGGCGGTGCTCACAGCCACAAGATGGAAGCGCCCAGTCCCCTCAGCCCTTCTGGGTTGTGCAACACAGCCAAGTCTTAGGTAACCAGGGCTGGCCAAGACTTGCACTACCAGCAGTGTCAGCAGCAGCAAAGGTGTGATGGGGACATCACCTTCCCTGATCGCCAGATTGCCTCCTGCCCTTAAGGGGTCCTGAACAGTGAGAGAGAGCAGGCTTGGCTGAAGGACCCCCACACCAGTGTATGAATTTTCATGCACGGGGTATCTAGTCTATACTAATAAAAGGGTAATATGCTAAATAGACTGGGAGACCTTCCGGACGTCCTTCTGGACAAAGCCATTGTGGTAGGGCCAAGGCAGAGGTGGTTAGGGGCAATCAGGCCAGGAGGGGAGAACAGTTTGGGGTGTTCAGGTCAGTGAGGGGAGCCAGTTGGGGGTGAAATGGCTGGCAGAGGACAGTTGGGGGCAAACAGGCTGGTGGGGTGGCAATTGGGGGCAATCATGCCAGTGCGGGGGATAGCTGGGGATAAGCAAGTTGGCAGGGGGTTGTTGGGGGTGAAAAGGCTGCAGGGCGGGGCAGTTGGGGGCAAGCAGACTGGCAGGCAGAGTGATTACAGGCAATCAGGCAGGCAGGTGGTTATGAGGGGTCCCAAATTGAAAAGAGTGCAGGCTGGGCTGAGGGACACCCCCACCCTGTGTACAAATTTTGTGCACCAGACCACTAGTATATATATAAAACAAAACCTGCACAAAAATGAACAAAAAACTTAAGTGAATTCCTGGCACTGTGTTGGACCAAAAAGGAATACAAAGATTTGAGTCATTCAAATTGGATCAACTTTTCACCCCGGGTCCTGTTTACAGACTCTGAAGCTCACATGGCTGGAAGGAGACAAATATAGCCAGTTCTGCTTTGATCTGTAGTCAGTCTGGCTTTCCAATCTAGGCACAAAGGTGACATTTAAGAGGCAAAGGGATAAAATGACTTTCATTCCAGCCTTTTAAACATAGTGAAGATTCTGAACAAAGCTGAGGTAAGACTTAAGGCTACTTCTTTTTCATTACAAGTTCTTGTGTTTTTACAGAAATATAAATAATTATGTATATCCATCCCTCCCATTTCTTTTATTTTTAAAGATAAGGGCTGATTTGATGGCCCTTGCAGAACAATGGGTGAGGAAGAACTCTATAAGGCACAGCCCAAGTCAGTGCCCAACGGGTCCTCAAGCAAGTCTCCGGAAAAGACTACAACTTTGAAAACAATTAGTCCAACTTACAGAAAAGAAACAAACCCTTATTTATGTATCTATTTCCTTATCACTAAACAAGGGGTTGTCTGAGGCACCCAGATTCTTACTGCCTCATCTGTAAGCCCAGTCTCTCAATTTGAAATTAGTTACAAGAGATAAGGGAAAAGAGCAAGCTTATACATTAATCATTGAAGAACCTCATTAGTTTCAGAACAAAAAGTTTCCTTTCTCCATGTTACCCTCCCCTTTCCATTTTCACCCTTCTTTTTTTCAGATTTTAAATATATTTTATCAATTTCAGAGGAAGAGAGAGGAAGAGAGAGAGAGAAACATCAATGACGAGAGAAAATCATTGATTGGCTGCCTACTGCATGACCCACACTGGGGATTGAGCCTGTGAGCTAGGTTTGTGCCCTAACCAGGAATTGAGCTGAGACCTCTTGGTTCATAAATTGATGCTCAACCTCTGAGCTATGCTGGCTTGGCCCATTTCCATCCCTCTTGCAGCAAATCAGGGGAAGACAGGAGAATAGAGGAAGGTGAGGGATGTTGAGCCCATGCAGGAAAAGTCCACGGTCTGCGATATTGCCTAACAGACACATACCTATAGAGACAAACTTTTGTGACTGTCACCACAGGTTCTGATCTATGGGTTGTGGCCACAGGTGTCAGTATCTCCTTTGTTTGTGGGTTTGACATGTCTGAAAAGAAAACATTAAAACCACTAGTTCAACCAAAGATTCTGCCATTTACTATTTTATGCCAGAAACGGAAAGGCTCCATCCTGCTTTAAAAGAGCAAAAGTTCAGCAGTATCTTCTATATTCTTCCCACAGGCCCCTCTATTCTCACACACTCTCCAGCTGCAGCGGGCTGCAGGGGAGCCTCTTCATTCACTTCTGGGTATTATAGAAGACTCATTTATTCAGTCCTTAACACACAATCAGGGCAAAGTGACACTGGTATAGAACATGAGCAGAATAAAGGAAATTCTGTAAGTCTAAAACTTACAGTCCCTAAAGGAAAGGGTAGGAGAGAAAAACATTTGAGAGCTAAAATGCAAGTCTGTGCTTTTAAATACCTGTAATTCCATGAAAGGAGAGGGTGAGATTTCCCTTTTCCACTTGCTTCCAGAAAATAGCTGAAACAAGCTGGCAAGCACTGCCAACAGACTGGGGAGTATTTTCTAAAGACTATTCTAGAGGAGATTTGCAGGGTGTTACCTTGGGAGATTAACCCTCAGGAAACGTTTGTACAGTCAAGCCTCCCATCTTGAGCAATTCAGTTCTTGACCAAATTGTCCACAAAAATAATATCTTGGTTGTTGAACAAAAACTTCATTTCTCAACTTGATAATACTTTCATGCTGATACATGGCATGGCAAAAAGTCTCTCAGACAACAAACAAAGGGGAGAATGCACAGATGTGAGTCAGGTTACCGCCAAACCTCACCTGTTAACATCTCAGGAAATGTTTTTGCTTTTGTTTCTGGCAAAATGAATGAGTAGCACAATTTTAAAGCATAAGGAGGCTATTGAGAGTGCTGATGTTGCTAAGGGTGTGAAAGTATAATGACCACAGGCAATTGAAAAGGTAGGCAACTGATTTGAATAAGGGAAAAGCAGTGAGCTTGGGCCAGCATTTCGGAGGCAGTGACGTGTGTAAAAGGGAAGATGCCACATGATGACCCCCTGAAAGACAGCTCTGAATGAGCACTGACAGTGACTCATTCAAGGCCAGTAGGAGTAATTCCATAAATTTAAGAAGTGCTTGTACTATACATAAGGAGGTTAAAATTGGGAATCATTTGGAGGTTTGGAATGAATTCATTCCATTTACATTATTTCTAATGGGAAAAGATGATTTGGTTTTTGAACAAATCACTTCTCAAACAGCCTTCCAGAACAAATTAAGTCCGACAACTGAGGTCCCACTGTATTTTTGTCCCCTAGCCTCACCACACCCACATTATCGGTTCAAACACCAAAACTGAGCAAGTGTTGTCATATTTAATAAAATTTATTCCAGAAAATAAATTTTATAATTTCTTCCCCCAAAATTAATTGAGGACATGGGAATCAGTTTATGAGTCTTTCTCATACAGTGGTTTCATTTCAACATAATATACTTTCTTCAAAACCAAATTTCTGTTTGTAAGAATGGAACATCCAAGACATAGAACTTTCATGAATGCCTCCATTGTGAATGTGATTGAAGACATGGTTTTAATCAAATGCATTTCAAGGACACATGATAGAAAGTGAAAAGACCCCGCTCCCTGGATGTTGGGGAAAACATTCACTTTCATCCCTTTGTAGGACAAAAATACACTTGTCATTTTCAGTAGCAATGTCTATAGATCCTGGCTCTCAAAAGTATTACCTCATTCGCCTCAACTTATGAACATCATTCCTTCTTTAAAAATCTAGGAGGTTCTATTAATAACAAACAATTTGGGGATTGTTCAGAGAAAAGAGCAGGCCCTTAAGTACACAATCTCAAAGATGAAAGCAAGAATACAGGAAACCAACAGCAGGATAAATAGGGACTGCGATGTAATCATTCACTTACTCCAGTGTCCTCCTGTGTGACGGAGACTGACTGCCTGTGGGCACATACGTGCTTACCGCCACTGGCAACACAAAGGCTGCCAGTCTCATAATCGAGTGCAGCTTTGTGGCTGGACTTTTAGATCCAAAGTCATAACAACAGCAGGTGGAAGTAGGTGGATCCAAACCAGTCACCTTGCAATGATATTCATTTTATTTTTAAATGTTCATTTCCTTTCTAAAATAAAAGATTTTAAGTAAACTCTGAGTCTCTATTTCCCTTTGATCTCTGACAAAAGCATGTGGGGGGATGGCTGTGCACAGGCACTGTGAGCACGTTAAGCATGGCTACAACATGTGACATAGCAGCTCCTATTAATACACAGAGTCCCAAAGTGTTGAGAACAAATTGTTGTTATCAGGTCTATTAAAAAATAAAATGCAATGATTGTTAACAATGGATAGGAATCTGTCAAAATGTGACATTTAGTCACTTAAGGGGCACCACCTTCATGAGTCCATAGAAAGGAGTTCAATGTTGTGTTTCAATTGGGAGGCATCTTTGTACCTTTTAATTTTTTGGCAAATATGGGACAAAGAAATTATACATTCAAAATGGTTTGTAGCATTAGTTTCTAAACAATTCAGTTGTAATTTTTTAGAAAATATAAGAGACATCTGAAGGTGCCCATACTGCTGGAGGGGGGGGAAGAAAGAAAGAAAGAAAGAAAGAAAGAAAGAAAGAAAGAAAGAAAGAAAGAAAGAAAGAAAGAAAGGAAGGAAGGAAGGAAGGAAGGAAGGAAGGAAGGAAGGAAGGAAAAGAATCAAATACTGACCTAATAAAAGAATGGTTGGTTTTAGAATAAATATTTTCTAAAATATAAATTGAATATCTTCTAAAAGAACCTTCTTTGTGTTGAGGAGAAAAATAAGTGTTCAGAGAAATTTCTATGGTGCTCTTTTAGATGTAATAGTAATAGTTAAGTTGAAAATATAGGCTAATGCATTTGAAAAAATGGCAAAATTATTTATCAAGCAAATATATCATTTATATTATTTCAAAATGTCTGTCTAATTGGCACAAAATTCTTCAGTAACACTGAAATAAAACTACTTATATCAATAGTATAGTTCAAAGCTTAGTCACTGGACATGCATGGAGAGTTCTATGGCATGCATGCAGTGCTACCAATCTAGGAATAGTTAAACCATGAAAATCATTACTATGCAATGTATGTAATAAGCCCTGTCTTCCAGGAATTTAGAACTTTTAGGAAACAATCTTCTAATACTTATATTTTAAAATTTAATTACCAAAGACAGCATAGAATTTAAGGAGAGTAACTGCTGTTTTTAAATGAGTTCTGCCTACATCATTGTCAATAGAGCTAGTACTGTAAAATAATTTTTCCAAAAATTTTCAGAACTCCATAAAATTGAATGTCATGGCTGCTCTACTCCTTGGCGATGAATATTATAAAAGTCATTGCTACTTTTAAAAAATCAAGTTTAAAATGCAGTTATTCTAAGCTTAGCCAGTGTTGCTCAGTGGTTGAGCATCAACCTAAAGACCAGGAGGTAGGGTTCAATTCTGGTCATGGCACATGCCCAGAATGTGGGCTCAATCCCTGGTGCAGGAAGCAATGATTCTCATCGTTGATGTTGCTCTCTCTCTCCCTCTCCCTTCCACTCTGATTTAAAGAAAAAATACATTACTTTTACCATGCAGTTATTCTTCATTATATACACACACACACACACACACACACACACACACACACACACACACACTGAGTGGCCAGATTATTATGATCTCTTTTCCTATTGTAGGAAAATAATATGACCTGAAAAAGTAACTTCTTATAAACCTTATTTTTTAAACCTGTTGCATCTTGCAGGCCCATATCTTCAAACCGTCCACCTGTGTCTGGAAAATTAAGTTATATTAAATGGATCAAGATTTTTGCGCTTTTTTAAGTTGGTTTCTTTTTGTCATCCAATTCTTTTGTAAAGCTAAATATGAATTAATGCAGAATAATAGTAAAAAGGAACACCAGAAACAAAAATAATTCTAGAAAAACACTGTATCATTATGTTTACTTAATTTCTTGAATGGCAGATGATATAAAGGTCTGGGTAAAAAAGGAACTTGCACATTTCTCCTGAAATTTCTCTGGTTACAAATGAACCCTAAGAAGAATTTTACTAGAAAAATAATCAAATAGGAATGTGAAGAATCAGGATACACTCAAATTCCAATATTTTATACTAAGCTGCTCTTTTGCTAAGCACGATTAAGAAGAGAGACAATCAATAGTTAAAAATGATTAAGGTATAATCAAGATGGACAACCATTCCCTGGCATAATGTGGCATCACTAAGACATCGTTTTAACTTTTTGGTTCTGAAATGGTCCGAGAGTTATTACTTCTCTCTGCAGATGGGGCTGCTAAGAAGTAAAATCCTTGCTGTGGTGGTTTCTGAGTAGCGACCTGCACCCTTGAATTCTGGTTTTAGGCATAGGGTTGCTTTCCTGGCTGTGCTCCTTCAGCATCAACCGGGCAGCTCCCTGTGCAGCTGCTGGCAAAGGGAACCTGTGTGAGTTTTCCCTGGCATGGACACGAATACCAGATCCACAGGGATACCAGCAAAACAAGCCCAGCAGAGAGTTCCTTCTCCACCTTTTATTTTTTAAATCCTCACCAGAGGATATGTTTTTATTGAATTTGAGAAAGAGAAGAGACAGAGAGAAAAAGTAAAAGATACACAAAGAGAAAGAGAATGAAATAGAAAAGGAAAGAGGAAGAAGGAAGGGAGGGGAGGGCGGGAGCCAAGGAGGGTGGAGGGAGAAAGGGAAGACACAAAGAAAGGAGTGGAATATTTTTTACTCCAGGAGCTGGGGACACGGCTAGTCTCTGGTTTCCCTGTGGCTTTTTAGTTTCTCTGATGTCTTTTCTCTCATGCTCTGAAGCCCTTGTGTTTGGTAGAAAGATCCAACCACTTCAACAAAAGAGACACATCCAGCAATTGTGTAATTCATTGTTGCCATGCAACACATCACACTTTATCTACTTGTGACATCACCGCCTGGATGCAGACCTCCTGTGGGTGTCTCCCAGGCTCCCTGCAGAGGTGCCCAGGCTCAACACCAGCCTGCTGAGGTCAAGCTAATGTTTCTCTCCCAGGAAAACAGACAGAAGGGAGCAGGGCAGCAAGGAGACACACAGCCCCATGGTGTTCATGCTCCTTTCAAGCAAAGGGAAAGTTAGAAATTGATATTTTTCATCTTCTACTACACATCTCTCATTTTAGAGAAAGACCTATGGAAAATGACAAGGTGGCTAGGGTGACTACATAACAAAGCCATGAAAATGGCACTAGATAGGCCAGACACAGCAGGTTATTAGAGCGGTCAGCTTTTTTTGAAATTTAAAAACAATAGTAAACCCACTAGCTGTTCACTTACCCTGAAGATGTAACAGAGATCAACTGTTTATGAACGAGACAGCAGAGGCAGATTTGTTTGGACTCACTGGATGGAACAAAAGAGAAAGCTTCCAGGAACAAGTGAGTTTATGTGCAGCTGGCTGAAGGGACTGCTTTCACTTCTGAAAGCAATGAATTTGCTCAAGAGGGCAGTTTTCCTTCTCTTAAAAATGCAAACAATGATGCCAGCCTATAAACCCCTTACTAGTGCTATTGTTAATAAAGCCAGGAAGGGTTGCAAAAGATTTAAAATGATATCTATATCACCCTAAGCGGTTTGACTCAGTAGCAAGAGCATTGGCCTGTGGACTCAAGGGTTCCAGGTTCAATTCCAGTCAAGAGCATGTACCTTGGTTCTGGACACACACCCAGTAGTAAGTGTGCAGGAGGCAGTTGATCGATGTTTCCAACTATCCTTCTCCCTTTCTCTCTGTAAACAAATCAGTAAAATATATATTAAAAAATATATATCCTGTCTAATAAAAGAGTAATATACAAATTAACCACCACTCTGTTACATCCACAAACCACGCCCACCATCCAATCAGGAGCAAGTATGCAAATTAACCCAACCAAGATGGATGTGGACACAGAGAGAACAGGAGGCTTGAGTTGCCCCTGGCAATGGAGAAATCCAGGCTTTCCTCACTCCCTGGGCTACCTTGGCCTCCATTAAAGGCTACCAAGTTTCAATTATAGAAGATAAATAAATCCCAAATACCAGGGCCTCCACTTGGATCACCAGGGGGTGTGGCTGACCTGCAAACTACCAGGAGACATGGCTGGCCCCTTGCCCAGGCCATCCCATGCTCCAAGGGAAACCCAACTCTGATCCAGGACACCCTGAGGGCAAACCAGCCGGTCTCACCCATGCAACAGGCCTCTATCCTATCTAATAAAAGAGTAATATGCAGATTGACCATCACTCCAACACACAAGATGGCTGCCCCCATGTGGACACAAGATGGCCACCACAACATGGTCAGCAGGGGAGGGCAGTTAGGAGGGACCAGGCCTGCATGGGAGGGCAGTTGTGGACAATCAGGCCATCAGGGGAGGGCAGTTAGGAGTGATCAGGTTGGCAGAGGAGGGAAGTTGGGGGCAACTAGGCCTGTAGGGAAGGACAGTTGGGAATAACCAGGCTTGCAGGGGAGGGCAGTTAGGGGCAAACAGTCTGGCAGGGGAGCAGTAAGGCACTAATCAAGTTGGCAGGGGAGTGGTTCAAGGGTGTTCAGGTTGGCAGGCAGAAATGGTTAGGGGAAATCAGGAAGGTAGGCAGACAGGTGAGCAGTTGGGAGCCAGCAGTCTGGATTGTGAGAGGGATGTCCGACTGCCCATTTAGGTCTTATCTTACTGGGATTGGGCCTAAAGGGGCAGTTGGACATCCCTCAAAGGTTCCCAGATTGGAGAGGGAGCAGGCTGAGTTGAGGGACACCCCCCATGCTCGAATTTCGTGCACCAGGTCTCTAATCTATACTAATAAAGGGTAATATGCAGATTGTCCAGGACACCCTAACAGTAATGACTGAACAGCAATCTGCATAGAGTGATAAGGCCAGCAGGGAGGTTAGTGAGGGATGACCAAACAACTGAACTTCAGGCTGTGTGGGGTGACCAGGCCAGCGGGGGGGGGGGGGGGCAGTGAGGGCCAACCAGGCCAGCAGAAGGAAAGCATGAGGGGTGACTGTGCCATCAGGAGTACAGTTGGGGGTGACCAGGCCAGCAAGGGGGAAGTTGGGGGCAACCAGGCTGGCAGAGAGGGCAGTTAGGTATGATCAGGCCACAGGCAGAGGTGGCTAGAGGTAATTAGGCTGGTGATGGGGGCATTTAGGGGTGACCAGGCATGCAGGCAGGTGAGCAGTTAGGAGTCAGCAGCCTCGGATTGTAAGAAGGATGTCCAACTGCCAGTTTAGGGCCAATGGGATCAGGCCTAAACCAGCAGTCAGATATCCCTTGAGGGATCCCAGATTGGAGAGGTTTCAGGCTGTGTTGAGGGGACTCCCCTATGCACAAATTTTGTGCACCGGGCCTCTAGTAAGTATATATATATATATATGTATACACACACACACACACACACACACACACACACACACACATATGGATATTCATATGTGTGTGTGTGTATACATATATATAAAAGAAAAATGCTACTTGACCATACCTCTGCTATACCTACAGCCAATCAGGAGTGACATGCAAATTAAGCCAATGAACATGGAGGTAAATTTGCATATGCAGGATGGGAGGGCTGCTCCTGATACTACTCTTGGGGTTCAGGCCACCATCGGGGACAAGTCAGGCCAGGCAGGCAGCACCGAGGCCACGATCAGTAATTAGGCAGATGGGGGGGGGGTGCAGCAGCACCTGACACCACCTGCAAGGTCCAGGCAGGCCTGGCAGGCTGTGCCTGACACCACCCGCAGAGTTCAGGCCGCCATCAAGGATAGGGCAGGCCAGGCAGACTGCTCCTGACACTTCCCACTGGATCAAGGCTGTGATCAGTAGCCAGCAAGTAGGAGAGGGAGGATGGCAGCACCTGACACCGCCTGTAGGGTCTAGGCTGCCATCAGGGTCAAGCAGGCTGGGCAAGCAGTGCCTGACACTGCCTGCACGGTACAGGCAGTCATCAGGGACCTGGGTAGGCGGGGGTGGCCAGGGTCTCTGGGATCACTGTCTACCCCTGGGTTGCCTGTGCACACTGGTTGAGCAGGCTGGGCTTAAACATTTTAATGAAAAATTGGATGCCTGTGCCTCAGCCCACTGCACCACATCTCTAGGGAGGAGAGGGCAGTGGGCATTTAGCAGGCACCAGGGTTTGGAAGGGACTGGGAGCAACCTGCAGGCATGCTAAGAGGTGCTGAACCATGATGACGCAGAGGGCTGGCTGATGGAGGTGCACAAAGGTGCAGATGAGGCGGATCTTGCAGGCTCTGAGGTAGAAAAGTGCATCTACAGCCTGATGGACTAAATGGCTTTTGTGAAGAAGGTGCATGAAGAGGATATTGCTAAGCTGCAGGTGCAGATCCAGTACACTCAGATCCCTGTGGAGATGGACATGCTCTTCAAGTCTGACCTTTCTGCCACACTCAAGGACATCCATGCCCAGTACGAGAGGCTGGCTACCAAGGACATGCAAAATGCTTGTACAAGAGCTGCTTCACCATGGTGACCTGTAACACCTATGGGGTGCAAGCAGCCAAGGAAGAGGTGTGTAAAAGCTGCCACCTGATCAAGGCCTAGACCCTGGAGATCAGAGCATGTTGGAGCATGAACTAAGCTTCGGGAAAGCAGCTGCTAGAGCTGGAGGATAAGCAGAACTCTGATGTCAGTGCTATTCAGGACACAATCAACAAATTTAAAAATGAGTTGAGAACTACAAAGAGTGAAATGGCATATTTAAAAGAAGACCAGGACCTTCTCATTGTGGCTTTGGACGTTGACATTGCAGCTTACAGGAAACTCTTGGAAGGTGAGGAGACCTGGCTCAGTTTCACCAGTGTGGAAAGCATAGCCAGCAGCTACTCCCAGAGTTCCCAGGTCTTTGGTGATCTGCCTATGGTGGTTTACAGATCAGCTCCTACTTGATGTCTGCTTACTTCTTCCCTTCTTAATACCCCTGCCACATCCAGGAGGAGCAGATCGAGGTGGAGACCACTGAAGCTGCAAAAGCCGAGGAAGCTAAGGATGAACCCCCTTCTGAAGGAGGAGCTGAAGAGGAGGAGAAGGGGAAGGAAGTGGCTGACAAAGAGGAATGAGAGGAAGAATGTGCCAAGGAAGAATTTGAGGATGCAAAGGAAGAAGAATAAGGAGGTGAAGGTGAAGGAGAAGATGCCAAAGAAGCTGAGTATGAGAAGAAAGATTAAGGTACTGGGGAGGAGCAAGCAAGCAAGAAAAGACTGAGTTCCTTTTTCCTTAATTATTTTAAGAATATCCTCCTGAAACCAGGTCAACCCCATCACCAATCAAGCAGTTAGGTTACCGATATTACATGAATTAACATCTGAAGTGACTCAGGTTGGGCATTAAATGTTGAGCTATGACTTTTCTCCTTATGCAGAGTATCTGTTTGCTTACAGAATGGCTTCCTGGCTTGCTGCCAGCCTGTGCATGGTCCATGCTTATGAGTTCAGGCTCTACAAGAATGTGAATAATTCCAATGTTTACAATAAAAACACATGAATATATGAATTCACTGTTAATGTTAAACTTCATGGAAAAAAATAGTCCCTTGAATCTTTGGTGGTTAGAAATTAAAGACCTCAAATCATGTGAAATAAACAGTAAATAAAGTTACACTGAATAACAAAAACAAAACAAAACAAATAAACAAACAAACAAAAAAACATTAGGGGCCAGCAAACATTCAAATAACTGAGGAATCATTCCTAAATCAGGAAGGGAAGTCACAGGGTGTATATTATTGCTATGAATACAGTATTTCCTATTACTTACAACATATACAATGTAATATATTAGATGCCTTTCTCTCACATAGAATATGTATTCTCATAGAGTAATACTGGTGCATATGTTATAGTTATGGCCGTATGTGATATCCTATCTATATTAATAAAAAGGTAATATGCTAATTAGACCATGAGACCTTCCAGAAGTCTGTCCAGACAAAGCTATGGGGCTGAGTTAGGGGTGATTAGGCCAGGAGGGGAAGGCAGTTGAGGGTAATCAGGCCAGGAAGAGAGGGAGGGTAGTTGGGGCTGATCAGGTTGGTGGGGGGGATGCAGTTGGGGGCAAGCAGGTTGGCAGAGGGGACCAGTTGGGGCAATCAGGCCAGCAGGCAGAGTTGTTAGGGTAGATCAAGCAGGCAGGCAGGTGAGCCGTTAGTAGCCTGCAGTCTCGGACTGCAAGGGGGTTGTCAACTGCCAGTTTAGGCCCGATCCCACAAGGGCCTCAGATTGGAAAGGATGCAGGCTGCAGGCTGGGCTGAGAGACACTCTCGCCGCCCACCACCCCACCCCCCCCGCACAAATTTCGTGCACTGGGCCAATAGTGTGTGAGTGTGTGTGTGTGTGTGTGTGTGTGTGTGTGTGTGTGTGTGTATTCCTGATACTGATAAAGAAACCAAGATACATATTTCTAAACATCAGATATCTGTCATTTTTAAAAATATAAATGAACTATATACTAGCCAACGTGAACAATGATATTCAAAGCTCTGTTTGCTTCTGAGGAAGTGCCACAACTAGACTAGGAAGCTATGGGTGCAGTGAGAGTTCAGGTAGGTAGGAAAGAGCTGAGGAAGGAGCCATTGATCCTGTGGGAGGAGAGGTTCCTCCTGCAGGCAGTTTCCTTAGTGCTGGCCTCGCAGCAGTGGGATTCCTGTTTTAAAAAAGGTGCAAAGATCTTGGAACCTCTAAAATACTCACAAAAGAGCCAATAATTATAACCCAAGTTCAGAAAGGCATGTGCCTCTTTCAGGGACAGATGCATATGGAGGAGAATCCTCTGATATAAGAAATATGCCTCTGATTTATCTTCATAGAAAAGAAACAGCATGTGGCCAGGTGGCTGCTGAATTTCCCCAAAGCAAACAGGATGTGGGGATGGGAAGAGAGGATGAGAACTCTACACATGATTCCCCTAGACCTGTAGTCGGCAAACTGTGGTTCATGAGCCACACGTGGCTCTTTGGCCCCTTAAGTGTGGCTCTTCCACAAAATACCACAGCATGGGCGGGTCTATTTTGAAGAAGTGATGTTAGAAGAAATTTAAAAAATTTGGCTCTCAAAAGAAATTTCCGTTGTTGTACTGTTGATATTTGGCTATTTTGACTAATGAGTTTGCTGACCACTGCCCTAGACAAAGGAGGTGGAGGCAACTAGAAAAGGCCCAGCCCATTTTTTTTAAATGGTCCCAGAGGAGTCCGCAGGAACTGGGTGATCCATTAGGAACTAGGTGGCCAAATGGTGCTCAGTCAATGAGGAACTGGAGGAGGGTCTAAATAAATAGGCTCCATCCCCTGCCGGATGTGTTATCTTGTACAATGGATGCTTGCTCTCAAGAATGCTATTAAAGTCTCATATTTTGTTATGCTTCTGTTTCCCAGTCCATCATTTGAAATTTGGACAGGTGAGCTATTTCCCACAATTTGGGGGTGCATCTGGGACCTCTGTATCCATGAAGAGGGAAAGGCTGGTTTAAGGGGAGGAGTGTCCCACCTCATTTTGAATGGCCTCTTGGCCTGAGTCCCAACAATACCATAGAATAGGTCCAAGGCTGATTTTCCTTGGAAGATGGTGAAAATGACACAAGAGGGATATATGTGCAGCAACCAGCCAAGACACATGAATGGGCCAAAGTGTGTTTTGGTGGTTGGGTATCCTCAGCGGTCAAGTACCTGTGACTGGGAAATGTCTGGGACATAAAGCAGGTATGGATTCTGGTTTGTGGTTCCATTCTCCCACAGGGGAAATGGCCAGAGAGGGAAAAGTGGACCTCAGGGTTTGTAAGAAATCTCCAAAAGGAGGGATTTAGCACTCTCGGGAGTGTAAGATGCCTCCAGAATGAGAGGTTGAGCACAAATGGTCACAATGGACCTGCTAAGGATGAGAAACAGAAACTCTAGGCCTAGGGAATATGTCCCCCCAAAATAGTCCATTGGGAGAATGCTGAGGTTCTGGGGAGGCAGTTTCCAAAACAGGGACAGAAGACATTGCTCTGCTTTAGTGGTTCTTAATGCAGGGCATTCTGTGGTGTGAACTTTTAGTGTGTTGTGCGCACCTGTTTAAGAGTCTTGCTGTTGATGTTTTATGTCTCTTTGTTGTTTAGTTAATTTGTCTAAAGATGGGGCAAGGCCCATTTTGGGGAAGCCCAGTCATGTGTGGTGAGGCTGAATTCGTGACAAAGATAACAGGAAAGTCCCAGCAGCTGCCAAGAATCCTTAATCTCCTTAATCTTGGGGACTCTTCCTGCTCTCCCTCTCAGAGCTTTAGCCACCAAAAACTCTTAGCTAATGAGATTTCTGTCTGCATGTCTGTAATGTAATTTTGGCCTTCTATCTTTTAGGGACTTTAGTTTACTTTTTCTTGGTTTATGAATATAGGAACAAAGATTACATGGGGAAGTAGGCATTACAGGCATGGGAAAGTAAGCTACACAGGCAGGGTTGGGCAGTAAGATTAATGTTTCCACGATAATGGGCAGTTTTTGAATGAAAATGGACCACATTCTAAGGGTGACTCCCAGGTCCTGGGGGCAAGCAATTCCTAGCCGGGTTGGTATGTCCTTTTTTGAACATAAAGAACAATCATGGTTAATAGCATAATTAATATTTCCAATAACCATAACTAGTCCCCAATGTTCTATTCCCCCCCCCCCCGCCGCCATAGCTTTGGGAGGTACAGATCTGTAGAAGTACCCTTTAGCAGTGAAGGGGGTGCACTCTTGTTTTATAAACGAAAGTAAATATATAGCATTTTCACATTAAAGCCACTGAAGGCTGGTGAGTTATCCCTGCTACAAAATTTGTCAAGAAAATGCTTTGGGTAATAACTGGCTTTAAAATCTCAGAGTTGTTAAGACATAATAAATAGATGTCAGTAAAATGAAGGAATTACGATAAAACTTTTTGTAATAATTGTAAATATCCTATCTAATAAAAGGAATAATATGCAAATCAACCATCACTCTGTCACAAAGATGGCAGCATCCACAGCCATAATATGGCAGCACCCAGTCCTCTCAGCTCTGCCAGAATCCCCCAGTCCTGGGGGAGGAGGAGCAACCATTGAGAGTGGGCAGCATAAGTGTCTTGGTGGAATGCTTGTTTTGTTTCCATGGTGATGAGGCAAGCATTCCAGCCACAGCTTGGCCTCTGGGCCATGGAGAGCCTCTGGGCAGTGGTGCAGAGCGGCCAGGCCCCACAGAGAGCTATTGGTGCACGGATTCATGCACAGGGCTACAAGTGTTAATAATAAAAGTCCAGTCACTTAAGAGGAGACTGTGCTCTCTATTGGAGAAAGAGGCCAGTCGTCCCTCTCCCTATAAAAGTAGAGAAGCCTAGAAGAGAACAAGGGCAGTCAGAGAAGGGGGATCCCTTGCTTGACTCTCCCTCCCTATGTGACCAGGGGACAATCTGAGGAAACAGCCAAGATGACGATTTATAATCCCAGCCTCCCCTTCAGGAGGAGGGTTGTCCTGATAGGGCTCCAACAAGCCCTGAGGCCTTTGGGTCACCAGAAACCAGCTCTTTTAGGTTGCAAAAGGAGTTGGAGCAGTAAAAGAAAAAAAAAGTTAAAGCCTCTGCTGGAAAACCCACATGGCTTAATTGACCAGCTAGACCCATTTTGGGACCACAAGTGTATACATAGACCTGAGTTAATGTCTCTCTTGGGACTACTATTCTTAGGAAAAGAAGGGGGAATGATTTGAATGTCAGCTTTGGCTAGCTGGGAAAGGGAGCACCTGGCTGGTCCTAGTGTGCTTGCAGCAGATGTAAAATTTCCAAATCTAGGAGCTCCAGTGGGACTTTAACAACCAGGACCATAGGGGACACATGAGAGATCTCAAGAGACTAATAATTAAAGGGATTATGGAAGCAGTCCCCCCATCTCAGGACCTAAATAAAGCCTTTAATGTTCAACAAGGCAAAGGTCTTCCGAATTTTACAAAGACTAAAAGATCAAATGAGAAAGTACTCTGGGCCAGACCCTAAACACCCATTGGACCAGAAATATGAAAATTACATTTTGTCACCAATAGTTGACCTAACATCTCAAGAAAACTGCAAAGTTAGAGAACTAGAAAGATAGAAGTGTAGAAGGACTGTTGAAAGAGGATCAGAAGATCTATGTACATATAGATGAGAGAGGCAGAAACAGCTAGCCTAATGCTCACAACTATAGAACAAGAGGCCCGGGGAAGGGCTGGCCCTAAGGGCCAGAAAGAGAGGCCACAGCAGTATGAGTACCTCAAAAGAGAGGGAGCACATGGGTCACACATGCACACACACAAAATAGGAAGGGACCTTCAGTGAGCCTTTAGATCCCAAGGCCAGCATTCTCACCCTCTTTCCAAAGAACAGTTTCTTAGTAGGCCTGATAGATCGGAAGCTGGACACATTATCACCCAAACCTTAGCATGTTATTTCTAAAGGAAAAATTTGGCAGATTTAAATCCAAGCAGCTTAGGGCCTAGAAACTACAGTCCTAGAGGAGGCGGCAGGGCTTGCTCCCTCCCCCCTCTGCCTTCTCTCCAGCCTCATATGCCTAATTGGTAACTTAAAAGCTTTCGAGCATTGCTGGGTTAAATAGAAAAAAAATATTTCAATACCTAAGTATTTTGAAATAACATGATACTGACACATTAATTAATCTGAGTATGCCTCATATGGAGAATATAGAGGAAGGATTTGAATCTATTAATTGGCTATGTCTTGTATTTTATTTAAAATATATCCTTAAAAATGTGAAGCATTACTAATATGAGAAATGGTAAGTAATTAACTTGCCAGGCAAAATTTAAGGTTTCTAAGAGTTAAAAATTCTAGCTAATGGGAAAGAAATTACATGGATTTGCTAATAGAAGGCATGAAGTATGGAGATGCATTATTGAAATAATTAGAAAATTTAGTTGTTCAAAAGCTAAGTGAAAAAAACATTTGTGAAAATTATAGAGGGATTGTGAAGAGAAATCTTAAAGGGAAATTATACATAGGTGAATTTAAAATAGATTAACACAGAATTTGTTTGGAGCTTTTCCAGGGAAAAAGTTTTCTGTTAAAAGGAAAAAGGTTTTTCCTGTATTTGCCTAGGAACCAAAAGTTCTATAAATTATTAGACTAGTTACATATTGTTATATTTTAATCAGCTACTTTATTGCTTAAAAAGTAATCTTATTTGTGGGAACTGAAATTTTACTAGCTTATGTTTGTCTTTAATACCCTCTTGCCACTTTGAATGATATGTAATCTTTTGGCAGGATGGGTTTGACAATCTTCCTAGGGTCTGAATTTTAACAAAAGGTTTTTGACCTAGAGTTCACTTTAGGTCATTCCAACAGGCCCTAGAATGTTTCAAGGATTTGTTTTCTCTTTATGAAGAAAAATTTTATACTGAAGGTACATAGGAACCTTTCTCAAATACAGTTAAAATTAATAGTTATTGGTTATAGTATTATAGAATGTTGTGTTTTGCAGAAAGGACAAGATTCCATGTTATTTGCATTATAATGAAATACATAACCATGTCATTTTAAGTTTCTTGCTATTTGGAGACAGTTGTTGTTTTGTTATAATGCATTTGGAAAAATGTATATCTTCTGAGGAATTCATGGGAAGGATTGGCAAGGAAAATCAAAGGCCTTAAAGCAGGTCAGTGTATTTTTCTCCCTATATTATCCCTCTGAAATTTAGCAATTCTCAATGACAATGCATTTCTTCACATAAATTCAATAATACTGGTTTCCAATGGTGGTTTTTATTGACTGAAAACTTTGACTGGAGTGCTATGTTTTATTTTTTTATTTTTTATTTTTTATTTTTTATTTCTACAACACGAATTTATTCGTTGTCTAGGATTTCATCAAGTAGATGACATCTAACTTATCGAACACCTTCTGTTGCACAGTTAATTTTCATTATTGCAAGCAGTTAGTGTTTCCTATGTTTTCTTGGAGTGCTATGTTTTAAAGAGCCCTGTCTGGACTCTGGAGACTTGAAACCAATGAGAGCGCCATGTATCTTGCTTGGTAACTCTGAAAATGGATGGCACTGGAGCATCGGGCCCATACCCTGCCATCACTGATAGTCAGAGTGGGAGGGAAGCAGCGAGGGTGCTTCTGCATTCCTGCCTAACCCCCCATCTGCACTAAGCTACAATGAGTAGGAGGGCTGCTGTGGTGGGCCTTGAAGCCAAGGGCAAGGGCCCAGGTGGTGCCACAGCAGATAAAGATCTTGGTGAGGAATTCACCTAACCCAGCAGATATTGCAGGCAGGCCCAATAGCAGCTGGATGGCTTGGCTTCTCAGCCTTGAGGGGCACATTGAGACTCAATCATGAAATTCCAGCAAAGGCAGTCAGTTACCATTCTTGTGTTTATACAATCAGGCTGAATTGAAACTAGACTTAATGAAATAGATAAATTGGTCTTAATTTGGCTCTTTAATAAAAAATAAGGGTGATTTTAGGAAGCAAAATTCTATTTCAATAGGGAATTATTAGAACAATTTTTTTCCTTTCACCAGACCATTTGTTGTAATTCTTGCTGTTCTAATTGCTTAATAATACTACATTTTATAATACAGTTTGCCTCCACCAGGTAATAAGCTCACCTCCTTCCATCCCCAGGCCTCATCATCCCTCTGACAGACAGCAAAGATCTCTTGGATCTGAGAGAAACCTTCGCCCCTCTTCAGCATGGAAGCAGTTAAGAGGCCACCAATGCCCCTTTCCCTGGAAGAATTCAGAGCCAGGATCCTTGAGGGGATGTGGTAGGCAGTTAAACAAACATGGGCAGATCAAGGATGATGGGTCAACCCTGAGATGTGCTTCTCACCACTTTCAACTACTCTGAAGCCGACAGTGAAGGAACCTGTGTGGATTCTCTTTCCCTCTCCCTTCTTTGAAGAAAGCCAACAGGTTTTAGAACAGCTAATGAAGATAAAAATCAGAGTAAGAAAAAGAGGGGGAATTTGTAAGAAATATGCCTCTGATTTATCTTCATAGAAAAGAAACAGCATGTGGCCAGGTGGCTGCTGAATTTCCCCAGAGCAAATAGGATGTGGGGATGGGGGAGAGGATGAGAGTTGTACACATGGCTGATAGCACAGGTCCTAGGGTGATTCCCCTAGACAAGTGGTTCGAAAACTGTGGTTCTTTGGCCCCTTGAGTGTGGCTCTTCCACAAAATACCATGGCCTGGGTGAGTCTATTTTATAAAAGTGGTATTAGAGGAAGTTTAAGTTAAAAAAAATTTGACTCTCAAAAGAAATTTCAACTGTTGTACTGTTAATATCTGGCTCTGTTGACGAATGAGTTTGCTGACCACTACCTTAGACAAAGGGAGGTGGAGGCCACTAGAGAAGGCCCCAGCCCATATTTTTAAATAACTCAATGGGAGACAATAGACCTGGGGGATCCATTAGGAAATCGGTGATGAAATAGTCCTCAGCCAATGAGGAACTGAAGGAGGATCTAAATAAATAAGCTGTGTCCCCTGCCCCACCTTCATTTCTGTACAATGGGTGCCCACTCTTGCGAGTATTATTAAAGTCTCATTTTCACCATGCTTCTGTTTCCTCCTCCATCATTTGAAATTTGGACAGGTGAGCCATTTCTCACATCTGAGCAGCCTGCATCAGCTTCCACAGAGGCCAGCAGCTAGTCTGGGGCAGTCTCTGTAAAGTCCAAGTCTCCCTTTTGGTCCAGAGGCTGGGCTGGAGCCCATTCTCTTCCAGGCTATGTGGAGTTTCATAACATCACTTTCAGGCCAGACAAAATTGTCAACTTAAAGATTAGCCTGCTGTATTTGGTCAAACAGTTAATTAACTTGCCCATAAATGCCTTGGCAGGGCCAGACCCAATTATTTCTAGGGCCTTATACAGCCCAAGGGTTGGCTGTTCCCACTCCTGGTTTAGAACAACAATAAATAACTAAATAAAACACGTTTTTCTAGTCTCCACCAAATTAAAGTTTGGACAGAAAAAATAGTTATTACCCATTTCTTGCTCTAAACTTTTCCCCAAACCAATCTCTTGCTGCATTCCAGCCCTGATATCCACCCCATCCCTAACATAGTCCCACCCTAAGACTCTCTCCACTGGCCATCCTGTTACCCCTCTCTCTCCTTCTCTCTTTTCTCTCTCTCTCTTTCTGTCTTTCTTCCCCATGCTCTCTCTTTCATACATGGCACATGCGCACATGTGTGCGTACACACACACACACACGCACACGCACATGCACACGCACCGCTACTTAACAACAACAGAATGACAACCAACATCTGTTTGTAAGAGAGCCAAGAGTAAACCTTAGCATTTGATGGCCAGGTTTCTTTTTGCTATTTACCCTAACTCTAACAGAAGAAGTATTAAGATTTATATTCAACACTGGCTCCAATGAGACAGCAGTTCTACACCTCTAGAGCTACTTCAAGGTGAAGTGATTTTAGACAAAACCATCACAGTCTTTATGTCTCCCTGGAAATGAGCCTTGTCATATCCAATGCAATAAACGAGTTTCCTAAAACACCATAGGTCTTTTCCTAACACATGCACCTTCTGATTAGAACCATGGACCTTGTGTGTGTGTGTGTGTGTGTGTGTGTGTGTGTGTGTGTGTGTATGTGTGTGTGTGTATCTGTGTGTGTTGTGTGTGTTATATGTGTGTATGTGCAGTGTGTATGTGTGGTGTGTATGGTGTGCATATGTGTGTACATGCATATATATGACTAGTAGCCATCATGCAGTATCGCACACAATAGGCTGTCCACCACTTCCATGGGAGCTGGGAGAGACCTGCACCAATTTTGCAGGAGGTAGGAGGACTGCACTCCTTCTGTGGGAGGCAGGACTGCCATGTCTTCTCCAGTCTGGCCCCATTATCCCTGTCTGTGGGGGCTGGACTGAGCTGGGCGTGGCAATGAAACAAGCATTCTGCAAAGCTGCTCACGCTGCCTGCTCTCAGAGGCCATGTGGAGTTTCATAACATCACTTTCAGGCCAGACAAAATTGTCAACTTAAAGATTAGCCTGCTGGGGAGAGAACTTAAGATGGCGCCATAGGTGAGCACCTATCTAGCTGTCCACGCAACAATTCTGAAACTACAACTTAGCAACGAAACAGACAACACCCAGAAATCGCCGGAGAGCTGGCTGTGGGGAAATCCCGGTGCATGAGAGTAAAGGCGGTGACTCGGGAGCAGCGGTGTGCAGCTTTGAGGTTCGGAGCGCGAGAGAGCGGTGAGGGACGGGCGGCAGACAGCCGGCCAGGCTGGTTTTCTCCTGCGAGGAGGGCGGAGGTCTCCCACAGCACCGACCCCCCAGTTCCAGGCGAGCTCCCAGGTCGGGGAAAGGAGGATCCCCGGCGCGGCTGAGGTCTGTGTGTTTGGGGAGAGTGCACGAGTAAATTGGAGTGCGCAACCGGGCAGAGAACGCGGGCAGAGAACGCGCAACTACTGGTTTGGAGACCACCATACTGCTTTGTTTTACACCCCTGAGTGAGTCTTTGACTGTGCAGACTCAGTTAGGGAGAGGCAGAGTTGTCTGGCAACGGGGAGACTAGCGGTGGATTTACATAGCCACGCAACACCGAGACCCGTGAGCCGCACAGATAAGCACAGATAAGCCGACGCCGCGAGCCCCATAGACCTGAAACGGGGAGGGAGCCAGGAGGGACGAACGTAAGCCCGACGGACCCCGCCCATCAGACGCAAACTCCGCGCCAAGCAGGGCGGGCCCAAGCCCGACGCTGCGCCCCCAATAGACACAAACTGCTTGCCAAGCAGGGCGGACCTAAGCTTGACGCTGCGCGCCCTTTAGGGCGGACCTAGGGCTGAAGCTGCGCGCTGCAAAGGAAGCTGAGCCACTGGTTCCTTAGAGGATACAGGATACCTATCACACACCGCTAAGGAACCACTCAGGAAAACAGCAACAATGCAGAGAAAAGGAAAGAACTCAGCTGTGAAAGAAATGGAGGAAAAAAGACGATTAGACATAGAGTTTAAAACCACAGTAATTAGGTTTATGAAGAGACTACTAGATAAGGCGGATAAAATTAATGAGAACTATGCCAAAATAAATAACACTTATAAAGAAATGAACAATGCTTACAAGGATATGATAAAAGACCAACTAGAAATTAAGCATATACTGACTGAAACAAAAAATATTATACAAAGACCTAAAAGCAGTCCAGACGACCGCAAAAACCAAGTCAAAGATTTGAAATACAAAAAGGCAAAATTCACTCAGCTGGAAAAGCAGAAAGCCAAAAGAGTCCAAAAAATTGAAGATAGTATAAGGGGCCTCTGGGACAACCTCAAGCATACCAACATCAGAATTATAGGGGTGCCAGAAAAAGAGAGAGAGCAAGATAATGAAAACCTACTAGAAAAAATAGTGACTGAAAACTTCCCCCACCTGGTGAAAGAAATTGACCTGAAAACCCAAGAAGTGCACAGAACCCCAAAATATAGGAATCTAAAGAAGACCACACCAAGGCACATCATAATTAAGATGCCAAGAGCAAAAGATAAAGAGAGAATATTAAAAGCAGCAAGAGAGAAACAGATGGTTACCTATGAAGGAGCACCCATACGACTGTCAGCGGATTTCTCAACAGAAACGATGCAGGCCAGACGGGAGTGGCAAGAAATATTCAAAGTGATGAACAGCAAGAATCTACAACCAAGATTGCTCTATCCAGCAAAGCTGTCATTCAGAATTGAAGGTCAGATAAAGTGCTTCACAGATAAGAAAGAGCTGAAGGAGTTCATCACCGCCAAACCAACACTATATGAAATGCTGAAAGGTATTATTTGAGAAGAGGAAGAAGAAACAGGTAAAAATGTACATTTCGAACAATGGGTACACATCTATCAAATGAATCTAAAAATCAAGTGAATTGGCAACCATAGGATCAGGATAAAATGAGGAATAGAACTGAATCATGGACATGGAGAGGGAATGGACTGATAATGCTTGGTGAGGGGAAGGGTGCGGGAAATACAACAAGAGACTGGACAGGGGTCATGCAACTATGGGAGAGGACAGAGGGTGGGGGAGGTGAGGGCGTAGAGTGGGATGGGTACTGGGCGGAGGGGAGCTATTGGGGAAAAATGTAAGTAATAAACTGAACAATAAAGCTATTAAAAATTAAAAATAAAAAAAGATTAGCCTGCTGGGACTGGGACTGGAAGACTCTGGCAGGGATGAGAGGACTGGGCACTACCATCTTGTGGCTATGGATGCCACCATCTTTGTGATGGAGTGATGGTTAACTTGCATATTACCCTTTTATTAGCTAGGACTAGGGGCCTGGTGCATGGAATTCATGTACTTGGGGTGGGTGATCCTTCAGCCCAACCTGCCCCCTCACACATACTGGGAGCCCTCAGGGGATGTCCTACTAACTACTCAGCCCAGCCAGCTCGAGCCCAGATATCACAGGCCCTGGCCCTGTGCCCCCGGCCCAGGCCTTCTGCCTGTCCAGTGCATGCTGGCTGCCTCGATCCTGTCCCCCACCCCCGCCCGCACTGGCCACCTCAGTCCCACCCCTCGCTCTTGATTGGCTGATGGGCATGGCTGGTGGGTGTAGCAAAGGTACAGTCAATTTGCATATTGCTCTTTTATTAGATAGGATTAGTTGGAGGGAGAGTGTGGGGGAATTTAATTTAAAATATTTAAAACATGGTTATTGAACAAAGAAGGATACTTGCACTTGGTGTTTGGGGAGCAGCAAGGTGAGGGCCGTAGGTGAAGTACTGCACCTTGGGAATCCCCTTGCTTCTTCATGTTCCTAGCCTCCATCCCTTCACTTCCCCCAGGTCCTAGAGAGAGAGAGAGAGAGAGAGAGAGAGAGAGAGAGAGAGGCAAAGGGGCCAGGCTTTTGCAGAAACAGTGCACAACCAGTAGTGACCCTGTCCCTGTCAGGAGAGTGTCCCAGAGAGGTAAGCTTTTTTAGAACAAACAGGGGCGATTCCAAAACCTTTCACTCAAACCTGTTTAGGTTCTAAACTAGCTTGCATTTCAGAAGGGACCTCAGACCAACTCCATGCTCAGATGAGAAGACAGCTCCCACGGCGCACCTTCTCTATGTCAGCATTTGAATCAGAGAACGTTTAACCATTGATCTGCCCCCAGCCTCTCCTACCCCCCAGTACCTGCCCCTCCAGTGTCTTGTATCCATTGATTATGCTTATATGCATGCATACATTCCTTCGGTTGATCTCTTACAGCCCCAGCCCCCCCAAAACCTCCCCTGCCTTCCCACTGTAGTTTGACAGTCTGCTTCTTTGCCTCTGTGTCTATTTTTTCCCTGTTTCTTTCCTTAAAAAAATCTTGCCTCTGCAGACTAGAAATAAACATATAAGAACAAAAAATGTTTGAGTCCCAATTTCAATGTCCAACAGTTCTGAGTCCCAGTTTCAATGTCAAACTGTTCTGTATGTTTAAATGTCAGCAATGATATTTGGATGGGAAAATGTTGGCAATGCAGGGCTGACCTCTCTGGTTTGTTCCTAGGCAACCTGCAGCAATGCACAGCTGCTGATTGCTAGCATGGCAAGGCATCATCAGCATCTTCCATCTCTGGACTGTTTCTCCTCTTGTCTTCGTGGTTGGAGCAGACCTGTCACTTCCTCTCAGTTGCAGGAATCTACATGGTTTTGGAGTTGTTTTCTGAAAATATACAAACATATTCTAGACCAAAAGTTAATTTTGATTGTATGTGTGTATGTGTGTGTGTGTGAGTGTGGTATGTGGTATGTGTGTGTGCAGTGTGTGTGTGTGTGTGTGTGTGTGTGTGTGTGTGTAGTGTGATTGTGTGTGGTGTGTGTCTGTGTTATTTGTGTGAGTGTGCCGTGTGTGGTGTTTGCTGTATGTGTGTGCAACATGTATGTGTAGTGTGCATGTGTGGTGTGTGTGAGGGGTGTGGTGTGTGTGTATTATGTGTGTACACACCTGCCTCGCTGTTGAGAACAGATTAGCAAGAGTATGCACTCTTGTCCCAGGTTAGAGGAGTTCCTGGGAGGGCAGCCTGCCTCCCTCATCCCCCTGCTTCAGCCACACCTCTCAGGGGGCCTGGCAGGGGCTGGTAAAGGGATGGGAGAAACCTCTGTATTCAGCCATGGAAGTAGGTGTCTCTTCATGCTTGGGGAGGCACTGCAGCTCCCGTCTTTCCCATTGCCAGACGTCATCTGGTTTTCACACGTCAAAGCTAAAGCAGGCTCTTCTCTGTCCATCCATGGAGTGAGGGGTGAGTGCAGCCTGGAAACTCAGGCTAGCAAGGGGAAATCAGGGTCCTGCCATACATTCTCCAAGAAAGACTCAGCCCTGCTGCCAGCCCTGCTTGCCCTCCACAGACGACCTCGAGTGGAGCCCTGGGTTGAGGAAAAGGAAGGTCACTGGAGCTTGTCATGCCCTTCCTCCTCTAAGGCAAGTCCTTAGATGGCTCATGGCACAAAGCCATAAGGACGCAATTAAAATTAAAATTAAAAATAAAAATAAATCTTGAGGAAGAAAAGCAGGGTGAGTCTATCCCAGCAGGCAAATGGGCAATTACCCTGTGACCTGCTTGGTCTGGGGTCACGGGAGCAACATCTGGATTCTTTCATTTGTTCAGGAAGATGCCATGGTCTGGACCCTGGAAAAACCTGCCTCAGTGCCTGTGGGTTTTGTGTGCTGTCTGCAGAGTGTGGGGCTGCTTCACCCATGTAGGTAATATCTTCTTAGACATGGCAAGATTCTATATCATCAAAGAGAATAACTAAATTTCAGGATTAATACAATTACTAGTTTTGTAATGGAAGATTCTTTCCATCTAGATTATATAAAAAAAAGTTTCTCTTTAAAATTGGCTTATGTTTTCCCAAATTCCCAAAGAACTGAAAACAGATACTTTTCAATACATCACGCCCTGTTCTTCCATCAAACCTGCCAATTCTGTGGGGAAAGGAAAAATACCAGGAAAACAATTTATCAACATAGTAGGCTAGCCTGGAAGAAAGACTGCATTAGGTGCCTAAAAAGTCAATATAGATGATTTTCACGTAAAATATATAGTTTTCCATATCATATTGAAAGAATTTCAATAAGTCTTTCTTTGAGATTAAAAAAAGAATAGCCAAATTAACTGCCTAACAAACAAAAAATGTTGCTCAGATACATCTCAAAGTATAAAGTAGGCCCAGCAGTTGAACATCAACTGCACAGTAGTTGAACATCAACCCACAAACCAAGAGGTCTCCAGTGGTTCAATTCTGGGTCAGGGCATATGCTTGGGTTGTGGGCTCAGTCCCCAGTAGGGGGTGTGCAGGAGGCAGCTGATCGATGTTTCTTTTATCTATGTTCCTATCTCTCTATTCTTTTCCCTCCAACTCTCTCTAAATATCAATAAAAATTACTTTTTAAAAAGTATAAAGTAATACAGCTTCTATTTTTAACATTAATATTGGCACATATTTGTTAGATATACTGTATATATTGTATCACATACATAATATATAAGTACTTGCCATCCAAATCTCTCTCCACCTTTAGCCTTGTTGGGGGGTCAAATACCCTATTGACCTTCCCTTACTGTGCCCTAAAGTTCAGTCTTGTGCCTCCCCCAGGGTGAGAAACAGAATGTTGTGCCTCTTTGTATGAACAAAGGCTGCAGATGATAACATGCTTTACACATCACTTAGTGATTATTTCCTAAATCCAGGTGCTGCTGTTACTGTACCTTGTCATGCAGAGGAGGTGAGTGTGGCTCCAAAGCTCACATTTATTGTAATGACAGGACCAGAATTAAGAGTCCTCACCCCTCCCAAATTCGAATAAGGTCCAGGCCAGACTGGAAGAATTGGGTGATGCCCCTTACGCATAGTCAGCCAAGTCTGTGTGACCTATAATCCAAAAATACAGGGAGCTCTGGCCACCTGGACTGCAACAATTGGCATTGTGGATGACCACAAAGAAAAAGCAATGGCATTCATGTTGGAGGTTGATTACAGATGTTTTTAGTATGCCAATCCAGCTGTGCATGCCTGTAATTGATAATGATTGGCAGGTAACAGGGCACAGGCCCAATTCTGCAAAAATGGTTTCAGTCTATTTGGACCTGGACTAAAGTCCTTCCGTCCAGACCTGAGGCCACTGTTAGTGCTCACTGAGATTTTCCTCATTTTCACACATGACGCAGGACTGAGGGGAGGATACATTTAAGATTTGAAGAGAGGACATCAAGTTCAAGTTGTCCTGTGTAAAATGTTTCCATATTTTCTATGTATCCCCAAGGCATGTGACTATTATAGTTTTAAAAGTAATAGGGTCATTCAGGGGATGTTCAACAAAATTAGTTTTTATTCTTGGGTAGAGTTAATGTTAATAATGTAATCCCATCTCTGTGTTTTCATCTCCTTTAAATAATTTATTTATGACATTCAATATGAGCCAGATACCCATTCAGGAGAGCTCATAAGAGCAGGATTGCCTTCCTCACTTTGTTTGGGTGGGATTTTGGGTAGTAGACAAAAATAGGTGGGGTGAGTGAAAAGTTGAGTCTTGAGTCCCAATTAAATAATTTGTGAACAGAAAGGCTGGCAACACTACATAGTCCAAACCCCTTCCTGAGAAACTGAATTATACAATGTAGAGCACATAATTCGCCTCTTTCATTTTTATGTTTTTAAAATTAATTCCTTATGCTGGCTCTGTTTGAGGGGGAGGGGCTGCCTAGAGTATGACCTGAGGATCTGAATCCTGCCTGATCTCAGAGGAGAGTGTGCTGTGAGCAAGCAGTTATCCCTGCCAAGCTGAGAGGAGGCTGATGAGCAAACACATACCAAGTGTTTGCCATTCCTGAGGGACTCAAACTCTTGTCATCAGCATTTCTTTATCTGCCTCATGACAATGGGGCAGAGCCTCTCTGTGAGAAAGTTCTGGATTCCTAGAAAGTATTACTGATAATATTATAGCTATAGCTTGGGACATTCTAGCTTAAAAAAAACGAATTCAGGTTGATTTTTATCTCACAAAAGTAGGTCTTACAGATTTTATTCTCACAAACTTTAGAATAAAGACCTCTCTCCACACAGCTGTGGCTGAGCAGAACTGGAGATCAGGAGACCTGCTCTTTGTTTAGGACACTTTTCATGACAGACTCCATCACACCTTGGCTCTGAGGAAGCTTCCAACCATCACTGGGAATCACTGTACATTCACAGGTTCCCCGAAGACCTCCTACCCAATGAGACAGTGACTTCAGTGGGGGTTCTGGGTAAGTCAACTCCCCTTAATACCTAACGGGGTATTAGGTACTAATTCTGAGCTTTATTTTCAGATTCCTGCAATAGGACAGAGGCCGCTTCTCTCACTTTGACCCCAGGAAACATGACATAGCAACCTGTGGAATGGCGGCCCCCTAGTCACTGAGGGAGCTCATTTATCCTTCAATGACTGAGCCAGACAGGCAGGCTTACAGGTCCTCCTGACACGAGGCCGAGATGGCCTGGCCCTCTTCCATCAGCACAGAGGCTGCAGAAAGGCCTCCAGTCCTCCTCGCTTCAGTCCATTGGCAAATGGGCAGGAAGGTTAGGGCTGCCAGACGTTCTCAGTGAACCTGAGCGCAGCAGTGAGGGAACGGAGGTCAAGGCCCTGATAAGTTTTCCTTGCGGTCCTGGATCCCCAGCAGAAGTGGGGACGGAGGAGACAGCCTCCACTCTGAGGCTTGACCTAGGGAGGGGGAGCCTGCTGGAGCTCAGACATAAAATATAATAAAACTCTGTCTAAACAGGTTTACATAGGATTGCCCCCACTCCCGGGAATAGGAAATGATGAGATATTCCTTGCTGGAGTAAGTTAAGCGTCAGGATTCGGTTTCTGTACATCTGCAGTCTTCTGCGTCCTCAGGAGGCCGCTGCCCCGTGGGTTGTGTGAAGCTGCGCTTGCACTGAATGGTCATGGAGCCTGAGAGCTGCAGATGGCTTCCTCTGCCACAGAGGCAGGGCTTTCTTTGGGGAAACAAGAGCAAGGGGAGCACACAGTCCAGGACCGCGCATCCTAAATTATCACCAGTGCCCTGGCCACTGGGTGTCCTCCCAGCTCCGCTTTGCCTCCCTCATGTTCAGCTAGAGATGGCAGCACGCAGCTGCTCGAACTCAGAGCTGCCTTTCCTCTAAACAAACCCTCTAGGCACCTTGTGCACATAAGCTAATCAAGCACCTTCTGCGGTGCATCAAAAACATATTGTTTGCTAATCTGGCAAAATTAGATATAATTTTGATTCATTCACACTGGACAACTATGGTTGTGTTGGTTGTTTTCATTTTTTTATTTGACAGCCTAAGGGAAAAGAGGTCCCTCCCCCTGACTAAAGAGTCAGTTATTGCATTCTTTTAAAAATTAATTTCAGAGAAGAAGGGAGAGGGAGAGAGAAAGAAACATCAATGATGAGAAAGAATCTCTGATCGGCTGCCTCTTGCATACCCCACAACTGGAGATGATGCCCACAACCTGGGCATGTGCCTGATAGGGAATGGAACCATGACTTCCTGGTTCATAGGTTGACACTTAACCACTGAGCCAGGCCAGCCCGGCAGATATTGCATGTTTTAAAAATTCTTGTAGCACACTAGTGGGATGTAGGTGCTCTAGTCCTGTGGCAGACAAATGTATCCCAAACTCTCACTAAGTGAACAGAAAATCCTGACGAAAAGCAACACTGGCCTACTCACTGCCTTGCTCACATGTGGCCAGCTGTCCTCACTGAAGCTGACAAAATGAAGCTCCTGTTTAGACATGTTAGCAGAGGATTCCAAAATGGCACCAACTCCATGTTAATTTTCTTTCTTTCTTTTTTGTTAGATCTCTGCTCTTACTAGAGTTCCCTTCCCTGCACACTCATACTTCACAGATTGGCTAGGCTATAGGCTCTCACTCTTAGCAATTGGAGGGAAAATTAAATGTTGGAAAATCCAGCAAATCTCCTGGATGCTCCTTCTTTGGGTCAGGGCCTGAGCTGTCCTATGTCCTGTATGAGGCCCAGACTCCCTTTCAACAAGACAGGTGTGCTTCATTCTTTGTGGCCATTGTGTTTCTCAGAAAATGACTGCAGCTCACTTCTGGTTAACTTTGATTCTGGCAGTGGCTATTAGGCACTCCGTTTCCCAAAATATATACCTCATCTTGGAGGAACTCAAAACATTTACAAAATTTAACAAGCCTTGCAACATCCCTGTCAGGTAGGCAGAGACTAGGTATTACTTTTTTGGTTCCAGAGGAGAATGAGCTATCAAAAGGGGAAGTTTATTTGCCATGCCATGTAGACAGGACTCATCGTCCACTCATTCCCAGGGCTCTCCTGAAGCTGACAATGAGGTAGGTATTTATTTATAATGCACTCACTAGCTTATATTTCCAGTATTTTTCACACACACACACACACACACACACACACACACACACACACACACACATTATGCTATAAGATCTGGTGCGTCAATATCATATCTTCTTTCTATGAATCTCCCCACAAGTATGTATTACAGGTTTCCTTTAGTGGGTGATCAATATGTGTAATTGATTGGCTTGTAGTAACCTATACCTCCTACTAGAGAGGCTTTCTCCTTCTCTGCCCATAAGACTCCTAGATTCTGCTCACATGTCACTTCCCCAGATGGCCCTGAGGTGGTAGCAGCAGCTAGAATTTATGGTGATCCTGTATGTAGTACACACCACAGCATTTACCACACCCTACTGCAATTATTAGAAAGCATAATAGTGAAAACACAGTCACTTTGTAGCCTTTAAGGGAGACATGCCTTAGTTTGACTCCTGCCATTGTGAGATCTTAATCAAGGAGTTAACTTTTGTCTTTCTACTCATCTGTAAAACAGGGACAACAATATTTACTTTGGAATCCATCATGGGATTAATTTTAATAGAAGAAAATATAAACAATTTAATAGTTGTCAATATGGGAATGATTAAATACATGGTGGCACACCTACATTGGGAAGAACTCTATACTTATAATAGGGTAATATGCAAATTGTTCCAGATGCCATCACATAACAACCAATCAGCAGGAGGGTGGGGCAGTGAGCTATAAGTGGTGGAGAGCTACAGGAGGGCAAGGTAGTGGGTGGAGAGCTACAGGAGGGCAAGGTAGTGGGTGAAGAGCTACAGGAGGGCAGGGCAGGGAGCTGCATGCTTCGGAGATCTACAAGTGACAGTGGGTGGGGTGGCCAGCTGTGGGGAGCAGCAGTGAGCTACTTGAGCACAGATGCATGTGCAGGGTCACTAGTTATAAATAGTAGGCATATATAAAGAACAGACAAATAAATACTTCTTAAAACATATTAAGGGTGAAGAACAAATTGCATAGAATATGTATGATTCCACATATCTGAAAAACTCTCCAATTATATTGTTACCATGTGCAGGCTTACCTAAACATAAGGAATAAGTGGATGAGATAAACTGTATAAAGTGTTCAAAAATGAAAGCCATAACCCTTGCTATGCATAAGGTTGAGCTATTTTAATATTTGTATTATCTCTAGCTCTTGGCACAGTACCTGGCACATCATAAGGACTTATTTATACAGTAAAAAAAAAAAACACCTTTCAATAAATGATATAATCAGGAGTTAATTGTTGAGTTAGGAATAAAAGCACTCATGTGCACCACAAAAAGCAGATTTTTTTTCTGTGAAATGCTTTTCAATGTAGGGAGACAGGATTGTCCACTGGGAAAAAACTAATCAGAAGGCCTAGATTACAGATTAGTGTTTTTTAAAAACCACCAGCTGCCAAACCATCCAAGAGGTATATTAATAAGGAAGGACTAAATCCCACAACTTCTCTGAGTCTGATTCTCTGGTGTCATGATTCAGGAATCTATGCTGTAACAGCCCCATTTCACCCAAAAATAAAAGTTTGAGAATCAGTATCTAGATATTGTTCTGCTTCTGCTCTACAAGGGAGGAGCAAGATCTCAAATGCTCTTGTAAGCTATAAAAGTCTATGCCCATAACTCACTCAGTTCCCTGCCTTTAGGTGGCTGTGTACATAAGCCACATAAGATGAATTATTCATAATAATTTTGAGTTGTCTTTGGGTGTCTGGGCTATCACTTGGAGATTTTTCAAATTCAGAAGCTGCTTATTGGTTCTTAATGATTAAAATATACAATTTTTATATTTTAGTACATTTGTGTTTTAATTATAATCTATTAACATAATATAATTGCTTTAACAAATAGTGTAAAATATACACATAACACACACATATGCAAGAAAGGGAAGATGTTATGAAAACCTTGTCACAGGGACTGAAAACAACCTTAGGAAAGATTATGAAAGAAAGCCAATAGAATGTCTCTTCCTGGCCCAAAATATGAACGGAAAGAGAATAATGTGTCCAGAAATTTTCATGTAAATTAAAGCCAAGAACACAGATGGCTGAATTGAAAAGGAGCTCTCTAGCATGTTTTATATGTAGCAGGCCCAAAATGGCAAGTGATAACACACTCCAGTAAATCCCACAGGTTTTAAGAATGTAAATCCAAAACCAAACTATTCTCTCCTTTAGTCTTCAAAAAGTTTCTGAGTACCAAGAAGTGGCTCTAAGTCTTAACAGGAATATTTTAGCTAAGACTTGGAAACAGTCTCAGTGTCCATCATCAGATGAGTGGATATGGTACATATACAAAATAGAATGCTACATGGAAATAAAAAAGTAAGAACTCTTACCATTTGCAACAGCATGGATGGAACTGGAGAGTATTATGCTGAGTGAAATAAGCCAGTCAGAGAAAAATAAGTATCATATGATCTCATATGTGAAATCTAATGAACCAAATAAATTGATGATTAAAAATAGACTGAGTCATAGAGGCATAGAGCATACTGTTGAACCTCAGAGGCAAGGCAGCGGAGGTTGGGTGGGAAAAGATATATCAGTGAAATTGTATGCATATATGCATAAATCATGGGCACAGACAATGGGGTGATGAGGGCCTGGGCAGGGTAAGAATGGGAGTGGCTGGAAGAAGTTAATGGGGGGGAAAGGAGGACTTATGTAATACTTTCAACAATAAAGGTTTTTTTTTAAAAAAAGGATTTCTATCTAAGGCTAGCACTTTGAAGTCAATGAATCTGTATTTAAGTGTTTCCCACTCTATTTTTAGGTGTGTTGCCTTGGGTGACTTCCTTAGTCACTCAGAACCCCAGTTCCCTTATCCATAAAGTAGTAATGAGATATATTTCACAACCTATTGGGAGAATTGAATGAAATAAGGCTTGTAAAAGTATGCAAACTTGTGCCTAAGGCATGCTAAACTTTAGGTCAGTGTTTAAAAGACAAAACTCCTCTTCATACGAACTAGAGCAGATAACTGTCCTTTGAATCATCTTGTCTAACTCACAGAAGTTGGACAGAATGTTGATTTAGGACTTCAAGAGGGTCATGCTTATGAAAATTCTCAAATAATTTTAATTTTAGTTTCTATGTTACTCAACTCTACTTCTTATTCCCTTTATTGATTAAAACCAGATCACACATATGCAAGCTAAATCTTATTGTTAAAAACTGGACTATTTCAGAAGCACCTTGAAATATCCTATATAATAAAAGCCTAATATGCAAATCAACCAAACAGTAGGACAACCAGCGGGATGACCCGTCACTATGAAGTGCAATGACCACCAGAGGGAAGGTGCTCAATGCAGGAGCTGCCCCAGCCTGCAGGCCTCAGGCCAGCCAAGGCGGATACCAGCGGCCCGACCCTCCCTCCCTGATAGACCTGCCAATCACCCTGCAGATCACCCTGCAGATAAAGGTGACCAGCAGCAGTGGTTGGGGGAAATGGGGAGTGGAGCTGGCCAGTGAGCAGGCCAGCACCACCCTCTCCATCACCCCACCAGTCACCTCTCACAGCAGTAGCAGGGGGCGAGACTGGCAAGCAGGCAGCACCAGGCTGACCAAGGGGAGGTGCCAGCAGGCCCAGTCCTCAGATTGCCCTACTGGTCACCCTATAGACTGGCCTTTGTCACTGGCTAGGCCTATGGACCCTACCTATACACGAATGGCATGCACCTGGCCTCTAGTCCTATCTAATAAAAGAGTAATATGAAAATTGACTGTACCTCTGATACATCACAAGCCACGCCCACAAGCCAATCAGGAGCAAATAAGCCCCAACCAAGATGGCTGTGGCCACTGATAGCAGGAAGGAGGCTTGGGTTTCTCTGGCAATGGAGGAAGTCAAGCTTTCAATCTGCCTTTGCCAGCCTAAGCCTCCATTCAGTGCTACAAAGTTTCAGTTATAGAAGATACATAAATCCAACAGAAATGGCAGCAGCCATGGAGTTGGAGAGAGCAGAGGCTAGGGTTGCCCGGACAATGGAGGAAGCCAAGCTTCTGCAGCCCTAGTGCCTAGGCCTCCACTCTTGGCTACAAAGTTTTAATTATAGAATTTAAATAAACCCAAACAGAAATGGCTGTCACCACAGAGTGAGCAGAAGGCTTGGCTCCACTCCAGGCTACAAAATTTCAATTGTAGAACATAAATTAATCCCAGATCCCAGGGCCTCCACTTGGCTCACTGGGGGATGTGGCTGGCCTGCAAACCACCATAGGCCCCTCGCTCAGGCCACCCCACATCCCAAGGGAACTTCCACCCTGATCCGGGACATCCTTAAGGGCAAACCAGCTGGCCCCCACCCATGGAAAAGGCCTATATCCCATCTAATAAAATAATAATATGCAGATTGACCATCACTCCAACACACAAGAGGGCTGCCCCCATGTGGTCAAAGATCCTGTCCCCATATGGACACAAGATAGCCACCACAAGATGACCATCAGGAAAGGGCTGTTGAGAGGGACCAGGCTTGCAAGAGGGCAGTTGTGGGCGATCAGGCCAGCAGGGGAGGACAGTTGGGAGGGACTATACCAGCATAGGGTTAATGTTTTGGGATCTGATGAATTTCTAGAACCTAGGACACTTTCTGGAACAAAGTAAATACCAAATAAATGTGCACTAAATTAATACAAGATCTCATGCTTTTGTTAGTCACTGTAAAACAGGAATATATTTTTTTTAATTTAAAAGTTTAGTGTTGACAGTAGATGTGGAAGGCTAAAACTGAAAATTTATTGAAAATCTTAGTTCAGAATGAACCAAGTCATCTGAAAATATGTTAGCCCTCAATCACTGAGATTATTGGAGTTATTTAGTCATTTGTCATACTTCCTACTTCGATTAAACTCACATTCTGTCACCTCAACAATATGAAGGGCTTTAAATAAGCAAGAAAGAACCAAGATTGCAGCACCAGTAAATGCCTGTACTTGTTGCCTCCCACAATCACAGCAAAATTACAACTAAAATACAGAACAACTATGACCCAGAACCACCAGAAAGCTGGCTGAGTGGAAGTCCTACAACTAGAGAGGTAAAGAATAAAACACATTGAGACTGGTAGGAAGTACAGAGGCGCAGAACAAGCTGGTCCGGAACCTGGGTGTACCGCTTTTTTAATTGGGAGGGAGATTGCCTCTGTGGATGCCACCTGGAGGAGCAAGGTGTCCCAGCCCCACAACAGACCCCCCAGCCCAGGGTTTCAGAGCTAGGGAATAAAGTCCCTATGGGCTGGGCCATAAGAACTATGGACTGTAAAAAACAGTGCAGGAGGACAAAATGGCAGCTGAATAGACAGAGGAGTCCCAAGCCTTGTCCTGGAGCAGATAGAATGAGCAGCTGAATCGAATAACATCCACCCAGAATTGACAAAGGAGACACAGTGGAGACAGTGGTGAGGCAATTTTCAGCTGGGAAGGGCAGAGAACACCTAGAGAAAGGTAAAATCAAGGATCTGGACTGGAAATAATTGCAAGATCTCCAATCCAAGAGGGTCAGAGGGAAACCGCATGGCACCCAGCTGCATTCCTTGGGACAGACACAGTGTCCGACTGTGGAAAGGAGGTCCGCAGGGCTGCTGGTGGCAGAGGATTCTAGATCTGGATCCACAGCCAAGAAAGACTGAGCCTAGAGGGGCAAGAGAGGGGCCACAGAGCACAGTTCTTTCCCCTCTTTGTGGCCTTTGCTTTTCTTCACTGAACCTAGTTCATATGACCTTTCAGATTTGGACACTCACCTATGGCTGAGGTGCAGGAGAAGTTGTGAACTTGTGGAGTCTGGGGAGAAGCTAGGGTGAGGAGAGAGCCCAGGAGAAGTGGCCAAGAGTCTGGCACTAGATCATACCTGACCTGCAGCACCTAAGTAGCCATTTTCTCCTGAAGAGATAGCCCCTTCCTGCAGTCTTTAGGCAACCAATATAAGCACACCTATAGTATAACCTGAGTCTTACAAAAGATACAAAAAAAATCTGAATAGTCCCTGACAATCCACAGGGACTAACCTAAAGAGAGGCCTTCAATCCCAGCAACAGAAAACTGAGAAGCCACAGACAGTACAGAAGAGTGGGGATCTTTTTTTAAAAAATATATTTTATTGATTTTTTACAGAGCAGAAGGGAGAGGGATAGAAAGTTAGAAACATCGATTAGAGAGAAACATGGATCAGCTGCCTCTTGCACGCCCCCTACTGGGGATGTGCCCGCAGCCAAGGTACATGCCCTTGACCGGAATCGAACCCGGGACCTTTCAGTCCGCAGTCCGACGCTCTATCCACTGAGCCAAACCGGTTTCGGCAGAAGAGTGGGCTCTTAAACCAGCCACAGAAATGACACTTCACTTTTTAATTTTAATTTTATTTTATTATTAGAGGCTCAGTGCATGAAATTCATGCACTGGAAGAGTCTGTAATGGCTGCTGGCTGCTGGATAGGTACACCCTCCCTACCCTAGCCCGTCCTGCCTCCTGGTCAAACTCCAAGACAACTCCCCATTGAGGGGACAACTTGCATACTATGCTTTTATTATATAGAATTATTTCATTATCTCTTTTTTAATTTTTATTTGGTTTCCTTTTTTCGTTTATTTCTTTATTTTATATTTCTTCTTACATTATTTTTCCATAATTCCAATTTAATTTATTCTAATTTTTATTCATTTTAAAATTATTATTATTATTATTATTATTATTATTATTATTATTATTATTACTTCTCATTCTTCTTATTCACTCATCCTCTTTCCAATTCCTCTGTACTGAACTGAGGTCCTCCCATATTCATGCAATTCTTAACCTTATTTTCTGAATATAAGATTCTGCCCCCAATGTCTTTACTGGGAATTTAGTATTTGTATGTCTTGGTTTACCTTTTTGTCCTCTGGTGTATTCTCCCATATATATATTTTTTCCTTCTTTTTATTTTCTCTCACACCATTTTTTCTCTCTTTGATATCATTTGTGCTCTCTTTCCTCTCCCTTAATTCTCTTTTCTCTGGTGGTCACTTATATTGGGGTTATCAGTGTTGTGAGTACATTCATGTCTTGTTCTCTTTGTGTCATGTCTTGCCAAGGTGAATTTTATCCTGTGTGGCCAGTGTTCTAGAGAGAAAGCCATATAACCAGGCACCCAGAGAGGAGACTCTATCCACAAACAGGTCAATAACATTCCAGACCCAATTACAGAGACAGGAAGAAGGCAAAAGTGAGGGAGAGAGCACAAGTGAGTGAGGGAGCAAAAGAGGAGTGTGTGGTTGTGGTGTGTGTGTGCGTGCACGTGTGTGCATGTGTGAGTGAGGTATAATTAGATTCTGAAGGGCCTTTGGGGGCAGGCTAACTAGGCAACTAGGCTCCCCGAACTAGGCAGCCTCTCCTACCATTGCAAAAAGTCCAGGAGAGGACAGCTCTTCCTCAGAGACCTCACGTTTTTGAAGGGAAGAGCTGCTATGACTAGGAGCCCAGCCTCACTTCCACCCAGGTTGCCCTCTTATAACATCTGGGACTCTACAGCCACCCCTTCCAGGGACCTGCTACCTTGGGTGTGGTCCCACAGTCACTGAGACTCCAGCCATCCCGGGCACAGGATCCTGTGAGTTCTGAAACATGTTCCCCTCTGACTGCCCCATTGGTTTATCCCAGGGCACTATGACCATGCAAGCAACAGACACATGAGCAGCCTGCTCCCATCAGTGGAGCAACAGTTCCATAAGCAACCCTCCCTCCCCAGGCTGAAGAGTGGCAGCCTCACACAGCCTGCTCCTGTCCAAGGAGCAGCAGCTATGCAAGCAGCCCTCACACAACTGAAAAGCAGCAGGCCTATGCAGCCTGTGTCCATCTGAGGAGCAGCAGCTGCACACAGCCTACACCCTGCAACTGTCTGAGGAGCAGTAGCTGTTCAAGTAGCCCGCCCACATTTGAGGAGCCCCAACCATGCAAGCAGCCTGCCCCTATCAGAGGAATAGCAACCACATGAGCAGCCCACTCATATCCAAGGAGCAGCAGCGTACAGCTCTCCCCAACAGCAGCTATATGCAGCCTGTACCCATCTGATAAACAGAAGTTGTGCAAGCAGCCTGCCTCCGTCCAAGGAGTGGCAGCCATGTGCAGCCAGCCCCCATCCAAGAAGCAGCAGCCCCATGAGCAGTGTACCACCATGCAAGGAGCAGCAACCATGCGAGCAGCCCACCCCCATCAAAGGAGCAGCAGTTATGAGAGCAGGCTCCTTCCACCAGCCACAGGAGCCATAACTGCTGTGAACAGAACCCACCAGAGGAGCTGCTGCCAACTAAGGAGCAGCCACTGCGATGAACACCTGAGGAGCAACCGCCACCCAAGGAGCCACTGCCACCCAAGGATCAGCCCCTGCATGGCTTGACATCTAGATCCTTTGGTGAGAACAAAAATGGGTATGCAAAGAAACCACCAAAGGAAAGAAAACAAAGAATCATGAGAAAAGTAGCTAAATGAAATGGAGGCATACAATATGTCAGAAAAATAATTCAGCACAAGAGTAATACAGTTCATAAACCAGATGGATGAAAAAAGCAACAACTTATGTAAGAATAAAGAAGAAATAAAGAGTAATACAGCTGTAATAAAAACCCTATAGAAAATTTCAACATTAGACTAGGAGAAGCAGAGGACTGAATTAGTGAATTAGAAGACAGGGAAGAAAAAAACACTCAAACTGAACTGTAATTAGAGAAAAAAATTAAAATACAGGTGGAGAGCATAAGGAAGCTGAGGGAAAACATGAAATGAAGCAACATACAAATAATAGGGGTGCCATAACAACAGGAAGAGAAACAAGGTTTAGAAAACCTATTTAAGGAAATAATGCCAGAAAAGTTCCCTGATGTGGGGAAGAAAAAAGTCACACAAGGACAGAGTCCCAAACAAGTGAACTCAAAGAGACCCATACCAAGACACATCAAAATTATGATGGCAAATGTTCAGGACAAAGAGAGAATCTTAAAGGCTGCAAGAAAGAGACAGAAAGTGACATACAAGGGATCTCCCATTCAATTATCATATGATTTCTCAACAGCAACACATCAGGTCAGAAAATAATGGAAGGAAATTTACAAAGTGATGCTAAGAAAGGGACTGAATCCAAGAATACTCTATCCAGTAAGGCTATCATTCAAAATTGAAGGGAAAATAAGGAGTTTCACAGACAACAAACAAACAAACAAACAAACAAACAAACAAAACCTAGGTAGTTTATCACTACCAAACTAGTAATGTGAGAGATGCTAAAGGGAATGCTGTAAAATGAAGAAATAAAAAAGATAAGAAGGAACATGGACATAAAAAAATAAAAATGATTACAACCAAGTACCTATCAATAATAACTTCAAACAAAAATGGACTAAATGCTCCAACCAAAAGACATTGAGTGGATGCATGGATAGAAAAACATGACCAATATATATGCTGTCTACATAAGACACACCTCAGAACAAGGAACTCACACAGACTGAAAGTGAAGGAATGAAAAAATATCTTTCAGGCAAATGAAAATGAGAAAAAAAAGCTGGGGTAGCAATACTTCTATCTGACAAAAAAGACCTCAAAGTGAATGCCAATGTTAAAGGGATTGATACAACAAGAAGATATAACCCTGATAAATATATTTGCACCCAATTCAAGAGCATCCAAATACATAAAAACTCTTGGAAGATATCTATGGAGAGATTGACAACAATGCAATCATAGTAGGGAACTTATTTACAACACTGACATCACTGAATAAATCCTCTAGACCAAAAAAATCAGCTAAAAAATAGAAATCCTAAATGACTCACTAGATCAGATGGACTTAATTGAAATCTTCAGAACATTTCACCCCAAAACCATGGAATATACATTCTTCTCAAGCGCATATGGGACATTTTCAAAAATAGACCACATATTGGGTAACAAGCAAAGTCTCCCCAAGTTCAAGAAAACTGAAACCACATAAAGCATCTTCTCAGACCACAACGGCATAATATTAGAAATAAACTACAATCAAAACAATCAAAAATTTCAAACACTAGGAAGCTGAATGGGATGCTATTAAATAATGATTGCATTACCAAAGGGATTAAAGGAAAAAAATTAAAAATCCTGAAACTAATGAAAATACAACAATCCAAAATACAATGATCCAAAATCTATGGGACACAGGGGAAGATTATATCTCTACAAGCCTATCTCAAAAAAAAAAAAAAAAAAAAAAAAAAAAAAAAAGGTAGTGAATCGTATAACTCTACAACTTAAAGAATTAGAAAAAGAGCAACAAGAAAAGCCCAGAATAAACAGAAGAAAAGAGATAATAAAGATCAGAGCAGAAATAAATAACATAGAGATCAGAAAAAAAGATGAATTAATCTAAGACCTAATTCTTTGAAAGGATAAATAAGATTGATGAACCTCTACCCACGTGCACCAAGAAGCAGAGAGAGGACCCATATAAACTAAATCAGAAACAAAAGAGATGAAGTAACAACAGACCCCACAGAAATAAAAAGGATTGTTAAAAAGTGCTATGAACAACTCTATTCCAACAAACTAGACAACCTGGAAGAAATGGACATATTCCTAGAAAATTATAACCTTCCAAAACTCAATCAGGAAGAATCTAAATGTCTGAAATAGGCTGAAACTATGGAATAAATTGAAGCAGTCATCAAAACAATTCCAGAAAACAAAAACTCTGGGCCAGAGGACTTCACAAGGGATTATCACCAAACATTCAAAAAAGAACTAAAACCTATCCTCCTTAGAATATTCTAAAAAAAATTGAAGAGGAAGGAATTCTTTCAAGCTCATTCTATGAAGCAAGCATCATCCTAACACTAAAATCAGATAAAGACAACACAATGAGAGACAATTTCAGGTCAATATCCCTCATGAACATAAATGCCAAAATCCTCAACAAAATTCTAGCAAATTGGATCCATCATTACATCAGAAAGATCATACACCATGGCCAAATAGGATTTATCCTGGGGATGCAAGGATGGTACAATGTCTGCAAAACAATAAACGTGATACATCACATAAACAAATTGAGAGAAAAATCACATAGTCATATCAATTGATGGAGAAAAGCATTTGACAAAATCCAGCACCCTTTCTTTTTTTTTTTAGTTTTATAATAAAAAATTTTTCTTTTTATTTTGTTTCTGCTAGTATTTCTACAAATTTAGATATTTTTTATTTTTTATTGTTTAAAGTACTACAAATAGTAGTACATATGTTTTCTTTTATCCCCTCATTGACCTCTCCCAGACCTCTTCTACCCCCCAGCACATTCCCTCACCTGCCTCCTCCCCCGCCAGTGTCTTGTATCCAATAGTTATGCTTATATTCATGCATACAAGTCTTTTGGTTGATCTCTTACAGCCCCTGCCCCTCAGCCTCCCCGCCTTCTCACTGTAGTTTGACAGTCTGTTCAATGCTTCTTTGCCTCTGTATCTATTTTTACCCCATTTCTTTTATTAAAAAAAATCTTGCATCTGCATACTAGAAATAAACATATAAGAACAAAAAATGGTTGAGTCTCAGTTTCAATGTCCAACAGTTCTGAGTCCCAGTTTAAATGTCAAATAGTTCCTTATGTGTATATGTCAGCAATGATATCTGGATGGTGAACAAATGGTGGCAATGCAGGTTCCATTCTCTCTGGTTTGGTCCTGGGCAACCTGCAGCGACACACAGCTGCTGACTGCAAGCATGGCAAGATGTCATCAGCGTCTTCCATCTCTGGACTGTCTTCATGGTTGGAATAGATCTGTCAGTTCCTCTTTGTTGTAGGAATCCATATGGTCTTGGAGTTGTTTTCTGAAAACATAGAAACATATTCCTGACCAAAAGTTAATAAAGGAATCTTTTCTGTAAATTAGACTTGGGATTCCTTTTATTTTTGCCCAAATGATTTTCCTTTGGCTTATTTTGACATCATGTGTGTTTTTCATGGGTGTCCTGCTGTTAGCATTACAGATGAAAATTAATTTACTGAAGTGAAAATTTTCTAGATGTAATTTACTTACAGGATATTTTTTCTTAGATGTTATTACCCCACTCCCCCCCCCCCCCATTTTTTGATTATTGGGGGCTTTTGAAAATTTTATATTGCAGACTTGGTAACTTTAAATTTTAATTTTTGCACAAAAATATGACTGCTTTAGGTTCTTTGCATGTTAGGCAATTTTAAGATGAGATGAACTACTAATAGAAATTTTAGTTAATATTTTAGAAACAGCTTTTTTGTCCCATATAATTAAATTTTCTTGAGTATTCACTTATTTCAATTGGCTAATTTGAATTAATCTGAAAACTTAATTACTATTTTACTGTCAAATTTAATACTCAAACAATAATCTTAGTTTACCCTATAAATATTAGTTTAAAGGATTATTTGCATTCTTGAGCAGGCCCTAAGCATTCTTGGTGTTAGACTAGATTTAGATATAGGGCAGTTGTTGCTGGCCAAGTCTCTGTCTGTAACCTGGGCCCCGATCTGAGCTATCCATGGGAGTCGAAGGAGCTGTGGGAGAAAGAGACCTCACTCAGAAAGGGGGAGAGTTCAGGCCCTGCAAGGTTAGGGGGATGAGGGTCTGCGCTCCACCTCTGTTGACCTTCAAGTTCTCTCCTGATGGACTCTTTGCGACTGTGCCTGTCTTGGGTTGTTTCTTCACTGAGGAATCTTACCTGTCTCTGGCTAACCAGCCATGCTTCATGGCCAAGCAGAGTGATGTGCGGTTCAGTTCTGTCTCCTTGGTAGTCTATGCCCCCAATGGCCTCCTAGCCCAGCCCCTGCCTTGGAAACCCCTTGCCTGCTGGTGGGGTCCCATTACTGATCCCATATCTCGGGGTACTCAGGTTTCTTCTCCAGTGAGGGCCCAGCTCCAGATAAAAACTCTCAGCAAGGTAGGAATAGAAGGATCATACGTCAACATAATAAAAGCCATATATGGCAAATCAATAGCCAACATCATACTCAATGGTCAAAAATTAAAACAATTTCCCCTAAGAACAGGAACAAGACAGGGATGCCCACTCTCACCACTATTGTTCCACACAGTACTGGAAGTACTAGCCATTGTGATCAAACAAGAAGAAGAAATAAAAGGCATTCAAATTGGAAAAGAAGAAGTAAAACTGTCCTTATTCACAGATTACATGATACTGTACATAAAAAACCCTAAAGACTCCATCTAGAAATTATTAGACTTAATAAATGAATTCAGCAATGTATCAGAATACAAAATTAAAGCTCATAAATTTATGGCATTTCTACACACCAATAGTGAAATTACATAAAGAAAGACAAAAAACGAATTTCCATTTATCATAGCAACAACAAAAATTAAAATACCTAGGAATAAACTTAACTAAGGAGTTAAAAGACCTGTATGCAGAAAACTACAAGGCACTAAAAAAAGTGATAGATGAAAAAATAAAAAGATGGAAGAACATACCATGTTCATGGGTTGGTAGAATAAACATCATTAAAATGTCCATACTACCCTTAGCAATCTATAGATTCAATGCACTCCCCATTAAAATACTAATGGCATATTTCACAGACCTAGAAAAAACTCTCCAAAAATTCATCTGGAAAAAAAAAGACCCAGAATTAGCTGCAGCAATCGTGAGAAAGAAGAACAAAGTAGGCGGTATCTCAATACCAGATATCAAGCTGTATTACAAAGCCACTGTTCTCAAAACAACCTATTACTGGCACAAGAATAGACATGAAGACCAATGGAATAGAACCCAGAAATAGACCCAAGCCACTATGCTCAATTAATATTTGACAAAGGAGGCAAGAAGATACAATGGAGTTAAGACAGTTTCTTCAATAAATGGTGTTGGGAAAATTGGACTGATAAATGCAAAAAATGAAACTAGACCACCAACTTATACCATACACAAAAATAAACTCAAAATGGATAAAGGGCTTAAACCTAAGACAGGAAACCATAAAAATGTTAGATGAATCCACTGGCAGCAAGATCTCAGACATGTGCCAAGGCAATTTCTTTACTGATATAGCTCCTAGACATTGGAAGCTAAATAGAAAATAAACAAATGGCACTATATCAAAATAAAAAGCTTCTGCACCACAAAAGAAACCAGCAACAAAATAATAAGAAGGCCCACTACATGGGAGAACATATTTGCCAATGTTATCACTGATAAGGGGTTAAACTCCAACATTTACAGGGAACTCATATAACTTAACAAAAGGAAGATAAACAACCCAATCAAAAAATGGGCAACAGACCTAAATAGATACTTTTCGAAAGAAGACATAAGGAAGGACAAGAGACATATGAAAACATGCTCAAAGTCACTAGTCATCTGAGAGATGCAAATCAAAACAATAATGAGGTATCATCTCACATGTGTCAGAATGGCTATCATCAGCAAATCAACAAATGACAAGTGTTGGTGAGGATGTGGAGAAAAAGGAACCCTCATGCACTGGGTGGGAATGCAGCCACTGTAGAGAATGGTATGGAGTTTCCTCAAAAAACTAAAAATGAAACTCTCATTTGACCCAGTGATCCCACTTTTAGCAATATGTCCCAAGAAACTAGAAACACTAATCAGAAAGAATATATGCACCCCTATGTTCATAGAGGCACAATTCACTATAGCTAAGATTTGGAAACAGCCTAAGTGCCCATCAGCAGATGAATGGATTAGAAAACTGTGCTACATCTACACAATGGAATACTATGCTGTGGTAAAAATGAAGGAATTCTTACCATTTGCAACAGCATGGATGGAACTTGAGAGTATTATGCTAAGTAAAATAAGCCAGTTAGAGAAAGATAAACATCACATGATCTCAGTCATTTGTGGAATATAATGAACAACATAAACTGATGAACAAAACAGATCAAGAGACAGAGAAGCATTGATCAGACTGTCAAACCTCAGAGGGAAGGTAGAGGAGGGTGGAGGTATGGGAGAGAGATCAACTAAAAGACTTGTATGCATGCATATAAGCCTAACCAATGGACACAGACAGCAGGGGGTTGAAAGCCTGGGGAGTGGGGGAGGGGGCAATGAGGCAATAGGGAAACATATGTAATACTTTAATCAATAAAGAAAAAAAAAGTTTTAAAATCAGTACAGATTGAGGCTGAGTGACACTCAGGATGCTGGAGACCCAGCAGTTCCTCTTAAAAGGCCGGCACAATGAACATAATTTACAAGCTCCCACTTCCTCTCAGCTCCAGTGTCAGTTGAGTCTTGGGGAACCCAGACACATACGGGGAGAAACTGGACTATCTGGCATTAGGGCAGGAACTTGGGGGCGGCTTTCTTCCAGACAGAGGTGCTATCAGTGGTCATGGCTCCTGTGCAGGGACTGTACCAATGCAGGGCTGACTGGCAGCCATTTCTGTTTGCTCAGCCCTGTTGGTTCTCTGAGACCACGCCTTACCCAATTTACAGCTCCACACAAGCTGTGCACAGCAGCTTTTGCATAGGAATGGCCTGTCCTTTCTCAGGCGAAAACTCTGTTAAACAGGCTATAACTGAGTCAGGGTGCTCCAAACCTATCAATAAAAGGTCCCAAATCCAGGACCAGCACCAACCTGCCTTGCTTCACAGCTGGGCCTCTTCTGGGCACTTCCAAATCTGATACAAAGAAAAGGACTCTGTAGATATCTCTGTAGATCCTGCTGTGTGGCTCCAGGCAGTGGCTGACTTTGCACCTCCCTGGAGACCCAAGAGCCAGTGTACCAGTAGTCAGTGTGAGAACATACTAGGTTACAACTCTTCACATCCATAAGTGACACACTCAAGGGGCAGACTCAATGAGCACCAAACCTTCACTGAAGCAAGCCCTACTCCATTATGGTGTCTCCTGCACAGCAGCCTTCCACTGTAGTTGCAGCTGATCCACACAGTGACTGGAAGTCAATTCCTCCCAGTGACACCAACAGCAATCAAGGCTCAACTACAACAAAACTGTGCACACAGCCCCCAAAGGGGTACACCTAGATAGTCCACCTCAGGTGATTGGGGAGGCTGAGCCGCTGGGTCCTAGAGGATATCTAGTACACAAAGCCACTCTATAAAATCAAGGAGACTTAGCAGCTCTACCCAATACATAGAAACAAACACAGGGAAGCAGCCAAAATGTAGAGTGAAAGAAATATTTCACAAATGAAAGAAATGGAAGAAAGCAAACTAATAGATATAGAGTTCAAATCCACAGTTATAAGTTTACTCAAGAATCATATAGATACTTCTAAGGAACTTAGTGAAACTTTCAAGGATCTTAGTGAGAATGCAAAAAAAAAAAAAAAAGGAAAAGGATCAGTCAGAGATTAAGCATACAGTGACTAAAATAAATAATAATATACAGAGATTCAACAGCAAATTAGAAGATCCGAAGTATCAAATCAATGATTGAAATACAAGGAAGGAAAAAACACCAAACCAGAAGAGAAAAAAGAAAAATATTCCAAAAATGTGAAGATAGTATAAGGAGGCTCTGGGACAGCTTCAAGCATATCAACATTCAAATTATGGGGGTGCCAGAAGAAAAGAAAAAGTAAGATACTGAAAACCTGTTTGAAGAGATAATGACAGAAAACTTCCCTTACCTGTTGAAAAAAAATAGACATAATTATAGGAGTACAGAGAACACCAAACAAGAGGTATCCAAAGAGGGCCACACCAAGACACATCATAATTAAGATGCCAAGGGCAAAAGACAAAGAGAGAATATTAAAAGCAGCAACAGAAAAACAATTACCTACAAGGGAGTGCCTATACGACTGTCAGGTGATTTCTCAACAGAAAATATGCAGGCCAGAAGGGAGTGGCCAGAAATATTCAAAGTGATAAATAGCAAGAACCTACAACCAAGAATACTCTACCCAGCAAAGTTATCATTTAAAATTAAAGGCCAGATAAAGAACTTCACAGACAAGAAAATGCTAAAGGAGTTCATCACCACTAAACCAGGATTATATGAAATGCTGAAGGGTATTCTTTAAAAAGAGAAAGAAGAAAACAGCAAAGATAAAAAATATGAACGATAAAGGAACAACAAATACATATCTATCAACAAGTAAACCTAAAAATCAAATGAATTAAAAATCTAATGAACAGAATAAACTAGTGAGTGGAATAGAATCAGGGGTTTGGAAATGGAACAGACTGAAGATTCGCAGAGGGAAAAGGATGAGAAGGTGCCAGAAGAGATTAGACAAAGATCTTATATGCATGTATGCAGTACCTATAGACACAGACAATAAGGTGGTTTGGGCTTGGGGTGGGGTGGGAACCGGGTGAAAGGGAGCTATGGGAGGAAAAAGAGGAACATCTGTAATAATCTCAACAATAAAGATTAATTTTAAAAATAATCAATAAAACAGCACATATGAAAATTTAAAAGAAGAAGAAGAAAAAATTATAAGCCAGAAACTTAAAACTCCTAAATTTAAAGTCTATCTTTAGCCCTGCCTGGTTTGGCTCAGTGGATAGAGCATCGGCTTGCAGACTGAAGGGTCCCAGGTTCTATTCTGGTCAAGGGCATGTACCTTGGTTGCGGGCACATCCCTGGTAGGGGGTGTGCAGGAGGCAGCTGATCAATGTTTCTCTCTCATCAATGTTTCTAACTCTCTATCCCTCTCCCTTCCTCTCTATAAAAAAAATCAATAAAACATATTAAAAATAAAAAAAATAAAGTCACCATCTTTGGAATTTGTTGGATCTAGAAGCAGGAGACAGACCAAGAACCCTCAAGAATTTGGTCTCTGTCTTTTCACCACCCCAACTTCATCCCTTCCCCTCTCTTACTCTCACTCTGCTTGCTCATATTTACCTTCATTTTCAGGTAAAACGCCAGACACTTGTGACTTGTCCTGCACTTTCTTAGAAGGAAGTTTCACACCTTTCTTCTGCACTGCCAGGTGCCCAGAAGTGGTATAGTGTCAAGCACATAGTAGTGCAGACAAAATATTTGTTATGTAAATTACATACTAGCTAAAAGTATTGGGGTAAGTCCATGTTAGGGGAAAACTCTTCGTTTTACCTCTATAAGCCACTCTAGTCATTTCTATTATACCCAACTCTTTCCTATTTCTAGGCATACATTATCTCATATATTTTATATATTTTTGTTTACTTTCCATGAGCATGAAAGTCTCCAGATCAGGTTAATGTCATCTTCTTCTGCATTCTCCCACAAACAGCCACTTCAACTACTCCCACAGTGGTTTGTGATTCACTATTATGGCTGCCTGACTCAGACCTAACGGGATCAGTATACACACTCTGGGAAGTAGGAACCATGTCTTACTCATGCTGGCATATAGTCCAGGACCTGACACATGAAAGCCTCTCCATAAATATTGACTGAGGAAGGCAGATTGGCAGTATAAATGAATGATACAAAAATATTCAAATGTTTCCATGAAGCCAGACATGCAGCAAAATAAATGAATGTGCTTTTCTACTCATTTTATCATCCACTCATTCAACAAATATTTATTGAATGCTTAGTTTGTGCCAACAATCAACTTGGCACCAGTGACTTGCAGATGAATTCCATATGAGTGGTAAAATAGTTCTGCATGGAACATTCACACTAGCGGGGACAATAACTGGTGCACAAATAATTGCATGTGTGTTGATGTTGCCAACAGACAAGAAGAGAGTATACTTCTTCTAGTAAAAGTGCAGAGGAGGTGTGATGGAGACAGTAGATAATCAAGGAGAGATGAGGAAAGGAAAGAGCAGATTAAAGAATATTCAACAAAATCCATCTGCCCCTGCAGCAAGAAACGTATTGTAAGGATAAATGTACTTAACATATTGGTCACTCTCTAAACAAATGGTTTAGTGTAATGACAAATGTTCAATAGCAATACATCTTTTATGCACCGTGATATTTATATGCATCCAGCCAGCATACCCCAATATTTCCATTTGATGAGTCATCTGATAAAAGCTCAAGTGTAGGCTGACCTTGATCTTGGTACCATGTTAAGCTGTTTCAGTATGTTTTAACAAGTAATGTGAAATGGTAAGCTCCCGTTCCTCTTTGTTTTCACAGAGATGTTGTTGACTTGCACTTGGCATCCAATATACTATTTTGTACCATATATCCAAGCTTAGTAGGGAAGAATGGCAGGAATAGAGGTTGAGGAAGAAAAGCATTTGAGAAATTCTTAAGATTGAAGTACAGATAGTTAAACACTAAATAAAGCTACTCAAAAAGGACACCCAAAATGAATTATAATACTGAGTTCAAATAATTCAAGCTCAAACACAATTACTTTGAACATTAAGATGGGTAATGTTCTCCAGTGTTTGGCTGCACACATATTTGATCTGGCACTTATATAGCCATTCCTAGTCTACTTTATTTTACCTCCTGTGACCGGAAGTGCAACCATGGATGCTGATCTCCACATCAGGGAAGTGGAAACTTTGCTGTTGCATATATAGGGACTATTGGAGAGACCTTAAGCTCACACATGTGGATATGCAAATGATGATCTCGCTGTGTTGGTCTGTAAAGAAAAGGTATGCAAGGAAGCAAGAAAATAAATCTTCAAACAAAATAGTCCTTATCACTAACTCTATCTTTTTACCTAGTCTCTAGTACTTTCTGCTGTCCTGAAGGGCTCTATAGAAATGCAGAGGCTGACAGCCTAAGGCTTCAAACAAAGTCCTACACTTACCTAGAATAAGTTGCTTAATTTCCTCATACTCAATTTTTTTTGCATCTAAAACATGTTGACTTGGGGAGTTAGTAAATTAACTGGCACCAATACATACTCAATAAATGTTAATTACTTTTTTTAATCACTCCCTAACAGAAATACAAGGTAAGGACCAATGCCATGTGTTTTGGTTATATGTTTTTCTAAGACAAGGAGGATTAAAGATCAGTATAAGTGCTGACAAGGAAGATACAGTACTGAGTAATCCAATGTGAATACAGGGCCTTGATTAGCAATAAAGGAAATAAGAAAGACACCATTTGTTGGGGGTATAATTTCTTGGACCACCTGCTTTGAATGCTAGTGCCTCAGGTTCAGGTTTGCCTCACAAGAAGCTGGCTGTAAACAGCTGCTGTAGCCATGTAGCTATCTTTCCCCTGACTTTTCAGGTGAGTCTTCCCATTGACATTAGAGGCTCTAGAGTCATCCTGTAGAACATGTTACTACCCTTCTCTGATCTCAGTCATAAGTCAGACAGGCCAGTGTCATCCTGATTTTGCTTGTGATTTGTTTTATGAATTCAAGATTGAAAGAAAGACAGAAGGTACATATCCACAAGACTGTGGTGGGCTTTTAAGTATTTTTCTGTCTAAATGGGTATAATTGTAAATCTCAACCTCTAACACACCCTCAGTAAAGCTCATTCAGAAGCCTTAAAATAGCCAAGACTTGGAAACAACTGAAATTATTTTTGATGAGTAAATGAATAAAGAAGAGGTCCACTTACCAAACAGCAATAAATGAAACAAGACAACCATGCCATTTGTGGCAACATCAATGGATGTTTAAGGCATTGTGCTACATAAAATAAATCAGACACAGAAATGCAAATACTGTATGATCTCAGGTGTGTGTGAGGTATAGAGGAGTGACATGTGTAAGTTCACACAGTCATAAAAAGTAGAGCCAGAGTCCAAGCCAGAACCAAGGCTCTATCTGACTCCAAAGCATGCCTCATGCTGTTCAGCTTTGGTCAGGTTCAATCTCAAATTTGAAGCAGTATATCTCATTGAAAAAGAGTAATGAATGCTGCAGAACTCTTACTTCCTCTGTAGCAGTAACTTTTACTGCTTGTTGGTTCTTAGGTTTCTACAAAAATTTTATGAAAACTGTAGGAACTCTCATCTCATACAGGGTGGGACGGGAAGTAGGTTTGCAGTTGTTTGTGTGGAAAATAATACAATAAAGAATAGTATAAGAATAAACTCTGTTTTGTGTACTCACACTGTAAACTTACTTTTGCCTACTTTGTATGTTCACAATTTTTTGTATGTGTACTTTTTTAGAGATTTCCAGACTCCTCAAAATGTAGGCTTAAAACTTGTGATCTGAAAGTTGTAGGATCTGACAAAGATGAAGTATGTAGAAATGTTTCCTTGGCCAAACCCATCAGGTTCACACAAATTCTCTGGTATAATAAATTCTTTACAAGCATAGAAATCACCCCTAACAGGGACTGGTTATGGTAGACAGAGATCCCAAATTATAAAGATATTCCACAGAATACAGATTACAACCTGATTCTTGTTGGACCTTTGAGTGGAATGAATTTCAGTAGCAGTGTCTAAGGGAATAGAAAATAATGTTGCTAGAATAAATGCTAGCTCTATTGTTGGGCTGCACCTCGTGGTCATGACCTTGAGGCTCAAGGAATAATCTGAGATAATTCTAAACTGAGAAGTCATTTTCCACAGCCCACAGCCCAGCAGGACATTGCCCTCTAACCATGTCATCATGACATTACCATCTGCAGCAACTGAGCTAAATTTCTTAAGACCAAATGCAACACATCTGAAAGTCCATCTTATCTAATAAAGAGGGAATATTTTAATTGACCCTCACACCATCGCAAAATGGTGGTGCCTATGGCCAATAAGGAGGGAATATGCTAATTTACTGCCCTGCCTTCAAAGATGGCAATACTCATAGTCAATAAGGAGGGAATAGGCTAATTGACTGCCACAACCTCAAATTGGTGGCACCCACAGCCAATAAGGAGGGAATATGCTAATTGACTGCCACACCCTTAAATATGGTGGTGCCCACAGCCACAAGATGGCAGTACCCAGACCCCTCAGCCCCACCAGGAGTCCCCTAGTCCCCTCAGTCCCTCAGCTGCCCATGGCTGGCCTGAGGCACAGGCAAGACTCAGATGGCAGCTGCCCAGCTGCCTAGGGCTGCCTGAGGCTCAGATAACCAGAACTAGCCAAGGCTTGCATTGTAGGCAGTGGCAGCAACAGATGTATGATGGGGCTTCACCTTCCCCTGATAACTGGGTTGCCTCCCATTTCTGAGGGCTCCTGGACTTTGAGAGGGGGCAGGCTGGACTTAGGGACCCCTCTCCAGTGCATGCATGTTCATGCACCGGGCCTCTAGTTCCTACATAAGAGTCACCTGCCACCCCAGCTTCAACCCCTCACTCAGTCAAGGGTTATCAATATTTAAAAGGAAAGGTTCTATCCCAACCAGGTGGTTCAGTTGGTTGAAGTGTCATCCCGCATACCAACAGTTGGCTGGTTTTATTCCACTCAGGGCAAATAGCCAGGTTGCAGGTCTGATACCTGGACAGGTGCATGCAGGTGTCAACAGATGGATGTTTATCTCCCCCACGATGATGTTTCTCCCTCATTTCCTCTCTAAGATCAATTTAAAAAAACAATAATAATTTAAACAAATAAGTAAAAGGAAGGGAAAAGATTTCCTCTTTGTGGTTCTGAGAAGTCTTTGTGCCCTCATAAGCCCCTCAAAGAAGATTAATTTTTCTACTTCCAGTTTCCCGCCAGGGGAAAGGTGTTATAAGAGCCACTGTCTTCTTCAAGTTATGACCTCAGGGTTCCAGCTTATTTCCACCCTCACAAGCTCCAGCTTGCTCTCAGGATCAGCTAAGTTAACCATAAAGTAAAGCTTTGACCCACATTCTCAAAGCCTGAGGGAGACCAGCACCAACATGGAGCTGGTGTCACTCTATGGAAGGCTGCAGACTCAAGCAGTCATTCAGGAATGGTCCTGATACTCACATAACACTTGGGATAATCTAGAAGATTCCCTTTGTTCAAGTCCTTGGAGTGGAGGTTCAAGTGTGTTGTCTGAGAGCAAAGAAAATGCCATGCTATGGAGCATTCAGAGTGACTCAGCACCAGAGTTGCTTAAGGAGCAGTGGTGTTTCGATAACAATGGATGGGAGTTTCCTAAAAAAAAGGGGGGGGGGCAAATTACCTAAAGCTTTATTTGTTTAAATTAGAAAAAATTAAATTAGAATATCTGAGAAGGTTTGAACCTGTACCCATAGGTCTATAAGTTGTAGGAAAACCTACCATTAGGAAGCTAGTGGGAAGGGCTCTGAAGCCAACAGGAGGGCCTCTGTGCAGGGAGACCTAACAAGGCTCTGCCTTGGATTAAGGCTTTGTGTTTGTCTGGCGGCAAAGGGGTTCATTCCCTGGAGAAAAAAATTAAAGTGGAATGGTAGACCCTGCCATTCTCACTGTGTTTTCATAATGTTATCTGGAATTGTTATTAATACATACAACATTCAATATAAGTAAACAAGGTTCTTGGCATGTCTTCTTATATGTTACAGGTTCCTCAAGAACAGACAATGACAAAACATGAGACGTGTTCAGAGTCTTCCAGTAATTTTTTATTGTCTCAGAGATTTGCATGTTCTGTGTTAAAGCCAAGCAGAACACAATCAGCTATATTTTAAAGTCTAATTTTAAAAATAAATATTACTTCTTGCTACTGATATAAGCAACTGAGTTTGAATTTGCTTGTCTTTATACTTTTACTACTACATCCTATATACTTATGTGTTAACTGTTTTGTTATGCATGTCATAGGTATTTATAGATCTTACAGTGGCTTGAATTCAGGTTAGATGTCTCTAGGTAAAACACAAAAGTCAATTAAAAAGCTTTTTGAAGCCCTAGCTGGTTGAGCTCAGTGAATAGAGCATTGGCCTGCAGACTGAAGGGTCCCAGGTTCAATTCCAGTGATGGGCACATGCCTGGTTTGTGGGCTCGATCCCCAGTAGGGGGTATACAGGAGGCAGCTGATCAATGAATCTGTTATCATTGATGTTTCTATCTCTCCCTCTCCCTTCTTCTCTGGAATATATATAGTTTTTGAATTTTCAAGCAAATGCATGCTCATATATTTGGGAGTTTCTCTCAAGTGAAACCTCTATGTGAGATGAAAGAATTTTGTACATCTACTGGACACTCATGCTGCCTCACCTTAGTTCCCAGCGATGGAACAGGGTCCTCTGTGTGCACTTAGTTTTCAGGTACAAAGTACGTGGTCAGGGGTGCTATTTTCCCCACACTACTTTCCTTCCCTGTGAAATTTTCTAAGACAAATCACTAATCAACTTATTATAAATGATAACCCTTTCCAAAATATGCCTTGGGTGTAAAGCATAATGTTTCAGGAGATAAAAAATGTCCTGGGCTTCCAATAAAAATCACCTTTGTCCTGACATGAAAGCACCTGCTCTCACTGTTCTGTATGAATATGCCTTTGTACTTTCAATTATATTTACTTAAACATACAAGAATGTTGCAAGACTAGGCAACCCATTCATGAAATTTATAAAATAATGCACCAAGAATTTGTGTATATTCTTACTTAAGAAATGATATACTATTTGACCATGTTTCTTCCAATTAGAAGGAACACATGGTCAAATAGTATATCATTGAATAGCCCAAGGCACTACTGAGACCTTATATGTTCATAATTGCATTAATTATATCCTTAAGTTCATGAAGCTTCAAAGTGCCTTCATATCCACTGCCCTTATGGTGAACCAGCAACAAGAGAGACACATGCTTAGGAAGACCAACCATCCTGGCTCTCCTGGACAGAGGAGTATCTCAGTACATGACATCTCCACAAGAAGGTCCCAGCAAATGAGGGACACATTGGCCACCCTGTGGGTATTATAATTCCCATTGATAGTAAGGGAAACTGAAGTACAGAGGAGCAAAGCATTTTGTCAGGTTTATCCAGCAAACCAGAAACAGATGCGAGACTCAGCTCTCTATTTCAACAAGAGTACATGTCAGCAGTCAGAGCCCTGCCAGATCCTCTCTATCTCAATTCCACGGGGAACAGTAAGATAACCAGTGTCATCTTTGCCTTTTGTGAGCTAATTCCAAGTGCCAGGCTGAAAGACTGAAAGTCCTTGTGAAGGGGGCTTTGGCCAGTTCCTCATATTATTTAGGAGTGACCGTGTTGCTGCTATGTGTACTAGGGTAGAATAATGGAGGGGGTGAGAACTTATAATGACCACAGATACTAACCACAGAGGAAACACAGAGTTCTGTTTACTTTACCAAGTATCTCTTAGACCACTACTGTCTCTGGTCCTGATGGGCAGTATATGTAACTTCATGAAACAAGTCAACCTAAAACAGGGAAAACATGGCCAGTTGGCCACCTTTGAACCACAGTATGGTAATAGCTAACATTTAGTGAGTACTTATAGTGGTTAGGCATTGGGTGTAGAGCTTTACATGGACTCAGCCAATTCAGCCCCATAATAGTTTCATGACAACTAATGTTCCCATTTTACAGATCAGAAAGATGAAGCTATGAAGGATTAGGTGATACATCCTTTACATGTCACACAGCTGAGAAAGCTTGGAGCTTGAATTTAAGCCCAGGCAGTCAGGCCCTGGAACCAGTGCTTTCCCATTCACTATCACACTTTCAATAAATGTAGCTGAGCCCTGGCAAGTGTGGCTCAGTTGGAGCATTGCCCTGTGAACCAAAAGATTGGGGGTTTGATTCCCAGTCAGGACATATGTCTAGATTGTGGTTTCAATCACCAGTCAGGGCACATATGAAAGGAAACTAATCATTATTCTCTCACACATATCACATTGATGTTTTTCTCTCTCCCTAACCTCTCTCTCTCTTTTCCTCTCTTTTAAAACCAATAAGCGGGAACCAAGATGGTGGCATAGGTAAACACCTATTGTGCTGCCCCGCACAACAATTCCAAAATTACAACATAACAACAAAACAAATATCATCCAGAATCACCGGAAGGCTGGTGGTGAAAGTTCCACAGATAAAAGTAAAGGTGGGACACTGAGACTCAGAAGAGTGGTGGAGCGCAGCCTTGAAGATATGCATGGAGCCAGAGGTTCATAGCAGTGGGGCACACAGGCTGTAGGGTTGGCAGCAGCAATCCCAGCTGGATTTTTCCCATGGGGAGAGCGGAGACGTCCCACTGCACAGATTCCCCAGTGCCAGGCGAGGTCCGAGGTTTGGGGTATGCACCCTAAAAGCTGGGCGCGGCAGAGGTCTCCGAGTCTGAGGAGAGTGCACGCAGCTTGGAACAGCAGTTTGAGTGTAAAGTGCACGTAAAGTGCGTGACAGCACAGACCCACAGCTTGTTCCCTGGCTAATTGCTCCCTGGTTTGGGAGACCACCAGACTGCTTTGTTTTACAACCTGGGCAAGACTTTGGGTGTGCAGACTTATTTGGGGAGAGGCAGAGTTGTCTGGCAACGGGTGGAGACCAGCAGTGGCTTTCTCTTGGAGGTGCCTGCAGCCATTACCACCCAACACATAGACCTGCATGCAGCATAGGACATAGCTGATGCTGACACTGCCTGCTCAGCTCAGAGACTCCGCCCATCCAACCTGAACACAGTTTTCCTGCACAGCCAATTGGCCTGGAGGTCAAACCCTCCTAGGGCTAACAACAACAAGCTGGGCTTAAATTCAAAAATACTGTACAACTCATAAAGGATTGCAGTAAGAGTATCCACCTCAGGTAACTGGGGAGGCTGAGCCACTGTCCCTTAGAGGACATCTACCACATAAAGCAAATCGGCCAACTCAGGAAAGCAGCCACCATGCAGAGACATGGAAAGAAATCAGGTGTGAAAGAAATGGAGGAAAAAAGACGACTAGACATAGAGTTCAAAACCACAGTTATAAGGCTTTTCAAGAGGCTCCTAGAAAAGGCCAATGAACTTAATGAGAACTACAAGGAAATGAACAAGACCTATGAGGAAATGAACAAGACCTACGAGGAAATGAATGAGACCTGCAAGGAAATTAATGAGACCTACAAGGAAATGAACAAGACCTAAGAGGAAATGAACAAGACCTATGAGGAAATGAACAAGACCTACGAGGAAATGAACAAGACCTACGAGGAAATGAATGAGACCTACGAGGAAATGAACAAGACCTACGAGGAAATGAATGAGACCTGCAAGGAAATGAATGAGACCTACAAGGAAATGAACAAGACCTAAGAGGAAATGAACAAGACCTATGAGGAAATGAACAAGACCTATGAGGAAATGAACAAGACCTACGAGGAAATGAATGAGACCTACGAGGAAATGAATGAGACCTACAAGGAAATGAACAAGACCTAAGAGGATATGAACGAGACCCTCAAGGTATGAAAAAGGACAAACGAGAAATCAAGCATACACTGACTGAAATAAAAAATATTATACAAAGGTCTAAAAGCAGTCCAGAGGGCCACAAGAACCAAGTCAAATATTTGAAATACAAAAGAAGCAAAATCCACTCAGCCGGAAAAGCAAGAAACAAAAAGAATCCAGATAATTGAAGATTATTAACATCCAAATTATAGGGGTGCCAGAAAAAGAGAGAGAGCAAGGTAATGAAAACCTACTTGAAGAAATAGTGACTGAAAACTTCCCCCATCTGGTGAAAGAAACTGAATTAAAAGCCCAAGAAGTACACAGAACCCCAAAATATAGGAATCTAAAGAGGACCAGACATATCATAATTAAAATGCCAAGAGCCAAAGATAAAGAGAGAATATTAAAAGCAGCAAGAGAAAAACAGTTAGTTACCTACAGGGGAGCACCCATACGATTGTCAGTGGATTTCTCAACAGAAACTATGCAGGCCAGACGGGAGTGGCAAGAAATATTCAAAATAATAAATAGCAAGTATCTATAACCACGATTACTCTATCCAGCAAAGCTATCATTCCGAATTGAAGGTCAGATAAAGTGCTTCGCAGATAAGAAAAAGCTAAAAGTTCATCACCACCAAACCAATATTATATGAAATGCTGAAAGATATTCTTTAAGAAGAGGAAGAAGAAAAAGGTAAAGATATAAATTATGAACAACAAATACACATCTGTCAACAAATGAATCTAAAATCAAGTGAATTAATAAGCTGATGAACAGGATAAACTGGTGAATATAATAGAATCATGGACATAGAGAGGAAATGGACTGACAATTCTTGGGGAGAAAAGGGGTGTGGGAAGTGCAGCAAGAGACTGGACAAAAATCTTGTGACAATGGTAGAGGACAGTGGGGGGGATGAGGGCGGAGGGTGGGCTGGGTACAGGGTGGAGAGGATCTAAGGGGGATAAAAAAGGGGGAACAATGTAATTAATAAACTGAACAATAAAGATAAAAAATAAAACCAATAAGCATATCCTCAGGTGAAGATTAAAAAATAGTAGCTGAACACCACAGTTCAGTCAATCAGGCAGCTCTTGGTTAGGGTAAACCTAAGACTAGTAGGCCATGTATGACTGAAATGCACATCAGGCATATTGGTCCTGTCAGGTCAGAAGACCATGGGGTTCCTAGCCTTAGGTATTAAAGGCTCTGAAGGAAGACATTTCAATATTTTCATTAACTCCAGAGTGAGATAAAATGCTCTGCCACACTCATTTCTGTAAGGCCTCTACTTCCTTTCTGAAGTATACAAGCAATATGCCTGTGCTTCTCTGAGAAATGAATGGTAAACTAATGGGAACGCACATTGCAAATTGCCAAGCACTTTGCACAGCTATCACATATATTAAGGAACTTCCGAAACAGCAATGGTTTTGAATGCTCTTGCAAAGCAAAGAAGACCCATTGCTTGAATGCTCTGCAAAGAGACAAAATTTTAGCTTTTTTGAATATTCAAGGGGGAAAACACACATTCTAAAATTACCCCAAAGATGAGCTTTACAAAAGCACAGACATGTCATCAAATTTTTCCATATTTATTTTATTTTTTTAATATACTTTTATTGATTTCAGGGAGGAAGGGAGCAGGAGATAGAAACATCAAGAATGACAGAGAATCATTTATTGGCTGCCTCCTGCAGCCTACTGGGGATTGGGCCCCCAATCCCAGAATGTACCCTTGAGTGGAATCAAACCTGGGACCCTTCAGGTTGCAGGCCTACACTCTATACACTGAGCCAAATCAGCTAGGGCAAATTTTTTCATTCAATCCTAAAAAGGTTCCAGCATTGCAAAGGTGGGACAAGGCAGTTCTTCATCAGAAACCTTGTAAATTCATGGCTTTGTTGACATTTACACAATAGTTAGAATACAAATTATCCTCAAATGATGAGCATAAGTGAGGAAGCCAAACCTACTGGCTCCTTCTCAATCTTTTTCAGAGATATGTCTATTGGCAGCAACAACAAAAACAGCAAAACAACAACAAATGCCTTCGTCCAAAAAGAGGATGAAGAAAGAAGAAAAGAAAGTACTAAGGAAGGATGCAGTGCCACTAGAATGCTATGGAGCATTCGGAGTGAATCACCACCAGCCCAGGGGCAGCAACAATTAAGGAGTCTGTTGAAAAAACTCAAATAAAATTATCATCCTCTGTAACCTTAGAACAAGAATCATCACTGAAGAGAATGTTTAGCCATGCACTTGGGAGCTGTGGTTGGTGGGAGCTGCTTGGGGTTGAGTCACAGACTCCTCAGATCATGTGGCCTAAACCAGGAAGTGGGTCTCTGCCCTCCTCCTCCTTCCTCTCCCTCTCCTGTGGGATTTCAGCCTTCTGCAACCAGCCAAAAGGAGCAAGGAGTGGGCCACTGGGCAACAGGAATTTTTCAAACAAGTGAAGCAAGTTTTCCCAGTGGCACAAAGAATAAATGCATGCACTGTGTCAACAAGTCCTGAGACACCTGTCTCCAGGTGGGAGAACACCAAAGATATCAGAGATGGAGGCTAAGCAGATTTTTTAAGTTCTTTGGAGAAAATGAAAAATCCCAATTCATCTCAGTAACTAATTTACTTAATTTATATCTTTATCAACCCTTTAGGCATTAAGTCCTGTGTTCAAACTAACATCAGTTTATCCTGTTCTAAACTAGTGTTTGTAACATGGATGAATAATTTTTCCCCCTACTGGAAAGTGAAGAGATTATATTTTCACATCGTAAGAGAAAAAAAAATATGAAAGGGTTAAGAACTTGAGATTTGACATTTACCTCTTAAATTTTTTTTCCTAAATGCTGTATTGACTTCTTTTTTGTTATGGAATAAACTCAGGTATAAATGTTATACTTGATGTACTATAAAATGAATTTATTGAATTTACATAACATTCCTGAACTGAATAGTATATTTATTGGTTGTTCTGATGTTCACATTGTTTTCTTTCATTCATAAATGAAGCTGCTCAATGTTAAATGACTGGCTACCAAGAATGAAGGAGGTGACAGCCTTAGAGTTAAACAAGCTCCTACCAGTTAATTTCCCCCTTAAATAGTTATTGTCCTACTTGATTTTTTCATTTTTTAAATATTTTCATTGATATAAGTTTCAGCTAAGTAAATAAAATGGTGAGATAGTTGACTCCACACTAAAGAAATCATGGAGAAGCAGGGATTTTATCATGAAGTGTCCTGATGTCCTCACAATGAACATGCACTGTTCAATCAAGCTTAAAAGTGCCCCATTGGCCCTCGCTGGTTGGGCTCAGTGGATAGAGCATCGGTCTGTGGACTGATTCTAGTCAAGGGCATGTGCCCAGGTTGTAGGCTCGATCCCAAGTCTGGATGCTGCAGGAGGCAGCCAGTCAATGAGTCTCTCTCTCATCATTGTTGTTTCTCTATTTCCCTCTCCGTACTTCTCTGAAATCAATCCTATATAATAAGAGAGGAATATGTTAATTAGCTAGGACACCCTCATGGTAAAATCCAGCAGAAGTGTGGGGCCATGGCTGTGTGCCACAAGAGGCCGCTGCATCAAATAAAATAAAATGCATTCACATGTCCGAATTCAACAAGGTTCAAGGAGGAAGGGCTCCAGTTTCGTTTCTCACACCCAGCTAGGAGGACTTCCTAGGGAGGCTCTCCCTCTGAGCCCTGATATCCGGTCCAGGAGCCCTGAAGGGAAGGTGGAGTGAAGGGCTTTCCCTCCAGGACCCCTCTCTCCCTGGGAGTCTGGTGCATAGGGCCTCTCCCTGGGAACTCAAAAATCCATAGCAGCCAGGCCTGGCGAGCTATGGAGAGGGCGACATACCCAGAGGCCATGCAGCTGCCATAGTTGAAGTCACCCTCGATGGAGGGGCCGGGTAGCAAGGGATCAGAGTCGGTCATGTCAGCAATGGAACCCTGGCTCCCCGCCGAATAACTAGAGCACAGGGACCTCAACGGTCCTTGGTCACTTCCTGAGCAGCATTTAGCCCAACAGGAGATCAAACCCGAAACCTAAGTGGGTGCCCTGACAGAATGGAACCCAAACCTGTGCTCTGGCAGAGGATCTCGGGCCCACAGCAGGGTCGGGAGGGATTTTGTTGAGGGGCCCTGACAGGCAGCCCGCAACGCAGTGGGTTAGAACCTCCTCCTGATGTACAAGGCTGCGGGCTGGATCCCTGGTGAGGGCACGGACAAGAAGCAACCAACACGAGCATAGCCAGTGGAACAACACACTGGTGTTTCTCTCGCTCCTTTCCAATCAATAAAAATTAAAATTAAAAATAAACTCTCTGTTTTCCTAAAACATTAACTAAAAAATCTATTAGTAGTTCATCTCACTGTAAAATTGCCTAACATCCAAAGAACCTAAAGCAGTCACTTTGTGTGCAAAAATTAAAATTTAAAATTATCAAGACTGCAATATAAAATTTCCAAAAGTCCCCATTAATCAAAAAAGGGGAGGGGACAGCGGGGTAATATCATGTAAGGGGAAAAAAAATATCGAGTAAGTAAAATACATCTAGAAAATTCTTACTCCAGTAAAGTAAATTCCATTTGTAAAAACAATTGCAGGACACCCATGAAAACACACACATGGTGTCAAAATAAGCCAAAGGAAAATCATTAAGGCAAAAATTAAAAAGAATCCCAAGTCTATTTTGCATAGAGGATCCCTTTGTTAACTTTTGGTCGAGAATGTGTTTGTGTGTTTTCAGAGAACAACTCCAAGACCATGTGGGTTCCTGCGACGGTGAGGAACTGATGGATCTGTTCCAGTCACGAGGACGGTCCAGAGATGGGGGACACTGACGACACCTTGCCATGCTAGCAGTCAGCAGCTGTGCATGTCTGCAGGCAGCCCAGGACCAAACCAGAGAGGATGGATCATGCATTGACACGATATGTCCACCATCTGGATACCATTGCTGACTTATACACATAATGAATTATTTGACACTGAAACTGGGACTCAGAAAAGTTGGACATTGAAACCGAGACTGAAACACTTTTTGTTCTTATACATTTATTTCTAGTATGCAGAGGCAAGATATTTGTGAAGAAAAGAAACAGGGGAGAGTGATTGATATAGAGGCAGGATGGCCTTGAACAGGCTATCAAGCTACAGGGGGAGGCTTGGGTGGATTGGAGGCAGATGCAGGGGGGAGATCAACTGAAGGACTTGTATGCATGCATATGAACATAACCAATGAATGAAAGACACTGGGGCGGGGCGGGGGGGGAAGCTGGGGATATGTGCTGGGGGGTGGAGGAGGCTGGGGGGAGGATAAGGGGGAGGGGGAAAGGAAAACATGTACTACTATTACACTGGAAAAAATCAATAAAAAATAATTTAAAAAATAAAAATAAAAATAAATGGAAAAAAAATAAAAAATAAATAAACTCTCTGGCTTGCAGAGTTGCTAAAACAGAAAGTGAAGTCCCATCCTTTTCTGTTCATTCAATAAATACTTCATATGCTCCTTCAGTAATCACACTGGGAATGGGTGTTTGTTCATTTGTTTATTTGGTTAATCCTCACCTGAGGACATTTTTTGTTGTTGTTTGTTTGTTTTTTTTACAGAGTGGAAGGGAGGGAGAAAGACAGAAACTAATGTAAGAGACATCAATTGGTTGCCTCTTGCTGAATCCCCAACTAGAGCCATGCCCTTGATCAGAATCCAACCTGGTACCCTTCAGTCCTCCTGCAAAAGCACTATCCACTGAACCACAGCAGCATTTTTTTTCTTTTTAAGTCCTTCTCTAAGGATATGTTCTTTTCATTGATTCTAGGGAGGGAGGAATGGAGAGGGAAAGAGAAAGAGAAACATCAATTAGTTGCCCAAGCAATCTGACAGGGATGGAACCTACAACCTATGTATGTGCCCTCACCTGGAATTGAACCCATGACCCTTTGGTGCATGGGAGGACACTTTAAGTACTGATTCACACTGTCCAGGGCCTGGAGGTACATTAAAAAAAATTTTTTTTTAGATCTGCCCTGGCCAGGTGGCTCAATGGGTTGGAGTCTCAACCTGTGCACCAAAGGATTTCCTGTTGGATTCTAGGTTAGAGCACACACTTAGGTTTAAGTTAGATCCCTCTGGGTCAGCAGGTGCAGAGGCAGCCTAGTGGTATTTCTCTGTCACATGGATGTTTCTCTCTCTAAAATCAATTTTAAAAACATCCTCAGGTTTATTATATATATATATATATATATATATATATATATATATATATACACATATATATATATATAATTTTTTTCAGATATAAAATTTTATTTGGTTCTATTTTAAATTTTATTTTTCATTTACAGTTCACATTCAATATCCTATTTTATATAATAAAACCCTAATATGCAAATCAACCAAACAGTGGAATGACTGGTCGCTATGAACTGACCACCAGGAGGCAGATGCTCAACATAAGAACTGCCCCCTGGTGGTCAGTGCATTCTCACAGGGGGAGTGCTGCTCAGCCAGAAGCTGGGCTCATGGATGGCGAGTGCAGAGAAGGTGGAGAGAACCTTCATGGCAGCACTAAGGAGCAGCAGCTGAGCAGTAGGGAGCAGCAAGCAGGCGGGTGGTAAGGAGCAAGTGGTCCCAAACTGTGAGAGGGCAGAGGTGGGGCTGAGGGACCCCCTTTCCCCCCCCCCCAGTGCATGAATTTTGTGCACCAGGCCGCTAGTATATATATATTCCTTATCATGCCCTGTTAATATTTCATACTCAGGAAAAAAACATGGAGATACCATGTAAAAAAATAATAAGCTTAGGATACATATGTATTACCTTAGTCAATAAAGAAATTTCAAAAAATGTTGATAAACTAAAATTAAATGTAATTGTTAGACAACTTGTATTATTATTAAAAGTCTCTAGAGTTTCAAAGTCAAAAAATAATGATAAGCTTTGCAGAAAAGCAATGGAGTGGAGCTCAGGGTCAGAGAAGACTAAAAGGTATTCATGAACAAATCACATTTTAGAGAAACAAACAAACAAACAAACAAAAATAAAAAAAACAATAATGTTCAAATATATTTCCAGCAGAGACATGTTAGAGGTGATATGTGGACTGATAATCATTCCTTCCATTATTGTCTTTTATGTTTGAGGATGTGGTTCCATTTGGGAGTCTGCATTTTCCAACACTAGAAGCTCTGCTTTAGTAAATGTACAGGTTGAGTCAATAAACTATGTGACTGGGAACTGGAAACCTCAGTTCAGGTCTCCATTTTGTCACTTGCTGGCTTCATAACTAAAGGTAAAGTTTTAGCAGGAATGGGCTACAGAGAAAATAAGAGATTATATAGCAGTTTTGGCAGAAGTTAAAGCCTCCCATAAAGTGTTAAAAGCTGTACAAATATGATACCATAGCCATCATTAGCTAACATTTTATTTGTGCACCTATAATGTGCTCTGGGTGGCACTAGGTCCTGAGGACACACAAGTGACTCCAAAAAAGTGTTCACATTTTTATTCTATTGTTAGGCTACCTAAGAGCATCCTCAGAAGAGGAACCCAGAATTACCTGACATGTAAAAAAATTGGACTTAACAAGAACCAAGATGGCGGCATAGGTAAAACACCTATCTTGCCATCATAAACAGCAATTTTAAAACTACAACTTAACGAAAGAACAAACACCATCCAGAATCACCAGAAAGCTGGCTGAGTGAAAATTCCACAAATAAAAGTGAAGATAAGACACTGTTACTCAGAGGAGCAGATGAGGACAGCATTGAAGATACACGCAGAGAGAGCTTTGGAGGAGCGTGCACCAGTGGATAGGGCAGGCAGCTGAAAACTGGCCAGTTTTCTCGAATGGGGGGAGACAAAGACCTCCTACTGGACTGATTCTTCAGCTCTGGGCAAAGTCCAGGGAACCCACTATCATACAGGGTAAAAACTGGACAGTGGGAGGGCACGCCGAAGCTTGGGTGAAGCAGGGGTTAGCAGGCTTGTGGAGAAGGTGAGCTTGTGCAGAGTGCGCATGAACTTGGGAGCAGCACAGCTGCCTGACTGCGCAGAGAGCACTCGTGATTTGCTCTTTCATTCGGAAAATGGTAAGACTGCTTTGTTTTATGACCCTGGGTGAGATGTTGGGTGTGCAGACTCATTTGGGGAGAGTCTGAATTCCCTGGCAGCCGGTGGAGCTAGGCAGTGGCTCTCTCTAAGAGGTACCGGCAGCCATTGCCCCCGGCACAGAGTCCCTGTGGACCCATAGGGTGGAGCTAACACTGTCTGCTTGGCTTGGAGACTACGCCCATCCAACCTGAGCACAGCTGAACATCACAGACAATTGGCCTGGAGGTCAACCCCTCCAAGTGCTAACAACGATTAACCTAAGCTTAACTTTAGCAAGACTGTGCAACCCATATCCACCTCAGGTAACTGGGGAGGCCTAGCCACTGTCCCTTGTAGGACATCTACCACACAAAGCTAATTGACCAACTCAGGGAAGCAGCCACCATGCAGAGACATGGAAAGAAATCAGATGTGAAAGAAACTGAGGGAAAAAAATGACTGGACATGGAATTCAAAACCATGGTTATAGGGCTTCTCAAGAGGCTCCTAGAAAAGGTTGAGACCTATAAGGAAATAAGCAAGATCTACAAGGAAATGAACAAGGTCCTCAAGAATATGAACAAGACCTGCAAGGAAATGAACAAGACCAATGTGGAAATGAATAAGTTCTACAAGGAAATGAATGAGACCTACAAGGATATGAAGAAGACTCTCAAGGATATGAAAAAGGACCAACCAGAAATTAAGCATACATTGACTGAAATTAAAAAAATATATTATACAAAGACCTAAAAGTACTCTAGAGCACCCCAAGAACCAAGTTAAAAATTTGAAATACAAAGAGGTAAAATCCACTCAGCTGGAAAAGCAAGACACCAAAAGAATCCAAAAAATTGAAGATAGTGTAAGGGGCCTCTGGGACAACCTCAAGCATACCAATATCTTAATTATAGGGGTGCCAGAAAAAGAGAGAGAGCAAGACAATGAAAACCTATTTGAAGAAATAGTGACCGAAAACTTCCCACATCTCGTGAAAGAAATCGACTTAGGAGTCCAAGAAGCACACTGAACCCCAATGTATAGGAACCCTAAGAGGACCACACCAAGGCACATCATAATTAAAATACCAAGAGCAAAAGATAAAGAGAGAATATTAAAAGCAGCAAGAGAAAAACAGTTAGTTACCTATAAGGGAGCACCCATTCGATTGTCAGCGGATTTCTCAACAGAAATGATGCAGGCCAGACATATTCAAGAAATATTCAACCAAGATTACTCTATCCAGCAAAGCTATCATTCAGAATTGAAGGTCAGATAAAGTGCTTCGCAGATAAGAAAAAGCTAAAGGAGTTCATCACCATCAAACCAATATTATATGAAATGCTGAAAGATATTCTTTAGGAAGAGGAAGAAGAAAAAGATAAAAGTGTAAATTAGGAACAACAAATACACATCTATCAATAAATGAATACAAAAATCAAGTGAATTAATAAGCTGATGAACAGAATAAACTGATGAATGTAACAGAATCATGGACATAGAGAGGGAATGGACTGACAATTCTTGGGGAGAAAAGGGGTGTGGGAAGTGCAGCAAGAGACTGGACAAAAATCATGCAACTATGGGAGAGGACAGTGGAGGGGAGTGAGGGCAGAGGTTGGGATGGGTACTAGGTGGAGGGGAGTTATAAGGGGAAAAAGGGAACAATGTAAATAATAAACTGAACAATAAAGATTTAAAAAATTGGACTTAAGAGAGCTTTTTAAACAAGTTGAGATTGCTTGATTAGAAAAATAAAAAGACTAGAGGGGTAAGCATTGATAACTTTTTTATTTAAATTCTCTATTGTTCCTCAGCGGGCATCATGGACCATGAAGAAGTAAGACGAAAATACCCAGAAGGGAAAATCCTGGGATTCTTTTTCTAGCGATGTAATACATATGTGGAAATAAAATGCCTCAAAGGACTCTGGTGCTTCACTCAGTCGTTTTGAACATGACAGCAGAGTGGCAGGAGCTCCTGCGGCAGTGTGCAGCCTTTGTGTTATTTGGTGAATGCTGTTTCCCCGAAGTGACCAAGAAAGTCTTGTGATAACTCACCCATCACGCTCATGCTCAGCAGAGGAATGGTGTCTGGCCGTGGATGGTTGCATCTGGGTTGGGGTCCAGATGGTGAAGCTGTTCCTTTCTGGAGTCTTATGTCAACCCTGGAAGGAGTGTTGCTTTTCCTGTTTTTAACTTGACAGTAGTGCTCATTTCAGGCACTGTTGTTAACTGCCCTGAAAATACATGGTTGTTTAACGATGTAAGTGGTTAATAAGGAAGCAGGCAGGAAGATGGCTAGAGCCCATAGCTCGCTGAGTAAGATCGATCTCAAAGTAAATTTGGATGGCATGTCACTAGCATTTGCACAATGTGTTCGTAAAATGGTATTTTAACTAATTTTAATGTAAACCTGTCACAACTGTATTCCTGGAGTGAGTGAATGAGTTTGCTGGACCACTTTACCTGGGAGAAATGCTTATAAAGAGGGCAGGCTGGCTTCTGTAAAATAGATGAGGGCTCCACTCTCTTTTTATAACATTTTGTGTTCGGAATGTTAAAATTTAATATATAATACAAAGTGAGTGGAATTTTACTCTTTGTAATAAGTCTTTGAAATAAAAATATATAAATAAAAATAAATTCTCTATTGTTTATCTCCCCCCCCCCCTCGCCATTGACTTATTCCAGGCCATCAACCACACCCCCTCCCTGCACATGCCTTCCCCCTCTCTACTGTTTGTGTCCATGGGTCATGCTTATATGCATGCATACAAGTACTTTGGTTGATCTCTTACTGATAACTTTCTTTTAAGTTTATGATGTCATTTTAAGATACACTTAGGTCAGCCAATATGAAAGCAAAATAAAGGTTTAGGGAATAGATTAGGGGGAAAAAACACTTTTCCTGCAAGAACACTAAAGCTGCTATGTTGAAGATATTTTGAAAGTGAATCGCTAATTTTCTCTCTCAATGGGTTTAAAGATATGACTAAAAGTGAGACATTAGAATAATCTTTTTTTTAGTTCTACTAGAACTCTATGAATGGTAGCTAGGTGGATTAGAAGTAATTCCTGAGGAGCAACCAAGATGGCAGGATAGGTAAACACCTATTGTTCTGCCCCACACAACAATTCAAAAACTACAACAAAACAACAAAACAAACATCACCCAGAATTACCGGACAGCTGGCTGAGTGAAAACTCCACAAATAAAAGTAAAGGTGGGACACTAAGATTCAGAAGAACAAAAGAGCACAGCCTTGAAGATACGCGTGGAAACAGAGGTTAGGAGACGTGGCTGCACATGCGGGCTGTAAGGCTGGCAGCAACAACCCTGACTGGATTTCTCCAACGGGGAGGGCGGAGACGTCCCACTGCATGGATTCCCCAGTGCCAGGCGAGGTCCAAGGTCTGGGGTACGCACCCTGGAAGCCGGGCACGGCAGAGGTCTTCTAGTCTGAGGAGAAACCGGGTGGCTTGGGAAAGCACTTAGTGCGCGTAAAGTGTGTGACAGCACAGATGCACAACTTGCTCCCTGGAGACTTGCCCTCTGGTCCCGGAAACCACCGGACTGCTTTGTTTTAGAACCTTGAGCAAGACTTTGGGTGTGCAGTCTCATTTGGGGAGAGGCAGAGTTGTCTGGCAAGGGGTAGAGACTAGCAGCTTTTTCTTGGAGGTGCCTGCAACAATTGCCACCTAACAGAGACCCACACACAAGGGCCGCATAGGACGTAGCTGATGCTGAGGCTGCCTGCTCAGCTCAGAGACTCCGCCCATCCAACCTGAACACAGTCTCCCTTCACAGCCAATTGGCCTGGAGGTCAAACCCTCTTAGGGCTAACAACAACAAGCTGGGCTTAAATTCAAAAATACTGTACAACCCATAAAGGATTGCAGTAAGAGTACCCATCTCAAATAACTGGGGAGGCTGTGCCACTGACCTTTAGAGGACATCTACCACATAAAGCAGCCACCATGCAGAGACATGAAAAGAAATCAGGTGTGAAAGAAATGGAAGAAAAAAGATGACTAAACATAGAGTTCAAAATCACAGTTATAAGGCTTTTCAAGAGGCTCCTAGAAAAGGTCGAGACCTATAAGGAAATAAGCAAGACCTACAAGGAAATGAATGAGACCAGCAAGGAAATGAACACGACCAATGTGGAAATGAATGAGTTCTACAAGGAAAATGAACGAGACACTCAAGGATATGAAAAAGGACCAACCAGAAATTAAGCATACATTGACTGAAATTAAAAAAAATATTATGCAAAGACCTAAAAGTACTCTAGAGCACCCCAAGAACCAAGTTAAAGATTTGAAATACAAAGAGGGAAAATCCACTCAGCTGGAAAAGCAAGACACCAAAAGAATCCAAAACATTGAAGATAGTGTAAGGGGCCTCTGGGACAACCTCAAGCATACCAATATCTTAATTATAGGGGTGCCAGAAAAAGAGAGAGAGCAAGACAATGAAAACCTATTTGAAGAAATAGTGACCTAAAACTTCCCATACCTCGTGAAAGAAATCGACTTAGGAGTCCAAGAAGCACACCGAACCCCAATGTATAGGAACCCTAAGAGGACCACACCAAGGCACATCATAATTAAAATGCCAAGAGCAAAAGATAAAGAGAGAATATTAAAAGCAGTAAGAGAAAAACAGTTAGTTACCTATAAGGGAGCACCCATTCGATTGTCAGCGGATTTCTCAACAGAAACGATGCAGGCCAGATAGGAGTGGCAAGAAATATTCAACCAAGATTACTCTATCCAGCAAAGCTATCATTCTGAATTGAAGGTCAGATAAAGTGCTTTGCAGATAAGAAAAAGCTAAAGGAGTTCATCACCACCAAACCAATATTATATGAAATGCTGAAAGATATTCTTTAAGAAGAGGAAGAAGAAAAAGGTAAAAATATAAATTATGAACAACAAATATACATCTATCAACAAATGAATACAAAAATCAAGTGAGTTAATAATCTGATGAACAGGATAAACTGATAAATATAACAGAATCATGGACACAGAGAGGGAATAGACTGACAATTCTTGGGGAGAAAAGGGGTGTGGGAAGTACAGCAAGAGACTGGACAAAAATCTTGCAACAATGGGAGAGGACAGTGGGGAGGGGGAGGTGAGTGTGGAGGGTTGGATGGGTACAGGGTGGAGGGGAGCTATAAGGGGATAAAAAAGGGGGAACAATGTAATTAATAAACTGAACAATAAAGATTTTTTTAAAAAAGAAAAAAAGAAGTAATTTCCTTTTCTCCCCTTATTGGCTATGTTTACTTCCAGATTTGGAAACTCATGGACATATATGTGAGACACATCCTAGAGCATGACTCACTATGAAAAGCACACGTGTGTAAAAATTGCCTTGCCCAGGAAACATCTTCTGCCTTCCCTGCCTCTATTTCAGGACAAAACTTCAGTTGTTGCTTTTTTTCCCTCCCTATTCCAATGAAGTGAAATCACAAAATGGCTGTATTCAATGAAAACTATCTCCAACCACCACATTAGAATGTAAGGTCTTTTAAATCTGGTTGCTCATTGTATTCCCAAGAAAGCTTTTCCTTCAGAAGAATGTGGTTCCATTAAGATACGTAAAAGAGTCAGAATGGCATTTATACACGGAAGTTATGTGTCAAGTTACTTTAGCCAACAAGTCTACAAAATGTGTTTGTCAATAGCAAACACTTTAAAGATGAGAATTATTAAGAGAAAGAACAAATGTTTATTGATCCCACTAATGTCAGGGGTCTAGGTGCTCTTCTATAGTAATAGTTTACATTAATTAAGTTTGCCCTTAAGTATGAGGTCCATTATTATGTGTTCCATGAATTATTTCATTAAATTCATACTGTTTATCAATATAAATGCTACTATGGGGCCCAATTCACAGGCTCAGAGAGTTTAACTCATTTGTTCCAGATGATGTAGCAAGAAAGAAGCAGAGATGAGGGTCAAACCTAGTGTCTGACAACAGGACTTAAACTACATCTTCATTTAGCCCTTTAACACAAAGATAGGTCTAATATTTCCATTATGTGTATCAGGAAGTGGCAGCTCAGAGAAGGTAAATAGCCTGATAAAGAGCACAAAGACTACTGAAGTTTTTGGCCTTGGATTTAAGTCAGGCAGGTGGACTCCAACATTCATATTCTTGTCCTGTAATGATTCAACACAAAAGATGAGTATATAGCCTCATTCATATTCACTCCATATAAATTGGTCTTAAATCAATTCAAGTAAATAAATATTTGCTCTGTGTCGAACATACATATAAGACTTTGAAGATAATATAAAATGTTTAAATACAGAGTAACTGCCTCCAATAGACTTTAAATTTTAGTTGGGAGGAAAATGGAGATAAATGGACAGAGGTCCATTGAGAAGCATTGGTCACCATAAGTAAAACAACATCCTATGAATTGAATAAAATCTTTAAAAGTATAAGATAAAGCAGTGATAAGAGGAGGAAAAGGTTTAATCAAGGAAAACTTTAGAGAGGAAAGGTAAGTTAAAGTGTAATATGAGTGAATCTGAGCCCATTTCCTTGGATTTTTCTGGCTATTTAATGGCTATTTCTGGCTATTTAATGGTTCTTTGGAGGCCTATAATTTTAGCACTAACTAGAAGGGTTCTATTACAGATATGATTCATGAGCACAGAGCAATTGAAAGGTGGGCAAAGAAGAAAGGATTTTTCTGTAATTTTAGCTAAAACTATTAGCTGTTACTCTTTCTCTTTGCAAGTAGGTTTCTATAGGCCCCCTAACAAATTATAATAGTTATAAATCAAACCCAGACTTATTCTTTATAGGAGGGCAAAGAACAGAGAAAAAGAAGAGTCAATTTCAACATTTTCAAAGGATTTTCCATAAAATCTATCTCGTCTAATAGAAAAGGAAAAACATAATCTTAAAAGAAGAGCTTTCCTGGATAAATGGACTAGAATGTTAAGTGCTTATTTCAACCTCCCCTTCAAAACATTTGATTTAATAAAGAGTGGGCTGTTTTAAATACGCTTTGTGATGGTAAACCTATACTCCTAATTTCAAGTTTGTATATAAGCTATGTTCAACTTTTCTACCATCTAAAACATAAATAATCCTTCAGTAGGATTATTTAATAAAATTTATCTAAGAACATATTTTTCCAAACTATCTATGGAAGAACAAGAAGAATTCAGTATGCTAACGAGTATTACTAAATAAAACAGTTCTGTAGTGAAATAAATTTTGGAAAGCTAAGTGCATTTTTTTGCAGCCATAGTTAAGTGCTTGTGCATTTTGTATGTTTATTGGGGACATATTAGAACTCATTTAACCTTACAATATCTTCTTATTTATATCTCATAGGCCTAATGTCATAAGAAAAAAATATTTTCTCCTCCTTATATAACTTTTAGAAAGCCCCTTTTAGAAAAGTCAGGACCAGTGCTATTAAATAATTGGGTATAAGAGAGAAAGAAAGGACTATCAACTGGCCATGACTTTGACCTCTTACTTGGGAGTGATGAAGACTACTTTTCACATTCTTTGAGGTTATCATTGAACAAGAGTGAATAACAAATATTGGATGCTTCAACCCATGCTTTTCAAGGTCACCTTCATAGCAACATAGAAAAGCATTGGCACCAAGCTCCTCTGTAATAATCAGCTCAGAGTTGGCCTCAGTGGGGAATGTGGGAGGCAAGGCAGGGGCTTATTCCCAGGGGAGAACCAAGGACTCTCAAGAACTGGAGGAGCACCCCAGAGTGAAGGTTTTTATACTGTGTGTCTGAACACAATTAAATTTTAATATTTTCCCCATAATTCTTAAGATATACTCCAAAAGTCCAGATTTCTTTCTGTATCTGCTCATGTATTTCCCTGCCCTCTTTCAACCTTCAGCAGAGCATAAGATAGACTCATATAGAAGATAATGGGATTAAACTTGTTCAGATCCTTTGTATGCTGGCATTTTGTATGGCCATTTAAAAGGAGACCATGAGGGAAAGTTTTACCTCTTAGAGTTCTATAACTAGAAGGAAATTCTAAGGTGAATCTTCTATCTACTAGGATACAGTTCACTTGGTAGACAGAATACCTAACAGTCACAGGATTTCAATAACTGAATTCCTAGCACAGCACATGCCCAGTGGAGTCCAATTGCCTGCCTAGAAGTGATGTTTCTCTGCCCTGTCATCAGAGTCAGAAATGGATAAAATGCCAGAGTCAGCTCATTAGCATGATACACATATTGTACAATACAACCAACTAGGATTTTTAGCCAGTAAGTGTAATGAACATACCTTTTTAATATATATATATATATATATATATATATATATCTATATATATATATATTGATGTTTTTACAGAGAGGAAGGGAGAGGTAAAGAGAAGTACAAACATTGATGGAAGAGAAACATTAATCAGCTGCCTCCTGCATACACCCCACTGGGGATGTGCCAGCAACCCAGGTACATGCCCTTGACTAGAATCAAATCTGGGACCCTTGAATTCGCAGGCTGATGGTCTATTCACTGAGCCAAACAGGTCAGGGCTGAACATACCTCTTAATGTGAATATTGCATCTTGCTATGTGACTATGTTTATATACCTTCTCATATCTTCCAAATATTCTTGTCAGTTAATAATTATCTGTTTTACAGAGAAGCAGATTTAAATAATAATTTAAGTTTGTATAGTAAGCATGTTCATGTACATGTCTTATTTTATCCTTAGTATAACTCTGAGATATGAATCTTTATGTATTTGTTTTATGGTGTAGAAATTAAATATTGAGAAATTACCACCAAGTTAATACCTGGCAAAGTGAGATTGAAACTCAGATTTACCAATTTTAGATTCATCAATGTCAGCTCTCCATGTAGTACGGCAATATGTACATTTTCTGAAAGATTTCCTATATAAGATCATGATAATCTCAATCTTTTCTTAATTCCTAGTGCATCCTACCTAATAAAATAGTAATATGCAAACTGACTGTGCCTCCAGTCAAGCTATGCCCACAGCCATGCCCATCAACCAATCAGGAGCAGATTATGCAAATAAATCCCAACCAATAAGCATATTTGAGGGTGATTATAGAAAATTATATTATCCAACTGGACCAATTATATATGGCACTTCATTTTTTTTGAAAATTCAGAATATCTTCCTCCAGAGACAATGATTTTTCTCCTAATAAGAGTATTCAAGGCAGAAAGTCCCTGGAACTGGCGGCCTCAGCGTCTGGTATCCGGAGCTTTGAGAACTGGCTGGTGCAGCTCCATGCTGGAGCTGCTGCGCTGGCACGATCATGATGTTCTACTTCACCAACAGCGTTAACTCATCTGCTTACCTATTTACATGGGAAAGGATAAATATGAAAATGAGGATCTAATAAAGTATGGCTGGCTTGAAGACATTGGGTTTCATGTGGACAAACTCTCTTCGGCTCATGTATACCTTTGATTACATAATGGTGAGAACATAGAAGACATTCCCAAGGAAGTATTGATGGACTGTGCCCATCTTGTGAAGGCCAATAGCATTCAAGGCTGCAAGATGAACAACGTTAATGTGGTATATTCACCGTGGTCTAACCTGAAGAAAACAGCTGACATGGGCGTGGGGCAGATAGGCTTTCACAGGCAGAAAGATGTGAAAATTGTAACAGTGGAGAAGAAAGTAAATGAGATCTTGAACCGATTAGAAAATACTAAAACGGAGCGGTTCCCAGACCTAGCAGCAGAGAAGGAATGCAGAGACCAGGAGGAAAGGAATGAGAAAAAAGCCCAAATTCAGGAAACGAAAAGGAGAGAAAAGGAAGAGATGAAGAAGAAGAGGGAAATGGGTGAACTTAGGAGCTATTCATCACTAATGAAAATTGAGAATATGTCTTCAAATCAGGACGGCAATGATTCAGATGAATTCATGTGAATGGAGAGATGGACCTTTTAAAGATGTGAATTTAAGGACAATTGTTTTAATGTCTTCCATGTTCTGAGTTATAAAAAACAACCTCAGTCTGTACAAATATCAACTTGGGAGCTTTTTTTTTTTAAGATGTTCCTTTTTTTTTGCTGACAGAAAAGGATCAGATATGTATATGTGTGTGTATATATATACATCAGATATAGTAGGACTTGAAGATGGCATATAACTTTAGGAAAGTGAAAATATTTGTGCCCGAACATGTCTTGGTAGCTCACGAAAGTTGTCTGCCCTTTCTCGTGAGATAGACTTTAAAATTAACTACTCTGAAAAGTATTACTGGCACTGTGGTTGATCCCTGAAAACAAATGTCTTGAAAATATTTTTATATTCTTAAAATAGCTTCACTTCTATTAAGGAGAATGTATTGGTGAGCAATATATAGAAAATGTTCTTCTCACCCTTGATTTCCTGATTAGAAAAAGATGATAGTGAGTTTTGAAGATGATAGTGATCTTTTCATTTATGTTCCATTGTGTTGTCTAAGTCAATTAGCAGAGTTGTCCTCAGCAATCAGCTTGCCCTATCTTCCACATTGTGCATCCTTATTGTCGGAGTGAAGGCCTTCTTCTAGGTACCATCAGACTTAAAGAAATAGTTGCTGTTAATCCAGGTTGGCCTTGTGTGGCAGTTTTCACCAAGTAACCCAGGCCACAGAGATTACAGCTTCCAGGACCTGGACTCAGGTCTCAGCACTGAGGAGAGAAATCGAAGAGAAGCTCTAGGAATCAATGTAGTTACCTGATTTTTTGTCTTGGAATATAACATAAAGCAAAAGTCCACGTTGTAATTATGTTTTAAAAAATAATTAAGCATTTCACTAGCCAGCCAAGTAATTTGTTTATTTACCCTGAAATAATATTTATTTTGAGTTGTAAAAAAAAAAAGAAAAAGAGTATTCAAAAGAATACTAGAGGCCAGTGCATAAAATTCATGCACAGGGGAGAGGGGTGTCCCTCCACCCAGCCTGCACCCTCTCCAATCTAGGACCCCTAGAAGGATGTCTGACTACCCTACCAGGATCAGGCCTAAACAGGCAGTCGGACATCCCACTCACAATCCAGGACTGCTGGTCCCCAACTGCTCACCTGTCTGCCTTCCTGATTGCCCTTAACTGCTTCTGCCTGCCAGCCTGATCACCCACTAACCACTCCCCTGCCAGCCTGATTGATGCCTAACTGCTCCCCTGCCAGACTGTTTGCCCCTATCTGCCCTCCCCTGCAGGCCTGGTCACCCCTCACTCCCCTTCCCTGCAGCCCTGGTCCCCCCCCCCACTACTCTCCCCTACATCCTGGTCCCCCCGCCAAATGCCCATCCCTGCAGGCCCGGTTGCCCCCAACTTACCTTCTTTTCTGGCCTGGTCACTCTTAACTGTCCTCCCCTGCAGGCCTGGTCCCTCCCACCTGCCCTCCCCTGCTGGCCATCTTGTGGTGGCCATCTTGTGTCCACATGGGGGCAGGATCTTTGACCACATGGGAGCAGCCCTCTTGTATGTTTGAGTGATGGTCAATCTGCAAATTACTCTTTTATTAGATAGGATAGAGGCCTGGTGCATGAGTGGGGGCTAGCTGGTTTGCCCTGAAGGGTGTCCCAGAGCAGGGTGGGGATTCCCTTGAGGTGTGGGGTGGCCTGGGTGAGGGGCCTGTGGTGGTTTTCAGGCTGTCCACGCCCCCCAGCAACCCAAGCGGAGGCCCTGGGATCTGGGATTAATTTATGTTCTACAATTGAAATTTGTAGCCTGGAGCGGAGCCAAGCCTCCTGTTAACTCTGTAGCCACAGCCATTTCTCTTAGGATATTAACCTTCTATAACTGAAACTTTGTAGCCTTAAGCAGAGGCCAAGGTAGGCCAGGGCTGAGGAAAGCTTGGCTTCCTCCATTGCCAGGGGCAACCCTAGCCTTCTCTCTCCAGCTCTGTGGCTTCCGCCATATCTGTTGGATTTAATGTATCTATAATTGAATCATTGTAGCATTGAGGCCCGCAAGGGCAGGCAGAAAGCTTGGCTTCCTCCATTGCCAAGGAAACCCAAGCCTCCCTTCTGCTTTCTGTGGTCACAGACATCTTGCTTGGAGGTTAATTTGCATATAGCTCCTGATTGGCTGGTGGGCGTGGCTGGTGGGTGTGGCAAAGGTATGGTCAATTTGCATATTACTCTTTTATTAGATCAGATACTGCATAGGTTCTGAGATCTGTAAAATACAAGATTCTTTACCTAAGGGTAGGCCGTATTGCTGCCCTGAAGGAATGTATACTATTCATAATGGGTAAATGTTTAATGTTCTGTTAAAATAGTGAGTTCTACTATTTATATTAAATTTACTGATAAACCTATATCTTTCTAGAGGTAGGTGCCAGAATCACCTTAAGAAACCTTGAGTTCCCTCCAGCTCTGTGGTTCTGCACTTGCTTCTACTGGAATTCTTTAAGACTGAGGTGGTCTGAAAGTATTCTGTCCTACTTTTCCTAATATAGGTCAAATCCCATGTCAGTGAGATTTGACCTAATATAGGTCAAATCCCATGTCAGTGAGCACAAGCTAGTTTTATAACAATAACTAGCTTGTGCCTGCCTCATTTGGACAGCCTTATAATAGGCGAATCAAGTATGACCTCCAAGCCAGAACTGACTGATGCAGAATTGATCTGAATATGATTTAAGCAACTAGGTAGTCAGTATCTTAAGTTATTATTTTCACGTCACTGGGCCATTGCAGACCAATCAGACTGAAGGTACCTAAAGATTAGTAGTGAGTTGAAACCACAGTAATCACATTCTTGAATCAGTGACTCCATTTCCCTGGTGGGCAATGCAAAATCAGAATGTCTTGGAGCTCCATGCTGTGAATCTCCATGTAAAAATGGTACCAAATTTCTATCTAGCCAAAGAGTGTCATGGCAACTTGGTCATCCTCTCTCAATTGTATTAATAAGACTTCTTGTTATATGGGTACCCCCAAGCCTGAGGTTCCTTTCTCCATTTTTTCCAAGTAGGGCTGTATATATACTTCTTTTTGCATATGTTCTTCTTCTTTCTTGGAATAAAGTGCTAGTTACATTTTTTGGTAATTTTTCTCTATGCAAATGTACATTGCATGAAGTATTGGTTCCCAGATATATTTACTATCTGGGTCTGCTCACTAGGATGTGAGCTCCATAGGCATGGGTCCTCGTGTGTAGTAAACTGCTTGTCATACAGTCAGTGCTTGATAATTATGTATTGAACTAATGAGTGAATACATGATGAACAATTAGTTTTTAGGACCCAAGTTCCATTCTACCTTTCCTCTGAACAAAGCAGTTCTGAGTCTTTCTTCTGACCCTTAGTACTTTCTGCATTTCTCTATTATAAGATTCATGTGATACTCTACATATTGTTTATGCTGTATATGTTTTCCAGATAAACTTTGGAAAATATTTTATGTCAGGAACTATGTTTTATAACTCCAGGTTTTGTGTGTCTCAAAATAGTAAGATCTCACTAAATACGTATTCTTTGAATGATTAAAAGAATGGATATAGATATTTCTCTTGTAACCATGTGCACAAATGATTTATGATTTAACATCATATCTCAAATTCTGTCTGTACTTCAGAAATTTTTGCAAACTGAAGAAGCCATGAGTCACTGGGTTGGATGGAGGGGTGTTAGTTTGTGGAGTTCTTGCTTCCTGACCCCAATGAATCACATAGATAATCAGCCCAAGTGCATCCTGTTTGGGGAAGTAACTGAAACCCCTATTTCTGGCCCCAGTAGCATTTTGGTGTTATGAGTAAATGCCACTGGCATGTCATTAAGTAAATGCCCTCAGAAAGCCCTCAGCGAATGCTTTAACCTTGGGAGTTAGACCACAGAAGAACTTTCTCAGATTACAGTCTTCACCATGCCTGGACCAAGACCCAGCCACCAACGGGTGATCCTGCCTCCAAGTTCTTTTCAAACATCTGTCACACTCTTTTCCAAGTCACAGTTATAATCATGTAATTCTGCAAAAATATTTAAAAAATATGCACTAGTTACCTTCATCTATAGAATAAAGACCAGTCTTCTTAAGTTACAATTCTTGGCCCTCTAAAATGTAGTTCTGGCCTAATTCATCAACCTTATATTCCTCCACTCTGACATAAATATATGCTCCAAATAGAATTAATGGCTTTCTGGTCACGTACTAATTATAAATGTTGCTCTATGACTTTGTTGCCTCTGTTTCCTCCTCATATGCCCATTCCTTTTTTTTAATCTTTATTGTTCAGTTTATTAATTACATTGTTTACCCTTTTTATCCCCCTATAGCTCCCCTCCACCCTGTACCTATCTCACCCTCCACCCTCACCTCTCCCTCCCCACTGTCCTCTCCCATTGTTGCTAGATTTTTGTCCAGACTCTTGCTGCACTTCCCACAACCCTTTTCTCCCCAAGAATTGTCAGTCCATTCCCTCTCTATGTCCATGTCTCTGTTATATTCACCAGTCTATCCTGTTCAACAGCCTATCAATTCACTTGATTTTTATGTTCATTTGTTGATAGATGTGTATTTGTTGTTCATAATTTTCATCTTTACCTTTTTCTTCTTCCTCTTCTTAAAGAATACCTTTCAGCATTTCATATAATGTTGGTTTGGTGGTGATGAACTCCTTTAGCTTTTTCTTATCTGCGAAGCACTTCATCTGACCTTCAATTCTGAATGATAGCTTTGCTGGATAGAGTAATCTTGGTTGTAGATTCTTGCTGTTCATCACTTTGAATATTTCTTGCCACTCCCGTCTGGCCTGCATCGATTCTGTTGAGAAATCCGCTGACAGTCGTTTGGGTGCTCCCTTATAGGTAACCAACTGTTTCTCTCTTGCTGCTTTTAATATTCTCTCTTTGTCTTTTGCTCTTGGCATTTTAATTATGATGTGCCTCGGTGTGGTCCTCTTAGGGTTCCTATATATTGGGGTTCGGTGCACTTCTTGGACTCCTAAGTCAATTTCTTTCACCAGGTGTGGGAAGTTTTCAGTCACTATTTCTTCAAATAGGTTTTCATTGTCTTGCTCTCTCTCTTTTTCTGGCACCCCTATAATTCTTATGTTGGTATGCTTGAGGTTGTCCCAGAGGCCCCTTACACTATCTTCAATTTTTCGGATTCTTTTGGTTTCTTCCTTTTTCAGCTGAGTGGATTTTACCTCTTTGTATTTCAAATCTTTAACTTGGTTCTTGGGGTGTTCCAGGGCACTTTCAGGTCTTTGTATAATATTTTTTGTTTCAGTCAGTGTATGCTTAATTTCTGGTTGGTCCTTTTTCATATCCTTGAAAGTCTGCTTTATATCCTTGAGGGTTTCTTTCATTTCCACATTGGTCTTGATCATTTCTTTGCAGGTCTCGTTTATATCCTGGAGGGTGTTGTTCATTTTCTTGTAGGACTCACTCATTTCCTTTGTGGTCTTGCTTAATTCCTTATAGGCCTCGATCTTTTGTTGGAGCCTCTTAAAAAACCCTATAACCGTGGTTCTAAATTCCATGTCCAGTCGTTTTTTTTCCTCCATTTCTTTCACATCTGATTTCTTTCCATGTTGCTGCATGGTGGCTGCTTCCCTGAGTTGGTCAATTAGCTTTGTGTGGTAGACTTCCTACTAGGGATATTGGCTCAGCCTCCCCGGTTCCCTGAGGTGGATATGGGCTGCACAGTCTTGCTGAAGTTAAGCTCAGTTAATCGTTGTTAGCACTTGGAGGGTTGACCTCCAGGCCAATTGTCTGTGAAGCTCAGCTGTGCTCAGGTTGAATGGGCGGAGTCTCCGGGCCAAGCAGACCGTTAGCTCCGCCCTATGCGGCCCCAGGGACTCTGTGCTGGGGGCAATGGCCGCCAGCACCTCTGAGAGAGAGCTGCTGCGGAGCTCCACAGGCTGCTGGTTGCCAGGGAATTCAGACTTTCCCAAAATGAGTCTGCATGCGCAATGGCTCACCCAGGGTAGAAAAACAAAGCAGTCTGACGGTTTTCCGAATGAGAGGCAAGTCGCAGAGTGCTCTCTGCGCCGTCACGCAGCCGAGCTGTTTGCGCGCGAGCTGCCTTCTCCACAAGTCGGGAGACCAGGCAGCACCCGAGCTTCGGCGTGCCCTCCCACTGTCCAGTTTTCACCCCGTGTGATAGTGGGTTCTCTGGACTTCGCCCAGAGCTGGAGAATCAGTCAGTGGGACGCCTTTGTCTCCCCGTTCGAGAAAACTGGCCGGTTTCCAGCCGCCCGCCCTCTCCGCGTCGCGCACTCCAAACCTCTCTCCGTGCGAATCTTTCAACGCCGTCCGCTGCCGCTCCTCCGAGTCCCAGTGTCTTATCTTCACTTTTATTTGTGGAATTTTCACTCGGTGAGCGTTCTGGTGCTTCTGGAAGGTGTTTGTTCTTTCGTTAAGTTGTAGTATTAAAATTGCTGATTATGACGGTAAGATAGGTGTTTTGCCTTCTCCGCCATCTTAGTTCCTCTCTTCCTGAACTCCCATTCCTTATATTTTACAAATCTACTATCCCACAATATCTCCAGTGATTGTCCAATCAGGAATAATAATTCTTAGAACTTTCTCAGATTTTTATCTGCGCACCCATTTCATTTTTATTTTGAATCCTATATAATAAAAGCCTAATATGTAAACTGACTGAAGAGCAGAACACCTGGTAGAATGACTGGTTGCTATGACATAAACTGACAAGCAGGGGGCATATGCTCAATTCAGGAGCTTCCCCCAGCTCACAGGCCCCAGGCCAGCCAAGGCAGGTATCAGAGGGAACCCCCTGATCATTCCACCAGTCACCCCACAGATCAGCCCTGATCACTGGCCAGGCCTAGGGACACCACCCATGCACAAATTTTGTGTACCTGGTCTCTAGTGTGTATTATAAATACATAAGACCATGTTCATATTTCTATTGAATCACTTCCTATAATATATCTCAAGCTTAGTCAATATGATTGTTTTTCACCTCCTTACAATGTCAGCCAAAGTGGACACTCAATATAAAAGTTGGTTGCATGGGAAAATTGAAATAATTCAAATATTTAATTCTTTACCTTTGGCTATAAAACTTTAGAAAATGATTAGCATAAGAGTTTCTTATTTTTGGCTCTCATGTTTTACCTCTTATCTCCTTTTCCAAGCAAACATAATATTAAGAAAATCTGAAGCATCCAATCAAGACATCAGAGTAGGTACATTCTGTGCTCACCTCCTCCCAGGACCACATTAAAATTACAATTAAATTATAGAACAACCATCATTAAGAACAACATGAAGACTAATTAAACAGAATTGCTATAACTAAGGATTTAAAAGAAGAAGCTATGTTTAAATTGGTAGGAGGGGTGTAAATGGAACGGGCAGAACCCAACCCACAGTGTGGAGATGAAGACTCAGGAGCAGTATGCCAGCTGAGTGGATGTCCCCTGAGGAGCAACAAGTTCATCTCCACACAGAATTTCAAAACTTAAGGTATAAGTGCCTGAAAGAGGAGTCCCCATAACATATGGCTGTGGAAACCAGTGGGAATTGCAGCTGAGCAAGAAAAAGAGCTGTTGTAGATGAAAGCACTTTTCTTACAAGGCTAGCACACAACTAATTTTCTCACAAACCACTCACTCTAAGCTCCAGTGCAAGAATATAGCTCAACCCATGCCAGGGCCTATGAGGAGAAACTAAATTGACTAATTTCAAGGTGAAGACTGGAGAGTCAGGAATTGGGCTAACTCTCTTCAGGGCCAGAAGCACTGGCAGGCTCCATAGTTCCTTTGTTAAACTCTCCTTCAAGCCAGTCAACCTGGAACAGGTGAACACCCAGTCTGAGTGCTCTATTAACAAGATAACACCATTCACTCTGCCCTGGTGAAACCCTAAGATCTCACCCCATCAAAGTAACACCTTGCCTGACCCTCTTCTAGCAGCTCCTCCAAACAAGCAGCCTGCCTTTGCTCATGCTGTGGACTTTCCCCAAATATATAAAGTTCCACAAAACTCAAACAAGCAGCAGAAGGCCTCAGCATGCCTTCCAGGTCTTGCTAAGAGACCCCAAAATCAGAATAAGCAGCACTGGTCACAACTTGAATTGCAACTCCCATATGGTAGCCCCAAGCCTCACATAGTGATGGTCAATCTTGACCCAGAACACTCTTCAACTAAAAAAAACCCACAAGCCCAGCACAAATGATAGCTGGCCTCAGTTCATATCATGGAGCCAGCCAAGGGTCTCAAGCCAAGAACAAGCTGGCCTTGGTTTGCAGCATAGCCTCTACCAAGTACCTTTAAGCCTAGTACAAGTGGCAACCATCCTCAGATCACTAGGTAGCTTCTAAAAAAAACTCCCAAGTAAGACACAAGCAGAAGCTGCAATAAAGCTCCTCCTAAGAGCCTCCAGAAACATCACACCCAGTGGCTGGCTTCAGCACACATCAGAAAACCACCCAACCAGTTCCTTAATTACCAATCCCAAAGGGAAGAATCAGTTTGCACTATAACCCTCCTACAGTGACTACTACTCTGTGGGGTAGTCCTCCCAACCAAAAAATAAAATAAAATAAAAGCTCATTTGCTGCAGTCATGGCCAGACTATATAATTAAACATTAAATTAAAGAATACACAGAAAAGAAGTAAAACAAATGACAGAAATATCAAATAAGGGGGTAAAAATTTTAACAATTTAGAATATGTTTAAACTTAAGGGACCACCAAGTTAAAGTAGATTACTATAAACATAGTACATATTGGACATATAGTAAAAACAAACCAAAAATCTATAGAAGATATCTATATAAAAGAAGTCTAAGTGACCATATAGCAGAATGACCAGAACGACTGGTTGCTATGATGTGCACTGACCACCACGGGGCAGACGCTCAACACAGGATCTGTCCCCTAGTGGTCAGTGCTGCTCAGTTACAAGCTGGGTTCACAACTGGTGAGTGCAGCAGTGGTGGCAGGAGCCTCCCCCATTTCTGAGGCAGCACTATAGAGCAGCTAGCCAAGCAGTAAGGAGCAGCAAGCAAGTGGGCAGTAAGGAGCAAGGGGTCCTGACTGAGAGAGCAATGTCCTTCTGCCAGCTTAGGCCTGCTTCCTGAGTGGGCCTAAGCTGGCATGCAGACATCCCCCAAGGGGTCCCAACTGCAAGAAAACACAGGCTAGGCTGAGGGATCCCCCCCCCAATGCACTAATTTAATGCACCTGGCCTCAAGTATAAGAAGTAAAGAGTAATGAATCTGAAGAAAGCTCTACAGTATGTCATCAATATATACAAAAAGTAAACAATACACTCAGAAAGGAACAGAAAGAACAATACAAATATTCAGAAAATAATAAAATGGTAATCCTATATAATGAAGAGCTAATATGCAAATGGCTGTCATGCCCTCATGCCCTTGTGCCCTCATTCCCTCATGCCAGGGCCAGGGGACCTGAGGCCAGGCTGAGGAACCTGAGGCCACACTTCCCAACCCAGCAATGGAGCTCAGGTTGTGTCCCTCACCCTGCAGGGCTTGGGTGGGGCTGGCCAGGTCTGGGTCTCACGTGATTTTGAGGTGTGTGGGTGGGTAGGGACTTGACCCTGAGGCAGACCCAGACTCTAACAGGAGGGAGATTTCATATACATTTTGCTAATTTTCTCTCATCACTGACATTTCTATTATAGAGAAAGGGCAAATAGCAATATTCAAATATTTCCTCTAATTAATTCCCTTTTATTGTGCACAAATTTTGTGCACAGGGTCACTACTAATTACATAACAATCAATAATTTATTTAAATGTAAATAGACTAAGTGCTCCAATTAAAAGACATAGGCTGGCTGAATGGATTAAAACAACCCAAAAAGAGATCCACTTCATATCAAATGACACACAGAGACTGAAAGTAAAAAAGATGGTAAAAGATACCTCATATAAGTAGAAATGAAAACAAAAATTAATAATAAAAGGCTAATATGCAAATTGACCAAACAGTGAAATGACTGGTCATTATGATGCTCAATGCAGGAGCTGCCCCCTGGTGGTCAATCAATGTGCTCTCAAAGGGAGAGTGCTGCTTATGGCTGGCAAGTGCAGCGGCAGTTGTGGGAGCCTCTCCTACTTCCACAACAGCACTAAGAATGGTCTGACTAATGGCTAAGGATGTTTGACTACAGGCCTAAGCCAGCAGTTGGACATCCCCCAAGGACTCCTGGACTTAAAAAGGATGCAGGCCTGGCTGAGGCTTCCCTTCTTCAAGTGTACAAATCTTGTGCACCAAGCCTCTAGTATCAGATAAAATAGACAAGAGACAAAAAGGAACATTTCATATTGATAAAGGCCTCAATCCAATACCCAATGAGGAGCACCTAATCATAATGCTAATAACCCTATCTAATAAAAGAGTAATATACAAATTGACCATACCTCCACTATACTCACAAGTCATGCCCTCCAGCCATTCTGGAGCAAATATTCAAATTAACCCAACCAAGATGGCTGCAGCCAGGGAATGAGCAGGAGGCTTCAGTTTCCCCAGTGATGAAGGAACCCAAGCTTTCCACCCACCCTGCTCTGCCCTAGCCTCCGCTCAAGGCTACAAAGTTTCATTTATAAAAGATAAATAAATCCCAGATACCAAGGCCATTGCTTTGATCACTGCAGGCCATGGCAAGCCTGCAAACCACCACAGGCCTCTTGCTCAGGCCACTCCACATCCCAAGAGAACTTCCACCCTGATCTGAGACATCCTTCAGGGCAAACCAGCTGGCTCCCACCCATGCACCTGGGCTCTATTCTATCTAATAAAAGAATAACATGCAAATTGACCATCACTCCAACACAAGATGGCTGCTCCCATGTGAACACAAGATGGTCACCACAATATGGCCAGCAGGGGAGGGACCATGTCTGAAACGGAGGGCAGTTGTGGGCAATCAAGCTAGCAGTTGGGAGGGACCAGGCCAGCAGAGGAGAGAAGTTGAGAGGGGACCAGAACTGCAGGGAAGGGTATTTAGGGGTGACCAGGCCTGCAGGGGCAATCAAGCTGGCAGGGGAGCAGTTAGCCAATCAGGAGAAAATTATGCAAATAAACCCCAACCAAGATGGCTGCCACCACTGAGAGAAGGAGGGAGCCTTGGGTGTCCCTGGCAATGGAGGAAACCAAGCTTTCTGCCTGCCATTGCCAGCCTAGGCCTCCACTCAATGTTACAAAGTTTTAATGATAGAAGATACATAATCCCAACAGACATGGAGGCAGCCATGGAGCTGGAGAGAGAAGAGGCTAGGGTTGCCGGGGCAATGGAGGAAGCCAACTTCTGCAGCCCTAGCCTAGGCCTCCACTCTAGGTTACAAAGTTTCAAACAGAAATGGCTGTCTCCATGGAGTGACCAGAAGGCTTGGCTCTGCTCCAGGCTACAAAGTTTCAATTGTAGAACATAAATTAATCCCAGATCCCAGGGCCTCTGCTTGGGTCACTTGGGTCACTCCTGCAAACCACCATAGGCCCCTCGTCCAGGCCACCCCACACCATGAGGGAACCCCCACCCTGATCTGGAATACTCTTCAGGGCAAACCAGCCGGTCCCCACCTATGCACCAGGCCTCTATCCTATCTAATAAAAGAGTAATATGCAGATTGACCATCACTCCAACACACAAGAGGGCTGCCCCTATGTGGTCAAAGGATCCTGTCCCCATGTGGACACAAGATGGCCACCACAAGGTGGGCAGCAGGGGAGGACCATGGGAGGTTCCAGGCCTGCAAGGGAGGGCAATTGTGGGCCATCAGCCCAGCAGGGGACGACATTTGGGAGGGACCAGGCCTGAAAGGGAGGGCATTTGGGGGGTGATCAAGACTGCAGGTTAGCAGAGGAGGAAAGCTGAGGGCAAGCAGGCTGGCAGTGGAGCAGTTAGAGATCAATTAGGATGACACGGTAGTGGTTAGGGGGTGATCAGGCTGGCAGGCAGAAACAGTTAAGGGCAATCAGGGAGGCAGGCAGGCAAGCAGTTTGGAGCTAGCAGTCCTGGATTGTGAGAAAGATGTCCAACTTCCCATTTAGGCCCGATCCTACCGGAATCAGACCTAAATGGGCAGTCAGACATCCCCTGAGGGTTCCATAATTGGAGAGAGTGCAGGCTGGGCTGAGGGGCACCCCCTCCACCACCACCACCATCCTGTGCATGAATTTCATGCATTGGGCCTCTAGTAAATATAAATGAACAAAGAAGAGTTAAAACTGACATCACAGAAATATAAGACTACCAGAGGTCCAGTGTATGGTTTTATGCACTTGTGGGTCCCTCAGTCTAGACTGTGGGGATTGAGCTGAAACCAGCCCAGTGCATGGATTCACGTACCAGTGGAGTCCCTCGGCCTGGCTGGTTCTCTGACTGCCCCTGAGGGGTTCCAGATTATGAGAGGATGCAGGCCAGGCCGAGGGACCCTGCTGGTGCACATTTGGGGCTGGAGAGGAACTAAGGGAGGGTTCTAGGACATATCTGGCCCATCTCACCAAGTCTCAATCTGCCAGACCCCAGCAGCAAGCTAACCTACTGGTCTGAACTTCACTCTTATTGTCTGTCCCATGGTGGTCACTGCGTATCATAGTGACTGGTCAAATGGTCAAACAGTCAGACACTTAGCATGTGAGGCTTTTATTTTGCAGGATAAGAAAATACTATAATTTGACAATCTACAAGAAATGGATAAGTTCCTAAAAAGATACAATTTTCCAATCTTGAATCTAGAAGATACATAAAAATTGAACAGATCAATAACTAGTAATGTAATAGACTTAATAATCAATAGAGCTTCCAACAAACAATATTTCTGGACCAGATGTCTTCACCCTAGTCAATTTTGGCATACATTAAAAAAAGAATTGAAAAACCATTCTTCTCAAATGATTTTTCTTTTAAGTTAAGAGGAGGAAAGTCTCCAAACTTATTTTACAAGGCCAGCATTACCCTGTTACCAAAATTAGATAAAGATACTAAAAAATTTATCCTGACTTCACTTTGTCATTTCTGAAGAATTCCATTTTTTTTGGATCAAATATCTTCCTACCTATGCTGATTCCAAGATGGTAGCAGATTAGGTAGAAGCTACATTGAACTTCTTCCAGGATCAAATTAGAATTACAACTAAAGTATAGAAAAATCATCCTGCATAACCACATGAAGACAAGCAAAAGAGAAGCCTTATAATCAAGGACTACAAGATGAGGCCAGATTGAGACTGGTAAGAAGTACAAGTGTGAAAGGACTACCAAAACCCCCACAGGTAGCAGCTGAAGTTCTGGAGGGATATCCCAGCTACAGCGGATTTTCTCTGAGAAGTCTAAGATCTAAACCTCAAGCCAAACTCCCAGCTCAGACCACCATAACTAGGAAGGTGACACTTAATATCAGGCTCTGTAAAGTAGCAGGATTCCTGTCCACCAGAGAGAAACAATTAGAAATACAGGCACACTCTTAAAAGCCAAGTGCACAAAATTTCATTTGAAGATACTCACCTTTGGCTTCTGCAAAGAGAGAAAGAGAGTATTAGAGCTGTGTGAGGAAAGTCAGGGGTTAGTGTAGACAATGCCTGGGAAGGCACATGGGCATTCCTTAATTATTGACAGCTGAACCCAGTGGCATTGGCAAAGCCACGCCCTGGGAACACACCTTGCCAAAAGAGCAAGGGTGTTGTCAGTTTGACCTTCATTTCAGTCCGTGGTGTGGGGAAGTGGTTTTGATATCTAAATCCAGCCTAGCACCAGGAATGCTCAGGCCTACTCAAGAATGCAAATAATCTCCTTTTGTCTTGACCTTTTGGTGAAACTTACTGATATTTGAGATATAAAATAAACTTGCTGGATTGGCTCTGGGTCACTGTCCCTGTTTCTCCATCAGAAGAGGACAGTGGTCCCACTCAGTCCCAGCTTTTTCCTTCTATCTCTGTGTCTTGTCTGTTTATTTTATTTCTCAATCCCCAGCTGCCTCTACTAAGGAACTGGACCTGCTCTCTAGCCTCGTTGGACATGGAAAGATAGAAATACCTATAGGTTAGTGGCTCTGGGAAGAGACCTTAGTGCACAGCCACCAGGATCCCTATGCTGAGTTATTCCCTCATACTGCAGAAACTTTCTTTACCAGCCAGAACATCTCCATCCATGCAGAATTAACCTGGAGGAGAGGAACAAAAGCACCACACATTGGTATCTCTCTCACCCCACTTTGTGGAGATTATGATCTGCTGCAATCTACAGCCAGAGGCACATTAAGTGACTGAGACTAAGGGACAGGCTACAGGCAGAGGTGTATCCATGGTATTTTGAGTCTTTTCCTGAACTACTCTTAGGCCTGGGACTAGTTAAAGCAGACCTTGGTGCTCAAGTGAATCATTTCTACATGAATCCAGGTATAGAAGAGGGAGCCACTGATAATTCTAAGCAGATTTCTCAGGGACAGTCACAGACAGCTTCTGACATTGGCCTGAACCATAGATCCTTGCAAGAGGCCAAGAACCAATTCACCCAGAGCCCAGCTTCAGAAAACAGCAGAGCAGGGTCCAATAAGCATCATAAGCAGCACATACACGGGGAGGTATTGGCAGCACCATCGCTGCTGAGGTGAATGCACTTCAAGTCATCAGCACTACACAGCAGCCTGCATGCTGTGATGGAGGATGAGTCTCACTGTCAGCCAACCTGAGGGTCTAGCCCACACACAAATGAGCCAATAGCAATTGAGATTCAATTACAACAGGAGGGCCCACACAATATGCACAAGGGACATTATTAGAGCACCCAGTTATTAGAACTTGTCCACAGTTCCTTTCAAGGTGCACTTGGTGCACCTGGTGATCAGGGAAACTGTAACACTGGGTCCCACAGATCACCTCCTACATAAGGCCAGTCTACCAAGGCTAGGGATCATAGATCTATCTAATGCATATAAACAAACCCAAACAAGTAGCCAAAATGGGGAGAAAAAGAAACAGGCCCCAAATGAAGGAACAAGAGAATTCTCCAGAAAAAGAGCTCTATGACATGGAGGTAAGCAATATATCAGATATACAGTTCAGAGTAATGAATAAACACATGCTCAACAATGTGAAAAAATGATATATGAATAATAAAAAAGGGACTATCAGAAATGAAGAATGTCATATCTGAAATAAAGAATACACTGGAAGGAATAAATGGCAGGCTCAATGAATCAGAGGCTAAAATTAGTGATTTGGAAGAAAAGTGGAAAAAAACACCCAATCAGAACAGAAAAAAAAAATGACCTAAAAGTAAGGATACTTTAAGGGACCTTTGGAACAAAATGAAGCATAACAACATCGAATCAAAAGGGTCCCAGAAGGAGAAGAACTAGAAGAATGTCTGAAAAAAACTTTGGTCACCTGGCAAAGGAAAAAGACATACAAGTCTAAGAAACACAGAGACCAAAACAAGATGGGTCCAAAGAGGCCCACATTGAGACACACCATAATTAAAATGCCAAAAGTTAAAAAGACAGAGAATCTTGGAAGCCTCAAGAGAAAGGCAGTTAATTACATACCAGGGAGCTCCCATAAGAGTGTGCATTGATTTCTCAACAGAAACATTTTCAGAAAAGCAAGGCTGCTTTACCCATCAAGTCTATAATTTAAAATTGAAGGAGAAATAAAGAGCTGCCCAGAAAGAAAAAGCTAAAGGAGTTTGTAGACCTATGAACCAGGAGGTCACAGGTTGATTCCCAGTCAGGGCACATTCCTCAGTTGTGTCTCAATCCCAGTGTGGAGTATGCGGGAGACAGCCAATCAATGATTCTTCTCATCATTGATGTTTCTATCTCTTTTCCTCTCCCTTCCTCTCTGAAATCAATAAAATACATTTTAAGGAAAAATAAAAAAGAAAAGAAAAAGAAAAAATAAGAAAAGAAAAAAAGCACACCATGGAATACAGTTAAAAAATAAAATGGTAATAAATACTTACCTATCAATAATCACTTTCAATGTAAATGGCTTAAATGCTACAATAAAAAATAAGGTGGATAAGAAAACAAGACCCATATATAGGGTATCCAAAAATATATATATATATACACATAATTTAAATAATTATAAAGGGCAGTGTTTATTAAAATACATTTCATTTTAAAAATTGAACTATCATCTGTTAAAGTGTGTGTACATTTTGGGACACCCTGTTCATGCTGTCTTCAAGAGACCCACCTCAGAACAATAGATAAACACAGACTAAAAGTAAAGAGACGGAAAAAGATATTTCATGCAAATAGAAAGAAATAAAAGCTTGGGTAGTAATACTAATATTCGACAAAATAGACTTTATTTTTTTTTTTTTTAATTTTCTTTTTTATTGTTCAGTTTATTAATTACATTGTTTCCCCTTTTTTATCCCCCTATATCTTCCCTCCACCCTGTACCTATCCCACCCTCACCTCCCCCTCCCCAATGTCCTCTCCCATTGTTGCAAGCTTTTTGTCCAATCTCTTGCTGTACTTCCAACAACCCTTTTCTCCCCAAGAATTGTCAGTCCATTCCCTCTCTATGTCCATGTTTCTGTTATATTCACCAGTTTATCTTGTTCATCAGCCTATCAGTTCACTTGATTTTTATGTTCATTTGTTGATAGATGTGTATTTGTTGTTCATAATTTATATTTTTACCTTTTTCTTCTTCCTCATCTTAAAGAATATCTTTCAGCATTTCATATAATACTGGTTTGGTGGTGATGAACTCCTTTAGTTTTTTCTTATCTGCGAAGCACTTTATCTGATCCTCAATTCTGAATGATAGCTTTGCTGGATAGAGTAATCTTGGTTGTAGATTCTTGCTCTTCATTATTTTGAATATTTCTTGCCACTCGCGTCTGGCCTGCATCGTTTCTGTTGAGAAATCCGCTGACAATCGTATGGGTGCTCCCCTGTAGGTAACCAACTGTTTTTCTCTTGCTGCTTTTAATATTCTCTCTTTATCTTTTGCTCTTGGCATTTTAATTATGATATGTCTTGGTGTGGTCCTCTTTAGATTCCTATATTTTGGAGTTCTGTGTACTTCTTGGGCTTTTAAGTCAGTTTCTTTCACCAGGTGGGGAAAGTTTTCAGTCACTATTTCTTCAAGTAGGTTTTCATTAACTTGCTCTCTCTCTTTTTCTGGGACCCCAATAATTCGGATGTTGGCTTGCTTGAGGTTGTCCCAGAGGCCCCTTACACTATCTTCAATTATCTGAATTCTTTTTGTTTCTTGCTTTTCCAGCTGAGTGGATTTTGCTTCTTTGTATTTCAAATCTTTGACTTGGTTCTTGTGGCCCTCTGAACTGCTTTTAGGACTTTGTGTAATATTTTTTATTTCAGTCTGTGTATGCTTGATTTCTAGTTGGTCCTTTTTTTTATCTGTGAGGGTCTGGTTCGTATCCTCAGAGGTCTTGTTAATTTCCCTGAGGGTCTCATTCATCTCCTTGTAATTCTCATTCATTTGCTGGTTGGTCTTGATTATTTCCTGGTAATTCTCATTAAGTTGATCGGCCTTTTGTAGGAGCCTCTTGAAAAGCCTTATAACCGTGGTTTTGAACTCTATGTCTTGTCGTCTTTTCTCCTCCATTTCTTTCACACCTGATTTCTTTCCATGTCTCTGCATGGTGGCTGCTTTATGTGGCGGCTATCCTCAAAGGGACAGTGGCTCAGTCTCCCCAGTTACTTGAGGTGGGTACTCTTACTGCAATCCTTTATGGGTTGTATTCAGTGTTTTTGAATTTAAACCCCGCTTTTTGTTGTTAGCCCTAGGAGGGTTTGACCTCCAGGCCAATTGGCTGTGAAGCTCAGCTGTGCTCAGGTTGGATGGGCGGAGTCTCTGGGCTACGCCTCGGCGGCGGCGGCGGCGGCGGCGGCGGCGGCGGCGGCGGCGGCGGCGGCGGCGGCGGCGGCGGCGGCGGCGGCGGCGGCGGCGGCGCGGCTTCCGCGGCGGCGGGGCGGCGGCTGCTGGGTCCTATGCAACGCTCGCGGGCTCGGGTCTGTGCTGGGTGGGGATGGCTGCAGACTCTTCCAAGAGAAAGCCGCTAGTCTCTTCCCCTTGCCAGACAACTCTGCCTTTCCCCAAATGTGCCTGCACACCAAAAGTCTAGCCCAGGGCTGTAAAATAGATGGTTTCTGGAACCAGGAGACAAGTTTCCAGGGGACAAGTCGCGGGTTTGCTGTCCCTTGGGACTAGGAGCTTCTGCCGCGCCCCCCGGACCTCGGACCTCGCCGGTTCTGGGGAATCTGTGTAGGGAGACTTCTCGTACCCCGGATCTCGGTCCTCGCCCGGCTCGGGAAATCTGGGCCCCGTCGGAGAAATCCGGCCGGTCCCTGCTCCAGCCCCAGCCCGCGCGCGCGACCAGGGCGGCTCCTAACCTGTTTCAATCTGCGCTCCCGCTGGTCCTGAGTCTCAGCGTCCCACCTTTGCTCCTATTAGTGGAGTTTTCATTCAGCCAGCTTTCTGGCGATTCTGGGTGCTGTCTGTTCTGCTGTTATGTTGTAGTTCTTAAATCGTTGCGCGGGGCAGAACAATAGGTGTTTGCTTATGCCGCCATCTTGGTGTCCCCCCCGACAAAATAGACTTTAAAACCAAGGCTATATTAAAAGACAAAGGAGAATGCTAAAGGGATCAGTCCAACAAGAGGATACAACCATTGTCAACACTTATGCACCCAATATAGGAGCATCTTATTATGTAAAGCAAATCTTGATGAACATAAAAGGAAGAGATTGACAATAAATAGAGTCATAGTAGTGGATTTTAACACCCCACTGACATAAGTGGATAGATATTACAGATTAAACAAGGAGAATGTGGCCTTAAATGACACAATAGATCAAATGGAATTAATTGATATTTTCAGAACATTTCACTCTAAAGCATCAGAATATACATTCTTTTCAAGTGCATATGGAATATTTTTTAGCATAGACCACATTAAAAATGGAAAACAAATCTTAATAAGTTTAAGAAGATTGAAATCATATCAAACATCTTCTCTTACAATCCTATCTAATAAAGAGGGAATATGAAAATTGACCATCACGATGACACAAAAATGGTGGCACCCATACCCACAAGATGGCGGCACCCAGTCCCCTTGGCCCCACTGGAGTCCCCCAGTCCTTTCAGCCCTCCCATGGGGGTGGCAGGTGTATGGTGCAGCCAGACCCACCCTCAGACCCCCAGCAGCACAGGGCCAGCTCGAGGCACAAGCAAACCTGAGATGGCAACTGCCAAGCCATGCAGGGTGAGCCTGAGGCACATCCAAGTCTCATATGGCAGCTGCCTAGCAGCCCAGGGCCACCCAAGGCTCAGATAACCAGAAACGTCCAAGGTTTGCTTTGCCAACAGTGGAAGCAGCAGTGGTATCATGGGGGAGTCGCCTTCCTTTGATCACTGGGTTGCCACCTGCCCCTCAGGGCTCCTGGACTGTGAGAAACAGCAGGCTTGGCTGAGGAACATCCCCCGTAGTGCATAAATTTTCATGCACCAGGCCCCTAGTAATGCTATGAAACTAAATCAATTACAAGAAGAAAAGTGAAAAACACTAAGACATGGGTGGTAAATAACATGTTACTAAAGAATAAAAGTGTTAGCAATGAGATCAAGGAAGAAATCAAAAGATACTTTGAGACAAATGAAAACGAAAACATAACAACCCCAAATCTGTGAGAAGCAGGGTAGGCAGTTCTAACAGGGAAATTCATAGCATTGCATGCCTATCTCAAGAAACAAGAAAATTCAAATAAGCTATCTAACTTTATACTTAAAGAGACCTGAAAAAGAACAGCAACAAAGCCCAGAGTGAGTGGAAGCACAAAAATTATAAATATCAGAGCAGAAATAAATAAAATAGAGTCTAGAAAATAATTTAAAAGATCAATGAAACTGAGCTGGTACTTTGAAAAGATTAACAAGACTGACAAACCTTTAGCCATACTCATTAAGAAAACAAGATATGACCAAATAAATAAAATCAGAAATGAAAAAGGAGAAGTAACAACTAACACCACAGAAATACAAAGAATTGTAGGAAAATATTACAAATAACTATATGTCAACAAATTAGACAATCTGGAAAAAAATAGATACATTCCTAGAAATGTACAACTTTCCAGAACTAAATCTAGAAAAATCACCTAATCTGAATAGACAGATTGCAATCAGTGAAATTGAAGCAATAATAATAATAATAATAATAATAATAATAATAATAAACTCCCAAAAAAGAAAAGCCCTGGACCTGATGGTTTTAATGATGAAATTTACTAAACATTCAAAGAAGAATAACACCTATACTTCTCAAACTATTCCAAAAAATTCAAGAGGATGGAAGTCTCCTAAGCTAATTTTCAAGACCAGTATAATCCTAAATCCAGAACCAGATAAAGACGTGACAAAGAAAGAAAAGTATAAACCAATATCTTTAATGAACATATATGCTAAAATCCTCAACATATTATTAGCGAACTGAATACAGCAATACAATAAAAAGCTAACAAACCATGATCAAGTGGGATTTATTTCTTGGATGCAGGTTGTTACAATATCTGCAAAAAAATAAACATGATACATTACATAAACAAATTGAAAGATTAAAAACCACACGATCATATCAATAGATGCAGGAAAAGTACTTGATAACATTCAGCATCTATTTATGATAAAAAAAACTCTCAAAAGTATGAATAGAGGGAAAAAATATGTAATAGAAGCTATACATGACAAAGCCACAGCCAACATCATATGCAATGAGCAAAAACTAGAAGTGTTCCCTTAAAATTAGGAACAAGACAGGGATATCTGCTTTCACCATTCTTATTCAAGATAGTAATGGAAGTCCTAGCTACAGCAATCAGACAAAAAAGAAAAAATAAAATGCATCCATATTTGAAAGGAAGCAATAAAAGTGTTATTATTTCCAGGTGGCATGATGTTGTATATAGAGAAGCCTAAAGTTTCCACCAAAAAACTACTAGAACTGATAAATGAATTCATAAAAATAGCAAGATAGAAAATAAATATTCAGAAATCAGTTACATTTTTATACACTAATTAGAGGCCCAGTGCACAAAATTTGTGCATGGATAGAGTCCCTAGGCTTGGCTGGCAATCAGGGCCAATCAGAACCTTCTGGCTGCTGGTAAAGACAGCTGCCAACCAGGGACTTCCTTTGTTCCTGGTGGTCAGTGCATGTCATAGCAAGTGGTCGAACTCCTTGTAGGTCAAACTCCAGAGGGGACAATTTGTATATTAGCCTTTTATTATCTAGGATAGAATAAAAGGCAGAACAACTGGAATGGAACAACCAGTCGCTATGATATGTGCTGACCACCAGGGGGCATGAATGAAACATGGGGGGGCATCAACTGCCGTGAGATGGCGGAGCAGGTGAGCAGGGCTGCCAGAATAAGGTGAGGTACCAGCTGTCATCGGGGTGAGCTCCTGATGGTTACTGAAAATTCTTTGCTCTCACATGCTGTGATCCTGCCTGGCACTTGCAACTGCTGCAGGCCCTGGCCACCCTCTCACCCACTGCCTGTGCTTACTCTGCTCACACCCACAACTGGCCGCCAGAGCCACTACTCACACCCACCCAGCCCCAGTCCTAATCGCTCAGCACTATCAGATGGTGCAAAAGGAAGCTGCCAACCCTGATCACTCCTGAGGGCTTCTCCACCTCCCTGTGCTTCTGAGGGGTGATAGCACCCACTGCTGGTGCTGGCTCCAATCGCTCAGCCCTGTCAGTGCATGGTAGTGGTGGCAGCAGGAATGGAGCTGCCAGCAGACAGGGGACTGATGGCCACAGAGGGAGGGGCTGGGTAGGAATGTGGAGGATAGATTGAGACCCACTCCTGTGCCTACCACAGCCTTGCAGTCCACATTTCCTTTCAAGGTGCATGAATTCATGCACTGGGGCCCTAATGAACTTCAGAAAGAAGTTCATTTTAAAAAATCACAATTTCTTTTTAAAAATATATTTTTATTGATTTTTTTTTGCAGTATAACTTATAATTAATAGTAGTGCATGTTTTCCTTTCCCCCTCCCTCTTATCCTTCCCACAGCCTCCCCTACCCCCCAGCACATATTCCCACCCTCTCCCCTCCCCTCCCCAGTGTCTTTCATTCATTGGTAATGCTCATATGTATGCATACAAGTCCTTCAGTTGATCTCCCCCAGCATCCACCTCCCATCCACCCCAGCCTTCCCCCTGTAGCTTGACAGCCTGTTCAAGGCCACCCTGCCTCTATATCAATCACTCTCCTCTGTTTCTTTTCTTCAAAAATATCTTGCCTCTGCATACTAGAAATAAATGTATAAGAACAAAAAATGTTTCAGTCTCAGTTTCAATGTCCAACTGTTCTGAGTCCCAGTTTCAGTGTCAAATAATTCTTTATGTGTACATGTCAGCAATGGTATCCAGATGGTGGACACATCATGGCAATGCAAGATCCATCCTCTCTGCTTTGTTCCTGGGCGGCCTGCAGCCATGCACAGCTGCCGACTGCTAGCATGGCAAGGTGTCGTCAGTGTCCCCCATCTCTGGACCATCCTCGTGACTGGAACAGACCCATCAGTTCCTCACTGTTGCAGGAACCCACATGGTCTTGGAGTTGTTCTCTGAAAACACACAAACACATTCTCGACCAAAAGTTAGCAAAGGGATCCTCTATGCAAAATAGACTTGGGGGAAAAAAGAATAAAATACCTAGGAATAAATTTAGCCAAGGAGTAAAAGACCTGTACTCAGAAAAATACAAGACACAGAAAAAATAAATTGCTACCCAAAACAATCTACAGATTCAACATAACTCCTATCAAGATACCAATGGAGCATTTCACAGAACTAGGTCAAATGTTTCCAAAAATTTATATGGAACTCAAATAGCAAGAGCAATCTTAAGGAAGAAGAACAAAGTTGGAGGAAACATGCTACCTAATATCAAATTATACTACAAAGCGACAGTAATTAAAAAGACATAGTATTGGCATAAAAACAGACATATAAATTAATGGAACAGAATAGAGATCCCAGGAATAAATCCACACCTTTTTGGGCAATTAGTATTTGACAAAGGAGGCACAAATGTACAATGGAAAAAATAGTCTATACAATAAATGGTGTTGAGAAAATTGGACAGATGCATGCAGAAAAATGAAATGAGACCACCTTCTTACACCACACACAAGAATAAAGTGAAAATGGATTAAAGACTTAAAGATTAGATTTGAAACCATAAAAATACTAGAAGAAAAAAAGCAGTATAAGCTCAGACATTTCTCATAACAATATTTTTTCTGATATATCTCCTTAGGCAATAGAAACAAAAGAAAAAATAAACAAATGGACCTACATCAAACCAAAGAGCTTTTGCACAGCAAAGGAAACCATTAAAAAAAGGAAAAGACATCCCGCTGAATGGGAAAACATATTCACCAATGATACATCTGATAAGAAGTTAATATCTCACTTTATAAAGAACTTACAAAACTCAACACCAAAAATCAAATAAAATAATTAAAAATGGTTCAAAGAAGACATACAGGTGGCCAATAGACATATGAAAAGATGCTTAACCTCACTAATAATAAGAGAGATGCATATTAAAACCTCACATCTGTCAGAATGGCTATCATCAATAAATCAAGAAACAGTAAGTGTTGGCAAGGATGTGGAGAAAGGGAACCTTTGTGCACTGGTGAGAATGCAGATTGGTGCAGCCACTATGGAAAACAACATGAAAATTCCTTAAAAAATCAAAAAAGGAACTGCCTTATGACCTAGCTATTCCAATTCTGGGAATTTATCTAAAGAAACCCAAAGCACTAATTAAAAAGAATATATGTACCCCTATATTTAGTGCAGCATTATTTACAGTATCAAAATTTTGGATACAGCCTAAGTGCCCATAAGCAGATGAGTGGATAAAACAGCTGTGGGATTTATACAATTGAATATTACTCTGCCATAAAAAGGAAGAAAAGTTTACCTTTTGTGACAGCATGGATGGACCTGGAAAACTTTGTGCTAAGTGAAATAAGCCAGTTAGAAAAAGACAAGTATCAGATGATTGGAATTTAATGAACAAACTGAACTACCAAGCAAAATAGTTACAGAATCATAAATAGAGAACAGGCAGTCAGCTCTGGTGGGAGAAGTTTTTGAGAGGGAGTGACTGAGCAAAGAAAAATGAAAAAGCGAGAGAACTTATGGACATGGAAAATTGTAGTCATGGCAGGAGATGGGGCATGGAGTGGTGAGGTAGAAGAGGGCCTAGAGGGGATGAATGGTGATTGAAAGATAAAACAAATTTTTAAAATTATCATTCATGAACATACATGTAATAATCCTCAACTAAATATCAGCAAAACTAATTCAGCAATATATATAAATACATTAATATGATAACCCACATAAACATAATGAAGGATAAAAATAATATAATCACATAAGTAGACTCAGAAAAAGCATTTTGACAAAATCCAATATCCCTTTATTATAAAACTCTCAGCGTAGTGGGGATAGAGGAACATATCTCAATATAATAAGGACCAAACATGACAAATCTTAAGTTACATTATATTTAAGTTTGAAAAGCTAAAACCTTTTTCTTAAAGATCCAGAATAAGGTAAGGATATGCTTTTACCACTATTATCCAGCATCATACTGGAGTCCTAGCCACAGAAATCAGACAAGAAAGAAAAATAAAAAGCATCCAAATTGAAACAAAAGAAATAAAACTGTCATTATTTTCAGATACTATGTAAAGAGAACTCTAAAGAAATTAACAAAACACTATGAGAACTAGTAAAAAAATTCAGTAAAGTAGCAAAATACAAATTTAATATTCAAAAATTGATTACATTTTTATATACCAACTAGAGGTCCAGTGCATGAATTCATGCATGGATGGGGTCCAGCCAGCCTGCCCTGATTTGGCTGATTGGGCCAGGCCACCTAGGGGGAGGGGATGCTGGAGGTTGGTTGGCTGGCCCTGCCCCTGATCAGGATGTGGGGGGAGGGGGAGGTTTGGGAGCAGTAGGAGGGGCTGCAGGCATTGGCTGGCCTGCCCTGCCCCCTGATTGAACTCCCAGTTGAATTTTCGGTTGAGGGCACAGTTTGTATATTAGGTTTTTATTATATAGAATTATGAGCTATCAAAGAGAGAAATTAAGAAAACATCTTATTTATAATTACATCAAGATAGATTACATAGATGTCAATTTAATCAACTACATCAAAGACCTATATTCAGAAAACTATAAGACACCAAAGAAAGAAATTAAAGATTATACCATGCTCATGGCTAGGAAAAACTAACATCATTAAAATGTTCATACTACTCAGAACAATCTACAGATTTAGTACGATCTCTATCAAAATACCCAGGGCATTTTTCAGAGCTAGATTATATAACTTTAAGATTTATATGAAGCCACTAAAACACTTCAAATAGTCCTAGAAATATTTTAAAAATAGTATAAAGTTGGAGGTATCACCACCCTACCTGATACCAAACTATACTACAAGGTCATAGTAATCAAAACAGTGTGATACTGGCATAAAAACAGACACATAGATCAATGGAACAGAATAGAGAGGCCATGAATAAAACCACACCTGTATAGTCAACTAATCTATGACAAAAGAGGTACAATTATAAATTAGGTAATGACAATCTCTTCAATAAATAATGTTGGAGACAGTGAATAAACTCATGCAAAATAATAAAACTAGACCATTTTTATACCACATAAAAATACCTCAAAATGAATTAACAACTTAAATGTAAGACCCTTAACCATAAAACTGTTAGAGAAAAACATAGACAATAAACTCTTTGACAGCATTTTTAGCAAGATTTTTATTAGGTTCCCTGGGCAAGAAAATAATTAACAAATGAGACTAAATCCAACTAAAACATTTTTGCACAAAGAAAGAAATCATTAACCAAGTGAAAAGACAACCTACTTACTGGGGGGAAATATTTGCCAATGATAAGGACACAATATCCAAAATATATAAGAAATTAATACAACCTAACACCAAGAAAGAAAGAAAAAAATCAAACCACTTAAAAAATTAGCAGAAGGCCAAAACCAGTTTGGCTCAGTGGATAGAGCGTAGGCCTGCAGACTGGGAGGTCCCAGGTGCGATTCCGGTCAAGGGCCATGTACCTTGTTTGCAGGCACATCCCCATTAGGGGTGTGCAGGAGGCACCTGATCGATGTTTCTCTCTCATCGATGTTTCTGACTTTCTATCCCTCTCCCTTCCTCTCTGTTAAAAAAAAATCAATAATATATATATTTTTTAAAAAATGAGCAGAAGACCTGAATAGACATTTCTTCAAAAACCTACAAATGTCAACAGACAAACAAAAATGTGCTCAACATCACAAATCATCATGGAAATGCAAATTAAAACCACAATGAGATATCACTTTATACCTGTCAGATGACTTTCATCAAGAAGCTACAGGGGGAAGGCTGGGGTAGATGGGAAGCAGATGCTGGGGGAGATCAACCAAAGGACTTGTATGCATGCATATGAGCATAAACAATAAATGAAAGACACTGGGGCAGGGAGGGGGCAGGTGGGGACATGTGCTGGGGGTAGGGGAGGCAGGGGGTAGGATAATGGGGGGGAGGAAAACATATGTACTACTATTAAATATAAGTTATACTGCAAAAAAAATACATATATAAAAATATGAAAAAAAGAAGGAAAAAAAAGAAATCAAGAAACATCAAGGATTTGACAAGATGTGGAGTAAGGGAACCCTTGTGCAATATTGGTGAAATTGTAAGTTGGTGCACCCACTCTGGAAAATAGTGTGGAGTTAAGGAAAGATTAAATATAGAACTAAGACATGACCCCCAGCAATTCTACTTCTGAGTATTTACCCAAAGAAACCCAATATGCTAATTCAAAAAGATGTATGCATCCTTATGTTCACTGCAGCATTATTTACAACAGCCAAAATATGGAAGCAACCTAAGTGTCAATTGACCAGATACAGGAGGTGTGATACATACACAATAGACTATGACTCAGAAAGGAGAAACCTTACCATTGAGACAGCAAGGATGGGTCTAGCAGCTTGGGTAAGTCTTTCAGAGAAAGTTAAGTCCCAGATGATTTCACTTATGTGCAGTCTTAAAATAAATGAGCAAACAAAGCAAAAACAAACTCATAGATACAGAGAACGCATTCCTGATTTCCAGATGGAAGGGGAGGTTGGAGGACTGGGTAAAAATTGTGAACACATTCATGAGAAAGCAAAATTGTCAGTTATAATTTTAGTCACAAGGATGGAAATTGCAGCATAAGGAATATACTCAACAATATTGTGATAACTATGTGTAGTGTCACATGGCTACTAAACTTACTAAGGTGATCATTTTTATGGTATATAAATGTTTAATCACTATATTGTATACCTGAAACTAATATGATATTGAATGCTAACTGTAAATTAAAATAAATTTGAAAAATAAAACAAGAATAAAATAAAATATTTTGTTTCTCTAAACAATTGGTTTTATATCTGCATATCTCAAAGGCAAGGTCTTTGATCCAGTACCTTGTGGCCCACCTTGCCAGTTGATTGAATAAGCTTGAGAAAAAATACAATTTTGATAATAAAATGAGAAAACTACATAAGATGGAATTTGCTGTTTCAGAAAGCAAATTTTTAAAAAATATAGCATATCCCCAAAACAAAGACTTTTCTGTTACTGGTTATTTCAGAATCTGTGCCACAGTGCCAATTTCAGGTGAATGCATTTCTTCAGTGTGGACAACAAGAGCTGATGCACTGAAGTGTAGCTATGACTACAGAACACTTTGAGCTCCTTTCTGTTTATTAGTGCTGTTTTTGAGAATGGGGACAAAGGACCAGAAAGAGGTTAAAATCACCCAGGCCAGGGTCAGATAAAAAGAACAGAATAAAAGTCTTGAGTTTTGTTTCCTCTGCTATCTTTTACCAATGATTCCATGGTACATGGTAATAATCACATGGCAATGATCACATGACAATGATCACATGGGTACTGATCACATAGCACTGATAACATGGGCAATGATCACATGACAATGATCACTTGGCCACTGATTACATGGCACTGCTCACAGGGCAATGATCACATGGGAATGATCACTTGGGCACTGATCACTCGGCAATGATCACATGGGAATGTTCACATGGCAATGATCACATCTGGGCACATGAATGCAAGAGGAGCCCTCCTGCACTGAGAGCTGCCCCCTTCTCTGCTTCCCTAAAGGGTGCCATCAGGACAGTACCATTCCCTCTTCAGAGGCTGTGTCTGACTTTTACCACTAAAAGGCTGAATGACCTGGAAAGTTTGCAATTTCTTCATCAGGTAATGATACCCATCACAAAATGTTTAAATATTAGTTGATGTTATAAATTCAAAGATAATTGGATTTTGGTATTTTTTATTACCCTACATCTGGGGTTATCAAAAAAAGAAAAAATGACCATTGACAACATCCAAATAAGGAGACGTGCATTATTCTGATAAAGCTGTATTTGTAGAAACAAGTGGCAGACTAGCTTTGGTGTTTGGGCCATCCCTATCCTATCCCTTTGGAGAAAATGAAACACACAGGCAGATAGAGGGACACAGCAGCCATCTTTACCAGTGTGCAGATTGATGCTGTCAGTTTCTGTGAGCAATTGTCCTGAGATTTTCAGAAATCTATTTAAGGTAGTTTTTGAATTCCAGGTTTTAGTTTTGTATAATAATATCACCATTTTTTTCATAATCATAATTTTGTACCTAACTGAGAAGCATTATCAAGAGAAGCATAATAAAAATGGTAGTTTTAGATACCTACCAGTTGACTATACCATATTCTGGGAAGACAGTGTTGTTAAAGAAAATATCAATCATACTTGTTGTGAAATGTCACTATATATTTTTAACAAATTGGCCCTTGGTCAAGATGAGTTTTAATTGATTGGTTTATTAACCTAAGGTTGAGCCAGAGTGAGAGTACCTGAATGATTTGTTCATAATAATAATTATTATTATTTTAAAAATTTTTATTGATTAAAGTATTACATATGAGTCCTCATCCCCCAGTACCCCTTCCAACCCCCCTTCCCTACTCATGCCTTCACCCCCTTCTGGTGTCTGTGTCTATTGGTTAGGCTTATATGCATGTATACAAGTCCTTTGGCTGATTTCTTCCCTCTACCTCCACCCTCCTCTTCCTTCCCTCTGAGGTTTGACAGTCAATACTTCTCTGTCTCTGGATCTGTTTTAGTTCATCAGTTTATTTTGTTCATTATATTCCATAAATGAGTGAGATCATGGGATGCTTATCTTTATTTGTTCACTTAGCATAATGCTCTCCAGTTCCTTCCATAATCTAGTTTAAAGCAGCCACCTTTTCCTCCTTTTTCTTCTTCTTCCTCTTCTTAAAGAATAGCTTTCAGCATTTCATATAATACTGGTTTGGTGGTGATGAACTCCTTTAGCTTCTTCTTATCTGTGAAGTTCTTTACCTGACCTTCAATTCTGAATGATAGCTTCTCTGGGTAGAGTAATCTTGGTTGTAGGTTCTTGCTATTCATTACTTTAAATATTTCTTCCCACTCCCTCCTGGCCTGCATAGTTTCTGTTGAGAAATCAGCTGATAATCATATGGGTGCTTTCTTGTAGGTAATTAAGTATTTTTCTCTTGCTGCTTTTAATATTCTCTCTTTGTCCTTTGCTCTTGGCATTTTAACTATGATGTGTCTTGGTGTGGTTGTGTTTGAACTCCTTTTGTTTGGGATTCTGTGTGCTTCCTGGACTTGTAAATCTATTTCTTTTACCATGTGGGGAAAGTTTTCAGTCATTATTTCTTCAAATAGGTTTTTAATATATTGCTCTCTCTTCTTCTGGAACCCCCATAATTCTGATGTTGGTAAGCTTGAAGTTGTCCCAGAGGCTTCTTACACTATCCTCAAAATTTTGGATTCTTTTTCTTTTTCTTTCTTTCTTTTTTTTTTTTTTTTTTTTTTGGCTTTTCTGTTTGAGTGTTTTTTGCCTCCTGTTATTTCAAATCTTTGACTTGATTCTTGCATTCCTCTGGTCTGCTGTTGGGTCTCTGTATAATTTATTTCCGTGAGTGTATGTTTAATTTCTAATTGGTCCTTTTTCATATCCTTGAGAGTCTTGCTAAATTTATTGGCATTTTCTAGGAACCTCTTGAGAAACCTTATAAACAAACCTTATTGAACTCTATATCCAGTTGTTTGATTTCCTCCATTTCTTTCATTTGTGATTTGTTTCTTTGTCTCTGTATTTCTGCTGCTTCCCTGAGTTGGTAGAGTAGCTTGTGTGCTAGGTGTCTCGGCCTTACCTGTTACCTGAGGTGGACACTCTTGGTTCACCTCTTTGTGGACTGTGTGTACAACCTTATTGTAGTTAATTCTTGATTGTTTTTGGTATCACTGGGAGGAATTGACCTCCAGGCCAATTCGCTGTGAGGATTAGCTGTTTTGACACTGGGAGACAGCATTATGTGACAAGGCCTGCAAAATTGCAAAAGCCTCTGTGCTCAGCTTGGATGGGGCGGAGTTTCCAGGTGGAGCCAACAGCCTTGATTTCCAGTTAACCCTGTCCCACAAGGTTTCTGGGTCTCAGTGTCCCCAAGCAATCATTGCAAGCACCTCTGGGAGAAAGGAGCTCTTGAGTTTCACCTGTTGCCAAACATTCCAGTCTCTCCCCCAATAAATCCAGACTCCCAGATTCTCATCTGGTACTGGGATTCAATGCCATCAGAACTGAATATCAGTGCCATCTAGAGCTTTTGTCTTCTTCCCGCTAGATCAAGCTAGCAGCACACTACACAGTCCATCTTCTCTGTGTGCATTGGTGCACATGCCTCCGGACCTCTGCCTTTTGTCATTCCCCTGAGTTTCTGCCTTTCAGTCCAGATTCTCCCTGTATAGGCCTGGGTCCCAGGGTTTCGCCTGGACCTGGGATTCAGTATTGTCAGAACTGGGGTTTAGTGCAGCCTAGAGATTTGTCAGTCCTTTCTGCATGCACTTGCACATGAGCCTCCAGACCTCTGCCTTTCACTGTTCCCCTGAGTTTCTGCCTTACAGTCCAGATTCCCTGCGTATAAGCCTGGGTCTCCAGGGTATCACCTGGAATTGGGGTTCAGTGCAGTCAGAACTGGAGTGCAGAACAGTCTGGAGCGTTTATCTCCTTCTCACTAGAGCACGCCATCCAGGCACTCAGCCACCCCATCCTCTCTGGCCCCATCCTCTCCACACACACCTGTCTCCCTATCCAGATTTTGCAGCTCTTCTGATTCTCCATGTGCTTTTCTCTTTCCTTCTGGTCAGCCTGATTTCCTGTGGTTCTGGATGATGTCCGTTTTGTCTATTAGTTGTATTTTTTAAATTATTGTGCGAGGCAGGAGTTTAGATGCTGCCATCTTGGTTTCTCCTCCATAATTAGTATTGTTGATAATTATTTTACTTAGAAAAAATCACCTTAAGTGTCAGGAAGTTTTTCAATTGCTACAGATGAGATTCAAAATAGTTTACTTTGCAAATTTATTTTTAAAACTCATTTAAAAATATAAAAATCTGCCAAGAATCTGCTTGGAAGAGCAAGATATTGATAGTCATTACTAGGAATAGGGAGAAACAGATTCATGATTTTTTTTTAGCAGCATGAATAGTGTATTGTGGTCGCTCTGGACTTGAAAATAACTGAGATGCTGACTGGGTGATATGTTCATTCCTCTACCCCATTAAAATCTTCTAAGTGGGTATGCTATGTGAACACCAGTGTGTTTTATTGGTCAAATATATATTTGTATATATTTTGTATTCAAAGGGGAGTAAGTGCATGCTTGACAGGACAAGGGGTTCAGTGTGTGTGTGTGTGTGTGTATATATATAAACTGAGTGGCCAGATTATTATGACCATCCAATCAGAACTTTATTGTGCCATCATTTGCCTTCAATACTGCCATGATTCTCTTGGCATTGACTCCATGAGATGTTGAAAGGTGATGCGAGGAATCTGACACCATGGCTGATGAAAAGCACTGTCCAGTTCCGTGAGATTTGATGGTTATGGAACCAGCTGCCTGATGGCTCTTTTAACTTCGTCCCACAAATGCTCAATTGGATTGAGATCTGGTGATTGTGGGGGCCACCTAAGCAAGGTAAAGTCTTCCTCATGTTCTTGAAACCATGCCTGCACAATATGAGCAGTGTGGCATGGTGCAGTCTTATTGGAAGAAGCTAACTCCATTGGGATATGCCATCAATATGATATGATGAACTTGATCAGCAATGATAGGTATGTTGTGCTGTTCAGATGTTGTTACACACAAATTAAAGGGCCCAAATCATGCCACGAAAACAGCCCTAAACTATAACACTGTCCCCACCAGCTTGAAGGGTTGTACTCATGCATGTGGGGTACATGCTTTCATGTTTTTTTCCATGAAATTCTCACTCTGCCATCTGCATGATATAGCTGGAAACATGATTCATCAACCACACGACTTTTTTTTCCAATGCTCAACTGTCCAATTCTTGTGTTCCTGTGTGAATTGGAGATGCTTTATATTGGTAACTTCAGATAGCAGAGGTGTTCAAACAGGCCTTCGGCTTCCATATCCCATATGATGCAGTGTATGGCTAATTTGCCCACAAATATCAGGTGGTCATAATAATCTGGCCAGAGAGAGAGAGAGAGAGAGAGAGAGAGAGAGAGAGAGAGAGAGAGAGAGAGAGAGAGAGAGAGAGAGAGAGAGAGAGAGAGAGAGAGAGAGAGAGAGAGTATTTTAATAAAAGTGTAATAAGCTAATTAGACCAGATGTCTTCCAGACAGCCATTTGGACGTCCTTCCTAATAAAGCCAGGCCCGGGAGAAGCCGCCTACTCTATGGTCCTGGGCACCATCACCTATGGGCGCTGCAGCCCAGGAGAGGGAGAAAAGCATCCTGGGCAGCTGTGGTTGGGGCACAGATGGCCCCCTGCAGCTGTGGCTGGCCAAAGGGAGGGAATCCTGGGTCCTAGGTGCCTGTGGCTGGCCAGAGGGAGAGAATCCTGGGTCCCAGGTGCAAGGCTGAGGCAGAAATGATTAGAGTCAATCAGGCAGCCAGACAGAGGGGTTAGAGGCAATCAGGCAGGCAGGCAGGTGAGCAATTAGAAGCCAGCAGTCCCAGATTGCGAGAGGCAGTCAGACATCCCCCAAGGGGTCTCAGATTGGAGAGGATGCAGGCTGGGCTGAGGGACCCCCCTCCCATGCACAAATTTCATGCACTGGACCCCTAGTGTGTGTGTGTGTGTGTGTGTGTGTGTGTGTGTGTGTGTGTGTGTGTGTTTGTTTATGGTTTATGGTTTCAGAAAAATACATTCCATGTACATATTGTGCATCTAATCATGATTTAGGTAACTTTCAAGATGGATAGGTGTAGGTCTTAAACTTAACATTTCTACAAATAATGTTTCAGTTGTTTGGTGAAGAATAAAAGAATGAGGAGAATTCATTAACATCTGGGGAAATATAGCATTTAAAATAATTAAGGTTCTGTGTGGAGGAAAACCAAGATGGCAGCATAGGTAAACACCTATTGTTCTGCCCCGCGCAAGGATTCAAAAACTATAACATAAGAACAAAACAAACATTACCCAGAATCACCAGAAAGCTGGGTGAGTGAAAACTCCACAAATAAAAGTAAAGGTGGGACACTGAGACTCAGAAGAGCGGTGTAGCACAGCCTTGAAGACGGAAAAAGGTTAGGAGCTGTCCTGGTCGTGCGCGGGCTGTAGGGCTGGAGGAGCAACCCTGGCTGGAAGCTGGGTGCGGCAGAGGTCTCCTAGTCTGAGGAGAAACCGGGTAGCTTCGAAAAGAAGTTTGTGCGCAAGTGTCACACAAATGCGTGACTTGCTCCCTGGAAACTTGTCTCCTGGTCCCTGAAACTACCTGTTTTACAACCCTGGGCAAGACTTTGGGTGTGCAGACTCATTTGGGGAGAGGCAGAGTTGTCTGGCAAGGGGAAGAGACTAGCGACTTTATCTTGGAGGTGCCTGCAGCCACCCCCATCCAACAGAGATCCGCGCACGCCGCATAAGACATAGCTGACACTGAGGCTGCCTGCTCAGCTCAGAGACTCCGCCCATCCAACCTGAACACAGTCTCCCTTCACAGCCAATTGGTCTGGAGGTCAAACCCTCCTAGGGCTAACAACAACAAGCTGGGTTTAAATTCAAAAATACTGTACAACCCATAAAGGATTGCAGTACGAGTACCCATCTCAAATAACTGGGGAGGCTGTGCCACTGACCCTTAGAGGACATCTACCACATAAAGCAGCCACCATGCAGAGATATGGAGAGAAATCAGGTGTGAAAGAAATGGAGGAGAAAAGACGACAAGACATAGAGTTCAAAACCACAGTTATAAGGCTTTTCAAGAGGTTCCTAGAAAAGGCCGATGAACTTAATGAGAACTACAAGGAAATAAACAAGACCAACCAGGAAATGAATGAGACTTATAAGGAAATGAACAAGACCTCTGAGGATATGAACGAGACCCTCAGGGATATGAAAAAGGACCAACTAGAAATCAAACATACACAGACTGAAATAAAAAATATTACACAAAGTCCTAAAAGCAGTCCAGAGGGCCAAAAGAACCAAGTGAAAGATTTGAAATACAAAGAAGCAAAATCCACTCAGCTGGAAAAGCAAGAAACAAAAAGAATTCAGGTAATTGAAGATAGCGTAAGGGGCCTCTGGGACAACCTCAAGCATGCCAACATCCGAATTATTGGGGTGCCAGAAAAAGAGAGAGAGCAAGTTAATAAAAACCTACTTGAAGAAATAGTGACTGAAAACTTCCCGCACCTGGTGAAAGAAACTGACTTAAAAGCCCAAGAAGTACACAGAACCCCAAAATATAGGAATCTAAAGAGGACCACACCAAGACATATCATAATTAAAATGCCAAGAGCAAAAGATAAAGAGAGAATATTAAAAGCAGCAAGAGAAAAACAGTTGGTTACCTACATGGGAGCACCCATACTACTGTCAGTGGATTTCTCAACAGAAACGATGCAGGCCAGACAGGAGTGGCAAGAAATATTCAAAATAATGAATAACAAGAATCTATAACCAAGATTACTCTATCCAGCAAAGCTATGATTCAGAATTGAAGATCAGATAAAGTGCTTCGCAGATAAGAAAAAGCTAAAGGAGTTCATCACCACCAAACCAATATTATATGAAATGCTGAAAGATATTCTTTAAGAAGAGGAAGAAGAAAAAGGTAAAAATATAAATTATGAACAGCAAATACACATCTATCAACAAATGAACATAAAAATCAAGTGAATTGATAGGCTGATGAACAGGATAAACTGGCGAATGTCACAGAATCACGAACATAGAGAGGGAATGGACTGACAATTCTTGGGGAGAAAAGGGTTGTGGGAAGTACAGCAAGAGACTGGACAAAAATCTTGCAACAATGGGAGAGGACAGTGGGGAGAGGGAGGTGAGTGTGGAGGGTTGGATGGGTACAGGGTGGAGGGGAGATATAGGGGGATAAAAAAGGGGAAACAATTGTAATTAATAAACTGAAAAATAAAGATAAATAAATAAATAAATAAAATAATTAAGGTTCTGAAATATAGGTAAATCACTAATAAGAAGCATGCATCAGAATAATGATGATGATGCCTTTTAGTTATATCACACTGGAGTTGCCAGCTTTTGGTGTGTTGAGTATCATTTCAGGAGCACTCACATCTACATCTGGATGCAAGAAGAGGGGATATGCTCCAGGATGTTGTTTGTCCATATCTGTACCACCTTCCCCACCTTCCCCATTCCTGCCTCTGGAATCCAAGGAAAGGGTATATCTATGGTGTGTGAAGGCCCACCTTGGCCTTCATTGGTTAACTGGACCAGCCTGACCATAGAATGCAGAACCATAGTCTGCCATCTGAGACATTTCAGTGAATAAATAACATGGGGTCTGGAAAGAACATCCCAGAAAAGGAATATGGTGATGGGATAATAAACCCAGCCACTTGTTTTCTTCTTCCAATCACAATCAATCTGACCGTGTGCTGAGACACAATACAGCATTTACTCAGACAGCACAAGTCCGGGACACAGACCCCTTTCCCAAGACACCATCACTTGCTATCTGCATGTTTGAGAGACAGGAACGTGTAGCCAACGCTGGAAAGAACATTTGAAGATGGCTAAAGGGAAAGGACAGCATGTTTCTGGCTTATCTGCTGAGGAGTTCCTCTAGAAAGTACCAAGGAAATCTGTTTTTGTGTATTTAAATCACACACACACACATGCACACATTTCTGCAAAGCTCAGTAGGAAGATACCCTGCTGAGAGGAATATGAGGGCATACTAACTGATCAATTATTATTAAGGCCATCTTTTCTTTAGCAATTATGGCCTATTAAGAACATTTATTCATATTTTCACACTCATTCAATACTCAGAAAAATCCTATCAGGGCTATCAGTAATATATTCTTCTCTCCCTTTGTAGGCAAGAAAAAAGGAAACTCCAGTACTTCCTGGGTAATGCTAATACCGCAAAGTAGCAGAAAACTTCTGATTCCCAGTCCATTTGCAAGTGAAACTGCAGGTGACTGAAACATTCGCTCAGAGTGGACCAAATATCTTCTGTTGTAGGTCAGAAATCCAGAGCTGGTGTGGCTTCATGACATGCAACCAGAATGATCAGATAGACTTTTAGGCACACCTTCTCATTTTTACCACTGTCTGCTCCATGCACTCTTTTTAAAATATATATTCTTATTTATTTTAGCGAAAAGGGGAGATGAAGAGAGAGAGAGATAGGAACATTAATGATGAGAATCATTGATCAGCTGCTTCCTGCACACCCCTTACTGGGGATTGAGCCTGCAACCCAGGCATGTGTCCCAACTGGGAATCAAATCATGACCTCCTGGTTCATAGGTCAAAACTGAGCCATGCAGGCTGGGCTCCATGCACTCGTTTCACCATCAGGAGCTCGGTGCCACTGCCCCTGTTCCCCTCCATCGGCCTCTCAAGGCACCTACCTGAGCTTTGCAGCAACAAGTACCTCTTGCCTGGCCTTCAGTTTTCTTGGTTTCTGTATGTTTGGTGCAGCTGGCCCGCATCCAGGGCCTGTGAGCCATGTGCATCCTCAAGCTCTTTGTTTTCTTAGTTCCTTTTAATAACAACAAACAATAAAAGGTGGTATGGGCTATGGTTCTCACACAGCCTACAGAAGTGTTATCTCGGACTCCAACATTGCAACAAAGAAATCTCACAGTTGAGTGCTTGAAAATCAGAGAGGACAGAAGAAATTTTGAGAGCTTCCAAAACTCCGCTGCCCTCCGGGGGCTCCCCCTTGTGGGAGATGTGGGGTATGGCAAGATCATCAGTGCCTCCTTGAGGGGATTGTGAGAGAGCAAAGGGTCCACACCTCCCAGATGTGTGACCAGTAGGTGTGGATCAGATCTCAGCCATAAATGAGGCCTCTGTGTGAGCTGAAGTGCTGCAGCCCTCTGCAAATACTCAGCGCAATGCTTGGGCCGCTCCGGAGGCCTCTGGTCCAGGTGAGTATAATCTCAGGAATTAATCATGAAGTTGCACAGCTCATGCTCTGTATGGGAAGTGGTGATTAGCATCCATTTGCCTCTGCTTCGTGTCCAATTCCATCACCGGCACAAACGTATCATAAAGTGGGACATTCACTCAGGGCTGTGATGGGAAGACAGGCATAGTCCACCGTCTGAGTAAAGGGTGATTATCCAATTTCCTGTGCCCTTGCCAGAGTGAGCGCACAGACTTTTGGAGCCCTGACAACTTAACTGCCCTCATCCCCTTGATGGAAACAGAAGACTGGCTGTCCAAATAGAATCTTTCTTCAGAGAGATAATCATTCGTTCTCATCCACTCTGACAGGCAGGTAGAAAATCAAACCCATTACTATTTCTGCAAACAAAATCAGAGGCTCGTGTAAACCAAGGACAGAGTCCAGGGCACTAACAAAGAAAATACCAGCTGCAATCAGGGCTCAGTGTCGGACTTCCTCTGCCTCTGTGTCTAGACTGCCTCTGTGTCCTGTCGCTGCAGCCAGCAGGGACAGGAGCTCGCTGACCTCCCGCCGCAGGGCAATGAGCTGCATCCTGAGGAAAGACTGACTCCCCATGCGAGGACAGCATGCTAGGTGTGACTTAGAGACCAAACTAAGACTGCAGAAAATTTCTTATTATGTCGAATGACGAGAAAACAACCAATGGTCCTACTAAAATGTCCTTTATTTACCGAGAACCAGTTGTGGGGCCTAAATAAGGACATTTGCTCTGCCCAGAGTTCACTGCATATGGTGTGAAACATTATTTCATTTCAACATCCTACCAGTGCTGAGATCTTGGTTGTTAAGTAAGTTAACTCCAATATTATAGAGGAAGAGATTGGAGTCTGGGTGCTTACTATAAAATAAGTGGTAGTGATAGAAATCAAACCTAAGTCTATTTAAGCCTAGGACTTATCTCACCTCATCTCATTGCCTCAGGAATGGTTTTAGTCCTCCTGCCAAGGGACTCTGGCTAGGGGGTCAATGTAAAACACCTCATATTAATTTCAGCAAAACACATCTATTAAATTCCACTCCATCCTGATATTGGTAGCAGCTCTGTACTGAACCATATGGGAAGACTGAACTTGGAATAAAATAATAAAATTCCATTTATTAAAAACCACAGCTTATTCATGGGCTTTTTCTCCATAGACAATATTGGAAACAAACAAACAAGCACCCTAGGCAAAAGGAGCTCTGTGCTACTAAGATGATGATGATGATGATGATGATGATGATGATGATGAAATGAAGACAAGTCAGTACAAGTCACTGGCCATGAACTCAATGAATACTTCTTAGATCTGTATTGAGCTCTGGACTGGATATGAAAAAAGCAACCTGCTTTGAATATGGTAAACTTTGTCATAAATTTAAGTAAAGTAAAAAACAGCAACAAGGATTTGGAGAATTCAAGGAGAGCTGTAAGAAAAAAAAATCCCTTTCATGCACATGGATTATGAAGAATGAAATAAAACTCCAGAACTACTTCTCCAGGGGAAAGTGTCAAGATGTCTGGAACATGTGAAAGCTACTGGATCAGTGGTTGAAAACAGTAAACAAATGTCGTGGGAAGGAGTCTTGTTCTGGTCTGGGCCCCACAATAGGCAAAGTGGAGAACACAGAAAATATAGCAACTGAAGTAAAGAAGAGAATTGAAATCATATCCTGAGGAATTTGGAAAACTGGACATGTTTAGGCAAATAAAGATACATTCCACATAGAAAATAATTACTGGGCTCTCAAGTAGAAAAAAGGTGATCTTTGTTCTGCCAAGCTCAGAATGGATTACAATGGAATCAATGGGAGGAAATGCACAAGAATGCTTTTTGACTCACTGGAAGAAAAATATTCCGCTAGTTCTATCTAAAATTATTGGCAAGATCACTTCCTGCCTTGAGAAGGTTAGAAGGGCTCTGTCATCTAATGCCCAAGCATGAATACCTACTGGACTGAAATAACCAGCTCAGAGAGCATTTGGTTCTATAAGTAACCTGAGATCCAAAAAAGAGAATATAAATAAAAGAAACACATGAGATCCCCACAGAGAGCATTGAATTCCTATTGGTAGACCTCATGACACACTATATAAGATAGCTTTAAATGATTTTTACAGAAAATTTCACCCTAAAGCTGCAAAATATACATTCTTCTCAAGTGCACATGTGACATTTCAAAGGTAGGCCACATGTAACAAAATAAGTTTGTACAAGTTCAAGAAGATAGAAATAATATCAAGCATCTTCTCCAATCATAATGGCAGGAAACTAGAAATCAACCACAATGAAAACATTCAAGATCATTAAAATTCATGGAGGCTAAATATCAGGTAATTAAACAATTAATGGGTTACCAATGAGAGCAAGGAATAAATTAAAAACTTTCTGAAAATAACTGAACACACAACAACTCAAAAGCTATGGGAAAAAACAAAAGCAGTTCTGAGAAGGAAGTTCATAGCATTACAAGTCTACTTTAAGAAACACAAAAATAATCTCTAATAAACTTCTAACCATACAACAAACAAATTAGAAAGAGAACAATAAGAAAAGCCCACAGTAAATAAAATGAAGGAAATCTATGTAATATAGAGCCAGGGTCGTAATGACCGTTATGACTGAAGGCTTGACCAGATTAGAAGTCAGTGCTGAGTAGCACGGACTGGGGCCCTGACAGCACTCCAACCCAGCACTGACTGCCTATGGGGACTGCGGATCAGGCCCAGAGAGAGGCCTGTAGAGAGAAAGGCAGGGTCTGATCCATAGCCTCTGTGGCAGCCATTGATCAGGACTTGCCTCTCTTTCTCTCCCGGCCTGGCCAACAGGTGCACCTTCATTTCTCTCCAGGCTTCTACTGGGGTTGCTAATCAGCCCTGCCTTTCTGGTTAGGACCCATTTATAGGTCCAGAGATGCTGACTGGCATAGAAATTGACCAATCAGAACCAAATATTGTTGAATGTAAGGAGCCAATGGCTGCCTAGGTGGCAGAGCTTTTGACACTGACTGGCATAGAAGCTGAACAATCAGAACCAAATTGGCCAGCAGAGGAGGGAAGTTCAGGGTGAGATCAGGCCAGCACAGGAGGACAGCTGGAGGAACCAGGCTGTCAGGGGATGGTAGTTGGGGAGAGATCAGGCCAGCAGGGGAGGGGACTTAGGGGTGATCAGGCAAGCAGGCAGAGGCTATAAGGGGCAATCAGGCAGGCAGGCAGGTGAGTGATTAGGAGTGGTCCCAGATTGTGAAAGGGATGTCTGACTGCTGGTTTAGGCCCAATCCCACAGGGACATCCCCCAATGGGTCCCTGATTGGAGTGGTTGCAAGCTGGGTTGAGGGAACCACCATCCATGCACAAATTTTGGGCACCAGGCCTCTACTAATCCTATCTAATAAAAGAGTAATATGAAAATTAAGCATCACTCCACTACATCCACAAGCCATGCCCACTAGCCAATCAGAAGCGATCATGAAAATTAACCCCAACCAAGATGGCTATGGCCATGGAGAGAGAAGGAGGGAGGCTTGAGTTTCCCCGACAATGGAGGAAGCCAAGCTTTCAACACAACCTAGCTGGCCCAGACCTTCGCTTAAGGCTACAAAGTTTCAATTATAGAATATAAGTAAAGGCTAACAGCAATGGATGCCACCACAGAGGAACCAGAAGGCTTGGCTACAAAGTTTCAATTGTAGAAGAAAAATAAATCCAAGATACCAGGGCTTCCACTTGGGTCTCCAGAGAGGGGTCATGGCCAGTCTGCAAACCACCACTGGCTTCTCACCCAGGCCACCTCACACCCCAAGGAAACCCCCATCCTGATCTGGAACAACTTTCAGGGCAAACCAGCCTGCCCCCTCCCATGCACCAGGCTTCTATCCTATCTAATGAAAGAGTAGTATATGTTGTGGGGTTACCCACAAAAGACGACCACCAGGGACAGAGATCAAAATTTATGAGCCTTTATTAAGCTGGCCAGCAACTACAGTTGTAGCACTTCACCACAGTAAAGGCCGAACTGCAGTGCAGACCGCAGGTGTTAGAGCAAATTTATACTCAGAAACCACAAGAGGGAGTCAGGACAGTAACAATGATCATCCAAAGGTTACAAAAGTTATTTCACCTGTTTCAAAGGAACTCAGGGCACAGGTGCAATACCTGGGCACACTTGGCCAGAGCTTGACCCACCACCTTTCTCCAAGCTCCAACTGACCCATTGTTCGGTGACCCACTCTACCTCCCTCTGTCTCACAGCATTCTGCCTCCTGGCAATGGAGGAGCTGTGCCATGTTTGCACGGCAGAACAATATGCAGATTGACCATCACTCCAACACACAAGATCATGTGGTCAAAGATCCTGTCCCCAGGTAGACACAAGATGGCCACCACAAGATGGCCAACAGAGGAGAGTTGTTGGGAGGGCCCAGGCCTGCATGGGAGGGCAGTTGTGGGTGATCAGGCCAGCATGGAAGGGCAGTTGGGAGGGACCAGGCCTGTAAGGAAGGGAAGTTGGATGAGATCAAGCCTGCAGGGGAGGGATGTTAGGGGTGACCGGGCCTTCAGAGGAGGGAAGCTGGGGGCAAACAGGCTGGCAGGAGAGCAGTTAGACACCACTCAGGCTGGCAGAGGAGTGGTTAGGGACTGATCAGGCTGGCAGAAAGAAACAGTTAAAGGCAATCAAGAAGGCAGGCAGGCAAGCAGTTGGGAGCCAGCAGTCCTGGGTTGTGACAGGAGTATCCAACTGCCCATTTAGGCCCGATTTTAGTGGACTCCCTCAAGGAGTTCCAGATTGGAGAGGGTGCAGGCTGGGATGAGGGACCCCACCACCACCATGTGCACAAATTTCGTGCACTGGGCCTCTAGTAAAATAACAAATGACATAGAAACAAAACAAAAAAAGGAAACAATAAAAAAAGCAATGAAACCAATTATTGATTGTTTGGAAGATAAACTTTTAGCCAAGCTCATCAAGAAACAAAGAGGACCCAAATAAATAAAATAAACAATGAAAAAGGTAAAGTAACAACTGACATCACAAAAAGACAAAGGATTGTAAGAAATTATTACAAAATATTTATATGCCAAAAAATTGAACAACCTTGTGAAATTGACAAATTCCATGAAACATACAGTCTTCCAAAGCTCATCTGGAATGATCAGAAAATCTGAGTAGGACAATAACAACTAATAAAATTAAAGCAGTAATGGTAGTATTAATTTTTTAAATACAAGAAAACAAAAGTCCTGAACTGAACAGTTTCACAGTGTAGTTTCCGCAAACATTCAAAGAAGAACTAACACTTATCCTTAAATTATTCCAAAAGAAATTGAAGATGAAAGAAGACTTCTAAGCTCTTTTTATGAGACCAGTATTATCCTAACTCCAAAACCAGATACAGACACTACAAAGAAAGAACATTACAAGCCAATATCCCTGATGATCATAGATGCCAAAATCCTCAACAGAATATTAGCAAATTAGATACAATAATACATTAAAAAGATTATTCACCATGACTAAATGGGATTTGTCCCATGGATGAAAGGCTGAGACAATGTTCATTCTATATAATAAAAGCCTAGGTGGCATTGCACTACATCATCACAAAATGGCCATTGCATCATCATCACAAGATGGCCACCACAAGATGAGCAGCAGTGGAGGGCAGTTGTGGACAATCAGGCCAGCAAGGGAGGGCACTTGGGGGCAATTGGGCTGGCAGGGGAGGGCAGTTGAACATGGCAGTTGAACATGATACTTAACTGCTCCTTTGCCAGCCTGATCACCATGATCAGGCTGGCAAAGGAGCAGTTAAGTATCAATCAGGCCAGCAAAGGAGCGGTTACGGGGAGAACAGGCTGGCAGGCAAAAGCAGTTAGCATCAATCAGTCAGGCAGGCAGGCATGCAGTTAGTTACCAGCAGTCCCAAATTGTGAGAGGGTTCCCAGATTAGAGAGGATGTAGGTTAGGCTGAGGGACACCCCTCTCCCATAAACCATTTCATGCACCAGGCCTCCAGTAAATTAATAAATGTGATATATCATTTAAACAAAATGAAAGATAAAAATCATATTATCATTTCAATAGATGCAGAAAAACCATTCAACAAAATGCCACACCCATTTTTTTATTTTAAAAATTCTCAACAAAGTGGGAATAGAGGGAACCTACCTCAACATCATAAAATACGTAGATGACAAAATCAGAACCAACATTATATTCAATTAGCAAAAACTAAAAGTGTTTACCTTAAGGACAGGAACAAAACAATGATGTCTGCTTTCACCACTCATATTTGACATAGTACTTGGAAGTCAAAGCCACATTAATCGGACAAGAAGGAAAAAACAAAAGGCATCCAAATAGGAAAGGAGGAACTGAAACGTCATTGTCCTTAGATGACATGATATTGTACATAGAAAACACTAAAGATTTCATAAAAAAACAACTCTGATATTTTTAATAAATAAATTTGGTAAGGCACAGAATACAAAATTATTATCCAAAAATTGATAGGTTTTTATACACCAATAATGAATTCTCCAAAAGAGAAACTAAAGAACAATCCCATTTAACATTCCAACAACAATAACAACAAAAGATACCTTGGAATAAACTTAACCAGGAAGGTAAAAGTCCTGTACTCTGAAAACTACTGGATGCTGAAAAAAGAAATAGAGAAAGATACAAACAATGGAAGAATATACCATGTTCATGGAATAGAAGAATTAACATCTTTAAAATACCCATATTACCCAAAGCAATTTATAAATTCAACCCAATCTCTATTAAAATACCAATGGCATATTTTGAAGATCTGGAGCAAATACTTCAAAAATTTATATGGAATCAAAAAAGAGCCCTGGGGAGAACCAAGATGGCGGCATAGGTAAAACACCTACCTTGCCGTCATATTCAGCAATTTTAATACTACAACTTAACGAAAGAACAAACACCTTCCAGAATCACCAGAAAGCTGGCCGAGTGAAAATTCCACAAATAAAAGTGAAAATAAGACACTGTGACTCGGAGGAGCGGTGGCGGACAGTGTTGAAGATTCGCGCAGAGAGAGGTTTGGAGCGCGCACCAGCGAAGAGGGTGGGCGGCTGAAAACCAGCCATTTTTCTCGAACTGGGAGACAAAGACATCCCACTGGACTGATTCTCCAGCTCTGGGTGAAGTCCAGGGAACCAACCCACTATCATACGGGATGAAAACTGGACAGTGGGAGGGCACGCCGAAGCTCGGGTGCTGCCGAGTCTGCCGGCTTGTGGAGAAGGCAGCTTGCGCGAACAGCTCAGTTGCGTGACCATGCAGAGAGCGCTCTGCGACTTGCCCTCTCAATCGGGAAACCATCAGTCTGCTTTGTTTTACGACTCTGGGTGAGACGTTGGGTGTGCAGACTCATTTGGGGAGAGTCTGAATTCCCTGGCAGCTGGTGGAGCTTGGCAGTGGCTCTCTCTCTCAGAGGTGCTGGCTGCCATTGCCACCGACAAAGACTCCCTGGGGCCGCATAGGGCGGAGCTAACGCTGTCTGCTTGGCCCGGAGACTCTGCCCATCCAACCTGAGCACAGTTGAGCTTCACAGACAATTGGCCTGGAGGTCAACCCCTCCAAGTGCTAACAACGATTAACCTGAGCTTAACTTCAGCAAGATTGTGCAACCCATATCCACCTCAGGTAACTGGGAGGCTGAGCCACTGTCCCTAGTAGGAAGTCTACCACACAAAGCTAATTGACCAACTCAGGGAAGCAGCCACCATGCAGAGACATGGAAAGAAATCAGATGTGAAAGAAATGGAGGGGAAAAAAATGACTGGACATAGAATTCAAAACCACGGTTATAGGGCTTTTCAAAAGGCTCCAACAAAAGGTTGAGGCCTATAAGAAAATAAGCAAGACCGCAAAGGAAATGAATGAGTCCTACAAGGAAATGAACAAGACCCTCAAGGATATGAACGAGACCTGCAAGGAAATGATCAAGACCAATGTGGAAATGATCAAGACCAATGTGAAAATCAATGAGTCCTACAAGGAAATGAAAGAGACCCTCAAGGATATAAAGGAGACTCTCAAGAATATGAAAAAGGACCAACCAGAAATTAAGCATACACTGACTGAAATAAAAAATATTATACAAAGACCTAAAAGTGCTCTGGAGCACCCCAAGAACAAAGTTAAAGATTTGAAATACAAAGAGGTAAAATCCACTCAGCTGAAAAAGCAAGAAACCAAAAGAATCCAAAAAATTGAAGATAGTGTAAGGGGCCTCTGGGACAACCTCAAGCATACAAACATCCGAATTATAGGGGTGCCAGAAGAAGAGAGAGACCAAGACAGTGGAAAGCTATTTGAAGAAATAGTGACCTAAAACTTCCCACACCTGGTGAAAGAAATTGACTTAGGAGTCCAAGAAGTGCACCAAACCTCAATATATAGGAACCCTAAGAGGACCACACCAAGGCACATCATAATTAAAATGCCAAGAGCAAAAGACAAAGAGAGAATATTAAAAGCAGTAAGAGAAAAACAGTTAGTTACCTATAAGGGAGCACCCATTTGATTGTCAGCAGATTTCTCAACAGAAACAATGCAGGCCAGACGGGAGTGGCAAGAAATATTCAAAGTGATGAACAGCAAGAATCTACAACCAAGATTACTCTATCCAGCAAAGCTGTCATGCAGAATTGAGGGTCAGATAAAGTGCTTCGCAGATAAGAAAAAGCTAAAGGAGTTCATCACCACCAAACCAGTATTATATGAACTGCTGAAAGATATTCTTTAAGAAGATGAAGAAGAAAAAGATAAAAGTGTAAATTAGGAACAACAAATACACATCTATCAACAAATGAATACAAAAATCAAGTGAATTAATAAGCTGATGAACAGGATAAACTGGTGAATGTCACAGAATCACAGACATAGAGAGGCAATGGACTGACAATTCTTGGGGAGAAGGGGGTGTGGGAAGTGCAGCAAGAGACTGGACAAAAATCATGCAACTATGGGAGAGGACAGTGGAGGGGAGTGAGGGCGGAGTGTGGGATGGGTACCAGGTGGAGGGGAACTATAGGGTGAAAAAAAAGGAACAATGTAATTAATAAACTTAACAATAAAGATTTTTTAAAAAGAGCCCTAATAGACAAGCTCTCCTGAGAAAGAAGGACAAAGTCGGAGGGATCATAATATCAGATATTAAGTTATGTTGAAAAGCCACTGTAATCAAAACAGCCTGGTACTGGCACAAAAACAGGCATATAGATAAATGGAACAGAACAGAGACACCAGAAATTGTCTTAAGACTGTACACTCAATTAATAAGTGTAAGCAACAGAATACAATGGAGTCAAGAGAATCTCTTTATTAAAAGGTGCTGGGAAAAATGGACAGATACATGCCAAAAAAAATGAAACTAGACCACCAACTGACACCACACACAAGAATTAACTCAAAATGGATAAATGACTTAAATGTACGTCATGAAACCATACAAATCCTAGAGAAAACCATAGGCTGAAAAATCTCTCATAGTAATAAATCTGCTAATACAACTTCTTGGGCAATAGAAATAGAGAAAAAATAAACAAATCAGAGTACATAAAAATAAAAAGCTTCTGCACAGCAAAATAAACGATCAACAAAATGAAAAGGGATCCCACTGTGTGGGAGAACATATTTGCCAATGATATATTTGATAAGGGACTAATTTCCAAAATATATAAAGAACTCCTTCAACTTAGTAACAAAAAGAAGACAAATAATCCAATTTAAAAATGGACAAGAAACCTGTGGTTTGTATTATGCCTAGAACTTCTCCAAAGAGAACATACACATGCCCAAGAGACATGTGAAAAAATGCTCAAAGTCACTAGTCATCAGAGAGATACAAATGAAAATGACAATTAGATATTACCTCACATCTGCTAGAATGGTTACCATCAACAAATTGACAAATAACTAGTGCTGGCAAGGATGTGGAGAAAAGGGAACCCTAGTATACTGGTGGGAATGCAGACTGGTATAGCCACTATGGAAAACAGTATGGAGTTTCCTTTAAAAAATAAATATGGAACTCCCATGTGACCCAGTGTACCCACTTCTAGGAACACATTCTAAGAATCCAAAAACACCAATCAAAAAGAATGTATGCACCCCTATGTGCATAGCACTGATAAATCTGATAACAGCCCTTGTATCCATCAGTAGATAAGTGAATTAAAAAGCTGTAAAAATTTATAGCATGGAATACCACACAGCTATAAAAAGTAGGATCTCTTACCCTTTGAGACAGTGTGGAGTAATTTGGAGAGCATTATGCTAAGAGATAAGCTGGTCAGAGAAAGACAAGTAATATATTATCTCACATAATCTAATGAACAAAATAAACTGATGAACAAAATGGAAGCATGGAACAAACTGTTAAATCTCAGATAGGGGGAGGTAGGTTGGGAAAATATTAACCAACGAACTGGAATGCACATATAGATAATCCATGGACACAGACAATAGTGTAGTGAAAGCCTGGGGAGTGGGTGGATGTGTGATAGAGGAGGTCAATAAGGGGAAAATGGGGACATCTGTAATACATACAACAATAAAAATTTGAGGAATAAGAAAATATATTAGTAATATAATGGAAATAAATATATTTCTACTAAGAATTACTTTAAATACAAATGAATTAAAAACTCATATCATGCCGAAGCTGGTTTGGCTCAGTGGATAGAGCGTTGTCCTGCAGACTGAAGGGTCCCAGGTTCGATTCCGGTCAAGGGCATGTGCCGTGGCTGCGGGCACATCCCCAGCAGAGGGTGTGCAAGAGGCAGCTGATCGATGTTTCTCTCTCATCAATGTTTCTGACTTTCTATCCCTCTCTCTTCCTCTCTGTGAAAAATCAATAAAATATATTTTTTTAAAAACTCATATCATAACACATATAGTCTTATATGTCTTATAAGACATATAGCTGAATGAAAAACAAAACAAGGCCCTTATATATACTGTCTATAGGAGACACTTCAGAGGGAAACACACAAATCAACTGAAAGTGAAGAGATGAAAATGGTATTTTATGAAAATGAAAGCAGAACAAATCAAAAAGTTGGGGTGGCAATACATACACCAGACAAAATAGACTTTAAAACAAAAGCTATAAGAAGTGACAAAGAAGAATCCAGCAATTCCATTTCTGGGTATTTATCCAAAGAAACTCAACACACTAAATCAGAGAGACTAGTATAGTATAGCCATATGTTTATTGCAGCATTATTTATAATAGCCAAGATATGGAACCAACTTAAATTTTGTCATAAATGAACAGATAAAAAAGAAGTGATGCATGCATACATACAATGGAATATGACTCCGTCATTAAAAAACAAATGAAATTTTGCCATCTGCAACCACATGGATGGAATTAGAGGGTATTGTGTTTAGTGAAATGAGTCAGATAGAGAAAGAAAAAATGTCATATGATTCCACTTCTATGTGAAATCTAAAAAACAAAATAAAGAAACAAGCAGCATAGAAACAGACTCATAAATACAGAGAACATTTCAATGTTTGCAAGATAGGAAGGGGAACTGGAAGGCTAGGTAAAAAAATAAGTGAAGTGATGAAGTACAGGTTGGTAGTTACAGAATAGTCATGGGATATAAATTACAGCACAGGGAATATTATCAATTAGGTTGTAATAAATATGCATGGTGCCAGGTGGGTATTAGTTTTATTGGGACAATTACTTCATAAGTTACATGTGTATGTCTAATCACTAAATTGTATACCAGAAATTAATAAATATTGAACCTCAATTGTAACTAAAAAATAAAAAATAAATATTTAAATGCATGCACACATACACAATGGTCTTTTAAATTGTAGAATTTAGAGTCAGAGGATTATTTAAGTGACATGATTTGTATGATGCATAACAGTTAATAGCATCCACTTTATTACCTACACTTAATTATAATCATACAGAATTGGTAAAAAAAAAAACTATCCTTATGACTTTTGAAAAGTTATATAGTATATACCCACATTCAAGGCATCTCTTACTGAGCAAACAATATAAACAAACAAAACCCTTTATATCATTTCTACTTGTGAAAGTAATATGTTCATTTTGATTTCTTTGATCACAAAAAAAATGATCTCTGATTGAGTGGAGGAGACAAAGGGCTTAAGTGAGGAGAAAAAAGGTAGAGGTTAAGGATAGAAGAAACTAGAAAGAGATAAAATAAGTAAAAATAATGTCAAGGAAGGAAGAAGTGGAGAGAGCCTACAGGATGCTCCAAAATATATGGGATATTTCAGGAGATGGTAAGAAATGGGGATAAGAGTGAATTTTGAAGAGGAAGGAAGAGGCAAGGCACTGGATAATCATCTGGGTGTAAAGAACCAGGAAGGCTTGTCAGAAGATTCATTTTCTCCTTTTCTAGAAAGTGCTAATTTTTTCATGAGAGGGTAGTCAAGATATTGTGAATTTATCAGAAAAATCTGAATTCATCTAGAGTTCACTGAACACTTCCTGTACTCTGAGATATGCTATAGAAATAGAAATAAAAATGTTAGTAAAAATCATGAATCTGAATTACTATCAGTCACTAAACTCCTGGGCCAAGGAGTTTGTAAGTAATAGGTGTATCAGTGGGACCACGGCCAATCCTCAGGGAGGTCACAAACAACGAGGGAGAAAGAGAGGGCATCCATGTAAAAAACCACTGCAAGGAATCACAGGATCTGCAGGGAAAGCAGCAGGCATGCAAAATAAGGTTCTTCCTTTTTACCTTTGAAGAAAAAAATATGTGAGAAGCCTTACAACATCAGAAGTAATTGGTCCAAAGGAAGTTTCCTCCTGGAGTGAGAGTGTCCCTGTGTTCTCAGCCAGTTTTCAAGGGCCAGAGGAAAAGGACCAACTGGTGAACAGCCAGACTGGGCAAGATGACTGGCATTACTGCTCAGGGAAATAATACAGTGCATGATGGAAGGAGAAAGCCTTCTACCCAAGCTCAACCCCGTTACACCTCACTCATCCCATCTTAAGAACCAGTTGAGCCCAAGTTGGTTTGGCTCAGTAGATAGGGCATAGACTTGCATATTGAAGAGCCACGGGTTCAATTCCAGTCAAGGGCACATGCCTGGGTTGCGGACTTGATCCCCAGTAGAGGGCATGCAGAAGGCAGCCAACTGATGATTCTCTCTCACGATTAATGTTACCCTCTCCCTCTCTGAAATCAATAAAAGTATATCCTATCTAATAAAAGAGTAATATGCAAAATGACTGTACCTCCACTATATCCACAAGCCAAGCCCACAAGCCACACCCACAACCCAATCAGGAGTGATGAGCAAATAGCAAGATGGGGGTCCCCACCCAGGGCCTGAGCCTCGGAGCCTTGGAGCCTCCGCCAGAGACTTGCAGCCTTCGCTGGGGGCGGAGTCGGGTGATAGGAGTGTTCCACCACACAGAGCTAGAGGCTTTAGACCTTGGCAGGGTTGGAGCCAGAGATCAGAGGAGATAGGTGTGAACTATAGAGGACACACCTTTTCTGACTGCTCATTGGCTAAGCTCCCTGTATGCCACTGGTAATACTCTTAGTAACTTGGGTATAAGAATCCAAAAAAGTAATCTAGGGTTTTTCCACCATACGCCTGGAGAAAAAAATGAAAGTCTGCTGCTGGAGGGCTAAGAAATGTCATATCCTGCTGTAGGCAGTTTGGCTCAGTGAATAACTCCTAGGCTTGCCAACCGTAGAGTCTGGATTAGATTCTGATCAAGGGCATGTACCTATGTTGCAGGCTCCTCCTTGGCTAGGGCCCAGGTCAAGGCTCATGCAGGAGGCAACCAATCAAATTGTTCCTCTCACTCTAATGTTTCTCTCTGTCTTTCCCTTTCTCTTCCACACTCTCTAAAAATCAATGAAAACATTGAGGATAAAAAAAAAATAAAGAAATGTCATAGCCTATGAAAGACACATCTTAAAAATGCCTAAGGAAAGTTGTCATTTTTTTCATGGTGAAGGGGCCAGAGTCTGGGTTAATGAAAACACATTGGTGGGTGTGGTGACTGGTAGTGGCTGCAGCAGCAGGGTGATGAAGCTGGTGCCTTTCCCTGATCAACCCCTTTGCCTTCCACAAAGGAAGGCCAGACTGTGGCCCATGGGGAGTAGGCCTAAGCCATCAATAGACATCCTCTGAGGGCTCCCATTATGTGAGAGGGGGCAGACTTCCCACCCCAGTGCACGAATTTTGTGCACCAAGCCCTTAGTTTGTATATAAAAAGAACCAGTTGATGTGGCCTCCACCCACTTCTATGTGTGAAAGTGGTTCCAAAGGTGCCTATGTCGTTTCCTGAATGTTCTGTCCACCATGCTCTCTCCTGAAGTTCTCAGGGGAGCCCAGAAAATATCATCGACCTTAAACACATGTTTTATAAAAGTGCTGCAGTTTTCCTTGGCCCAGGTAGAGCTTGCTGAGCTCTTTTAAGCCAGGCCCATTACAAGCCCTGACAGTGCTGAGCCAAGCGGTGTGTTCAGGAGTCTGCTCTCCTTCCCTCTCACCAGGCTGTGAACACAAAATGTTCTTGTTGCATATTGAAGGTAGAGTGGGCATAGACACTTTTACCAGAGAGGATGAGTCATAAGCAAATTTTCACTTTGGGTTGGGTTTTCTTCTCCTTACCTCCGTGTTATTTTTTATGATGCCAATGTTAGAATGTGTAGCATCCCCTAAGCATCCCCAGTTGAGGGGACAACACAAGGGCTACCTTTATGGAGCATGCCATGCAGTACAGGCAGTTTGGAAATAAAAATTACCCATGGTCTGGCTGGCATGGCTCAGTGGGTGAGCATCAACCTATGAACCAGGAGGTCACAGTTCAATTCCCAGGCAGGACATATGCCCAGGTTGTGGACTTGCTCCCCAGTGTGGGGCCTGTAGAAGGCAGCCAATCAATGATTCTCATCATTGATGTATCTATCTCTCCCTCCCTCTACCTTCCTTTTTGAAATCAATAAAAATATATGTTTTTAAAAAGTCAAAAACCTTGTCATCCATGTGCATACCATTGAGAAGTGACTGCTTCTGAGACATGTCTGCAATTCAGCCTTTCAACCACACACAAAAAAAAGATCAATTTGTGTCTTCAATTTTGGCATCAAGTCATGGTTATCTGAGGGAACAGCATTGCAGATCCATGCTTGGAGTATGAGCATGTTTTTCAGATGGGGGACACAAAATATTTTAAAAAGAAAAATTTGAACTCATTCTCACAGGCCAAGATGATGCTCTTGTCCAGAGATACCAAGAGCAGTGGTTCAGTATGGAACCTTCTTACTCAGACAGAAACTAAATAGTTCCAAGGTCAAACCTGCCATTTTTTAACTTGGAAGAAAAAAAAAAAAAGAGCAGGTCTCATTGGCAGGTGGTAAACAACTTCTCAGAACCAAAGCAGCTGTCATCAACATCCTTATCAAAAAGGCTGGCAATTGTGAGCAAAGGGTCTGTGGACTCATTCGGGAGGATCAGCACCACTGTCTCCAGATGCTTTCCAGCAGCCCTCATGGTGAGAGGGGTGGAGGAGACCTGGCAATCAGACGTGACTGCCTCCCCATGCTTTGGAAGCACATTTACAAAGTGAAGTTTGCCTGATTTTTAACTATAGATGCTGAGTTTTTCTATACTAACTAATGATAGTATATATTAGCATTTCCAACCAAGAAGAGAAAGGACCTCTCAGGCTAATAAGCAGCTTTCAATGAGGAAACCAAATGGTGTTGTGGTGTTGTAAAACAATAAAAGTTCCTGTCTTTAAGAATACAGCTAGAGGGAGAACTAAGATGGCGGCATAGGTAAGCACCTATTTTGCTGTACACACAACAATTCTGAAACTACAACTTAACAACAGAACAAACATCATCCAGAATCACCAGAAAGCTGGCTGAGTAAAAAATCCGCACATAAAAGTAAAGGTGGGACGCGGTGACTCAGGAGGAGAAGCGGTGCGCAGCTTTGAGGTTCGGAAAGTGAGCGAGCGGTGAGGGATGGGCGGCAGGCAGCAAGCCCGGCTGGTTTTCTCCAGCGGGGAGGGCAGAGGCCTCCCACAGCACTGGCCCCTCAGTTCCAGGCAAACTCCCAAGTCGGGGAAAGGAAGATCCTGGGCACAGCTGAGGTCTGTGAGTTTGGGGAGAGTGCACGAGTAAATTGGAATAGCAATTTCTGGAGTGTGCAACCGGGCAGAGAACATGTGACTTGTTCACTTGCTCGGAGACCACAGTACTGCTTTGTTTTACAACCTTGAGTGAGACTTTGGCTGTGCAGACTCATTTGGGGAGAGGCAGAGTTGGCTGGCAATGGGGAGACCAGCGGTGGATTTCTATTGCCACCCAACACTGAGACCCGTGAGCTGTATAGATAAGCTGACACCGTGAGCCCCATAGACGCTGACGCTGCACGCCACATAGGGCAGAGCTAAGGATGATGTCACATGCCACATAAGGAAGCTGAGCCACTGTCCCTTAGAGGATACCTATCACACACCGCTAAGGGACCAACTCAGGAAAGGAACCCCAATGCAGAGAAAAGGAAAGAACTCAGCTGTGAAAGAAATGGAGGAAAAAAAGACGACTAGACATAGGTTCAAAACCACAGTAATTAGGTTTATGAAGAGACTACTAGAAAAGGCCAAGGAACTTAATGAGAACTACAAGGAAATAAACAACACCTACAAGGAAATGAACAAGGCCTACAAGGATATGAAAAAAGATCAACTAGAAATTAAGCATACACTGACTGAAACAAAAAATAATACAAAGACCTAAAAGCAGTCCAGACGACTGCAAAAACCAAGTCAAAGATTTGAAATACAAAGAAGCAAAATCCACTCAGCCGGAAAAGCAAGAAGCCAAAAGAGTCCAAAAAATTGAAGATAGTATAAGGGGCCTCTGGGACAATCTCAAGCATACCAACATCAGAATTATTGGGGTGCCAGAAAAAGAGAGAGAGCAAGATAATGAAAACCTACTAGAAGAAATAGTGACTGAAAACTTCCCCCACCTGGTGAAAGAAATTGACTTGAAAACCCAAGAAGTGCACAGAACCCCAAAATATAGAAATCTAAAGAGGACCACACCAAGACACATCATAATTAAAATGCCAAGAGCAAAAGATAAAGAGAGAATATTAAAAGCAGCAAGAGAAAAACAGTTAGTTACCTATAAGGGAGCACCCATACGACTGTCAGCGGATTTCTCAACAGAAACGATGCAGGCCAGACGGGAGTGGCAGAAATATTCAAAGTGATGAATAGCAAGAATCTACAACCAAGATTACTCTATCCAGCAAAGCTGTCATTCAGAATTGAAGGTCAGATAAAGTGCTTCACAGATACGAAAAAGCTAAAGGAGTTCATCACTGCCAAACCAATACTATATGAAATGCTGAAAGGTATTGTTTAAGAAGAGGAAGAAGAAAAAGGTAAAAATATACATTATGAACAACAAATACACATCTATCAACAAATGAATCTAAAAATGAAGTGAATTAACAACCTAATGATCAGGATAAAATGGGGAATAGAACAGAATCATGGACATAGAGAGGGAATAGACTGATAATTCTTGGTGAGAAAAAGGATGTGGGAAGTACAGCAAGAGACTAGACAAAAATCATGCAACTATGGGAGAGAACAGTGGGGGGGGGGAAGTAAGGGCAGAGAGTGGGGTGGGTACTGGGTGGAGGGGAGCTCTTGGGGGAAAATGTAATTAATAAACTGAACAATAAAGATAAAAAATTAAAATTAAAAATAAAAATATTTTAAAAAGGAATACAGCTAGACCCTCAGGAGCTGCAATCTTTAGGGCATTTCATATATCTACACTAATGAAAGAGAAAGACTCAAATTTATTGAACCTTTGAGATGCCTACCAGCCAATCAGCAGTGAGTATGCAAATTAGCCCAACAAAAATGGCAGTTTAATTTGCATATGCAAATGCTGAGCAGCTGGGGGGTAGCATGGGACACCCCAGTGCTCCAGGCCTCTGGGCAGAAGGGGAAGGCAGAAAGGTGGCTCAGGCCAGAGTGAAGGCAGTGCCACAGCCAGTGGAAGGAAGGTCCATTCTTGCACAAATCTCCATGCATCTAGTATATACATCATCTGGGTTTTGCTTATTGGAAGAATATTCTTTCTTGTTCTGGAGTCTTAATAAAAGAAAATGGGCACAATCAAAGTGTTCTTTGATAGATAATGGGAAAGAAGATGTGGTACATGCATAAAATGGGATATTACTCATTCATAAAAAATAATGAAATTCTGCCCTTTGTGATGACATGGATGCATTCTGAGAATATCATGCTAAGTGAAATAAGTCAGATGGAAAATGTCTAGAATCCTATTATGTGACTCATCTATATACATAAAAGGCTAATGTGTAAAGTGTCTGCTTGGGAGTTCAACCAGGAGTCCAAAAATTTGATTGCTTGCTATGATGTGTGCTGACCACTGACGGGGGGGGGGGGGGGGCGGAGGGGCACAGAATGAAGAGAGTCCCTGGGCGGCATCCAGAAGTACCTGACCAGTCCTGATCACCGGCCAGGCCTAGGGACCTTATCCTTGCATGAATTTGATGCACCTCTAATCCTAATATATAAAAACCCTGGGTCAGTCACAACCAAAGGCTCAACCAACCAGAAGTCAGTCCTGCAGTCAGCATTGGGTTGCCATGGCGACCCAGCACTGAATGCTACAGCAGCAGGTGTGGTGATACAGCACTGACTGCTGAGGAGGCTGCAAATCAGGCCTGGAGAAAGGCCTGAAGAGAGAAGCAGGCTCTGATCCATAGCTTCTGTGGCAGCTATTGATCAGCACTTGCCTCTCTCTTTCTCTCCAAGCCTGATCAGTGGGCACACCTACATTTCTCTCCACACCTCCACCAAAGCTACTGATCAGGCCCACCTTTCTGATTAGGCCTCGTTGATAGGCTCAGAGATGCTGACTGGCATAGAAACTGCCCAATCAGGACCAAATCTGGGTGAATGTAAGGAACAAATAGCTGTCTAGGAGGCAGAGCTTTTGATGCTGACTCATATAGAAACTGACCAATCAGAACCAAATTGGCCAGCAGAGGAGGGCAGTTGGGGATGAGATCAGGCCGGCAATGGAGGGCATTGAGGGGTAATCAGGTAGGCAGAGGTAGTTAAAGGTGATCAAGCCTGCAGGGAAGGGCAGTTTGGGGTGAGATCAGGCTGGCAAGGGAGGCAAGTTGGGGGCAACCAGACTGGCAGGAAAGGCAGTTGGAGGCAACCAAGCCAGCTGGGGAGGACAGTTGGGAGCCAGTTCAGGCTGGCAGGGGAGGGTAATTGAGGGTGAGATCAGGCCAGCAGGGGAGGGAAGTTGGGGGAGAGATCAGGCTAGCAGGGGAGGGCAGTTGTGGGTAACCAGGCCAGCAGGGGAGCAATTAATCAAGAGAGTGGTTACAGGGTGATCAGGCTGGCAGGAAGAGTGGTTAGGAGCACTCAGACAGGCAGGCAGGCAGGTGAGCAATTAGGTAGATGAGCAGTCCCAGATTATGAGAGGGATGTCTGACTGCATGTTTAGGCCCAATCAGACTGGTAAAAAAACAGTGTGGCTGGTTACCCCAGAGGCCTCAGGGGTGCTCAGTGAGACAAGTCTTGAGCTCCTGTGCCACCACCCCTATGGCATCTCCCAGTGCCACAGGCTCCAGGTGGCACCACAGCAATGAACACAGAATTTAATGGCAAGTGAGTTCCCATTTCACTGCTCACAATGACAATGGATATACTAAGCTTTGGTTTCTGAGCTGGAAATGGTGACAAGAAGAGCAAGAAGAAGATGGGCCTGATAGCACTGACATGCCCCATGACTTTCTTCCTCATAGTCCTTGGTCAGTGTCCCAGTTCTGTGTGCCGAGAGCCCACTCACCAAAAGCCACTGAAAGCCATCACCAATAAAACAGGGGCTGAGCACTGGCAAAGGCACCCATCCAACCTCAGCATTTTCCAGTGAGGCACAAACCTGTGTTTGCCATACTGCTTCTGATTTGGAATCACCTGTGCTAAGGGCATAGTCTAAACATAATGGAAGGGGTGGAGAGCTTGCAAAGCTAACAGACCACTGTAGCTCGCTCCTTGTTGCTCAGCAAGAAAGGGTCAGAAAGACCAGTGACTCCCACTGGCTCTTTGACACTTGCCCAATCTGACAGCTAATCCCTCCCTCCCCCAAGCCCCTTCTGCTTGGTGGCCAGAGCTGTCCATTCTTTCGGTGTTATATTTCCTAAAATCAGTCTCTTCCCTTTATTCCTGTGGCAATGGTCCTTCGGAAGTTGTCATTCTTTTCTTTGCAGGGCTTTTGCTGCAGCTTCCCATTTGCTTTTTCTATACTAACATGTGCCCATCATATCCGTTTCACATCAAATTCACATTGCTCTTCTGTTCACAAACTCTTGGGGATACTCTCCTGCCTGATCTTCACAGGCCACTCACAGTGATTCTGTATTTCCTCCAAGCCAATGTCCAACAAGTAAATGGACAGATTTGTCTACAAAGATTAAATTGTCTAACAACTGACCTGTTACCCTTTGAATAAAAAGCTGAGACTCAGAGAAATTGCTCAATCTTAAGTAGTGTGAGAATAAACAAGTCATCTTTTCTGTCAAAGAACAGGTTAGCAGCCACCATTTTGGCTCATGTGACTTGGAAGCCATCTTGTTGGCCACATGACTTGCAGCTCCCTGGGGGCCATCATCTTGAAACAGCAAAGGCCAACGCCTCCCTTTGAATTATCCAATCTTGAAAGACTGAGTGCCAGAGCTCCAATCAAGAGTGAGGGACAGGTCACATGCATTAGGATTAAAAGCTGAGGTACTGCCTGCTCAGGGTGATGCTCCCAGACCATGTGCTGTGCACCCTCTTGTAGAAGGAAAGATGTTTGGCCTACTGCCTGGCTCTGAGTGTACTTTCTGCCAGTATCCCTGGATTTGGGGGCTTGCTTTATTTCATACAATTTGGGGATGCAACCAGGATACTGTTTGTCATCACAGGGGGGAGCGGGATTGGACTCATCTCCTGAGGAAGTACTCTCCTCTGCCAAGTTGAGGCAGTCCTGGTGAGGAGGGACAGCCATTATCCTTGGAACAGCTATCAGCTCAGAATCAAGAGTCAGCCAGCAATGCAGGAAGGGCCCAAGCAAGACCCCTGGCAATCAGGTGACCTCATGCATGGGCAAAGGTGGAAAATTGAACTCAATACTACTCTGGTGATTGGGTATCCTCAGAGGTCAATAATATGTGACTGGAATGTGTCTTGAACATAAAGCAAGTGCAGAGTTCTGATCTGTGATTCAATTTTCCTGAGAAGGAAGCAACCAGAGAGGGATGAAGCAAGTCTCAGGGAGTATAAGAAATCTGCAGTATGGGAGGTTGAGTACATAGTTACAAAGGACCTGTTGAGGATGAGAAAAAGAAATTCTAGGCCTAGGAAATACAACCCCCCAAAATAGTCCAGGTTCTGGGGAGGCAAGTTCCTGAACCAGGGACAGAAGACATTGCTCTGCTGTAGTGGTTCTTAATTCAGGGCATTCTGTGGCGTAAACTTTTAGTTTGTTGTGTGCACCTGTATAAGAGTGCTTCTGTTGAGATTTTATGTCTCGTTGTTATTTGTTTAATTTGTCATAAGATGGGGTAAGTCCTACTTTGGAGAAGCCCAGTTATGTGTGGTTACAGAGACTGCAGGAAAGTCCCTGCAGCTGCCAAGAGTTTTCTATCTTGGGGACCTTTCATGCTCTCCCTCTCAGGGTGTCAGTCACCAGAAACTCTTAGCTAGTGAGATTTTTGTCTATGTATCTGTAATGTAATGTTGGATTTCTATCTTTTAGGAAATTTATTTTGCTTTTCCCTGATTTATGAATATGGGGAAATAAGTTAAACAGGCTGGTTTAGGCAAGAAGGTTAATGCTTCCATGATAATGGGCAGTTCTTGAATGGTAATGTACCACATCCCAAGGGTGACTTGCAGGTCCCAGGGACATACAATTTCCAGCCAGATTGATATGCTCTTTCTTTGAACATAAAGGGCAATCATGGTTAACAGCATAATTAATATTTTCTACAACTATAACTAGGCCCCAGTGTTCTGTTTGTCCCCATACACTGGGAGGTACAGATCTGTAGAGGTACCCTCTAGGTGTGAAGCAGGGGTACTCCTATTTTATAAAAGAAAATTTTTTTAAAATGGTACTTTCCCATTGAGTTATCTCTGTTATAAAATTGGTCAAGAAAATGCTTTAGTTAATAATTGCCTTTAAAATCTCAAAGTTGTTAAGGTATAATAAATAGATATAACTAAAATGAAAGATTATAATAAAGCTTTTCAGTAATAATCATAAATATGTTAATAATAAAAGTCCAGTCACTCAAGAGGAGACTGACTGTGCTCTCTGTTGGAGGAAGCAACCAGTCGTCCTACCCCCTGTAAAAGTAGGGAAGCCTAAAAGAGAACAAGGGCAGAGAGAGGAATGAGCTCCCTGTCCTGCCTCTCCCTCCTTATGTGACCAGGAGACAATCGGAGGGAATAGCTAAGATGGTGATTTACAATGCCAGCCTTCCCCTCAGGAAAAGGCTCCAACCAGCCTGGAGGCCCCTGTGCCACCAGAAACCAGCTTTTCTAGGTTGCAAAAAGAGTTGGAGCAGTAAAAGAAAAAAGTTAAAAGCTCTGCTGGAAGAGCCACATGGCCTAACTGACCAGTTAGGCCAATTTTGGGCCCACAAGTGTATACATAGACCTGAGTTAATGTCTCTCTTGGTAATACTATTCTTAGGAAAAGAAGGGGAATGATTCGAAAGTCAGCTATGGCTATCTGAGAAAGGGAGCGCCTGGCTGGCCCTGGAGTACTTCCAGCAGATATAAAATTTCCAAACCCAGAGGCTCCAGTGGGGATTTTAACAACCAGTACCATAGGGGACACATGAGCGATCTCAAGGGACTAATAATTAAAGGGATTAGGGAATCAATTCCCTCGTCTCAGAACCTAAATAAAGCCTTTAATATTAATCGAGGCAAAGAAGAAGGGCCTTCTGAATTTTACCAAGACTAATATATCAAATGAGTAAGTACTCTGGGCCAGACCATAAGGACCTGTTTGGCCAAGAAATGTTAAAAATTACATTTGTCATCTCAAGAAATGACATCTCAAGAAAACTACAAAGTTAGAGAAATGGAAAAGTAAAGCTCAGAAGAGAGAGTGAAAACAAGATGGTGGCATAGGTAAACACCTAAACTGCTGCCTCACACAACAATTTCAAAACTGCAACTAAAGACAAAACGTCTGTCACCCAGAACTATGGGAAAGATGGCCAAGTGGAAGTTCTGCAACTAGAAGGAAAGAGAAAAGAGCATTGAGACATGCACAAGCACGGAAAAGTTGAGGTACAGAGGCACATGAATCAGGCTGGCAGTGGATGATGGGGTGCTGCTTTTTTCACTCAAAGGAAAACAAGTTCCTGATTACTCTGAACTCTAGTTTCTGGGGAGATGCTAGTGACCCAGACTCTTATGGAGAGAAGCTGGACAGTCTGCCATTGGATCAGAAAGTGAGGTTGATTCCCTTGCAGAGGTGTCCGCAGCAGGGGCACAGGACACAGGAGACTTGGAAATGCGGAGACACAGAAATGGCTGAGTGGCAGCCATCACTCTTTGCCACGCCCTAACCTAATGATGCCCTGAGACCCCACCCCACACAATCTGCAAACCAGCTTGAGTTGTGCACAGCGACATTTGCATATAAATGGCCTGAGCTACTGCAGTTTAACCTAAACTGCAGCTCTGGTCAGACCAGGAGAAATCTGCAGAACTCACTGTTGCTCCTGCTGGATTGCCTCAGACAGTAGCTGACCTGGACCCCATTGGAGATCCAGAAGCTAGTATATCTAGAGGTCAGTGTGAGACAACACCAGAATTCAACTACTCACATCCAGGAGTGACACATTCAAGAGGCAGACTCGGTGAGCACGAAAGTCCCACTGAAGCAAGTCCTGCTCCATAGGCATGTCTCCAGGACAGCAGTCCTTCTCCATCAGCACAGGAAAGCAGAAAATGAGGAGACAAAGAAATATGTCATGAATGAGTAAAATGGAGGATGTAGAGTTCAGGACCATATTTATAAGGTTACTCAAGAATCTTCTAAAAACCACCAAGAAAGTTGATGAGACCTTCAAGGACCTTAATGAGAATGCAAAGAAAGTGGAAAAGGACCAGTCATAAATTAAGCATACACTGTCTGAAATAAAGAATATACAGAAATTCAATGGTAGATCAAAGGACTCCAAGAATTAAACCAAAGATCTGAAATATGAGGAGACAAAAACCACCCAACCATAACAACAAAAAGAAAAAGAACCCAAAGATATGAAGATAGTGTAAGGAGCCTCTGGGACAACTTTAAGCATACCAACATCCGAATTATTGGGGTGCCAGAAAAAGAGAGAGAGCAAAATATTGAAAACCTATTTGAAGAAATAATATCAGAAAACTTTCCCTAACTGGTGAAAGAAATAGACTGACAATTCCAGGAAGTGCAGAGAACCCCAAACAGGAGGAATCCAAAGAGGATCACACCAAGACACATCATAATTAAATGCCAAGGGCAAAAGACAAAGAGAAAATCTTGAAAGCAGCAAGGAAAAATAATTGGTTACCTACAAGGGAGTACCCATATGACGGTCAGCTGATTTCTCAACAGAAACTATGATGAACAGCAAAAACCTACAACCAAGATTACTCTACCCAGCAAGGCTATCATTCAGAATTGAAGGTCAGATAAACAGTTTTACAAACAAGAAAAACTAAAGGAGTTCATCACCACCAAACCAGGATTATATGAAATGCTGAAGGGTATTCTTTAAGAAGAGGAAGAAGAAGAAAAAGCTAAAGATAAAAACTATGAACAACAAAATGGCAACAAATACATACCTACCAACAAGTGAATCTAAAAATCAAGTGAATGAAAAATCTGGTGAACAGAATGGACTGATAAATATAATAAAATCAGGGACTTAGAAAGATAGTAGACTGAAAATTATCAGGTGGAAGAGATTGGACAAAAAAATCTTACACCTCTGGATGAAGACAGTGGTGGTGGTAAGGGCATGAGATGGGGTAGGGTATCAGGTGGAGGGGAGCTATAGGGGGGAAAAAAGAGGAACAGCTGTAATAATATGAACAATAAAGATTTATTTAAAAAAAGAAAAAAGACATGCAGGTTATGATTATAATAATACAAGAATAAATTCTGTTTTGCATACTCAAAAAAGGGGGGGGGCTCAGAAGATCTAGGTACATAAAGATAAGAAAGGCATAAAAAGAAAGCTAAAATTATGCTCACAACTGTAGAACAAGTGGCCAGGGGAAGGGCTAGCCCTGAGGGCCAGAAACAGAGGTCACAGCAGTATTGCCCAAACCTTAGTAAGTTATCTCTAAGGAAAATGTGGCAGTTTTGAATCCATGCAGCTGGAGGCCTGGAAATGGGCTGTGGGGTCTGCTTCCTCCTCTCACAATTTCCTCCAGCCTCCTAGGCCTACACATAATTTTCCAAAGGCTTTGATAACTTAAAGGATTTAGAGCATTGCTGGGTTAAATAATGAACATCTAAATATTTTGAAGTTATAGGATACTGAAACATTAATTAATCTGAGTTTTCCTCATAGGGAAAATATAGAGGATGGGTTTGAATCTATTAATGAATAAGTCTTGTATTTTATTTGAATTGCCTCTTAGAATGTGACTATATTTCTGATCTGAGGAATATTAACTATTCACATGCCACCTAAAAATTAAGGCTTCTAAAGGTTAAGAATTTAAAAATTATTAAAAGAAATTATGGTTTTGGCATAACAGAGAAAGCATGAGGCATGAAAATGCATTTTGAAGGAAAAAGAAAATGGTTTCTAATGCTGGTTATTTCTGAAAGTTGTAAGATTTCTAAAGAAAGATTTGTGAAAGTTATAGAATGTTTGTAAAGAAAAATGTTCAAAAATGTTTATAAAGAAAAATGTTAAATGACACAGGCCAGTAAACTAGGAAAGTAGAATAAGGAAATTGAACTAGTTAAACAGCAATTTGGAGCCATCTAGTAAATCTATCTTCCCTAAACTAAGGATACTTCAGAGTAAATTATTTGCATTTTGCCTTCCTAAATGGAGGTAAAGAACAAGAACCCCCAGAATGATCTGACCCCATCCTCTGATGTAAACTATACCCCTTGCCTCTCAAGTGGAGGAACAGTGCTTGGAGTTTCTGAGAAATGTGTCCAGATGCGTAAATGGCTGAGTATCCTCAGAAGCCCATCGTGCTGCACTGTCAGTACCCCATGCTGATATCTGGTGGTGCCTTGGGGGACCCTGACTTGTGGTCTTGTCCAGCAGTTGGAGTGGACTTCAGCTATGATACAATTGGCTATCCCTTTCACATTGGCATATCGTAAACCCTTTTCAATGGACAGACAGACTAGAAAGAAGATAGAGAGTCCAGGGGCTCCTTTGATCCCTGTATGCACACTCTGGGGTTCTAGGAGGAGTGCCAAGGAGTTGAAGGCTGGAACTCAGATTGCCGCCAAATTGGAGATGTCTTGTGCTGGTGGCCATTGTGAACAAGAATGTGGTGGATTAGTTATATTTTCTAGAACCAGCAAAGGCTCATTAACTACACTCGAGAGGCAGCTAAAGGGATAGTGAATAGCTAGATCCCAGCAGCAGGGTGACCTGGGAGGGCAGGTTGGCCTTGGATCGGATTCTGGCAGAAAAGGAGGAAGATGTGTAATGTTGGGCCAGTGCTGCATATTCATCCCTGACAACACAGCACACAGACTGTCACTGAGCCTAAGACATAGCAGCTTCAGTGACAGGCTCTAGGCATGAACTAGAGCCTGGGACCTAGTGTCCTTCTCTGATTCACTGGAGTGATGGTTGGAAAGTGGAAGGAATGATGGTGTCCACTTCACCCCTTTGATTGGGATTTACGGTGATGAGATGTCACATCATCCATGTTTTATGCAAAGGGTAATTGAACCGCATTGACCAAACAGCAAACAGTCTCCTCCTGGACACTGCAGAGCAGGGAAGACAATGTAAGCCGAGTTCGAAGAAAAGAGTTTAAATAAAGAAAAGGGGGGAATTGTGAGACTACATAGGCTATCTTTTCTGTCAAAGAACAGTTTCGACAGCTGCCATTTTGGACTGTGTAACTTGGCAGCTGCCATTTGGGCTCACATGACCTGCAACTCCCCTGGGGACCACCATCTTGAAATGGCAAAGGCCAACCCCTTCCTTTGAATTAGCCAATCTGGAAAGACTGTGAGCCTGAGCTCCAATCAAGATTGAGAGACAGTTTCACTGTCTCAAGATTAAAAGCGAGGGACTACCTGTTCAGGGCTTGTACTCCAGACCATGTGTGCACACCCTCCTGCAGGAAGAAAACCTTTTGCCATGCTGCCTGGCTCTGAGTGTGCTTTGTGTTCTCCAGGATCCCTGGACTTGGGGGCACACCTTATTTCTTACAGTAGCCATGCACCAGAGGTAAGTTTCACTTTTCTTATCCAAATGGATTTTCCCCCTACATCTTCCCGTCCTTTCCTCTGTCTATTCCAAATTACTCCTCATGTCATTGACTTCTGTTGTGTTGAACTATTATTTGTTTGAAAAGTGAGTTCCACTCTCAAAAATGAGGCTGGCAAAGTGAAAAAAAAAAAGCAAGTGACTCCCAAGGAAAAGCCTCAAGAGTGAGGACATATTGAGAGGAGCAGGCTGCAACTGAACGTGAGAAGGCAAGTTCAAATTAGCTAAAAGCCCCTCTGAGCTGCACCCCTGTCACCACGCACCTGGCAGGTATAATCTCACTCAATTCTTGACGGATTGACAGTGAGAAGCAGGGGGCGGGGTGGGGAGGGCACCATGTATGCACCTGCCACTCTCTCCCACAGTTGCTCTGGGTCATCCCCCTGGAAGGACCCCAGCCCACCGCCTGTATCCTAGGCAACAGCCTTCAGCAGGAAAAAATGGGAGAGGACAGGCAACTCTGGGGGGCCGGGGAGGGCACCCGCCTAGAAGTGGGAGAGGCGGGCTGCCAAGCCCTGACCTCTAGAGGAGTGTGGAGGGCCCGAGCTCTGCTTGGTTGCGGTGCCCACCCCTCCTTAAACTGCAACCGATACCCGGAAGCTTAGCATGTAACATAGAGGAATGTCTAGAATGTGTGTACATACCATGTATGGCAGACAAAGAATCTAGGAGTGTACATAAGACAAAGCCCCGCTCCGTTCAGCCCTCAGCCACTGGAGGGGACTCCACTGGGCCAGCACTGGTGGAAGTTGGGGATGAAGGGTGGGGTGAGGGGGGGGGGTCGATGGCTCTTGCTTAGCACTGATGTCTTGGACCGCCAGTATCTACAGGCTGTTATCTTGATTGTGATGGCATTTCCCTGCCACGCTTAGGCTCTGATTCCTCAAAACTCAAGTATTTGTTATATGTCACCACAATTAGACTGTGATACCAATCCACGATGACATCTATAGGTTAAATGAGGAATCAGAATGATATGTAAAGACTGTAGACATTAACTTGGAAAATTATGCATAGAAAAATCATTCAGTTGCCCCGGCTGCATGGCTCAGCTGGTGGAGCTTCGTCCACTGAAAAATTGTAGGTTCAATTCCTGGTCAACACCTACCTAGGTCTATCGGTGCCCAGAGCCTGGTGACTCCTCAGACAGCAGGTGTGGAGTGGCTCAGGCCTCTCTTGTCTGAGATGCCTGGAGGCTAGAAGGAGGGGACAAGGGCACAGATGCATCAGATCTGTATCCAGAGTTCCAGGGAAGGTTCCTCACCTGCAAAATGTGGATATAAAATAACATTTTCGCAGAATTGCTGAGAAGGTTTAATTATAGAAAGCCTTAGCAAATGCCCATCACAGAGGCAGTGAGCCTTTCATTGTGCCTGTTGGTGTTAAGCACCTCTGAGGCCAAGTGGCACAGGAAGAGTGGAGAAAGCCCAGTGGAACTGGTCAAGGTGTGGGACCCGGAGGGGCCATCTCTGTCTACTGTGTTCTCTGGACTCTGGCTGGCCAGCTCTGGACACACAAAGGCCCATTCAGGAGGCAAGTGTTCCAAGAGCAGCAGACAAGCCAGGGGCTCAGGAAAAGGGTGGAGCAGCTGCAAAACACCTGGTGCCAGCCCCACAGGGCCAACCCTGACAAGTGGGGTTGCAGGGCTCACTCTGTTTCCCCTCTTTGGGGGTCCAGGGTGGGGAGGACCCCACTGCCATGCTGGGACTGACCAACCTCCCTGGAGGAGGCTGGGGATCCTCTCCCAGCTCCTACAATGCCAACCAGGAAGCAAGTACCTAATACTAGCTGGCCTGTCTTTCTAAAACATTTTTTTCTGGGGGGAAAAAATGCCTCTAAGAGGTTCCTTCTCTGGGAAGGTACTAAGTACAACAGTGAAGTGGAAAACAGGAGGCTTCTAGCATGTAGTGGTCGCCCACTGTTCTCCAGGGCCTAGGAAGTGGCTCCATGACCTTCACCCTTGTTTCTCTCATCTGTACAATGGGGTCTAGTGAAATTATCTGTTAGAGTTCAAAGAAGAGATACTGGGAGAGTTTCTAGGTCCCAATCTGTTTTCTCTGAGCCAGAAGCCCAGCTCAGCCCTCACCTTCTTCACTGTAGCTACTGGATCACATGATGAACACTTTCCTGGGCCCAGCCAGCATGCCTGCACTGACAACCCCCTAACATTTCAGCACTGATGGCTCAGGGATGGGGGACTCTACAGGTGCACAGAGAGGCTGTTTAAAGAACCATGCTTCTTAGATGCAGAAAATCTACAAAATGTTGTCCCAATAGAGTTTCACCAAACATGAAACAAAAATTCGATCCTTTTCTTGCCAGTAGCATTTCTTAGGTAACAACTCAGAAAGCTGACAAGATTTTCTATGATCAAAATGTTTCTACATCAGTTCATCTAGCAGTTCATCTCTCCTTGAATCACTGACTGCATTTATTCATCTAGATTTTGCTCGCACAAAGAACATCACCTCTTCCAGGAAGCCTTCCCTGACTACACAGCTTGAATTGAGAAGGCTAAAAAGGGTTAATTCCATGTCAAGACCGGTTTGGCTCAGTGCATAGAGCATCGGACTGCGAACTGAAGGGTCCCAGGTTCAATACTGGTCAAGGGCATGTACCTTGCATGTGGGCACATCCCCAGTAGGGGGCGTGCAAGAGGCAGCTGATCGATGTTTCTGACTTTCGAGCCCCCTTCCGCTCTGTAAAGAATCAATAATATATATTTTTAAAGGGTTAATTCCAATGTAACCCTGATATTTGTAGCTAGTGATCTGAATCCAAACCAGCAAGCTCAGTACATTCCTGATAACCTATAATTAAGTCCCTCTCCTTCCCAGATATTGGTCTTGCAGAACCTGTTACTGTGAACAGTGCACTGCCAGGCCAGACCATCAAATATGGCCTAGAGACCCCCAACACCTGGGGGTCTTCTTGCAAGGCCTTCAAAAAGGACCGGAAGCATAATCCATGTTTGTGGGACAAAGACCACAGAAGGGAGATATAAAGGAAAGCCCCACGCATGTTCCTTCACTCAGATTTTGAAGGCTGTTCCCCGAGTCCACCAGGGTATTAATCAGTGTCCCTTCTTTTTATCTCAGAAGCGTCCTTGGTTTTCTTTGGTCTTCTGCAACAACTGGTTCCCTGATACTGGGAAACCAACCACACTTGGCTTTTTTGGCCTCAGGTGAGGGCACGGGGATTGGGGCTTGGGGACGTGGGATAGGCCTCCGGAAGGCACATCTTAGTGGTTTTAGCAGAATTGAAGTGAAGGATTCCTGGCACTCCTGGACCTCAACCTAGGACCTGGCCGGCATCTGGAGTAAGTGGATGGACGCTCTAGACCTGTCGACAGAATTGGTAATGTAGGGGCCCCAGTCAGTCAAGCCCACTCCAGTGAGTGGAAGGCGGAGCTTGATCACCTCCCTGGAAGTCATGGGACTTCTTCAATTAAATTGGTCAGGAATCAGGAATCAGGTGGACTGATTTTTTAAACTCTGAGTGAATGTCTGGTGAAAGTGTGTGAGTGTGGAGGGAGAGGGTCTGCCCTCTCTTATCCTTTGTGGGGCTCCACAACCTTGGTTATAAAGTCTGAGTGAGCCCAACCTGTGGTTTCATGATTTGTCATATGGCATAACAGTGACTCACCCTCACGTGGAGGTGACCAGGCCTGGGGTTTATATGGGTGCACCTTAGCTAAGAAAATCTAAGCTCCCAGGGGACACAGCCAGGCAGGCATCTGAGTGAGGATCTGTGAAAACAGGTCACCACCTCCCTTGTCTGTCCCTTGCCACTGATCATCATGGGGTTGGGACAAAGTAAACGCACTGTTCTCAATTACATGTTGAAAATTTTTGAAAAGGTTTCAATGGAGACTATAGTATTAAAATGAATCCCAAAACACTGAGGAAATTCTGTGAATGAGAATGGCCAGCCTTCAGGGTTGGCTGGTGCTCAGAAAGTTCCTTAGATAAAAGACTGGCCAGGGTAGTCTGCAATGTAGTCCTGAAAGATCCTGAAAACTCAGATCAGTTTCCCTACATAGACAGCTGGTTAGAAATTGTTCAAACCTTAGCACCTTGGGTCCAGTTCTGCATGTGTAACAAGGGACAGAGTAAAGTTTTAATAGAAGAGTGAAGAGGCAGACAGGGCAGGTGCAGGCTAAGGAGAGGCAGGCAGGGCAGGAGCAAGCTAAGAAGAGGCAGGAAAAAGTGGAGAAAGCAGAAAAGAAGCAGGCAGGAGAAAAGAAACAGGTCCCTCAGAAGGGAACCCAACTCCCTGTTCTTCCAGGACCCCCTGAAGAAGTCCTGCCAGTATTACCACCTTCATATGTGCCACAGGCTGCACCAAGTGGTCCCCTGCTGGTCTGGAAGGTCTGTAAAGTCTAGAAACACCACCCCCTCCCTCCATCTCTCCTCAGCCAGGCTCTCCAGAGCCAGTTGGACCGTGCTTATGTTCAGCCAAACAAGGGCCCAAGCCACAACCAGCAAGTCAGATGCCTCTCAAGGAGATTGGGGTAACCAAGTGTTTGGAAAAGATGGGACCTTGCAGGAGGGAAGGCCTGTCTATTATTATCAGCCCTTTACCACAAGTGACATCCTGAATTGACAACATCACACCCCAGCTTATTCTGAAAAACCTCAGGCCATGGTAGACCTCCTAGAAATGGTTTTCCAGACTCAGAAGCCCACCTGGGTGGATTACAAGCAGCTCTTTTTCACATTCTTTAACACTGAGAAGCACATAAGAGTAGTATCAGAGGCTCAAAAGTGACTCCAGACCCAGGCCTTGGCAGGAATATTAGATATAGACAGATGGGCCAGAAAGGCCTTCTTCCCCCATGAGGAACCTGATTGGAACCTGAACTTAAAAGATGGAGGGGCCAGGCTAGGAAAATATCTGCTGGCCTTCCTCCAGGAGGTCAGGGATGGAGCCAAGAAGCCCACTATATAGCTAAAATCTTTGAAGTTTTCCAGAAGCCTGATGAAAGTCCAGCAGCTTTCTATGAGAGACTACATGAAGCATACCGAATCTATATTCCCTTTAATCCTGAGGACCTGGAAAATCAGACCATGGTAAATGCTGATTTTGTAGGCCAAGTCTAGCCTGATATCAGGAGAAAATTACAGAAGCTGGAAGGGTTTGAAGGGGGAAAAAACGCCACCAAACTGCTGGATATAGCCAACAAGGTTTTCATCAACTGAGACAGTGTGGCAAGGAGGGAGGAAGAAAAGAAAATACAAAGAAGGGCCAATATAATAGCAGCAGTTTTTAGAGGCTCAGGCTCCCAGACAGATCAGAAAGGGAAGCAAGAATACAAATAGGGGGAAAAGAAAGAGCGAGCCTGGATTGGAGCACCAAGATGGCGGCATAGGTAAACACCTATTGTTCTGCCCTGTGCAACGATTTAAGAACTACAACATAAGAGGAGAACAGACAGCACCCAGAATCGCCAGAAAGCTGGCTGAATAAAAACTCCACTAATAAGAGTAAAGTTGGGACGCTGAGACTCAGCAGCGGCGGGAGCGCAGCCTTTCAGACAGAAACAGGTTAGGAGCCGCCCTGGTCGCACACTCGGGCTGGGCCTGGAGCAGCACCACCACCCCACCCCACCCCCGCCGGATTTCTCCTACGGGGAGGGCGGAGACGTCCCACTACACCGACTCCCCAGCGCCAGGCGAGGTCCGAGATCTGGGGTACGTGGAGACGTCCCACTGCACAGATTCCCCAGTGCCAGGCGAGGTCCGAGGTCCCGGGGGCCGCACCCTGGAAGCGGGGCGCAGCAGAGGCTCCTAGTCGCAAGGGTCGCGCAAACCCGCAACTTGCCCCCTGGAAACTTGACTCCTGGTTCCAGAAATCATCTATTTTACAACCTTGGGCTAGACTTTTGGTGTGCAGGCACATTTGGTAAAAGGCAGAGTTGTCTGGCAAGGGGAAGAGACTAGCGGCCTTCTCTTGGAGGTGTCTGCAGCCATCCCCATCCAACAGAGACCCGCGGGCGCACAAGCGCTGCATAGGACGCAGCTGACGCTGCCTGCGCAGCTCAGAGACTCCGCCCATCCAACCTGAACACAGTCTCCCTTCACAGCCAATTGGCCTGGAGGTCAAACCCTCCTAGGGCTAACAATAACAAGCTGGGTTTAAATTCAAAAATACTGAATACAACCCATAAAGGATTGCAGTAAGAGTACCCACCTCAGGTAACTGGGGAGGCTGAGCCACTGTCCCTTAGAGGATATCTACCACATAAAGCAGCCACCATGCAGAGATATGGAAAGAAATCAGGTGTGAAAGAAATGGAGGAGAAAAGACGACAAGACATAGAGTTCAAAACCATGGTTATAAGGCTTTTCAAGAGGCTCCTACAAAAGGCCAATCAACTTAATGAGAATTACCAGGAAATAAACAAGACCAACCAGGAAATGAATGAGAACCTCAAGGAAATGAATGAGACCCTCAAGGAAATGAACAAGACCTCTGAGGATACGAACCAGACCCTCATGGATAAAAAAAAGGACTAACTAGAAATCAAGCATACACAGACTGAAATAAAAAATATTACACAAAGTCCTAAAAGCAGTCCAGAGGGCCACAAGAACCAAGTCAAAGATTTGAAATACAAAGAAGCAAAATCCACTTGGCTGGAAAAGCAAGAAACAAAAAGAATTCAGGTAATTGAAGATAGCGTAAGGGGCCTGTGGGACAACCTCAAGCAAGCCAACATCTGAATTATTGGGGTGCCAGAAAAAGAGAGAGAGCAAGTTAATGAAAACCTACTTGAAGAAATAGTGACTGAAAACTTCCCCCACCAGGTGAAAGAAACTGACTTAAAAGCCCAAGAAGTACACAGAACCCCAAAATATAGGAATCTAAAGAGGACCACACCAAGACATATCATAATTAAAATGCCAAGAGCAAAAGATAAAGAGAGAATATTAAAAGCAGCAAGAGAAAAACAGTTGGTTACCTACAGGGGAGCACCCATACGATTGTCAGCGGATTTCTCAAAGGAAACGATGCAGGCCAGACGCGAGTGGCAAGAAATATTCAAAATAATGAATAGCAAGAATCTACAACCAAGATTACTCTATCCAGCAAAGCTATCATTCAGAATTGAGGATCAGATAAAGTGCTTCGCAGATAAGAAAAAGCTAAAGAAGTTCATCACCACCAAACCAGTATTATATGAAATGCTGAAAGATATTCTTTAAGAAGAGGAAGAAGAAAAAGGTAAAAATATAAATTATGAACAACAAATACACATCTATCAACAAATGAACATAGAAATCAAGTGAATTGATAGGCTGATGAACAAGATAAACTGGTGAATATAACAGAAACATGGACATAGAGAGGGAATGGACTGACAATTCTTGGGGAGAAAAGGGTTGTGGGAAGTACAGCAAGAGATTGGACAAAAATCTTGCAACAATGGGAGAGGACATTGGGGAGGGGGAGGTGAGGGTGGAGGGTGGGATAGGTACAGGGTGGAGGGGAGATATAGGGGGATAAAAAAGGGGAAACAATGTAATTAATAAACTGAACAATAAAGAAAAAAAAGAAGAAGAAAAAAAAAGAAAGAGCGAGCCTGAGATGAGACCAGTGTGCCTATTGAAAAGAGATAGGACACGACACTGGAAGAATGAATGTCCCAAAGGACAAAGTAAGACAACTGGGCCCCCTTTTCCACCCAGTCACTATCAACCAGAGTCACTCGAAGCAGATCTCATCGGGCTAGCAATGGTTGATTCCGACTAGGACAGACTGGGCTCTTTTCAGCTAGGCCTCCACGAGCCCATGGTCAGAATAAAATTTGGAGGCCTGACTGTGGACTTTATGGTTGATACAGGAGCTGAGCACTCAGTAGTCACACAGAAAAGAGTCTCTTTCTCGGGAAAGAAGGTCACCATTATTGGAGCTACTGGGGATCAGACTCATAGACCATTCTGCCACCCTCACAATGCCAACTTGGTGGTGATCAAGTAATTCATGAATTCCTGTACTTGCCAGACTGCCCAGTGCCTGTAATGGGTAGAGTCTTTTTAGCTAAAATAAGTGCAAAAATCACTTTTGCTCCAAATGGCTCAGCACAACTTTGCCTAAGTGAGGAGACCCCTCCCCCATAATGATCCTGTCCCTAGCAGTGTGAAGGGAAGAAGAATGGGGATTTTATAGCCCCCAGTCAAAGGCCTCACCATTAGAACCTGAATTAGAAAAAGAATTCCTGCTGGTCTGGGCAGAAGTGAATCCTCCAGGCTTGGCTAAGGACCACACCCCGGTGCTAGTAGAGTTAAAGCCTGTGGCATAGTCTGTTAAAATTGGCCAATATTCAATTCTGAGAGAAGCATGCCTAGGAATCCAGGTCCACTTAGACCGGCTGCTTCAGTGGAGACTTATTAAATGATGCAGGTCTCCATGGAACATGTCACTCTTGCCTGTCAAAAAGCCTGGGACTAATGACCACTGCCCTGTCTAGGATCTATAGCCTGTTAATGAGGCTGTTATAACCCTGCATTCAGCACTGCTGAACCCTTACACTCTTCTTGGACTCATCCCATCAGAGGCGGAATGGTTTACATGCCTAGATCTGAAAGATGCCTTTTTCTGCCTTAGATTAGTTCCTTCCAGCCAGCCTCTTTTCACTTTTGAATGGGAAAACCCAACTACAGGAACCAAGGTCTGCCATAAGTGTTCAACAACTTCCCTACTCTTTTTTCCCCCAAATATATTGACTTTTAATTACAATCCTTTAGATGTTTGAAGGAAACCTCTTTATTTCCTTCCAAAACAATTTTCAGGCTACAAATAGTTGTATTTAAAAATCTTTTTCTTCCCTACTCTTTTTAGTGGAGCACTAGCATCTGATCTGTCTAAGTTCCCAGGACAGGACTTGGGGTGTGTTCTACTCCAATATGTAGATGGTAGACAACCTCCTACTGGCTAGCTCCACAGGAGCTCGGTGCTGGGAGGAAACACGAGCCCTTCTGAGACTATTAACTGAAACAGGTTATCGAGTGTTTAAGAAAAAAGCACAGATTTGTCAGAAAGAAGTAAAGTATTTAGGCTTTTGGATCACCCAAGGGAAACTGAAAGAAAGCAGGCAGTATGTGCCATCCCAGTCTCTAGCACCCGGCGGCAGATTCAGGAATTCCTGGGAGTGGCGGGGTTCTGTCGAATTTGGATCCCAGGGTTTTCAGACCTGGCTAAGTCTCTCTATGAAGTTTTAAAAGGAGAAGAGAAGTCACCCACCAACTGGGGTCCTGAAAAGGAGAAAGCCTTCATCACTATATAGGCAAAGCTCAATGAGGGCGCGGAACTATGGCTACCAGATGTGACACGAGACTTTAATCATTTTGTTCATGAGAACAGTGGGGTAGCCCTAGGAGTTCTAACCCAGGAGTTTGGACCCAGCCAGGCCAGTAGCCTATCTCTTCAAGCATATTGACCCAATAGTCTCTGCAAGACCCCCAAGTCTCAGGACCCTTGCAGTCATCGCATTGTTAGTCAAGGAAACAGATAAGTTTACCTTAGGATAAAACTTAAATGTAAAAGTACCTCATGTTGTTGTCACCTGATGGAAGCAAGGGGGCAGCACTGGCTGATTCCTGCTCGAATGACTCAATATTAAGGCCTGTTAAGTGAGAACCCTTGGTATTATTAGAAGCAGTGAGAACTCTTAATCCTGACATATTTCTACCTGTTGCTGAGGGGGCCCCTGAGCATGATTGCCTAGAAGTCGAGGACTTCCAAACTCAGACTTGGTATTGTTCACAGATGGCAACAGCTTTTAGATGAAGGAAAAAGACAAGCTGGATATGCAGTGGTATCAAACTTTGATACAATCAAGGCCCAGGCCCTGCCTGAAGAATGGTCAGCACAGAGGGCAGAACTTTGGCCCCTTGCCAGAGCCTTAGAATTCAGTAAAGTTAAGCATGCCAACATCTACACAGACGTGTGCTATGCCTTTACAATCCTGAATATCCATGGGGCAATATATAAGGAAAGGGGACTCTTGATGGCCAGAGGAAAAGGAATCAAAAATCAAAATGAGATTTTAAAGTTACTATAAGCAGTCTGGGAGCCCAAGGAAATAGCCATCATCCATTGCAAAAGTCACCAGAAAGGAAAAGACTCAGTGTCAGAAGGAAACCAATGTGCTGATGCCACAGCCAAGCTGGCTACTAAAGAACAAGTGGCACCATCACAGATCATGTTGGCCCCAAATTACCTGAACCTCCAAAGTACACTCCTCAGGAAGAGAAATGAGCCCAGCAAGAAGGGGGCAAGAGAACAAAGGAAGGCTGATGGGATACTCCTAGATCATAGGGTCTATGTCCCAGAACAGTTAGCCCATAAGGTAGTCCTTCAGCAGCATGAACTTATTCATTTAGGGAAGACTGCTCTACAAGCTTTGTTAGGCAGATACTACCTAATTGCCTATCTTGCCTCCTTATGTGCCTCAGTCTCTCAACATTGCCTCCTCTCTACTCAGAACAATGCCAAACAGGATCCTGGGGTACCAATAGGAGTTCAGCATTGTGGAAAAGTTCCTTTTGAGTAGATTTTACATAAATAGGGCCTAACAGAGGAAATAAATACCTGCTAGTTTTTGCTTGCACCTTTTCAGGCTGGGTCGAGGGATATCCCACTCTCACGGAAAAGGTGGGAGAAGTCACTAAGGCATTGCTGAAGCATATAATTCCATGGTATGGAATGCCTTTGACCATAGGGCCTGATAATGGCCCAGCCTATGTAGCAGAAATAGTACAACTGGCAGCTAAGACTTCAGGAATTAAATGGAACCTACATACAGCCTACAGAACTCAGAGTTCAGGGAAAGTAGAACACATAAACTGGACTCTAAAGCAGACTATGGCTAAGCTATGCCAAGACAACCTTACCCTGAACAGATATTCTGCCTCCTGTACTTCAGTGGGTACTCTGTGCCACAAGGGCTAAGGTAGGTTTCTCTCCCTTTGAAATTCTATATGGTAGACCGCCTCCCTTAATTTGGCCAAAGGAGATTTGGGGGAAATAGAAATTCAGAAACAACTACAAAGACTTAGAAAAACTGTCCTTGAGGTACACAGATGTGTTATTGACCAACTACCCATCTCTCTAGGAACAGCCACATATCCTTATAAACCTGGAGACCAGGTTTGGGTAAAAAACTGGAAAAAGGAGCCCCTCATGCCTATCTGGAAGAGACCCTATCCAGTCATACTAACCACCTCCACAGCTCTTTAGGTTGCAGGACTGAATACCTGGGTCCACCTCTCCTGGGGGAAGACAGCCCACCAGCCGAGTGATGCCCAGTCTGAGTGGAAGGTGACCTCTGACCAAAAACACCCCCTGAGGATCACTTTCAAGAAGACAGGGGATCTAGCCTATCAACCTACTCCAAGGAATTTAGAAACACCCTGCTGGAACCCAAGACTAGTACGAGGACAACTCATCTGTTCTTGCTGGAACACAGAAACACTATAAAATTACTGCTTCCCACATAGCAAGGAAACAAAGACCTCATCATGGATTGCTAGATTGCACCTTTTCATGCTATCCTTGGCTACATCTGCCTTGCAAGAATAGCCATAATACTGCTCTTTGTCCTAGTGGTTCACTATTGTGGGCCCTGACTGAACAAAATTAGAAGGATGAACATGTTCCCACTAATAATATTAGCTAGCACATACTTGCCTCCCATAGGGACCACTGTCATGTGTCTTTGCTTAGAAATTCACTATCCAAATATGCTATACCAGTTAGCCTACAGGAAAACCCCATGAAGCCATATTTTTGATAGCTATTACTTATCAGCCTGCAGCATGCTATGACTCCACTACCAAATGCACATTGGTGGGGGGTGGGGGGTAGGACGGGGGTTGTATTGGATGGAAAAAATAATAGGACCTGTGACAGCCAATGTGCAGCTAGTTAATGTTGCTCCTATTTGTTTCAGCAGTACCCAGGGCCAACATCCAACAGGTCTCCTCCCAGATGAACTATGCAACTCTATCCCCAAGGCTGAAAATACCACCTACCCCTGGTGCTCCCCCTGCAGAAACATTCTACGTGTGTGGGACCGCTGCTTACCTCTGTCTGCCTGAAAACTGGACAGGAATGACTTTAAACTTCAGAATTTCCTACAAACCCCTCACAGGATGCTAATTCCTTTGGCATCGCTCCTTTTCAGGTGGAAGCAGTTAAGAACAGTCATCAGCCATCTATATATATAAAAGCCTAAGTGACCATTATGACCAAAATACTGGAACAATGGGTGAACCAGTCGCTATGAGGTACACTGACCACTAGGGGGAAGATGCTCAATGTAGGAGCTGCCCCCTGGTGGTCAGTGCACTCCCACAGCCACCCTCCCCCAAGCCCTCCCCCTGGTTGGCAAACTTCCTGCTGTCCCTACCCCCCTCCCTCCTGCCCCATCTGGCAAGCCCCTTCAGGCAGGCTCTATCAGGAAGGCCCTGGACAGCAGCCTGCAGGCCCTAACTGGCCTGGTCCTGATTGGGACTGGGCAAGATAGCCCTGATAAGCCCTGATCACTGGCCAGGCCTAGGGACCCCATCCATGCATGAATTTCATGCACCAGGCCTCTAGTGTTTACCATAACATCCCATAGTCATTGTGCCACAATGCTAAGAGAAGCTTGTGGGAAGAGGGCAGTGGGGGAGGGGGGGTGAAAAGGCTAAGAAGGGCTAATTCCAAGTTATTTGGTGCTAGTTATCTGAATCCAAGTCAGCAAGCTCAGTGTACATCCTGATAACCTATAATTAAGTCCCTATCTCCTTCCCAGATACTGACTGGTCTTACAGAATCTGTTACTGTGAGCAGTGCACTGCCCCGGAGGGAGGGTTATGAGCACTGGCACCAGGCCAGACCATCAGATATGGCCTAGAGACCCCCAAAATCTAGGGGTCTTCTTGCAAGGCCTTCAAAAAGGACCGGAAGCATAATCCATGTTTGTGGGACAAAGACAACAGGGAGGGAGATATAAAGGAAAGCCCCATGTATGTTCCTTTACTCAGATTTAGAAGGCTATTCCCTGAGTCTGCCAGCATATTAAACAGTGTCCCTTCTTTTTATCTCAGAAGCATCCTTGGTTTTCTTTGGTCTTCTGCAACAGCATGAGTGTCCCTTTATCACAATTTCATAAAACTGTGGGCACATCTCTCTGTTATTGTTTAGGAAAATGGCATTGGAATTATCTGTTTATTTGTCTTTGTCTTCCCTGTGGTTGGGCACTGTACTTTATTAATCTTTTTAACTCTAGCTTCTAGCACAGTGTTGGTACAATGTAGGAGCATAATAAATGTTTATTGGACTAACTGAATGTGTCTATATCTCTAGAGTAGCTGCTGGCATAAGCTCCTCATTTGCATTTTATAAGAGTAGCCTATGACCTTGCTCTAAGGAAGTCCTGTCTCATACCCAATCCAACTCTCTCCCCTGCATACATACGCTGTTCTGTTTTCTAGTTTTCCAACCTCAGGGTACAACGGCTAACTACTGCCCTCCCTCTCATCAGAGTAACAGGAGAAATCACCCATTTCTTTCTACCAAATCAGCTTTGTTTGGGGGTTTAAATTAGGAATGAATCAGAAACTAAGATCTGACTATTTTTACTTTTAACAAACAAATGGAAAAGGATTTTCAAGAACTCTGACCACAGCGAATCTGAGCTTTTCGGGGATGCCAAGCTGTGGGTGATGGTGAATAAACAAATGCATAAATCCCTGTCATAGGAGATCTTTAGAATACAAACAATGGGGCATTTTTTTTTCCCCAATGGGACACTTTTTAACAAAAAACAGCACTACACTTTCTTTGGTGTCTCTTTCTTAGAATCACCAGGTTTGGTGAGAACTTAGCTAAAAAACAAGCAAACGAAAAAACAAAGAACATTTTCCAATTCCTGAGCCACTTGGAAGGAAGCGGATTGGTCCCAGGAGGGACACTGTGTGGAGGCCAAGGAAGGGTAAGTGCTTTGTGCATGTTGAAGCTGCTGCAAAGGAAACCACTTGCATTCTCTGCAGGCAGAGCAGCCTCCAGGAACCACGCATTGGGGAAGCTGGCAAGACAGTGAGCCACTGCCTCCGAGCTGGCAAGCTCCCTCTTTCCAGCCAAGGAGCTCTGGGTCTGCATGACTTGAGGCGAGTAATTTGGGGACACTGAAATTCTGATCTGGCGAGCCAGCGGAGGCGGCAGAGATAAGCACAGGACAGAAACCTGGCAGTCTAAACACTGTTTTGTCTGAGGTTTTGGCTCTGGCTCCCACTGGGAATTCAGGGCCAGAGACTGGGAAAGCTGCTGCGTTTGGCGTTGGTTCCAGCAGGTGGCGCAGGAGAGCAAAACCAGCCCTCAGGGGGAGACCCTGGGCCCCAGAAATGCCACTGGGAGAAGCAAGTTCCTGGGCAAGAGGAGAACAGCTGTGGGTAGCTCCCAAGGAAAGGAAAGTCAAGGTAGATCTTCAGAGTATGTGTGAAATCTTCAGATGGAGCACTTTAGGAAATTTGCAAAGAAAACAAAAGAGAAAAAGCAGCATCTAATATTAACTTTAGGGACAAAATAAATATTCCAAGAGCTGAAAGGTTCAATCCACAGTGACCGTGTACAGTGATGGGTTAAATATAATTTCCCTAGATAGCCTCCTCCCATCACCAACAACACAAAACAAGACACTGATAACAGAAGAAATAAAGGAGACAGAAAAAAAACAAAAACAAGAAACACTTATTCTGGTTGGTAAGGTTCTTGTAAGCAGTATTAACAAAAACAAACAAACACTTTTGTCCACACCCAAAAGCTTCTAGACAAACCACCTTCCCAGCTTGCTGTCTCTGGAACAGCGGCTCCATCACACTGGGAGGGAAGCAGAGGGCCAGCCAGGTCCTCCCCCTACTCTGTGCCTGAGTTCCTGTCCCCAAAGGGCAGAAAGCACTGCCTATTCAGGTAGCACCACAGCTGAAGAACATTGAGCAGGTGAGGCTCTAAGCACAGGTAAAACTATCACACACAACACAAGATGACATCTTTCCTCTAAAACTCACTCAAAGCAGGAGATGCTCAAACAGGCCATAGAGAACTTCCCTCAGACACTGGCATTGTGTGGGTGGCTTGAGGATACATCTCAGGGGATGTAGGGAATTGCTCATTTCTCTGGCTGGGAAACAATCTCAGAGATTTGAGCCTAATGTTATAAAAATCAATTTTTGATGGTGACTTAAGTACATACACAAATATGCAAAGTTTTGAATTGCTTGAAACTTGTTAAAAATTGGACAGGTTTATTCTCAGTCGTCTGCACAAAGTAAGGTCGGCTCAGCCAGACTCAGCTCTGGGCTGCCTGTTCAGGAGGCCAGGGTGGGTCGATCTGCTCTGGAACCTCCTGCCTGTGCTTGAGGGGACCCATCACTGCTAACTCAGGGCCTTGCAAGCTCAGAGGAGAATGAATCCCTCTGGCTGGACCAGGAAGGCTCCTTGGAAGCAAATCCTGAGTGGCATCACCCCTGTGTACCTTTGGCCATGTTTTGGTCTGCCTGGAATGCTCTTCCTCAACTCACCATCTTTCTTTTTTGGGGACTTTCTCTCTCTCTCTCTCTCTCTCTCTCTCTCTCTCTCTCTCTCTCACACACACACACACACACACACACACACACACACACACACACATTTTAAAATACACACAACTTTTAATCTTTATTGTTGAAAGTATTACATATGTCCCCTCACCACTCCAGGCCTCCACCACCCTATGGTCTATGTCCATGGGTTACACAGATATACATACAAGGTTTTTGGTTGATCTCTTCCTACCCACAAACCCTCCCCTCAGAGGTCCTCCATCTTTAGGGAGCAGCACTGCCATCAGAAGCCTCTCTAAGTAGCCCTGGTTCCTGCATTCTTAGAAGCCCGTGTAGGTCTCACTCCAAGGGCGTGACATAAAAATGGCGCTACCTCCATTCTTATGCTATAATATTCACTCACCACTTCAGAGACTCCCTGTTTCTGCTACTCAGTATTTTTCCAGGTCTCTCTCGCCTCAACTCCCTCTTAAGCATGGTTGCCAGATAAAAACAGAAGGCTCAATTAAATGTGAATTTCAGATAAACCACGTATCACTTTTAGTATAAATATTGCATGCTTTCTTGCACTTTTCTTTGCTAAATATGACAATCCTCCTCCTGAGACCACTGAGCTCATGCATTCTTCTCTACTTGCTGCTCAGGGTGGGGTAGGTGGTCATCCAAAGGGCACTTTCTCAACACTTAATCACTCTCCTCAACCCACAAGAGTAATTAAACCCCTGGCCAGCGTTGCTCAGTGGATAGAGCATCAGCCTGTGGACTGAAGGGTCCCAGGTTCAATTCCAGTCAAAGCCTCATACCTTGGTTATAGGCTCCTCTGCTGACCAGGCCTTGATCAGCACAGGTGCAGGAGACAACTGATCAATGTGTTTCCCTCACATTGATGTTTCTCTCTGTCTTTACATCTTTCTTCTACTCTAACATCAAGGGAAAAATATCTTTGATGGAGGATTAAAAAAAGAAACAAACAATAATTTAGGTTAGTTTGAGATTGACTTTGTGGGGGTTTTTTTTTCTCCTTCGTTGGGTGTATTTATTCAATAGAAATGGAGTTTAAGTGTTTCAGTTTAACATAAAAACACTTGCTAAATTATTTTTAAACTAGTGGCCTGGTGCACAAAATTTCTGTATAGAGTGGGTACAGGTTCTCTCAGCCCAGCCTACAACCTCTCCAACTGGGATCCCTTGAGAGATGTCTGACTGCTGGTTTAGGCCTAATCCCTCTCACAATCAAGACTAATGACTTCTAACCACTCACCTGCCTGATCACCCCAAACTGCCTCTGCCTGCCTCATTGCCCCTAACTGCATTCCCCTGCTGGCCTGTTTGCCCCCAATTTCCCTCTCCTGCTAGCCTGATTTCCCCTAACCCCCTGCCAGCCTGATCTCTCCTCCAACTGCCCTCCCCTGCCTGCCTGATCATCCCTAACTGCCTCTGCCTCAGCCCCCACAACCATAGCTTTGTCCAGAAATAAGTCGGACACCCAGACAATGGCCAGTCAACCTGATCTAATTAGCATATTACCCTTTTAGTACTATAGCTAGATTACATAGGGTATGATTTCTTAAATAGGGGGGTGGGGATAGGTGAGAAGCCTTTTGTAACAGGAGATTATTTTGGCAGACAAAAACACATAATCCCTATATCTGGACTGATAGCCAGCCATATGCACTATACTGCCAAACCAGTCATGAAAAAAATTGAACAGCTTTCTTACATCTTACACCAAATAACTGTTGCCCTTAAAACCCCTCTTCAGAACTGCCTTCGCAGTTTATCCAGATTAGTTTCTGACTGGTTGGTTTCTATGCCAGTCAGGGTCAAAAGCTCCGCCTCCTAGACAGCCATTGGCTCCTGGCATTTCACCCAGATTTGGTTCTGATTGGTCAGTTTCTATGCCAGCCAGTGTCTTTGGGCCTATCTCTGGGGCTGATCAGCATCCCCAGTGTAGACCCAGGGAGAAACAGAGGTGAGGCTGCTGGCCAAACCAGGAGAGAAAGAGTGAGGCGATGGCTGATCAATAGCTGCCACAGAAGCTGCGAATCAGACCCTGCCTCTCTCTCAGCAAGCCTCTCTCCAGGCCTGATTCACAGCCCCCTCAGCTGTCAGTGCTGCTATGGCAACCTAGCACTGACTGCAGGAATGACTTGTGGTTGGTGGAGCCTCCAGTTGTGACAGACCCAGGGTTTTTATATATTAGGATAGGAGGGTTATCATTTACTTTGGTTTAAATGTGGTTTAGTGACTTTTGTTAATTGTATGCCTGGGACACTTTGAAATCTGTCAAATTCTTGTTTAATTTCCAAGCAGGGCAGGCAAGCCTATGAAATTTACCTTTCAGTTCCTGTTATCCTTCCAGCCCCATCTCTCTGGAAGGAAGGCAGAAGACCCCGTGGAACAGCAGGAATCTGAAGAAATGCTTCAATGTCATCAGATAGCACCCACCATTGTGCACTATCTTTCCTTCAAGCTGCCCTCCTTATTTCACAACTCCAGCAAATGAAACCTAGAAAATGAGAGAAGATGCCACATCCTGGCTCCTCTAACAACCTTTCCCACCAATATCACCATCTTGCAAACAAACTCCCAAGGGGAATTGCAGCCAACATAACTTAGGAACAGCGTTGCCCTACCTTGTTCATGTCGAAACACAGAAAAGTATAACAAAACCAATATATGTTGAAAAATATTTGGGAGATTCATTTGAGTCTTAGTGATAAAAATAATTAAATCGATTAGTTAAAATTTCCCAGTAAATGATTTTCCACTTTAAAATCTAAAAGTTAAGCCGAGACCGGTTTGGCTCAGTGGATAGAGCGTTGGACTGGGGACTGAAGGGTCCAGGGTTCGATTCCGGCAAGGGCATGTACCTTGGCTGTGGGCACATCCCCAGTAGGGGGCGTGCAAGAGGCAGCTGATTGATGTCTCTCATCGATGTTTCTGACTTTCTGTCCCTCTCCCTTCTGCTCTGTAAAATATCAATAAAATATTAAAAAAATAAATAAAATCTAAAAGTTAAAATCACACAAGCCTCCTATGTTATTTAAAGTATATAAAATAGCTCTCGCCAGGCGTCCTCGTGGGAATGACATCGTCTTTAAACCCTGCGTGGCAATCCCTGACGCACCGCCGTGATGCCCAGGGAAGACAGGGCGACCTGGAAGTCCAACTAATTCCTTAAGATCATCCAACTTCTGGATGATTATCCAAAATGCTTCATTGTGGGAGCAGACAACGTGGGCTCCAAGCAGATGCAGCAGATCCTCATGTCCCTCCGCGGGAAGGCTGTAGTGCTGATGGGCAAGAACACCATAATGCGCAAGGCCATCCGCGGACACCTGGAGAACAACCCAACGCTGGAGAAACTGCTGCCTCACATCCGGGGGAACGTGGGCTTCATGTTCACCAAGGAGGACCTCACCGAGATCAGGGACATGCTGCTGGCCAACAAGGTGCCAGCTGCTGCCCGTGCTGGTGCCATTGCCCCGTGGGAAGTCACGGTGCCAGCCCAGAACACTGGTCTGGGGCCAGAGAAGACCTCCTTCTTCCAGGCTTTAGGCATCACCACTAAAATCTCCAGGGGCACCATTGAAATCCTGAGTGATGTGCAGCTGATTAAGACTGGAGACAAAGTGGGAGCCAGCGAAGCCACATTGCTGAACATGCTCCCCCTTCTCCTTCGGGCTGATCATCCAGCAGGTGTTTGACAATGGCAGCATCTACAACCCGGAAGTGCTTGACATCACAGAGGAAACTCTGCATTCCCGCTTCCTGGAGGGTGTCCGCAATGTTGCCAGGGTATGCTTCAGATTGGTTATCCAAGTGTTGCATCAGTACCCCATTCTATCGTCAATGGGTACAAGTGAGTTCTGGCTTTGTCTGTGGAGACTGATTACACCTTCCCACTTGCTGAAAAGGTCAAGGCCTTCTTATCTGATCCATCTGCTTTTGTGGCTGCTGCTCCTGTGGCTGCCGCCACCACTGCAGCTCCTGCTGCTGCTGCAGCCCCAGCCAAGGTTGAAGCAAGGAAGAGTCGGAGGAGTCGGACGAGGATATGGGATTTGGTCTCTTTGATTAATTACCAAAAAGCAACCATCTCAGCCAACTCTATTTGAGAAATAAGAAAATAAAGGCTTATTTCTCTTTAAAAAATAAATAAATAAATAAATAAATAAATAAATAAATAAATAAAGTATATAAAATATAGAAGGAAATTAAATCAGAAAAAAATGTAATGTTTTTCCTACAGGCAAAGCAAAGAACAACATGATTATAAACAAAACGTGACTAAATAATGATTGAGCCAACACCAGGACATTTCAGTGGGAGGCTCAGAGGAGAGAGTTATTGACAGCTGCTCCGGGACACACTAGGGGTAGGGACTCTCCTTCAGTTTCAGACTCCCAAGTGTCACTACAGAAGACGGTAGTTTATAGACAAAGTCATAGAATGAAGGTTCAATGGAAATAAAAATTCCTAAAACTTATCAAATCTGATTTTACATATTTTACCACTCAAAGAAATACCTATTTGTATCTCATAAAATACCTGTAAACTATTCTGGCAGCCCTGAGCCTGCCACGCACAGAGAGCTCTGCCTTATAGACAGAGACCCCACTGTGTTTGTCTTTTGGCCATGCCTAGCTTCTCACTGGTGCTACCAACACAATCAAAGTGAATATTACCAAAAAAGAGAAATATTTTTATGTTTTAACCAAATGCAAGTTTTCTCCAAATATTAAGAGCTATGGAACATTAAGAGACTCCCAGGTTGTCTTCCTGCCCCAGCTGTGGTGTGTGGGAAGGGCCCGATACCATTCCATTTAATAACACACACAGAGCACCTGTGAAGCCACTCACTGGGATGACCACTAGAAAGAAAACAAACTGCAAAAACCTTGATCCTACTTAGGAGCAGCCCACAGTGTGGAGAGTGAGACCGATAGGTGAGCAGGGATGCAAGGACAATAAAGCTCAGAGAGTTAAACAGCAAACTTGAGTCACACAGCTACACCCTGAGGTCTTCTGACTCTGAATCCAGTATTCTTTCCAAAACATCACTCAGAGCCAGTCAGAGACACAAAGGAAAAGTGTGAGAAGACCAACGGGGAAGGAGCCAGCATGAAGTCCCTTTCTTTAACCTCCAATCCATATGTCACCAGAAGTCTTTGATTTAAAAAAAAATCTATAAATGTACAGGTTGTAAGAAAAACTATAAGCACATGGGCACACACAGATATGCATTTATATGTGGATAAAAGTTAGTTTAATTCCAGTACCTAAAACTCATGACCACACCCCACAGTATTCTTTTCCACATTTCTTAGTCTCAGAATGCTTCTCTAGTTCAGCTACCCCACCACTCTTTCTGCCCACCAGCAGAGCTGGAGTGTCAGAATAAACTCAGAGTAAGAGGATTCCACTTGCAACAAGTGGATTAGGACCAGACAAAAATAAATAGTAGTTTCTGTTCTGCTGAAGCATTATCTACAAATTCTAGTTTTCAAATATAACTGGGACAAATGACTGTCTTAATCCTTTGAGACAGATAATCCTTTAAAATAGATAATCAAATCTCATATTGTAGATGAAGGGACATTAGCTCAGAGAAACTAAGTAATTAGCAAAAGATCATAGAACTGGCAAGTGACAGAGGCAGAATTTGAACAGTTTTGACTGGTTAGTTTATTTGTATATCTAGTGACTCCGTAGTAACTGGCTCCCTGGTGCTTCCTGAAGGTGCCTGGAACATTCTACTTGGGGACTTGACACTGGCTGTTTACTTGGCCCACAAGTGTCTTCCTCAGAAATCTGCAGGAAAGACGCCTAGCTAACTAACCTACTCTAAGACTTTGCACACTTTTTACCTACTCACTGGGCTCTCCCTTCACCACCCTAAATTGCAGTTCATCCTTTCTCCCACCCCCATCATTCTAGACTCCCCTTACCCTATTTGTGGGGTTGTTTCCATAAGACATAGCTCTTTGTAACATACATAAAAAAATTAGTTACAGATTATGTTTCTATAGTTTATTGTCTAAGTAGGCTTTGCTATGGTGTGGATTTTTGTCTTTTTTAGTTAATTAATATACCCTGAACACTAAGCATATTACCAGGAACATAGTAGATGCTCAGTAAATATTTACTGACTTGAAGGTACAAATGACTTGTAGGCACTTGGTTAACATTTGTTGAATGAATGTCGAGTCAAAGCAACTCACCTTATCTAAGCTATTCCGTGAATAGATTCCAGTTGTTAAACTCATGTTATATGATAGGCCCAGTGGCCTGTGATCTCATTTTATTAGCTCTTAAATCCTTTGAGGTATATCATTGGATCCCCTATTATTGATGAAGATATGCAGTCTCAGAGAAATTAAATAATTAGCCAAAGACCACTGACTGATAAGTGGCACTATTTGAGCTCAGTTCTGTCCATTGTCAAACCTCAGGGTCCCTCCAGCCTCCCCAGCACTTCCCTATGTACTCACAGAGGGTGAGCCACCTAGAAATGTTGCCTTGATATCCTATCTAATAAAAAAGTAATATGCAAATTTTATGATATCTTCGCTACACCCACAAGCCAAGCCCACCAGCCACGCCCACTGAGCCAATCAGGAGCATGGGGACATGTCCAAGGTGGCCCTGGCCTGGGGGTTTGGGGGGGGCGTGTCCGAGGTACCCTGGCCTGGGGTGGCCAGGGTGGGGGCAAATCTGAGATGCCCGGGCCTAGAGGGGCCTGGGGGTGTGTGTCCAAGGCAGCCTGGGCCTGGGGGGACCTGGTGGTGGTGGCCAAGGCAGCCTGGGCCTGGGGACTCTGGAGGGGGGGGGGGGGGGGCATGTCTGAGGCAGCCCTGGCATGTGAGGGGTGTGGCCGAGGTACCCCGGGCTGTGGGGGCAGTGTGTTTGAGGCAGCCTGGGCCTGGGGGTTGTGGCAGAGGAGGCCTGGGCCATGGGGGGGCGTGGCCAAGGCACCGGGGCTGGGGCAGCCTGGGCCTGGGGGGGCCTGGGAAGGCATGGTTGAGGAGGCCTGTACCTGGGAATCCTGGGGAGGTCATGTCCAAGGCGGCCCGGATCATGGGATGGCATGGCCGAGGTGGCCTGGGCCTGGGTGGGAGGGGCCAAGGCCCTTACTAGCCGGGGGCAAGCTGGCTGGGGCTAAGGCCCTGGCCGGAGGGGTGGGCAAGGCAGGGCTGGGATGGAGCCAGCCAACTGCTGCATTGCAGGGCGATGGCTAGGTGCCCAAGGCCTAAAGCCTCAGCCAGAGGGCTCCCAGTATGTGTGAGGGGGCAGGTTGGGTTGAGGGATCACCCACCCCCAGTGCACAAATTTCATGCACCTGGCCCTTAGTAAGAAATATTGCCCCATGGGAAATAGGCAAGTCTCTATCATTGACAGTCAATACTATTTTCCTGTTGGACTGAGGTGAGACCTAGAGCGTTATGTTACCTATGCTGAGTATGGTTATTTCCTCTTCCGTTCTAGAGCCAGGTTGCAATGCCTATTACTGAACTAGGCTAGTATCTGCAATTTTAATCATTCAAGAATCTAACTAGCATCATGGCCTTAATCAGGTGCACTGCAGATACAGCTGGTGTCATCAGAGCCCAGTCAGAAGAAGAAAAATGTTTCACAGTCCTCATGTGTCTCCACTAGCATACAGGGGAAGAGTCTCAGGGGTTCAGGAAAGAGGAAAGAAGCCAACTTAAAATCTAGATTCTGTGCTTAAAGACTTCTTTAATATCTGAGAAAGGTTTTTGAAACTCTAATATCACTAAAATAAAAATACGAAGGTAACAAAGTACCAAGTTAATCACTTTTACAAGTCCATTGAAGTATATAATCTATACATCATGACATTCACCCACTGCAACTGTGTAATTTAAGGATACTTTTAAATGTAATCAGTCGGGCAGCTATCACACAATCCAGTTTTAAACATTCCAATCATTGCCTAAATTTTCCTCAGGCCTGTTCGCAGTCGATTTCTTCACCAAATCCCCATTCCTAGGCAACTTCCCCCACCCTAGCCAACCACTGCTCTGCTCTCTGTATCTATAAATTTGCATTTCCTAGACATTCCATATAAATGGAATGATAGGAGAACTCAATAGGAGAATTTTCATGTCTGTCTTCTTTCACTTGGCATATTTTTGAGGTTCCTCTAGGTTGTAGCATGTACCCCTGTTTATTATTATTATTATTATTATTATTATTATTATTGAATAGTATTTCATTGTGTGGATATACTCCACTTTGTTTATCTATTTAAAATTCATGGGTATTTTAATTGGTTACATTTTTGGCTATTTTGAATAATGCAGCTGTGAACATTAATGTCTGAGTCTCTATCTGAGCATGTATTTTCACTGCTCTTGGGTAAAATTCTAAGAGTGGAATTGATGAGTCTTATTCTAAGTTTTCATGTAACATTAAACAACTCATGACTAAACTGTTATCCAAAATGGCTGCTCCCACTTACATTCCCACAAGCAACACATAAAAATTACTTTTGATGCTAGAATTGAAAGTCTTTAACTTTTTGTGTTTGATTTTTGAAGTGTAACCTTGAAAGAAATATATGAATTACTGAAATTGTTGTAGAGAGTTACTGAGTAATGGAATATTAATTGAAATAAATGAGGTTTAGATAAGAGAAGGGATTTGTAGCAAATAAGTGTACTTCGGGATAATATTTTAAGATTTAATTTACTAGGAAATAAAATCAACCAATTAAATAAAATAGCTCTCCAGAAAAATCAATTACATTAGTCGTAGAGATTGGTCATTTATCCCAATTTACAGTGAGATTTATATAACAAAGATATTGGTTTGGTTTAAATCTTTCTCCCCCTTTTTAATATCCATATCTTGGAGAGAAGAAACATTTTGTGGGCTTTCTTTATTTTTAGTATTTATTAGTCAAACTGAATTGAGCCCACTTACATATGGGAAACTAAATTGTTTCGTTTTACCTGCTATCTTTGAAACTCTTGGTAAGATATACGTCATCAAAGGAAGATGACACAATCAGCTCTCAAGTTGCAAATTTAGTTAGGGAATAAGTTTAGGCTCCTAGCACAATGTGTGGGCTCACTCGTTCATTCTGGAAAACATTAATATGTTCCTTGAGATATCAAGAGGAGTGAGACGGGGCTGTGTCACCCCAGACAGGAGACTGCAGAGCTGTGTTCCAAATCCCATCTTGACAGATTCAAGGTAAGGACAATCACATACACAAGGGAGCAGGTCAGGAAAATCATTATAAAGAAGTCTTACTTTATAATGAGTAGGTGTTGACAGTGAGGAGCTCCTCCTTGCTAGAGCAGATGGCAGCTCCAGCTGCATCCCAGCCCAGGGTCAGGGAAGCCCCAAAGTCTTTCAGGGGCAGCTGAACACCTGAGGCAGAAGAGGGCAGTTTTCTATGTCAGAGTGAAAAGGCTGTTATTTGATAGAAAACAGGAATGTATTGCAGGTTTTACATAGGACCTGACACTGTGAAATTTGAATTTTATTAGTTTATTTTAAAGAAAATAACTAGGAGGCCAATTAAAATACTATTGTAGTAGCCAAGCTAGATCTATGAACTACAGCAGCAGAAGTAGTAAGGAGGCATAGGATATGAGAAATGTAAGGGGGCAGGATTTAGGTCGTAGTTTGGGGTGGGTAGCAATTATCTGAGGCCCATGACAAAATCTCACCTCCTATCTTCGTGATTCACAGGACTAGCCTTTGGCCTAGGAATCTTCACTTTGTGAGCACCCAGGTGGTCCCAATGCAATTGGCTGAGGATGCCCATTTGGAGATGAAAGAGTCACCTACAGAGGAGGCTCCAGGAGAAGTGCTGACTCAGTGCCACCACCAGGACTAGGAAGCCATGCGGGTTTCCTATAAACATGGGTAAATGTGGGGTGAATGTCACCACTGGGCTCTGCTACAGTGGCTTAGCAGTCTAGTCTGGCTAACTTTGAAAAAGAAAATCTCACTTCAAAGGTAAAATAAAAGTAGTCAACAAGGACAACTAAACGTAAAGACAGTCTATTGGCACATGGATAAGATTCCAAAATGGCTCATTCATGCTCACCCAACACTAATTTCTATCTCACCACATGCTTCATTTTTCAAGAATTCACTCTTGGGACAAACACTTTTATTCTGCCTTCAGAATACGCCTGCTCCCCCTCTCTCATCTGTCTACATATAAGACATATTTTAGTATTATCTCTTTTATATCATAAACTCCAAAAGAATGGAAACTTTGTCAAAAATCATTTTGTTCTAGCATGCCTATAGAGATTAGGCAAAAATAAATGATTTGTGCTGATGAAGATGCTTTATTTGCTTATTAGTGTAAGAGACTGAATATGTAATTTGTATAGTATGTCAATTACAAGATGTGTGGGCTATGCTGCATTTTGTTTTGCACAATATCTTTAAATGCTAAAGCACACACCAGAGTGATAAACTCTGTTGCATAGTTCAGATAACTGTCAAATCATGTCCTTATTAAATTTCTACATTCATGACAAGCCTGATAGTACATGGTTAGTTTATACTTTTTTTCTTTTTTAAAAATTTATCTTCATTGTTGAAAGTATTACAGATGTCTTCCTTTTTCTCCCATTGACCTTCTCCACACACACACACACACACACACACACACACACACACACCCAGGCCCACTGCACTACATTCATGCACTGTGTCCGTGGATTATGCATACATGCATATAAGTTCTTTGGTTAATCTCTTTCCACTTCCCTTCTCTCTGAGAGTCCTCAGTGTACTCCATGTTTCCATGTCTTTGGTTCTATTTTGTTCATCAGATTCCACATATGAGTGAGGTCATATGAGACTTGTTTTTCTCTAATTGGCTTATTTTGTTTAGAATGATACTCTCCAGGTCCCTCCATGCTATGTCAATGGTTAGTCTATATTTGATCAAAATTTTAAATATGATCCCCAACCAGAATTACAAATGCTGATTAATAAAATAGTTTACATTTATTGAATGTTTCATGTAAAATACTGCACTAAGTGCTTTACATGAAATATTGTATTGCATGTTCATTGTAACTAAGTTGATACTGTTGTGGAGTGAATGCAAGTGAACAACCACTGCAGTCCAGACCAAATTAAAATTTAGGGAGCTTTTATTAACCAGCTGGCAACTGCTCTGCCATTCTCCATGCGGGGAGTCCAAAGAGCAGCCCCGACCCTTTGTGCAGGACCACTTTTAAGCACATTAACCACATCCTGTTTTTGCAGAACAAGCAACCCAAGACAAAATGGTTTTTTCGAAGCAACATCAGGATCATGCCATTGATGACCATGTTATTTACAGGGTCATCCTGTTCTCCAGAAAGCTTACAGTGTTCTAGGAAAGAAGGCCTACATGCTGGGAAGGGGCCATGAGCCTGTATCTCAAGACCTGGCCTGATATTAGCACTGACAACACTATTTGGGGCATAGTCCATGGCCTCTCTGGAGTGCTCAAAAATTCCCACTCTCTAACAATAATATTATTAGCCCTATTTTACAGATAAGAAAACAAAGGCTCAAAACAGTTCATTAAATAAGGTCAAGTAAATTTAGAGTAGGGATTGAACTTAGATCCAGCTGAGTGGACTCTTCAAATAGTCTCATATTGTTTCTCAACTTTCCATTCTATATAAGCAATGTAAAAAAGTGAATTTAATGCCATAGGAGATAAATGACAGGAACTGGATATGAAAAACCCTACTTCACAGTGGTACACTCAGGAATTGCCAGCTGGAAATCACCCCACCTCTTTTCCAGCAGTGTGATGATCAGTATTGAACACATCACTCTGCAGGGCAGAAAAAGTCTGTTCTCAATACCTGATTTATAGCATTTACAGATTTGTATTTCCCACCAACCTGCCAGTTACAACAAAATGTAGAGTTGGAGAGAGATTATCACTGTGTCTGCTCCTGAGCAACACAGACACCTTGGATCCGGGATAGGATGTTTGTGCTTTGGTGGAGGCCCGTGCAGGGGGAAGGCTGGTGCTCAACTGCTTACAACAGAGTGGAGGGGTGCAAGTGCCACCAGGCTGTTTTTGTTTGTGTGTTTGTTTAATCCTCCCCTGGGATATTTCTCCACTGAGAAATGTGAAGAGAGAGAAAGTGTGGAAGAGAGAGAAAGAGAGAAATATCGATGTGAGAGAAACACATGGATTGATTGCCTACTACATGAGCTCTGAGGGCCTGGCAGGGGAGGATCCTGCAACCAAGGTATGTGCCCTTGGAGGGACTAAAAAGAGGGACCCCTCTGTCCACAGGTCAACATTCTACCCACTGAGCAACTGGCTGGAGCCCAGGTGGCTGTTTTTCACTAAAGAGTATTGACAGCTGAAGGTAGTCTCTGACTCCACAGTTGATAGTTTCCTGACCTAGAGCCAATCCCCAAACCAGACTGTGTTAGTGCCTATGGGGCTATTATGATGGGCCAGCCTTCTCAGCAGATACAGGTATAACCAGACCCAGGTCTAACAGAAGCATGCAAATGTGGAGACAAAAGGGAAAATACTTCTGTGCTGAATCACCATCCTCAGAATGGGCCTCAGTAGCTGAATGACATGGCATTGTCCTGCAGTTTCTAAGCAACATAGGATTAATTCTGTCTAGCCATCACTCATAGGTATATCTTTTATTTATTAATTTCTCACAATAAAAATATTTTATTATCTGTCCTCTACAAGAACAGTGTATGGGTTGGGTAAAGCATGATGTTTGCAGTCAGCCTTCTCTGAGATTTTATCTGCTCTCAATACCATTTAATCCTAATATGCCCATTTACAGCTAAGAAAACTGAGTCACAAAGACAAATGATAGTTTCTTAACATAAACTAAGATAGGCCTAAGTCTAGGACCTGAGCTCTTTAGCAATGTACTTTCAAAATTTCTCACCCCTGCCAACCACTCTCCTCTCTTCACAACAGTCACACTCATCACTTCTAAGAGTTGCAATGCCATGCATACCTCAAAGGAAGGATTCTCCCTCTCCTTGCCTCCACCCCTTATGCTATCCGAGTTCTGTCCTTTCTTTACAGCTTGAATCAAGCCCCACCATCCCTGCAATGTTTTATCAGGTGATTCTAACCCAGTTTATCATCCCACTTAGACACACACCTGGCTCTATGAAGTGAGCATTGGTGTTGCTGCTCCCTGCAGATAACTTGTCTGGTTTCTTTTGTGTTCTAAAATGTCACATCAGACCTGTTTGCAATCACTAACGTATGTTGTGTGGAAACCCCTCACGGGGAGACGTGCTCGAGAACAGCCTTCTAACACTGGGCATCCTGAAGGAATGTTCCTGGTACCAGTCACAAATGAGAGACATCTGAGAAAATGTTATTTTTTTATTACTTCCAGGAGGTAATACATAGTCCAATAAGCCAAAGCAATAGGGGATTAGAGGCAGCAAATGGTCAGTTTTTTAGAAGAGCCTCATCTACCCACCGCCTGTGGCTGCCTACAGGAAAGTCCAGGGCCACCGGGAGCTTGCTGTGACCGCAGCACCGGACAGATGACCCAACTCGACACCCCGCTGACCAAGAGAGGGTTCCGTGTGAGCCGCAGGGGCTGTACACACCAGGTTTATGCGGCTACCGCCTCAGCAGCAGTCAGCTTGTCCAGCACTTGATTTTATTTCTCTGAGCCTGGAGTGGGCAGGATGGGAAGAAATCCTGAGTCAGAAATTAGGGTGAAAGACTTAATAGTGTTAATACTCTGGATGAGAGAAGACAACACTGTCTTTGAGGAGGGTGGGCTGGGGCTCTGGTGGAAAAGAGATGGAGATGCGCAGAATGGCCATGGACTGCGGGCGCTGCCTTGAGGTCATCAGAAGGATTTTTCATGGTACATGATGGGTGGAGTGAGGGCGTGGGCCCTGGGGCTGCTTCCTCTGGCACAGAGTTGAATTGTTCATTTTCCACTCATAATTGGTTTCCCACGCCAGGGCTGAAGCAAATTCTGCCCGGGCACCAAGCGTGGCCTTCCAGAGAGGTGTGGCTCAGTTCTCCCGTGTGGAGGAGGGACCCCACTCTTTTCCATTGCAAATGACAGGGAGGGAGGTAAGAGCCTTGGGCTTGTTTTTCTGGAAAGTTCATTTTGGTGGGACCCAAAGCCCCTCCCTTGGCATGGAGCAGGTTTATTCACCGATGGGAGGGCACCTTTCTGGCAACTTCATGGTGGCGTGCAAGTAGGAATCGCAGCAGTAGATGCTGTGATACTTACTCATGGACATCATTCATTTCAATAGGACTGTCCAGGCTGGAGAGCTGGTTGGGAGGGGTTGCTTCCCAGCACGCACTGTTCCCCAACCAACCCTGGCCAGGCCCAAAGTGGTTTATGTGCTGCATGTGCTGATAGACTTTTGGTTTGTCCAGAGTGGAAAGAATTTCTTTTTTTAAACCATGCCACTGTGTTCTCCAAACCCAGAGCCATCGGTTTTGTTCTGGTTGACAAAGAAGGGCAATCACAGCTCCAGAGTTGCCAAGGCGTGTGCAGCACAGAATGCAGCATTATCGAGACTATAAACCTTGGTCTGCACAGGTGAGCTCTGCCTGCGGTGACACAGAGACTCGGGATGCTGGGTCCTCTAGTCGGTGGAAGGCTCTGCTGTGGTCTCATCCTCATGCTCCTCAAAGCCTGGGACTGGCTTCTGCAGAAAGTGCATGGTGGCCTGGATCACCTTATCTGGTCCAATATTGTGCACAGGGTGAGTGGGCTGTTACAAAGAGAAGAATGGATGCTAATTAATCGTCCTTGAAAATCTGACCCATTAAATGCACTTGTAAGAATTTAGCATAAGGCCCTGGCTGTGGGTGGCAGCTGGTTGAGTGTCATCCCATGCACCAAAGTGTTGCAAATTTGATTCCCGGTCAGGGCATATGCCCATGTTGTGTGTTTGGTCCCTGTTCAGGCTGCATGTGGGAGGCAACTGATTGATGTTTCTCTCTCACATCCATGTTTCTCTCTCTCCCTCTTCTTTCCCCTCTCTATAAATAAGTAAATAAATTTTTAATGTATCATAAGTAATCAGAGATACACACAAATTTTTATCACACAAAGCCAATGTTCAACAATAGGGTACTGATAAAAAACATTTCATGGCCCCATGGGACACAAAGGAATATTATAAAGCCAGTAAGAAACATGCTTTCAAATATTTAATGATATGGGCAACTGCTTATAAATATTAAGTGGAAGGAAATAGTATACACAATATTATTCTAAACTTTTTTTGAAAATTTTTTTGTAATTCTGAGTTACAGTATGTGCAACTCAAGGTAAGGACATTTTAGGTATACCACTTGGAAAAAATCCATTTTTTATGAAAAATGTTTTATAAATCTTTTATGTTTATATTGTAATTTAAAAGGTGCAGTTAAAAAATAAAAATGTGTAACAATAAAAAAATAAAATAAAATAAAATGTCAGTGTTCATGGGCAGAAACTCACAGTGCTAAAGTCTGTGTAGATGCTCATTTGCATTTTACTTTTTAAGTTGAGAAATTTTCTTGCCCCCACTAACTGGTTTGGCTCAGAGGATAGAGCATCGGCCTATGGACTGAAGAGTCCAGGATTCGATTCCAGTTAATGGTACATGCCGGGTTGAAGGTTTGTACCCACTAGGGAGCATGCAAGAGGCAGCCTATCAATGATTCTATCATCACTGATGTTTCTATCTTTCTCCCTTCCTCTCTGAAATAAAAAAATATATATTTTAAAAGAAGAGAGAGCCAAGGACTCCTATTCCACATTTAAAAAAATTTTTTCTTGGATCTTATGGATTTTATTTTTTCCTCTTTATTAAATGCATTGGGGTGACACTAGTTAACAAATTAATGGAGATTTCAGGTACACAATTCCACAACACATCTTTTGTACAATGTACTGTGTGTTCACCATCCCAAGTCAAGCCTCCTTCCACCACCATTTGTCCCCCTTATATCCCTTCCTCTACCTTCCCCATCCCCTATTACCCCTCAGCAGTCACCACACTGTCGTCCATATCCAAGAGTTTTCTTTCTCTTTTCCTGATTACTGTGTCCATAGTTTTATTGATAAAATGAAAATCTGAGAATGCTAAAATTGGAAGGAAGATTTAATATTTTTTAATGTTTATTATACGATAAATCCTAAGATAGGCATTTATACACATGATTTTATTTAAAACTGTATGTTGGATATTGTGACTTCTATTTTACACTAGAGGCTGGATGCATGAAATTCATGCAAGAGTAGGCCTTCTTTACCCCCCCTGTGGCACCCCTTCCCTCCAGCTCCCAGACCTAGGTTTCCCTCTGGCTGCCAGCAGCCACCCGAGATGTCTGGTCTAATTAGCATATTATGCTTTTATCATTATAGATCTTTTTCAATAGGCCCAGAGAAGTTAAGAAATTTGCTACCACCACATTATTAGGTTACAGCAAAGCCACAGCTTAAATCTGGGCCCATCTGACTCCAAAGCCCACCTGCTGCCCAGGCCTCCCTGCCCTTGTCTGCCTCTCTGCACCCAACCAAACCCCGGGGGTTCTACCAACTCAGACAGGGATTCGAATGGTCACTGGGTAACACATCCCAGGTCCTGTCAACCTTAATACTCAGGAACGTGCTCTCCTTGTCTGTTTAATTCCCTCTCACTTCCATTTCTAACATGTCCCCGTTTCCAGGTGAGAACACAGACAAGAGCTGGCTGCCATTTCTTCTGCGATAGTCCTGCTTTGACTGGAAACTGCCTGACGTCACCTCGGGTCCTTCCTCTGGTGTGAAGCGCGTGTGCCTCCGACTGAAGGCTGTGCTGGCTGGCGGGCCTCCTGGGCGTCCTGGGGACAGAGGGTCAGCCCGCGGCGGGATGAACAATCGCTGTGAGCAGAGGCCTTTGAATCAAAGGTTCACGCTGGCGCAGGCGTCCAAGCGAAGTGGCTGAGACGTGGGGGAAAGAAGTGTCAGGAAGCAATGTGCCCCCCGCAACCACCTCCCTGCCCCCTTATCTGCCATCCCCACTGGCTTCAAAATAGACCCTGAGTCAGGACGGGTGGCAGAGTGGAGCAAGGAGGCACACAGCCATGGCTGCTACTAATTTTGAGAAACCATTGATTGGCAGGAAGCTGCCAAGGCCCTGGCACCTGGGGAACAAAATAAGGACGTGCAGCTGCCCAGGACACGTCAAAATACAGTGCGCAGCCGTGAAGGCAGCCTTCCAACAAGAATGGGAAATGTCTGCGGCCCGCGGCTCAGAAAGACCTGGCCAATGTCATGTTTCAGGGGGCGGCCCACCGAGCTCTAAGCTGGTCTGGGGGTACAATTTCCAGAGGAGCCACAGGCCACACCTTCCCGCGTGCACGCAGGGTCAGGGGGAGCACTGGAGGACCAGCTGCCTGGAAAGAATCAAAGCAAAACATTTCAAAAACAAAGCCAGAGCCTCAACCTGCAGATCAGTTTGCTCTTAATGTGCGTTGAAGGGGAAGATACAGGAGCACTGCCCCTGCCTTCCATTAAAAAGGAATTATGGGCGGCTGCCCAGGTGAGCCTGTGATCTGTGAATGGAAACTGGTCCATGGGAGCTGGAGCTGTGGCCAAACAAAAGCCCGGGAGACATGGTCAGCGATGGCTCACTGCAGCAGCGCAGGCGTGCCACCCTGTCCCTGTGTGTGTGCACGGGTGTGTGCAAGGTTCTCTGCAGCTGGAGCTAAGAGGGTTCTCCCTACCAGCTTCCCCCCACCAGTCAAAAGTGCGGCTCCCCATTGGCTGCCTGGCTTTACCGAATGACCCTGACGAGCTGGAGTACAGCCCAACTCATTGGTTGATGCCTTTAGCCCATTGTCAGGGAGAGCAAATCAGACACCTAGTCAATATTTTGTTAAGCAACACAAGACCCCTGGGTAAAGGCGCATTACATTCTTCCCTGTCTGTGCCTTTGCACATTAACTGCAGGAGAGAGAGGCCAGGGCTCAGACCTCTCCTCATTGGCTACCTTGGATGTATTTGCGAGTCCAGGAACAAATACTGGGATGCCAAACATACAACAGAAGAGTTCATTATAAACAAGATGTCAGTCCTGTGAGCAGAAACATGTGCAATTAAGCCCTTCTAGTGGTGGCCCTTCTAAATGCAAATTACACCTTCCCTTCCTCATTTTCTTCCTCCTTTCTTTCCTCCCTTCTTCCCCCCCTTCCTTCATGTAGTAACACAACATATATTTCCTGAACACCGAGTCTGAGTCAGGTGCTGGGATGGCCTCATCTATGATGGATACAGTATTGTACCAGGCAAGACCAGTTTCCTTTGGGGGTCATTCCACAGCAAAGCAGGGCACGAGAGGGTCAGGGTTCATCACATTCTAAACAAACTCGTCCTAAATGAACTGGTGTGTGCATCATCCATGAAACCAAAGTTCTGCAGTTGGATGTATCCTGGAGGGACACAGATCATATATCAAAAGTTGGCCTAGTGGCCAGGATTTCTACATGAATCTCAGGTAAAAATGTGGCTGCATAGTAATCCTGAGGAAGAAAAAAATTGAGGTTTTAACAAATTTCCCCTTTCACAGAGAAAATAGAAGAGCTAGGAAAGAAATTCCATATGTGTTCTACCACTTCTTAGCAGCTAACCTATGTCTGTCCTCTGTGTTCCTTCCACTTGTAAAAAACAAATAGAGTGATTCTATCAAAATCAACACTTTCATTTATATGCTAATCTCATTCTCACTCACATAATTCTGACCTTGTTCTTTAACATCATCAAATTTTAAAATATTTCCTCTCTTCCAGCCATTTTTATTATCATAAAAATATGCTGGGATAGCCTTATCTTAAAAATTAAAGATAATAAAGGGGGAAAAACTCTTTATGGATCCAAGGCTGATGTTCAGTTGAAATACACTGGAACTACCATGCTGGTTTTTAAGATGTTCACTTTCTTAACCTGTTGGCAAGAACTCACTACCCTGAGCCTCCCAATTACCGCCTTCCACCTTTTCAACCAAACCTCTCCCCTGAGGTCTTCTGGGCATTCCCTAATTCAGCAATCAAAAGTTAAAGTCTGGGGGAACCAAGATGGCGGCATAGGTAAACACCTATTGTTCTGCCCCACGCAACAATTTAAAAATTACAACATAACAACAAAACAAACATCACCCAGAATCACCAGAAAGCTGGCTGAGTTAAAACTCCACAAATAAAAGTAAAGGTGGGACACTGAGACTCAGAAAAGCGGTGGGAGCGCAGCCTTGAAGATCGAGCGGAAGCAGGTTAGGAGCTGTCCTGGTTGCACGCGCGGGCTGTAGGGCTGGAGCAGCAACCCGAGCAGGATTTCGCCAACAGGGAGGGCGGAGACGTCCCACTGCACTGATTCTCCAGCGCTAGGCGAGGTCCGAGATCCGGGGTACATGGAGACGTCCCACTGCACAGATTCCCCAGTGCCAGGCGAGGTCCGAGGTCCGGGGGACAAACCCTGGAAACCAGGCACGGCAGAGGTCTCCTAGTCTGCAGAGAAGCCGGGTGATTGAAAAAGAAGTTTACGTGCAAGTAAACTGTGCGACAGCACAGTCGCACGACTTGCTCCCTGGCAACTTGTCTCCTGGTCCCGAAAACCACCTGTTTTACAACCCTGGGCGAGACTTTGGGTGTGCAGACTCATTTGGGGAGAGGCAGAGTTGTCTGGCAAGGGGAAGAGACTAGAGGCTTTATCTTGGAGGTGCCTGCAGCCATCCCCATCCAACAGAGACCTGCGCGCACCGCATAGGACATAGCTGACACTGAGGCTGCCTGCTCAGCTCAGAGACTCCGCCCATCCAACCTGAACACAGTCTCCCTTCACAGCCAATTGGCCTGGAGGTCAAACCCTCCTAGGGCTAACAACAACAAGCTGGGTTTAAATTCAAAAATACTGTGCAACCCATAAAGGATTGCAGTAAGAGTACCCACCTCAAGTAACTGGGGAGGCTGTGCCACTGACCCTTAGAAGACATCTACCACATAAAGCAGCCACCATGCAGAAATATGGAAAGAAATCAGGTGTGAAAGAAATGGAGGAGAAAAGACGACTAGACATAGAGTTCAAAACCACAGTTATAAGGCTTTTCAAGAGGCTGCTAGAAAAGGCCGATGAACTTAATGAGAACTATGAGGAAATAAAGAAGACCAACCAGGAAATAAATGAGACTTACAAGGAAATGAATGAGACCCTCAAGGAAATGAACAAGACCTCTGAGGATATGAATGAGACCCTCAGGGATATGAAAAAGGACCAACTAGAAATCAAGCATACACAGACTGAAATAAAAAATATTACACAAAGTCCTAAAGGCAGTCCAAAGGCCACAAGAACCAAGTCAAAGATTTGAAATACAAAGAAGCAAAACCCACTCGGCTGGAAAAGCAAGAAACAAAAAGAATTCAGATAATTGAAGATAGTGTAAGGGTCCTCTGGGACAACCTCAAGCATACCAACATCCGAATTATTGGGGTGCCAGAAAAAGAGAGAGAGCAAGATAATGAAAACCTACTTGAAGAAATAGTGACTGAAAACTTCCCCCACCTGGTGAAAGAAACTGACTTAAAAGCCCAAGAAGTACACAGAACCCCAAAATATAGGAATCTAAAGAGGACCACACCAAGACATATCATAATTAAAATGGCAAGAGCAAAAGAGAGAATATTAAAAGCAGCAAGAGAAAAACAGTTGGTTACCTACAGTGGAACACCCATACGATTGTCAGCAGATTTCTCAACAGAAACGATGCAGGCCAGATGGGAGTGGCAAGAAATATTCAAAATAATGAATAGCAAGAATCTACGATCAAGATTACTCTATCCAGCAAAGCTATCATTCAGAATTGAAGATCAGATAAAGTGCTTCGCAGATAAGAAAAAGCTAAAGGAGTTCATCACCACCAAACCAATATATAAAATGATGAAAGGTATTTTTTAAGAAGAGGAAGAAGAAAAAGGTAAAAATATAAATTACGAACAACAAATACACATCTATCAACAAATGAACATAAAAATCAAGTGAATTGATAGGCTGATGAACAGGATAAACTGGTGAATATATCAGAATCATGGACATAGAGAGGGAATGGACTGACAATTCTTGGGGAGAAAAGGGTTGTGGGAAGTACAGCAAGAGACTGGACAAAAATCTTGCAACAATGGGAGAGGACAGTGGGGAGGGGGAGGTAAGGGTGGAGGGTGGGGTAGGTACAGAATAGAGGGGAACTATAGGGGGATAAAAAAGGGGAAACATTGTAATTAATAAACTGAACAATAAAGATTAAAAAAAAGTTAAAGTCTGGGTCAGCAAGGCCCTCCAATTCTGCTCCACACCTATGTCCAGCATTCAATCTGATTTCTGGCTGTATCGATGCCACAGTCCTTTATAAAAAAGGCTAATATGCAAATCGACTGAACAGTGGAATGACCGGATGCTATGATGCTCATTGACCACCAGGGGCCAGATGCTCAATCCAAGAGCTACCCTCTAGTGGTCAGTATGCTCCTACTGGGTAGCGCTGCTCAGCCAGAAGTGGGTCTCATGACTGGCAAGTGCAGCGGCATTGGCGGGAGCCTCTGTTGCTTTTGCAGGAGCAGTAAGGATGTCCCACTGTTGGCTCCCCGCTGGGAGAGGCCTAAGCTGTCAGTGGGACATCCCAAGGGCTCCTGGACTGTGAGAGGGCTCAGGCTGGGCTGAGGGACCCCCCTCCCCAGTGCACAAATTTCATGCACTGGGTCATTAGTTATTAATATTAGACCCTACATTTTCTTTGAATCTTCCCTCCTTCAATTACCTTTTGCCCCTTTATAGCAAAACCTTTTAAAGAGTTGTCTATTCTCATTGTCTCTATTTCTTGTCCTATTTTCTTTTGAATACATTTTAACCAGGTTATATGTACAATTTCCAGCATCATAGCTTTTTAAATATATATATATTGATTTCAGAGAGGAAGGGAGAGAGAGAGGAAGGGAGAAAGAGACCACTGAAGAAAGAGAATCATTGATCGGCTGCCTCCTGCATGCCCCCACGCTGGGGATCAAGCCTACAACCCAGGCACGTACCCTGACTGGAAATCCAACCCATGACTTCTGGTTCACAGGTCAGCACTGAGCCAAGCCTGCTGGTCCACCCTCATAGGATTTTTCAGATATATCAACAAACCCTTTATTTTGTCAAATCTAAAAATAAATTCTTAGTCATCTTACTTTGCTTATTAGCAATGTTTGACACAGTTGACCACTTCTTTTTCTCTCCTTAAAATATATTTACTGTGTTCACTTTCTTGCTTATCTCTGAGACACCAATCACTCTTTGCATTCTCTGCTTTCCAATCAGCCTGCTTTTTATTTTCTTTTGTTGGTCTCTTCTCATCTCCTTTACCTCTAAACATGGAAGTGCTCAACCTGGGTGATGCATTTTCTTTTCTTTCTACGTCACTCTCTGCTGATCTCTTCCAGTCTTGTGCCACTGAGTACAAATTATACTCCAAAGGTTGTCAAAATTCTATCTCCCACTTCAACATTTCCCCTGAAATCTAGATTCAAATATACAATTGTCAACTCTGCATCTTCTCTTAAGTATGTAATATACCTCTCAAATTAGGTTGTATGAAACTGTATCATTGCTCTTCCCCTCAAAAAAGTTCCAACTTGCTCCCAGTCTTCTTTATCTCAGTACATAGCATATCATTTTTCTATGCTCAATCCAAAATGCTTGCACTCAGGCTTGACATGTCTCTTATTTTCACACCACACTGCAATCCACTTGCAAATTCTGTAATTCGAACTTCAATCAGAACCAGAATCTGATCATCTATTACCACTTACCACATAGCCATTCAAGAGCAAATCACTGTCACGTTTCCTCTTTATTATTGCAATGATCATTCAAAGGTCTCCTACCTTCACCTTGCCCCTAACCATGTCTTCTCCACATACAGTCAGAATGAGTCTCTTCAGTCAGTTCACGAAACTCCTAAAGCCTGGTATTTTCAAATGGCACTATGGTCTATTCCTAGACACTGAAAGGCAGAATGAACTATGACATGGGTTTTGCTTTAAGGAGTGACTTATTATATAAGTCTAAATACAAACAAAAAAGCAAACAAAAGCAATTTGTGCACAATGTATGAGTCAGTTATGAACTTTCACATTTCATTTAAGGACAGAAAATTCTCTTAATATGCATTAAAATTATATCATGTCTCCACTGACATCACAAGCTGACATTAAATATTAGACATTAAATGTCATGTCCAATGTACATAGTGTACATGCACTACAGCTGTTCAGTGAATATATGGATGCATGGGGAAGAGACTTACGTTTCTTAGTTAGGATGATGAAGACCAGGAATTGAATATCTACTGTGGAAGGTAACTTACATTTTTACTCCAACAAATTGTCTTCTTTTTAAAGGTGAAGTCATAATTTTGGGGCTCAGAATCATTTCTCAAGGCATCGTCATAAATGACAACGTGAGCTTTTGTCAGATGGACTATGAGGAGGGCATCTCATAGACGCAGGTTCAGTAATGCCCATCACTTGGCCTGTGGCCCACCTGTCTGTTTGCCTGGCTGCCTACCCCCCTGCCTTTCTGCCCACTGCCTGGCCACCAACAATTCTCCTGCCAATCAGAGCATCTCCATCCTCCATGGAAGGGACGGCCCATCTGTGTGACCCTCCTGGGGACAGGATGGGCCTGGACATTCTGTCTTCTGTATGCAAATGAGAACATTTATTATGTGAATAGCAAGTATAAAGTGATTTTATTACTGGTGTAATAAACTTATGGAAGCTTCTGGGGAGGTTAATAAAAAAATAGAAAAGAAAGAAATTGCAGAGTTTGACCAATGGTCTGTGTGGCTTCAATGCCTTTGCTCCTGCCATAGCCATATCATGAAGAATCATTGTATATTTATAAAACTTTTAAACTACACAGTGGAGCAAAAGCAGGTTTACAGGTAGGCAGACATCCCTCTCACAGGCTGGGACCCCTCACTCTTTATCGCCCACCAGCTTGCTGCTCCTTACTGCTGGCTCACTGCTCCTCAGTGCCACCACAGATGTGAGAGAGACTCCTGCCACCACCATTGTGCTCACCAGCCATGAGCCCAGCTTCTGGCTGAGCAGGGCTCCCCCTGTGGGAGCAGAATGACCATCAGGGGGCAGCTCCTGCATTGAGCATCTGCCCCTTAGTGGTCAGTGCGCATCATAGCAACTGGTCATTCTGGTCATTCCACTGTAATGGTAGCTTTGGCTTTTATTATATAGACTAGAGGCCCAGTGCATGAAATTCATGCATGGGTGCGATCCCTAGGCTTGGCCGAGGATCGAAGGGTGAGTGTCTGGCATGGAAGGGCAGGTCTCAGTTGTCTTATGAGACGTTGGCAAGACCTGGACCCCCGGACCCCCGCATGCTCCCTTCCACTTGAGTCATTGGGCCCCTGTTCAGCTATCTCCTTGCCTGGGATCTGGTCACCACCATTGGTCACCATCTGCAGGGTGATTAGTGGGGCAATTGGACCTTGCTCACACCTGCCTTGATCTGGCGCTGTCTGCTCATCTGCTTCACCATCCTGCCATGGTCCTGTTTTCATTGGGGCCCATTGTGGCTGGCAGTGCCTCCACTGCAGCTTGCTGCCAATGCCACATCACCAATGCCCACCATGTTCCACGCTGCCCCCTGGTGGTCAGCACATGTCATAGCAAGCAGTCAAGCTCCTGGTCGAACTCCTGGTCAAGGGGACAATTTGTATATTAGGCTTTTATTATATAGGACTAGAGGCCTGGTGCACAAATTTGTGCATGGGTAAAGCCTATCGGCATGGCTGGTGATTGGGGCTAATTGGGCAGGCCGACCAGCCAGGGGGAGGGACCACAGGAGTTTGGCCAGCCACCAGGGGAAGGCACCATGGGAGGTTGGGTGTGAGAGCACACTTATCACCAGAGGGCAGGTCTGTGTTGAGCGTCTGCCCCCTGGTGGTCAGTGTGCATGATAGCAACTGGTCAAACACTCATTTGGTCATTCAGTTACATAGGCTTTTATATATAGAAAGAGATTATTGCATTATTTCCCATACAAGCCACTGTAAATCTACTTTTACCCTATCCTATACAATGCTCTCATTATTATTATCTTTACAAACCTCCAAAGATCAAGGAAAAGTGAGAGATAGACAATCCTGTCTTTAGTCTACAGTGGGCATACTAAGCTCCAAAAAGTTTCAAGATCAAGCAGGGAGATGTGAAGCCCAGTCTTCTACTCCCTACTCCCAGGGTGTCTTCACTGCTGCCTCCTGCTATCTGACCTGAACTTTTCTTAGCTTAATGAAGTGAACCATTCACCCTTTATGTGCCAGAACAGACTTCCTAAAGTTTATAACCCCATATTTGTAATTTATTAACCATCTTTCTCACAGGACATTCTTTACAATTCCCTGTCTCCTGGAGGTAAGAATAGAATGCTCTTTCCTAGAGATGCTCTCAAGCCCATGGGAAGCTGAAATCAATTAGTCAAATTCATATTGTCAAATTTCAATAAGGTATTTATTTATAATATGAAAAGAAACCAAACCAATGTCAAAATTTGTTTATTTGTATATTGTGACATAATCCAATAAAGAACCATATTCAGTGTGATGCTATTTTTCTATATTTCATGGTCTTTTTAAGAATCAAGTTTCTAGTCATGACTTAACACTATCCACATTTTTTTAAAAAGTCCCTTTTTTGTCAGTACCCTCTGTGAGGAATGACTGTCCTATGGTCAAGGTGAAGAGCCAAAGAGGAGAATCCTATTGAACAGGTGAACATCTGTGTTTAGTCTCTGCCAAAAGAAGACCGATCATTGAAGCCAAGTGCATACGAAGCCACACTGGCTGAGTGAGTCCAGGTGAAAGTATATTTATTAGGAGAAGCATAGATTTATTTCAGTTCTCCAAAGAAGAAATCAATAATTCACACAAAGCTTTGCAATGGGGTCAGCTCCCTGGAATGATGAAATGGATGAATGATCTTCAGCCATTCAGCAAGCTGCCTGCTGTTTCTAGGGAGCTGCTGTCAGCGCCATGCAGGATACACTTCGGGACCCACTTTGTTATGCACATGGTTTGTCTCTAAATGATAACCTTTGCTTGAACGCTGACCATGGGCACCTCAGCACTTGTGTACATTGTATATCCTGCTTTAGAAAACTGACCTGGGGAAGTCAGGGTTAAAGAAATAATACAGGAACAATCCTTTAGTACAATCCATAGGAAGAATTTTAATACATGTACACACACAATGGAGACAAAATCCAGGGAAACCTTCTCTAAGTGAATTCCTAAAAAATGCTTTGAGATAAAGACAAGTCTAGGGTTGCACAAGCTATGTAAGTCCAATCATGGTGCAGGAATCACATTTGTATATTTTTAAAGCAGGTTAGTTCTAGTTTGATTCACTAAAATTAATTCAGTAGCAGATTTTTCAGAAAGCAATCAATTTTCTTAAGATGTGGCATGCATTGGAGATATGAACAGTTGCCATCATGTTTGTATAGTTAATATGCTTTCTTCTGTATATTTTCCATGTTTGCAAGTCATGATCATAGGATACCTGAAACATTAGAGTTAATTTTTAGATACTTCAAATTCTGTATCAGTGTTGAGTAGAAAAAGGACTCTCGTAGACAGTCCCAAATCCAAATCAATGTCCTCCCAGATGGGAGTGCCCCTATAGAATCAGAAAAGGGCATACACACATTGGGACCTGCCAACTCCCATGATTCAGAGCTGGAAAGGGCTTGAGTAGGTCCTGACTGATCCTCTTGGCACATCTGTGAAGATTATAGGACTCTGCAGAGAACAGATTGGTAACCACGGACCTGGCCTACATCCTTATTTCTCAGACAGAAAAACCAAGACCAAGAAAGACAAATACTTCATCCAAAATCATAGAACCAGTTGTTGCTCATCTGGAACAAGTCTCCTGAGTCCCAACCAGCACTTTCTCCCCATGTCAGAGCCACTGTAGCCTCCCTGCAGCCAAGTGTCCTCTCTCCATCAGGCCCACAGAGCAAGCCAGGCTCCCACAGGCCACTGGTCTTGGCCTCAGTCCTAGTCCCTAGCACTTAGGCTCTCATCATTAAAAAGTTGAGCCCTGGCTGGTTTGGCTCAGTGGATAGAGTGTCGGCCTGTGGACTGCAAAGTCCTGGGTTTGATTCCAGTCAAGGGCACATGCTTGGGGTGTGGGCTCATTCCCCAGTAGGGGTATGCAGGCAGCCAAACAATGATTCTCTCTCGTCACTGATGTTTATCTCTCCCTCTCTCTTCCTCTCTGAAATCAATAAAAATATATTTAAAAAAGAAAGCTGATATATATAAACAAACTGTAATTTAAGCATTACATGGTCAGTGAGTAGAGGCCAAAAAGAATGAATATTGACTTACAAGGTGAGAAGGAGCCAATTTACAATTTTCCAGTCTTGTTTGTTTCTGGTGACAGGTACATAAATATTGCAATTGCTACCAAAAGTTTTGATAATTATTAACTCAAAATATTCCTCAATTCCACAGCAAGTTTAATAACAAAACTTAGTCCATCCCATTTGGAGCAAGTGGGCTGTTTGTGGGCCAGTGGGTAGGAGTTATTTCCAGGTTTCAGTCAGGGCTTGATTACTCCCAGATACAGGCCAGTAACAACATCATGGGAAAACCCTTGTGGTTCTTTGTGGAACACAGGACAACCCACTGGCTCAGACTAGAGACGATTGTCTATGCTTTTGCTAGTTCTCTCTGGGACAGGCACCATTCCCAAAGGCCCAACAGCAACCCTCCAAGATCTAAAGCAGGAGCAGCAAAATCTGAGAAGCGTGTTGTATTGCAATCTTAATGTGGTCATTTTGTTGCACTAACAAGTTTATATTTCCCTTTTTGTGAAAAAACCTAGAGACTCATTACTCAAATCATGGTCAAGGCCATGGGCATCACCGGGGAGTTTTGTTGAGCAGGCAGGACCCAAACCTCCCCAGAGACCCACAGAACTAGAATCTGCATGTCAGCAGGATCTCCGCGAAACGACAGCGAAGGCAAGGAGCAGTGTGTGCTCCAGAGAGTGAGACCATGACTGTTTGGCTTCACCAGGAGCTTCATCTATAAAGTTTTAGTGAACCGTCTTAGGTTTTCTGAACATTTACATGGAGAAATAAAGGACCCTGATTAAATTCAAAACTTATTTAAAATGTGCTTGTTTGTTTTCATGGGCTCCAATAGATTAATCACCTCCAGTTTTTTCTTGAATATCAAGCACATTGCCAACACAGAGTGAACACTCAAAAAATGTTTGATGCATTAAATAATAAAACACATATAGTCACTCTGTAAAATAGCAATCGTGTTATCCCTGGGAACAATGAAAAACATACTGCAACCACAGATCTGGTGTAAATATTTTCAGGTAATTAATCTCTAGATTCTCTAATGATGAATATTAAAGACAAATTAGTGAAAATTACTCATGTTAAGCTCTGCCACTACCCTAAAGGGAATTGATCTATTTCAAACCATGTATTCACCACCTAATCATATGTGACTTCTAATGATCAGCAGAATTAAGCCTAAGACATAATCAGACTCTGACTTCTGGGGTGTCTCGGTCTCACACAGTAAACATGGACACAGTCCTTCTCTCAGATAGCCACAGAAGTCCTTCCTGTGAGACCTGGTGGTGGTGTCAGAGGGAGAGGGACAAGAGGTCAATGGAAAACAACTGGTTCTAGAAATTAGGTCTCAACCTCTGCTCCCCTGCATTGCCACATTAGTGTTCACATGACATTATACTTCAAGCTCAGCTCAAATGGTCTCTAAGATCAATGTGGTTTGGAGCAAAAAAAATGTCAAGGGCCCCAGCTCAGCACCTTGCTCAAAGGTCCAGCTTCCTTTGTCTCCTGTCTCCTACATTGCACTCCAGTTGTCTGCTCTTGAGGCCCAGAACACCTTATACTCCAGGTTTGCTGGTGAAAACAAAGTAAAAAATTCCATTTCACACATTAATGCAAAGTTACTGGGTGTCAGCCACTATTCTGGGTACATTATGCATATTAACAAGTTTAATTTTCACAATAAACCTATCTACCAGAATGAATTATCACATTGTACAGATGAAGGGAACAAAAATACAGAAATGTTTCCATATACTGCTTGCTTTTTGGTTTCTCCTGATGACGTGTTGTCCAATTACTACAGATTTCATGATGCTGACTTGCCATACCCTACAGATATTATGCTCTGAACTTTGACATTGGCTCTGTATACCTTTTACCCCCATGCCATGTGCCCATTGCCACTGGAAAGTCTGGCCATCCTATTACAGATCCATCTGCTCACTCCATCATTGTGCTGAAGGGGACAGCAAAAAAACAGCCATAAGGGAATTTATTTTCTACTTATTGATATAGATATATATAAAACCCTAATATGCAAATAGACCAAATGACTGACCAACTGAACAACCAGTTGCTATGACATGCACTGACCACCAAAGGGCATGCACAGAACATGGCAGGCATTGGCAGCCAGCAGCAGAGCATGGAACATGATGGGCATATGGGCATAAGCCATGGTAGGCTGGTGGAGCAGATGAGCGGGTTGTCAGACCAAAGCAGGGCCTGGTTGCTGTCATTGGGGTGTGCCTCTGGTGGTTACTGAAAATTCTTTGCTTCTGCATGCCATGGTCGCACCAGGCACTTGCACCCACTGCCAGCACTGACACTGGTCACACCTGTAGCCAGAACCTGGTGCTGGTCCCAATTGCTCTGCATTAGCAGTGGGTGAGAGTGGTGGCTGCTGGCCCTGATTGCCCCTGAGAGCTTCTTCACATCCCCCTGCTTTTGAGCAGTGATTGGGGCAACAACCACTGCTCAAACCCTGATGGTGTTGGTCCTGGTAACACCTGCTGCTGGTGCCAGCCCCAATTGCTCTGCACTGGCTGTCAGCAGGTGTGAGCAGGGCTGGTACCATTAGGACCAGGGAGTGGCAGCAGTGGGAGTGGGGTTGCCAGCAGACAGGGGACCTGGGGCTGCAATGGAAGGGACTGGGAAGGAGTTCAGAGGATAGGCCAAAATTCACCCCTGTGCGTACTGCAGCCTCACAGCCCACAGTTCCTTTCAAGGGGCCCAATGCATGAAATTCTTACTGGGGGAAGTGTGTCCCTCACCCCAGCCTGCACCTTCTCTATTCTGAGACTCCTTGAGGGATGTCTGACTGCTTACTTGGGCCTAAAAAGGCAGTTGGATATCCCTCTCACAATCCAGGACTGCTGGCTGCCAACCATTCTCCTGCCTGCCTGCCTGCCTGCCTGCCTGCCTGCCTGATTGCCCCTAACCTCCTCTACCTGCCAGCCTGATCATCCTCTAACCACTCCCCTGCCAGCCTGATCGATGCCTAACTGCTCCTCTGCTAGCTTGATTGCCCCTAACTGCCCTCACCTGCCAACCTGATTTCATCCCAACTGTCCTTCCCTGCTGGCCTGGTTTCTCCCACTGCCCTCCCTTGCAGACCTGGTTCCTTCCCCTCTCCCCCAACTAGCCTCCCCTGCAGGCTGATCTCCCCCAACTGCCCTTCCTTGCAGGCTTGGTCCCTCCCAACTGTCCTCCCCTACTGGCCATCTTGTGGTGGTCATCTTGTGTCCACATGGGGACAACCATCTTTGACCACATGGGGCTAGTCATCTTGTGTGTTGGAGTGAGGGTCAATTTGCATATTATTCTTTCAGTAGATAGGTTTAATTGTGACGGAAAGAATTAGACTCAGAGTATGTCGTATCAACAAAACACTAAGTGGTGACAAGGAATTATTCTACATTATATAAGAATGAAGGAAAGAGAAAAGGCAAGGTATGATTATTAAAATGCATTATCTTGAGGAAAAATCCAAGATGGCAGTGGAGTAGGTAGAAGTTAATCTCATCTCCTCCCAGGACCAAACCGGAATTACAACTAAAATATAGAGCAATCAACCTAAATAACCAACTAAAGACTAGCTTAAACGAAGCTACCTCAAAACTGGCAGGAAGGGCAAAGATGAGAAGAAGGCTGCTCCCTTTCCCCACACCAAGGTGTGGCTGCTGAGAATTCAGAGGGATACCTCAGGTTCACTGTTCACCCCTGAGGAACCTGGGGTCTCAACCATGGGCTGTACATCCCTATCCAGAGTGCCAGGGCTGGAAGAGCACCTAGATGCATCTCATAGTGTTAGTGTGCATTCTCACCACAGGACAAGAAGCCTAGGTGCTTCTTAAAGGGTTGGTACACAAACCTCATTTCCTGCAATTCAGCCTGGGATCCCACAAAGAGAGGGTGGAGTGGAATATAGTTTTGTAAGGAGAGACTGGGATGTGTGAATCCAGTGAGAGAGCTGAAAGAAAACACCGACTAGGGTACCTCCCACAGCATCCCCGACACCACAGAGGCTGTCTTTCTTGGATAGAGTTCTACCATTATAAGACATCAGCCTGGGAATACAATAGCCCCACCCTCCTGACTTCCTACCACCTAACCCTGCAGAGCTCATGCCTATGATGGAACCTGGGCCCGAGTGTAGAGGTCTAGGGGGATTAGGAAGATGTCACTGACTGAGTTGCATGGGTCTGGAGTGGGGGGGGCCATTCCCCCACCTTTCTGCAAGCTTGACCAGCGTACTCACTCATAGGAAATCCACTAGCCCCACCCTCCAGAGTTCTGGTAGACCATTCAGCTGAACTCTATCTCTCCAGGAAGTTCAGGTGGAATCCAAGACAGACTGATTTGTGTGGCTCTAGGATGGTGGCCATTTTTCCTTCACATGCCAGAACAATGCAGTGCCCTTCATTTACATGGCAAGATCTTGCTCGGTTTGGGCCTAATGAAGTATTCTGGCCTCCCCCTTACCACTTCCTAAGATTCTGTCCTATCACAAAGAGCTGCAGGCAATTGTGGGGAGGCTGCTTAGCCTCAATGTACACTAGGACTTTTATTGAGCTGCCTCAGATCTAGCACTGGCACTGAGTTTGAATCTGTATGAGTCTTAAATCTGTATCAATCTAGAGAACACCCCTCTCCCTACCTGGTGACTCTTTGAAAACTTACTCATACAGCACACATACAACCAGAGGCGCTTTTAGTGACTGAGTCTAACAGGCAATAGGCAGGCAGAGACAGACAGAGATGGACCTTTGGATGCCTTGGACCTTTTACTGACCTGCCCCTGGGTGCAGTGCTGGTGGAAACCAGCCTTGGTGCACAGGATACCTCTTCCCCCATACACCCAAAACAAACACATGTAACCACAAACTGCAGGTCACTTTGTAGCTCCCAACAGGTGGCTAAGGCCAAGTCACAGGCAGAGTCTGACATTGATCTTTACCAGACTCCCTTCAGAGAGGTCCAGAACCAACACAGCTGTATAAAGCTTCATACAACATAAGAGCAGGATCCAATGAGCTTCACAACAGGCACATCCCAATGGATAGCTCAGCAAGCACCAGACCTGCTAAGGAGAATGCCGCTTGGTGTGGGAACCCACCAAGTAATTTGTACACTGTGGTTGGGGTCAATCCTCACACCTAGCTAACCAAGTTTGCCCCATGCATGAAAGGGCCAATAGCAGTTAAGACTCAATTACAATAGGATGGCTCACATAATCAATACAAGGGACATATCTAAGGTGAATAAGGAAGACTTAGGCCACTAGGTTCCACAAACAACTAACACATAGGTTACCCTACAAAGCCTGGGAATAATAAGATATCTACATAATACACAGAAACAAACACAAAGATGCAGCTAAAATGAAGAGAAAACAAAACATTCCTCAAATGAAACAATAACAGAAACCTCAGAGAGAGAGAGAGAGAGAGAGAGAGAGAGAGAGAGAGAGAGAGAGAACTAAATGAAATTGAGACAGGCAATCTACAAAATATAGAGTTCAAAAAAACGGTTATAAGGATGGTAAAAAAAATTAGTGAGAACTTTAGCAGTATGAAAAAGGACAAAGAACCCATAAAAAATAACCAGTGAGAAATAAAGAATAATATCCATATATATAAAAAGCCAGTGGCCATAATGCTGTAATGCCAGAATGACCAAATGACTAATCACCAGAAGGTGCATTTATGGGTCCCACCCATAAATGGGTGGCACCACAGAGTCTGGGGTCCACTCACAGGGAACAGCAGAGTCTGGGGTCTTGCCTATGATGGAGCAGCAGAGTCAGGGGTTCTGCCCACAGTGGCACGGCCCAGTCTGGAGTCCCGCAGTGGCATGCCAGAGTCTAGGGTCCTGCTGGTGCAGCAGTGTGGGTCCCACTGTGCAGAGGGTCTCGGTCTTGCACGATTTCACATGCTAGGCCTCTAGTGTGTGTGTGTGTGTGTGTGTGTGTGTGTGTGTGTGTGTGTGTGTGTGTGTCACACACTAGAGGCCCAGGGCATGAAATTTGTGCACGGAGAGCAGGGAGTGTCCCTCAGCCCAGCCTGCACACTCTTCAATCTCAGACCCTTCGAGGGATGTCCAACTGCCTGTTTAGGCCCAATCCCAGTAGGATTGGGCCTAAATGGGCAGTTGGATATTCTTCTCATAATCCAGGACTGCTGACTCCAAACTGCTTGCCTACTTGCCAGCCTGATCACTCCTTAACCACTACCCTGCCAGCTTAATTGATGTCTAACTGCTCCCCTGCCAGCCTGTTTACCCTCACCTTCCCTCCTCTGCAGGCCTGGTCACCCCTAACTGCCTTCCCCTGCAGGCTTGATCGTCCCCAACTGCCCTTCCTTTGTAGGCCTGCTCCCTCCCAACTATCCCCCCCCCCCTGCTGGCTTGGAACCTCCCAATGGCCCTCCCCTGCTGGCCTGATCGCCCACAACTGCCCTCCCTTGCAGGTCTGGAACCCCCCAACCACCCTCCCCTGCTGGCCATCTTGTGGTAGCCATCTTGTGTCCACATAGGGGCAGGATCTTTGACCACATGAGGGCAGCCTTCTTGTGTGTTGGAGTGATGGTCAATCTGTGTATTACTCTTTTATTAGATAGAATAGAGGCTTGGTGCATTGGTGGGGGCCAGCTTGTTTGCCCTGAAGAGTGTCCCGGATCAGGGTGGGGATTCCCTTGGGGCATGGGGCAACCTGGGCAAGGGGCCTATGGTTGTTTGCAAGCTGGTCACACCTCCCAGCAATACAAGCAGAGGCCCTGCGATCTGGGATTAATGTTCTACAATTAAAACTTTGTAGCCTAGAGTGGAGCCAAGCCTTCTGCTTGCTCCATGGTGACAGCCATTTCTGTTTAAATTCTATAATGGAAACTATGTAGCCTAGAGTGGAGGCCTAGGTGCTAGGGCTACAGAAGCTTGGCTTCCTCCATTGCCTGGGCAACCTTAGCCTCTGCTCTCTCCAGCTCCATGGCTGCCACCATTTCTGTTCAGATTATGTATCTTTTATAATTGAAACCTTGTAGCATTTAGTGGAGGCCTAGGCCGGCAATGGCAGGTGAAAAGCTTGGCTTCCTTCATTGCTGGGGAAACTCAAGCCTCCCTTCTGCTCTCTGTGGCAGCAGCCATCTTGGTTGGGGTTTATTTGCATAATTTGCTCCTAATTGGCTGGTGGGCATGGCTGTGGGCATCGCTTGATTAGAGGTACTGTCAATTTGCATATTACTCTTTTATTAGATAGGATATCTTATCTAATAAAAGAGGGAATATGCTAATTGACCCTCCCACTGTCACAAATATGGCAGCATCCACAGCCAATAAGGAGGAAATGTGCTAATTGATTACCACTCCTTCAAAGATGGTGCTACCCACAGCCACAAGATGGGTGCCTAGTTCCCTCAGTCCCGCCAAGGTGGCAGGTGGTAGGCCTACCTGCCTAGAGTCCCCCAGTTCCCTCAGCCTCCTAGCCACCTAGGGCCAGCCCTCACATGGTGGCTGCCCCACCATCCAGAGCCAGCTTGAGGATCAGGTAACCATGGCTAGCCAAGGCTTGCGCTGCTGGCAGTGGCAACAGCAGAGGTGTGATGGAGGCATCACCTTCCTCTGATCACTAGGTTGCCTCCAACCCCTGAAGGCTCCCAGACTGTGAGAGGCCTCTAGTGTGTATGTGGCAATTGTTCTTGGCACTGACACCACAAGATGTTGAAAGGTGATGCAAGGAATCTGACACCAGGCCTGATGAATAGTACTGTTCAGTTCTGTGAGATTTGATGATTGTGGAACCAGCTGCCTGATGACTCTTTTAACTTCATCCTACAAATGCTCAATTGGATTAAGATCTGGTGCTTGTGGGGGCCACCTAAGAAAGGTAAAATCTCCTTCATGTTCCTAAAGCCACTCCTACACAATTCGAGCACCATGGCATGGCACATTGTCTTGTTGTAAGAAGCCATCTCCACTGGGATATGCCATCAACGTAATAGGATAAACTTGATCAGCAACAATACTTAGGAATGTTGTGCTATTCACACATTGTTCCACACAAATTAAAGGGCCCAAATCATGCCAGGAAAACATGCCCCAAACCAAAACACTGCCCCACCAGCTTGAAGGGTTGTACTCATGCATGTAGTGTGCGTGCTTTCATACTGTTTCCATGAAATTCTCACTCTGCCATCTGCATGAAGCAACTGGAAACATGGTTCATTGGACCACATGACTGTTTTCCAATGCTCAACTGTCCATTCCTTGTGTTCTTGTGTGAATTGGAGACGTTTTATCTTGGTAACTGCAGACAGCGAAGGTGCTTGAACAGGCCTTCGGCTTCCATAATCCATATGATGCAATGTACAGCTAGCTAATCTGCCTGCAAATGTCAGATGGTTATAATATCCTAATATATAAAAACCCACCAGAAGTCAGTTCTGCGGTCAGTGCGGGGTTGCTATTGCAACCCCACACTGACTGCCACAGGCGATGAAGTCTAGAGAGAGGTCTGGAGAAAGGCCTGGAGAGAGAAGCAGGGTCTGATCCACAGCCTCCATGGCTGCTGTTGATCAGTTCTTGCCTCTCTCTTTCTCTCCAGGCCTTGGCAACAGCCACACCTCTCTTTCTCTCCAAGCCTCCTCAGGGGCTACTTATCAGCTCCACCTCTCTGGTCAGGCTCAGAGATGCAAACTGGCATAGAAACTGACCAATCAGAACCAAATATGAAATTCTCACCCCTACTGAGGGAGGTCTCCTACCCCCACGGCTGCTACGCCTCCCACGCACAACTCAGACTGGGACCCAGGTGGTAGACAGAGACTCAACCAGCAATAGCTGCCCTATATCTAAATTTAATTTATTACAAGGAATTCTGAGGACCTACTCAAAAATGCAAATATTCCTTTCCACAAGTATTTACTGGGTAAACTAAGATTTCTGCTTGAGTATTAAAATTGACAGTAAAATAGTAATCAAGTTTTCAGATTAATTTAAATTGGCCAAGTGAAATAAGTGAATACTCAAGAAAATCTAACTGTACTGGACAAAAAGCTTTTCCTAAAACATTAACTAAATTATCTATTAGTAGTTCATCTCACTGCAAAATTGCCTAACATCCAAAGAACCTAAAGTAGTAATATTTGTATGCAAAAATTATAATTTAAAATTACCAAGACTGCAAGATAAAATTTCCGAAAGCCCCTATTAACCAAAACAAGGGGGGTGGGGGACAATGAGGTAATATCATGTAAGGAAAAATATCCTATAAGTAAAATACATGTAGAAAATTCTTACTCCAGAAAAGAAAATTCCATTTGTAAAACCAGCTGCAGGACACCCATAAAAAAAAACACACATGGTGTCAAAATAAGCCAAAGGAAAATCATTTAGGCAAAAATAAAAAGAATCCCAAGTCTATTTTGCAGAGAGGATCCCTTTGTTAACCTTTGGTCGAGAATGTGTTTGTGTGTTTGCAGAGAACAACCCCAAGACCATGTGGGTTCCTGCGACAGTGAGGAACTGACGGGCCTGTTCCATCCACGAGAACGGTCCAGAGATGGCGGACGCTGACGACACCTTGCCATGCTAGCAGTCGGCAGCTGTGTGTGGCTGCAGGCGGCCCAGGAACATACCAGAGAGGATGGATCTTGCATTGCCAAGGTGTGTCCACCATCTGGATACCATTGCTGACATGTACACACGAAGAACTATTTGACATTGAAACTGGGACTCAGAACAGCTGGACATTGAAAGTGACACTCAAACTTTTTTTGCTCTTATACGTTTGTTTTCAGTATGCAGAGGCAAGATATTTTTTAAGAAAAGAAACAGGGGAGAGTGATTGATATAGAGGCAGGGTGGCCTCGAACAGGCTGTCAAGCTACAGGAGGAAGGCTGGAGTGGAGGGGAGGCAGATGCTGGGGGAGATCAACCGAAGGACTTGTATGCATACATATGAGCATAACCAATGAATGAAAGACTCTGGGGTGGGGAGGGAGGCAGGTGGGGACATGTGCTCGGGGGTAGGGGAGGCTGGGGGGAGGATATTGGGGGGGGGGAGGAAAACATATGTACTACTATTAAATAAGTTATATTGTAAATAAAATTTTAAAAAAAGAACCAAATATGAGTCAACTGTGAGGAGCCAATGGCTGCCTAGGAGGCAGAGCTTTTAATGCTGAGTGACATAAACTGACCAATCAGAACCTAATCTGAGTGAACTGCGAAGGCAGATGCTAAGGTGGGGGCTGAAGAGGTGTTTTAAGGGCAACAGCTGTTTGGTGTAAGGTGTAAGAAAGTGGTTCAAATTTTTAATCACCAGTTTTGGGAATAGAGTGCATATGGCTGGCTATCAGTCCAGATATAGGGATTATGTATTTTTGTTTCCTAAGAGCATCTCCTCCTTCTGGTAAAGGCTTCCCCCGCACACACACACACACCCCATTTAAGCAATCCTATCCTATATAATCTATCTATACTAATAAAAAGGTAATGTGCTAATTAGACCAGGTCAACTGGCCATCTTCCAGGAGTCAAGTTTTTCCAGACAAAGCCATGGTGGTGGGGCTCTAGGCAAATAGGGCAGTTGGGGGCGAGATCAGGTTGGCAGGGGAGGGCAGTTGGGGGCGAGATCAGGCCTGCAGAGTAGAGCAATTAGGCACAACATCAGGCCAGCAGAGGAAGGCAGTTAGGGCTGATCAGGCAGGCAGGCAGAGATACTTAGGGGCAATCAGGCAGGCGGGAAGAGAGGCTAAGGGTGATCATGCAGGCAAGCAGAGGAGTTAGGGGTGATCAGGCAGGTGAGTGGTTAGGAGCCAGAAGTCTCAAATTGTGAGAGGAATGTCTGACTGCCAGTTTAGAACCAATCCTAAACAAGCAGTTGGACATCCCCCAAGGTGTCCCCGATTGGAGAGGGTGCAAGCTGAATTGAGGGAACCCCCCTCCATGCACAAATTTTGTACACTGGGCCACTAGTATAGATATATAAGTCTTAGCAACCATTATGAAGGAATAACTGGAATGACTAGTTGACTAGTCACTATGATATGCACTGACCATCAGGGATTAAATACTCAATAAAGGAGCTGCCCCCTGGTGATCAGTGAGCTCCCAAAGGAAGAGCACTGGTCAGCTAGCAGCTGGGCTCACAGCTGGCGAACACAGTTGCTGCTGTGGCAGCAGGCTCAGTGAGCTGGCATGAGTGGTGTGATGTCCAGCCCTGGCTTGGGCTCAGGTGCCTCCCTGGCTGCTTGCCACTTAGCACACTACTACATCACTCGGGGGATGTCCAACTTCTGGTTTATGCCTGATTCCCACACGCCAGCCTGCAGGGATCAATATCCCCTGAGGGGTCCTGGATTGTGAGAGGTCACAGGCCAGGCTGAGGGACACCCCCCCCCCCCATGCATAAATTCATGCATTGGGCCTCTAGCATGAAATAAATAATACACTAAAAGTAAAAAACAGGAGATTAGATGACGCAGAGGACCAAATCAGTGATTGAGAAAACAAGGCAGCATAAAACATCAAATCCAGTAGCAAAAAAGAAAACAAACTTGATTTCACACTTATTGCAGGTCTCACCACACAGCTAATGTTCTAGTTACCTGAACTTTGGTTTTCGAACTGATTTTATATTGAGGACAAGGTGCTGGGAACCCACCGGGCATCAAAAGAGCAACCAACTCCTTTCCCATCCTTGCTTCCTCAATGTCAATCCCAGCCTGGCCCCTGCTCTGCAACTTGCACTCCAGGCCGCTGGGCTCCTCTGACTATAACCCTGGTTCCCATCCATGGTGGGTCTAAACTGAAAAAGGAGGCTAACGTGCAAGAGAAGCAAAAGGCTGCCAAGTGAAGTTGAGGGGCAGCCCAGGCAGGCCTCATCTCAAGCTGTCCTCCCGGTTTCCTCTTGTCGTCTTTCTTCCCGCAGTTGCAGTTCCCGCTTAGGGGCTTCCATGTCAGCTGAGCTCGCAGAGGAGGGGCCTCTGCTGGTTTCAGCCTCTTAGAGCACTGAGCTCCCAGAGCCCCATGCCAGTTGCCAGGAAGTGGTTGCCATAGAGCTGAGCAGTTGTCCTGGTGTGCAGTAGCAAGAGGCTGAGAGTCAGAGATGCTATTTGTTATCCGTCCTGCAGACCCTGCCGGAGCTGCTGCCGCTATGGATGATCCAGAGGATCTGGTGTACCAGGTGAAGCTGGCCAAGTAGGCTGAGCAATAAGACGAAATGGTGGAATCAACAAAGAAAGTAGCAGGGATGGATGTGGAGTTGACAGTTGAAGAAAGAAACCTCTTATCTGTTGCATATAAAAATGTGATTGGAGCTAGAACTGAATGCAAAAACTGAATCTAGCTTTTTACCATCCTACCTAATTCTGGAGAATAATCAGCAGCATTGAACAGAAAGAAGAAAACAAGGGAGGAGAAGACAAACTAAAAATGATTGGGGAATATCGGCAAATGATTGAGACTGAACTAAAGTTAATCTGTTGTGACATTCTGGATGTACCTCATTCCAGCAGCTAACACTGGCAAGTCCAATGTTTTCTATTATAAAATGAAAGGGGACTACCACAGGTATCTGGCTGAATTTGCCATAGGAAATGACAGGAAGGAGGCTGCAAAGAACAGCTTAGTGGCTTACAAAGCTGCTAGTGATATTGCAATGACAGAACTTCCACCAACACATCCTATTCGCTTAGGTCTTGCTCTCAATTTCTCTGTATTCTACTATGCAATTCTTAATTCCTCCGACCGTGACTGCAGAACTGAATACGCTGAGTGAAGAAAGCTATAAGGACTCTACACTTATCATGCAGTTGTTACGTGATAGTCTGACACTATGGACTTTAGACATGCAGGTTGATGGTGAAGAGCAGAATAAAGAAGCCCTGCAGGATATGGAAGATGAAAATCAGTGAGACATAAAAGCCAATAAGAGAAACCATCTCTGACCATTCTACTCCTTCCCATCCCACGCCCTCTTGGAAATTCCCCTTTTGTCACTGAGAACTACCAAATCTGACTTTTACATTTGGTCTCAGAATAAAGGTTTCTTGGAAAAAAAAAAAAAAACAGTTTTCAAAAGTTAAAAAAAAAGAAAACAAATCAAAATAGTTTTAGGGACCTTTGGTACAACATGAAACATACTAACATTTGCATCATAAAAATACCAAAAGCAGAAAAGAGAGAGCAAGAGATTGAGCCCTTATATGAGTAAACAATGACTGAAAACTCTGCTACTTGGTCAAGAAAAAAGAGTCACAAATACAGGGACCTCAGAAAGTCAAAAACAAGATGAAGCAAAAGAGGCTCCAGAAACAGCATCATTATAAAGGCAAAAGTTAAACACAAAGAGAGGAATTTAAAAGCAGCAAGAGAAAGACAAGAGAATGCCCATAAAAATGTCAGCTGAATCATCAGCAGAAACATTTCAAGTCAGAAGAAATTGCCATAAAAAATTAAGGGATGAAAATCAAAGACCTACATACAAACTAGACTAATCTACTCTGCAAGGTTATAATTTAAAACTGACATTGAAATAAAGAGCTTTTTAGACAAATAAAAACTAAAGGAGTTCATTACTATCAAACCAGTAATACAAGGATTGCTAAAGAGTCTTTTTTAAAAAGGAATAAATAAAAAAGAGGAACATAGATGTAAAGAATGAAATGCCAATAATTATGTACTTATTAGAGGCCCATTGCACGAAGATTCGTGCAATAGGCCTTCCTTCCCCTGACTGCCAACACCGGTTTTCCTTGGACACCCGGGACCTGAGCCACAGCGGAGCCACACCTTCAGCCTTCAGTCTTCACTAAGGCGGAGCCTTTAGTCTTCACTCTGTGCCTGCATATGCAAATTAACCTGCCATCTTGGTTGGTTTAATTTACATACTCATGCCAGATTGACTGGTGGGCGTCATAGAGGTACAGTTAATTTGCATCTTTCTCTTTTATTAGTGTAGATATGAAACCAAAACATACCTTAAATAATGACAGAAATCTAGAGAAAGCAGAATAAAGTTGTCCCCCTACATGATATCAAACTACACTAGTAGGCCATAGTAATCAAAACATGATACTGGGATAAAAACAGACATATAAATGAAACAGAATAAAAGTCCAGAAATAAACCATGCTTATACAGTTAATTAATATTTGACAAAAGAGGCAAGAACATGCAATGGGGTAAAGATAGTCTACTTTATAAATGGTGTTGGGAAATATTGTACAAATACATGCAAAAACTGAATCTAGCCTTTTACCATCCTACCTAATAAGAGTAATATGCAAATTGACTGTACCTCCGATCAAGCCATGCCCACAAGCCATGCCCACCAGCCAATCAGGAGCTGGGTCGGAGCCAGCCAGTGAGCATATGGCCTGGGCTGGGGGGGCGGTGCCAAAGTAGCCAGGGCCTGGGGTGGTAGGGCCAGGATGAAGGCCAGGGCTGAGGGGGCAGGTCCAAGGTGGCTGGGGCCGGGGGGTGGGGTGGGGCTGAGGTAGCCAGCATGCATTGGCCAGGGAGAAGACCTGGGCCAGGCGGGCAGGGCTTAGGTCCCCGCTAGCTGAGTGCAAGCTGGCTAGGGCGAAGGCCCAGGCTGGAGGGAGCGGGGCTGAGGTGAAGCCAGCCATCAGCCCCATTGCAGGGTGATGGCTGGGTGCAAGTGGTCAGTAGGACATCCCCTGAGGGCTCCCAGTCTGTGTGAAGGGGCAGGTTGGGCTGAGGGATCACCCACCCCCAGGGCACAAATTGCATGCACCTGGCCCATAGTATATAAGAATAAACTTAAAATGGATTATAGACTTAAATATATGACTCAAAACCATAGAACTCCTCAAAGAAAACATAAGCTGTATAATCTAGGAAACTTTTCTCTATAATGTTTTTTTCTGACAATATCTTTTGGGTCAAGGGAAACAGAAGAAAAAGTAAACAAAACAGCAAGCTAAAAGGTTTTATTTCCTTGTTCCTCTACAGGAAAGGAAACTATCAACAAAATGAAAAGAAAACCCACTGAATGGAAGAACATATTCACCAATGATAATCTGATAAGGCTTTACTACCCAAAATTTATAAATAACTCAAACAACTCAACATCAAAAAAACAAACATTCCAATGAAAAAGTGGGCAAAGGACCTGAATAGACTCTTTTCTAATGAGTATATACAGGTAGCCAATCAACATATGAAAAGTTGCTCAATGTCACTAATAATCAGGAAAATGCAAATTAAAATAGCAATGAGATATCACCTCACTCCTGTAAGATGGGCTGTCATCAATAAATCAATAAACAACAAGTGTTGTCAGAGATGGGAACCCTCCAAAAGGGGTTCCTCATGCACTGTTGGTGGGTCCACTATGGAAAACAGTATATAGGGACCTCAAAAAGTTAAAAATGGAACTATCATATGACCCAGTGATTCCTCTCTTGGGTATATATTCCAAGAAACACAAAACATGAATTCAAAAGAATATATGCACATCTATGTTCATTGCAGCATTATTAATAATAGCTACTATTTGAAAGCAGCCCAAGTGCCCATCAGTAGATGAGTGGATTAAAAAAAAAAAAAAAAGCTGTAGCACATTTACACAATTGAATACTACCCTGCTATAAAATATAGTGAAATCTTGCTTTTTTTGGGGGGGGGGGGGCAGTGTGGAAGAACCTAGGGAATATTATATTAAGTAAAAGTGATAAAAAGACAAACGCCATTTGATTTGGCTAATACATGGAATTTAAAGGTCATTATAAATGATCAAACAAAACAGAAACAGATTCACATACAGACAATAGACTGAAGGTTGCCAAAGAGGATGGGATTGGGAACTGGATGAAAAAGGTGAAGGGATTGAGAAGTACAGAGTCAACAATATTTTAATAACTGTTAACATAAAAATATCAAATCTGTAAAGATTTTTTGTGAATTTATTTGAGCCAAACTGTCAACAATTTCTGGGAAGCAGAATCTCAATGGATTGGGATAATGCTCCAGAAGGGCAGTCACTAACTGGTATCTGTGAGGTCTGAAAGGTTGGCCATCGCTGCTCCAGGGAATGGAAGATTGTTGTTTTTTTAACCTATTTTTACACATTACAATAAAAGGAGGACAGGTAGTTGGGTTACAGGAAATCCATTGGGGATAGATTAGGGAGGCAGGGACCTCTTGAATTGGATAAAAAGTAAAATGATAGACACATGCTTCTTTTACTTAGTTAACAGTCAACAATGAACATAATAACAATAACAATGAAGAATTTCTGGGCTCTGTTCTGGTGCCCTGGGCATTTGGTTGTGCCCTGAGGGTTCCTAAAAAAGGAAGTTAAAGTGACCCTGACATTTCACAGGGAGGTTATCTGAGATGTAAAAAGACAATAGGCTCAGTTAAGGTAAAGAGTGACCTTTGACAGGGAAGATGCCAATTTAGGACCTGACTGCCCACCATCACTGCTTTTTAATTCCAGACCATCCTTTGTGGTGACTTTACTAGCAGGTCTTTGAGTTTGCAAGATGGCCATGCAGGCCTCCCCTGAGCTGGTCAGGTTAAGCACGTGGCCCCTTTCATCCACAGAGCTGCTGCTTACTTAGGAGAAGTATCAGTCATGCAGAAGCCAAATGTCTCACTTCCTATTTAATAGCATCACAGAGAACTCAAAGGATCAGATTTTCTTGATCCAAGATGATTATGCCTCAAATTTCAAGGTATAACTTGATGGTGCTTCTCCTCTTACACAGTAATTGTTAGGGCTGTAAGAAATGGCTGACAGAAAAGCCTTGTCTAGCTCCATTCTAAGCTGTGGGTTGAAGCATTGAGTTATATGGCACTTTTAATATCTTGTGACATGCTTGTCCCTGGGGCACTTCTTTGGAGGATGCACACCACCTATCCAAATACAATGACAATTTACTTCTCAGTAAATGAATGCTAATTAAAATGCTGGGGGAAAGACAGTCACAATTGAATAATGAGAATAATATAGCATGCTTTTGTTTAAAGCTTTTTGTAAACTGAATTTAGGAATCAAAAATAAGATCTCTAGAAGTTCACAGACAAAACCAACTCTCTTCACTACTTAGCTGTGTGTCACTAAGCTAAATCTGCATCTTTTTCTTTTCTCTTGCTTTTTGATGACAGCCATCATAACAGGTGTAAAATGACCTCTCATTACTGTTTTCCATGATTGCATTTCAACAAGTGTACATTTTTAATTGAATTTATTGGGGTGACATTAGTTAGTAGAATCATAGAGGTTTCAATCTGCATCTTGAGTTGGAATTGTTTGAAAGTTTTGGGAGAGGCTAAGTCTCACCTTCACATTTATCTCTTGGAAAATGTTTGTGAATCTGCTTCTCAGACCCAGGTTTTGTTAAATGTAGGGTGGAGTGGAAGCAGTGGTATGGAAATCTACTTTTCTTCACTCTCAGAGAGGTAGTTGTGATCTCCTCTCCACATTAAGATCTCTAGGCGGGAATACGCTTTGACATACTGAAGCTTTTATAAAACTGTAGAATTTGATAATGCCAAGATGAGAAGCATGCAGAAGGAAGTAAGCATGTGGTTTAGTGGAAAGAATGTTTAATTCTAATCTTAGCCTTGCCAGTAATTCAAGACAGGATGTAAATAATTTAGACCTGATCCTGATTGCTGAGTTAAGCCTTTTTTTGCAGAAAAAAAAGAGATGTTAAAATAACTTACATATATATATATATATATATGACTATCTTTAGGAGTTGGTTGACTCTGGTATAAATAATATGAGCATTTTATTAATTTTTCTAATTCAATGATTCTAATATATTAACAGACATATTATTAGTAAAATATAAATTATCTCAAAATACAAAATGCATTCTTCCTCCCAGAATCTGGTTTTCATCTGGTCCCCACCCAACTGCGAAGATAATTGGATTGACCTCCATGCCTCTCAGTTTCCATGTTTCCTTTGGCTCTTCCATTCTAGCAACAGTTCATTTCAAATGCTCCTGGTTTGCATTAAATTCAACCCATTCACTGTCCTTAAAGGTCTATGGGAAAAAATAAATTCTATTACCTCTTTTATGTCTAACAACTTTTGTAAGTACATTCTGAGCAATCTGGATTCTTTGATTGTGAAAAAATGTCCCCAAAGCCACCCATTGGGAGGCCTCCCACATGCTGACTAATCCCTCAGGGCGCAGAGGCCTGACAGCTCCAGCATGGAAATTTAGACACTCCTTATGAATATGCAACGACAATCTTTCACTTACAAAAAGAAACTGATATATCTATTATGTTCTGTGGTTAATCAAATTCACTTCCCTCTGCTTAGAGAACCCTCATCAAGAATATGTGCTGCTAAGCAAACTTAGCAGTAAGAACCAGGTTCTCAGGAAAATGACTGCCTGGAGGCTGGCCTGCTGAGCAGAAAGGACCCAGGGCATTTTCAGCCTCTAATTTGATTTCCTAGAAAATCTGAGCTCATCTTTTAGTTAAAGGATTTGAAAGTTGCCCTCACATTTTGCATTTTAACAAGTTAGAGTTTACACACACACACACACACACACACACACACACACACACACACACACACACCACTCCTACCAGGTCTTTCCTTTTGCTTCTGTAACTACTTCTTGGAAACCATCCAAGCTCAGGCCAATGAATGCATAATAGAGAAGCTGCTGATTTTCCCAGCATCTGGTGAATTCACAATTTTTATTGAACTTTACATAATGTATCATCAATATTCATTTTTTCATAGACATTTGTCTTAGTTATTCCTACCTCCAAGGAAACACTGTCAAGAGAAAACAGAAAGGACATTACATGGCAAACTTTTTATGAAGAGTACACAGGAGTAGAAATTCACTTCCTAATTTTGCAACTAAAATCAGTGCAACCTCAAAACATCATTTAAAACTACCTGTGCCATGGATTCTGTAGTCCCAAAATGGAGAAAAACACTTTCTATTACATCAAGATGAGGCTTCAATCCTTCCCACACAATAGCTTAGTATCTTTCATAACTACCTGGGTTATCAGATTCCATCTAGGTTAGTCAAATCCTCTGTTTTGAAGTATTTGGAATTAATTTCCTTTAATAAGTAACAACTTCAGTGGTTACAGCTCCTATTCCAGGCAACACTTTCAATTTTCCTCATGATGACATAATCCAAGGAAATGTGATAGATTTCAGGCATTTGATAATGCATTCTGATCAAATAATAAAAAGATTAATCTCTGATTTATTAGGTTTATTTTTAAAAACTACACTAGATTGTGAGTATACATTATAGATTGTCATATATTTGTATTTGATTGCTTTACTTCAAATAACATTGCTTTTAACCTTTCCTAGGATTATTTTCATATAATAAACTTGATTATAACATTACTAGTGACCTGGTGCATGAAATTCATCCACATTAAAAGGGGATTAATTTGAAAAATATTTTAATATTGCTATTTTATCCTTTATAATAGAAGTGTCAGAGATGAAAGAAAATTAATAAAATATATATGAAAATCTTCCTTCTGTCAGAGTCTGGAGCATGCTGTGGGACCCAGAGTCAATTCCCCACCTACCTGCGCCACCTCAAAATTGCATGAGACCCAGAACCAGCCTACACCCCCCATTGGGCAAGATCCAGACCTGGCTGGCCCCACCCTTGTCAAGCTCTGCTGGATGCAGGGTGCAGCCTCAGGGCCCCCATCAAGCCCCACAGAATATAGGGCACAGCCTCAGGTCCCCTGTCAAACTCTGCTGGATAGGGAGTGTGGCCTGAGGTTCCTCATCAAGCCCTGCTGGTCAGGGGGCATGGCCAGTGGTCACCCAGCCCAGCACCAGGGCAGGGGGCATGGCCTGAGGTCTACTGCTCCAGTCCAATGCCATGCAGGCTCAGGTCACTGCTGATTGCTTGTTAAGGCTCGTTACAGAAACTTGGCCTCCACTGTGGGTACAGCCATCTTGTGTTACCTCCACTGTGAGTGCTACCATCTTTGTGATGGCATAATGGTCAATTTACATATTCCCTCTTTGTTAAATAAAATGTGTCTACCTTCAAATAGTTTGTTTTGGTATTAATAGTATCCTATCTAATAACAGACAAACATGTAAATTGACTGTACCTCTGCTACACTCATAGCCAATCAGACTGTGTATGCAAATTTACTCAACAAAGATGGCAGTTAATTTGTATACATAGGTGCCTAGCGACTGTGTCCCAGGAACTTCCTTGCACCTAGGTCACTGTGATGTAAGCAATCAGAACCCAGGGGGCAGGGGCAAAGCCAGCAATTAGGCAGATTGCAGGGCAATCGCTGAGGGTCCCCTGCCCAAGGCTTTCAACCTTGGGCAGGCCAGGGCTGAGCCATCAGTAGGACATCTCCTGAGGTCTCCCAGTATGTGAGAGGCCTGGTTCATGGACCACCCACCCCTAGTGCACGAATTGTGTGCACCAGGCCCCTAGTCTATATATAAAACCATTTAACCAGTTGATTGTTGGACCAGTTGCTATGATGCACACTGACTACTAGGGCAGACAGATGCTCAATGCAGGAGCTGCCCCCTGGAGGTCAGCAAGCTCTCACAGCAGGAGTGCTGCCCAACTGATCAACAGACCCCAGATGCCAAGCTCATGACTGACAATTAGAGCAGTGGTGCAAGTCTCTCACTGTGACTGCAGCAACTCGGGCAGGTGCAGCAGGCCAGGATGCGCAGGAGAGAAGTGGCAGGCTCTGGCTATCCCTGGCTGCCTGGTGCTTTGCATACTGATACATCCCTTGGAAATTGTTGGACTGTGGGTTTCGACCTCAGTCTGACACCACCTCCTCTCCCCCCAGAGGGGTCCTGTATTGCATGACAGTGCAGCCAGGATGAGGGATTCCACCAGTGCATGGTCCATGAACCGGGCCTCTAGTTTAATATAAGACAATACATAACCACAACTGTGCTTTAAGACTTTTAAACTCTGCTTAACTCTGCACTTCCTGAGGGTGGGAACTGTGTGTTTTCTTTGTATTGCTGGCAGTTTTTGGCATATGCAAGTTTCTAATTAATCAGTTTTGATTAAGTAATAAATAAAAAGCATAATTTTGGACTGTGCTAGAACTCTTCAGTAAATATGAAACAAATAATGATTCTAATATGTAAGAATCTCATGTTGCAAAGGTCTCATGTTCATAGTTGGTATAAGGTCCTGTATTTTTGATATTCCAAAACCCGTTGGCAATGCCAATGCCTAGGTAAATATTTTCTGCTAAGTTTATCTCTAACATCATATGCATGAAATCAGTTTCTTTTATATCTGTTTGGCCATCTGATTGACATGGTTGATTAGTGAAGGTTTTCCAATAAAAGGGAGCTAATAGATCTTTGAGGCAAGTGTGTGTATCTGTGTGTGCATTTAAGTGTTTGATTTTCTTTTCTTTTATTCAAGTAGTTCATTAGTCTGCAACTAGTCCACTGTATCTCCTTAATAGTATGGGTCATGCCTTCTTCTTCAATCAACTGTTAGCATGTAATGCCCCTATCTTCTTTTCAGATAATTTGTATATGGCCTCTATCTGTTTTTTCCTACATCTATGGAAAAGTTCTTTGTGGGGCACTTATAGATTTTTATATTCAGCCATGAGTAAAACATGTGAATGAAAAAGTATTGAACATGTGTGTCTAAATTCCTAAAAGATATGCTCCTGAGGGTTGCCATAGCATAGATTAATGAAGGAGCCCTCCTCTAGTAACTGTTGGTATGGGTCAGGGTCTCACCAAAAACCTTCAGTGAAGCTTTTCATCCAACCTTCTTTTCTTGGAAGTGACTGACATCTCTGGCACTTCTGTCAACACTGTACTTACAGCTTCTGTAACATGATTGAACCTCTTCAAGGATGGTGAATGATGGCATATCTTTTTTTAAATTTTTTCTTTCATTTTATTCTCAATTTCTCAAAAAAAAATCATGAAAAGTCCAAGATAAGATGCTTAATTCTATGCAGGTGACAGTATAGTTATGTGAATTAGTAATTAAGTATATATAACTCAGTTTCTCAGAAGTCAAAGGTCCAGAGAATTAAAATCGATGATGGGGAGAGGGGTACACACTGAGTACCCATGGCATATTTGCTGGAACATCAGCTCTTCTGGGCCCACCTCTAGGCCCCTGGAGAGCTCACGTTTTTTCTCTGCAGGGCCAAAGGTCCTTTCTTACAGTGATGATCACTCTCTCCTCCACTTTAAGGCCTGCATTCTGGGTGATCTGGGATTTGATAATTTGAAGAAATTAAAGACAGAGAGAATCTTAAAAGCAGCAAGAGAAAAGCAATTACCTACAAGGGAATAACCATAAGAATGTCAGTTGATTTCTCAAAAGAAAATTTGCAGACTGGAATGGATTGACACAAAAGCATTCAAAGTGATAAAAAGAAAGAATCTGGAATCAATACAAATCTACCTAGCAAGGCTATCATTAACAATTGAAAGGACTACATAAAACATTTCCAAGCCAAGAAAAAGCTAAAGGAGTTCATTACCATCAAACGAGTATTCCAAAAAATGTTAAAGGGACTTCTTTAGGAAGAATAAAAATAGGAATATAAATATGAATTATAAAATGGCAATAAATTATTATTGGATTAAATGCTCCAATCAAAAGACATAGGGTAGCTGAATGGGTAAGGAAACAAGACCCATAACATGTTTTTAAAGTATCCACCTCAGAACAAAAGATACACACAGATTAAAAGTAAAGGAATGGACAAAGATATTCCAGTCCTGGTTGGCTTGCTCAGTGGTTAGAGAATTGGCCCATGAGTTTGATTCCCAGTTAAGGGCATGTACCTCAGTTTCAGGTTCCCCAGCCCTGGTAGGGGAGCATGAAGGTGGCAACCAATGAATGCCCCTCTCTCTCTTTTCCTGTCTCTCTCTCCCCATCTTCCCTCCCTTCCATGTCTCTCTCCTCTCTCTCTTTCATTCTCTCTAGAAATCAATGGAAAAAAATATCTTTGGGTGAGTATTAATTTAAAAAAAAAGATATTTCATGCAAATATAAATAAAAAAAATAAAGCTGGTATAGTAATAGTTACATCAGACAAATAGACTTTAAAACAAAGGTTATAATAAAAGACAAAGGATATTTCATAATAATAAAGGAATAAATCCAACAAGACAATACAAACCTTGTAAACATTTATGCACTGAACAAAGGGGCACCTAAAAATATAAAGGACAGATCAAGGGGGATATAGTTATAGTAGTATCCTTTATATTCCATTGAAATTGATGGGTACATCTTCCAAACATAAAATTCACAATGAAACAGTTGCTTTCAATGACACATTAATCCACATAGATTTAATTGATATTTTTAGAACATTTTACCTTAACTGAACAGATCATATACATTTTTCAAGTGCACAGGGGACATTTTCCTGGATAGATCACATATTAGGCCTCAAAACAAGTCTCATTAAATTTAAGAAGACTGAAATTATCCCAAGCATCTCCTCCTAACACAGTGATTAGAAACTAAGAATCAATTACAAGAAGAAACTGAAAATCACACAAATATATTGAGGCTAATTAGCATATTACTAAACAATAAATGGGTTAACAATGAAATCAAGGAAGAAATTTAAAAAACACATTGAGATTAACATAAAAGAAAACACAACAACCCCAAAATCTATGGGACAAATGAAAGCAGTCAGAACAGGAAAATTCATAGGAATACAGGCTTAACTCAAGACAAACACAAAATCTCAAATAAATGTGCTAACCTGAAAGGAACTAGAAATAAAACAAGAATACACAAAAATAATATGAAAGGTAATAAAAAAGACTAGAGCAGAAGTAAACATAGTAGAAACTAAAAAGAAAACATGAATATTAAAACCCATAGCTATATCTTTTAAAAGATAAACAAGACTAATAAACCTTTAACTAGACTCATCAAGAAAAAAAAAGGGGGACCTAAATAAATAAAATAATAAATAAAAGAATAGAAATAACAACTGACACTACAGAAATACAAAGCATTAAGAAAATCTTACTGCCATATGTCAACAAATTAAACAATATGAAAGAAACATAAATTTCTAAAAACATACAATCATCCAAGCCCAAATCAAGAAGAAAAAAACAAAAATTCTAAGTAGACTGATAAAAACCATGGATATAAAAGCATTAATCAAAAAGCTCCCACAAACAAAAGACTTTGACCAGATGGCTTTACAGGTAAATTTTACAAATCTTTCAAAGAAGACCTAACATCTCACCTTCCCAAACTATTCCAAAAATTCTAGAGGAAGGAAGCCTCCACAGATTATTTTACAAGGCCAGCATTAAACTGATTCCAAAATCAGACAAACACACTACAAAAAAATTAATTATAAGCCTATCTCCCCAATAAGTATATATGCAAAAAAAAACCTCAAAAATATTAATAGAACAAATTTATCAATACATCGAAAGGCCCATACACTATGATCAAATGGGATTTATTCCCTGGATGCAAAGATACTTTAGTATCCAGAAGTCAACTAATGTGATACACAACATAAACTAAATAAGTATAAAAAATATATAATCCAGCACCCAGTTAAGATAAAAAAAACACATTACAGTAAAGTAGTAAATAGAGGAAACATATCTCAATATAACAAAGGCCATTTATTATAAATATTTCCCTCTTTTTCTCTCTTTTCCACATCCAGCACAGCTACAGAGTAGGTTCCTGAGTCTTATCTGCGAAGCATTTTATCTGACCTTCAATTCTGAATGACAGCTTTGCTGGATAGAGTAATCTTGGTTGTAGATTCCTATTCATCACTTTGAATATTTCTTGTCACCCCCGTCTGGCCTGCATCGTTTCTGTTGAGAAATCCGCTGACAATTGTATGGGTGCTCCCTAATAGGTAACTAACTGTTTTTCTCTTGCTCTTTTAATATTCTCTCTTTATCTTTTGCCCTTGGCATTTTAATTATGATGTGTCTTGGTGTGGTCCTCTTTAGATTCCTATATTTTGGGGTTCTGTGAACTTCTTGGGCTTTTAAGTCAGTTTCTTTCACCAGGTGGGGGAAGTTTTCTGTCACTCTTTATTCAAGTAGGTTTTCATTGTCTTGCTCTCTCTCTCTTTTTCTGGCACCCCTATAATTCAGATGTTGATATGCTGGAGTTTGTCCCAGAGGCCCCTGACACTATCTTCAATTTTTTGGATTCTTTTTGGTTCTTGCATTTCCAGCTGAGTGGATTTTGCTTCTTTGTATTTCAATTCTTTGACTTGGTTCTTGTGTTCATCTGAACTGCTTTTAGGTCTTTGTATAATATTTTTTATTTCGTCAGTGTATGCTTAATTTCTAGTTGGTCCTTTTTCACATCCTCGTAGGTCTCATTCATTTCCTCGTAGGTCTTGTTCCTTTCCTTGTAGGTCTCGTTTATTTCCTCGTAGGTTTTGTTCATTTCCTTGTAGGTCTTGTTCATTTCCTTGTAGGTCTCGGCCTTTTCTAGGAGCCTCTTGAAAAACCTTATAACCGTGGTTTTAAACTCTATGTCTAGTCTTCTTTTTTCCTCCATTTCTTTCACACCTGATTTCTTTCCATTTCTCTGCATTGTGGCTGCTTTCCTGAGTTGGTCCATTAGCTTTGTGTGGTAGATGTCCTCTAAGGGACAGTGGTTCAGCCTCCCCAGTTACCTGAGGTGGATACTCTTACTGCAATTCTTTGTGGGTTGTACAGTATTGTTGAAGTTAAGCCCAGCTTATTGTTGTTAGCACTAGGAGGGTCTGACCTCCAGGTCAATTGGCTGTGAGGATCAGCTGTGTTCAGGTTGAATGGGCGGATTCTCCGAGCAGAGCAGGCTGCGTCAGCTCCGCCCTATGTTACATGTGAGTCTCTGAGCCGGGTGGTAATGGCTGTAGGCACCTCCTAGAGAAAGCAGCTGCTGGTCTCCACCCATTGCCAGACAATTCTGCCTCTCCCCAAATGAGTCTCCACACCCAAAGTCTCACACAGGGTTGTAAAACAAAGCAGTCTGGTGGTCTCCTGAACGAGGGAGCAAGTCATGATTCCTCTCTACGCTGTCACGCAGTTCTGTCCCCAAGTTTACACACAAACTGCTGTTCCAAGTTTATGTGCTCCTCAAGCTTGCAGACCTCTGCCGTGCCCACACCCAGGTTTTAGCGTGCCTACCTCGGACCTCAGACCTCGCCTGGAACTGAGGAATCAGTGCAGTGGGACGTCTTTGCCCTCCCTGTTGGAGAAATACAGCCGGGTTGGCTGCCGCCCACCCTTTTCCGCTAGCACGCATGGCTCCAAACCTCTCTCCGAGCTTTTATCATCAAGGCTGCATTCTGCCACTCCTCTGAGGCACAGTGTCCTATCTTTACTTTTATTTGTGGAATTTTCACTCAGCCAGCTTTCCGATGATTCTGGATGATGTTTGTCTTGTTGTTAAGTTGTAATTTTGGAATTGTTGTGTGGGACAGCAAAATAGATGTTTACCTATGCCACCATCTTGGTTTCTCTCCCCTTAAATGACTTTTAAAAGTTATTAAAGGCCATTAATTAGTTAATACCTCTCTATGGGAGAAATGACAAATTTATTCAATATACTTAGGGATCCTAAGAAAGTTTTTATTAAGTGTATGCAAAGACCTAAAGAGTCAATTTTATAATTCCATGACTTGCATGAAACAGCAATTTGCAACCATCTAATAAATATAAATGCCAAGCAGCTCGGGGCCATTTAGTAAACCCTGTCTTCTCTAAACCAAGGACACTTAAAAATGAGTAATTTACATTTTGCCTTCCAAACAGAAGGTATATAGCTTATGCCAAAGTACTCAAAAAGACTGATAGCAGAAATCTAATTCATGTCATTTACTGCCCACACCCTAAATCAAATGAAGTCCAGGGGAACTAATAGTTCAAGGATACCAGAGGCTTAATATTGTTGTAGAGGCTTGTCACTCACTTGGAATTACTTATTATGGAAGCATTTTATCCATGTTTGTGCTGATATTTGGCCAGCCTATATTCAGGGAATGGTATTAACTGCTGCATTAAAAGAGATATTATACCTCAGGCATTCAGCATTTTTTTTACAAATGGATCCTGTTCTGGAAAGGCTGAATTTGCTTGCTACAGCAGAGGAGCAAAGATCCTTCAAACCCCTTATATTTCAGCACAACAGGTATAAATACAAGCTCTTATTTATGCCTTGACAGATTTTGCTAGAGAGCCCATCAATCTATAGTGATAGTGCGTATGTGGTAAGTATGGCCAAAATTATTGAAACAGCTACTTTAGGGCACACTAATTTGAAGAAAATCTTTCATTTATTTTTCAGCCTTCAAAAGGTTGTTTGAACAGGACAATTTCCAAGTTTTATTGGTCATATTAGATCCCATCCTGGCCTTCCAGGTGCCTTGGATGCAGGTAATGAGGAAGTAGATTGCCTCATTGCCTCAGTAAAGGAAGTTATTCCATTTTCCATGGCACAGGCCTCGCATGCCCTACATCATCAAGATGCCTCTGTCTTGCACAAGGAACTCCATATTTCCGGAGAGCAGGATCTCCAAGTGTTAATCAATGCCCTCAGTGTGTTATCCACCTCCCTGTGTCGGCATTAGGGGTAGATCCTCGAGGACTTAAACCTAATCAAATCTGGCAAATGGATGTCACTCATATACCTAAATCTGGCAGATTTTGGTGGGTACATGTCTGCATAGATACATGCTCATGCTTCATTTTCACTACTCCCTAAACAAGGGAAAGTGCAAAGCATGTAATTAACCACTGCCTACCAGCTTTTCCAGTCGTAGGATCTTTCTTAGAGATAAAAACAGACAATAGACCTGCATCCACGAGTTCTGCTTTTCAGCACCTTTGTCAGCAATATCAAATCTGTCATAAAACTGGTATCCCTTACAATCCTCAAGGTCACACGATAGTGAAAAGAGCCAGTCATACTCTTAAAATGCAATTACTAAAACAAAAAGGAGGAGATGGATGTTATCTGTCACCTCAAAACAAACTCAGTCATGGTCTTTATACTTTAAATTTTTAGAATTGTGATGCAGAAGGAAAAGCAGCAGGCCTCCTGTAAAATAACCTTTGTCGGGTTAGCCTGGTGGAAGGATTCAAAAACCAAACAAGAGTTTTACCAGATTCAGTAATGATGTGGGGAAGAGGTTGTGTTTTGCATATTTCCAGAAGGAGCAGTGCAGCCAATTTGGATGCTAGAGCATTTTGTGTGTCACCACAGTGGACCCAGAGAAGCTCATTTTCCCTTCACTGAAAAAGACTGAGAGTTGTCCCAATAACAGCAAAGTGGAAGAAGAAGAATATGAACAATACGGAAGGGACAGAGGTGCCAACATGGGGTCAGCTGAAGAAGGTTACAAGTGCAGCCCAGAGAAACCAAGATAGTAGGCATAGGTAAATACCTAAACTGCTGCCTCACACAACAATTTCAAAACTACAACTAAAAGACAAAACATACATTATCCAGAACTACAGGAAAGCTTGCTGAGTGGAAATTCTACAACTAGAAGGAAAGAGAAAAGCACACAGAGACCCAGAAGAGCTGCAAAAGGCTGAGGCACAGAGACACGTGTGTGGAGAGGATGGGCAGCAAAGTGCCTGGCTGACTTTCTCTAGTGGGAGGGAGACAGAAGCTGCTTACTGCACTGAACCCCAGTTCCAACTGCACTGAACCCCAGTTCTGGGCAAGACCCTGGGGACCCAGACTCATATGGGTGGAATCTGGACTGTCAGCAAAAGAGAAAAGCACATGGAAACTCAGGGTTGCTGTGAAAGGCTGAGGTCTGGAGGGGTGCATGCAAAGAGGACTTACTATTGAGTGCAGTTGACTTTCTAAAGCAGGAGGGAGACCGAAGCTCCTGACTGTGCTGAATTCCAGTTCTGGGCAAGAATCTGGGAATCCAGATTAATTGGGGGAGAAACTGGACTATCTGGCAGCGGGCAAAACTCAAAGGTGGCTTTCTTTCAGAGGTGCTTGCAGCAATTACCAAGGGACACTGAGACCCAGGGGCCTCATAGGGCAGGGCTGACAGGAAGCCAAGGATGTCTGCTCAGCCCTGAGGCTCCGCCCCATCCAAGCTGAGCACAGAGGCTTTTGCAATTTTGCAAGTCTTGTCTCATAAGGTGGTCTCCAGCACAGAAGTTCTCCTAGTCTAGACACAGCTGATCCTCACAGCCAATTGGCCTGAAGGTCAATTCCTCCCAGTGACACAAACAACAATCAAGACCTAACTACAACAAGGCTCTACACACAGTCCACAAAGGGGGGAACGAAGAGGGTCCACCTCAGGTAACTGGGGAGGCTAAGCCATACTGCCCTAGAGGAAAACTACCACACAAAGCTACTCTACCAACTCAGGGAAGCAGCCAAAACGTGGACACAAAGAAACAGATCACAAATGAAATAAATGGAGAAAAGCAAACAAATGATACAGAATTCAAAACCATGGTTATAAGGTTTTTCAAGAATTTCCCAGAAAAGGCTTTTAAATTTAGCGAGACCCTTGAGGATATGAAAAAGGACCAACTAGGAATTAAGCATACACTGACTGAAATAATAAAAAATATTATACAGAGACCTAATAGCAAGAGGACAGAGGAACACAAGAATCAAGTCAAATATTTGAAATAAAAAGAAGCAAAAAACAGCCAGAAAAGCAAAAAAGAAAAAAGATTCCAAAAATTTGAAGATAGTGTAAGGAGCCTCTGGGAAAATTTCAAGTGTAACAACATCAGAATTATGGGGGTGCCAGAAGAAAAGAGAGAGCAAGATATTGAAAACCTATTTGAAGAAATAATGACTGAAAACTTCCCCCACCAGCTGAAAGAAATAGACTTACAAGTCCAGGAAGTGCACAGAACCCAAAACAAAAGGAATCCAAAGAAGACTACACCAAGACACATCATAATTAAAGTGCCAATAAAGAGAGAATATTAAAAGGAGCAAGAGAAAAACACTTAATTACCTACAAGGGAGCACCCATAGGATTGTCAGCTGATTTCTCAACAGAAACTATGCAGGCCAAACAGGAGTGGCAAGAAATTTTCAAAGTGATGAATAGCAAGAACCTACAACCAAGATTATTCTACCCAGCCAAGCTATCATTCAGAATTGAAGGTCAGATAAAGATACTTCACAAATAAGAAAAAGTTAAAGGAGTTTATCAACACCAAACCAGTATTGTATGAAATGCTGAAAGGTATTCTTTAAGAAGAGGAAGAAAAAGGTAAAGATAAAAATTATGAACAACAAATGCAAATCTATCAACAAGTGAATTTAAAAATCAAGTGAATTTAAAAATCAAGATCTGATGAACAGAATAAACTGGTTAGTATAATACAATCAGGGGCATAGAAAAGGAGTGGACTGACAATTATCAGGGGTAAAGGGGTGTGAGGGGCGCGGGAAGAGATTGAACAAAAATCTTACACCTATGGATGAGGGCAGTGGGGGGTGGGTAAGGGCAAAGAGTGGTGTGGGAACTAGGTGGAGGGGAGCAATGAGGGGAAAAAAGAGGAACAATTGTAAGAACAACAAAGATTTATTAAATTTAAAAAATAACAACTTCAGCCCAACAGATAGTAGAAAAGCAAGAAGATGAAGTTATTCCTTCAACCATGTTTCTGGCTATGCTAGCATTGGTTGGCTGCCAGTCTCCTGCAAAGTGTTACACAACCAATTCCGAGGACTCTTTGTAAATATACACCAGCAGCAAAAGAAACTTTCATTTAGTAGCTAAAGATGTTAACATGTCTGTAGTTTGATTTCTCTCATATTACTGTGTTGCATTGTTGTTGTTTTGTTATTATTTTAATAGCCAAAGTTTTGCTCTTGACATTCAAGTTTTAAAATGATAACATGTCTGCAGTTTAGTTTTTGCATTGGCATTGTTTGCAATTTTTTAATATCAAAGTTTTGGTTTTGATGTTTAAGTTTTACTTTTATTATAGTAGCTTAAAAACAAAAGAAAATTGAGATGTAGAGAGTGCCTGGGAAGGCACCTGAGCATTTCTATAACTATTGTCAGTTGAATCCAGTAGCGTTGGCAGAGCCATGTCCTGGAAACACACCTTGCCAGAGGCAGGAGTGTGGCAGCTTGACCTTAAGCCTACGCACTAGGGTTCAAGAATGCATATAATCTTTGTCTTGACCTTTAGTAAAACTTCCTGGTTCTGCTGTATAAAATAAACACATTGTATTGGCTCTGGCTCCCTGCCTAGCCATCAGAGGAAGGGGTCCCACCCAGTTATACCTTTCCCTACTGTATCTGTGTCTGCCTCTTTCATTTTCTCAATTCCCTGTCATCCCTACTCAGGAACCCACTCTCTAGCTGTGCTGGATGTGGAAAAGAGAGAAAAAGAGAGAAATATTTCTACAACCAAGATTACTCTATCCAGCAAAGCTATCATTCAGAATTGAAGGTCAGATAAAGTGCTTCACAGATAAGAAAAAGCTAAAGGAGTTTATCACTGCCAAACCAATATTATATGAATTGCTGAAAGATATTCTATAAGAAGAGGAAGAATAAAAAGGTAAAAATATAAATTATGAACAACAAATACACATCTATCAACAAAGGAACCTAAAAATCAAGTGAATTAATAATCTGATGAACAGAATAAACTGGTGAATATAACAGAATCATGGACATAGAGAGGGAATGGACTGACAATTCTTGGGGAGAAAAGGGGAGTGGGAGGTGCTGCAAGAGACTGGACAAAAATCATGCACCTATGGGAGAGGACAGTATGGGGGAGGTGAGGGCGGAGGGTGGGATGGGTGCTGGGTGGAGGGAAGCTATAGGGGAAAAAAAGGGCAACAATGTAATTAATAAACTGAACAATAAAGATTAATTTAAAAAAAGAAAAAATTATGAACAACAAATAAAAAAATAAAAATAAAAGTCATTTAAGGTCTTGAGGCAATCCTTTCATATTTCTGCCTTCTGAGGTCTAATTTAGTTCAAAAATATTTCTTTTAAGAGAAGAGAATAAATCCTTGAATCATTTCAGAGCCCTTGAAATGTCCTAAAGGTATCTCTTGATTACAGTCTTGAAATTTAACTTGGAAAGACTACTATATTTAACTCAAAGATTACATTATACCGCTTTAGTAATTATTTTTAAAAGACATCAATTAAATTCAAACTGGTTTAACATTAAAAATTTGGTTCAGACTGTTATGGACCAACCGAGAGTGACAACCACCAAGGAGCCAGATCAAAATTTTAAGAAGTCTTTTAATAACGAACTCGAGTCCAGGCCCACTGTCACAGCAGTGAGCAACGCGAGCCCCGAACCTTGGTAGTGAGCACTTTTTATCTCCAACGCAGGGAGATTTGGCAATTTGTGACTGGCCGGTTTCACACAGAGAAAGGTAGCTACTAAGGTCAGTTACAGTACAGGGAAGCGGGAAATTTTAAATTTTCTTCCTAGGCCGGTGGGCCCTGTTGACCCGGTATCTGGCCGTTCGGTGTTCTGGCAGCAGGATGTCCTCAGGCAAGGGAGGGTTGAGTAAATGTCATAAACAGCTAAAGGGGGTTTCGGTGGTGGTGTCTGGTCTGAGCATGATGAACCACGTCCTTCTCTTCTATCTTCCTCCCTCTCTGAGTCTGGCTATCACACAGACCACAGAATTAATTCTTATTCTTTAATTAGGCCAACAAAAAACTATTTCCTAGGTTGAAATTCCACCACACACAATACACATAAGGACCACTATATACTCGGAACCAGCAATCTCTCCAGAGAAAACACAAGAACCATTTCTCTCAAAGATGGACCTCCATACTCCATGCACTCTGCCATCACAACCACACAGTTTCTCCTAACCTACCTTGAGCTCCAAACTTCCAGAAGCCTCAAACTAGTTGGCAAGCCAAACACCTAGCATTTCTCAGATTAGCAACATATCTACATCTGTAAGGATATAGTTCAAACAAAACACAAGCCATACTCAATTAATAGATTCAATTCTATTCTCAAGATTCTTCACATGAGGCAAATCCAGACTGACATTTCAGTACCTTGTCATTTTAAAATATCTAGATATTTAGCAATGTTCCAAACTCCTTAAGTTATCAAGGACTTTAGAAAACTATGTTTATTCATATATAATTACCACTGAAAAAGATTTACCATATACCTTTCATTTTAGTTATGTATATTTTGCCTTAACAACTTTACTTTTTAAATCAATTATTATTACTTAAGGCATTTTCTTTGGTAAATTCTGGAACAAAGATAACATACTAACTTTTGGTGGCTTTAATGTTAAAGTATCATTTTATTTTATTTTCCTTTATAAAAACAGGAGTGCCCTGGGACCTGTGAGGCAACCTTGTAATACAGTCCATTATTATTCAAGAACTACCCTTTTTAAGGAAAATAATTATTTTGTTGCCCAAATACAGTTTTGTGTCATTTTTGCCATCTTTTGAAGAAATAAAAGTCTTGGGGTTTATTCTATAGAATCCATGAAGAGATATGGGACTCAGCTCAAGAGCTGCCCAATATTGGGTGGGGTGAGTCATTTCTCTTAATTTCTCTTAATGCGCCATTAGCCTTTATTCCAAAATTGTGAGGAATGTCTCATTTATGCAAATTTCAAATGATGGACTGGGAAATAAAAACAGAGCAAAAGTGAAACTTTTAATAACACTCCTGGGAATGGGCATCCATTTTACAGGGTCACCAAAAAACTAGTCAATGGGCTAGGGCAGTGGTCTGTAAACTCATTAGTCAACAGAGCCAAATATCAACAATATAATGACTGAAATTTTTTTGAGAGCCAAATTTTTTAAACTTAAACTTCTTCTAATACCACTTCTTCAAAATAGACTCGCCCAGGTCATGGTATTTTGTGGACGAGCCATACTCAAGGGGCCAAAAAGCCTCATGTGGCTTGCAAGCCATGGTTTGCCGACCACTGGGCTAGGGAATTTTTCAGTTATTTTCTTCTGTCTAGGGATTTTTCTTAGACCCTGTGTTATGGGCCACCTGTGCCACTCATCCATTTACGTGCTTTATGTCCCTAGAGCTGGCCAACACAGGTTTATGCATCACTGGTGAGCTTGGAATTAACTGGCCTTTGTTTAAACTTCCCTAGGTTGTAATATTTACAGATTTTACACTTTCACATTAATCTTAGAATCTTAAAATTTTTACACAGCACAATAAAATCATAAATCAGAGAAAAGAAAATTAAAGTTATAATACAGACACATAGAAGGAAATTTAACTAGCTAAGAGCTTCTGGTGGCCTAAGAGGGAAAGAAAAATATTTTTTTAAGATGAAGAATTATTGGCAGTTGTTGAGAAATTCCTTTAATCCTTTCTACTTGGTTCAGCCCAGTATACGTAGTTTGAGCCTCCAGAAAAATGAAATATGAAGTTTCTTTCATTTCTGGCCGAGTGCCTGAATCCAGCCATAAAGGCAGCTGCAAGCAAAACCTTCCTTATCGCCGAAACAGGTTTGGCTCAGTGGATAGAGCTTCGGACTGAGGACTGAAGGGTCCCAGGTCCAATTCCTGTCAAGGGCATGTACCTTGGCTGCGGGCACATCCCCAGTAGGGGACGTGCAAGAGGCAGCTGATCGATGTTTCTCTCTCATCGATGTTTCTGACTTTCCCTCTCCCTTCTGCTCCAAAAAATCAATAAAATATGTATTTTTAAAAAAACACCTTCCTTATCATCTGAGTCATCCCACTCACAGTGATGCTTGTCCCATTCTGCCTCAAACTCAATATAACTACTGTTCAATATTACAAGGTAAGTCTTTATCAGGTGTGCTCTTGATTGTAATCACAAGCAGAGGCAGAGGAGGTACAGGGGGGAAGGGGAGTGGTATGTTTAGACATATTTACCTGTCCACTTAGGCTGTAAAGTTGTGGCTACATCCTGCTTAGACATTCTTAAACTCTCCTGTGCTGGATCAAGGCAATCATGAATTAAACACCATAATATAGGAATAGGAATCTTCTCTGGACTTTCTGCTGTGTATCAGTCACACAACTGTTTTCTGACCTTTCCCCATATTTTAAAGTTGATGGTTTTCTCTTCAGAAAAACAAGGACAAGTTTCATTAACAAAAGTGAAGAAATCAAGAATCTGACTATGCTTAACAGAACATCTCTAACTTTAAGCATAGTTTTAAGCATTTGAGAGTAAAGGTCTCTTTCTTGATACCCTGAATATCCCATGTTTTACATCCAGTTTTTACAACAATCCACTCCTTACCTTATTTCTTTAATTTGTTGCGTGGTGCACTTCTCGGAGCGACTCCCTCTCCTGACTTTTGAGAATGCTCCAGTATTTAGGTCCTGGGATCCAGATACCAGATATAAATATTTCTCTCTTTTCCACATCCAGTGCAGCTAGAGAGTGGTCCAGTTCCTGAGTAGGGCTGATGGGGGATTGGGAAAATGAAAGAGACAGACTGGGACTGGGTGGAACACTGTCCTGTGATGGAGAGACAGAGACACAGAGCCAATATAGTGTGTTTATTTTATACAGAAAAAAAAAAAACAAAAAAAAAAACAGGAAGTTTTACCAAAGGTCAAGACAAAGGAGATTATGTGCATTCTTGGGTGGGACAGAGTCTTATTCATTCCTGGTACTTGACTAGATTTAGATAATGAAACCTACCCCCTGGCACCTGGGCTGAAGGTCAAGCTGACAACACTCCTCCCTCTGGCAAGGTGTGTTTCCAGGACGTGACTCTGCCAACACCACTGGATTCAGCTGACAATAATTAAAGAAATGCTCTCTCTACAATTTATGACAAATCTACAGCTAACATCATAATGCGGGGGAGGGGAGAGGAGGGATTTCATTGAAAATAGGAACAAGACAGGGATCCACTTTCACCAATCTTATGCAAAACTAGAGGTCTGCTGATTGAAATTCATGCACTGGGGGAGCCTGGACCCTCTCCAATCTGGGACCCCTCAGGATATGTCCGACTGCTGGTTTAGGCCTGCTCACTGAATTCCGTTCTGTCACACCAGTGGTCTTGCCTATAGTATATCAGTAAAGACTGTTTGCACAGAGCACTGTCTCAGACACTGTGAAGGACACATACTGTGGCTTTCCTTTTCACATTCTGCGTGTCCAGGGTTCCCATTTCAGGGTTCAGCGTCTGGAGAAAGCCGCACACAAATGAATAGAGACTCGAAAACATTAATTTTGGGGAATAATGGGGGCCAGGCAGGAGCCCATCTCTAGTGGAGGGACTGCCCCCTGCTCTGGTTTTCCTATCCCCTTTTATTAGGGCCAAGTGATACATCCATGTCCTTTAGGTCAGGAAATTCCAACAATGAAATCATCCAGCAAGAATTAACATAAGACAAAAGGTGTGGAAGCTTTTACAATTACCAATGTGTCACCTAAACAATATGTGAATAGTTCATACTTAACATAAGAATAAAGGATGGGCAACTATAGTCTCACCTAAACCATGAGTAAACAGTTCATACTTAACATAAGACTAAAGGAGGGGTAACTAAAGTCTCACATAAACAATGGGTAAACAGATCCATTAAGCTTTGACCAGGTTTCCTGTTCGTTCTATTTACATCTCTATTGGTGAGGCAATGTCTGGCTTCCTGCAACATACAATTAGTAAATGGACTTTGGCTGGTTGCTCAGTGATTAGAGCATCATCCCATAGACAGAAGGGTCATGAGTTCAATTCCCTGTCAAGGGCACATACCACAGTTGCAGATTCCATCCCCAACCTTAGTAAGGGCATGTGTGGGAGGCAACCAATCAATGTGTTTCTCTCAGTTCAATAATGGTTTTCTCTTTCCCCCCTCTTCCCTCCCTTCCACAAATTCACAATGGAGAAAATATCCTCATGTGAGGATTAAGAAAAAAAGAATAAATAATAGGATTCTCCACTCTTCACACACTTAAAAGTAACAGTTACTCAAAAGAAGAATAAGAAAAAACAATAGATCATCTAGGTCAGTGGTTGGCAAACTATGTCTTGTGATCCACATGCAGCTCTTTGGCCCCTTGAGTGTGGCTCTTTCACAAAATACCACAGCCTGGGCAAGTCTATTTTGAATAAGTGGTGTTAGAAGAAGTTTAAGTTTAAAAAATTTGGCTCTCAAAGAAATTTCAATTGTTGTTCTGTTGCTCTTTGGCTCTGTTGACTAATGAGTTTGCCAACCACTGATCTAGGTGGATGTGGGACGATATAATACCAAATTTGACTTTATGAATATAAATATATAGCTTTTAAAATGCTACAAAGTAAGAGCATGGTCTTCTCGTGGACTGCCCACATGTGCAAGGATCCCTACTTGAAGCACAGAGGCTAAGAGCTGGCAGCCTGAAGGCATGCCAGCTCTAGCTCCTCTCATAGATGAGGTTGCCTCATCTGGAAAATGGAGACAATAATGGCATCAATTCTAGGATAGTTGTGAGAGCAGTGGAGGAAAAAGGCCGTATGCTACCCTCACCAGCTCAGGGGAGGCCTGCATGGCCATCTTGCAAACTCAAAGACCTAAAGTTACCACAAAGGATGGTCTGAAATGAAAATATTAAAAGAAGTTATGATAGGTAGCCAGGTCCTAGGCCAGTATCTTCCTTGTCAAAGGTCACTCTTTACCTTAACTGAGCCTGTCATTTTTTTGCATCTCAGATAACCTCCCTGTGAAATGTCAGGGTAACTTTAATTTCTCTTTTTTCCAACCCCTCAGGGCACAACCAAGACAGAGATAATAAATCTTTCGTTGTTATTGGTATCACATTAATTGTTGACTTAACTATTCTGCACCCACCTACCTAAAATAAGTGTGTGTGTATCATTTTACTCTCTATCCAATCCCAGAGGTTTCCCTGTTTTGCTTTCTCCTATCTCCCTAATCTATCACCAATGGACTTCATGTAACCCATTTAGGGTCTCCTCCTTTGATTGTAATATATAAAACAAGGTTTAAAAAAACTGTCATTCTCCAGATCATTACCCTAATCTCTTGAGATTCTGCTTCCCAGCAATTGTCAACAGTGTGGCTCTAATAAACTCACAAAAATTCTTTACAGGTTTGAATGTTTTTATGTTAACAGGATTAAATGAGATAAAGCAACAAAAAAAAAGTTATGTCAAAATGCACCAATAGTAAGTTGTCAATAATAATAATAAACCCAGTTCTAGTTAGTTTGGCTCAGTGGATTAGAGCATCAGCCTGAAGACTGAAGGGTCCTTGATTTGATTTCAGTCAAGGGCACATCCCCAGGTTATGTGCTTGGTCCCCTGTAGGGGCCATGCAAAAGATAGCTGATCAACAATTTTCATCATTGATGTTTCTATCTCTCTCTCCCTCTTCCTTCCTCTCTGAAATCAATAAAAATATATTTTAAAATATAATAATTGTTCATGGACTGGGCACCATGGTATATACAAACACAGCTAATAACACATGTAGACTGTGACCACATGTCAGTCACTGTTCTTGGCATTTAATAAATTTTAACTCATTTGATCCTCATAACAGCATGGTAAAAAATTTACAGGTAAGTAAAATTGAGCTCAGAGTGGCTGAGTAACTTACCCATGGCCACACAGCTGTGCCAAGGGTCAAACGCAGACAGTTTGGCTCAGATTGTACTGCCAGCCACTCTGCAATGCTGCTTCTTGTCATCCTATCTAATAAAAGAGCAATATGCAAAGTGACCATCACTCCAACACACAAGATGGCCACCCCCATGTGGACACAATATGGCCACTACAAGATGGCCAGCCTGGGAAGTCAGTTGTGGTAGATTAGGCCAGAAGGGGAGCGCTGTTGGGAGGGACCAGGCCTGCAAGGGAGGGCAGTTGGGTGTGATCAGGCTTGAAGGGGAGGACAGTTGAGGGGGGTGACCCAGATCTGCAGGGGAGGGCTGTTAGGGGTGACTGTGTCAGCAGGGGTGAGCAGTTGGGGGGTGCCAGGCCTGCAGGGGAGGGCAGTTAGGGGTCACTAAGCTGGTAAGGGAGGGCAGTTAGGGGCAATTGGGCTGGCAGGGAGTCATTAGGCATAAATCAGGCTGCCAGGGGAGTAGTTAGGCAGTGATCAGGCAGGCAGGCGAACAGTTGGGAGCTAGGAGTCCTGGATTGTGAGAGGGATGGCCTAAATGTGCAGTCAGACATCCCTCAAGGGGTCCCAGAATGGAGAGGGTGCAGGCTGGGCTGAGGGACACACCTTCTTCTCCTGCCACCCCCCCCCCAGCACAAATTTTGTGCACCAGGCCTCTAGTAATGAATAAGACACAGTCCTTGAAAAGGATATTATAAGGCCAGATAGCACATGATAAGATTAAAGAGAAACACAAATAATGAAAGCATTGAAGAAAGAATTCATGAGAGTTATGAAATCTAAATGGATAATTAAGGAGGAGCTCACAAGGTTGAGGAAAAGAAGTAGCAGTGAAGAAGAGCAAGAGAACACTGTGTCATGGAAGCAAGAGGGAAATGCTTTGAAAGAAAGCAGATGAGTAACTAATTGCCAGCCATATTGGACAGCAATATGAAGTGGGTGAGCCTCCAAAGCAACTAAGACTTGCACAGCAGTGAGTACAGCACAGGGAGAGCAGAAATTCCAGAAGAAATGGACGGGAAAGCCAAATTACAGGGATGGTAACAAAAAGTAATGCTAGGGAATCTAGACTTATAGATTTTTAAAAATTCTTTATTGCTTAAAGAATTATATATGTCTCGTTTTCTCCCATTGACCTCTCCTTGGCCACTCCCACCCCCAGCAGATGTCCTCATCTCCCTAGTTAGTATCTGTGTCCATGTGTTATGCTCATATGCATGCATACAAGTTCTTTTATTGATCTCTCACTCCCCCCACACACACACACCTGCCTTTCCTTCCCTCTGAAGTTGGATGGTCTGTTCCATGCTTTTCTGTTTCCAGATCTATTTTTGTTCATCAGTTTATGTTGTTGATTATATTCTACAAATGAGTGAGATCATGTGATACTTATCTTTCTCCAACTAACTTATTTTGCTTAGCATAATGCTCTCCAGGTAAAACCATGCTGGTGTAAATGATCAGAGTTCCTTCTTTTTTACAGTAGTATTCCATTGTATGCATGTACCAGTTTTATAATCCACTCATCTGCTGATGGGCACTTAGGCTGTTTCCAAATCTTAGCTATGGTAAATTGTGTTGATATGAATATAGCAGTGCATATATCCTTTCTAATTGGTGTTTCTGTTTTCTTGGGATATATTTCTAGAAGTTGGATTACTGGGTCAAATGGGAGTTTCATTTTTAATTTTTTGAGTGTTAACATAAAAAAATTGAAAACTGTGAAGAATTTTTGTGAGTTTATTTGAGCCAAACTGTAGACATATGCAAAGAAGCAGAACCTCAAGGAATTAAGATAATGCTCCAGAGAATGGCGGGTTACATCTGTATTTATTACAATCAAAGGAGGGACTTAGATGGATTACATGAAATTCATTGGTGATAAATTAAGTAGGTGGGAGAAATCAAAGTGGGGAAACCCCTGATATTGAACAAAAAGTAAAATGATGGACACATACTTAGGTGGATGCAGGAACAATTAACATGATAATGAAGGAATTTGTGGTATCTGTCCTGGTGCCCAGCACATTTGGTTATGCCGCAGGGGGTCCAGAAAAAGGGAATACACAAGTTACCTAGACATTTCAAGGATGTTATCATAGATGCAAAAAGACAGATAGGCTCAGTTAAGGTAAAGGTTGACCTTGTCTGGGAAGATACCGGCCTAGGACATAAATGCCCATCATCACTGCTTTTAGATAAGGTTTAATTTCAGACCATCCTTTGTGGTTACTTTAGGTCTCTGAGTTTGTAAGATTGCCATGCAGGTCTCCCCTGAGTTTGTCAGGTTATTATGTGGCCCCTTTTATCCAGGAGCAGTGCAGGAGGGTTCCTTTTTCTCAGCATCCTTGCCGGTACTTGTCTTTTGTAGATTTGTTTATGATAGCCATTCTGACAGGTGTGAGATGGTAATTTTGTCATTTTAATTTGTCATTTTGATTTGCATCTCTCAGATAATTAGTGACTTTGAGCATGTTTTCATATGTCTCTTGGCCTTCTTATGTCCACTTTCAAAAAATGTCTACTTACGTCCTTTGCCCATTTTTGATTGGATTACTTATTTTCCTTTTGTTAAGATGTATAAATTCCCTATAAATTTTGGGAATTAGACCCTCATCAGATATAACATTGGCAAATATGTTCTCCCATTCAGTGGGCTTTCTTGTTGTTTTGTTGATTGTTTCTTTTGCTGTGCAGAAGATTTTTATTTTGATGTAGTCCCATTTGTTTATTGTCTCCTTAGTTTCCATTGCCCTAGGAGCTGTAGCAGTAAAGATATTGCTATGACATATGTCTGCTATTTTGCTGCCTATAAATTCTTCTAAGATTTTTATGGTTTTCCATCTTACATTTAAGTCCTTTATCCATTCTGAATTTATTTTTGTGTATGGGATAAGTTGATGACCTAGTTTTTGTTTTGTTTTGTTTTGTTTTTATTTTTTTATCTTTATTGTTCAGTTTATTAATTACATTGTTTCCCCTTTTTTATCCCCCTATATCTCCCCTCCACCCTGCACCCATCCCACCCTCTACCCTCACCTCTCCCTCCCCGCTGTCCTCTCCCATTGTTGCAAAATTTTTGTACAATCTCTTGCTGTACTTCCCACAACCCTTTTCTCCCCAAGAATTGTCAGTCTATTCCCTCTCTATGTCCATGTTTCTGTTATATTCACCAGTTTATCCTGTTCCTCAGCCTATCAATTCACTTGATTTTTATGTTCATTTGTTGATAGATGTGTATTTGTTGTTCATAATTTATATTTTTACCTTTTTCTTCTTCCTCGTCTTAAAGAATATCTTTTAGCATTTCATATAATAAAGGTTTGGTGGTGATGAACTCCTTTAGCTTTCTCTTATCTGCGAAGCACTTTATCTGACCTTCAATTCTGAATGATAGCTTTGCTGGATAGAGTAATCTTGGTTGTAGATTCTTGCTATTCATTATTTTGAATATTTCTTGCCACTCACGTCTGGCCTGCATAGTTTCTGTTGAGAAATCCGCTGACAATCGTATGGGTGCTCCCCTGTAGGTAACCAACTGTTTTTCTCTTGCTGCTTTCAATATTCTCTCTTTATCTTTTGCTCTTGCCATTTTAATTATGATATGTCTTGGTGTGGTCCTCTTTAGATTCCTATATTTTGGGGTTCTGTGTACTTCTTGGGCTTTTAAGTCAGTTTCTTTCACCAGGTGGGGGAAGTTTTCAGTCACTATTTCTTCAAGTAGGTTTTCATTAACTTGCTCTCTCTCTTTTTCTGGCACCCCAATAATTCGGATGTTGGCATGCTTGAGGTTGTCCCAGAGGCCCCTTACGCTATCTTCAATTACCTGAATTCTTTTTGTTTCTTGCTTTTCCAGCTGAGTGGATTTTGCTTCTTTGTATTTCACATCTTTGACTTGGTTCTTGTGGCCTTCTGGACTGCTTTTAGGACTTTGTGTAATATTTTTTATTTCAGTCTGTGTATGCTTGATTTCTAGTTGGTCCTTTTTCATATCCGTGAGGGTCTGGTTCATATCCTCAGATGTCTTGTTCATTTCCCTGAGGGTCTCATTCATTTCCTTGTAAGTCTCATTCATTTCCTGGTTGGTCTTGTTTATTTGCTTGTAGTTCTCCTTAAGTTCATCGGCCTTTTCTAGGAGCCTCTTGAAAAGCCTTATAACCGTGGTTTTGAACTCTATGTCTTGTCGTCTTTTCCTCCTCCATTTCTTTCACCCCTGATTTCTTTCCATATCTCTGCATAGTGGCTGCTTTATGTGGTAGATATCCTCTAAGGGTCAGTGGCACAGCCTCCCCAGTTACTTGAGGTGGGTACTCTTACTGCAATCCTTTATGGGTTGTACAGTATTTTGAGTTTAAACCCAGCTTGTTGTTGTTAGCCCTAGGAGGGTTTGACCTCCAGGCCAATTGGCTGCGAAGGGAGACTGTGTTCAGGTTGGATGGGTGGAGTCTCTGAGCTGAGCAGGCAGCCTCAGTGTCAGCTATGTCCTATGCGGTGCTCACGCGCACGCAGGTCTCTGTTGGATGGGGATGGCTGCAGACACCTCCAAGAGAAAGCCACTAGTCTCTTCCCCTTGCCAGACAACTCTGCCTCTCCCCAAATGGGTCTACACCCCCAAAGTGTAGCCCAGGGTTGTAATATAGATGATTTCCAGGACCTGGAGACAAGTTTCCAGGGGGCAAGTTGCGGGTTTGTGCAACACTTGCGCCCAAACTTCTTTTCCCCACCTCAGGGTTTCTCGCAGACTAGGAGTCTCTGCCGCGCCCCGCTTCCAGGGTGTGTCCCCCGGACCTCGGACCTCGCCTGGCACTGGGGAATCTGTGCAGTGGGACGTCTCCACGTACCCTGGATCTCGAACCTCGCCTGGGGCTGGGGAATCCGTGTAGTGAGACGTCTCCACCCTCCCTGTTGGCGAAATCCAGCCAGGGTTGCTGCTCCAGCCCCAGCCCGCGCACGAGACCAGGATGGCTCCTAACCTGTTTCGGTCTTCAAGGCTGCACTCCCGCCGCTCCTCTGAGTCTCAGTGTCCCACCTTTGCTTTTATTTGTGGAGTTTTCACTCAGCCAGCTTTCTGGCAATTCTGGGTTATTTTTGTTTTGTTGTTATGTTGTAGTTCTTAAATCGTTGCGCGGGGCAAAACAATAGGTGTTTACCTATGCTGCCATCTTTGTTCCTCCCCAATGATCTAGTTTTAATTTTTTGCATATGTCTTTCCAATTTTCCCAACACCATTTATTAAAGATAATGTCTTGACTCCATTGTGTGATCTTGCCTGTCTGTCAAATATTAATTGAACATAATGGGTTCTATGTTCTTTTCTATTGGTCTCTATGTCTGTTCTTGTGCCAGTACCAGTTTTGAGAACAGTGGTTTTTGTAATATAGATTGATATCTAGTACTGTGATCCCTCCAACTTTGTTCTTCTTTCTCAGTATTACTGCAGGTATTCAGGATCTTTTTTTATTCCAAATGAATTTTTGGAGATTTTGTTCTAGGTTTGTGAAATATGCCTTTGGTATTTTAATAGGGATTGTGTTGAATGTCTAGATTGCTTTGGGAAGTATGGATATTTTAATGATGTTGGTTCTACCAATCCATGAACATGGTATATTCTTCCATTTGTTTTTGTCTTCCTCTCTCTCTTTTTCAATGTCCTGTAGTTTTCTAAGTATAGGTTTTTTACACCCCTGTTTAATTTTATTCCTAATTATCTTAATTTTTTTGTTGCAATGGTAAACAGGATTTTTTGTTTGTTTGTTTCTCTTTCTGTGAGTTCATTATTGGCTTATAAAAAAGCCATAGATTTCTGGGTCTAAATTTTGTATCTTGTTACATTGCCAAAATCAGTTATTAAGTCTAATAGTTTTTTTGATGGAGTCTTTAGAGTTTTCTATGTATAATATCATGTCATCTATGAACAATGACAGTTTAACTTCTTCTTTTCCAATTTGAATACCTTTTATTTCTTATTTTTATCTTATCGCTATGGCTAGCTCTTCTAGTACTATCTTGAACAGGAGTGGTGAAAGTGGGCAGCCGCGTCTTGCTCCTGTTGTTAGGGGAAATGGTTCTAGTTTTTGCCCAGAGTACAATGTTAGCTGCAGTTTGTCATATAAGCCTTTTATTATGTTGAGGTATGATCCCTCTATTGCTGAAAGTTTTTATCAAGAAAGTGTGTTGAATTTAGTAAAATGTGTTTTTTTCTGCATCAAGTGATCTGATTATGTGATTTTTGTCTCTCAATTTGTTTATGTGATGTATAATATTTATTGGTTGACTCGTTTGTTGGAATAGAGTTGGTCATAGTATTTTTTTAACAATCCTTTCTATTTCTGTGGTGTCTGATGTTACATCACCTCTTTCATTTCTGATTTTTTTTTTGAGTATCTTTGCTTCTTGGTGAGCCTGGCTACAGGTTAATCAATCGTTTATTCCTTCAAAGAACCAGCTCTTGGTTTTATTGATCTTTTGTGCTGTTTCTTTTGGTCTCTATGTCATTTTTTCCTGCTCTGATCTTAATTATTTCCTTCTTTTTGCTCACTCTGGGTTTTTCTTGTTGCTCTCTTTCTAATTCTTCAGGTTATAGAGTTAGATAATTTATTACAAGTTTTTCTTGTTTTTGGAGGTTGGCCTGTGATGCTATGATCTTCCCTCTCAGGACTACTTTCACTGTGTTCCATAGATTTTGGATTGTGTGTTTTCATTGTCATTTGTTTCCAGGATGTTTTTCACTTCTTCTTTGATCTCTTTGGCAACCCAATCATTGTTTAATAGCATGCTATTTAGTCTCAAAGTGTTTTATATTTTTTATTGTTTTTATTGTAGTTGATTTCTAATCTTATGCCATTGTGATCTGAGAATCATATCATACCATGCTTGATATGATTTCAATCTTCTTGAATTTGAAGAGACTATCCCTGTGTTCCAATATGTGGTCTATCTTTAAAAAGCCCCATGTGCACGTGAGAAGAATGTATATCCCGTAGCTTTAGGGTGAAATGTTCTAAAGATGTTGATTAAGTCCATCTGATCTAGTGAGTTATTCAGGATTGCAGATTTTTTATTTTTTGTCTAGAGGATTTATCCAGTGATGTCAATGTTTTATTAGAGTTTCCTAATATGACTATGTTTCCCTTGATATCTTCCAGGAGTGTTTTTTTTAATGTATTTGGGTGTCTGGCATTGGGTACATATGTGGTTACCAGGATTAGATCCTCTTGTTGTAGTGATCTCTTTTTTTTTTTTTTTTAATATATTTTATTGATTTTTTACAGAGCGGAAGGAAGAGGGATAGAAAGTCAGAAACATCGATGAGAGAGACATCGATCAGCTGCCTCTTGCACGCCCCCTACGGGGGATGTGCCCGCAGCCAAGGTACATGCCCTTGATCAGAATCGAACCAGGGTCCCTTCAGTCTGCAGTCTGACGCTCTATCCACTGAGCCAAACCGCTCTCGGCTGTAGTGATCTCTTTAGTATGATGAAGTGGCCTTCCTTAACTCTTGTTATACCTGCACTTTAAGGTCTATTTTGTCATATATTAGTATTGCTACTCAAGCTTTTTATTTTATTTTATTTTATTTTATTTTATTTGCATTTGTCTGAATAGACTTATCATTTTAAAATGTGGTAACAAAAAGGAGACAATAGATGGATATTAGTCAAAGAAATTTCTCTCCTTCCAAACAAACAGATTCTATTTGTTATACAAATGCAACTTCTAAGTAGAGAAAGAGTAAAGCTGCAAAGGAGAGCTGCGGACAATGTGTAAGAAAGGAGATGGAGAGCTCGCATAGCCTGGCTGCAGTAGGGAGCACTGGCCTTGCCGGAGAGGAAGGCGCTTCTTCCTCTGATGCAGAAAGAGGGAGAGAAGACAAATGAAGATAGACACTGTGATATGGAGGAAAGTTGAGGCAACTCACATCAGATTATCCCAACCTTCTCAGCAAAGAGAGTTTTAGGAAGAGAGGTGAGAAAATTGCTGGATACTACCTAGATTTAAGTCATTAGGGAAAGTGCCATCTCCCCCTTTGGGTCCTGGCAAACTCCCACAATCCTTCAGAACTCAGCCCACTGCCTATAGCCTCCAAAGGGTGCAGGCTGTGCTGGGAGCTCTATCACCTGCACTTGTCCATTTATTCTTCTCTTAGGACTGTGCCGCATGCTAACCTGACCAGTTCAGGGAAGTCCTGCATGGCAGTTTTGCCAATTCAAAGACCTAAAGTAATCACAAAGGATAGTATGAAATTAAAACTTTAACTGAAAGTTGTTTATAGTGGTAGTCATGTCCTAGGCTAGTATTTTCCCTGACAAAGGTCACTCCGAGGCTATTGTCTTTTTGCATCTAAGACCTCCCTTTGAAATGTTAGGGTAACTTTAACTTCCCTTTTTCCAAACCTTTCAGGGCAGGACCAAATACCCTGAGGGCCAGGATAGAGACTATAAGTCCTTCATTGTTATTATTATTATTATCATGTTAGTAGTTGACTGTTAGTTATCCTGCACCCACCTAAGTAAAAGAAGTGTGTGTTTATTATTTCACTTTTTATTCATTCCCAGAAGTTTCCCTGCTTTGCTTTTTCCTGCCTCCTAGCAATGGAGTTTATGTAACCCACTTACGTCTCCTCCTTTGACTGTAATGTATAAGGCAAGGTGAGAAACTGCCATTTTCTGGAGCATTATTCCAATCTGTTAAGATTCTGCTTCCCGGCAATTGTTCACAGTTTGGCTCAAATAAACTCACAAAAAATCTTTACAGGTTTGAATGTTTGTTTATGTTATCAGGACATTATTCATGTGATATTGTAATTATTGTTATTATCTCTCTTCTAGATTAAGTCATTGCTGGTGTAGATTGCATTGTGTTTATTTTAATTTCTCTAACATCTAATCTAATTGATATTCAGTAAATGTGTATTGAATGAATAAATAAATTACTTCGTAAGCCATATACAAAAGAATTACAACTCAGTTTCAGAAATGAAATAAAATTTTAGAACCAGCATCTTTAATGTCTAAATTAATTTCAAATTGAAACTGTCTGCCCTTGAGCAATTACCCTAACCTTTTTCTCTGCATCTAATGGCCCAGGATCCAAATCCATGGAGCTGGAAGCTTCATTAGTGAATTCCAGTAAAGGGCTTTCTAAGTGGCAAAGCAGATAATCACAGAAAATGCATTTGAGGAAGAAGGATGACATGTATTCAACAGATAATGAAGGAGCTTCTTTCCGGGGTTTCCACCATATTTCAGGCTGATACAGGCAGCCCCAGGGGGGCAGGGCCCTCTCAGGGGCTCACATATCATGAGGTGCCAAAGTTGCTGTAAAAGACTTTGTTTGAAAGCACAGGATCCCTGACCTCTAATGCCTCCCAGCTCAGGGCCAGTCGGTTCACTGCTTACCTTTCAGCGCTGTCTGCTGTTCTGTATTGTGGCACTACCTTTAACAAAATCAACAGATCACTGGGATGTGCTTGACCTTTAGAAATACACTTGTGCTCCCAGAAGCACAGGACCATTTGTCACTGCCATTTACAGTGTTATCTAGGTAAATAGCACTGAGTAATCCCTAAAAGTAGCCAACAGTTCTTTCAATGTGGGTCCTTCAGAAACAACCAAAGTCTGGGAATATAATGTACAGCAATGTTACTATCTATAATAATAAAAGTGTAATATGCTAATTAGACCAGATCCTTCCAGACAACCTGCCAGATAAAGCTGGGGCTATGAGGGAAATCACGGTCCTGGCTGCCTGCTGGCAGCCAGAAGGAAACCTGGGTTCTGGATCCCAGAGGGATGTCGGTGCAGGCAGCCAGAGAAAAAGAGGCCTACTATTGCATTTCATGCATCAGGCCTCTAGTAAGTAAAAATACTGTATTACATATTTCAAAGTTGTCAAGAGAGATCTTCAAAATTCTCATTATAAGTAAGAACAATTTTATAACTATATATGGTGATGAATATTAATTAGACTTATTGTGATGACTATTTTGCAATATATACAAATATCAAATCATGACACTGTACACCTGAAACTAATATAATCTTATCTATTGACTAGAGACCCCATGCACAGATTCATGCACTGGTGGGGGATGTGGCCTGTGGTGATTGTCCCCAGCCTACTGTGGGAGTGCCATTCATACTGGTTAGCCAAGCAGTGCTTCCACTGTGGGAGCACACTGACCACAAGGGGGCAGTTTCTGCATTGAGTGTCTGCCCCCTGATGGACAGTGTGTATCATAATGACTGATCTACTGGTCGTTCTGGTCATTCTGCTGTTCAGTCACTGGGCTTTTATTACATAGGATTATACTTCAATAAAAACTTTCTAAAAAATTTAAAAAATAACAAATTTATGGATGACATATTTATACTTATTTATAAGACCATATAAATATAAGGTGTGATGTATTATAAATTGCTAGTCTTAATGTAGAGGAGCATTTCTATGGAGCAGGTAAGTGAGATGATAATTCTAAAACTTATGTTTAATTAATATTATGGTTCCCCACTAAATACACAAATGCAAATACACACATACACGACTGTCCCTAAAAATAATTTTTCTGAAGAAAAATTGATAATTAGTTTGCCCCTCAAATATATACAAGTAAGCACTATGTGTGATAATAATGGATAAAATAGTCTAGAATTTTTAATTGTCATAATTAATCAGAAGAACAGATCAGAGTTGAAAAAAAAAGATAATTGGATCTGATTGACTTGTGGTCAAGATGGCAGACAGATAACTGTTGGGCTTACCTTTTCCTATGACCACATAAAAATTACAACTGATTTATAGAAAAGTCATCATTGAGAACCACCTTAGTACTTTCTGAACAGAAGTACCATAACTAAGGGCATAAAGGAGAGCCATGCTACAGGGAAACTGGTAGTCAAGGTAGAGATATCAATAGCATTTCCCACACCTACAGCATGGAGATGAAAAACAGAGAGGAATATCTCAGCTGCGTAAGTCCCCCTCTTTGCTTCTAAGGGGGAACTAGTGCTGAAAAGACAAGTTCCATAGTGTCTATCTGTAAAAACCACCAAGTTGTGTCTGAGTGAGATGGAAAGCTGTGGGACATGAGGGATCCAAAGATAAACTCACTTGCTCACAAACTCACTTGTTCTATGTTCTAGAACATGGAAAATAGGAACATATGGGAAGGAGATAAATTGTCTAGTTTCAGACAAGGACTGAAGAGGCAGGGGTCAGGACAGCTCTCTGTGGGGACAAACAGGCTGGCTTGCACCGCTGTCCTTTTGTGAAACTCTTCTCCCACTTAGCTCTGATGTATGTGGGCACCAAGTCTGTGCTCTTCATTTACCTGGCTACCACTATTCACCCTGCCGTGGAGATTCCCTGAAACCCCACACCAACTAACTTACCTGCCCTGCCTGAGCCACTTCCACCAGGTTTTTCACAGGAGCAGCTACCCTTATTTTGTGCTGTGGACTTTACTAAAATCTTACAAAGTTCCACTAATTCCCACCAAATAATGGCTGGCCTTGGCATGCCCTATACCTCTTGCTAAGTGGTCCCAAGTCCAGCACAATTGGTGACTGGTCATACCTTGCATTGCAACTCCCACCAGGTGGTCCCAAGTCTGGCATAAGCAGGGACCAGTCTTGGCTGATTGGAATATAGCTTCAACTAGCCAGTAAGATGTCCTGAAAAGGAGTGACTGGCCTCAGTTCACATTGTAGTGACCACAATAGGGTCCCTTTTGAAGCACAAGAGGCAGCTGGCCTCAGTTCACAGCATAGCATCCCCAGTGCCTCTAAGATCAGCACAAGTCCAAACCAAACACATCACTTTATAGCTCCTACCAGGAAGCCCCAAGCAAGGAGGCTGAACTTGTCCTATACTGATGCCCCTCCCAACAGCCTCCAGAAACAAAATACTCAGTGGCAGCCTTTAAACTATAAAACAGCACCATCCAAACAGCTCCACAAACAACACAAACTTAGCCAGAACCAGAACCCTGCTAAAATGACTCATCCTCAGCACGATAGCTTATCCACTGTAGTCATGGGGGACTCTCACAACAAGTCATCCTGAGAGACAACCTCACACAAAACATGCAAAAATTAATCAAAGCTTTATTACAATAAGAGGGCACACAAAAAAACTCACATGAAGGACACCCCTGGAGCACTCAGCTCAGATGACTTGAGACTGTGCCACTGGGTCCAACAGGACACCTGCTACCCAGGGCCCTCTGTCAAGCCCAGAAGACATAGCATGTCTGCATAATACATAAATGTAAACACAGGGAGTCAGTCAAAATGAGGTGACAAAGAAACATGTCACAAATGAAAGAATAGAACAAAACTCCAGAAAAAGAGAACTGAAAAAATGGAAATAAGCATTCTATTAGATACAGAGTTTAATACATGGGTATAAGTATGTTCAACTAAAGGGAAAAATATATAAACTCAATGAGAACTTCAATAAGGAAATAGGAAACATAAAAAATAATCAGTTAGAAATAAAGATACATTAGAGTGAATCAACAGCATATTACACAATTCAGAGGAAATAGAATCAATGATCTGGAAGACAAAGTAGCAAAACACACCCAATCAAAAAGAAAAAAAGGAAGGAAAGAAAAAAAAGAAATTAAATAAGAATAGTCTAAGTAACCTCTGAAACACCACCAAATGTCTCAACATACACATAGAGATAGTCCCAGAAGAAGAGAGAGAGCCAGAGATTATAAACTTACTTTAATAAATAATGACTGAAAACTCCCCTAACCTGATGAAGGAAAGAGATATGTAAATCCAGGGAGCCTGGAAATTCCCAAACAAGATGAACCCAAAGAGGCCCATACAAAGATATATCACATTAATGTGCAAAAGGTTTTTTAAAATTCTTAAAAGTAGCAAGAGAAAGACAGTTACCTACAAGGGAATTCCCATAAGACTGTAAATTGATTTATCAACAGACAATTTTCAGGTAAGAAGGGGGTGATATAAAATATTCAAAATGATGAAAAGCAAGAACCTACAACCAAGATGTGTTTATCCAGCAAGGCTATTATTCAGAATTAAAAAAAATAAAATAAAGAGTTACAGAGATAAGAAAAAGTTGGAGTTCATCACCACCAAACAAGTATTATAAGAAATGTTAACAGGACTGCTTTAAAAAGCAGGAAAAACAATCCGCACACATAAATTTGAATAATAAAATGGTAACTACTACTTACTTAGCAATAATCCCTTTAAATGTAACTGTACTAAATGTTCTAATCAAATTACAAAGGGTAGCTGAATGGATAAGAAAACAAGATCTATACTTAAGTAGTCTAAAAGAGACCCACATTTTAGGTTGAAAGACATAATATATAATCTCACAAAAATTGTAAGAAATATTAAAAATCTTCAATAACAACATTACTTCTATTATACTCTAGAACTGTGATGGTGAACCTATGACATGTGTGTCATCACTGACATGCATAGCCATTTTCGATGACACGCATGTGGTCTCATACAGAGAAGTATGGGGCTGCATGCCAAGAAGAATGTTTCATCCTCAGCTACTGCACGGACAGGTGCAATAGCCAAGGATGAAACATTTGCTGTAGTATAGTATACACACTCTGTGCCAGAGGTCTGTAGGCCAAAACAACAGAACTCCGGCACAGAGCATCTAGTTCTGGGACTTCAGGTTAGGTTGTTAGGGAATCTTTGACCTCACTTCCAGCTGGTGGAGTAGAGAGCAGCAGAATGCCTTGGGGGATGCATCTCTAGGGGCCCTTGTGATTGCCATTACCAGCAACCACATAACCACAGAAACCATCATCCAATCTACTGTTCTGGGGTGTCGTGGATTTCTAAATGACCATCATTACTGAGATAAGACAGGGGGAGGTTGGGAGAGGTCAGGGCCTATGCTATGGCTGCCATTTCCTGCCATTAGAAATAGTGGCAGCCATCTAAATTTATATAAGGAATGTCATTTTGCAGCATAGTGCAGACTCCATTTCACAATTATTACTGTTGTGCATCCTTATTAACCTCTATTTCTGCTTATTAACCCTGCCCTTTCCTAAAAGACAGTTATATGTGCCATCTTGTGGCCAGTTAGGCTAGTTAACCCCTAATTGCCTGCAGGCCTAACAGGCTATCTATAGCTCTATCTTCTGTCACTGCCCCCCTGATGGAGAACCCAAAAAAATTTAAAAAACAAGGTTAAGTAAAGGAAGTGGTAGTAGCAGTAGCCGACCCTTTCAAGAGACATGGATTGAGATGTATGGCATTGCAGAAAAAAATGGCAGATCATTTTGTGTTCTATGTGCTGAAATGATAGTAAGTATAACGTGGAATATAAATAGACATTTTGAAATTAATCATTCCCACCTCTTGAAAAAAAGTGAGGATGAAAGGAAGGAATACATTTCCAGGCAGCTATATATTTATAAGAGCCAATCTAATGCCATCTTTAAATTTATAAAAGGCTCTACAAATTTAACATCTGCAAGTCTGAGCATTGCTCACTCCATAGCTCAGCATGGAAAAGCACCCAGTGAGGGAGAACTTACTAAATAAACTCTCCTACGATGTGCATCAGTTCTATTTCACAATATGCAGAGTAAAGATGCAATTATTAAGAGAATATCTGAGTTACCACTCAGTAGAAATATCATAAAAGACCGAATAATGAGACTGAACACATACAACATCAATTAAAAAGATACATGCGTAATTGTAAGTACTTTTCAATCTCTCTTGATGAAACTACTGATGTCACATCACATGCTCAGTTGGCCATTATTGGTTGATATTCTGATGGTCTCACAATGAGATAAGAGTTGATAAAGTTAGTATCAGTGCCAACAAGTAAATCAGGAAGCGAAATATGTAAGGTTGTTATACAAATATTCCATGACCTAAGCATTGATATCTCTAAAGCTGTGTCAGTGATGACAGAAGGGGCACCAAACATGGTGGGGGAAAAAGGCAGATTTGTCAAATTGTTTACGGAAGGTATTGGACATCCGATTGTGCCTTTTCATTGTATTATCCATCAGGAAGTTTTATGTGCCAAGGCAGGATTCACCGACTTAATGTCAATTATTAGAAATATAGTTAATTTAATAGCTGCTCACCCCCTTCACAAGTGAGAATTTTCTGCACTTCTACTGGAGGTTGATTCCACCTACAGTGGACTGCTGATGTACAATAATGTAAGATGGCTGAGCCAATGCAAAGTTATTGAGCACTTTGTGGAGTGCTTTGAAGAAATTCAGGTATTTCTTGAGGATTGAGGATCTGGGAAACTTTTCTCAGCTCAATGATGATAAGTGGGTCAACACCCTGATAATTTTTACAGATCTCTCTGTTCATATTAATGAACTGAACTTAAAGTTATAAGATTTTGGCAAAAGTATTGATGTTATGTTTGGATACATAAAAGCTTTTGAAAGTAAACTTAAAATTTTCAAGCCAGATGTAGAAACTAAAACTTGTATTTTCCTCGAGTAACAAAGTTATTTTGAGAAGGCCAGTGCAGCTGTACAAAATGAAATGGAACCCTTGCATATAAAGTACCAGCATGTTGTAAACTCATTACTTGACCAGTTCAGTGATAAATTTAATCAATTTAGAAGCCTAGAACAGACTATAAAATAATTAAGTATCCTGATGTAGTAGTCTACAGTATTTTGAATCGAAAGGTTTCCAATGAATGCAAATTGATTATTTGGAGATGCAACTTGCAGAATTTCCAGACAACATCTGGGTTCAGATGTTTGTCTACTTGAGGTCAAAGCTTGAGAATCTGGAAAGTGCTGCTTGGAGAATCAAGAGGCGTGTCATTACAAACGGGAAATTTGGAGTGCCTGGAACCGATTACCAGACACTTTTAGCACCCTGAAAAATATAGCAATGGCTTTAATCTCATTTTTCCCTCTACGTACTTTTGTGAGACCTTATTCTCAGAATTAAATAATATCAAAACCAACAAAAGAAACAGATTGACAGATGAAGTTAGTAGCACTTGCTTGGGCTTGAAGTGTAAGGTTTAGTCAATGACATTCAGCAACAAAAAAGTCACTAATAGGTAGGTTAGTTAAAGACTTCCCCTTCCCCCTCACTCATCTTAGTTCACGGCACCCCACACAAGTTAAATAATATCAAGATCAACAAAAGAAACCAACTGACAGATGAACAAAGAAGTCACTAAGCAGGTAAGTTTACTAATAATTTTTTGGTTTATTAAATACAGTTATATAATACAATTATACATTTTTGTTATTTAAACTATAAATATCGCAAAATCATGATTTTTTTTCTCAAAGTGACCCACCCCCCCAAGTTATGCTTGTTTTTTTGGCGAATTTTGACACACCAAGCTCAAAAGGTCATCACTGCCCTAGCCGAAGGAGGTCTCCTGGCTAAGGACACCTGAGTCTGGTCTTGTACTAGGGCCAGGCTCTTGCTGCGAGAGACTCAGAAACTGCCAGAGTCTAACTACCAGTCTCTGGGGGGTGGGAGTGCATCCACTTTCCACCAAAAAGTAGGACCACCAAACCGTTCAGTCTCAGTGCAGACACAGGTCCGTGACTGATGGGGTTGAAGGCCAGGCCAAAACAAAACAGCAGAAACACCTTGCCCACCTGGGCAGGTACAGCTGCAGTCCATGTGGCCTGGGTCATGTAGAAAGCACTACCTTATCCTGGGTCCTGTGCTGGCACTGCCTCCTCGCTTACCCTCAAACCCCCCTGAGTGCTGACAGGAAAGTGGGTAGGGCATCCTGAAGGAGTTGTACCATTCTGGGTTCTTTTGCCCAAAGACACCCTTTGTGATGAATTCAGAGCCACATCTCACTAGCCATGAGACTGGGAGAACCATGTAAAAGGATTTCGACAAAAGCCTTCCACATCACTGTTTATTCTTTTGAATCCATAAAACGACCTTAAAAAAAGCATTCAGCCACCTAAGAGAGAATGCACTTTCCGGCCAGAACATGCAGGATTCCTTTGCCCAACAGGTTAAAGGAAGCAGAGAGCTGGCACAGTGGAAATGGCCCTGGTGCCCTATGAGGAGACGGTGGGAATGGGGTTGCAGAAATCCCACAAGCCTCTTGCCACCTTCTCCTTCACAAATCTGCCAGGACTGGAGGCAACTGGTAGTCATAGCTATGGTTTGGGACACGGTAAGCAAATCCCATGGAGCCTCTAAAAACATCTGCAATTGATTATAAACTGGTCTTTATTTAAAAAGAAATAAAAGAACAGCTTTGTTGAGATCTAATTCATATACTGTACAGGTCGCCTAAAGTGTACAATGAACTTTTTTTAAGTAAATTCAGAGTGGTACAACCATCACCATGCTCAATTTTTAAATATCTTCACAACCCCAACCCTCCAAAAAACTTTCCTGTTCATTTTCCTCCAAATAGATTGCATTTTAAGGGTGGGTAAAGGAAAGTTGAGGAAAGTTAAAATACTGCACAAAAGATATTGTAGGATAACAAAACCCAAAGTGATAGAAACATCAATGATAAGAATCATTGATCAGCTGCTTCCCACAGGACCCCCTACTGGGGACTGAGCCCACAACCCAGGCATGTGTCCCTGACCAGAATCAAACCTGGGACCCTTCAGTCCACAGGCCGAGCTCTCTCCATTAAGCCAAACCGGCCAGGGCCATGTATTTTCTTTAAGTTCTACGTGGTTGTAACAGTCCCAAAATCTAAATAAAAGGGTAATATACTAATTAGAGTGGTTGTCTTCTGGACATCCTTCCAGACAAAGCCGCAGTAGCTGCAAGGGCCGAGGCTCACGCAGCCATAAGCAGCTGTGAAGGGCTGAGGCTCAGGCCAGCAGTGGCAGCATCAGCAGGATAATGGAGGCAATGCCCCCAGAAGGAGGCCAGACTAGGGGCCAAGGCACAGGCAGTTTGGGTGATCAAGCCTACTGGGGAGGGCAGTTGGGGGCTATCAGGCCAGCAGGAGAGGACAGTTGGGGTTAATCAGGCCTGAAAGGGAGGGCAAGGTAGGGGTGATCAGGCTGGCAGGGGAACAAGATAGGGCAATCAGACTGACAGGCAGAAAGGTTAGGGGTGATCAGGCTGGCAGGCAGAGGGGTGAGGGGCAATCAGGCAGGCAGGCAGTGGGGTGAGGGGCAATCAGTAGGCAGGGAGGTATGTGGTTAGGACCCAGTGGTTCCAGATTGTGAGAGGGATGTCTGACTGCCAGAAGTTGAACATCCTCTGAGGGGTCCCAAATTGGAAAGGGTGCCGACTGGGCTGACCCCCTTCCCCCAGTGCACAAATTTTGTGCAACATGACTCTAGTTTGTGTTCATTAGAATCTAGGGGTCTGGAGATTTAGAGAATGTGGTTACTGAAGCTAGGTCTCCTCTGGCTCCCCAAAATGCCTTCCAAATTCATATTTCTTCTCTAGCCTCTTCATTAATTTGCACACAATCCTTCTCCAGATTCCTGAACCCTTCTAAATGCTGGATAACACCCCTGCATGCAACATAGAAAGGTCCCAGTATGTGACTTTCTATTCGAAATGAATGAAATCCTATCTAATAAAGAGTGAATATGCTAATTGGCCCTCACACCATCGCAAAGATGGTGGTGCCCACAGCCAATAGGAGAGAATATGCTAATTGCCTGCCCCACCTTCAAAGATGGTGGCACCCACAGCCAATAGGAGGAAATAAACTAATTGACTGCCATGCCCTCAAAGATGGTGATACCCAGAGCCACAAGATGGCAGCACCCAGTCCCCTCAGCCCTGTGGAGGCAGCATGCACATGGCAAAACCGAGCTACTCCACATGCCTGCCTCCAGAGATCCCAGTTTCCTCAGCTCCCCAGCTTCCCAGGGTCAGCACAAGGCACATGCAAACCTCAAATGGTGGCCGCCCAGCTTCCCAGGGGCAGCCCAAGGTTCACCCAAATGACTGAATAAGCAGGCTGTGTGGGGTGACCAGGCTGGCAGGGAGTGGGCAGTAAGAGGTAACCAGGCCAATAGGTTGGGGGTGACCAGGCTGGTAGAAGGGGTGAACAGGCTGGCAGGAAGGCAGCTAGGGGTGAGCAAGCCATTAGGGAGGGGGCAGTTGGAGGCAACCTGGCCAACAGCAGGAGGCAGTTAGAGCCATCCAGGCCAGCAGGAGGCAGGCGGTTAGGGCTGATCAGGCCAGCAACAGAGGCAGTGAGGAGGGTAGTTAGGGGTAAGCTGGCAGGCAGGTAGGTGAGAAATTAGAAGGAGAGGTCCAGGACTGTGAGAGGGATGTACTGACTGCTGGTCTAGATGAGCAGTTGGACATCCCCCAAGGGGTCCCAGATTGGAGAGAGTGGAGGCTGAGCTGAGGGGACCCCTCCATGCATGAATTTTGTGCACCAGGCCTCTACTATTAGCAATAGGTATCCCAACTCATACTAGGCATGATGTAAAGGTCAGTTCTACACAGGTTCCTCCATTGCCAGCTTCAGAGTCATTAGAGTGGTGAGAAGCACATCTCAGGGTCCTGTCCATTTTTCCTCTGGTTGGTCCATTGTCCTTGCTCTGCTCATGTCTGTCTACATGCCCACCACACCCCGCTCAGGGATATTGTATTTGAACTTTTTCAGAATAAAGGAGCTCAGAGTCATTTTTGTAACTGCTTCATGCTGAGGAGAGACAGTTTTTCCTTCAGAACCAAAAGACCCTTGCTCTTTGTCAGAGGAATGATGATGCCTGAACACAGAAGAAGGTGGCAATGGTGTTTAGAGGTGATATTCCCTGAGTGCGATTAGGGCTTGTAACCTGGTGGAGACAAACTGTGCTATAAATTTTAATATTATTCGGATAAAAGCTACAGATAAATTCAAGATCCAGTTCAATTCATAGGTTAAAAAAATAGTTTTGAGTCTAATATTCACAACTGTGTGTTACTGAGTCTACTGAAACATAATCCTCCCCCACCCCCTAAAATCACCCTCATTTTTATTAAGGAGCCAAATTAAAACCAATTTACTTACTGTGTTAAGTCTAGTTTCAATTTGACCTGATCATTTGCATGAACACAATAAGAAAACAATTGATCATATAGACTTTTAAAATATCTGCTTGCAGGAATCTCATGATTGAGGTTTAATTAGCCCCTCAGGGCAAGGTAACCTGAGCCACCTAGCTGCCATCAGATTTTCCTGCAGACTTGGGTGAGTTCCTCACACCCTTAAGCTTCCCAAAATGTCTTGGGGTTCTTTTCTTGCCATCTCTCAGGAAAGCAACCTTTGTCTCTTACCTAGAATGACTGCCGTGAATCATGTGACCAAGCAAAGTACCAGGCTATTTCTCTAAGACACTCACATTGGCTTCAAACTCCATTTTCATTCCTTAAAGCTTTCTGGTGACATCCAGAGTCCAGGCATGTCTCTCTCAGATATGGTATTCCAGTCAAAGTCTTAGTTAATAAAGCCACAACTAGAAGCTGGTCTTACTGAATTCATACAAAGAAACATCTTGCCATGACTTACTTCTTAAGAATTGCCAAATTCTTGAGGGATAAGGTAGGAAGAAAAATACATAATTTACTCAATTGTTGTAAGAAAGGAAACAAGTTTGCCCTTGTCTGAAAAACAAAAAGATTAAGTATCAGCAATACTTTAAAAAATGTTATAAAACTATATAATTATCAGTTCCATAATCAGCTTTTTTTCCCTCCTGCCCATACTTCCATAAATCTAGATACTCTATAGAGTCCTAATACATTTTGTCTAGTTCACAGGGGATGATCTGAAAATGTTAGAGTCCTTTCTCTCCATGAATCCCTCAGAAGATGTACATTTTTCCAAATACATTATAACAAAACAGTGACTGTCTCTAAATGACAAGAAGAAATTTAAAATTACATTATTATGGATTTAATTATAATGTAAATGACATGTAATTTTGTCCTTTCTGCAAAACACAATATTCAGAATAACAATTAGAGTTATAAGTAAAAGCATATGAGAGTTATTTATTCTTTACTTGACAAAGCTTCCCCTGTACCTTAACATAAATTTTTCTCTTCATAAGGAGAGAAAACAAATCCTTGAGGCATTCCAGGCCTATTGGAGTGACATAAAGCCAAATCTAAAAATTAAAAAAAAAGTTTCTTAAAATTCAAATCCTGGGAAGATTGTCAAACATATTTTACCAAAAGATTATATATCATCCTTATTATTATAAAGCAATATTATATTATGCTTTTATATAAAGTGACAAAAGTGTATTAAATGCAAACATAGGCTAACAAAACTTCAGTTCCCATAATTAAGAAGATCAACTTTTTAAAAAGTAATTTAGTGTCTAATTAATCTACACTAATAAAAGAGAAAAATGCAAATTAACTCTGCTAAACCAAGCCACACCCACCAGCCAATCAGGAGCAAGTATGCAAATAAAACCAACCAAGATGGCAGTGGCCACAGAGCTGGAACAAGCAGGAGGTTTGGGTTGCCCCAGCAATGGAGGAAGCCAAGCTTCCTATCCACCCTGGCCGGCCCTGGCTTCTGCTCAAGGCTGCAAAGTTTCAATTATAGAAGATAAATAAATCCCAATAAAAATGGTGGCGGCCATGAAGCTAGAGAGAGCAGGGGGCATAAGTGGCCCCTGGCTATGGAGGAAGCCAAGCTTCCTGCCCTGGCCAGCCCTGGCCTCTACTCAAGGCTGCAAAGTTTCAATTATAAAAGATAAATAAATCTCAGATACTTACTTCCAGCTGGCTCTGGCCTCTGCTCAAGAAGGCACCAAAAAAAAAAAAAAAAAAAAAAGAAGGGCTGTGACCTTCCAGGGCATGATCAGGACAGGATGAGATGGCAGGGGCCATTGGAGGTAAGCAGACCAGCAGAGGGCCAGTTTGGGGTGAGCAGGCCATTAGTGGGGGTCAGTTGGAGGTAATCAGGACAGCAGGGGAGGGGAAGTTTGGAGTGAGCAGGCCAGCAGGAGGGCAGTTAGGGGTGGGTAGGCCAGAGGGGAGGAAGGTGAGAGTGAGCAGCCCAGCAGTGGGGGTAGTTGGGGGTGATCAGGCTGGTGGTGGGGGCATTTGGGGGTGAGCAGGCTAGCAGGTAGAGTGGTTAGGGGCAATCAGGCAGGCAGGCAGACAGGTGAGCGGCTGGAGCCAGCAGTTCCGGATTGTGAGAGGGATGTCCAACTGCCAGTTTAGGCCCGATCCCTGTAAACTGGCAGTAAGACATCCTTCAAGGGCTTCTAGATTTAAGAGGGTGCAGGCTGGCCTGAGGAACACGTCCCTCCCCGACGCATGAATTTCATGCACCAGGCCACTAGTATAACACAATATATTAGATACGTGGTGCATGCAGTTCATGCATGGGGGATGTTGCTCAGCCTGGCCTGCACCCTCTCCTATCCGGGACCCATCAGGGGATATCCAACTGATGGTTTAGGCCCCATCTCACAAGGCAGCAGCAGTTGGACATCCCTCTCACAATCTGGGACTGCCGGCTCCTAACTTCTTGCCTGCCTGCCAGCCTGATTGCCACCTAACTGCTCCCCTGCTGGCCTGATGACCCCCAACTCCTCTGCCCTGTCAGCCTGATGTCCCCCAACTGCCCTCCCCTGCTGGCCTGATGGCCCAAACCGGCCTCCCTTGCCTGACTGATCTCCCTTAACCACCTCTGCCTTGTCCCCCACCACTATGGCTTTGTCTGGAAGGAAGTCAGAAGTTCGGAAGATGTCTGGTCACCTGGTCTAATTAGCATATTACCCTTTTGTTAGTATAAATGGTTACTGAGCAGTGCATTCTGGGGAAAATGGAGAAGCTGCCTTATGACTCGGAGACCAGGGATTTGACAGGAAGCTAGGAGGTCCCCTCTCACTCAGCAGAGGATGGGCCTGAGATCATGGGTGAGGCCTGGACTGTGTTTAGGTCTGAGGATTCTCCCTCCTCCAGGCATCACTTGCTCAGTGGCCTTTGGCACATACTCCAACCCAGGTTCAAACCCACAAACTTTCAATGTACAGGACAAAGTTCCAACCAACGGAGCCACCTCACCAGGGCAGTTATTCTTGGCTTTTCTTTTACTTTTTTATTATATTTTTTTGCTCTTTTTATTAAATCTTCATTGTGGAAAGGTTTACATAGGTCCCCTTTCCCCCCATTAACCTTTTCCAGCCTATCCCCCAGGCCCTCACCACTCCATTGTCTGTCCAGGGGCAATGCATATATGTACACAGGCCATTAGTCGATCTCCTCCCACCCACCCACCCTATCCCGCCTTCCCTCTGAGGTTCCAAAGTCTGTTCATGCATCTGTGTCTGTGGGTCTATTTTTGTTCTTCAGTGTATTTGGCTCATTAGGTGTTAAAAGTACTCTGGTTGTGATCATTTGGGTTTTCTAAAGATGCAGTCATGTCACATACAAATCTTTTTTCTTTTTCCAAATGTACATGTGGACACATTGGGAATATAGATACTAGAAATAGAGTCTGTGAATAAGTTTGGAATCGGATGCTTTTTCTTTTGTTACATTATGTACATGATCTGTGCTCCCGCCTTGTTGAGAACATCAAGTACTGTGGCTACAGGGAGGCTCTATTGGCAACTCATCCACATAGAGCCATAGCCTCCTTTTCCATTAGCCACAGCTCCCAGGACAGACGTATGCACCCCTCAGCAGAGGTGGGGGCACTTAGCCACCTCTGGCAGGCTTGCCCCCTGTCATTACCCAGTGGGACCCACCTTTCGCATATCACTCTCTTGTTCCTACTCCCAGACCTTTCCATGCACTTCTTCTCACCCAGCCACCTTTCTTCTGTCATGTCTGGAGCACCAGGTGCTGTCCCTGCGAGGTCTGTGACACTCCCCACCAGATTGTTTCACCTTATTCTTCCATGGAGTCCAGTGTTTCTTCTGCCTCATTAACTTGGTTTGAATCTGAATGGAAATGGCTCCATTTTCTACTCCTTTTGTGTCCTTCCCACCCCTAAGTTAATGCCGTGTCCTTAGTATGTGGCTATGAGATGTCTATGCAACTGAGCTGGGAAACCTTTCACGTTTCTCTTTTCTTTTCTTTCATTTCAGGAAAACTGAGCTCTGCTGTTTGTGTGGGACCAAAGGTCCTGGAAATACAATGGTGAGTCCTCTGATCTCATTTTATTCTTTATTAGAAGTCCACTACACAAAATTTGTGCAACGGGGGGCGGGGGGGGGGGGGAGATGTCCCTTAGCCCAGCCTGCACCCTCTCCAATCTGGGACCCCTCGAGGGATGTCCAACTGCCTGTTTCTGCCTGATCCCAGTAGGATCGGGCCTAAACAGGCAGTCGGACATTCTTCTCACAATCCAGGACTGCTGGCTCTAAACTGCTCACCTGCCTGCCTCCCTGATTGCCCCTAACGGCTTCTGCCTGCCAGCCTGATCACCCACCAACCACTACCCTGCCAGCCGAATTGATGTCTAACTGCTCTCCTGCCAGCCTGTTTGCCCCCAACTTTCCTCCTCTGCTGGCCTGGTCACCCCTAAATGTCCTCCCCTGCAGGCTTGATCGCCCCCAACTGCCCTCCCTTGCAGTCCCAACTGCCCTCATCTGCTGGCAATCTTGTGGTGGTCATCTTGTGTCCGAATGGGGGCAGGATCTTTGACCACATGGGGGAAGCCCTCTTGTGTGTTGGAGGGATGGTCAATCTGCAAATTACTCTTTTATTAGATAGGATAGAGGCCTGGTGCATGGGTGGGGGGCAGCTGGTTTGCCCTGAAGAGTGTCCCAGATCATGGTGGGGGTTCCCTTGGGGCGAGGGGCCGCCTGGGGAGAGGCCTCTAGAGGTTTGCAGGCTGGCTATGCCCCCAGCAACCCAAGCGGAGGCCCTGGGATCTGGGATTAATCTATGTCTACAATTGAAACTTTGTAGCCTGGAGCAGAGCCAAGCCTTCTGCTCGCTCAGTGGCGGCTGCCATTTCTGTTTGAAACTTTGTAGCCTAGACTGGAGGCCTAGGCCAGCAACAGCAGGTAGAAAACTTGGCTTCCTCCCTTGCCAGGGAAACCCAAGCCTCCGTTCTCTCCAGCTCAGTGGCTGCCACCATTTCTGTATCTTTTATAATTGAAACTTTTATTTTATGGCAGGCAGAAAACGTGGCTTCCTCTGTTGCTGAGGAAACCCAAGTCTTCCTCCTGTTCTCAGTGGTGGCAGCCATCTTGGTTGGGGTTTATTTGCATAATCTGCTCCTGATTGGCTGGTGGGCGTGGCTGTGGGTGTGGCTTGTGAGTATAGTGAAGGTACAGTCAAATTTGCATATTACTATTTTATTACATAGGATTCTATTAGTTGATTCTTGGGATTGAATTAAACATGAAAACAAAAGAAAATATACCCTTAGATATACAATCTGAGTTATTACCCAGAGATTTCTATAGGAATTGACACTGAGGCATGAGACCCATGTGTTTATTGGTTAATTTCCTTGACTATGGGACAAAGGTTGAACCTGCCCCTCAGATCCTTTGGAAGTTGGATATGATGCATTCAGAGGGATTAACTGGTGGCTCGGGGAGTAAGATCAGAAGTCAGCAGACATTTGTTTCCTTTCTCCAGACAGAGTTAAAGAAACACAACTGTTTTTATCATAACACCTGGAAGGGCTATGCCTGTGGGAGGAGGTGCAGGAAATTTGGGCTTCCCCCTTTCTCCTGCCCCGCCCTCCCTCCCCCCATCCCTGCACTGACCCAGTTGCCATCCAGGCACCCCTCAACTCAGGCTCTGTCCCCACCCATCTCTCAGGGAGGAGCATGCACAGTTTCTTGCAGATATGGAAGCAGCTGTGGAATAGGGAGGTGGTGTCTCTCCCCCCACATCCTAATCCTCCTCAGGAGACACTGAAGTCCTTGTTTAAGTCTCTGCTCTGCTCCAGGGCCTCTCACAGCAGTGAGTCCACATCCCAAGGGGCTTGCAGTGGAGGCACCACGTGCCTTTCAGAAGAATGCCGACTGCAGGGAGGGACAAGGAGGCCTGCTAGACAATCCACAGTCCCGCTTCACTGCCACCCAGCCTGATTCCCTGAACTGTCCATTGGCCATCCAGCCTGATGGGAGTCTGTGGGCCAGGGGTAAAGGGGTGGGGGGTTGAGTGGAGGGACTGAGAGATGCTCCATGCACTTCCTGGTTACCGGTCATCCAGTCCCATCATGATGACCCTAGGCTATTATTAATATAGACTAGAGACCCATTGCAGGAAGATTCTTGCAAAAATAGGGCTTCCTATGGCCTGAGCAAAGTCCTTCCTGTCTCTGCTGCTTCACTCCCTTCTCTGCTGCCTCGCTTCCTTCTCTGCTGCATCACTCCCTCCCCTCTCCTCTGCCTCGCTCTCTCCCTTCTCCACTGCCTCACTCATTCCCTTCTCCTCTGCCTCACTCCCTCAGGTCTCTGTTGTCTCACTCTCCCCCATCTCCTCTTCCTCACTCCCTCCCTTTCCCCCCACCTGTCTGCTTCCCTCCCTTCTCCCCCACCCCACTTGCTTTCTTCTCCACAGCTTTGGTCTCTTCTGCAGTGCTTGGCTTCCTTCTATGCCATCTTCTGTTATGGGATATGCAAATTAACCGCCATCTTGGCTGGGTAATTTGCATACTCTGATTGGCTGGTGGGCGTGCCTTGTGGGTATAATGAAGGTATAGTCAGTTTGCATATTACTCTTTTATTAGGATAACCATTTGAATAATTTATAGAACTTTTGTTTCCTGGGCAAAAAACAGGAAAGACTTTTTCCCTTTTAAGAGACTAGAGAAGACTAGCTAACTTTGGATTCATTTATCTGATTAAATTTATTGTTTAGATTACTGATAATTACCTTTTGAGATTTCTCTTCACAACCCTTCCATAACTTTCACAAAGTGTTCTATAATGTTCACAAACCTCTTACCCACTAAGAAATAACCAGTTTTAAACTCAATTTCTTTTCCTTCAAAATGCATCCCCATGCCTCATGCCTTCTGTTTCCAAAACTATATAATTTCTTTCCAATTGGTTAGATTCTTAATTCTCAGAAACCTTAATTTTTAGATGTCCACCAAAAGGTAAGCAGTTAGGACTCTTTAGAATGGCAAATACATTCACACCTTTAAGAGACATATTTCTAATGAAAACACTAACAAATTCAAGTGTTTCTTCAAACTTTTCTGTAATCAAAAGTCAAAAGTAGGCAAACTCAGGCTAATTAATATTTCAGTTTCCACTTATTTCAAAATGCCCAGATATTTAATAATTTCTACTATTTAAAGCAGCAGGACTCAAAATTTTAAGTTACTGAGGACTTTATTATTATTTTTTTTTGTCTTTACAACATGGGAGTGGCCCCTGCCCGAGGTCACTTTTCAGGTTCAGACCCTTCTAGGAGAAAAACTTTAGGGGTTTAGGAGGGTTATTCCTTCCCTCAACTGGTGGGCGGAGTATGACTTAACCTGTACCCAGGAAATACCTGAGTGACTAACCATGTATTGTATATGGACTATACATTGAACACCAATTGGAACCTGCCAAATACCCTAAGCTCTTGTCCCTAAGTACCTGAAAGCCTACCTTAAGTGGACCATACATTAAGCCACCAATCAGCAACCCAGTACCCTAAGCTCCCATCCTTTGCCATTTCTCCTCTCAAAAGGTATACTCACCTCTGCAGGGATTGCTGTACTTCCCTTGCAAGACAGCCCAGTGGGTCTCTTTCCCCTAATGAAGCCTGTAATCCTGGTTTTTGGCTCCTGACTGGTCTTTCAACTTCCCATAATTTTCTTTCTGAGTAGATTGTAACAACATAAAATCTTGCATATAAGAAGAAATCTTAATAAATGAGTACTTCCAAAAGGTAAGAAAGCAAGCAAAGAACATATTTAACCGAAGTTACACTACAGATAGACAAAACTCTTCCAGCAGCATGGCTCTGTCCCATCTTTAAAGAATTAAACCAAACAACAAAGAGATACAAACAACAATCAAGAAACACTCTTATATATGATATGTATAGGCGTGCACTATCCACAGATAAGAACTTCACACCAAGCTCTTTATCTGTCCAACCACAGAAACCTCAGAATGCCCTGGTTTAAAAAAACCACAGAAGCAGAGCAATGTCTCTTGTCCCAGAGGCGATCAGGCAAAGGGCTCGGGAGACCACCCAAGGACTACTGGAAGCCTCTTGCCACCCAGTAAATGCATGCCTCACACAGTATATGCTTCCTTACAGAGAAGCCCAGACAAAAGCAGCCAGTGTTCTTATGCCATACAAACACACTCGATTCCTCCTCCTGTGGTACAAATATGCTTGATTCCTCATCCTGTCATACAAACATGCATGATTTCTCTGCTTGTCACACAAGAAGGCTTGATTTAAGTTACATCTTAGGTGAGATGATAGGGATAGCCAAGGCTGTGGCTGGGACTCAAAACAGAAAAATTCTTAGCAGCACTGCAAATAGCAGTCCAGGCCTCAGCTCTGGGAACCCTGACTCCTGGCAGCAAGCAGGATCCCCAGTACTCACCCAAGGACACTCCCCATCTAAGTCCCACCAGAGTGGCCAAGTTATATGGACAACCAAGGGGTCCATGCTACCTGTCACTCCTTCAGCCAATAAGCAGAGAAAGGGTTATTCCAATCCTGTCAGCAGCAGGGAGAGGGGGACAGGGGGTTGCAGGTGGTCCACAAAAATCCGCTCTGCCTCTCCCCACAAGCTGGCTGCTTATATAGGGTAGAAGGACAAGATTATATGGGGAAGTAGGAATTACAGGCAGGGAATGTGGGCATGGGATAATCATTACAGGTTACAAGCCATGCAGGCTGTGGGGAGTCACAGACATGGCGCCCTGGAAACCCCGGGACTAGGTGCCATGAGGCTGTGAATCTGTCCATGATGATAGGCAGTCCTCGGAAGGATGGACTGCATTCTGACATTAGCTCCCATATCCCAGGGTGTACAACTCCCAGCAGGTGAGCATGTGCTTTCTCTAATAAGGATAGAACCAGCACGGTTAACCGAGGAGGGTGAATATTTCTTTTTTTTAAAATATATTTTATTGATTTTTTACAGAGCAGAAGAGAGAGGGATAGAAAGTCAGAAACATCGATGAGAGAGAGACATCGATCAGCTGCCTCTTGCACGCCCCCTACTGGGGATGTGCCCGCAGCCAAGGTACATGCCCTCGCCGGAATCGAACTCGGGACCCTTCAGTCCGCAGTCCGACGCTCTATCCACTGAGCCAAACCGGTCTCGGCGAGGAGGGTGAATATTTCTTATGATTATAGCTGGTCCACAATGCTTTCTATTTCTACCCCTAATAGAGTCCGTTTTAATCATTTTTATTTATTTGAATTACATATGCTATCCAAAGTTAAAGTTGCTGGAAAAAATTCCCAGTATTTTCAAACTTATATCAAATGCCCATTTGAAATATTTTTCTTAAAGAATCTATTTTGGGAGGAACCAAGATGGCAGCATAGGCAAAACACCTATCTTGCCATCATACACAGCAATTTTAAAACTACAACTTAACGAAAAAACAAACACCTTCTAGAATCACCAGAAAGCTGGCCGAGTGAAAATTCCACAAATAAAAGTGAAGATAAGACACTGTGACTCAGAGGAGCAGCTGAGGACAGCATTGAAGATTCGCGCAGAGAGAGGTTTGGAGTGAGCGCCAGCGGATAGGGAGGGTGGGAAAACCGGCCAGTTTTCTCGAACGGGGAGACAAAGACGTCCCAATGGACTGATTCTCCAGCTCTGGGTGAAGTCCAGGGAACCCACTATCACACAGGGTAAAAACTGGACAGTGGGAGGGCACACCAAAGCTCAGGTGCTGCCGAGTCTGCCGGCTTGTGGAGAAGGCAGCTTCCGCATGAACTTGGGAACAGCGCAGCTGTGTGACCTTGTAGAGAGCACTCTTTGACTTGCTATCTCATTCGGGAAACTGCCAGACTGCTTTGTTTTATGACCCTGGGTGAGATGTTGGGTGTGCAGACTCATTTGGGGAGAGTCTGAATTCCCTGGCAGCCGGTGGAGCTAGGCAGTGGCTCTCTCTCAGAGGTGCTGGCAGCCATTGCCCCCAGCACAGAGTCCCTGGGGCTGCATAGGGCGGAGCTAATGCTGTCTGCTTGGCCTGGAGACTCCACCCATCCAACTGGAGCACAGCTGAACTTCACAAACAATTGGCCTGGAGGTCAACCCCTCCAAGTGCTAACAACGATTAACCTGAGCTTAACTTCAGCAAGACTGTGCAACCCATATCCACCTCAGGTAACTGGGGAGGTTGACCCACTGTCTCTTGTAGGATGTCTACCACACAAAGCTAATTGACCTACTCGGGGAAACAGCCACCATGCAGAGACATGGAAAGAAATCAGATGTGAAAGAAATGGAGGAAAAAAGACGACTGGACATGGAATTCAAAACCATGGTTATAGGGCTTCTCAAGAGGCTCCAACAAAAGGTCAAGGTCTATAAGAAAATAAGCAAGACCGCAAAGGAAATGAATGAGACCCTCAAGGAAATGAATGAGGCCCTCAAGGATATGAAGGAGACTCTCAAGGATATGAAAAAGGACCAACCAGAAATTAAGCATACACTGACTGAAACAAAAAATATTATACAAAGACCTAAAAGTGCTCTGGAGCATCCCAAGAACCAAGTTAAAGATTTGAAATACAAAGAGGTAAAATCCACTCAGCTGAAAAAGCAAGACACCAAAAGAATCCAAAAAATTGAAGATAGTGTAAGAGGCCTCTGGGACAAACTCAAGAATACCAACATCCGAATTATAGGGATGCCAGAAAAAGAGAGAGACCAAGACAATGGAAACCTATTTGAAGAAATAGTGACTGAAAACTTCCCACACCTGGTGAAAGAAATAGGAGTCCAAGAAGCGCACCGAACCCCAATACATAGGAACCCTAAGAGGACCACACCAAGGCACATCATAATTAAAATGCCAAGAGCAAAAGACAAAGAGAGAATATTAAAAGCAGCAAGAGAGAAACAGTTGGTTACCTATAAGGGAGCACCCATAGGATTGTCAGCGGATTTCTCAACAGAAACGATGCAGGCCAGACGGGAGTGGCAAGAAATATTCAAAGTGATGAATATCAAGAATCTACAACCAAGATTATTCTATCCAGCAAAGCTATCATGCAGAATTGAAGGTCAGATGAAGTGCTTCGCAGATAAGAAAAAGCTAAAGGAGTTCATCACCACCAAACCAATATTATATGAAATGCTGAAAGATATTCTTTAAGAAGAGGAAGAAGAAAAAGATAAAAGTGTAAATTAGGAACAACAAATACACATCTATCAACCAATGAATCTAAAAATCAAGTGAATTAATAAGCTGATGAACAGGATAAACTGGTGAATGTAACAGAATCACGGACATAAAGAGGGAATGGACTGACAACTCTTGGGGAGAAAGGGGGTGTGGGAAGTGCAGCAAGAGACTGGACAAAAATCTGCAACTATGGGAGAGGACAGTGGAGGGGGGTGAGGGCGGAGGGTGGGATGGGTACCAGGTGGAGGGGAACTATAGGGGGGGGGGGAGGGAACAATGTAATTAATAAACTGAACAATAAAGATGAAAAAAATAAATAAATTTTTTAAAAAAAGAATCTATTTTGAAAGTGTGGCTCTGTAACCTTTGAAAACTTTAAAACTTGTCAGAGGAGTTGGCCTCTTCAAGGAAGATAATTACTTGTGCATTAATGCCACCCAGGAACAACTATGGGGATGGTGCACTATAGCCTAACCCCAACATTCAGAGCCACCCAAACAATGGCCAAGCCACTGTTGGCAACATCCACTGGAAAGTCACTACACACATTACAGACAAGTTTAAATAATGTGAAGAAGACCATCATGACTCAGACTGACGTGATTTCAACATTTGAGCAAATCACAGTGGACCTGGCCTTGCTTAAAATTTCCAACTAGTTGTTCAGCAGCTGAACAAAAATGAACAAATAGGAAGCTTAACAGATGAGCAAGACTTTTCTCATGATTTTTTAAAATTGAAAATGCAGCAGAAAACTTATCACAAAAGTCCTTGCAAGGAACTGCCTTTGGCCTCTAATCTGAAGTGACTGCAAAGGCCTGCCCCACCCCCACTGTGTCTCCACCGGAAGGCACCACTCTTTCTGTTTCCAGTTCCATGGACTGCATTGCTGAGCTGTTTATCAAATCAGTGCGCAATGTGTGTGTTTACACCGCCCTGATCTGCTTCTCTAGTCCCCTCCTCCAGCACAGAGGCCACTAGTAAGAAAAGAAAAAAAAAAGAGCAGAGCAGTGAAAGCAAGAAACAATAGCAGCCTGGGCTCTGATGGTACCTTCCCTCCACATCCTCTCTGCTCCCTTGGTGAAACTTGCTTTCCGGAGCAAGGGCAACTGTTGAGGTGCAGGGATGCAGGAAAGAGAATTGAGGAAATAAAGGGGAGGAGGGGAGGATTGCGGGGAGGGGAGGAATCAGAGGAATTTTGAGCTAAGATGGCAGAGCTCTCACTGGTCCTGTGTGTGAGTGTGTGTGGTGTGTGTGTGTGAGTGTGTGTGAGTGTGTGTGAGTGTGTGTGTGTGTGAGTGTGTGTGGTGTGTGTGTGTGTGTGTGTGTGTGTGTGTGTGGTGTGTGTGTGTGTGTGGTGGGTGTGTGTGTGTGTGTGTGTGTGTGGTGTGTGTGTGTGTGTGTGAGTGTGTGTGGTGTGTGTGAGTGTGTGTGGTGTGTGTGTGTGTGGTGTGTGTGTGTGTGTGTGAGTGTGTGTGGTGTGTGTGAGTGTGTGTGGTGTGTGTGTCTGAGTGTGTGTGTGGTGTGTGTGTGTGAGTGTGTGTGTGTGTGTGGTGTGTATGTGTGTGTGTGAGTGGTGTGTGTGTGTGTGAGTGTGTGTGTGGTGTGTGTGAGTGTGTGGTGTGTGTGTGTGTGTGTGTGTGTGTGTGTGTGGTCTGGATGAAGGCATCCGCAGAGTAGAAATTAAAAAGTGTCTGAATTGTTGGATGGTCCTGAAGACTTCTGCATTTCCAAGCACCTGTTAGAACTCTCTGCAGGGGTGTACCTGCTATTCTCTCTCTTTCTCTCCCTCCCTCTCTCTCTCAGTCTACCTCTCCCCTGCCCTCTCTGTGTTGTGTCCTGCTATCTCAATCACACCTCTATTTATATGAAGACTGTCTGCCTGTGTAAATAAGTAAGAGTGTGTGTTCCTCAATGTTTGCATTCGTGTCTAGCCTAAAGAGCCTACAGCAGTCACTACAACTATCAACGAGGCAGCCATAGCTGACACCCGCAAGCACTAAGGAACAAAGGTCGGAAGACGTGCAAATACTCCAGCACCTGCATCACCAAGCTTGCAGGCTGCTGATAAGGGCACTTGCCCTGGTTGTTTCTGTTTATTTCTGAAATCTATGTAATATTATAAATTGTTATATCAACTGCAAGTCTTAATAGACATACATGTTTCTTTGACATCATTAGGAATTAAATGAAACGCATTACACTGAACTAAAAGGACATATCTGGTGACAATAAGTTTATGACATATTTGATTCTTGCTCCATTTTCAGCAAGTGCCACTAGAATGTAAATTAACTATCAGGTATAGTTCTTTGACCACTGCAGTGGCTTTTATGGAACAAACTAACAAAACAATAATGAAAAACAGAGGGAAACACTCAGCTATTGAAAAGCATATGGGAAATTAATTTTCCTCTGTAGGAGATGAGATTATTTTTGGTTCAAATCCAGTTCTGGATTTGGTTTCCAGTGGGTGGGTTTGTTGTGGATGCTGTGGGGTGTGTGTGTGTGTGTGTGTGTGTGTGTGTGTGTGAATGTGTGCTTTAATTGGACATGGGCTTGCAGCTCACATTTTGGCTATACCTGTGGTAACTTGCATTGGGTATATTTTTTGATAACCTTCCAAAAGTTTAATATAAATAAACTTTAATCTAATTTTCAGAAACCTCAAAAAAATCAACACTTTTGAAAAATAATGTTTGCTTTTCAGTTTTCCGGGACATTAAAATATTGTCAACTTGGACACACAAGGTGAAAAAGGGGATATGCTTTTTAACTTTGGAAATTTAAAAGGGAATAACGTTGTCTATGACTTTTGTTCTTTTCTGGGGCATGAAAACTGCATATTTCCTGTTAGAGTTGAAGTAATTTTCAAACATGGCATGGAAATGTCCTACAGGCTGATGTCTTCTCCAAAACCTGGAGTGAGGCAGCCAACCTCTGAGGCCAGTGCGCAGTGGCCCTGGGTTAGTTCTGGGGACTGTCTCTCTGAAGAGCAATTTCCTTTCTTCCTAACAAAATGGCTCAGACAGCAGTTTTACCCCCTTTAACTTTTGAGGTGACTATTTGGAGATAACACTCAAGGAGAAAACCCCAGCAGCAGCCTGAAATCTAAATGACATATGGAGCAGGTGAGGGCTGAGCAAACCCCCTAAGGAAGGGAGGTGTGAGGACTGGGATACAGCCAGCCCTCTAGGGGTAAAGCAGGGCCAGGGAAGGAGGCTCCCTCCCCTCCCCAAACCTGCCTGTTAATAAAGAAAAAAACCCTAACCCTGCTGAGAGGGAGGGAGGAAAAGGTGTGAGGTGGCTGTCAGGCAGCTGCAGACCTGCAGGCTCCTTGGCCCTGGCCAAAGGGAGTGACAGCACCGCAACAACCACGAGTGGTCCTGCCACTGCCACACGCACTCCTGCCCAGTGTGCCCAGCCCTCGGCCTTCTGGGCTGACAGAGGCACAGGCCTCTCTACGAGAGCGGCCAAGAGAGCTAGTGCCTTTCAGTCCCAGTCAGCCCCTGTGAAAACTCATCAGGTCCAGAGGCAATGACCCATCTCCTAGCAAACCGCAGACCTCTGTCACCCTTTCCCTTCTGCTCCAGAATTCAGAGGGACAGCAGGAAACACAGGCGCAAGACCCTCCACATCCAGGCATGACCCTGGGTCTGCCTCCCTGAGGGTGTATTTTAGACATAACACTAGGGAACAGGTAGCCTGTGCACTTGCCCACCACATTTCCTTCCTAATGTTGGTGCAGGCTTGTCACTGGGAGTCGCTGTTGACCAGAGAAAACAGCTCGCATTTCTGGCCAGCAGAGGGCATTTAGGTGGATCCAGACCATAATCCATCCTTGCTGCATGCTGGAATCATCGGTGCATTTTCAGATGCATGAAAATGAGACTATGCTGCAGGGCAATCTGCTCACTTCCCATCGCTCCACAGATTACTCATTTTATCACCCCCAGCACGACCGGGCCCGCCTACCTATGAAACAGGAGGTCACAGGTTCAATGCCTGGGTTGCCAGCTCCATCCCCAGTGTGGGATGTGCAGGAGGCAGCCAATCAATGACTCTTTCATCATTGATGTTTCTATCTCTCTCTCCCTCTCCCTTTCTGAAATCAATAAAAACATATTTAAAAATTAAAAAAAAAAACTAGAAGCACGATCTGGAGAAAAAAAATCATACCTTGAGAAAGACAATTCAAACACTCAGGATAAAAATTATTTGGCAAGACATGTATTATTAACAATTTCTAAACATCTACACTTCACCAAACAAAAATCTTTACTAAAAGCAAGAAATAAATGATGTTTTATGCCAGTTAGATGTGCTTTAAATTTGAGTATTCCTCCCATTCACTTTAATCTTCAAATATTTAAAATATAACAGAAAAATACCCCCCTCATTAAAGTCTATCTAGAAAGCAGAAGAAAAAAAACAAAACAGTGTCTGTAAAGTTTCACATGCCACTGAGATGAGATGGACGTACTGGTGATGAGACAACATGCTTCTCAACCACACCATTTCCTATGCAATCATGTACAATGTTCAGCCAAATGCCCACTTCTCTATTTTTGAGTCAGAATTTGTTTTTGTCAGAATTGTGTGATTTTATTAATATCATATGTACATAACCTATAGAAGAGAGTAACAAAATAAATTACTTCAGACTCTTTCCATACGCATCCTCAGTGTTGATTTTAGGCTATAAATCTCCCTGGGTCCAAGCGCTCTTACAACCACTGACAGGACAAATATTCATGTCAGACCAAGGCTTTTTGCAGTCTGGTTCACACAGCTTTTTTCAACAGACCTGGCCGAAGTGAATGCAGACTCTTGCATTGAACTGTCACATTTTCCTAGTCTTTCAATTAATGACACTGCAAGCAGATTGATAAACCTTAATAAGAGAAGAGCTTTGCATTTCTATACTGATTAATTCACTGAGTAATTCTAGCAATAAGTTGTGACTTGGAAGGCAAAATGTTCAAGGCAATTGGATTCTCTTAACATATTGAGTGGTGACTCCCTGAGCCAAACATGAGCACTGGAATGTCTACTTCCTGACCAAGGTCATCAGGATCCAAGGACAGATTGCTCTCTCAGGCACAAGCGTATTCTTTTTTCACAAGATTCTCCATAGTGAACTCACACCACTACAGGTCTAATTAAATTGGTCACTGAAATTTGGTAGCAAACATCCTTGGAATGAATGTGGGAGTGTCAGCTCCAGCAGACATTGCTCTGGGCTCCTAAGCTAGCCAAACTGCCAAACTTGTCATTCTGTTTTCTAGGAACTCTCATGGAGGAGATGGGTTAGGAAGGGTAAGATAGGGGAAGAATGAGAATGCCAATGTGCTTGGCCCATCCCAAACCATTGACTTGATCTGAGTCAGTACCAACAGAGAAGGTCTACAGTACAGTCCAGCTTCTTCGTGTCTGCCTCTGAAGACACACAAAAATGGTTAACTAAAGAGAATAACTGCTGATTTTTAGGGAATAAAAAAATAATAGCTAGCACTTCTTATATATATATATATATATATATATATATATATATATATATATATATAATTGATTTTTTCACAGAGCTGAAGGGAGAGGGATAGAAAGTTAGAAACATCGATGAGAGAGAAACATCGATCAGCTGCCTCTCGCACGCCCCCCCACTGGGGATGTGCCCGCAGCCAAGGTACATGCCTTTGACCAGAATCGAACCCAGGACCCTTCAGTCTTCAGTCCGACGCTCCATCCACTGAGCCAAACCGGTCTCGGCGCTACCACTTCTGTAGCACTTATACTGTGACAAGCAATGTGCTAAGTTTTTTGTGTCCGATAAACACTTAATTCGCACAGAACCCTAGGAGATACACACTGTTGTTATCACTACTGACCAATAAAGAAACTAAAGCAAAAATAAATCAATTTACCTGGCCAAGATCAAAGAGAAAGCACATAGAAAAGCCAATTTTCACACCCAGGAAATTTAGAGCCTGAGCACATCTTCTTGACCACTGTACTCAATTCCCTTTCATCTACTTTCTTTTTCCTTAGATCCTCATCAATTGTGATTTTCAATACAAAGTAGAACTGAGATTGTGGGATTGGATGAATCTCAAGATGGACAACCGGGATGTTGCAGGAAAGGCTAACCGGTGGTTTGGAGTTGCTCCTCCCAAATCTGGAAAAATGAACATGAACATCCTTCACCAGGAAGAACTCATTGCTCAGAAGAAACGGGAAATTGAAGCCAGAATGGAGCAGAAAGCCAAGCAGAATCAGGTGTCCAGCCCTCAGCCCCCACATCCTGGCGAAATTGCAAACACACACAACTCTTCCGCCAACAAGTTTGCCAATGACGGCAGCTTCTTGCAGCAGTTTCTGAAGTTGCAGAAGGCACAGACTAGCACAGATGCTCCCCCCAGCGTGCCCAGTGCCCCACCTCGACTACTCCCCCGTACTGGGAAGAGACCTCCCCTCATCAGCAGCCCACTGAGCCAGGTGAAGAACTATGTACACGCTAAGCAGCTGCCCCTGGCCAGTCGTCCTAGTGTCTTCCAATCTCCCGATGAGGATGAAGAGGAGGACTATGAGCAGTGGCTGGAGATCAAAGTTTCACCCCCAGAGGGAGTCGAGACTCGGAAAGTGATAGAGAAATTGGCCCGCTTTGTGGCAGAAGGAGGCCCCGAGTTAGAAAAAGTAACTATGGAGAACTACAAGGATAACCCAGCATTTTCATTTTTGCATGATAAGAATAGCAGGGAATTCCTATACTACAGAAAGAAGGTGGCTGAGATAAGGAAGGAATCACAGAAGTTGCAGACAGCCTCTCAGAAAGTTTCACCCCCAGAGGACGAAGAGGTCAAGAACCTTGCAGAAAAGTTGGCCAGGTTCATAACGGATGGGGGTCCTGAGGTGGAAACCATCGCCCTCCAAAACAATCGTGAGAACCAGGCATTCAGCTTTCTGTACGAACCCAGCAGCCAGGGGTACAAATACTACCGCCAGAAACTGGAGGAGTTCCGGAAAGCAAGGGCAGGCCCGACAGGCACCCAAATGGTGCCTGAGCTCTGCCCTCAGCGCAGACCACCTCCTGAGATCCTGTCCGGATCTGTACCCCTCACTGCTGCTTGCCCTGTTCCATCTGCCCCCTCACCTGCTATCAACCCAGCTCCAGCTGCCCATGGAAAGCCAGCCACTACAGCCACTGTGAAGAGGAAGTGAAAGAGCCGATGGGGGCCCGAGGAGGAAAAGGTGGAACTCCCACCCACCGAGCTCGTGCAGAGAGACGTGGATGCCATTCCCTCACCCCTTTCAGTTCAGGACCTCAAAGGGCTAGGCTAGGAGAAAGGGAAGCCCGTGGGTCTAGTAGGCGTCACAGAACTGTCAGACGCCCAGAAGAAGCAGCTGAAAGAGCAACAGGAGATGCAGCAGATGTATGACATGATCATGCAGCACAAGCGAGCGATGCAGGACATGCAGCTGTTGTGGTGCGCTGCAGCAGCACCAGCATGGCTACGACAGTGACGAGGAGGTGGATAGCGAGCTGGGCACCTGGGAGCACCAGCTGCGGCGCATGGAGATGGACAAGACTCGGGAGTGGGCTGAGCAGCTGACAAAGATGGGCCGGGGGAAGCACTTCATCGGAGATTTTCTGCCACCAGATGAGCTGGAGAAGTTCATGGAGACCTTCAAAGCCTTAAAGGAAGGCCGTGAGCCTGACTACTCCGAGTACAAGGAATTCAAGTTGACGGTGGAGAATATTGGCTACCAGATGCTGATGAAGATGGGCTGGAAGGAGGGTGACGGTCTAGGCTCAGAGGGTTAGGGCATCAAGAACCCTGTTAACAAGGGCACAACTACAGTGGATGGCGCTGGCTTTGGCATTGACCGGCCAGCAGAGCTTTCTAAGGAGGATGATGCTGGCTTACCGCTTCCGGCCCAACCCTCTGAACAACCCCAGGTGGCCTTACTACTGAGTATTCTGGAGAAACACACAAACATACTTTCCAGACAACCAACGGAGCATTCTTGGACAGTAGAATGTTTTGGACTACATTTCTGCCCGCCCTTTCCGTTGTCTCAAGTGTCATGCTATGTATTAAAGTCCCAATGCTTGCCCACTGGAAAAAAAAAAAAAAAAGTAGGACTGAATGGCCAACAAGCTAAGTCTATTATGAATAAACTAGGTGGCCAGTGCACAAAATTCATGTACTCAGGGGGAGAGGTTTCCTTAGCCCAGACTGCACTCTCACAGTCTGGGAGCCCTCAGGGGATGTGTAACTGATGGCTTAGGCCCTCTCCCCCAGTGGTCAGTGTTGTCATAGCAATCAGTCATTCTGCTGTTCGGTCAATTTGCATATTAGCCTTTTATTAATAGGATAATGTGATGGGCAAGGCCTCTAATTCATTATTTTAGTAGTTAAAGAGAAGGGCAGAATTTTCACTTGATCCTGAAAGCTAAAATTGCCCTTAGCTCAAAAATCTGCATACCACTGAGACACATCTTGATGAGACTCATTTATTGGAAACAATCTTATCTCTTTAGTGAAAGGAACCTTTTGTTAAGTTACAATGACTAACTTTATCTTATGAGTTGTGTTTTGGCTTCAAGCCTGTATCCAGTATTCATGCAGCAACTTCAGCTCTTCTGTTCAATATTTACCTGGAATATCTTTTATTTTATTTTCTCTAAATCTTTCTAGATTTTTATGTATTAGATAGGAATAGTCTGGGGAAGGCCTGAAAGGGGCAGGTGGAGGTGCAGGTACAATGGGGAGAAAAAAACAACAACACTAAAACAAAGGGACATCTGTAATACTTTCAACAATAAAGATACATTTTAAATAAAAAAATATCTTAATTGAAAAGAGTTTTATGTGAAATAATATAAGTAATTGTTCTGCACTGTACTTTATATTCTCAACTCCTCTCAAAGAGATATTAATTGACCCTATTTTCACTTAATGTTAATTGACCCTCTGTTCATTGACTGCAGGACTGACTTACACCATGCTGACTGAGCACTGACTGCTCCAGGGGATGTGATCAGACCCTGCTTTTCTCTCCCAGCCTATATCCAGGCCTAATCGAAGCTCCCCCCGCCCCAGAAGTCAGTGCTGGGTTGCCTCTGCTGAGGCACCTGTAGCCCGGCTATCAGTGCTGGGTCACCATGGCAAACCCAGTGCGTTGACTGCAGGTCTGACTTCCAGTTGGTCCAGCTTCTGGTCATTGTGGATGTAATGGGCCCAGGGTTTTTATATATTAGGATTCTGAAAGAAAAGGAGAAAGGACCCAAGTGGAATGTATGGTTAGAAACAACACATATTAATGTGAAACTACTGGAAGCCTGCGTTCTTTTCTAGTTTGGTTTCCAAGTTTATTCCTTAATATATTCCTTCAGCAAACATTACTGACAGAACGAGTCACTGCCCCATTAAATCTTAACAAGCTAGAGTAAGACGCGACCATTAAAACAAACAATTAACAGCACAGTGAGGGAAGTGCTTTGTAAGAAAAACTAGAATTGAAAAATCAGAATATTTCTTTTCCATCTAGGGTAACATTTAGGAGAGCAGGCTCATCTGGATTTAGAAACTTCTTGAAGGGGAACAGATCTCAGTAGTATTTCCACCTGGTTCAGTGCTAGCCACAATCACTCCTACTCTGTATTTCCTCTGGCCTGTGAAGTCTGAGACCACTAGGACCTTCCTGTGGTGCATGTCCTGCTTCTCTAGCACTTGGCAAGCCCAGGTGCTGCAGGGGAGGAGAAACCATCCTCTCTGTATTCCCTAATGCTTAGCAGACACTCAAAACAATACAAGTGATACATATGCACATATGTGTGTGTGTGTATTTAAAATTTTTAATTGATTTCAGAGAGGAAGGGAGAGAGAGTGAAATAGAAACATCAATGATGTGAGAGAATTAATCAGCTGCTTCCTGCATGTCCCACACTGGGATTGAACCCTCAACCCAGGCATATGGTCTTGCCTGGAATCAAACCTGGGACCTTTCAGACTGCAGGCTGATGATCTATTCACTGTAAAAAAAAACAGCTAGGGCAAGTAATGTGTATTTTATTGTTTATCACTTTTTCTGATAACAACACATTTGCTACCAAACTTCAAAAAAAATTTAAAGGTAACAAAATTATTCATAATAATAATTAAATACAATCACTTTGGGTATTTTTATATATTACCCTCTAAGTGTTTACATATGTGGGTGTTTACATATTAATATATTTATATATCTTTACAACATTTATACCATAATGTAAATAATTTTTCATCCTACCCTCTTAATTTAACATCATATCAGGAATATTTTTGGTGTTTAAATATCCTTCAAGAACAGTTAAGATTATGTATAACATTCTATTCAATAGATATGGTATTTCACTATTTTCTCAAATGGCCATTTGCCATGTATTTAAAATTTATCCTATATAATAAAAGCCTAATATGCTAAGTGTCTGGTTGTCCAGTCAGCCATTCAACCAATCAAAGTGTAATATGTTAATGATATGCTAAGGCTGCTCAGCTGTTCACTATGATGTACACTGACCACTGACCACCAGGGGGCAGATACTTCAACAAGTAGGTTAGCCTATTGCTGGGATCTGGCCAATCAGGACTGAGAGAGATGGGCTGGATACTCCGTGGAGCAGTCCTTCCCCAGCTGGCCAACCTCCTGCATCCCTCCCCAGCCCTGATCATGCACTGGTGGGCTCCCTCAGCCTGGCCTGTGCCTTCCCCAATCCAGGACTCCTCATGGGATGTCAAAGAGATGGTTTGGGCCTGATCCCACAGGCCAGGCCAAGCGACCCACCTGGTACACGAATTAGTACACTAGGCCTCTAGTATTACATAAAAGTTTATAATAGACATGCTTTTTACATAACTAGCTGACCACTTAGTTCAGATTAAGAGTAGAATTATTGGATCAAAATGTTTTCATTTTTTTATATCTTATTAAATTACATTCTAGAAACTTTTGGCTAATTTACACTTTAGCTTTTGGAGGAGATTCTGATTTTTGCAGAATTGCTAGTTTGGAGTTTTGTTTTATTTATTTTAATATATTTTACTGACTTACCAGTGCTGCTTACTTTGTATTTCTTTGAATTCTGGTGAGATTAAACTGATAATTTATTCTCTCCATTTCATTAATCACCCATTTGCATTCTTTTATATTTTCTCTACTTTGTTGCTACAGTCTTTCTTATTCGTTTATAACATGCATACATAAATAAGTATAACTCCCCTTGTCAACTACTAAAAATGTATTTTCTAAGTGGCTTATTTTTTAGTTTACATAACTTTTATATTCTAAAAATCCAAATGTATTGGTATTTTCTTTTGTGATGTCAGTAGTTGCTTTTATATTTTGAAGTACTTTTCATTCAACATTAAATATTCATTATGTTACCTTGAAGTTATTTTATGTAAAGAAATTTTTCATGTAATCTACTTGAATTTATGTTGGTGCATTTTGTGAAATAAGGATATAACTTGAGGCTTTTGTTTCTGCTTCAATTGACAATATTCCTAGCATCCATTTTTTAATTTAATAAATCTTTATTGTTGAGATTATTACAATGTTCCTTTTTTCCCCCCATAAATGCCCCCCCACCCAGTACCCATCCCACCCTCTGCACTTACCTCCTCCCCACTGTCCTCATCAATAAGTGTGCAATTTTCATCCTGTCTCTTCCTGCACCACCCACACTCCTTTCCCCCCAAGAATTGTCAGTCCATTCCCTCTCTATGCCCATGATTCTCTTATATTCACCAGTTCATTCTGTTCGTCAGATTTTTAATTCACTTGATTTTTAGATTCACTTGTTGATAGCTATGTATTTGCTGTTCATAATTTTTATCTTTACCTTTTTCTTCTTCCTCCTCTTCTTAAAGAATACCTTTCAGCATTTCATATAATACTGGTTTGGTGGTGATGAACTCCTTTAGCTTTTTCTTATCTGTGAAGCACTTTATCTGACCTTCAATTCTGAATGATAGCTTTGCTTGGGTAGAGTAATATTGGTTGTAGGTTCTTGTTACTTATCACTTTGAATATTTCTTGCCATTCTTGTCTGGCCTGCATAGTTTCTGTTGAGAAATCAGCTGACAATTGTATATGTACTCCCTTGTAGGTAACTAACTGTTTTTCTCTTGCTGCTTTTAATATTCTCTCTCTGTTTTTTGCTCTTGGCATTTTAATTATGATGTGTCTTGGTGTGGTCCTCTTTGGATTCCGTTTTTTAGGGGGTTCTGTGTGCTTCCTGGACTTTGAAGTCTATTTCTTTTACCAGGTAGGGGAAGTTTTTTGCCATTATTTCTTCAAATATGTTTTCAGTATCTTGCTCTCTCTCTTTTTCTGGCATCCATAATTTGGATGTTGGTATGCTTGAGGTTGTCCCAGAGGCTCCTTACACTATTTTCAATTTTTTGGGTTCTTTTTGTTTTTTGCTTTTCCGGCTGAGTGGTTTTTGCTTCTTTGTATTTCAAATCTTTGACTTGATTCTTATGGTCCTCTAGTCTGCTTTTAGATCTCTGTATAATATTTTTCATTTCAGTCGGTGTATTCTTAATTTCTAGTTGGTCCCTTTTCATATCCTCTAATGTCTCATTAAATTTATGAGCCTTTTCTAGGAACCTCTTGAAAAAACTTTATAACCATGGTTTTGAACTTTATGTCCAGTCATTTGTTTTCCCTCCATTTCTTTCAAATGTGATCTATTTCCTTGTCTCCACATTTTGGCTGCTTCCCTGAATTGTTCAAGTGGCTTTGTGTGGTAGGTGTTCTCTATGGGACAGTGGCTCAGCCTCCCCAGTTACCTGAGGTGTTCACTCTTGGTCCACCCCTTTATGAGCTGCACAGTCTTGTTGTAGTTAATCCTAGATTGTTGTTGGTATCACTGGGAGGGATTGACTTCCAGGCCAATTGGCTGTGAGAATCAGCTGTGCCTACACTAGGAGAGCCTCTGTGCTCAGCTTGGATGGGGTGGAGTCTCAGGGCTGAGCAGTTAGCCTTTGTTTTCCATCAGCCTCGTCCTAAGTGGTGCCTGGGTCTCCTTGTCCTGTGGCAATGGCTGCACACACCTCTGAGAGAAAGCTGCCCTCGACTTTTGTCCATTGCCATACAGTCCAGTTTCTCCCCAAATGAGTCTGGATACCCAAAGTCTTACCTGGAACTGGAATACAATGCAGTCCAAAGTTATTTTCTTTTTCCTTCCGAACAAGAGAGCCAGCCACATGTCCTCTCCATGAAGTTGGCATCTCTGCAGCTCCCAAGTTTCAGTGTGCTTCCTCTTAACAGTCCAGTTTCACCCTGTATGAGTCTGGGTTCTCTGAGACTCATCCAGAACTAGGGATCAGTGCAGTGGACAGCCTTTGTCTCCTTCCCCATTTGAGAAAACTAGCTGGTTATTCAGCCACCTGCCCTTTCCGCTCACGTGTGTCTCTGTACCTCTGTTTCCGTGTTTCTGCAACTCTGCCCTCTGTAGCTCTTCTGATTCTCAGTGTCCTTTTATCTTTCCTTTTATTTGTAGAATTTCCGCTCAGCCAGCATTCTGGTGGTTCTGGATGATGTCCGTTTTGTCTTTTAGTTGTAGTTCTGGAATTGTTGTGCGTGGCAGCAGTACAGGTGCATACCTATGCCACCTTCTTGGTTCCTCTCCCTATATTTTAATTGTGATAAAGTATACATATTGCAGTCTGTAAGAGGACCACAGATTCCATTCAGATGTTTGTAATTTAAATTCTTTATAGTAAATGAAACTGTCAAAGTATTTTTCAGTTTCCTGATCTCTAAAACTAAAAGATTTCTGCTATCAGAGTGAGAGACAAAAATGTCCTATTAAGGATTGGGCCAAGGCATGTTGCTGATTTGAGATGATAAATAGCTAATAAGAATGGCTGGGTCTTCACTGGCTATTGTGGCTCAGTAGGTTGGTGGCATCCCGTGCACTGAAAGGTTGCCAGTTTGACTCCCAGTCAGGGCACCTGTCGGAGTTGCAGATTTGATCCTCAGTGGAGTGTGCAGGAGGCAGCCAATCCATGTTTCACTCTCAAGTCAATATTTCCCTGTGTGTCCCTCTCCCTTTCTCTCTCTCTAAAATAATCAAAAAATATATTTTTAAAAAACTATCTAGACCCTGGCCCATGTGGCTCAGTTGATTAAAAGTTTTTCCATGCAACAAAATGTCTATGCAATTCCTGGTCAGGGTACATGCCAAGGTTTCAGGTTCAATTTTTAGTAGGGGTGTGTATGGAATTTCTCTCTCACATTGATGTTTTTCTCTTCTCTTCTCTTCTCTTCTCTTCTCTTCTCTTCTCTTCTCTCTCTCTCTCTCTCTCTCTCTCTCTCTCTCTCTCTCTCTCTCTCTCTCACTGTCCCTTCCTCTCTCCTTAAAAATAAATAAAAACATACATTTTTTTAATCTTAGAAAAAACTAAAAACTTCTCGGGACTCAGGGTTTTCTGGTCAAGATAATGACATATATAAATACGGTACTTGAACCTTTCCTCAAGCACATCATAATTCAACTAAACTATAGAACAATCATCATTCAGAACCACTGCAAAACCTAGCTGAAGAAAAATCCTACAAGTAAGGATGTAAAGAAAAAGCCACATTTCGACTGGTAGGAGGGGCAGGTACACTAGTTCCACACAATGTATGGAGGACAAAAAATCAGAAGGCATATCTCAACTGTGGAAGTATCCCCTAAGGAGCCAAGGGTTCCAGCCTCATACCAGGGCCCCAAGCTCAGGGTTCCAGTACCAGGAAGAGAAGTCTGTATAACTTCTTGCTGTAAAAATCAGCAGGAATTGAGATTGAGGGAGACTGAGGGTTGTGGGAGTCCCAAGTGTTCCTCTGGGGCCCCACACAGACTTACTCGGACTCACTTCCTCTTAGTTCCAGTGTTGGGCAGTAGATTGAAAGGCACCAAGGACACACAGGGAACAAATAAATTGTCTGGCATTGGCAAAAGCTGGAGAGGCAGCTTTCTTGTGGACAAAAGTGCTGGAAGAGGCCATTGTCCTCTCCCTAACCTCTCCACCCAGCAGGTATGCTCCATATATGAGTCTTCATAAACCTTGCCATCTGAATTGCAACCCAACCATCTTTATGAGTGACACATTCAAGAGGTGGACTTATCAGTTTTCAAAGACCCACTGAAGCAAGTCCCTCCAAGTAGTGTCACAATAACAATCAAGGATCAACTACAACAGAAGGATGCACATGGCTCACATGGGGGTGGGCGAGAGCATCTGGTGTCTCAGGTGGCTAGAGATGTTGCACCACTAGGTCCCTCAGGACACCTACTGCATAGGCCACTCTACAAAGTCTGGCAGATGTTGCATAGAAACAAACAAAGGGAAACACCAAAATGATAACACTAAGAAAGAAATCCCAAAATAGAGAATGGGAGAAATTGCTAGAAAAGGAGTAACAAAATGGAGGCAAGCAAACTACCCAATACAAAGTTCAAAACAATGGTTATAGATATGCAATGAACTTATTGAGAACTTCAACCACATGAAAAAGGAGATGGATCCCTGACTGGTGTGGCTTAGTTGGCTGGGTATCATCCTTTGCACCTGGAGGTTCCTGGATTGATTCCCAGTAAAGGGCACATACCTGGGTTTTGGGTTTAATCCCTGGTAGGGGAAGTGCAAGAGGAAGCTGACCAATGCTGTGCTCTCACATCAATGATTCTTTCTCTTCCTCTCTATTTCTCTAAAAGTTAATAAACTATCCTTTTAAAAATAAAGGGATGGAAGCCATAAAAAATTCAGAAGTGAAAAATATAGTAAAGGATATAAAAAGTACAGTACAGTAGATGAAGCAGAGGATTAAGTCAGTAATTTAAAAGATAAGGAAGTAGAAACCCCAATTAGAACAGCAAAAAGAAAATAGAATCTTAAAAAAAATAGGATACTGGTAGGAGCCTCTGGAACAAATTCAAGCACACCAACATTCATATCATGTGGATACTGGAAAGAGAAGAGAGAAAGAGAGCAAGAAATTAAAAACCTATTAGAAAAAATAATGACTGAAAACTTTCCCTACCACAGACATACAAGTCCAGGAAGTGCAGACGTTCCCAAACAATATGAACCCAAAGAGGCCCACACCAAGACACATCATAATTAAAATTCCAAGAGTTAAAGACAAAGAGATAATCTTAAAGTCAGTGAGAGAAAAGCAGTTAGTTACCTACAAGGGAGTGCCCACATGACTGTAGGCTGATTTGTCGGCAGAAACTTTACAGGCCAGAAAGGATTGGCAAGAAATATTAAAAGTCATGAAAAGCAAGGACCTACAACCAAGATGACTCTACCCAGCAAAACAATCATTTAGAATCGAGGGTCAGATAAAGAGCTTCTAAGACAATAAAAAACTAAAAGAGTTCATCATCGCCAAAACCAATACTCTATGAAATGTTTAAAAAATCTTTTTTTCAAAGAAGAAAACCAAAAGATAAAAAATCCTATATAATAAAAGGGTAATATGCAAATTGGCCATCATTCCAATGCAAAAGATGGCTGCCCCTGTGTGGTCAAAGATGGCCACCCCCATGTGGACACAAGATGGCCACCACAAGATGGCCAGCAGGGGAGAGCAGTTGTGGGTAATCAGGCCAGCAGGGGAGGGCAGTTGGAAGGGACCAAGCCTGCAGGGGAGGGCAGTTGGGGGGAACCAGGCCTGCATGGGAGGACAGTTGGGAGGGACAAGGCCTGTGGGGGAGGGCATTTGGGGAGGACCAGGCCTGCAGGGGTGGGCAGTTGGGAGCAACCAGGCCTGCAGGGGAGGACAGTTGGGGACAACCAGGCCTGCAGGGGAGGGCAGTTAGGGGTGACCAGGCCAGCAGGGGAGGGGAATTAGGGGCTATCAGGCCAGCAGGAGAGCAGTTAGACATCAATAAGGCTGGCAGGGGAGTAGTTAAGGGGTTATCAGGGGAGTTATTAGGGGGTTATCAGGTTAGGGGCAATCAGAGAGGTAAGCAGGCAAGCAGTTGGGAGCCAGTGGGTAGTGGGAACCTCTGAGGTAGCACTAAGGAGTAACAAACCATTCGGTAAGGAGCAGCAAGTAGGCAGGTGGTAAGGAGCGAGGGTTCCCAGACTGTTAAAGGGCACAGGCTGGGCTGAGAGATCCCCTAACCCCAGTGCACAAATTTAGTGCACTGGGCCTCTAGCAGATTACGAGGTATATGAGATATTCCTTACAACTTGCATAATTACAGCTTTTGCAAAAAACAAAGTAATCAAATCTTAAATTTCTATATTGTCCTGCAGAAAGTTAAGATGTTTCTCCTTAACTTGATTATTTCTACTAATTTAATTTCAGTACATCCCTCAAAAAACAGAGAGAAATCCAAGATTGCAGTTGAATAGGTGAAAGTTACATTCACCTCCTCCCAGGACCAAACTGGAATTACAACAAAACTATAATCAACTGGGGAACACCTCCTTCCCATGCATGAATTTCATGCACCAGGCCTCTAGTAGATTATAAAACAAAGGCTATCAGAGTGACATCAAAGTAATGGAGGTTTAAGGGCATGTCTATCCTCTCCCCCTAACATTTCAACAAAATAACCACCTATCATTCAACAAAGAAGTCTTTGCTCAACACAGATGCACACCTGAGAGACCTTAACACTGGATCAACTAAGGTAGTCTCCTTGAAATAAGTGGGAATGTGAAAGAAAGGAGGGAAGTTAAACATTGCTACAGCTATCTGCAACACAACTGGGAACTGATGGCAGCAGTCATAGGCATTTTCCTCAGCTGGTCTGGACCAACAGAGCTCACCCATCAAGTGTCTAGCTGTTGAAATAGCCACTGGAGTGTCAACATTGTGTTGTCATGCACACAAACATGTGAGAGAGTGTATGAGCCATGGGGGTATTGTGAATGGGATCTGAGTTGCATGTGTGAGCTACGATTCAGCAGACACCCTCCCTACAGATTCGCTCACATGGCTGGGCCTGGCTACCAGCTTTTAGACAAAGAAAGCAGATCATAGAACCCTGCCACTGACTAGACTCCCAGGTCTCGGCTCCCTTTGCCCTTGGATTGTTTCCAGGGGAGTATTGTCTATACAGCAAAAGCTGTAGCAGTAGAAACACTGTTTCCCTCTGTGACTAAACCCCAGGAGGGGTGCTTGGGCTAAACCCTTGGAAGTCAGGGACTACTATTCCTGTGAGGGAAAAACAAACCTCACCCCCAAGCAGCAGAGGCAGTAGAGCCCTACAGAAGCTGCAGAGGCTCAAACCTGTGAGGCTATGCGGGGGCGGGAATCTTGTAGTTCAGCACCATCTATCTACTAGAACAGAGTAGAAGAAAAACAAAACCCAACAATATGCTGCCTACAGAGATAAATGGGAAAACAAAGGAGAACAACTAAGGCCATGAATAACCACAACAATAAGGATTATCAGAAATAAAATAAAAAATCCAAAAAAAAAACAGGCTGGAAAACATGGAATTATGTGAGTAGAATGACAGAGATTTCAAGACTGGTTTTGAAAATACTCAATGAATGCAAGAATATACTGACAGACAATTCAGCTTACTCAGAAAATAAATCAATCAACAAAATGAGTTTTTCTTCAAATAAATCGAATTATTTAAAAGGAATATAGCAGAAATCCTGGAAATGAAGCAGGCAATTAAAGAAATTAAGAGTGAACTGATGAGCATAGAAAATAGAACCAAACAGTTAGAGGAAAAAACTAGTGATATTGAAGACAGGAATCAAAAAATTATGCAGAGGGAAGAAGGGAAAGACCCGAAAACAAAGAAATATGAAATAGCCCTATGAGACCTCTCTGATTCCATAAAACAAACAAACATCAGAATCATAGGCATATCCGAGGAGGAAGAGAGAGAATATGGACTGGAGAGTCTGTTAAAACAAATAATAGGTGAAAACTTCCCAAATCTATGGGAATAATTATATCCTCTATTTCAAAAAGCAAACAGAACACCTAGTTACCTCAACCCAAAGAGTCCTTCTTCAAGGCACTTGGCAATGAAACTGTCAAAAATTAGTGACAAAGAAAAATCTGTAAAGCATCCAGAGAAAAGAGGGGAGTGAACTATAAAGGAAAATTCATCAGAATTTCACCCAACTTCTCAGCAGAAACTTTACAAGCAAGAAGGGAGTGGAACAAAATATTAAAATGCATGAAAGAGAGAAATTACCAGCCATGCATATTATACCCAGCAAAATTGCCCTTTAAATATGAAGGAGAAATAAGAACATTCCCAGACTTATAGAAACTGAGGGATTTTATCACTACAAAACCGCCATTGCAGGAAATACTCAAGGTAGTTATTCTACCTGAAACAAAAAACATAAAGTCATAACACTACCAGTAAGATTGCCAAAAACTCGCAGCATAAACAGAAATAATTTGTGATAATAAAAACATACAAGGGAGAGAGGAACCTCCCACACGTGCCTGGACCAGGGCCAGAGATCAGGCCAGAATCGGAGCCGGGAGCCTTCCAACCACTGTGCCCACCAGCCAGGCGCTCTGGCTTCTGGAGTTGCTGAGGAAGGCACACCCTCAGTGGGGCTGCAGCATCTCCAGTTTTTCAGCTCACGCCCTCTTCCCAGGAGGCTGGGGAGAACATATTTGGCAAAGTTCTTTAAGCCACCACGGTCAGAGTAGTGGGACACGGCCAGGCAGGCACATAGAGGGGTGGGGGCCCTTCCCGGCCCTGGGGTTAGGCAGCTTGCCCTGTGTCCTGGGTGCCTGTGGCTGCTTGTGGCTGCAGCCGGCCTGAGTGAAGCTAGCCCAGGTCCTGGGTGCCTATAGCTGGCAAGAGGGAGGGAAGCCTGTGTCCCAAGTGTGGGGCAAGGCAGAGGCAGTTAGGAGCAATCAGGACAGCAGGGGAGCACTTAGGGGTGATCAGACAGGCAGGCAGAAGTGGTTAGGGGTGATCAGGCAGGCAGAAGTGGTTAGGGGTGATCAGGCAGGCAGAAGTGGTTAGTGGTGATCAGGCAGGCAGAGGTGGTTAGGGGTGATCATGCAGGCAGGCAGAGGGGTTAGGGGCGATCAGTCAGGCAGGCCAGTGAGCAGTTAGGAGCCAGTGTTCCTAGATTGCTAGAGGGATGTCTGACTGCCAACAGTCAGACATCTTTGAAGGGGTTCCTGATTGGAGAAGGTGCAGGCTGCTGAGGGAACCCCCCCCCTCCATGCACGAATTTCATGCACCAGGCCACTAGTTGTGTATAAAAAATATTCTTGGTATGATTATAACCTTCTTAAATTTACTTAGCAAATGTGTTATTTTCCATTCCTTTCATGAAGTAAGATCAGAAACAATGTGCATTTATGTGTAATGGACAAAAGTCCACACATACTCACTTGCCCCAAGGTTACCATTCCTTTTTAATTGTATTGTCAAAAAGAACTGGAACAGTTTATACGTTTAACAGAACACCATATTATTCCACAATATTGATGACACCTTATTAATCCAATAAGATAAACAAAAGAGACAAGTACATTGGAAATCTAATAGGACACATGAGCTCTTGGCTATTGTAAATAAATCTTATGAAGAATCAGGATACCACCATATCTGTGAAGTTTTGAGGAGTTCAGTGTTTTGGTCATGCTGAGACACTCCCTCTAAATTGAAGCACACATTATTTCACCATGTATCTTATAGCACAAAAAGAAAGTAATGCCTTATAAATCTCTCCACATTCTAGAGGCAAAATGTTTCACTCTTAGGATGCTGTTCTGACCCATTTATTGAGAATCAAAATCATACCTAGGAAAAGCAGTCCATTTAGGCCATATAACCCAGAAGAACCTATAATAACTAGGTTATGTGTTTTATAAGAAAAGACACCATATGCCCTGGTTGGTGTGGCTTAGAGACTGAGCATCGACCTATGAACTAAGAGGTCAATTGAACCAGGTTCAATTCCCGGTCAGGGCACATGCCCAAATTGCGGGCTTAATCCCCAGGAGGCAGCCAATCAATGATTCTCTCTGATCATTGATGTTTCAGTCTCTCTCTTCTTCTCCCTTCCTCTCTGAAATCATTAAAAATATTTTCTTTTTAAAAAGACATCATATGGACTTCATAGCAAGCTTTGATAGAAGAATCACAACACAGATTTTTTTAGGGGTCTGGGGTAAAACTATTCTTTCCAAAAATTATATCTATAATTTATTTTACATTATGATCCTTGCATTGCTACTGGACCCTAGTAGAGATACAGAATTTGACCATTGGATGTTAAGTAACCATTTGGCCAGAGCTGCGCATTATAGACTGCATTCTATCAAGCTAGTGTAAGAAAGGGAGAAATACAAGTTTTATATGGTCAGGAGGACCCCACAACAGTTCAAAGTAAGATAAAAGTGGTATACCAGGGTCAGCATGGGCAGCAAAGGCACGTGCAAGCTGTGTGAGCAGATTCCCAGACCCTTTGTTGCCCCACATTGTTACCCCATTCTGTCTGTGACCTCACACCAACAACTCCCTGGAGAAGAGTATTAACCCCAGTGTGGTTCTGCTGGTTCACTCCATGGGTTACTGCTGTATAACAGCCACACTCAAAAATGGCACCAAAGGACAGTGGTGAGTGCAAATACTCCTAGGAATCAGACTCCAGGTGAACAACTTGTGTGAAAAGAGAGGTGGCCTGAGGTGAATCCATTAGTTGTTCTTACCTCTGTGTTCCAAATGCATATTATATTTAACCCCTTCCACTATACTTAAAATGTGGTTTGGGGATTTTCAGTATTAAATTTTCCCACAAGGTAATATGTTTCTACGATAAAGAATAATTATTTTTTATCAGCCCTGGTGCCTGGCCCATAGTAAATTTTAATAAAATTGTCAAATAAATCACTAAACATCCTCTTTCTATTCCTTCCCTCCCTTTTCACCACTTCTTACCACTGCCCACAATGCCAGCTAATCTGTCTGCTCCCACATTACCCATCAACCCCATTTCAGCCAGACCTTACAGACAGTTCCTGTTTTCTTATTTTCAAAATCTCTTCCTATATTCTTCTACCCTGGTCAAGAGATCATTTTCTCAGCGTTTTGCTAAGTAAGATAATATAAAAAATTAATGTGTCAAGGTTCCAGTAAGATTGAATTGATTGATTATTGAATATTATATTTTAAAATTAGTACATTTTTTAATCCAGGCAACTAAGCAACATGGTTCTGAAGGAAGATAACCTGGGGGCAGGCTGCTGTTGGTGGCTGCCTGGCTGCTGTGCTTTTGAGGGTTTTGAGGAAAGACATATGTTGAGCATTAGTAATCATTTATCTCTAGACTATTTAACTTATCACATTATTTCCTGAAAACAGAGAATTTATTTATTGAGAAGACAGTAGAGAAGAAGAGCAGGGATGTAATGGGCATGCGAAGAGAAGAGAGGGAGCTCCACTGAGGGGTGAAACGGAACTGGTATTGCTGTGGCCACAGAGAAACCTGGAGATCTTGGTTCCTTTGCAGCCATTGCACTCTGCCTTTCAGTAGGGTAAATCCCAGGGCCTGACCCTGTCTGGTCCAAAAGTCCAGCTCAGGAAGTCTCAGTGAAAAGTAGAGCTCACCAATACAAATTATGTAAAAATGCTCTGAAAACAAGAAATTACATTAATTTATCACTGAGTTCAGAAAGGTAAAAGCATATCCAAATATAAATTAGGTACTGCGTGCTAGCTCTGTGAAAGAATTAAGCACAAGGACTATAAAGATGAGTAAAACAAATATGTTGTCTAAAAACAATTAAAATCTAGCAAGGAAAAATGTATTGCAAGCTAATAGGATAAGTACTGGATGGTAGATGTTTAAAAATATTATATAGAAAGGCATCATTCAGTTCTGGTTAGGTACCTCTGGCTAATGAGAAGTTATCATATAGTAATTTATACTTGAAGCAGACTTTCTAGGAGGAGTAGAAGTCTTCTAGGAAGCAGAGAGAGTGGAAGAAGGAATCCTAATAATAAAAGCCCAGGGTTGTAACTTTTAATGACCAATCACGATGACCGAAGGCTAATTAAAGAAAAGTCAGTGCTGGGTTGCCCTGGCGACGTTCACAGCTGCTGCCATATGCTATGGCTCCACTGGTCGGCTCCCGCCAGCCCATAAGAGACTGGAGAGCTGCAGCTGGTGGAAAGCAGTGAGCCCAGGCTGAGCCACCCCCTGATCACAGGGTGAAGAGTCCAGGCCCAGCTTCCCTGCAATCATGGGGCAAACAGGACAGGCTGAGCCTAGCCAAGCTGCCCCCACAATTCCAGGTGAAGAAGCCACTCCACTGACTAACCTGCGCTATCGACCTGTAGGGTGCATGGTGCGGAATCCAGGGCCTCTAGCCTGCAGCCACAAGAAGTCTCTCTCTCCCCAGAGTTAGGAGCACCAGCCCAGGTCTACCCAGTGGCCTGGTCCTGACTGTGGGGGTGAGTTCCTGTAGGCTGTGGTTTGATCCCCACGCATTAGCAGTAGGAGACCAGTACCTTTATTATTGCTGTGTCTGGATTTTTAATTGGACGAATGTCTGGCGTCTCGGGTACCAGTTTAACAAAATCTTCTAGGAGGAGAATTCTGTCTGGGTTTCCTCAAATTCCCTCAGCCCCTACTCACCCTTCTGTAAAGGCACAGAACAAGTGAGGCCCCTTAAACAAAAATCAGCAGTCTCCAGCAACAATAGGCCTCTCTCATCACAGTCATTTGGAATAGACGACATTTGAGTATTTATCTAGGCACCATGACAGAGAAACACAAGCTCAAGTCATGATCTCTGCCCTTAAAAAATTCACAATCTTATTAGAGCGAGTGGATGATAAAAGCCATTAATAACATCAGAATGTAAGGCAATACAGAGAGGAACAGAGGCAATTGATAGGATGATTTTTTAATAATTAGTATAGAGTATGTGCTATGAATTAAATAAAACAAATATCTGTGGAAGTAGCTGCTTCATGAATATGGCATCCCTTCCTATTTGAAAGGAAACTGAGTTCCACGTGAATTGTGTACCATGCTATGATATCTGAGGCACAGGACAAGGGAGGCCCTAAGTGTACTACGCTTTGATATCTGAGTCAGTCTTTATTGTTCAATGTGACTTATTTTTGTACGCCTCAGTTTTGTAATAGTTAAATTACTAGAATAATACAGGTTGCTATAAAATATTACTAGAAGATCAAATGATCAGGTGAATTTGTTATTTTCTATAAATGAACACAATCTCTGGTATGCTAATATGATAGGTATTATAGAAATATTCAGATAGGGAGACCTACAGGCTTGATTACAAGTGAGGTTTACTATCACAACCCAAATTTATTGCTTACAAAAAAAGCAGGGAGCCAACTAGAAACTGAACCAAATATAAGCCCTTAAAATGCAAATGTAGTTTGGATAAGCTTTGCTATTACAAGAGCAAGAAGAAAAAATTCAAATGCAAGAATGAAAACCGCATTGCAACACTCTAAGTTGCTGCTAAAGAAAAAGAATGATATATTATGAAAATAATTAATACAGATTGTAAAGACATTTGTTCAAAGAGGTGATATTTCAGTTATTTTTTTAAATGTGAAAAGGTTAGGTAGATAAGAAAAAGGTGTAGGAGTCCTGAATTGCAGAGGGTGCAGGTGGGGCTGAGGGAGCCCACTCTGTGCATGAATTTTGTGTACCGGATCTCTAATCTATAATAATTAAAGTGTAATATGCTAATTATACCAGATGTCCTTCCAGATGAAGCTGGGCTACAAGGGAAGCCTTCATCCTGGGTGCTAGAGGGAAGCCAGTGCTGACAGTCAGGGGAAGGAAAGTCTACTCTTGGATGAATTTTGTGCATCAGGCCTCTGGTAGCATATGAAAGGCATAAAGCCATGGAAAATTCTGTCTTGGGGGCAAAGCATTACTAATAAAATGGATGGATCTTGGGCTTTGAGAAAGTGTGTGGTGGTAGATGAAATTCAGACATAGTAAAGGCCAGGCTATGAAACATCTTGAATTCCATTCTAAAAATTTTGTAATTTAATCTTTTTAGATAATAATAAACCACTTAAGATTCTTAAACAAGGGACTCACATATTCAGAATTTCATTTTTGGAAGATGACACTGGCTGTAGTATAGAAAGTGATGAAGAATGGACTCAAAAAGACCAATCTATTGACAACAAATTAAGGTGGAAGAGAATCTGAGTCAGGCAATCATAGTAGGGGCAGACAAGAATGGACAGATAGAAGACATACATAGAAAATGGCCCAATAGCTTCATGCCCTATTGGCTATTATGGCAATGAGTCATGAATGACATGATCAATTGCTTTGGATGATCTTCTGAATTTACTGATATGTATAATACAGATGCATAAAATGTCCATGGACAATTCTATATTTGTGCTGAGGCATATTTTGATGTTCCTATGAAACATTAAGGTAGAGGTTCAGAAGGCAAATGGAATAAGGATAGTCAATAAAGAGAAGATCTAATTTTATTATGTAAACTTTGAAATCACATCAACATATGTGTTAGATAGAAATTTTGGATGCAGATGAATTGGTATAAGGAAGTATGTTGAGATATAACCAAATATAGTATGCCCAAATGTGTAAACTAGTTGAAAAGGGGGAGCCACAAAAAGACTAAGATTATCAGGAGAAAGAAGAGAAAAATATAATGTCCACCAAAAATAGGGGAAGAAAGTTTCCATGAAAGAGTATCAGAGCATAGAGAGGCAAAGAAAGAGATTTTAAAAACCTTAAAATGTTGATTGAATATAGCAGTATATAGATCTTTATTTCCTTTGTGACAACACATTAAGTGAAGGGGTGGGGACTAGGTAAGACAAGTGAGGCAGCCAGGAAATAATATTTAAGATGGCACTCACTCTTAAAGTTGTACAAGAGCAAGATCAGCCTCTGAGAGTCAGGGCCACCTTAAATTTTTCACCTTATGTGCCTTATTTGCCTCGCCTGTCCATGCTGAAAAGTAAATGAGAAGGAAGGTAGTGAAGTCAGCAGCGTAATTTTACTGCAAGGTATCAGGCTCTCCATCTCTTTCCTAGAAATCACCCTGGAAAGGCAGGCTTCAGCCATTGGCCCATGGATAGACATCTGATTTAAGAGAAGATAATTCTAAACTTTCAGCATGCTGGACCAATCATTTTCCTCCCTCAGAGACTTTGAATAAGAAAATACCATGAAAATTTATTAGTTGATAATAGAAAAACAGCTGAAGAAAGCTTATCTTTTAGAAGTCAAAATAGCCATAATGGTCAGCATATATGCTATATTTATAGGAAGTCTCAGTTCATTGTAAGCTAAAGAATCAGTTTAAAAAATGGAATCCAATAATCAGGAAAAGTAAAGTTCCTGCAAGAGGCAGAAAGGACCACAAAGGTCTACAACCCCCTCATCTCCAAGGAGCTTGTTTCCTGTGCAAAAATTTAGATTACACTTCTATTGTCCCTCAAGTCATTTTGAGTTGAGTTTCTCTCCTCCTTGCATCTGGTAGAAACTAACTAAAGTTATTTTTAAAGGCGCTGATTGAGCTATATATAATAAAATGAACTGAAAAAAATGTTAATAAGCTACTCTGGTTAACTTGAGCAGCTTGTTTATCTTGCTGATTTATTCCTAAAACTCTTTATATTAGGACACAAAGAATCAAATATTTTCCCAAATTCTTCAGTTATCCAATAAGTTCAGTCTTAGTTTTCATACCTTTAAAGTGGGGCTGTACACATCTACCTACTTATCTTATTGGATAAATGAATATATTGAACTGTAAATTGTCAGGCATCAATAATAACTGTGAGACTTTCAACAATAAAGATAGGGAGAAGTCAAGATGGTGGCATAGGTAAACACTTAAACTGCTGCCTCACACAATTTCAAAACTGCAACTAAAAGACAAAATCTCTATCACCCAGAACCACAGGAAAGCTGGCCGAGTGGAAATTCTGCAACTAGAAGGAAAGAGAAAAGAGCATTAAGACTTGCACAAGCGCTGAAAAGCTAAGGTACAGAGGTGCGCAAACCAGGCTGGTGGTGGGCAACAGGGTGCTTCTATTTTCAATCCAAAGGGAAACAAGCTCCTGATTACTCTGAACTCATTTCTAGGGAGACACTGGTGACCCAGACTCCTACAAGGAGAAGCTGGATGGTTTGCCATCGGGTAGGAAAGTGAGGGTGACTCCCTTGCAGAGGTGCCTGCAGCAATCATTGTTAACTGCGCAGGAGTGTGTGACTCGAGAACTTGGAAACGCTGAGATGCAGAAACGCTGAGTGGCAGCCATTGCTGTTTGCCATGCCCTAGCCTAGTGACTCCATGAGACCCCACCCTGCACAATCTGCAAACCTGCCCCAGCTGTGGGCAGCAGCATTTGCATATAAATGGCATGAGCTATGGCAGCTTAACCTAAACAGGAGAAATCTACAGACCTCGCTGTAGCTCCTGCTGGGTCACTTCAGACAATAGCTGACCTGCACCCCATTGGAGATTCAGAAGCTAGTGTATATAGAGGTCAGTGTGAGATGACATCAGAATTCAACTACTCACATCCATAAGTGACACATTCAGGGGGCAGACTCGCTGAGCACCAAAGCCCCACTGAAGCAAGTCCTGCTCCATAGGCGGGTCTCCAATACAGCAGTTCTTCCATTCCATCAGCACTGGGAAGCAGCAAAATGCGGAGACAAAGAAACATGTCACGAATAAAAGAAATAGAGGATGCAGAGTTCAGGACCACATTTATAAGGTTACTCAAGAATCTTCTAAAAACTTCCAAAAAACTTGATGGAACCTTCAAGGACCTTAATGAGAATGCAAAGAAAGTGGAAAAGGACCAGTCATAAATTAAGCATACACTGTCTGAAATAAAGAATATACAGAAATTTAATGGTAGATCAAAGGACTCCAAGAATCAAACCAAAGATCTGAAATATGAGGAGACAAAAACACCCAACCAGAAAAACAAAAAGAAAAAAGAATCCGAAAATATGAAGATAGTGTAAGGAGCCTCTAGGACAACTTTAAGCATACCAACATCCGAATTATTGGGGTGCCAGAAGAAGAGAGAGAGAAAAATATTGAAAACCTATTCAAAGAAATAAGGAAAGAAAACTTTCCCTACCTGGTGAAAGAAATAGACTTACAAGTCCAGGAAGTTCAGAGAACCCCAAACAAGAGGAATTCAAAGAGGACTACACCAAGACACATCATAATTAAAATGCCAAGGGCAAAAGACAGAGAGAGAAAGCAGCAAGAGAAAAACATTTGGTTACCTACAAGGGAGTACCCATGTGACTATCAGTTGATTTCCCAACAGAAACTATGCAGGTCAGAAAAGAGTGGCAAGAAATATGCAAAGTGATGAACAGCAAGAACCTATAACCAAGATTACTCTACCCAGCAAGGCTATCATTCAGAATTGAAGGTCAGATAAAGAGTCTCACAGACAAGAAAAACTAAAGGAGTTCATCACCACCAAACCAGGATTATATGAAATGCTGAAGGGTATTCTTTAAGAAGAGGAAGAAGAAGAAAAAGGCAAAAGTAAAAACTATGAAAAGCAAAATGACAACAAATACATATCTACCAACAAGTGAATATAAAAATCAAGTGAATGAAAAATCTGATGAATGGACTGATGAATATAATAGAATCAGTGACATAGAAAGGGAGTAGACTGACAATTCTCAGGGGGAAGATGGTGTGAGACATGCAGAAAGAGATTGGACAAAAATCTCACACCTATGAATGAAGACATGGTAAGGGCATGGGATGGGGTGGGGGATCAGGTGGAGGGGAACTATGGGGAAAAAGGAATACCTGTAATAATCTGAAGAATAAAGATTTATTTAAAATAATAATAATAATCATCATCATCATCATTGTGAGTCATATAAATTATAGGAGCAAGGGTTTACATTTTCTCTTTAGTAAGATCAGCCTAAGATTTATTTAGTAGGACTGTATCCACCCCAACCTACCTCTCCGCCACATTTTTCTCTCTCACACATAGTGCTTGAAAGCTCTATACTTGCTCTACCATTGCCATCTTCTATTTCCTACTTTTATACTTACCAATAACTGAATAGTTAACAAATCTCACCTAAAATGCTGTAACATGTTTGTTCCCCTAAAAAAAGGTATTCCAGCTGAAATAGGCAAGAAGGCACTTTAGAGACAGTAAATGTGGGGTGCTAATAGTCATGGCGGTGATAGGAGTAAGCATGACAGTAGTATAGTTGTTGTTCTTGCCATGTTTACATCATAGAAAACAATATTTACTCATCTGAAATTAAGGTTAACACTTCCATGTCAAACCTTACAAAGAACTCTATGTTGGCCCTTTTCCTTACTTCTTTAAAACCAGAATTTTTTGATGCCATCATTCCACTTTTAATATAATTTGGGAGTCTCATAAATCTCCTATAATAGCCTACAAATAAAAACAACCATGTTCTAGCACAGCCTCCCCTGTGCATAGCCCTAGTCCCTGCCATGGAGCCATGAGCTGACTCAGAGGGAGGCTCAGTGCTGTGGAAACTTCTGTAGCAATGGCAGCATTTGGGTGCTATGAGAAGGGTGAGCACATTCTAGTTACTATGAAAATGGAATGCATTATTCAAAAACTGAGAGCATTTTTTGGAACTTCCCTCTTACTCAGCACTGAGAGTCGATCCACTGCTTCTTACTACTTGATAAGCTCAGCACTGAGAAGTTCGTCCCCTGCAAACCAGGGAGCTGTCACACAGGTGGCAACAGAAGCCTGGTGAGCCAGTACTGCTGGTCTCTTATTGGCTGGCTGTATAGGTACTCTAAATTCCCAAGTTTCTTGACTGGCTGACTGGAGAGAGGATAGCAGCAGCACCCAGCACTTCCTCATCCAAAACTCTGAGAGCTCCCGCGTGACGCCCAGTCCTGGCTCCTCTGTCCTATGAAGGAAAGCTGTCACCCAGTTGTGCAGCCCTCCCTGCAGAGGCTGAGGTGGAAATAGAAGGGACAGGGCTCCTCTCTGCCCTGTGTTTACCCGTCAAGAACAGTGAACATCTATAAAGAAGGCAGCTGGGATGATGGGTTCATGAAGGTACAGGTTATTATTTTTTCTACTGTTGTCATTGTTTGAAATCTCCCATAACAAAAAGTTACACTAGCCCTAGCTGGTTTGGCTCAGTGGATAGAACATCAGGCTGTGGAATGAAAGATCCTGGATTCTATTGGGGTCAAGGGCACGTGCCTGGGTTATGGGCTCGATCCCCAATAGGGGACATGCAGGGAGGCAGCCTATCAGTGTTCTATCTCATCATTGATGTTTCTATCTCTCTCCCTCTCCCTTCCTCTCTGAAATCAATTATATATATATATATATATATATATATATATATATATATATATATTTAAAAATAAGTTAAACTAAAAAATAAAAGGCATCTTCAATGTGAAACTTTAGGCTTTGGGAAAAACAGATCTTTCTCTCCCAATTATTTTCTACCACCACATGGTCAGTGCTTTCTGTTTCACAGTTGGAAATAAGACTGTAAATACAAATAAAAACAGAAGTGAACTGTAACTGATTTACATTCAGGTGGAAGCCACCAAACCCTGTCCCTGTCCCCATCCCAGGAGGGAGCAGCAGGGTCCCAAGTGCCTGAAGGGAGAGGGAGCCATGGAGAGAGACGTGGGAGAGGAGGCTGGGAGCCTTAGAGACAGATCCTTTTGATGTCACCGCCTTCCCATCTCTCTGTTTCAAAGTGTTCTTCTGGGGACAGCCTGGTGCTTACTGAGGTTCCCATTCCCCCATGAATTCCCATCCTGCCCCATCCCTGGCAGTTGTTCTGAGCTTCGGAAGCAAAGTCCTTCACTGCCTTTTGAACCCTGTCTCCTTAATATTAGACCATAAAGATGCTCAGCACAGAGGAGTTGCCGTGACAACACATTTATATTTCTGTAAAATGCCAGCACTGAGACCCGCAGGCTCAGACACATGGCAGAAGGACAACTTGGGGAACCATGGAGAGGGCTGGCTGCGGATTCTCTTCATGCCTAATTACCCAGACACACAGCACAATGGCTCATTTAACTCTGTCTTGGCTAGAAATGGAGACAGGTTCTCATTCCAGTTGGAAAGAATTCCAGCCCTGGCCCTTGCTTCCATTTAAAGAATGAGCAGAAGGAAAGTGAGTTATTGAAATGCACAGTCGTGTCTTCTTAATTGTTTTGCACTCACCAAAGGCTTTGCTGTGAGCTAAATGTGGTACCTGTGTTGGGAGCAACTGTTTCCCACGCTTATTGAGGCAATAGAGTATCATTCTTTCCCAGGACAGTTGCAGCAACCAGAGGGTGGAATGACTTACTCATCCTCGGGATGCATAGGGTAACCCTCCTGGCTTCCTTGCACAGTCCCAAGAACCCCAGCATGCATTCAGGCTCAACCTGTGTGATTTCACAGACTGAGAAGCAGTCCTGCTAGGAACAACAGGACCCGCTGTCAGGGGGAAGAAGAGAGGACGGAGATGGAGGCAAATGAGATTATCTCCTTTGCGTAGGCAGCAATCTCAGGACTAGGCCATTCCTCCACAGTGTGAGCTCACAGCTCACCAGAAGTCCTTCAAGTCATCAAAGGCCACAGCAGAGCAAGTGAGGCTACTGCCTTTTAGGAATTAGGAGAACAAGTGCTTTTCAGAGATTTGTGGCACCAGTTTTCTGCTGGATTTTCTGCCATGGAACCCACATACCTGGGGCAATTAATTACCAAGACAGCATCCAAGTCAACAGCATCCAAGGTAACAGCTCTGATCCCTATCACTTTTCTTTCTATGTGATTTACTGTTTATTATCCATTTCAGATCATCACAGGCAGAGTGTCAAAGACTTTCCCAATATTTTCCTGGCTTAGCAAAGCCCAGGGTGCCCATCTGTGCTCCTGCTGCTTCAGTCCACCTTAGCACTGAGCACACTAGAAAGTGAGGTTTGGGAACCCATCACTCTGGGAGGGCCCAGGGCACTGTCTCCTCAATAAGTTAGTAAGAAACATTCTGGTGAGGGCCCCTGGCATCTCTGAGAAGGTCAGAGAGGCCTGTCCTCTGGATAAGATGACTGATAGAGAATGTAGCCATGGAATCAAACTTCTTTATCCAAGTGGAATATTAAATGGGGTAAAGAGGAAGATGAGACTACTGTGACCCCAGCCTGCCTTGCACCCCAGCCCAAGCCCAAGGGTAGGATTGCCCACCAGGATGGTTAGCAATCCTACCCTTGGGCTTGGGCTGGGGTGCACCTCTCTGTGAACAGGGAGGAAAATCGTGTCTTCTGCAGCAGAAAATCTCTGTTATTTGAAAAGAAGCCCACAGACAAAGAGATGACAATGAGATACTGTTGGAAAGAACAAGGGACTTGAGGTCTGGGCCATTCTTACTAAATGTTATTCCTGTTAAATGTTAAAGTTAGCCCCGTATTTTGTAGACCAGCTGTAAATAGTATGGCCTGACAGCAACAAAAGGAATAACTGCATGTAGCTAACTGCATGTGTTACGGCCATACAGTGTCTATAAGAGATTCTACCCTCCCTTCAGTGACACAGAACCTTGAATATGGATCCTGCCTCCTTCAAGTGCTGCAAGTAAATAAAATGGCCTGTGACAACCACATTTTAGTCACAGATAAAGCACCTCAAGTGGAAGCCTCTTGTCTTGGGTAATAGTAGCTACTGACTAGATGACAGGGACTGCACATCAAAAGCTGCTTCATAAGACCAGGTGGGTGAGGACAAATTCCTGAGCGATGGAAATTCTGCATCAAGTCTGGAGCACCAGGAGGCACAAGTAAATGACATGAGAAGTAGCCAGACTTCCTGCGCCATCGCCTGTGCTCCCTCAGCTCACACCTACGAAGAAGGAAGAATGGCTCTCACCAAGCTTTCAAACGGAGCTACACATATTTGGTACTCGCAGTCCTGGGTGCTGACTCATTACCGCTCACTCATGAGTGACAATGTGTGACAGAAAGTTCTCACAGAGGTTAGAACTTGAAGCAACATATGGGGCCAGTTATCTCATGAGGAGGAAGGTCTGAGGTCTATATTTATACAGAAAGTCCTGAGAAGTGGCAAATTACTTGGCTGAAAAAAATTAAGTCTGAATATGTGTATATTCATTTCCTGTAGCTGCTATAGCAGATTACAACACCTGAAAGCAACAGGCATTTATTCTTTCACAGTTCTAGAGGCCAGAAATCTAAAATCAGAATCATCAGGTTGAGTCCCTAGAGTTGAGTGGCTATGTGGCAAAGATAAAGTATCCTGTGGTCACAGCAAAACAGGTTCCTTCTGACAACCTCTTGATACTGCCCAACCTGCCAGCAGCAGAGACTGACTCTAACCACTGGATATGCTACCATACCTTTAGGATAGTGTTACCCTACCCATTAGTTATGAGTCACCAGGTTTATTTGTTTTTAACTTCAAAACACTATAGAAAATATTTTTAAATAATAGGATAAATTGCTAGAAAATTAGCATATGATTGGATGCTAAAACAATGTCAAATTGCTAACAAAAGATTTCTAGACCCTTACTCTTAATTTCTTTATTTGAGGGAAAGCAGTTAGAGTGATCATGCCTGCAGGGAAGAACAGATAGGTGGATAAGGCCAGCAGGCAGGTGAGCACTTAGGAGCCAGCAGTCCCAGATTATGAGAGGTATGTCCGACTGCCAGTTTAGGCTCAATCCTGCAGGAATCGGACCTAAACCAGGAGTCAGACATCCCCAAGAAGTTCCATATTGGAGAGGGTGCAGACCAGGCTGAGGGACCCCCTCTTCCCTGTGCACTAATTTTGTGCACCCTGCCTCTAGTAGATATAGAGAAGGCTAATATGCTAAGTGTCCCCTTGGGAGTTTGGCCAGGAGACTGGGAATCCAATCGCTCACTATGATGTGCACTGACAACCAGGGCGGCAGTACAGAATAAAGGAAGGCCCCAGCTGGCAACCAGAAGGCCCTGACTGGTCCTGATTGCTAGCTAGGCCTAGGAACCCTACTCATGCACAGATTTCACCCACCTGGCCTTTAGTTATTAATAACAAACTACAACGTTCACTAATGATTGATTACTGTAATAGTGTTGCATTCATTTCCCTTAATACCTTATAAGCAGGCACACCATTTCTCTCCACTAATACTAGCAGCAAATATTTTAGCATCCAATTGCCACATCATTAGTCTTGGACTGACTTGTTTAGTGTGTGCAACAGGAAATATTCTGCTTTGGGGGAACAAGATAAATAGGTTTATTTGTGTTATACTTATTAATTTGTGCAGATATTCAGTGTCTGGTAAGTTAATGTTAAGGGGAAAATATTCATTTTTATTAAAATGTTCTATTATTTTATGTTAAGGATTACTCCTTTATTTCAGCCTTTTGCATTCAGCATGTCTCTATTGAAATAAATCTACGTTTCTATGAAAATTAAAGCTTTTGGTTTTTTTTTGTGACCCACATAAATTTAAACCTTGTTTATTTGGCCCATGTTAGTCTTTGAGTTTAACATGCTTGTCTTACATAAACATTCAGCTTTCTGGTGCCTCTTAAGGTGGTCCTAAAGCAACACTGACTGAATGGATCCACAGGTCTAGAACAGGGACACATCACTTAACTGGTTGGAATGAGAGTTCTTGTCATATGGTTATTTTATTCTGTTAAAATCCTTCATACTTACTTTATAGCTATTCCAGAAAGTCTTGGAATAGAAACATCAATGATGAGAGAGAATCACTGATCCGCTGCCTCTTGCATACCCTCTACTAGGGATCAAGCCTGGGACCCAGGCATGTGCCCTTGACCAGAATCTAACTTGAGACTCGTCAGTCCACAGGCCAACACTCTATCCACTGAGCCAAACTGACTAGGGCCAGTTTTAAACATGAGGAAACTGAAGGCCAGAGAAGGGAAATGAATTGTTCATACTCACTTCGCACACATTGCAGATCCAGAATTTCATTCATTTATGTATATGTTAAGTAAGTACTATCCTATCTAATAAAAGAGAAACATGCAAATTGACTGTACCTTCGCTACACTACCAGCCAATAGAAGCAATATGCATATTAACCCCCAAGGAAGATGGTGACCGGACCCAAACCGCCACTCCTGCACCCGAAGCCCAGCCCTGGCAAGATTGGGGTGGTGGCGGTGGTCCCAATTGCCACAGTTCCAGCCCCAGGAGAGGGTCCAGACCTCTGCCAAAGCCCTGCCTTGGCAAGCCTGGCATGGTGGCTATGATCCCGATCGCCATAGCCCCAGCCCCAGCAGAGGGCCCTAGCAAGCCAGGGTTGGTGGCTATGGTCCCAATCCTCACAGCCCTGGCCCCAGCAGGGGGTCCAGACCCCTGCCACCGACCCGAACCTGGCTCTGGCAAGCCTGGGGTGGCAGAGGAATCCCAATTGCCGCAGCCCTGGGGCCAGCAGAGGGTCCAGATCTCCACCAAAGCTCGGCCCTGGCAAGCCTGGGGCAGCGGCTGTGGTCCTGATCACTGCAGCCCTGGGCCCAGCAGAGGGTCTGGACCCCTGCCGCCAACCTGAAACCCAGCCCTGACAAGCCTGCGGCGGCAGTTGTCCTGATTGCCTTAGCCCTGGCCCCAGCAGGAGGTTCAGATCCCACTGAAGCCCGGCCCTGGCAAGCCTGGGGAGGTGGCTCTGATCCCGATCTCTGCAGCCTAGCCCCAGCAGGGGGTCCAGACCTTAATTTTCACATTTGTAAAACAAACAAACAAAAATAATGAAACAACTATTTGATTATCCACCAATTCCAGTCAATATTGACTTTCATGTGGTTTTTTTAATCAGAATTTCATTACAGGACCTCAGTACTATACAGTGTTCATCCCTTTCTATTAAAGAGATCCACATTACTGTGAAAGCACAAGGGAACAGTTATTGAACTAAACAATTAAGGCAATAAAAAGCAACTAGAGGCCCCAGTGCTCCAAGGCATATGCCCAAGAGGAGCAATGACGCCAAGTGAAGAGATGACTCACTTAGCACAGCTACTTTTTCTCTTTTTTCTTTTTTTCTATGTGCAGGCTGGCTCCCTGGCTACTTCATCTTTGTTATTGGTTTGTTTGTTGTTGTTGTTTTTAAATAACAGTAGCAATGACATATAGACAAATAATTAAAAACACACACAGTCTTAAATTATTTACCTGGCAATGTTATAAAACAGAAAATAGGTCATAACAGAAAATAAGAGTAAACTGCTTATTCCAAGATAAATTGATTTCTGAAATAGGCCAAGTTACAGGGGAAGTGATGTTGCACAGGAGCAAAAGCAATGGTTCAGGAGTAAGACAAAAACTGAGCTTCAATCCTGGATAGACTACTTTCTTTGCAGAGTTACTGAAGCCCCCCTAAACCTCTGATTCCAAATCGGTAAACAGGCAACATGCCACTGCTACTGGAGAGATACTGTGAAGATGAAATAAGGTAATATGTGTATCACCAGGACAGTCCCGGTGCTTACAAATCAGTGCTTAGTAACTGGATCTTACATGTCCAGGCTCACCTGTCTCTCAAATTAGCTACATTAAATGAAGACCTGGCATCAAATTGTGTTTATTTGGATGCCAGAAGGAACAGAGGAGTGACATGGCAGGCTGGTATTAATTGAAATCTATACTAATAAAAGGGTAATATGCTCATTAGACCAGGAGACCTTCCAGATAAAGCCATGGTGGCAGGGTTGAGGCAGAGGCTGTTAGGGGCAATCAGGCTCGCAGGAGAGGGCAGTTGGGGGCAAGCAGGCCAACAAAGGGCAGTTGGAGGCTATCAAGCCAACGGGGGGGGGGTAATTGGGGGTGATCAGGCTGGTGGGGGGGCAGTTAGAGGTGATAAGACTGAAAGGGAGGGCAGTTGGGGGCAATCAGGCTGGCAGGCAGAGTGGTTAGGGGCAATCAGTCCGACAGGCAAGTGGTTAGGAGCTAGTGGTCCTAGATTGCGAGAGGGATGTCCAACTGCCAGTTTAGGCCTGATCCTTATGGACCTAAACCAGTGGTCGGACCTCCCCCAAGGGGTCGCAGATTGAAGAGGGTGCAGGTCAGGCTGAGGGACACACCCAGCTCCCGTGCAGAATTTCGTGCACCAGGCCACTAGTCTATACTAATAAAAGCCTATATGGTCATCACACCCTCATGCCATGATGCCCTTACGCCATCACAATCCATCACCAGGAGGCTGCAAGCATAGTGGGCATGTATGGGTGGGTGGGGCTACATGCATTACAAGATGCGTACAGGTAGGCTGGGACCTGATGCTGTGTGCACAGCACAGAGGCAGGGGCCATGGCTCCAGCCTGCCTCTTTGGGGCAATCCATCCAGGAGCCTGGATGGGTAGGCAGGGTCTACCTCTTTGGGGTGATCGATTGCAGGGCTCCCACACTGTGAGAGGGCACATTCCAGGCTGGTAGACCCTCCCCCTCGAGTGCATGAATTTTATGCATTGGGCCTTTAGTTCTATATAATAAAAGCCTAATATGCAAATTGACCAGGCAGAGGAATGAGTGGTGGAATGACACATTGCTCTGATATACACTGACCACCAGGGGGAAGATGCTTAATGTAGGAGCTTCCCCCAGCCTGCAGGCCCCAGGCCAGCCAAGGTGGGTGCCAGCAGGGCCCTTCCCTCCCCCGCCCCTTGCTGATTGACTGCTCGTCACACCGCAGAGGGTGGTGACCTGTGGCAGCAGTGGGGTGATTGGGGGCAGAGCTGGCCAGCAAGTAAGCCAGCACACCCCCAAGTCACTTCCAAGACAGGTGCCTGCAGTGCCCCCAAATCAACCTTCTGGTTGCACCAGAGATGGGCCCTGATCACCAGCCAGACTTAGGACCCTACCTGTGCACAAATTTTGTGCACCAGGCCTTTAGTTCATATATAATTTTGGATAGAGTAGTTTCCAGTTTGAGATACAAGACCCTATGGAGAACAAGAGGGACAATTTGTGGGGTCTGAACCTTAGTCTTAGTCCAGTGCACATCCCACCATAACACTTGTGGTGTGCAATTTAACTAGATCAAGAATAGACCTGATATCAATCTGAAAATATCCCTTTATCCAGCTTTATCTTCTTCATAAACAAATGCTGCCTTGGAGGCTAGGACTCCTCCAAGCCCCTCCCTGCCCTGTATGTAAAGGTTCTTCCTCTTCCCTGAGCCTCCCACCCACCAGCACCCTTGGGGGCTGGGGTAGCCTTGGCTCCAGCCGCCTACAGAAGCAGGACCTGGGATTGGGTTATGCCACCGACCAAAGGGCCCCTCCCAGTGCTAGGGGCCTGCAGGGTTGCACACCTCATTGCAGACCCGGAAACGTACTTTTCAAACTGGAGAACACAGGAATGTGTCTGTTAAAGGTGTGGTGTACCAGGCATTGACAATCAGACTCCAAGTGGTTGCCATAGAAATTATTGATCTAGAAGAAGCCAAAGATGAGATGGAGGACATTCAACCAGAAATCATAGTGCTGAGTCAGGGTGACAGTTCATACCTGTAACCAGACAACCAAAGGGTCTGTACTGCCTGTCAGTACTCCAGCCAATTCAGCAGAGACAGGGTGGAATCATTATGAGCATTTATTCCAATCCTGCTGGCAGCCTGAGAGAGCAGCAGGTCATCCACAAAAATCCGCTATGCCTCTCCCCATAAGCTGGCTGCTTATATAGGGTAGAAGGACAAGATTACATGGGGAAAGAGGAATTACAGGCTGGGGAAGTGGGCACGGGATAATCATTACAGGTTACAAGCCTTGCAGGCTGTGGGGAGTCATAGACATGGTACCTTTGATGCCTGAGGACCAGATTACAGGTAATAGGGGGTGGGGTGGTAAAGAGCAGTGCCTCCAGGACTAGGTGACACGAGGTTGATAGGCAGTCCTCAGAAGGACAGACTGCCATTAGTATTTTAATCCAAATTGGGAAAAATGGATTTCTTTTATTTCTTTTTCTGGTCTCAGTACTTTGACTAGAAGTTCCAGTACTATGTTGAGTAAGAGTGGTGAAAGCAGACATCTCTGTCCTGTTCCTGACCCTAAGTGAAACACTTTTAGTTTTTGCCCGTTGTTATGATGTTCATCACAAGTGGCCTTTATTATGTTGAGGTGTGATTCCTCTATTCCCTCTTTGCTGAGAGTTGTTATCATAAGAGATGCTGTATTTAACCTAATACTTTTTCTGCATCTATTGATAAGATCATTTGATTTTTAGCCTTCACTTTTTCTATGTGTTATATCTTATTTATTGATTTTTGAGTATTGTGCCAATCTTGGATTCCCAGAGTAAGTCCCACTTAATCATAGTGTAGGATTAGATTGTTTATTTGAGAATTTTTTTCTGTGTTTTGAGGTAAACCTGTTATGAGGACTGATTTTGCCATATCCAATTGATTTGGGTTTGTTGTGTTATCATTTTAATTTTATTTCTTTCTTGAGCTCAGTGCTAACCCATTCATTATTAATTAACACACTATTTAAGCTCCATATGTTTGAATGTTTTTCAGGGTTTTTTATTGTAATTAATTTCTACTTTCATACCATTGTGGTCAGAAAAGATGCTTAATATGATTTCAATCTTCTTGGATTTATAAAGACTTATTTTGTATCCTGACATGTGGTCTATCTTTGAGAATGTTCCATGTGCATTTGAGAAGAATGTATATTCTGCTGCTTTGGAATGAAATGCTCTGTAAATATCAATTAAATTCATCCCATTCAATATGTCATTTAAGGTCACTGTTGCTTGTTTGATTTTTTGGATGGAAGATCTATCCATTGATGTAAGTGGAGTGTTATCATTCTCTACTATAACTGCATCGCTGTGGTTCTCTCCCTTAATATCTGCCCAAGATTTTGTTTATGTATTTAAATGCTCCTAAATTAGGTGCATATATATTATAAGGATTATATCCTCCTGTTGGATTGATCTTTTTAATATTATGTGGTCACCTTCTTTGCCTTTTATTATGACCTTTGTTTTGAAGTCTGTTTTGCCCAATATAAATATTGCTACTTCAGCTTTTTTGTTTTGGGGTTTTTTGTTTTCTTGTTTTGTTGTTTTGTTGTTGTTGTTGTTGTTGTGTGCATGGAATTGCTTTCATCCCTTCTTTCAGAGTATGTGTATGTTTTGTTCTGAGATGGGTCTCTTGTAGACAGAATATATATATATATATATATATATATATATATATATATATATATGTCATGTTTTCTTAACCATTCTGCTACCTCATATCTTTAAATTAAGCATTTAATCTATTTACATTTAAGGTTATTACTGATAGGTACTTATTTATTGCCATTTTATTTTTATACACATGTTCCTCAATACATATATTTTTCCCTTATTCTTAAAGCAGGCCCTTTAACATTTCTTGCAATATTGGTGGTAATGAACTTTTTCAGGTTTTCGTTTTTGTTGTTTTTGTTTGTTTGTTTACTTTTGTCTGGGAAGCTATTTATTTCACCTTTAATTTTAAATCATAGCCTTGCTAGATAGAGTGGTCTTAGTTATAGGACCTTGCTTTTTATCACTGAATATTCCATGCCAATCCCTTCTGGCCTGAAGTGTTTCTGTTGAGAAATCAGCTCAAAGCATTATGGGAGTTGTCTTGTAGGTGACTGTTTTTCTCTTGCTGCTTTTAAAATTATTTCTCTGCTTTTAACCTTTGCCATTTTAATTAAGTTAACACATTTAATTATGTCATGTATTATTGTGGGTTCATCTTGATTAGGACTCTCAGTGCTTCTTGAACTGGTGTGACTTTTGTCTTAATCAAGTTGGGAAAGCTTCAGCCATTATTTCTTCAATGCTCACTCTCTTCTCCATCTAGTACCCATTTGGTACAGATAATGTTACTTTTGGTCTTGTCCCACAGGTCCCTTTGATTCTTCTTATTTATTAAAATTCTCCTCTTCTTGAGTGCTGGCTGTTACCTTATCCTCAAAGTCGCTGGCCCACTCTGCTCCATCTAACCTTCTGGTAATTCCTTCCAGTATAGTCATCATTGCAGATATTGCATTCTTCATTCCTGACTGGTTCTTCTTTATGGTTTCTATGTGTGTTTTTTAATGTTTACTGTCTCTTTTTAAGTTCTCTGTGATATCATCCATTCTTTCCCTAAGGTCCTTGAGATCCGTATAACTATTGTTTCAAATTCTGAATGTGGTATCTTGGTTGCCTCCATTTTATTTAATTATTTTTCTAGGATTTTTCTTGTCTTTTCATATAGAGCATATTTATTTGTCTCCCCATTTTATGGCTGTGTAGATCTGCTACAATTCTAAAACTTTCTTTGATGACTTTATTATGTAGTTGTCTTATTGGGGTCAGTAACCCAATCTTCCAGACGACCTGAACTCTGTGTTCCAGGACTGTTTCTTGTTATGTGCACCCTTCTGTTGCAGTTGAGTCTTTAATGCTGTTGACACTTTTGGGGTGGAGTTGACACTTCAGGCTGGCTGACTATTAGGATAGCCTTGATCACCATGTAAGAGTCACTGTGCAGGGGCTATTTCCCAAAGTGAAGTTGTCCCTAGTAGGGTCGAGTGCTTGCTCACATCTACCTTTGGGTGTGCCACTTGTGTGGCTAGCATTGTCTAAAGCTCACACTAGTTGTGTTGGCTCTTGGTGAACTTGGGCAGTGGTCATGTACAACTTGATGTCAAACATTGTGTATAAACAGCTTTGGGTTACCTATCTGTAGCAACCACTCTACTCACTGCTTGTGGCCACATCCACTGGTCCTGGATGTGCATGGGAGAGCCCAATCTGTATATAAGGGTAAGCTTGCTCCAGCTTAAAGGGTAGGAGCAGATCTATAAAAGGTCTGAGGCTCCCTAAGGTCTGCTTCTGCCTGTCAGTTACCCTACATCCCCCTGAGGTTTTCTGGTTTCTTCCAAAGCCTTCCAAGAAAGACTACACAGTGAGCCCAGGCCAGGTGAAACCTGTATACTTTTCTCCAGGCTGCAATATTGGGAGGGATGGGCAACTGGGATCAGGGGGATGGGACTAGTAGGTTTCCTACTTGGTCGCTGTGCTGTCAGGCACTCAATGAGGGGAAAGTGGCCCTTAGTCCAGAGCCATGCCACTCAGTCTCTACCAGATTCTCTAACTCAGCACCTCCAGGAGGAGCATGCTGCAGGCTCAGGTTGTGGGCAGCCATCATCTTCTCTGCAGGAGCAAGCTCAGTGGGGTGGAGAGACCTGGCCTCCAGAGGTCAGATCAGGAAAGCCTTGGGTTGAGGGTGGTGCCAGATGAGCTGCAGGAATGGGGCAAGAGCTCATCCTGGTCATAGACAGTAGCCCCCAAAGGGAGACCCACTCCAACTGCTCAGGCTACAGTTAGTATTTCTTCACCACTCAGAGCCAAGGACAGCAGGGAAGGGCCTCAGAACACTGGAGGGCAGATCCAAACAGAATCCTATTGAGGTGACACCCTCAAGCTTATAAGAAATGGGCAGGCACTTCTCACTCTTTCTGATCTAAAGCCTTGGAGGCAACAGACGCTGAAGGTTCTATTCCAATCAGCTCTCACATTTTCCCAGGGACTGAGCCCAGCAAGTCAAGGCTCCCAGCTGCCATAACTGCAGGCAGGTCAAATCAGTCTCCTGTTGAGGATTCAGCCCAGGCTGAGCTAGCAGGGGCGATAGAGTGCCTCCCTCCCACCCTGCAATATAGCCACAACCCAGGACCTACCTTTCTCTTTCCCAGACAAAAGCAATCTCTGGAGACAAACTATGCTCAGAAAGTCCAAGCTCAGCGTGACACTCTGATCCCCCCACCAAGAGGCTGAGCTTAGCAATGTAGGGCCACAGGGAGTGGAAGGGCATGCCCAGTGGTTCAACAAGTCAGGGTGAAGGACACTAGCTGCGTGCTCGAGGTGACGCTACCTGTTCAATCACTGCTTCTGCCTGTCAGTTACTCTACATCCCCCAGAGTAAGATGAGTCTCTGCCAAGAGCTTTTCCAGAAACAAAGCCCATCAAAGGTCCCCACTGGATGTAGCCTGCAGACCCATCTGAAGGCAAGAATGGTGTTACCAGTAGTTGGAAGTAGGTCTTCGCTTTGCATCACTTTGAATATTTCATGCCAATCCTTTCTCATTTGCAAAGTTTCTGTTGAGAAATCAGCTATCACAGGAGAGCTCCTTTGTAGATAAATAACCTTCTTTGTCTTGCTGCTTTTAAGAATCTCTCTTTGACTTTTTAATCTCTCTTTGACCTTTCCCATTTTAATTATGATGCATCTTGGTGTGGGCCTTTGGGAGTTCATCTTGTTTGGGACTCAGTACTACATGAACTTGTGTGCCTTTTTCTTTCATCCAGTTAGGGAATTTGGGGGTCATTATTTCCTCAAATAGGTTCTTAATCCCTTACTCTCTTCTCCTACTGACACCCCAATGATATGGATATTGTTACACTTCAAGTTGCCCCAAAAGTCCCTTAAACTGTTCTCTTGAGTTTGTTTGTTTTAATTCATTTTTCTTTTTGCTGCTCTGATTGTGTTTTTCTTACCTTGTCTTTTTCCAAATAGCTGATTTGATCCTCTGCTTTCAACCTACTGTTGATTCCTTCCAGTCTATTCTTTATTTCAGCTATTATATTCTTCATTTCTGACCATCCCCCAAAAGCTCCTGCATTATGACAGGGCACAGGTCAGGTTGAGGGACCACCCCTCCCCCACCCCTGAGTGCATGAATTTTGTGCACCAGGCCTCTAGTAATTAATGCTTACCTAATTACAGTGGTATCATAATCACATATTTACCTGTAATCAAAGAGCTGATAACCCAGCTAACATTGAGGATTGAAAAACAAACTTTTAATATATATATTTTTTAATCACTGAAAAGAATTTTACTGATCATGTTGACCTTTCAAAAGACCACATGAAAAATCTACAAATCAAACATAGTTATGTTTACGGGAATTGCTGTAGTAAAAGAAACAAGAATGTCTCAAATGGAGTTATTAGTTGGAAATATTTCTAAAGTTTAGGAGCCGGTTTGCATGATTTTAAGACAGATTTTACAAGGCATGAAATTTGTTGAGCCTGGGTAAAGTTTATGACAGTAGGTTTGGAGTGGTAGACACAACTATTCAAGGGTCTGACAGCAAATGTTAAGAAATAACCTGTTATTTATGTTTTGTGAAGTTTTTAGGTGAAATTCACATGAAATAAAATTAACCATTTTAAATAAGTAATTCAGTGGGTTATAGTCATATTTTGTATAATCACCACCTCTATCAATTCCAAAACAAGAAGAAAAAGAAAAACCTATGCTCCCAGTAGTTGGTGTTTCTGATTCTGGACTTACCTATTCTGCATGTTTCCTCTAAATGAGATAATATGTATGGGCTAAAAAATATTAATATTTTTCCTCTCACATTCTAGGTTTTTCTAGCTAGGTGAATACCCAAACTGACAGATTAACAGGAGACAATCAAAGGTTAATGCATGCATATGAGGAATTCACATGGACATGACAAATCCATGAAAATTCTCCAAACATTGAAGCAACACTGTGTATATAAGACATTTTGGACAGAGGAGAAAAGGGGTCACGAGGTATTCAGTTTTAGAAATGAGAATGGGTAACTGACAGGTGTTTGAGGAGAAGTGGAACACACATGGCAGAAAAGTCCTTGCCAGTGACTTAGATGAGTACCAAGCTTACAGGCACCTATTACCACTTGTAATCAAATTAGGCTAAGGGAACACCCTAAGATCTTCCTGAAGCAAGTTCCTCTGTTTGAATGTCTTGGGCAGAAATCAGGGAGAGTCAAAGTTTTGTTCTGAGTCTTTAGTTTCTTATGACAGCTTCTAATTAACTTCATTTCAATATGCACAAATTTGTGCACCAGGCCACTAGTATTATATAGTTCATATAAAACCAAGTACTATGTGAGACTATATGAAGACCCAGCAAAATAGAGATGTAACATAAATAATCAGCTTAATGAATGGCATAGGGAAGGTGCTCAGGAACATAAGTTCCTTTCCCTCTATGGCAGGTAAGAAAGAACCTGGCTAAGGATCTCATCAGAGATGACAGCAGGGCCCTCACATTGTAATTATCAAGGCCAGGGTTTTGGCATGCATCTGTTCTAGAGTGGTGTTAACATGAAAACATTCAAACCATTTACAACAGCATGGATGGACCTAGAAAGCATTATGCTAAGCAAAATAAGCCACTCAGAGAAAGATAAATATCACATGAGCTCACTCATTTGTGGAATATAATAAACAACATAAACTGACAAACAGATCCAAAGACAGAGAAGCATCGATCAGACTGTCAAACCTCACAGGGAAGGTAGAGAAGGGTGGGGGTGAGGGGGAGAGATCAACCAAAGGACTTGCATACATGCATATAAGCCTAACCAATGGACACTGACACAGTGGGGAGGGGGGAGGTGAAGGTATGAGTGGGGGGGAGTGGAGGGGCAAAGCGGATTAAGGACACATATGTAATACCTTAATCAATAAAGAAAAAAAAAAAAACTAGTGTCCCTTTAAAAAAAAAAAAAGAAATATTCAAACCTGTAAATAATTTTTGTGAGTTTATTTGAACCAAACTGTGGACAATTGCCAGGAAGCAGAATTGGGACAATGCTTCAGAGAATGGCATTTTTCACCTTGTTTTATGTATTACTAGGGTCCCAGTGCATGAAACTCATGCACTGGAGGTGAATGGTCCCTCAGCCCAACCTGCCCCCTCTTACATACTGGGAGCCCTCAGGGGATGTCCTATTGATGGTTCATCCTTGGCTTTCTCAAGGCTGAAAGCCTCTGGCTGAGGTTTTAGGCCTTGGGCGCCCAGCGATCACCCTGGGATGGGGTCGATCACTGGCTCTGCCCCAGCCTTTGGCAGAAGCCATTTTGGTTGGGGGTTAATTTGCATATCACTCCTGATTGGCGGTGAGCGTGGTTTGTGGAAGAGATACAGTCAATTTGCATATTACTCTTTTAGTAGACAGGATAGTCAAAGGAGGAGATGTAAGTACATTACATGAAATCCATTGGTGAGAGATTAGGGAGACAGGAGAGAGCAAAGCAGGAAAACCTCGGGGACTGGATAAAGAGTAAAATAATAGACAAATACTTCTTTTACTTAGGTGGGTGCAGAATAGTTAAGTCAACAATTAGCATGATAACAATAATGAAGGAATTTATGGTCTACATTCTGGTACCCAGGGGCATTTGGTTGTGCCCTGAGGGGTCCGGAAAAGAGAAGTTAAAGTTACCGTAACATTTCACAAGGAAGTTATCTGAGATGCAAAAAGGTAATAGGCTTAGTTAAGGTAAAGAGTGACCTTTGACAGGGAAGATACTGGTCTAGGACCTGACTACCCACTATAAACTGTTTTAATTTAATTTCAGACTATCCTTCTGGTTACTTTTTTAGGTCTCTGTATTTTCAAGATGGCCATGCAGGCCTCCCCTGAGCTGGTCAGGTTAGTGTGTGGCATTTTTTTTTTATCCACAGTGGCAATTCCTTTCATAGAAGGCACTTTTGAAGACTAGAAGAAGGATATTGATTGGTAGAAAGAGGGAAAAACATCCTATGGGCATTTCACAGAAGCTCTCTCCTTTAATGAAGAGCGAATGCAGGTCACGCTGGTGGCTTACAGGAGTGCCAGGACCTAGCAGTGACTTCTCTGAATGTGTTTACCTTTTCTCTCCATGTCCGTGTGTAAGGTTCTGGGGGGAGTGAGCTAGCCTTTTTTTGTGTGTGTGTTTTTGGAGGGAGGTTGTTTGTTTGTTTGTTTTGTAACTTTATATCTATAGTGCTTAAAACAGAGGTGTCTGTGATAAATTAATGAATTAATGCTCTCTAAGGAAAGCCAGAACATATGAAACTGTAGGGCAAATCCCTTGCCTTTCATAGAAACTTCACCGGAAGCATTTTTATAATCTATTGATGTTGTTTATTTGTTTTTAATCTTCACCCAAGGATATTTTTCCCATTGATTTTTAGAAAGAGTGGAAGGGAAGGAGGGAGGAAAGGAGAAAAAAAGAAACAACAATGTGAGAGAGACACATGGATCAGGTGCCTTCCGCATGCACCCAAACCAGGGCCAGGGATTGAACCTGCAACCCAGGTACACGCCTTTGACCAGGAACTGAACCCATGACCCTTTGGCTCTCAGCTGGACACTCCAACCACTGAGCAACACCGACCAGGCTTAGTCTATTGATTTTTTTAGAAGGAGGAAGGGAGAGTAAGAGAGAGATTTGTTGTCCCACTTATTCATGCATTCATTGGTTGATTCCTGAATGTGCCGACTAGGATCAAACTTGCAAATTTGATGCATCAGAAGGATGTTCTAATCAACTGAGCTACCTGTCAGGAGTGCCCTTAGGTACTTTAGGAAGAGGAATTCTTCCCAGATTTCCAAGGATGAGTGCCTATCTGGTCTGAGGTGTGGCCACCTTTGCAAGAGAGAGGAAAGGGTTGAAGAGTGGCTGCTGACTGTCGGATTATATGCCAACTGTGCACAAGTCCAGACAGGGCTCCTCTCTCTCATTTAAGCCTGCCTATTTCTGCACCTTCACTTACATTAATCTGTCCTTACAAGATGGCCTGAAATGGAACAGGACACCTTTACACACACGTTCTACCATTTCACAAGCTTGGGGCAAATTTTCTGACCTCAGCACCCTACTGGCTTCCTAAGTCCACTTTTCTCTTTTTCTCTCTCACATCTAGTCAAGTGTGACTAAAAATATCTTGCAAAGCACCGGAGTAAACCCATTTTTGAGTCTCCAAATGGTGTCCCTGATACATCCATGGGCACTCACAAGGGTGCTCACACACACAGACTGAAATGATGTGACTTCTTGGAGGTGTCTCTGAAAGGGGCGGCTTGTAGGAGGAGGTCCTCCACAATAAGAGTCTTTTCAGGGCAAGGCTCAAAGCTGCTGCCATGGCAACCCTTGCAATCTGGCTGAGATCCAAATAGGTTACTCTGACAGAGAGAGAGAGAGAGAGAGGATGAATATCACTGATATCAATAAGATTGGCTGTGGCTTCTGTTTGGAGTTATGAAGCAGTGAAAAATTAATTTCCTAAAACAACAAAGAAATGAAGCCCCCCCCCCCCCATGGGAAAATTGTGCCCTCAGGGAAGAGAGACCAAATGGAAGAGAACTTCAGCAAACCCCAGCAGAGGCAGCTTGGAGAGGAGCTTCACAGGCAGAGAGAGAACTGCAGGGGTGCCGACCCACTTCCTGGAGAGTGCCTCCCTGGAATGCGAGCCTCCTGTTAAAGTAAAAAAAAAAATTGAAAGAATTTTTGAGTTTATTTGAGCCAAACTGTTGACATATGCCGGAAAGCAGAACCTCCAGGAACAGAGATGATGCTCCGGAGAATGGCGGATTACATCTGTATTTATTACACACTAAAGGCCCGGTGCAAAAAAGTTGTGCACAAGGCGTGGGGGATGTCCCTTAGCCCAGCCTGCACCCTCTCCAATCTGAGACACCTGCCAGAATTGGGCCTAAACGGGCAGTCAGACATCCTTCTCACAACCTAGGACTGCTGGCTTCAAATTGCTCACCTGCCTGCATCCCTGATTGCCCATAACCAGTTCTGCCTGCCAGCCTGATCACCCACCAACCAATACCCTGCCAGGTTAATTGATGTATAACTGCTCCCCAGCCAGCCTGTTTGCCCCCAACTTCCCTCCTCTGCTGGCCTGGTTAGCCCTAACTGCCCTCCCCTGCAGGCTTGATTGCCCCCAACTGCCCTCCCTTGCAGGCCTGTCCCTCCTAAATGCCCTCCACTGCTGGCCTGATCGCCCACAACTGCCCTCCCTTGCAGGGCCTGAAAACTCCCAACAGCCCTCCCCTGCTGGCCATCTTGTGGTGACCATCTTGTGTCCACATGGGGGCAGTCCTCTTGTGTGTTGGAGTGATGGTCAATCTGCAAATTACTCTTTTATTAGATAGGATAGAAGCCTGGTGCATGGGTGGGGGCCAGCTAGTTTGCCCTGAGAGTGTACCAGATCAGATTCCCTTGGGGCGAGGGGCCGCTCGGGTGAGGGGCCTGTGGTGGTTTGCAGGCCGGTCAACCCCCGCCCCCCCCAGCAACCCAAGTGGAGGCCCTGGATCTGGCATTAATTTATGTCTACAATTGAAACTTTGTAGCCTGGAGTGGAGCCAAACCTTCTACTTGCTCAGTGGTGGCAGCCATTTCTGTTTGAAACTTTGTAGCCTAGAGTGGAGGCCTTGGCTGGCAATGGCAGGCGGAAAGCTTGGCTTCCTCTGTTGCTGGGGAAACCCAAACCTTTCTCCTGCTCTCAGTGGCGGCAGTCATCTTGGTTGGGGTTTATTTGCATAATCTGCTCCTGATTGGCTGGTGGGCGTGGCTGTGGGTGTGGCTTGTGGGTATAGTGAAGGTACAGTCAAATTTGCATATTACTCTTTTATTAGATATGTTTGCAATCAAAGGAAGGGTTGTAGGTGGATTACACGAAATTCATTGTGATAGATTAAGTAGGTGGGAGAAATCAAAGCGGGAAACCCCAGGGATTAGATAAAAAGTAAAATGATGGACATATACTTGGGTGGGTGCAAGAACAATTAACATGATAATGGAGAACTTTGTGGTATCTGTCCTGGCACTCAGCACATTAGGTTGTGCCTTAGAGGCTCCAGAAAAAGGGAAGTTACAAGTTACTCAGACATTTCAAGCGTATCCTGTCTAATAGAGGGTTTATGTAAATTGACCATCAAAACATTATAAGATGGCTGTGCCCACAGTGGAGGCCGAGTTCCCTTAACAAGCCTTAAGGAGCAATCAGCAGGGACTTGAGGCTGTGTGTTGCTGGGCTGGGCTAGGGGACCTCAGACTGAGCCCTCCACCCCAGTGCCAGCCTGGGGGACCTCAGGGTGCACCTCTCTCCTGGTGCCAGTCTGGGGCACCAAAGGTCACACCCTCCACCCCAGTGCCAAGCTGGGGGCCTTGAGGCCACATCCCCTACCATGCAGAGCTTGACAGGGAACCTGAGGCCATGCCCCTTGCCTGGTAGAGCTTGACAGGGTTGGGGCCAGCCGGGTCTGGATTTAGCCCAATGGGGATGGGGCTGGCCAGGTCTGGGACTCACGTAATTTTGAGGTGCACATGGGTCGGCAGGGACTTGACTCTGGTTCCTGTGTTGAGCCCCAGACTCTGACAGGAGGAAGATATTCATATACATTTTACTAATTTTCTTTCATCTCTGACACTTCTATTATAGAGAAAGAGCAAATAGCAATACTAAAATATTTCCTCTAATTTCCTTTTAATGTGTACAAATTTCATGCAGTGGGTCACTAGTGTTATTATAGTGCAAAAAGACAGACTCACTTAAGGTAAAGGTTGACCTTGTCAGGAAAGATACCAGCCTAGGTTGTGACTACCCACCATAACTGCTTTTAGTTAAAGTTTAATTTCTGGCCATCCTTTGTTGTTACTTTATGTATCTGAGTTTGCAAAACCTCCATGCGGGCCTTCCCTGAGCCTGCCAGGTTAGCATGTGGCCCCTTTGTCCTCATTTCCTCTGCCCCCTTCTGCTTCCTCCTTGCCTCCTCCAAACCAGAGGTTCTCCAGTTAAGCACAGAGACTGGCATGCCTTTAAAAATCTTTTCTCTTTGTGTCATAGGTGATATGGGGAAAACTAATGGAAGCACACAGCACGATAAAAAAAGCATCCATATTTGTCTTTACATTGACATGCTCCTCTTCTCCCCTCCACTCCTACCCTCTCCTCAGACCAGAGAGCCAGCCCCTCTGCTACCCACTCCACCCCTCCCCAACTCCAATTCTTTTATTATCAAATGAATCACCTAGCCCAAGGTCATTTCAGGTCAGCTGTGATGAAAGGATAAAGGTGCTGACATTGGCAGACCAAAATGAGATGGAGAGACAGAGACAGAGAGAGAGGGAGAGAGACAGAGAGAGAAAGAGAGAGCCCCATGTTACGGGGAGGGAGCTGGTGGTAGCCTAGCCCTTCTGAGAGATGTTTGGACAGTCTATTTTCCTTGTTTCAGTGTCAAACACAGATTTCTTTGTTGGGAAATAAAGAAAACAAAAGTAAAAAAAACCCTTACATACATGTTTTCTCTACAATGTTTGCTGGGTGGTAATGGCCTGGCTTGTTTGTTGTTGTTTTGAAGCAAGTAACTATGTTTTGTTTTTATCAGCAACTTGAGGCAGACACTGATACTATTGCAATCAACTAGTTATTAATAACCGAAAAGGAACCAGAAATCATTAGTTAGAATGGGCATGGCCACTGAAGGCATGAAAACTCTTAGGAACATATAATCCCCTAAACAGAGAGGTTGGCTTTCTTGGTACTTGTAGGACTCTTGTTGCTTGAGTGCTGCTGGCTTGCTCTTGGCTCTCTTATATTTGTTGTGTGGCCCATGGCCATGCGAACCCCACACACAGTGGGTGAATGAACTGCAGCTTGTGCTGTGACATTACACTATGTAAATATACAGGATGCTGGACACTGGCTCTGGTTTTAGTTTTCTATAACTGGATTGTGGAAAATGGGACTATGAAAATCCAGGGGTGTCTGCCATGAAAACAAACCTTTTTACTCTGTTTCACCCTCTCATGAAGGCCTTTGGAATACTTATTTCAGGAGCACCCCAAGCACCATGCTTCTGTGAACAGCTGAGGGAGATGGGACCCTCCCCTGCTCTGTCATAATATGAATTAACAGTAATGAGTCCTCCTTTTTCCCCATTAACCTCTTCCAGCCAGCTGCCTCTCTCCCCCTCCCCCCAGGCCCTCACCACTTCATTGTCTATGTCCATGGGTTATGCATCTATGCCTACATGTTCATTGATTGATCTCTTCCCACCCACCCTCCCCTACCTTCCCTCTGAGGTTCAAGCTGGTTCATGCTTCTATGACTCTGGGACTATTTTTAATCATCAGATTATTTGGTTCATTCAATTCTACATATGAGTAAGATCATGTGATATTTATCATTCTCTGACTGGCTTATTTCACTTAACATAACATTCTCCAGGTCTTACCATACAAATGGTAAGATTCTTTCTTTTTTATTGTCATGTAGTATTCCATTGTGTAAATGTACCACAGTTTTTTTATCCAATCATCTGCTGATGGGCACTTAGGCATGAGGTCTTTAACACAGCAGCCTAAAAAACAGGTTTCTGTACGTTTATTATTGTTTCCAAGAAATTTCTTAAACTATTTTATCTAATCAGATTCTGACATTTGTGCAGCTGTTAGTCTAGGTGGCTAGTTAGGTCAGTGGTTGGCAAACTGTGGCTCCTGAGCCACATGTGGCTCTTTGGCCCCTTGAGTGTGGCTTTTCCACAAAATACCACAGCCTGGGCGAGTCAATTTTGAAGAAGTAGCATTAGAAGAAGTTTAAGTTTAAAAAATTTGGCTCTCAAAAGAAATTTCAATCATACTGTTGATATTTAGCTCTGTTGACCAATGAATTTGCCAACCACTGAGTTAGGTATTTAAAAAAGAGAAGGGTGGGAACTGGCTAAGCCTGATGAAGTTGGGAAACTACTGTTTCACACACACTCCAGTGATAGCCCAACCAGCCTGCCAAAGAGGTGAGTGCTTAGGAGTTCAGGGAAGACCAGCTTTCCCATCACCCAGAGGAAGCAGGTCCTTTTCCTACGTTAATAGGGAAGGGAGCATTGCTGAAAGGATGTTCTATTGAGTGCATGAGCAGTCGGGGCAAAGATGGTTCATAAAGAGGAGATACACTTGGGGAAGATCAGAGAGAATAAGGGTCTGACAGCCCAGGAGAGCAAGGAAAGAGATCAGATAGTTCAAAAGAAAGCTTGCTCTCTCCCAAGCCCAAGAAATTATAAGGGAGCTTACCAAAGGCCAAGGTTCTCTCTTTCCTGCAGACACACAGCCTAGTCCCACCCAGGGGGCAAAGATTGTGCTGGGGCAATAGCCAGGCAGCTCTGGGCCCTGACCCTCCTGATCTCAGTGGGCAATGGTGTGGGTCTGCAGCCCTGGAAGCTGGACTTCTTCCCCATCAAGAGAGAGCCAACCTAGCTGGTTGTGGATGAGGTATTCGGGGGAGTCTCTCTGAGAGCAGATGGACAAGGCTCTGCTGCTGGACCCTCCCGGGGCAGTGTGTGGGCCATGGGAAGCCTTGTTACAGGCACTCTAACACATCTTGCCATCATCACTTAAAATCCTCTTGTTCGGGTACCTGAAGTTCCTTTCCTGTGGCGCATGAAAGAATCTGTTTCCAGATCAGCTTCCTCTAGTAACACAGCCATATTCTTCCAGGACATGAATTAGTCACCTTTTTTGATGCATGAGTTTCCTTCCTCTTTCTTGAATTTCTCCAGTGAAGCCTGATTTCTCACTTAAGCACATAAGTGAGAAACATTCTGAAGCTGGCAAATGGGGGGCTGGTCATGTTGCCAGCCAAGCCTAGGGGAGGAGGGTTAACATGATGCAGATGCCCCAGCTGTTGGATGGAAAAGCTGTTCTGTTGTTGTTATTATTGTTACTATTGTTTAATCTATTAAAGAAGATGCCACTGTCTCCTTTGAGCTTTTGATTCAATACCATTTCAATAAAGATAATTTTTGTCTCTGAAATCTTGCCAAGTATATTTTTCCCTTCTGTTCCTTCCCACTGCTGTAAGAAATGTTCTATATTCACCTCACTAATTTTTTCTAAGAAACAAGGTTTTATTTTTCTATTTACTTTATTTATGCAATAACATTCATGCTAACCCAATCCATCAAGGGAATGGGATGTTTGGGCAATAAATTACTTTCATATTTCCAGTCTGTCATATGGAAATCCCCATCCTTGATCTATCCCCCATGACCTCTGATCCGCCTCCTTTTTCACTAGTCATCCTTCTCTAGCATGGCACATGCACAAGGAATTCAAATGAAGAGGCATTTTAATTAAAGGCAACTATATAAAGTAAACTGACACGTGACAAGGTCTGCAATAGTAAAGGCTGAAATTTTGTGAGTCATCCATTTATCAACCCATCCTGGCAAAGAGCCCTTTGTAATGGTTATCATCTCAGTGTGATAAACCTACTAGAAAAACCTGCCTCTGAATGCCAATCCCCAACTCACGCCATTATAAAAATACTAGAGGCCTGGTGCATGAAATTGTGCATAGGTGGGGTCTCTTTGTCTGGCCAGCCATTGGGATCCCTCGGCCTGGCTGTAATTGGGGCCAATGGGGGGGAGGGGAGGGACCTGGCCTGCCAGGAGAAGGGATTGTGGAAGGTTGACCCCAGCAGTAAGCTAACCAATGGCTGACTCCATGAGGAAAGAGACTCCCTCCTCCCTCCTATCTGGATCCAGGATGCAGGTGAACTAGTTTCAGGACTGTCAGGGCCCTGACAGCAAGTTAACCAATGGCTGATTCCGCAAGAAATTGGGCTCCCTCCTCCCTCCTGACTGGGCCCATGGTGAAGGTGAATCAGATTCAGGGCTGTCAGGGCCCATCAGGGCCCCAGCAGCAAGATCTGGGTCAGTGCGCACCATAGCTACTGGCCAGTCATTCCGGTCATTTTGATCATTTGGTCATAATGGCCATGTAGGCTTTTATGTATATAGATACTCACTGAAGTTATAGCAATTCCCTCATCACCAGAATTACATGTTTTCAAAGGAACACAAGTAGTTTCTGTTACTGTTGTTACTTTTGTTGTAGTTATTCATTTCAGAAGCTCAATTTTCTTGGCATTTGACTTGAATGGACTACCATTGGTCTGTTTGGGGTAGAGAGTGAAGAGAATAGAATAGGAAGGAATAATGTCATTTATATGGTTGGAAAATATATCTTGATTTAGTCTATCAGTTACTGCCTTATATGCTACTGGACTACTACTAAGTGGCTAAGGATTAGCTGATACTTATACCAATCAAAAAATGTAGACACCTATGCCCTGGCCAAGTGCTCAGTTGGTTGGATGTCATCCACTGCACCAAAATATTGTGGGTTCAGTTCCTTGTCAGGGTGCATACCTAGATTGAGGGTTAAATCCTTCGCCAGGTGAGTGCAGGAGATAAACAATCAATGTTTCACTCCAACATTGATGTTGCTCTCTCTCCCAGTTCATCTCTCTTAAAACCAATAAACATCCTTGGGTGAAGATTTTTTTTAAAAGTAAAATGTGAAAACCCACAAGTAATAACAGTTCCCAGGGCATTAGTCATTTTCAACTCATTAAATGCACCAGAATGAGAGACCCTGCTCTGAGGCACAGCTGAGAACAGCAGCTGGGGCATGCATATGCCACAGAAAGAAGATGGCAAGTTTCCTCTGACAACCTTGCCTTGAGTAGCATTGAATCATGCAAATGCACAAAGCAATAATATTTCTTCATGTTCATATCTTCCTATGTCTCCCATAGTCTAAAAAGAGCCTTCAGATTGATTAGACATTCTAACAGATCAAAATAAAATTAGTCATTTCCCAGTGCCTTACTAGAAAGGATAAAAGGAATGAATCTAATATTTCTTAAGTAATCATGCACTTCACGTGAATATAACTAATTTACTCCACACAAAAACCCTGTGGATAAGTATTAATTTATTCCCTGATGAGGAAACTGACACTCAACCAAAATAAGTATCTTTAAAAAAATACCATTCATCTAATAAAAGAAGGGAAGTTCACATTCATTGAGACCTTCCTGTTTCAGGGACCATAATAAGCTACTATACACAACTTTCATATAACCCTACATTATGCTTAGTACTGTCTCCTTTATATATGAAGAAACTGAGATTTGAGGAACTTAAGTAGCTTGTCGAAAGACACAAAGCTAGTGAATAAAGGAGTCAGAACTCCAGCTCTTGTCAGTCTGACTCTCAAAGCCCCTGCTCTTTTGTTGCAATTGATGCCTCTATTAGCCTGAGAAGGGAGAGGGAAAAATTAGTTCTGAGCCTCATCCCAACATAATAAAATCCAAAATCTTTCCAATCTCTAAAAGACAGAAAATGTTATGTTAGCACTTATGAGAGAGACTGTCCATGAGAGGGCATCACTACAAAGTCCCACAGCCCAGAGAAAGGTGTTTCAAACAGTCTTGTGGAGGATGACAAATAATTCCCCACTAGGTCTGATAATAAATTAAGACCTCAGGAGTGATGTTAGTTTTTTTTTTTTATGTTCCAAAGACACCAAATCTGAAAGATGAAATACCCAGAACCTAATCTCATTCTCGCTTTTACTATTGAGTCTAAGACCATTTCTAAATGCAACCACCAAATTTATCATTTTCAATTGATTTGGCCATCTTAAGTAAAGGACATTTGTTTATTAAACAAATATTAATTGAGTACCTTCTAGGTGCTTGGCAATGTGTTGTATGTTGGGAATACATCATGTTGTTCAGTTGACTAGATAGTGCTACTATTCACTAGTTAGGGAACATCAGATGAGGAGAAAGAAAAGAAGGAAGAGAAGGAGGTTGGAATGGACTTGGTGAAGAAGTTAATGAAGAAAGATATGGCAGACTAAACTGAGCTTAAAGTGCCTGAATGTGGGGAAGCATGAGACTTGTTTGGAAAGCTTGTAAGGAGGATATTCCAAGAAAAGTGTGTGGAAGGCTGCATGCCTTGTTTATCAGAATTCCGACTTAGGAGAGTGTCGAAAGCAGCACCCTTAATTATTCCTTGACCTTTCCAAATAAGTCTGTGTATGTGTAGACCCCTGGTGGTTTACTGGCATCCTTATGCTTAACCCTGGATGCCCTTACCTAGAAGACAATGTAAACACATGTGTCTTCCCAAGATTACTCACCCTACTGATTGTATCTAAAGATAAACTTTATCTCAAACTGCTGCTACAATAAAAGGTTAACAAAGCAGGCAATCAAAGCTGCCTGGTTGCTATTGCCAGGCTGTCCCTTAGCCCTCTCTTTCATAGCAAACAAGTCGGAGTAATCCATTCATCCATCACTCAGGGTCCACTAGTTAGTCCCGCCAGCTGAAAGAAAACCCACTGGAAAAGCCTAGTAAAGTGGTTGAAATTAAGGATTTGCTCTAAGGAGACAAATCCAGACTAAAAACTATATACTTGAGAGGGACTGACATATGGCAACTGAATACTTGGTGGTAACCAGATCACCCAGAGAAACAGGGTGAAGTGAGAAGAAAGGGACTTAGATAAACAGAGCTCTGATGAGCATTATGTTTAAGAGACATTTGTGATCATTAGGCACTTTCCCTAATTTCATATGTAGCAAATAGGTATGCTCTTATTCATTCAGTCATTCATTTAACAAGCATTTACTGACTGATTACTATGAGTTAGGTACAAATGAATGAGGTATGATCCCTTGCCCTGAGGAATGTTATAATGGATTTATATACCAAAAGCTTCCTATATTCTTTCTGGAGGAGAAGGAAAGAAATGGATGTGATAGAGTTTCATAGTGGAGATGAGATTTAACCTGGAACTTCCATAATAATTAGAGTGGAAAATATCAGAAGAAACCCAACTTCTGTACCTTTGTGCAATATAGCTACTTAAATACTAGTATTGGGATAGACAAAAACATGCTGAGAAGAATATAATAGAAAAATAAACTTGAGGACAATGGAATGCAGTGGATGTGGGGAATATTGAGGAAATATATTAAAAAGGGGGGGGGGGGGAGATAAAGAGGGGAAGGAGAAATATCCAGAATCTACTCTCTGCAGGAATCTCCGCATTATTGGGGGAGATTAAACCAATGACAGAACTGGGAAGAGCAGCTTGAAGACATCCTCTTGTGTATACTGTGGGGATAAAGCATCCAATTTGGTAAACTAGAAAAAAACATATTCGCCAAGGCTCTTCAATTGCAACTAGTGAAAAGAAATTGAAGGTACCTTTAAAAAAAAAAAAAGTAGAGTCATCAGTCTTTTTTAAATGAATGATGAGATATTAATAGAATTTTTAAAAATATATTTTATTGATTTTTTACAGAGCGGAAGGGAGAGGAATAGAAAGTCAGAAACATCAATGAGAGAGAGACATGGATCAGCTGCCTCTTGCACGCCCCCTACTGGGGATGTGCCCGCAGCCAAGGTATGTGCCCTTACTGGAATCGAACCCGGGACCCTTCAGTCCGCAGTCCGATGCTCTATCCACTGAGCCAAACCGGTCTCGGCGAGATATTAACAGAATTAAACAAGCAAGACAGAGCTGGGCCTTAGGAAAGATTGGAACTATGAACTGGAAATCTGTTAAGAAACTCAGTCGGATGACATGTCACTATCCCTCTGTTTCCTGCCTGCATGCTGCAGACTTCTTCCTTGGCTAACCAACTTTCTCTGCTTTGCAGGCCACTTGCTAGGATGTGAGTGCACAGCAATTGACACGCTGGACTGTGTGCTCCACACAGCCTTGAACACATTGTTTGTTAAACTGGATTCCAAATTAGAAGATGAGAAAATGGTGCAGAATCACTGAAGCATCTGTCCACCAGGGGCACAGTCACTATGGTGGGAGACATGGCATGCAGGGAGACATGGGACAGGACATGGCTTATTAACTGGACATATAACCTGAGAGTCCAAAGGACTCTGTATTTGAGGTTTTGACTTAAACTAGGTTTGTGCATGAAACCTATCATGACAGACACCGTTTCCTTTAAGAATGGAAAGCTAGGAAGCAATAGAACTACAGCACTCAGTCAGGAAAGAAGAGAAAGACAAATTCAGCAAAGTTGGCCCTGAAATCAGGGTAGGCATCTGTAACTGTCCACCCACATATGCTTGCGCTGGGAAGACTAGCTAAATGTGATCTAAGCAGCAGGGCCAGGATGAGGGCTCAGTCAGCAAGACAGGCCATGCAAGAGCATGATCGTATTCTATTTTTATTTAAAATCTGGGTATTTTGTTCACTGTTGATACTTGAGTTAATATTTCTTTTTAAATATTACATCAAAATAGTTTTTATCGTGATCACTGATATTTGGATGCTTCTTGAACTTTGTACCTCAGGCAGGGGCCACATTTACCTCATCCTAGTTCCCTATTCTGCTGAACAGCTGGAAAAGCACGTGAGGATTTGAATGACAGCTTGTGTGAAGAGAATCTTGAAAAAACTTAGAAAAGTAAACATCATGGCTATTAGTCAACATTAGAACCAACTGAAACAATTTAAAGGGGGAAAACCCTTTAACCCCATGGCCAATGCACAAGAGCAGTGGTTAACATAACGGAATTTTGTTTGGTGTTTTGTGAAAAGTAAATGGTTTTAACATCTATACAGAAAACATAGAAATAATCTACAAAAATATAGTATAACTAATATGTAAATTTAGTAAGATTTCAGGATACAAAGTGTTGTGGGTTGGATTGTGTCTCCTAAAAATATATGTTCTGTACTTGTGAACATGATCTTATTTGGAAAATAGGCTCTTTGAAGGTGTAATCGAGCTCAGATGAGGCTGTCCAAGCTTGGGATGAGCCATAAGTCCAGTGACTGGTGTCCTTACAAGAAGGGCAATTTGAACACAGAAACTCACAGAGGAATGACCAATGTCACACTATAAGCATAAATTGGAATGATACAGCTACAGGTCAAGGAATGCCAAGCATTGCAGGCAACCACCATAAACTAGAAAAGGTGTGGAATACGAGGCTTTTGTCCTTGGCCAGGGGACCTTGGCCAGGGGACCCCAGCCAGCAGTTGCCCTATGATACAGCTGATTGCTGGTTGGCTCTGTCCCAGCCCCGGCCCAAGCCCACCCCAAGGCCAGGAACCCAGCAGATTGCCCTGCTATGAGTCTGATTCACTGGCAGGCCCTTTCCCCGCCCCTGCCCCAGCCCCGGCCCAAGCCCGCCCCAAGGCCAGGAAAAAAGCCCGTTCCCTCCCTCCATGTGGCCCCTGCCAGGGCATGGATGCTGCACTCACGGTCCCAGCCGACCAGCGCCACCTGTTCCCTCCCTCTGCAAGGCCCCAGCCAGCCTGTTCTCTCAGTGGCCACAGCCATCTTAGTTGGGGTTCATTTGCTTCTGATTGGCTTGTGGGCGTGGCTTGTGGGTATAGTGAAGGTACGGTCAATTTGCATATTACTCTTTTATTAGATAGGATGATGTAGCCAATAAGAGGTTAATATCCAAAATTTATAAGAACTTGTAAAATGTACCACTAAAACCAACCAAACAAACAAAAATTTTAAATAAAAATTTGGCAGAAAACCTGAATAGACCTTTCTCTAGACAGGACATACAGAGGGCTGATAGACATAGAAAAACATGCTCAATCATCAGAGAAATGCAAATTAAATCCATAATGAGATATCACTTCACACCTGTAAGAATGGCTACCATCCTATCTAATAAAAGAGCAATATGCAAATTGATCTTCACTCCAAGACACAAGATGGCCACCCCCATGTGGACACAAGATATCCATCACAAAATGGCTGGCAGGGGAGGGCAGTTGGGGGACTAAGCTGGCAGAGGAGAGCAGTTGGGGAAGACCAGGCCAGCAAGGGAGGGCATTTGGGGGGACCCAGGCCTGCAGGGAAGGGCAGTTGGGGGGAACCAGGTCAGCAGGGGAGGGCACTTGGGGGACACCAGGCCTGCATAGGAGGACAGCTGGTGGAGGATCCAGGCCTGCAAGGTAGGGCAGTTGTGGGAAATCAGGCCAGCAGGTTGGGCAGTTAGGGGTGACCATGTCAGCAGAGGAGTGCAGTTGGGGGAGACCAAATCAGCAGAGGATGGCATTTGTGGGTACCAGGCTTGCAGGGGAGAACAGTTGGGGCAGGGGGGAGGACCCAGGCCTTCAGGTGAGGGCAGTTGGAGGTGGACCAGGCCTGCAGGGGAGGACAGTTGTGGGGGGACCAGACTAGCAGGGGTGGGGAGTTGGGGGGGACTAGGTCTGCAGGAGAGGGCAGTTGAGAGTGATCAGGCAAAAAGGGAAGGCAGTTAGGGGTGACCAGACTGGTAGAGGAGGGCGATTGGTAGAGACCAGGTCAGCAAGGGAGGGCAGTTGGGGGGTACCAGACCTGCAGGGGAGGGCAGTTGTCAGCAATCAGGCTAGCAGGGAGGGCAGTTAGGGGCAACCAGGTCTGCAGGGAAGGATAGTTGGGGTGAACAGACCAGCACGAGAGTGCAGTTAGGGACAATCAGGCTGGCCAAGGAGCAGTTAGGCATCGATCAGGGTGCAGTGAAGTAGTTAGGGGGTGATCAGGCTGCAGGCTGAAGCGGTTAGGGGCAATCAGGCAGAGGCAGGTGAGTGGTTGGGAGCCAGTAGTTCACTGGGATCAGGCCTAAATGGGTGGCCAGATATCACTCAAGGAGTCCCAGATTGGAGAGGGTGCAGGCTGGGGTGAGGGACACCCTCCTGTGCATCAGTTTCATGCACTGGGCCTCTAGTCAATAAATAAACAAGTGTTGGTGAGGATGTGGAGAAAAGGGAATCTTTGTGCACTGTTGGTGGGATTAAAAATTGGTACAGCCACTATAAAAATTAGTATGGAGGTTCCTCAAAAAATTAGAAATAGAATTACCTTATGACCCAGCAATTCCACTTCTGGAATTTTATCTGAATAAATCCAAAAGACTAAGTTGAAAAGATATATGCACTCCTGTGCTCACTTCAGCATTATTTACAAGAGCCAAGATATGGAAAGACATAGCCTTTGATAGATGAGTGGATAAAGAACATATGGTACATATATACTAAGGAATATTATTTGGTCAAAAAAAGAAAATATTACCATTTTGACAACCTGGATGGATCTAGAATGTTCTATAGCAAGTGAAATAAGTCAGACAAAGACAAATGCCATATCATTTCACTTATATGTGGAATTTTAAAACTAAATAAACAAATAAACAAAACAGAAACAAATTCACAGACACAGAAAACAAACTGATGGTTGCCAGCTGGGAGCTTGGGGTGAGGGCAGGGTGAAATGTTCATGAGAATGTGAAGTACAGTTAATGCTATTGAGAATACAGCTAATAATACTGTAGTAACTATGTACAATGCCAAATGGGCACTCAACTTATGTGGGGAATCACTTTGTAAATTATGTAAATGTCTAGCCACTATGCTGTACACTTAAAAATAATATGCTATGACATAATATAATATATTTGAACATTTTTAAATAAATATGAAAAAAAGAAATATCTTATATAAAAGGCCCTCACATCCTAATGCCATCATAACCAAAGGAGCAGCAGCTCTTGTGGAGGGCAAGGCAGAGTAGCAAGCTAAGAGCAGCAATGGGTAGGGGCAGCCAGAGAAGCACAGTTTCCTGTGTGCTGGGCATCTAGCCCTATCTAATAAAAGGGTACCATGGAAATTGACCATACCTCTGCTATACTACCAGCCAATCAGGAGGCAGGGGAAAAGCTAGCAGGCAAGGCCAGCAGGCATGGAGGACGATCAGCAGACAGGGGCATGGCCACAGTGCTGTATAAGCAAGTACCATGCTATGAGCTCTGCCCACATGGTACTTAAGAGCTGGCGAGATCCCTCCCTCCTTACAGTTACTGTTGACTGAGTCGTGACCTTTCGCAGTGACCTAGGGATGGTTAGGGGAATTTGATGCCACGAGATCCCCTCACGAGGCTTGCATGTAGTTGCTCTGATAGTTAGGCTGTGACTGAGGTGTGGGGTTTACCTGTCACGTGGGACATGCAAATGAGTGCCGGGGTACCTTGGGTAATGAGCACTAGGCGCAAGATGGGGCTATGAGTTGTCAGGATCGTGTGCGGAGCACCAGGAATGCTGGGAAATGTAGTTCTGGTGGCAGATGCACTACCGGATCTCCTAGACACTATATCAAAGTGAGTGTGGAAGAAGTTACTGTTGCGGGTTGGGGATGGAGAGAAAGCAAAGGTTGGGGTCTCAGACAATTCGCTCATGTGATTACAAAAACAGACAGAAACTCCCAGATTGGAGGGGTCTCCTGAGGGTTCCCAGATTAAAGAGGGTGTAGGTCAGGCTGAGGGACCCATGGTGGCTGCTGCTGTGTGTGGTGAAGTTGCTAAAACCATTAAAAAGGCCCAACTTCTTATTGATAAATGCACCATGGCATCCAGTTATGCTATAAACACCATAGACAGATCACTAAGAGAAATTATGAATTTGAATGTTGCATTTGGTGGAAAAGTTCTCCTTCTCAGAGGGGATTTTTGACAATGTGTCAGTATCTTGCCACATGCTATGCAATCGCCCATAGTACAAACAAGTTTAAAGTACTGTGATGTTTGGAGATGTTTCAGAAAGTTGTCTCTTAAAACAAATATGAGATCAGAGGTTTGTGCTTTTAGAAAATGGTTAATAAAACTTGGAGATGGCAAACTTGGTAGTGGTTTTTATTTAGGAATGGATATTATTGAAATTCTCCATGAAATGATTTGTAATGGATCTATTATTGAAGCCACCTTTGGAAATAGTGTATCCTCTATAGATAATATTAAAAATATATCTAAACGTGCAATTCTTTGTCCAAAAAATGAGCATGTTCAAAAATTAAATGAAGAAATTTTGGATATACTCAATGGAGATTTTCATACCTATTTGAGTGATGATTCCATTGACTCAACAGATGATGCTGAAAAAGAAAATTTTCCCATTGAATTTCTTAATAGTATTACTCCTTCAGAAATGCCATGTCATAAATTAAAATGGAAAGTGGGTGCAATTATCATGCTATTGAGAAATCTTAATAGTAAATGGGGTCTTTGTAATGGTACCAGATTTATTTTCAAAAGATTACTACCTAACTTTATGGAAGCTGAAGTATTAAGAGGATCTGCAGAGGGAGAGGTTGTTTTGATTCCAAGGTTTGTTTGTCCCCATCTGACACTGGCCTTCCATTTGAATTAATTCGACAACAGTTTCCCATGATGCCAGCATTTGCAATGACTATTAATAAATCACAAGAACAAACTCTAGACAGAGTAGGAATATTCCTACCTGAACCTGTTTTCACACATGGTCAGTTATTATGTTGCTTTCTTTCGAGTTCAAAGAGCATGTGATGTTAAAGTTAAAGTTGTAAATACTTTATCCCAAGGGAAATGAGTCAAGCACTCTGAAAGTGTTTTCAATGTTAATGTGGTATACAAAGAGATATTAGAATAAGTTTAATCACTTTATCAGTCATTATTTGCATCAATGTTGTTTTTATATCATGAGTTTTTTATTGTTATATCATTTTGTTATTATTTATTTATTAATGAAATTATGTATTATTTTCATATACATTATACTCATTACCTTTTATCTGTCACACTTTTATTATAGAGAAAGGGTAAATAGCATTATTAATATATTTCCTCTAATTAATACTCTTTTAATGTGCACAAATTTCATGCACCAGGCCACTAGTGAGAGTAGAAAATAATAACAAATAGAAACCACAAATGATTCTCTTAAAAATGAAAACAATATCTGAAGTGAAAAATTACTGGATTACGGCACATTAGAAGAGATATCGGTACATTTGAAAACATAGCAATAAAAACTACCCAAATTAACCTGTAATAGAAAAAAGACCTGGAAATTAAATGAAAAGAGTCTAGCTGACTTATGAAACAGCTTTAAACAGTTTGCTGTAGGTGTAGTTTGAGTCCCAGAAGGAGATGGTAGACAGAAACAGTATTTATAGCAGTAGTGGTGAAGGCCTGGGAGGGGCAGTTGTAGGGTGGAGGGGGGGTCAATGAGATAAAAATGGGGAGGGGGGCCACAGGACATCTGCAATACTTTCAACAAAAAGATAAATTAAAAAAGAAGCAGCAGTTGCTGAGCCCTGGCCTAGCGGCTCAGCTGGTTGGATGGCTGTCCCATACAGCAAAGGGTTGTGGGTTTCAATTTCCAGTCAGGCCACATACGTAGGTTGCAGGTTTGATTCCCAGTCCAGGCACATACAGGAGGCAACAAACCAATGTTTATCTCTAGTATTGATATTTATCTTTCTCTCTCTCTTTCCCTCCTCTCTCTCTCTAAATCAATGACCATATCCTCAGGTGAGAATTTTAAAAATAAGAAAAAGAAGTAGTGGCTGAAATTTTTCCAAATTTGATTTTTAATAAACTAATTTACATAATAATCAAATTACAAAAAAAAAACCACACACCACATACCAGTGGTAAAGAGAAAAGTTTAAAAATTTACAGAGAAAACACACATTACATGACTTAAAGAGAGAAAAACAATATGAAACTTCCTTCTGGAAATAATGCAAGTCAGAGGATTATGAAACTGCTTTCTCTATCTCTGCACTAATCAGTCTTGCCTGAATATAGTAGAAGCACCTACCACACAGTTTCTGTAAAGATGTAAATTTCTTTTTTTTATCTTTATTGTTCAGTTTATTAATTACATTGTTTCCCCTTTTTATCCCCCTATAGCTTCCCTCCACCCTGTACCTATCCCACCCTCCACCCTCACCTCGCCCTCCCCACTGTCCTCTCCCATTGTTGCTAGATTTTTGTCCAGTCTCTTGCTGCACTTCCCACAACACTTTTCTCCCCAAGAATTGTCAGTCCATTCCCTCTCTATGTCCATGTCTCTGTTATATTCACCAGTCTATCATGTTCAACAGCCTATCAATTCACTTGATTTTTATGTTCATTTGTTGATAGATGTGTATTTGTTGTTCATAATTTTCATCTTTACCTTTTTCTTCTTCCTCTTCTTAAAGAATACCTTTCAGCATTTCATATAATGTTGGTTTGGTGGTGATGAACTCCTTTAGCTTTTTCTTATCTGCGAAGCACTTCATCTGACCTTCAATTCTGAATGATATCTTTGCTGGATAGAGTAATCTTGGTTGTAGATTCTTGCTGTTCATCACTTTGAATATTTCTTGCCACTCCCGTCTGGCCCGCATAGTTTCTGTTGAGAAATCCGCTGACAGTCGTATGGATTCTCCCTTATAGGTAACCAACTGTTTCTCTCTTGCTGCTTTTAATATTCTCTCTTTGTCTTTTGCTCTTGGCATTTTAATTATGATGTGCCTCGGTGTGGTCCTCTTAGGGTTCCTATATATTGGGGTTCGGTGCACTTCTTGGAATCCTAAGTCAATTTCTTTCACCAGGTGTGGGAAGTTTTCAGGCACTATTTCTTCAAATAGGTTTTCATTGTCTTGGCCTCTCGCTTTTTCTGGCACCCCTATAATTCGGATGTTGGTATGCTTGAGGTTGTCCCATAGGCCCCTTACACTATCTTCAATTTTTTGGATTCTTTTGGTTTCTTGCTTTTTCAGCTGAGTGGATTTTCCCTCTTTGTATTTCAAATCTTTAACTTGGTTCTTGGGATGCTCCGGGCACTTTTAGGTCTTTGTATAATATTTTTTGTTTCAGTCAGTGTATGCTTAATTTCTGGTTGGTCCTTTTTCATATCCTTGAGAGTCTGCTTTATATCCTTGAGGGTTTCTTTCATTTCCTTGTAGGACTCATTCATTTCCACGTTGATCTTGATCATTTCCACGTTGGTCTTGATCATTTCTTTGCAGCTCTCGTTTATATCCTTGAGCGTGTTGTTCATTTTCTTGTAGGACTCATTCATTTCCTTTGTGGTCTTGCTTATTTCCTTATAGGCCTCGATCTTTTGTTGGAGCCTCTTAAAAAACCCTATAACCGTGGTTCTGAATTCCATGTCCAGTCGTTTTTTTTCCTCCATTTCTTTCACATCTGATTTCTTTCCATGTTGCTGCATGGTGGCTGCTTCCCTGAGTTGGTCAATTAGCTTTGTGTGGTAGACTTCCTACTAGGGATAGTGGCTCAGCCTCCCCGGTTACCTGAGGTGGATATGGGCTGCACAGTCTTGCTGAAGTTAGGCTCAGTTAATCGTTGTTAGCACTTGGAGGGTTGACCTCCAGGCCAATTGTCTGTGAAGCTCAGCTGTGCTCAGGTTGGGTGGGGGGAGTCTCTGGGCCAAGCAGACAGCGTTAGCTCCGCCCTATGCGGCCCCAGGGACTCTGTGCCGGGGTCAATGGCCGCCAGCACCTCTGAGAGAGAGCCGCTGTGGAGCTCCACCGGCTGCCGGTTGCCGGGGAATTCAGACTTTCCCAAAATGAGTCTGCATGCGCAATGTCTCACCCAGGGTCGTAAAACAAAGCAGACTGACGGTTTTCCGAATGAGAGACAAGTCGCGGTGCGCTCTCTGCGCCGTCACACAGCCGAGCTGTTCGCGCGCAAGCTGCCTTCTCCACAAGCCGGGAGACCCGGCAGCACTCGAGCTTCAGCGTGCCCTCCCACTGTCCAGTTTTCACCCTGTATGATAGTGGGTTCTCTGGACTTCACCCAGAGCTGGAGAATCAGTCCAGTGGGACGCCTTTGTCTCCCCGTTCGAGAAAACTGGCCGGTTTTCAGCCACCCGCCCTCTCCGCAGCGCGCACTCCAAACCTCTCTCCGTGCGAATCTTTCAACGCTGTCCGCCGCCGCTCCTCCGAGTCACAGTGTCTTATCTTCACTTTTATTTGTGGAATTTTCACTCGGCGAGCTTTCTGGTGATTCTGGATGGTGTTTGTTCTTTCGTTAGGTTGTAGTGTTAAAATTGCTGTGTATGACGGCAAGATAGGTGTTTTGCCTTTGCCGCCATCTTAGTTCTCTTCAAAGATGTAAATTTCTTAAACTCTGAATATAAAGTTGTCAACTACAACTTTAATTTTACTGCTATATTATTGTTGTCAATATTACTACTACTGTTATTACACTACAGAAACCCAAGCATGCTGATCTGCTGAAAAGATCTTTCCGTTTCACTACCCCCCTTTCCCCGCCCCAGTTTTCCCAGACACAGCTGCCTGTTGGGTGTCCTGCTCCCCCTAGCATGCTCTTTCCCGTCCCAGCCTCTGTGCACACTTCGGCCTGCCCTTCGTGAAAGGCCCACCTTGTGCCAATCTCACTTATAACCTTCCATTATCATCCTTCCAGAGCAGCTTCTTTGTCTTTTACGTTCCCACAATACAGTGCTCATGCCAGTATTTCTCAGACTTCACCTGGAGTGGAGCTGAGATCCAGGGTTTTACAAGTTCCCACGTGCTGTTGCTACAGCTGATGCGAGGGTGCTCTGTGTTTCAGTGTCAAGGTTTCATCCATTTTTTTCATCTCACTGACTAGAAAAATAACTGCTTAAAAAAGAACAGAAAGTTAATTTTACCTGTGTTATAATAATAACACCTAACGTAGAGCTATACAACTGCTCAATCCTTCCAAACTAGATTGATGAGAGAGATTGAGAGACAGATATAAATAGATATGATTATAGGCAATCTTCTTAGTCAAACCCTAACTTCTTATTCCCTGGCACTTAGGAACATGAGTTTCATTTTCAAGTGTTCAGGAATAATACAAGCTAAGCATTCTTCAAGCTCTTGTATGAATGGAGAGTCACTTCTCTGTGGTAGCTACTTCAGCTACATCACTTTATGAGAAATTCATTAAAAATTATACTGCCAATAAAAATCTTCATTTATCTTGCCAAAATTTAAAATGTAGACTTATTGAAAATTTTTCTTTGCACAAATACTCTAAGTATCTACTGACTCCAGCAGAAAAAGAAGTGCCCAGGATAGGATATGTTTCAAGAAGGAAGGTCATCCCTCTAAAAACATAAAGCATGTCCACTTTAGAGAAGTGTCTATGAAGGTCCTTTGCCTGTTTTTTTATTGAGTTGTTTATCTTCCTTTTGTTAAGATGTATGAGTTCCCTATATATATTAGAGATTAAATCCTTATCAGATGTATCACTAGGAAATATACATGAAAAATGCTCAAAGTTACTAATCATCCAAAAAATGCAAATCAAAACAACAATAATATATCACCTCACACCTGTCAAAATGGCTACCATCAACAAATCAACAAACAACAAGTGCTGGCGAAGATGTGAAGAAAAAGGAACCCTAATGCACTGCTGTGAGAATGCAAACTGGTACAGCCATTATGGACAACAGTAAGGGGTTTCCTCAAAAACCTAAAAATGAAACTGCCATTTGACCCAGTGATCCCACTTCTAGGAATATAACTCAAGAAATCAGAAACACCAATAAGAAAGGACATATGCATGGCTATGTTCATACCAGCACAATTTCCATAGCTAAGATCTGAAAACAGCCCAATTGTCCTTCAGTAGATGAGTGGATAAAAAATCTGTGGTACATTTGTACCATGGAATACTATGCAGCTGTAAAAAAAGAAGAAATTCTTACCATGTTCAAGAGCATGGATCCAACTAGAAAGCATTATGTTAAGCAAAAAAATCCAGTCGGAGAAAGATAAATATCACAGGATCTCACTGATTTGTGGAATATAATGAATAACATAAACTTATGAACAAAAACAGATCCAGAGACAAAGAAGCATTAATCAGACTGTCAAACCTCAGAGAAAAGATAGAAGAGGTTGAGGGGAAGGGGGAGAGATCAACCAAAGGACTTGTATGTATGCACATAAGTCCAACCAATGGACACAGATACCAGGGGATTGAGGGCGTGAGTGGGAGGGTCAAGGGGTTATAGAAGGATAAGGATACATATGTAATACCTTAATCAATAAAGAATAAATAAATAAAATGAAAATGCTGCCAATGTAAAAAAAAAAAGACACTACAAAGAAAGAGAATTACAGGCCAATATCACTAATGGATATAGATGCTAAAATTCACAACAAAATATTAACAAATCTGATCCAGTAATCCTATCTAATAAAAGAGTAATATGCAAATTGACCATTCCTCCAATCAAGCCACACCCACAACCCAATTGGGAGCAAATAAACCCCAGCCAAGATGGCGGTGGCCACTGAGAGCAGGAGGGAGGCTTGAGTTTCCCCGGCATTGGAGGAAGCCAAGCTTTCCACCTGCCCTTGCCAGCCTAGGCCTTCACTCAGTGCTACAAAGTTTCAATTATAGAGGTAAATGTCCCAACAGAAATGGCAACAGCCACAGAGCTGGAGAGAGCAGAGGCTAGGGTTGCCCAGGCGATGGAGGAAGCCAAGCTTCTGCAGCTCTGGCTGACTTAGGCCTCCAGCCTAGGCTACAAAGTTTCAATTATAGAAGGTAAATGTCCCAACAGAAATGTCTGCCACCATGGAGTGAGCAGAAGGTTTGGCTCCACTCCAGGCTACAAAGTTTCAATTGTAGAACATAAAATAAATCCCGGATACCAGGGCCTCCACTTGAGTCGCTAGGAGGCATGGCTGGCCTGCAAACCACCACAGGCCTCTGCCCCATGCCCAAAGGGAACCCCCACCCTGATCCAGGACACCCTTCAGGGCAAACTAGCCAGCCCCCACCCATGCACCAGGCCTCTATCCTATCTAATAAAAGAGTAGTTTGTAGATTGACCATCACTCCAACACATAAGAGGGCTGCTCCCATGTGATCAAAGATCCTGCCCCCATTTGGACACAAGATGGCCACCACAAGATGGCCGGGGGGGGGGGGCCGTTGGGAGGTTCCAGGAATGCAAGGAAGGGCAGTTGTGGGCAATCAGGCCAGCAGGCAAGGGCAGCTGAGAGGGACCAGGCCTGCAAGGGAGGGCAGTTGGGGATGATCAAGCCTGCAAGGGAGGTCAGTTAGGGGTGACCAGGCCAGCAGAGGAGGGAAGTTGGGGGCAAACAGGCTGGCAGGGGAGCAGTTAGACATCAATTAGGCTGGCAGGTTAGTGGTTAGGGGGTGATCAGGCTGGCAGGCAAAAGCAGTTAGGGGAAATCAGGGAGGCAGGCAGGTGAGCAGTTGGGAGCCAGCAGTCCTGGATTATGAGATGGATGTCCCACTGCCCATTTAGGCCCAATCCTACCAGGATCCTACCAGGATCAGGCCTAAATGGGCAGTCAGATATCCCTCGAGGGGTACCAGATTGGAGAGGGTGCAGGCTGGGCTGAGGAACACCCTCCCCTACCCCCCATGCATGAATTTCATGTACTGGGCCTCTAGTATATTAATATCATACATCATGACCAAATGGGATTTATTCCAGGGATGCAAGGCTGGTACAATATTTGCAAGTCAATATTCATCTTTATTTTTATGGGGCTTTTTAAAATAAAATACTAAAAATATCACTAAATAATACCAAGTACGTAGAAATAAATTTAGTAACAACAGCAAATCCAGTAATTGGTCTCAGAGTACAAAAAAGAGTTGAGTTTCTTCCATCAACTGTCCACAGGTGACGGGTGCCTTCCTATGAGTACTGACAAAGGTGCTCCCAGTGCTCCTCACAGGTACTTCCCAGGACATGGTTTCCCTTGCGGAGGTGGTGTGAAACCTGAACTGCCTCCTTTCAGATGGTCCCAAAGCCCTTTTTATTTCCAAACTGACTTGCACTTGTTTTTCCTTAGAAGGTCCTTCAAAATGAACCTTTGAGGTGCTGTGGTGGGGCACACCCAGCGCAGGAGGTTGTGGTTGGCAGTGCTGTGATATCAGGGTGTCTATGTGTTCAGGGTGCTCTATTCAAAATATTTTATTAACAAAATTCAAAGATGTCTAAGAGAACAGCAAGCTTGGTTTTGCCTATCTGGACTTAGAATAGGGTTGCCAGAAAAAATATATGTCAAGTTAAATTTGAATTTCAGATAAACAGTGAATAATTATGTTAGTACTAGGGGCCTGGTGCATGAAATTTGTACAAGAGTAGGCCTTCGCAGGCCCAGCTTTGTCTGGAAGGTCGTTTGGAAGAGCATTCAGACAGTTGTTCTGCTATTCTACCATCCAGTCTATTTATTATATAGGACTTTATTATATAGCACTAAAGTCCCAGTGCAGAAAATCATGCACAGGGTTTAGGAGTGTCCCTCAGCCCAGCCTGCACCCTCTCCAATCCAGGACCCCTCAGAGGATGTCAGACTGCCCATATAGGCCCAATCCCACAGGACCTAAACCGGCAGTCAGACATCCCTCTCGCAATCGGGAACCCCTGGTTCCTAACTGCTCCCCTGCCTGCCTGACCACCCCTAACTGTGCCTAGAACTCAGGCTTCCCTCCCTCAGGCTGGCTACAGGCTGACTGCAGGCAACTGGGACCTGGGCCTCCCTTTCTCAGGCTAGCTACAGGCACCTGGGATGGGGGGGGGGGGTGTCTTTCAGCCTGTCCTGGCCCCTCTAACAGTTTAGAGCCCTCAGGGGATGTTCTACTGATGCCTTAGGCCTGAGGGGAGGAGGCCTGACTATAGTCTGGCCTCCCTCTGTAGGTGACCGGGCAATCAGAGGAAGGCACCACTGCCATTACTCCAATGCTGCTGCCACTGCCAGCCTCCACAGTGGCTTTCCCCTGGCCCTTGCAGCCACTACCATGGCTTCCTGCTCTTGGGCCTCACAGCCACCACCATGGCTGCCTGCCCTTGCGGCCATTGCGGCTTTGTCCAGAAGATGTCCAATCTAATTAGCATATTATACTTTTATTAGTATAGATAAGCATATCCCATTAATGCCATGCATCCTGGGCTTTTCTTTGCTAAGTCTGAGAGCCCTAACTGAGCAAAACATTTTCACCCCTGAGCTGTATTAACTTGGAGAAAGAAACAATGTTTCTGGATTGAAATTTCTCATCTCTGAAAATAAAATGCTACATGACCTGAAGTGACTTCTATTGATCATACAATGTCTTTCTATCACCCCAGACTTCCCTAGGAGATAATTACAGTGTTGTGGAAAGAGGGCTACATTTGGAATAAAGAGACCTAAGTTTGAATCCCCTGGTATCACTAACTATTTGGTCTTATGCAAATCCAATCCTTATAGTCTTAGTTATACACAAATGATCACGTTTTAGAAAGTTACTCAACTTCTACCAGAAATTACTCTCAACCAAAGTTGAGATAAATTATTATGAAAAAACTATACAGCCACAAACTCTGTTCTCTATATGATTCAAGTTTTCAATCTTGGATACATTCTCAGAAAGTGCTCCAGGCAGTTGTGTTACCATCTTTGCTCTTTATATTTCAAGAGACAAGTTTTGGCCCTAACCCTTAATATTTTCAAATAATAAATGATCAAAATAATACCACTACAATCATATATTATGAGAACCGAGTGAGAAAACATATCTACAAAGGCCTGAGACAGAGTTTCTCACTGGAAATGCCAGCTCCTCCCCTTCTCGCTGCTTCTCTCCAACGCCTCAACTGAAACCTGGCCCTGGGTGCAACCATCGGTGTGTGGGGTGCGTGGGTGTGTTTCAGGAACACGCCTCAGTTTCCACTTTCCTCCTTTGTCTGGCAGCTCTGCTGTCGCAGCCCAGCAGGGCTCTTCCAATCTCCAGACATCTGTCAGGATGGGGCTGAGATCTCCAACTCCGGGAGTGTCCTCCAACCTCCACAGCCCCAGAGGACATTATAACCTTCCCAAATTGCAACCAGACTCCAACTAGAGCATCCAGAGAAAGGTCGGCCTGACCCAAAGGGCCAGCCAGTTCCTTGCACTAGACACAGGATGATGAAGCCAGACGACAAACATATAATTCCTGTACTCGATGGCTGCATAAACTGCTGGCACCAGGTATGTCAGCCTCTCCCCCTCTTCCCACAAACACAGCTATTTCTCAGCTATATTTCTCAGCCCACCAGGTCAGTCATGTATTGGGACAAAAGGTGTCTGAACTAGGGAACTTTTGACCTGCTCAGTGGATATTGGATCCACTCTTTGCATAAGCCAACTTGGCAAGGATGGCATGGGGCTTTGCACACACATGTGTGGAGCAGCAGTGACTCCCAGAGGCAGTGCCTTTCCAGCTGAGCCAGGAGGACAAAATACCGGCAGGCGGCTCTCTCAGGACACCCTGGACCTTCAGGAGGCTAGCATACAGGATGACAGTTTTCTCTTGGAACCACTTTCCAGAAAATCTATACAGTATCTAAAAAAGCAAAGGAACAGCCTCAGAGTTATGCACATTGTATCAAATCATGTGCCAAGTCACTCTACCATTTATGAACCTTAGGTCAATGCTATCTCCATTGACCACAGAATAAGCTACAAGCTATTTAGCCAGGATGCTTCAGGGCCTGTCATTTCTTACCACTTCCCATCCCTTCACATACATCAGACTTCTTTCTAGGCCCTGAAGGGCCAGTGCTATTTCCTCTCCTTTAATGATCCTCTTCACTTGTCTGCCTGATAAAATCTTTTTCCTTTATGAGGGTTTAATATCATAAACCAGAGGCCCAGTACACAAAATTCATTCACTTGGGGGTGTCCCTCAGCCCAGCCTGCACCCTCTCCAATCTGGGAACCCTTGTGGGATGTCTTGACTGCTGGTTTAGGCCCGATCCCCAGCAGTTTGACATCCTTCTCACAATCCGGGACTGCTGGCTCCTAACCACTCACCTGTCTGTCTGCCTGATTGCCCCTAACCTCTTCTGCCTGACAGCCTGATCACTCCCTAACTGTTCCTCTGCTTGCCTGATTAACACCTAACTGCTCCCCTGCTGGCCTGATCTTGCCCCCAACTTCCCTCCTCTGTTGGCCAATTTGGTTCTGATTGGTCAGTTTCTATACCAGTCAGTGTCAAAAGCTCCATCTCCTAGGCAGCCATTGGCTCCTCACAGTTGACCCAGACTTGGTTCTGATTGGGCAGTTTCTATGCCAGTTAGCATCTCTGGACCTATTAATGGGGCCTGATCTGAAAGGGGGGAGGGGCTGATCAGCAGTCCCAGTGGAGGCCTGGAGAGAAACAGAGGCACAGCAGCTGACCAGGCCAGAACTAAAGAGAGAGGCAAATGTTGATCAACAGCTGCCACAGAGGCTATGGATCAGATCTTGCTTCTCTCTTCAGGCCTCTCTCTGGGCCTGATTCGCAGCCCCCTCAGCAGGCAGAGCTGGGTCACTGTGCCTGCAGCCATAGCAGTCAGTGCTGGGTCGCCATGGCAACTCAGTGCTGACTGCAGGACTGACCTCCAGTTGGTCAGCCTCCTGTCATTGCGGATGTGATGAACCCAGGGATTTTATATATTAGGATTGCCATCTTGGTGACACCTTCATTATTGTCTTGTAAACACTGGCAAATTATGTTTTCAAAACATGAATGGGAGTTAATACAAATTTCTTGGTCTATCTGAGAAACAATGCTAGGACATAGTTCCAGCCCTTGTGCATGAGTGTTTGGAATAAGCAGGTGACAGAGGCAAGGTTTCTGGCCTCAGAATACTCGCACATGAGCAGAAATAACTTCCACAGGTGATGGCAATGTGGTGTGTGCATGTTACACTCTAGGCTTAAGAACATCCTTGCTTCAACCTGTGAATGAGCAGTCAGAGGCCCCGCCTGACAGTGAAAGGCTTGGGCAGAACTTGAAGCAAGAGTAGGAGTTGGCTAGGCAGATGAGAGGATTTTAAAAAGGAAATCAACAAAGTATTTGAAGCATGAAGTAACTTGCAGGAATGTTCTGGGAACGGTGAGTCATTGACATCAGCTGAACGTGGGTTACCTGTTGTACAGCCAATGCAAAGAAGGCAAAAATCCAAGCTGGAATAAGAAGACAGAAATGAGGATTTTAAATATTTGCTATCACAATGAGGAGTCATTGAAGGTTCTTTTTGTATTTTTTTTATAATACTCACCTAAGGGTATTTTCCCATTACTTTTCAAAGAGTGGGGGAAGGAAGGTGAGAGGGAGACAGAGAAAAACATTGACGTGAGAGGGACACATGGACTGGATGCCTCCAGAATGCACCTCCAAACAGCAACCCAGTATGTGCCCTTGATTGAAAATCACACCCATCACACTTCGGTGTACAGGTTGACTCTCTAATCACTGAGCACCACCAGCCAGAGCTCATTGAAGGTTCTTGAATGAAAATAATACCTGGAAAAAATAAACTCTCACAAATGCTAGCCATAGCATACAGGAGAAGCAGCGGGAGATCAAAATCAGGGTTTTGCCAATTAATACTCAGAGACACTGCAGGTGTCAATCACATTGAGTCTGGGAGGCTAAGGCATTGAGTGAATAGGTATCCAGGCAGACAGGGTACAAGACAGCAAAGGGAAGACTTTAAAACACAAGGCAGTCAGGTGAAGTATAGCCAAGAATAGGAGCAGGTGTCAAGGCTTCAGAGAGTGGGACATGCGCGTGGAGACACAGGGAGCCAGGCTTCCTCTGCCTAACAACGCCCACTGGATTCTGTTTGCTTGACAGGCTGGAGGCTTGAATGGCAAGTGGAGGACCTGGAAGCTGCACTGAGAGGTCAGTTCTGAGACCCCGAGGGGCTGCCTGAGGAGCAGTGAGGCTGCATTTTGGCTCAGATATGTGGAAGCCAGGACCGGGCAGGGGCCTGTACCTCCCTGCAGCTGACACTGACTGCTGTAATAGGTGTCCCTCCTGATCACTTCATCACCAAGGGGAGGCGATAGCTGCTGCTGGACATGAAGAGCAGGAACCATCTGGGGACTGAAATGGGAGAGTAAACTAAGGGACTGTGCATCTGTGCACTTTGTATCTGTGATTCCCAGAGAGACTTCACTCACAGATGGAAAAGCATAGCCAGTCTAGAGCAGGGCCTCTTCAGGGAAAGAGGTCAACATAATGAAAATGGGACTTCATCAGGCCCCCATAGCCAGTTTAGGCCCTATCCCTGTGGGCAATCAGACATTCCCCAAAGTGTTCCAGATTGGAGAGGGTGTGGGCTGGGCTGAGAAATACTCCCCTGTGCATGAATTTTGTGAACTGAGCCACTAGTCCTATATAATAAAAGCTTAGGTAGTGTAACGCCCTTGTGTGACATCTACATAAGATGGCTTCCATAAGATGGCTGGCAGGGGTGGGCAGTCAGGGGTGACCAGGCCTTCAGGATAGGACAGTTGAGGTTACCAGGCCTGCAGGGGAGGGCATTTAGGGGTGACCAGGTCTGCAGGGGAGGGCAGGCCATCAGAGGAGGGCAGTTGGGGGTGATCAGGCCATCAGGGAAGGGCAGCTGGGGTGATCAGGCTGGCAGGCAGAAAAGGTTAGGGACAATCAGGCAGGCTGGCAGGCGAGCTATTAGGAATCAGCAGTCCTGGATTCTGAGAGAAATATCCCACAGGGATCGTGCCTAAACCAGGAGTCAGACATCCCCTAAAGGGGGCCAGTGCAGGCTGGGCTGAGAGACACCACCCTCCCACCCCCATGCACAAATTTCATAGGCCAGGCCTCTAGAATGATATAAAGAGATAAAAATGATTTTAAATTTAGGTTGTGCCACTTTATTTACTTGGCAATTTATTCAAGTTGTCTAAGAATTCATTTCTCCATCTAAAATTCTGCCATCCTCACATGGTGAAGCAACCAGTAGCCTCCAGAACCTGACAGCCACTATGAGCACAGCCTGGTGCATACTTCTGCGGGGGTCTGCACTGTCACCTGCCCCAGACACCAGCAGACAGTGTTATCCAACAAGTAACTGTCACAGGACTCGTGCACTGGAAACGCCTGGAGATGTCTGGATACTTGTGTCCCTTTTGTCCATGATTCTGTGTTTGGAATGGACACGTGTGCTTTGCAATGTGTGCTTGACAATAACAGTATTTTCGAGTGTGAAGAATGTCAGTATAGAGTTATGATGCTATCTGTCAGTCTGTTGTCACTGCAGGCAGAGATGTTGAGCTGTGAATCCTCAGGAGAGATAAGGAGTTATGGGGCTCACACAATATTTTGATATCCAAGACAAAGCAAAGCCCTGCCGTCTGGCTCTCAGATTATTCTTGTAGATGAGAGCATGGGGGTGGGGAGGGCATGAATTCATGGCAGAGGCTAAGGTGTCTTGAAGTTTAATACCTGAAGAATCAGAGCACCCACCTCAGACCAGTAGACATCAGTTAGCAACACGGAAACCCATAGCCAGCATGGACAATAATTCCGCTCAGTTTAGCTTGTAGCTTCAAAAAGGGGGGAATTACATCCAAATCTAGAATCACCTGAGGCCACACTTAATTCATTGATTTCAGTCAAATGGCTGATCAGAACACAGGTCTGCCCCTGTGGGCTCAGACAGTCCAGGTCTAAGGCCCTGGAGTGGTGTGAGGGGCCAGAGCTCAAAGGAGGGATTATTTTCACCCAACTGTCTGCTCTGTGTGAGTGAGCAAAGCCATCTCACTCACAGTGCAATGTCACTCTAAAATGTGAATCCCAGACCTCTCTGCTAAAGTCAAGAACCCTATGTCCAATCACCTAGACTTGTCCACTTGAATATCCCTCAGATTTCTGAAACAACTTTTCTCAAATTAAACCATGGCAACAGCGTGGATTTTGTAGCATCTTTTTTTATTCTTTGTTGTTTCTCTCCCCTGATCTAATCAGTTTCTATATTCAGTTGAGCAGCTACCTGGATGGCAGGTACATGCAGAACGAGGCTGAGCCCTCTACATGTGCATTAGAATTCTATGACTGTAGTAAAAATTGAATGCTTAATATAACACAAATTTATTTTCTTATAGTTCTATAGGTTAGAAATCTAAAATAAGTTTTACTAGAGCAAAATCAAAGCGTTGGCCGGGTTGTGTTGCTTTTGGGGAAGCTCTTGGGGAGAATCCACTTATTGACATCTCCCACTCATTTCCTTGGCTCATGGTCCCTTCCTCCATCTTCAAAGCTACCAACATAACATCTCTCTGAACCATCTTCACATCTTTTTCTGATCACAGCCAGGAAAAATCCTCAAATAATAAAGACTTAATTAGTTGAGCTCATTGAGATCAAGAATAATCTCCCCAACCCTGGCACGTTAGCTCAGTTGGCTAGAGCATCATCCTGATACATCAAGATTGTGGGTTCAATCCCTAATCAGGGCACATACAAGAAGTAATGAATCCATAAATAAGTAAAACAACAAATTGTCTTGCCTTCTTCTTCCCTTGCTTCCTCTTGAGTGTATGCACATGCATTCTCTCTCAAATCAGCAAATAAAATGTTTTAATAATAAAAAATAAAAGAAGAATCTCCCCAGAGAGGATCCAAGATGGTGGTGTAATAGGCAGACATTACATTCACCTTCTCCCAGGAATACACTAGAATTACAACTAAAATATAAAAAAATCAATCTGAATAATCAACTGAAGACTAGCTGCAAACCCATGGACTTACAAGAAACATAGCAAGACTGGTGGGAAGGGTGGAAATACAAGAAGGGCTGGCTGGCACCCACATGTGGCAGCTGAGAATCTGACTAATACCATAAGCCAGGTGTCCCAAACCAAAGCACTAGATGCAAGAAGAGGACCCACGAACCATTTGACTGTGAAATCAGCAGGAATTCTGTCCACAGGGAGAGATGGGTTCTATTGGAAATTCCGGTGCCCTGTGTAAGGGGCAGCATACAAAATCTCATTTGAAACCCCTCACCCTGGGCTCTGACACAGGCAGGGTGGATTGAATCAGTCTAAACTCACATAAGGAGGGACTGAGTTATGTGGCTCTGAGGAGAGAATTAAAAGACCAATGACCAGTGGCCCTGGGCTGAGTTCCTCTGCCAAGCCGATGACAGATGCCATCTTTCTTGGGTCAAGCACAACAGACTGGGGAAATGCAATAGCCTCGCCATCCCAACACTGTTTCTTGGCCTGCCAAGCACATGCCCAGAGGAATCAGGAGGTATCAGAGACTAAGCTGTGTGGCTCTGGGGCAGGAGCCATTTCCCCCCATTTCTTCAAGACTTACTGGCAAATGCCTCCCCTGGGAGATACACTAGCAGGTCCCAGCAGCCTCTCCAAAGCTCTCAGTTTCTCCTATATTCTGCTCACAAGGAAGAATACAGGAGAAACTGAGTTGTATGGCTCTAAGGCAGGGGCCATTTTCCCTTCACATGCCCAGCTGGTACCACTGTTCCTGTGTAGAGCCCTCACTTTAACAACACAGCCAACTATTGGTCTCTTTGGGCCTGATAAACTCTTCTGCCATCACCTTAATGAGTCCCTGAGACCCTGCTCCACAACAAAGGTTTGTGAGTACCCACCTGGTGGCGGCTGTCCTTTGAGCACCTTGGGACTTTTGCTGAGTGGCCTCAAGGCCAGCACTGGTGACTCACTGAGGGCCTTCCCTATGCAACCTGCATATCAACCAAAGGCTCTCTCAGTGACTGAGCCTAATGGGCAACCAGCAGGCAGAGGCAGACAGAGGCAAATCTTAGAGTTCCTTTGGTCCTTTGCTGATCTGCCACCCAGGTCAGTGTTTTTAGAATTCAGTTTTAGTGCACAGCTTTGCCATTTCCATGAATATCCAGGCCTAGAAGAGGCAATCACAAACTGTGCCACTTTTTGTAGCTCCAAACAGGTGGTCCAGGGCCTACATCAGAGTCCCTCTCAAGATGCACCCAAACATACACAAGTTTTAGACAACATCAGAATAGAACCCAATTAGCTCCACAAGCAGCACATTCAACCTGTTGGGGTAAAATCAGCTTTATGTGGTCAGCATCTTCACAGTAGCTCATACACTGTGGTCAGGTTCAATCCTCACAGTCATCCAGCTGAAAGGTCAAACCTCACCCACACAAAAAGCCAACAGCAATCAAGACTCAACTAGGGCTCACATAATTCAAAGAAGGAACATTCCTGAAGCACCTTGCTCTGGTGATCAGGAAGAATGCACTGCTAAGCCCCAAAGGATACTTAAAACATAAGGCTATTATACCAAGATTGGAAGACATAGCAGATATACTTACCACAGAGAAAAAATATACAGAGAGGCAACCAAAATGGGGAGACACAGTAATTTACTCTAAATGAAGGAAGAGCAGAAATTCTCAGAAAAAGAACTAAATTAAATGGAAGCAAGCAATCTCCTAGATACAAATTTCAAAACAATAGTTATAAGAATGCTTAAAGACTTAGAAGAAGAATGGATGAACTTATTGAAAACTCAGAGATAGAAAGCATGAAAAAATCCACAGAAACCATAAAAAAAAAGAACCAGTCATAAGTAGTAAAATATCTGAAATAAAGAATACATTAGAAAAAATTAACAGCAATTAGATGAAGCAAAGGAGGGCAAGATGATTTAGAAGACATGATATCAGAGAACATCCAATCAGAAGAGTTAAAACATTCTTAATAAGGATAGTTTAAGTGACTTTTGGGACAACATGAAGCATAACAGCATCTACATCATAGGGTTACCAGAAAATTAAAAGAGAGAGAGCAAAGGATTGAGCACCTATATGAAGAAATAATGGCTGAAAACTTCCCTAATCTGGTGAAGGAAAAAATCACACAAGTCCAGGAAGTACAGAGAGTCCCAAACAAGAAAAACCCAAATAGGACAACAACAACAAACATCATCATTAAGATGGCAAAGGTTAATACAACAAATATATTTTAAAAACAGCAAAGGAAAGAAAATTAGCTACCTACCAGGGAGCTCCCATAAAGTTATCAACTGATTAGGGGAAGGTAAGAAATATTCAAAGTGATAAAAAGCAAGGACTTACAACCTCAAATACTTTAGCTAGCAAGAGTATGATTTAAAATTAAATAAGAAATAAAGAGCTTCCATGACAAAAGTTAAAGGGGTTCATTACCACAAAACCAGAATTATAAGAAATTTTAAAGGGTCTTATTTAAGGAGAACAAAGAAAATAAAAGAACATAATAATAAAGAATAAAATGACAATAAATATAAATGGCTTGAAGGAGAACTAAGATGGCGGCAAAGGCAAAACACCTATCTTGCCGTCATAATCAGCAATTTTAATACTACAGCTTAACGAAAGAACAAACACCTTCCAGAATCACCAGAAAGCTCGCCGAGTGAAAATTCCACAAATAAAAGTGAAGATAAGACACTGTGACCCGGAGGAGCGGCGGCGGACGGCGTTGAAAGATTCGCCCTGAGAGAGGTTTGGAGTGCACGCCGCGGAGAGGGCGGGCGGCTGAAAACCGGCCAGTTTTCTCGAACGGGGAGAGAAAGGCGTCCCACTGACTGATTCTCCAGCTCTGGGCGAAGTCTAGAGAACCCACTATCACACGGGGTGAAAACTGGACAGTGGGAGGGCACGCCGAAGCTCGGGTGCTGCCGGGTCTCCCGGCTTGTGGAGAAGGCAGCCTGCGCGTGAACAGCGCGAACAGCTCAGCTGCATGACAGCGCAGAGAGCACACCGCGACTTGCCTCTCATTCGGAAAACCGTCAGACTGCTTTGTTTTACGATCCTGGGTGAGACATTGCGCAGGCAGACTCATTTTGGGAAAGTCTGAATTCCCTGGCAACCGGCAGCCGGTGGAGCTCCACAGCGGCTCTCTCTCAGAGGTGCTGGCGGCCACTGCCCCCGGCACAGAGTCCCTGGGGCCGCATAGGGTGGAGCTAACGCTGTCTGCTTGGCCCGGAGACTCCGCCCACCCAACCTGAGCACAGCTGAGCTTCACAGACAATTGGCCTGGAGGTCAACCCTCCAAGTGCTAACAACGATTAACCTGAGCTTAACTTCAGCAAGACTGTGCAGCCCATATCCACCTCAGGTAACTGGGGAGGCTGAGCCACTGTCCCTTGTAGCACGTCTACCACACAAAGCTAATTGACCAACTCAGGGAAGCAGCCACCATGCAGCAACATGGAAATAAATCAGATGTGAAAGAAATGGAGGAAAAAAAACGACTAGACATGGAATTCAGAACCACGGTTATAGGGTTTTTTAAGAGGTTCCAACAAAAGATCGAGGCCTATAAGGAAATAAGCAAGACCACAAAGGAAATGAATGAGTCCTACAAGAAAATGAACAACACCCTCCAGGATATAAACGAGAGCTGCAAAGAAATGATCAAGACCAACGTGGAAATGATCAAGATCAACGTGGAAATGAGTGAGTCCTACAAGGAAATGAAAGAAACCCTCAAGGATATAAAGCAGACTCTCAAGGATATGAAAAAGGACCAACCAGAAATTAAGCAAACACTGACTGAAACAAAAAATATTATACAAAGACCTGAAAGTGCCCTGGAGCACCCCAAGAACCAAGTTAAAGATTTGAAATACAAAGAGGTAAAATCCACTCAGGTGAAAAAGCAAGAAACCAAAAGAATCCAAAAAATTGAAGATAGTGTAAGGGGCCTATGGGACAACCTCAAGCATACCAACATCCGAATTATAGGGGTGCCAGAAAAAGCGAGAGGCCAAGACAATGAAAACCTATTTGAAGAAATAGTGACTGAAAACTTCCCACACCTGGTGAAAGAAATTGACTTAGGAGTCCAAGAAGTACACTGAACCCCAATATATAGGAACCCTAAGAGGACCACACCGAGGCACATCATAATTAAAATGCCAAGAGCAAAAGACAAAGAGAGAATATTAAAAGCAGCAAGAGAGAAACAGTTGGTTACCTATAAGGGAGCACCCATACGACTGTCAGCGGATTTCTCAACAGAAACGATGCAGGCCAGACGGGAGTGGCAAGAAATATTCAAAGTGATGAACAGCAAGAATCTACAACCAATATTACTCTATCCAGCAAAGCTATCATTCAGAATTGAAGGTCAGATGAAGTGCTTCACAGATAAGAAAAAGCTAAAGGAGTTCATCACCACCAAACCAACATTATATGACATGCTGAAAGATATTCTTTAAGAAGAGGAAGAAGAAAAAGGTAAAAGTGCAAACTAGCAACAACAAATACACATCTATCAACAAATGAACATAAAAATCAAGTGAATTGATAGGCTGTTGAACAGGATAGACTGGTGAATATAACAGAGACATGGACATAGAGAGGGAATGGACTGACAATTCTTGGGGAGAAAAGGGTTGTGGGAAGTGCAGCAAGAGACTGGACAAAAATCTAGCAACAATGGGAGAGGACAGTGGGGAGGGGGAGGTGAGGGTGGAGGGTGGGATAGGTACAGGGTGGAGGGAAGCTATAGGGGGATAAAAAGGGGAAACAATGTAATTAATAAACTGAACAATAAAGATTTAAAATATATATATATATATAAATGGCTTAATTGCACCAATCAAAAGGTATAGAGTAATTGAATGAATAAGAAAACCATATATATATATATATATATATATATATATATATATATATACTGTCTATAAGAGATCCACCTCAGAACAAAAGACACACAGACTAAAAGTAAAGGAACAAAAAAGGATATTTCATGCAATTTTTTTAAAGTAAAGCTGAGGTAGCAATACCTATAACAGACAAAACAGACTTTAAAAAAAGGCTAATCCTGGCCTGTGTGTCCCAGTCAGCTGAGCATTATCCCATGTACCAAGAGGTCACCTGTGCAATTCCCAGTCAGGATACATGCCCAGGTTGTGGGCTTGATCCCCAGTAGGGAATGTGCAGGAGGAGGCCAGTTGATGTTTCTCTTTCTCCCTCTTTCTTCCTCTCTCTAGTAAATAACATGTTACTAAACTGTGAATAGTTTAACAATGAGATCAATAAATAAATCAAAAGATGCCTTAAGAAAAATGAAAACACAAACTTTATGGAACACAGCAAATGCAGTCCTAGAAAGGAAATTACAGTCCTGCCTCAAGAAACAAGAAAACTTTCAAATAAACAATCTAACTTTATACTTAAGGGAACTAAACACAAAACCACAAACAACCCAAAGTGAGTAGAACAAAGGAAATAATAGAGATCAGAATAGAAATAAATAAAATAAGGTCTAAAAACCAATTTAAAAAAAATCAATGAAACCAAGAGCTGGTAGTTTGAAAAGATAAACAAGATTGACAAACCTTTAATCAGACTCATAAAAAGAGAGAGAGAAATTCTTTAACTCATATAAATAATATCAGAAATGAAAGAGGAAAAGTAACAGTGACACCACAGGAATACAAAAGATTATGAAAAAATATTACGAGCAAATATATGCCAACAAATCAGATAATCTCAAAGAAATGGATGAATTCATACCATTTCCTAAATCTGGGTCAAGAAGAAACAAGAAACCTGAATAGGCCATTTACAACAAATTAAATTAAAGCAGTAGGAAAAAAATTCAAACAAATGTTCATGGACAAATGGCATCACAGGTTAATTTTACCAGACATTCTTAGAAGAACTAATACCCCTCCTTCTCAAATTATTCCAAAAAAATTTCAAAGATGGGGAGACTCCCTACCTCATTAGGAAAGGCCAGCATTTTCCTAATTCTAAAACCCAATAAAGACCCTACAAAGAAATAAAATTACAGTCTAATATCCCTGATGAACAGAGATGCAAATATCCTCAACAAAATATTAGAAACTCAATTTAGCAATACATTGTAAAGATGATATATCATAATCAAGTAGGATATATTCCTGGGATGCAAGATTTGTACAATATCTGCAAATCAATTAATACAATACAACACATGAACAAAATTAAGGATAAATCATATCATATCAATAGATGCAAGAAAAACATTTAAAATTTAGCACCCATTTTTGAGTAAAATTCTTAGCAAAGTGGGAATAGAAACAACATATCTCAATGTAACAAAAGCTATATATTACAAACCCATCGCTAACATCACATTCAATGGAGGAAAACTAAAAGCATTTCCACTAAGAACAGGAACAAGATAGGGATATCCGCTTTCACCACTCTTCTTTAACATAATACTGGAAGTCCTAGCCATAGCAACCACACAGGAAGAAGAAACAAGAAGCATGAAAATTAGAAAAAAAGGAGTAAAACTGTCACTATTTTCAGGAGACATAATACTGTATATAGCAAACCCTAAAGATTACACACACACACACACACACACACACACACACACACAAAAAAACAAAAAACAAACTACTAGAACTGATAAATACATTCAGTAAAGTACCAGGATATAAAATAAGTATTCATAAATCAGTTGCATTTGTACACACCAATAATGAAGTATCTGAAAGGAAAACTAAGGAAATAATCTCATTTCAAATTGCATCAAAAATAAAATACCAAAGAATAAATTTAACCAAGGAAGTAAAAGACATAAACTCAAAAAATTATGACATAGAAGAAGATACAAATAAATAAAAAACTGATGCTGTGCTCATGGATAGAAATAATTAACATATTTAGGAGGAACCAAGATGGAGGAATAAGTAAATACCTATACTGATGTCTCACACAACAATTTCAAAACTACAACTAAAAGACAAAACAAACATCATCCAGAACCATAGGAAAGCTGGCTGAGTGGAAATTCTACAACTAGAAGGAAAGATAAAAGGACACTGAGACTCGATGAGGTGTGGAGAGCAAAGGTGAAGAGACGTGGAGAGAGAGGTGCAGAGATGCGGAGACGCGCATGTGTGGAAAGAAAGGGCAGCTGAATACACACCTGGTTTTCTCGAAAAGGGAAAGAGACAAAGGCTCCCCACTGCTCTGAACTTCAGTTCTGTGCGAGTCTCAAGGAACACAGACTCATACAGGATGAAACTGGACTGTCAAGAGGAAGCACACTGAGAATCAAGGAAGCTACAGACGCATGTGAGCTCACAGAGAGGGTGCGCAGCTGAGCGTGTGGCTGGCTCTCTTGTTCAGGAGGAAAACAAAACCTCCCAAATGCACTGTACTCCAGTTCTGGGTGAGACTTCGGGTATCCAGACTCATTCAAGGAGAAACTGGAATGTCTGGCAGTGGGCAAAACTTGATGGCAGCTTTCTCTCAGAGATGCATGCAGCCATAGCCACAAAACACTGAGATCCAGGATACTTTTAGGGTGGGGATGATGGAAAAACAGGGCTGAAAGCTCAGCCCTGAGACTCCACCCTACCCAAGCTGAGCATAGAAGCTCACCACTGTAGACACAGCTGATCCTCATAGCCAATTAGCCTGGAGGTCAACCCCTACCAGTGATACCAACAACAATTTAGGCTTAACTACAACAAGACAGTGCAGCCCATAAAGGGGTGTACCAAGAGTGTCCACCTCAGGTAACTGCGGAGGCTGAGCCACTGTCCCCTAGAGGACATCTACCACACAAAGCTACGAGACCAACTCAGGGAAGCAGCCAAAATGTGGAGACAAGGAAATAGATCACATTTGAAAGAAATGAAGGAAAACAAATGCCTGGACATAGAGTTCAAAACCACGGTTATAAGGTTTTTCAAGGTTTTTTTTTTAAAAAGGCTGATAAATTTAACAAGACCCTTGAGGATATGAAAAAGGACCAATATGAAATAAAGCATACACTGACTGAAATAAAAAATATTATACAGAGACCTAATAGCAGACTAGAGGACCACAAGAATCAAGTCAAAGATTTGAAATACAAAGAAACAAAATACACTGAGCTGGAAAAGCAAAAAGAAAAAATAATCCAAAAATTAAAGATAGTGTAAGGAGCCTCTGGGATAACCTCAAGTATACCAACATCCGAATTATGGGGGTGCCAAAAAAAGAGAGAGAGCAAGATACTGAAAACCTATTTGAAGAAATAGTGACCGAAAAATTCCCACACCTGGTGAAAGAAATAGATTTAAAAATCCAAGAAATGCACAGAGCCCCAAACAAAAGGAATCCAAAGAGGACCACACCAAGACACATCATAATTAAAATGCCAAGAGCAAAGGACAAAGAGAGAATATTAAAAGCAGCAAGAGAAAAACAGTTAGTTACCTACAAGGAGCACCCATATGACTGTGAGCTGATTTCTTAACAGAAACTATGCAGGCCAGATGGGAATGGCAAGAAATATTCAAAGTGATGAACAGCAAGAACCTACAACCAAGATTACTCTACCTAACAAAGCTATCATTCAGAATTAAAGGTCAGATAAAGAACTTCACAGATAAGAAAAAACTAAAGGAGTTCTTCAACACCAAACCAGTATTATATGAAATACTGAAAGGTATTCTTTAAGAAGAGGAAGAAGAAGAAAATGGTAAAGATAAAAATTATGAACAACAAATACATGTCTGTCAACAAGTGAATCTAAAAATGAAGTGAATTAAAAACCTGATGAAAATAATAAGCTGGTGAATATAACAGAATCAGGGGCATAGAAAGGGAGTGGACTGACAATTCTTGGGGGGGGGAAGGGGTGTGGGAGGTACAGGAAGAGACTGGACAAAAATCATACACCTATGGATGAGGACAGTGGTGGGGAGGTAAGAGCAGAGGGTGGGGTGGGTACTGGGTGGAGGGGAGCTATGGGAGGAAAACAGAGGAACAATTGTAATAATATGAACACTAAATATTTATTTTAAAAAATAAAAATAAAAAAATAATTAACATCTTTAAAATGTCCCTACTATCCAAAGCAATGTACAGATTCAATTCAATTTCTATCAAACTATTAATGTTGTATTCCATAAAACTAGACCAAATTAATACAAAAATGTATATGGACTACAAAAGACCCTAAATAGACATATACTAGTAGATAAAGAAACAGAGTGGAGAGCCCAGAAATAAACCCACACCTAAATGGTCAATTAATATTTGACAAAGGAGGTAAGAACATACAATGGGGTAAAGAGGAGCTGGGAAAACTGACAAACGGATGCAAGGAAAAAAAGGAATTAGATCAAGTTCTTACTAGTATACTTACATAAGAATAAACTCAAAATTGATTAAGATTGAATTTTAAGACTCAAGACCATAAAACTCCTAGTAAAAAACTTAGGCAGTAACATCTTGAACATTTCTTGTAGTAATATTTTTTTCTGATATATCTCTTCAGTCAAGGAAAACAAAAGAAAACAACCAAACAAATAGGACTACATCAAACTAAAAAGTTTTTTATCAGCAAAGGGAACATCAACAAAATGAAAAGACAACCCACTGAACAGGAGAACTTTTGCCAATAATCTATAATAAAAGCATAACATACTAATTAAACTGGACATCCTTCTGGATATCCTTCCGGGATGAAGCCACGGCTGTAGCCACATGGCCACGAAAGAGGAATCCAGGCAGCCACCCTCAGCTGCGAGGGAGAGATCCAGGCAGTGGTGGCTGCAAAGGCCTACTCTTGCATGAATTTTGTGCATCAAACCTCTAGTACATCTGATAAGGAGTTAATATCCAATATTTATAAAGAACTCATAAACTCAAAACAAATCTATACTAATAAAATGGCAATATACTAATTAGACCAGACCTCTTATGGATGTCCTTCCTGATGTCTTTCCAGACAAAGCCACAGTGGCAGGGTACCGAGGTAGAAGTGATTAGGGGCAATCAGGCAGGCAGAGAGAGGCAGTTAGAGGTGATCAGACAAACAGGCAGGCAAGCAGTTAGAAGCCAGCAATCCCTGTGGGATGAGGCCTAAACAAACAATCAGACATCCCCCAAGGTGTCCTGGATTGGAGAGTGTGCAGGCCTGGCTGAGGGTTTCTCTTCCATGCACAAATTGTTGCACCAGGCCTCTAGTAAACAAATCAACCAATTAAAAATAGAGTAAGAGCCTAGATAGACACTTCTCCAAAGAGGAAATACAGATGCCAACAGACATATAAAAAGATGCCCTGACTGGTTTGGCTCAGTGGATAGTGTCGGCCTGCCGACTCAAGGGTCCCAGGTTCAATTCCGGTCAGGGGCATGTGCCTTGGTTGCGGGCGCATCCCCAGTGGAGGGTGTGCAGGAGGCAGCTGATTGATGTTTCTGACTCTCTCTCCCTCTCCCTCCCTCTTTGTAAAAAATCAATAAAAATACTTAAAAATATTTTTTTTAAAAAGAAAAAGATGCTCAACTTTACTAATCATCAGAAAAATAATTAAAACCATGAGGTATCACTTTACACGAGTCAGAATGGCTATCATCAATAAATGAACAATCAATAAGTGCTGGCCAGAATGTGGTGAAAAGGGAACCCTCGTGAACTGTGGATGAAAATGAAGAGTGGAGCAACCACTATAAAAACAAAACAAAACAAAACAAACAAACAAACAAAAAAAACAGTATAAAGGGTCCTCAATCCACTTCTGGGTATATATTTAAAGAAACCCCAAACACAAATTCAAAAGAATATATGCACCCATATGTTCATTATGATGATTTTTACAATATCCAAGATATGGAAGCAACCCATGAGCCATCAATAGAAAGATGGATGTATGTGATGGAATGGAATATTACTTGGTCTTAAATGGAATGAAATATTACTCAGTCTTAAAATGGAATATTAGTCTCAAAAAATGAATGAAATTTTACCATTTGTGATAGTATTGGTGGATCTAGAAAGCATTATGGTAAGTGAAATAAGTCAGAAAATACAAATACCATATGATTTTACTTATATATGGAATGTAAATAACAATATAAATGAACAAACAAAACAGAAACAAACTCACAGATTAGAGAAAGTCTGATAATTGTTAGAAATAAGGCATGCCCCCAAGTCCAGGGGTCCTGGGGAGCACAAAGCACACTCAGAGCCAGGCAGCAGGGCAAATGGCTTTCCTCCTGGAAGAGGGTGTGCACACATGGTCTGGAGCACATGCCCTGAGCACAGTGGTCCCTTGGCTTTTAATCTTGACACATGTGACCTGTCTCTCACTCTTGATTGGAGTTCAAGCTCACAGTTTCTCATGATTGGCTAATTCAAAGGAAGGGATTGGCCTTTGTGGTTTCAAGATGGTGGCCTCCAGAGAAGGTGCAAGTCATGTGGGTAAAAATGGTGGCTGCTAAACTGTTCTTTGACAGAAAAGATGTCTTGCTGATTCTCACATGATTTCCAAAAGGGAGTGGGGTTGGGGAACTGGGTGAGAAGTATAAAGATGTCAATAGCAATCAAGGCTCAATCTGAGTCTTGTGTGGGGTGTACACAGCCCAAACAGGGATGGGGGTGCAACTGGAGTGTCCAGCTAGGTGAACAAGGAGACAGTGCCAGTTGACCCTACAGAACACCTACTATATAAAGCACTCCACCAAGCCTAGAAGATGTAACAGCTATATCTAAAATATAGAAATAAATGCAGAAATTCAGGTAAAGTAAGGAGACAAAGACAAAACAAAATAAAAATATGTGACAAACAAAAGAATAGGAAAAACATCCAGAAAAAGAACTAAACAAAATGGAGACAAGCACTTTGCTAGAAACAGAGTTCAAAACACTGGTTATAATGATGCTCAATAAACTTAGTGAGAACTTCAACAGCATAAGAAGGGACATGGAAACCATAAAGAAGAACCAGTCAGAAATAAAGGGTATACCATGGGAATGAAGAATAATTAGGATATAAATAGTATAGTAGATGAAGCCAAGAATCAAATCACTGATTTGGAAATATAAGGAAGAACAAAATCACCCAATCAGAACAGCAAATAGGAAAAAAGAATCTAAAAAAAAAATGAGGATAGTGTAAAAAGCCTCTGAGACAACCTCAAGCTTAACAGCATTCACATTATGGGTGTGCCAAAATAAAAATAGTGAGATCAAGAAATTGAAAACCTACTTGAAAAAATAATGACAGAAAACAAGGTGAAGCAAATAAACATGCAAATTCAGGAAGCGTAGTCAAAAACAACATGAACTCAAAGAGGCACACACCAAGACACATTATAATTAAAAAGAAAAAGATTAAAAACAAAATAAAAATCTTAAAAGCAGCAAGAAAAACAACAACACACAGTTACCTACAAGGGAGGTTCCATAATACTGTAAGCTCAGTTTTCAACAGAAACTTTACAGGCCACAAAGGAGTGGCAAGAAATATCAAAGTGATGAAAAGTAAGTAACCAAGGTTACTCTATCCAGCAAAGCTATCGTTTAGAGTCAAAAGACAGAAAAATAGCTTCCCAGGAAAGAAAAAGCTAAAAGAGTTCATCACCACCAATCCTATATTACATGAAATTTTAAATGGTCAAGAAAAAGGAGGAGGAGGAGGAGGAGGAAGAAATGGAGGAAGAGGAGAAGGAATGAAAATATAAACAAATTGTCAATAAGTGATTATCTATCAAAAATTGAATCTAGAAAACTGTATAAACAAGCAAGCAGAACCAAAGCAGATTCATAGACACAGAAAAACATTTTGATGGTTGCCAGATGGGACGGTGTTTGGGGAGAATGGGTGTAACAGGTGAAGGCTTTAGTAAGGACATATTGGTTATTACAGAATAGTCATGGAAATGTTAAGTACAGCATATGAAATATAGTTAATAGTATTATAATAATATACAGTGCCAGGTGAGTATGAGGTTAATTGTGATGATGTCTTGGCATGTTATATAATGTCTAATTACTAGGATGTACACTCAAACTAATATAATATTGTATGTCAACTGTAATTTAAAAATAAAAAATGATTTAAACAAGAAAAAGAATCCATAGGGATATCTCAGCTGACAAATTCCCCACTTAAGGAACAAGAGGTCCCAGCCCCACATTGAACTTCCCAGCTTGAAGCAACAGTGCCAGGAACAGGAGTCCACAATAAATCTTGGTGTGAGAAAAGCAAAAATTCCCTCCTTGTAAGATGGAGTGCTGCTGTTGACTTTGGCATTCTCTTAAAATGCCTGTAGAGACTCACTTGCTCATAAACACTTAACCCAAGCTCCAGTAAAAAGTGCCAGAACTTACAAAGAGAGACTGAATTGACTGGCTTCAGAGTAAGGACTATAGGGAAGCTCTCTCCAGAACACAAGTGTTGGCAAGCACAATCATACCTTTCTTAAGCACCCCTACCAAGTCCGGAGGAACAGGTAGGAACCATAATCTGAGTCTACCTCAACTTGGCTAACCACCACTTACCCCACCAGGGCGATTCCCTGAGTCACAACTCCACCTGACTCTGGCACAGATCAGAACCTCTTTCAGTGACTTTGTCTCACAAGTGGCCGGCCTTTTCCCACACTAGAGAATTTCGTAAAATTTCTCAAAGGCCCACAAATACTAAACAAAAAAAGGCTGGCCTCAGTTTGCCCTGCACTTCTAGTTAAGTGACCCCAACCCTGGTACCAGAGGCAGCAGGCCTCAGGTTACAAAATAGTCTCTCCCAACCCCTGCCAGCACATAACATCTTCCAATTGCAAATCACTGTGTGGCCCCAGGCTGGACGCAAGCAGCAACTTACCTTGGCCTGCACCATAGCCTCTCCCAAGAGGCCTAAGAAAACACACATCAAGTGACCAGCTTCAGAATAAACTTAGTTTCACAAGTGACAAGACAAAAAGGGTTCCACGGGTAAAAGTGCTTAACTAAAGTAAATTCACTTTGTGGGATCAGCCCCACACAGCAGCTCATCTGTTGTAGTCATGGCAAATCCTCACATCCAGTCAGCCTGAGGTTCCAGTTTACACATAACATGCTCAGAACAATCAACTACCAGAGGACATACACAACATCAAGCATTGGGCTCCCCTGAAGCATTAGGCTCAGGTGACCAGGGAGACTCATCATCAGGACTCAAAAGCAGGGGTGGGAATCTTTTATCTGCCAAAGGCCTTTGGATATTTATAACATCATTTGCAGGCCAAACAAAATTATCAACTTAAAAATTATCCTGTTCTATTTAGTTAAATATTTCATTAACTCACCCCTAATGCCTTGGCAGCACCAGAGCAAATGATTATCTGGCCCACAGGCCAGATGTTCCCCAACCCCTGACACAAAGCCACTGTGGCAAAACTGAAAGACATAGCCATAACAAATCTATTTAATACATAGAGACAGGCACAAAAGATAAGCCAAAGGAAGAGGCAGAGAAACATGGCCCAAAAGAATAGAAAAAAAATTCCAGAAAAATATATTAAATAAAATAAAGGCAAGCAATGTTTCAGATGTAAAGTTTAAAACACCGATTATAAGTTTACAAAATGAATTTATGGAAAGAATAGGTGGACTCCGTGTGGATTTACACAACTATATAGAAACCATAAGAAACAGAAATGAAGGATTTAATAACTAAATAAAGAATATATTAGATGGAGAAGGAGGAACCAAGATGGTGGCATAGGTAAAACACCTATCTTGCCGTCATACTCAACAATTTTAATACTACAACTTAATGAAAGAACAAACACCTTCCAGAATCACCAGAAAGCTCGCCGAGTGAAAATTCCACAAATAAAAGTGAAAATAAGACACTGTGACACGGAGGAGCGGCGGCGGACAGCGTTGAAAGAATCGTGTGGAGAGAGGTTTGGAGCGCGTGCCAGCGGAGAAGGCGGGCGGCTGAAAACCAGCCAGTTTTCTCGAATGGGAGACAAAGACGTCCCACTGGACTGATTCACCAGCTCTGGGCGAAGTCCAGGGAACCCACTATCATACGGGGTGAAAACTGAACAGTGGGAGGGCACGCCGAAACTCGGGCACTGCAGGGGTCTCCCGGCTTGTGGAGAAGGCAGCTTGCGCGAACAGCTCAGCTGCTTGACTGCGCAGAGAGCGCTCTGCGACTTGCTTTCTCATTCGGAAAACCGTCAGACTGCTTTGTTTTACGACCCTGGGTGAGACATTGGGCGTGCAGAGTCATTTGGGGAGAGTCTGAATTCCCCTGCAGCCGGTGGAGCTCTACAGCAGCTCTCTCAGAGGTGCTGGCAGCCATTGCCCCCGGCACAGAGTCCCTGGGGCCGCATAGGGTGGAGCTGACGCTGTCTGCTTGGCCCAGAGACTCCGCCCATCCAACCTGAGCACAGCTGAGCTTCACAGACAATTGGCCTGGAGGTCAGCCCCTCCAAGTGCTGACAACGATTAACCTGAGCTTAACTTCAGCAAGACTGTGCAACCCATATCCACCTCAGGTAACTGGGGAGGTTGAGCCACTGTCCCGAGTAGGAAGTCTACCACACAAAGCTAATTGACCAACTCAGGGAAGCAGCCACCATGCAGAGATATGGAAAGAAATCAAATGTGAAAGAAATGGAGGAAAAAAAATGACTGGACATGGAATTCAAAACCACGGTTCTAGGGTTTTTCAAGAGGATCCAACAAAAGATCGAGGCCTATAAGGAATTAAGTGAGACCGACAAGGAAATGAATGAGTCCTACAAGGAAATGAACGAGACCTTCAAGGAAATGATCAAGACCAACATGGAAATGAAGGAGACTCTCAAGGATATAAAGGAGACTCTCAAGGATATGAAAAAGGACCAACCAGAAATTAAGCATACACTGACTGAAATAAAAAATATTATACAAAGACCTAAAAGTGCTCTGGAGCACCCCAGGAACCAAGTCAAAGATTTGAAATACAAAGAGGGAAAATCCACTCAGCTGAAAAAACAAGAAACTAAAAAAATCCAAAAAATTCAAGATAGTGTAAGGGGCCTCTGGGACAACCTCAAGCATACCAACATCCGAATTATAGGGGTGCCAGAAAAGGAGAGAGAGCAAGACAATGAAAACCTATTTGAAGAAATAGTGACCGAAAACTTCTTACACCTGGTGAAAGAAATTGACTTAGGAGTCCAAGAAGCGCACCGAACCCCAATATATAGGAACCCTAAGAGGACCACACCAAGGCACATCATAATTAAAATGCCAAGAGCAAAAGATAAAGAGAGAATATTAAAAGCAGCAAGAGAGAAACAATTGGTTACCTACATGGGAGCACCCATACGATTGTCAGCGGATTTCTCAACAGAAATGATGCAGGCCAGACGGGAGTGGCAAGAAATATTCAAAGTGATGAACAGCAAGAATCTACAACCAAGATTACTCTATCCAGCAAAGCTATCATGCAGAATTGAAGGTCAGATGAAGTGCTTCACAGATAAGAAAAAGCTAAAGGAGTTCATCACCACCAAACCAATACTATATGAAATGCTGAAAGATATTCTTTAAGAAGAGGAAGAAGAAAAAGATAAAAGTGTAAATTAGGAACAACAAATACACATCTATCAACAAATGAATCTAAAAATCAAGTGAATTTATAAGCTGATGAACAGGATAAACTGGTGAATGTAACAGAATCACGGACATAGAGAGGGAATGGACTGACAAGTCTTGGGGAGAAAGGGGGTGTGGGAAGTGCAACAAGAGACTGGACAAAAATCATGCAACTATGGGAGAGGACAGTGGAGGGGGGTGAGGGCGGAGGGTGGGATGGGTACCAGGTGGAGGGGAACTATAGGGGGAAAAAAGGGAACAATGTAATTAATATACTCAACAATAAAGATTAAAATAATAATAATAATAATAAAAGAATATATTAGATGGAAAAAACAAAAGGTTAGATGAAGCAGATCATCAAATCAGCAATTTGGAAGACAAAGTAAAAGAAAATACCTCAGCAATCTGGCAAAAACTCAAAAAATTATGAAAATAGTTTAAGGAATCTCTGGGAAAAAATCAAACATAACAACATCCACATCACAGATGTACCAGAAGAGAAGAGGGAATGCAAGGGATTGAGACCTATTTGATTAAATAATTACTAAAAACTTTCCTAATCTGGCAATGAAAATAGATACATAAACCCAGAAAGCATAGAATCCAAGACAAAAGGAATGAGGCCCCACCAAGACTCATTATAATTAAAATGTAAAAAAAAAAAAAAAAGAATTTTAAAAGCATCAGGAGAAAAGTGAGCTCCCATAAGACCATCAACTGATTTATCAACAAAAACTTAGCAGGCCAGATGGCATTGACATGAAATATTCAAAGTAACAAAAAGGAAGGAATTACAACCAAGATTACTCTACCCAGCACAGAAGATATCATTTAAAATAGACAAATAAGAGCTCCCCTGACCAAAAACAAAACAAAACAAAACAAACAAACAAAAAACCCACAAAATAAAACACTAAATAAGTTCCTCATCACCAAACAAGTATTAAAAGGAATGTTGGTGTTCCTGTCCCCAGCGAACCCGCTCCCGCAGGCCCCGCGCCCCAAGCCTCGTTCTGTGCGTGCCCGCTGCGGGCGGGAGCCCGGAGCCGGTGGCCCTGCGGGGCGAAGTGCTGCTCAGGGGGAACGTGGCCTAGCTCTGAGGCATGAATCCGATCCGCGACTCCACGCAGATGAAGGAGCTGCAGCGGCGACGTGGGCCGCGGGCCCTGGCGGTGCTCGGCGCCCCGTGCAGCCAGTTCGGGCATCAGGAGAAGGCAAGGACGAGGAGACCCTGAGCTCCCTCGAGTACGTCCGGCCCGGCGGCGAGTTCGAGCCCACCTTCACACTCTTCAAGAAGGGTGAGGTGCGCACCCCCTCTTCGCCTGCCTGCGCCAGGCGCTGCCCACGCCCAGCAACAACCGCTCACACGGTGCTCATGATGGACCCCAAGCTCATCACCCGGTCCCCGGGGCCCCGGGGGGTTATCCACGAAGGTGTTCCTCTGCACCCACATGGAGGAATGCCCATGTCCAGCTCAGCCCCCACTGGGTCCCCTCCCACACACACCGTGGCTTTTCCCAATGAACTGTCTGGTGTCTGAAAAAAAAAAATTAAGGGAATGTTAAAGAATATATACACATACCGAATGGCCAGATTATTATGGTCTCTGAACGCATAATAATCTGGCCACTTCGTGTCTATTCTATAGACTAAAAGGCTAATATGCAAATTTCCTCCTCACCAGGAGTTCGACGGGCAGGCAGGCCAGCCAACCGCGTGTCCTCTCCCCCTGGCCAGGCTGGCGGGACCCCACCCACTCATGAATTCATACACCAGGCCGATAGATGATAGATAGATAGATAGATAGATAGATAGATAGATAGATAGATGATAGATAGATATGGATATGGATATATTCATACACACACACATACTGACTGGCCAGATTATTATGCATTCAGAGATCATAATATTCTGGCCACTCAGTATATATATATGTAAAATGTAAATAAATACATATCTATCAATAATCACTTTAAATGCAAGTAGGTTAAATGCTCTGACCAAAAGATATAGGATGGCTGAATTGATTATATATATATATATATATATATATATATATATATATATATATATTCATATGCTGCCCACTGAGCAGCCAAAGAGGTCACCGCACCTCCTGCAAGGGATCCAAGGCTCAAATAAGCGACGGCACACTCTTCCTAGCTATACTTTTTCCACTCCCACCCAAGTCCACAACCTGCCCTCCCAGCCCACAGTCTGCCCCCTCTCCCAGCCCACAGCCTCCTCCCCTCCCAGCCCACAGTCTGCCCCCCCTCCCAGCCCACAGCCTGCCCCCCACCCAGCCCACATCCTGGCCCCCTCCCAGCCCACAGCTTGCCCCCCCTCCCAGCTCACAGCCTGTTCCAGTCCAACTGTCACAGCAATCATTCCCTCACCTCCTTCATCCAAAGGGAAATCTGTGAAATGCAAAATCAGTCCTGGGCTCTCCTGCCCTTTTCCTCTCAATGGGGCTGGGGGCCAGGGTGCACAGCAAGGCCAACTCTGGAATCCAGGGCATCTGGTTCTATTCAGACCTGGTCACTGACCTCAGAAGCATCTTGAAAGCATTTGCCTGTCTCAACAAGCTAAAGTGAGCTATTGACTTCAGGCTCAACAGCAGGCCCAAACATATGCTTCTATTTGGAAGCAACTGGAAGTTAGACAGAGTTTTCTTCTTTCTTTCTTCCTTCCTTCCTTTCTTTTTTTCAAAGGTGGAAATAACAATAACATAGGACTTTCAGTCAGAAGATTAGCCTCCATTCCAACCCCTGCTTGGACTCTTGCCTGAGACTGCTGTGTGGTTGTGTCTGGTTACCTTACTCTCTGCAATTTTGGTTTCTCAAATGTCAAATCATGTTTAAATTCCTCTCTCAAGAAGTAATTGAGAGGCTTAAATAACAACATATGGTAGGAGCCTGGTGCAGTGCCTGGCTTCCAATCCCTGCCTTTGTCAAAGGCTTAACTGAAGATGATTACCTGGGCCTACTCTCTGCCTCACAGTACAGTGTGATCATGCAGATGAAGCATGTCTAAGTAGTGACTGTATAGGACTCTGCAAATATAAGGGATTATAGTTGGGATCAATATTTTACCAATAATGTGTAATAACATTTCAAAGCCAAACACTCTGATTCCTAAGATCAGGTCAGGGAAACTTGGGAATAAGAAGTTCCTCGGCCATCCCTGGACGTTTGCCTGGCTGGGCTGATGACACGCCTTCTCGGCATTAGTCCATCCATAAGCACATTGTTATGCAGTCTCAGTGAGGAAACTGCCCTCCCCACACCCCTGGGCTCTGCTTTCCTGAACACCACTGAGAAGCCTCCCACAGCTGTCTGAGAAATACCCACTAAATGCAAATGCTAGTATGTGCTTCATCCAAGGTCTGGTGGGGATTGCTTCCACCTTCTATACCCCTGTGTTGAGTCCAATCCCACAGGCTTTGCAGTGAGATAAAGGTTAAACCTGAGGCACCGTACCTTTAGCCAACTGGTGGAACCCAATAAATGTGCATGAGCTTAGAACATTTCTAAGTCATCAAGCTTCACTTCTCTGATCTCGGAGACTATGAATCTCTAAGCCCTAAAAATAGGGGGAATTTGTCTGGCATTCATCCTTGGTGTAGAACTCACGGACAGACTCTCATCCTCAATCACTCAGTAACGCTATGCAATGTGGCAGGTGAGGAAACTTGCAAGTGGCTGAGTGGCACTGCAGAGCTCCTTGCTCAAAATTATCACAGCTGACACCACGCTGACCAGGTCTGTCTCCGTGTGTACACGAGAGAATCCCAGGATAGGAAAGTAGCAGGAGGAGCCAGCACCAGTCCTCAGGAACCCAAATTCGTGCAAAAGTAGGCCTTTATATCCCTGGCTTCAATCAGAAGGTCATCCAGACAGTCGTCTGAAAGGTCAACTGTTCTGTGGTTCCGCTGTTCAGCCTTTCCATCGATTTGCATATTATACTTTTATTATTATAGATAAGAACACAGCAGAGTGATAGACAACAGGAGACTTCTTGACTCTTCCCTTTTAAGGCTTACAACTCATGCTAGACACACCATAGCGATAGTACCACACGATGCAATTGCTTACCAAATGTGCAACAGTTATGGTGAATTAATAGGAGCCCTGGGAACAGAGGGATTCCATGAAAACTCTACACAGCCTCAAACAGACAGTCCCAAGAAATACCCTCCAAAGGAGAATTTTGGCCAGGTGAAACGAATTCCCATTCTCAGCTCTACTGAAACTTTTTCTGAAGAAGCCATATACTCAGCCTGAGAGAGAGAGAGAGAGAGAGAGAGAGAGAGAGAGAGAGAGAGAGAGAGAGAATATAGTTACCCTTCTTTCTAACTCAGTAACACTTTTTACTATTGGAAATTGTTTTGTTTCCATTGTTTAGCTGTTGATTGTATCTCTGTAGGAAAAACATCAGCAAAAATAAACAAGGGAAAGCCAGAAACCCAGGCCACTTTACAGGGACCAAAAGCAGATGTGACAAAATGGAAAGGAGAAAAGTGAAAAAAAATTTAACTAAAAGGTTCAAGAAAAGGAGATAACAAATGAAGTGGAATGCTTTGGCGGAAAGAACACTTCCTCCAAGAAGTCGTCCATGATTCTCCAACTCTGAACTAGATGCTCCTCTTAATGTGCTTCCTCAGCAGTGAAGTATGGAGTTGTGGAATATTTTCTTATGTCCTTCATGTAGTAGCATGGCTACACGATATCAATGTTCCCAAAAGAACAAACTCAGGGAGACTCAGGGGGCCACCCAGCCATGACTGACAGCCATTGACTAGAATGGCACCCAGTGCTTTAGCACTGGTGATCTTCAGGCCTTTGTTCTATTCCAATTATAATAGCAGAACTTATCCTGAAGGAATTTGAACATGGAAGTGAATCTGTACTCACTGTCTTTAATATGTCCTTATGTTCTCTCCCCATTGGCTAGTCCCCTTAGGTTATGTTCGTGCTACTCTGCTGTTCTCATTATCTATTAGCTCATTATAAATAACTAGAGGTCGGATGCACAAAATTCGTGCAAAAGTAGGCCTTTATATCCCTGGCTTCAATCAGAAGGTCATCCAGACAGTCGTCTGAAAGGTCAACTGTTCTGTGGTTCCGCTGTTCAGCCTTTCCATCGATTTGCATATTATACTTTTATTATTATAGATAAGAACACAGCAGAGTGATAGACAACAGGAGACTTCTTGACTCTTCCCTTTTAAGGCTTACAACTCATGCTAGACACACCATAGCGATAGTACCACACGATGCAATTGCTTACCAAATGTGCAACAGTTATGGTGAATTAATTGACATTATTTTTGAATCTTAAGCATCTTTACGAAGTGATTCCTCTCTTTTCTCCATTAGGCCTATCAGTAGGTTTCACACACACCACCTACCCTGATTCAGGTCACTGCCTATAAATATTAAACACATACATTCAAAATCAAAGCCCCCAGCAGTTTCTAAGACCCTTAGCATCCTAAGGTTTTTTAGTCTTTCTCCAAACTATCTCTCCAGCTTCATCTTCTACCACCCACTTGATGTGTTGGGGCACACATTCACACCACAATTTAGCCAGACCCAGTTGCTTCCTTTTTTGAATGTGCCACAGTCATTTACACTTGTGTGCTGCTATACACACTACTCCCTCTACTGACCTTGCCTTCCTGTTGACCTTGCCCTTCACTTGATAACACTAACTAAAGCTTCAAGATCCACCTCAGATGTCACATTTTCCCTGACCGAGGAAGAGTTAAAACTTGCTACTCCACAGGCTCAGAGCACTCAGTGAATGTCCACTCTGATCTAGATCACATGAGTCACAGGGCTTGGTTTGTCTTCCCTGTGACTGACTCATCAGCTCCCAAACTAAGGAGGTGTGTCCTGCACACCTTGTATTCCCACATATTACATATTCCCTGCATGTCACACAAGTACTTGATAAACATGTCCTATATAGATTAATGGAAATAAAACAACTAGGTAGTCAGAAAGTAACAGTGATTAAATTATCAGATACAGAATTAATTTGGGCAAGATGCTCAAATTATACCCTATCTTAATGTATAGCCAAATACATTTTAAACTTTTTATCTAGAAATGCGACTCCTGAACTTTATTCTAATGAAAAAAAAAAACTATGCATTTAGACATAACATAGATTTTCATAGATAACTCCTGAGCATAGAAAAAGACAACAAAATAACTACAAAATAAATTAAAGTATTTCTTAAGCTTATTCTTATTCAGATTGCAACTTTTCAGAATTGCTTAGAGATGTTGATATCTGTACTTGTTTACACTTTTGTCTCACATACCGTTAAAACGACTGAAGAAATAACTTATAAAATGTATATGTAGAACAGGCCACTTCCAGTAATGATGGTGTGAGGAAGTTGGGGGATTCCCTTAGGAGAAAACAAGCATAAAACTAGACAAAATTAAACTCATTTGAACTCATTGAAAACATCACAAGGCAGGCAACAAGTTGAGGAGTATTTACTCATGAAAAGTTATTAAGCAACTATAGAGAATGGCATGTCCATGGCCTGTTGCCAATGAATGCTCCTATTGTCCCCAGATGAGGCAGTATCTGCCCACAGCTGTGGTGTGCATCTGACCAGATAGATAGATACACTACAAAAAGATTTCAGGATCCAGAGAGCCATAGGAGAGCTGACATAATCAACTCCCCACTCATGCCTGCTGACTGCTAAACTACACAGGTTGCTGAAACCCAAAAAAATTCAGCAAAAAGTGTAAGCAAAGCTTTAAATGGGCCGTGCCTTTTAATGTTCTGCTCAAATCACAAACAGCTCCTGCAGCAACAAACTTACTTTTTTCTGTCTCATTGGCTCACCTGAAACTAAACAGGTTCAGGAGGAACAAAAGATCTAGAACATCAATGCTAAAAACCATATCAGCAGACAACTACACACCACAGAAAAGAGAGCATAGGCAGTTTGAGTCCAAGCAGGTTGATTATTAAGGACTTACCACAAATTTAAAAATAACTGTCAGAACAGAAAAGAATTCAAACTCACTAAAACCTATTATTTACAGTGTCCAGTTTCTAAAAAGCAACAATAAAAAATGTATTAGTCATGGAAAGAACAGGAGAGTATGCCCCACACTTGAGGAAAAAGAATAGTATCAGGAACTCTAAGATACAAAGGCTTTAAATAGCTATTATAAATATGCTTAAAGAGCTCTAGGAAAATATGTTCAAATTGTTAAAGATCATCATGCTGAATCTAAGTGAACAAATAAAATATCAACAAGGAAATTAAAATTATTTTGTCTTTTAAAAATGCAATTTGTAAAAGTGGAAAGTATAGAGAATGAAGTGGAAATTTTACTAATGGGTTATAGAGTAAATCTAAGATGGTAGAAGAAAGAATCACTAACTTGAAGATAAATCAAAGAACATATCCAATCAAAGAATAGAGAGAAAAACAAAGAAAAATCAATGATCTTGAGGTCTGTGAGACAATATAAAGAATCTATACTAATAAAAGGGTAATATGCTAATTAGACCAGACATCTTCCAGACATCCTTCCTGACAAAGCTGGGGATGTGGTTGGCCTGCAAACTTCGTGGCCCTTTACCCAGGCTGGCACTATCCCCCACACCAATGGGGCATGGCCAACCTGCAATCTGCCCCAGGCCTCTCACCCAGGCCCCCACTGCCCCCCAGTGGGGACATCCACCCCAATATGGAGCCCCTTTCAGGGAATACCAGCCAACTGCCACCCATACATCAGGCCTCTATCCTATATAATAATTCTATATAATAAAAGGGTAATATGTAAATTGACCCTAACTGCAAAACAACTGGAACAGTCACTATGAGGCACACTGACCACATCTTGGTCCTTTTCCTTGGCTGACAGGCTATGTTGCCTGATGGCTACCAGCTGTGGGACAGGACCAATGAGCAGTCAGGAACAGCTAACCTCTTGGTCCTCTTCCCCAGCCATCAGGCGCTGATCACCCATGGAGAATGGGGAATGAGGGCTGGGTGGTGGCAGAGGACAAGGCTAGCTGCAGGCAGCTGAGGAAGATGGTCTCAATCGCAGGCCAGGCCTAGGGACCATACCCATGCATGAATTTCATGTGCCGGGCCTCTAGTCCTATATAATAAAAGCCTAATATGCTAAGTGTCCAGTCCGTCCAGTTGGCCAATCAACCTATCAAAGCATGATATGTTAATAATAATAAGGCTGATCTACCACTTGCTATGATGTGCACTGACCATCAGAGGACAGATGTTCCAACCAATAGGTTAGCTTGCTGCTAGGATTTGGTTGGTTGAGACTGAGCAAGATGGGCCAGATATGCCTTGGAGCCCTCCTGCAGTTGCTGGTGGGCCAACCTCCCACATACCTCCCTGGCCCCTGATCATGCACCACTGGGGTCCCTCAGCCTGGCCTGTGCCCTCTTGAAATCCAAGACCCTTTGAGGGATGTTGGAGAGCTGATTTTGACCCGATGGCAGAACAACCAGTCACTATGATGTGCACTGACCACCAGGGGCAGATGCTCAATGCAGGAGCTACCCTGTGGTGGTCAGTGTGCTCCCACAGGGGGAGTGCCACTCATCCCAAAGCCTCGTTCATGGCTGGCAAGCGCAGGGGAAGTGGTGGAAGCCTCTCCCACATCCATGGCAGCACTAAGGATGTCCGACTTAGACCCAAGGGCTCCCAGACTGTGTGAGGGTGCAGGCCAGGCTGAAGAACCCGCCCCCCTCTGAGAGGGCATGAATTTCATGCACTGGGCCTCTAGTCAGTAGATAAGTGGATAAAAAAGCTGTGGTACATTTGCATCATGGAATACTATGCAGCAATAAAAAAGAAAGACCTCTTGCCCTTTGAGACAGCATGGATGGGCCTAGAGAGTATCATGCTAAGTGAAATAAAGAGAAAGAGAAAGACAAATATATGATCCCATTCATATGTGAAATCTAAATAACAAAATGAAGAGATGAATGGAGTGGATCCAGAGACAAGGAAGCATGGAACAGAGTGGGGAATCTCAGAGAGAAGGTGGGGGAGGATGGGTGGGAGATAATTAATCAAAGACCTTGTATGCATATATGCATGGCCCATGGACACAGACAATAGGGTGCTGAAGACCTGTAGTGGTGGTAGGGGTCACTGGGGGGAAAAGGGAGATATACGTAATACTTTCAACAATAATTTTTAAAAAACATTTATAGAATTTTTTAAATAAAATAAGAAAAGAAAGAAAAAATTATACAACATTTTATATTTGCATATCTATACTAATAATAGCCTAGGTGGTCATCACGCTCTCAGATCATCCCATGATGGCTGCACACACAGCAGAGGAGGGGCTTCCGTGCAGAGTGGAGGATGTAGGTCCTAGCATCTCCACCACCTCACGCAGAGGAGCCGAGTCCTGGCGGACAAGGCAGGTCATAGCAGGGGAGGGCAATTGTGGGTAATCAGACTAGCAGGGAAGTAGTTAGGCATCAATCAGGCTGGCAGGGGAGCAGTTAGGGAGTGATCAGGCAGGCAAGTGTTTAAGAGCCAGTGGTTCTGGATTGTGAGAGGGATGTTCCAGATTGGAGAGGATGCAGGTCAGGCTGAGGGATACTCCACCTTGCATGAATTTTATGTACCAGGCTTCTAGTATCCTATCTAATAAAAGGGTAATATGCAAGTTAACCATCACTCTGTCACAAAGATGGAGGCACCCATAGCCACAAGATGGATGCACCCAGTCCTCTCAGTCCCACCAGAGTCCCCTAGTCCCAGGGGGGCAGCCACTGAGAGAGGACAGCATGAGTAGCCTGGTGGAATGCTTGCCTCATCATCACAGCGATGAGGCAAGCATTCCACACCTGGCCACAGATGGGCCTCTGGCCAGGCCAGGGCATGGAATACTTGCATCCTTCCCCAGAAACAAGGCAAGCTTCCATGCCCAGCCATGGATGGGCCTCTGGGCCACTGAGAGCTTCTGGGCAGCAGGCACAGAGTGGCCAGGACTCACATAGAGCTACTGGTGCATGGATTCATGCACAGGGATACTAGTCTATACTAATAAAAGGATAACATGCTAACTAGACCAGGTCAACTGGACATCTTCCAGACATCTTCCAGACAGCCCCTCCCACAAGGGGCTGAGGCAGAGGCTGTTAAGGGCCATCAGGTCATCAGGGGAGCAAGCACTTAGGGGTGTAATAAGGCCAGGGGGGAGCAAGCAGTTAGGGGTGTAATCACACGAGATCAGGCCAGTGCAGAGAAGCAGGCAATTAGGGGCACTACAAAGCCAGTATGGGATAGCAAGCAGTTTGGAGGCAATCAGCCTGGCAGGTGAGGGCAGTTGGAGATGATCAGGAGGGCAGGGGAGGACAATTTTATTGGATGTGGATTCTTAGTCAATAGCTCTTTTTTTCTCTCTGCACTTTGAACGTGTTCATCCAATGTCATCAAGCCTACATTTTTATTTAATAAAAAATCAGCTATTAATTGTAATTGTTTTTCTTGTATGAGTTTTTTTCTTTTAAAATTGTGTCTGCATTTAGCTTTAGCAGTTTTACTATTCTGTGTCAACTTATTTATTTATTTATTTATTTATCCTACTTGAGTTTTGTTGAGCTGTGTGAAATGTTAGTTTCATCAAGTTGGGGAATTTTTAGGACATTATTTATTTAAAAACATTTTATGTCTCTTTATTGCTCTCTTTATTCTGGGTATCCCATTATACATGTACTAGAGGCCCAGCACACAAAATTCATGCACAGATACAGACTGTAGGCCTGCCTTGTTTTCAGGGTTATCTTCCTCAGTTGCCTGCAGCCAAACCACCACCCCCAGCCACCCACCCCTGGTTCCCCATTCGCCATTGGGTGATCAGTGCCTAACAGCCAGGGAAATGGACCAAGAGGTGGTCAGCACATCTCATAGTGACTGGTCCAGCAGTCATTTTGGTCATTAGGATTAATTTGCATGTTATTTTATTATATAGGCTAGAGGTCTGGTGTGTGCACAGGTTGGGACTGTCTGGCCTGCCCTGAAGGGGGTCCTGGATTGAGATGGTGGTCCCCACTGGGGGGGTCGAGGCTATTGGGGCAGAAGACATGGGGTGTGCAGGCCAGCTATGCCCTCTTTGAGGTGGGGGTTCCCACTGGAGGTGGGGCCTGCCTGGGTGAGGGGCTAAGGGTGGTTTGCAGGCTGACCATACCCTGATCAGGATGGGGGCTCCCACTGGGGAGCAGTGTTGATCTGGGTGAGGGGCCTGGGGCAGTTTGCAGGTCAGTCACACCCTCGATCAGGGGTGGGAGTCCCCACTAGGGGACGGGGCCAACCTGAGGAAGGAGCCTTAGACAGTTTGCAGCCTGGCCATGCCCTCGATTGGGGTGGGGGGTCCCAGCTGGAGGGTGGGATGGCCTGGATGTGGGGCCACAGGCAGTTTGTAGGCTGGCCATGACCCCAACTTTGTCAGGAACAACATCTGGAAGACATCTAGTCTAGTTAGCATATTACTCTTTTCTTAGTATAGATAGGCACTTGGGCTGTTTCCAGATCTTAGCTATTGTAAATTGTGCTACTATGAATACAGGAGTGCATACATTCTTTCTGATTTTTGTTTCAGGTTTCTTAGGATATATTTCTAGAATTGGGATCATTGGGTCAAATGGCAGTTCCATATTTAATTTTTTTGAAGAAATTCCATACTGTTTTCCACAATGGCTGTATCAGTCTAAATTCCCACCAGCAGTGTACAAGGTTTCTTTTTTCTTCACATCCTCACCAGCACTTGTCATTTGTTGATTTGTTGATGATAGCCATTCCAGCAGGTGTGAGGTGGTATCTCATTGTCATTTGCATCTCTCAGATGATTAGTGACTGTGCATTTTTTCATATGTCTCTTGGGCATCTGCATGTCCTCTGGAGATGTAGCTATTTAGGTCCTTTGCCCAATTTTAAATTGGATTGTTTGTTTTCCTTTTGTTAAGTTGTATGAGTTCCCTGAAAATTTTGGAGATTAACATTTTATCAGATGTATCAGTAGCAAATATGTTTTCATGTGCAGTGGGGTCTCTTGTTATTATGTTGATGGTTTCTTTTGCCATGCAGAAGCTTTTCATTTTTGATGTAGTTCATTTTGCTTATTTTCATAAGAGATGTATCCGTAGGCATATTGCTATGAGAGATGTCTGAGATTTTGCTGCCTACTGTTTTTCCCTAGGATTTATAAGGTTTAACGACTTACATTTAAGTATTTTATCCATTTTGAGTTTATTCTTGTATATGGGGTAAGTGGGTGGTCTAGTTACATTTTTTGGATATGTCTGTCCAATTTTCCCAGCACCATTTATTGAAGAGACTGTCTTGACTCCATGCTCTTGCCTCCTTTGATAAATATTAATTGAGCATAATGGCTTGGGTGAATTTCTAGGTTCTCTGTTCTATTGGTCTATATGCCTGTTCTTATGCATCAATGCCAGGCTATTTTGTTTGTAACGACTTTATAATATAGTTTGATATCTGGTATTGTGAGCCCTCCAATTTCATTCTTTTTTCTCAAGATTGCTGAGACTATTCAGGGTCCTTTTGATGCTATATAAAATTTTGGAATATTTGTTCTAGATCTGTGAAGTATGCATTGTTATTTTTTATGAGAATCAGTTTGGATCTATTGATTGCTTTAGGTAGTATGGAAAGTTTAATAATGTTAATGCTTCCAATCCATGAACATGGCATACGCTTCCACTTATTTGTACCTTCCTCAATTTCTTTCTTCAGTGGTTAAATTTATTCCATAATACCTTATTTTTTTTTCTTTGTTGTAATAGTAATGGGATTGTTTTCTTAGTTTCTTTTTCTGGTAGTTCATTATTGGTGTATAAAAATGCCACTGACTTTTAAATGTTAATTTTGTATTCTGTTACTTTGTTGAATTAATCTAGTAGGTCTAGTAATTTTTGCATGGAGTATTTAGGGTTTTCTATGTACAATATCATGTTACCTATGAATAATGACAATTTTACTCCCTCCTTTTCAATCTGGTTGCCTTTTATTTCTTCTTCTTGTCTGATCACTGTGGCTAGGACTTTCAGTACTATCTATGTATATAAAAGCCTTCTATGCAAATTGTCCCTATGGGAGTTTGACCAGGAGACAAATCACTCGCTGTGACTTGTGCTGACCAAAAGTGGGCAGAAAAAAGGGAGGCCTCAGCTGGCCCTGATTGCTGACTAGGCCTAGGGAACCTACTCATGCATAAATTTTGTGCACCAGGCCTCTAGTGTTGAATAAGAGTGGTGAAAACAAACAGCCCCATCTTGTTCTTGATTTTAGTTTTTGCCCATTGAGAATTATTTTGGCTGTAATTTTATCATATATGGCCTTTATTATGTTCAGGCATGATCCCACTATTCCCCCTTTACTGAAAGTTATCATAAATGAGTGGTGAATTTTGTCAAATGTTTTTTCTGAGTCTATTTACATGGTCATGTAATTTTTATCCTTCATTTTGTTTATGTGATGTATCACATTTATTAATTTGCAAATATTTTACCAGCCTTGCATCCCCAGAATAAATCTCACTTGGTCATGATGTATGATCTTTTTAATATATTGCTGTGCCAAATTTTCTAATATCTTGTCTAGGATTTTAGCATCTATGTTCATTGAGGATATTGATGTATAATTTTTTTTCTTTATACACCAGCCAGGGCTATTTTTTCATGGTTTATATGTCCTCTTTCAGGCTGTTGTAGTGCTCACTAAATTACTTGAGCTTCCTTATAACCATTATTTGAACTCTATATGTGACGATTTACTTGCTTCCATTTTATTTAGCTCTTTTTCTGAAGATTCCTCCTATTCTTTCATTTTGGGCCTGTTTCTTTATCTCCCCATTTTGGCTATCTCTTTGTGTTTGTTTCTATGTATTATAACTGCTATGACTTTCAGTCTTCATGGGGTGACCTTATGTAATAGGTGTCCTATGAGGCCCAGTGGTACAGTTTCCTTGACCTCATGGGCTGGGTGCTCTAGGCATAGCCCTTGTGTGGGTTATGTGGGCCCTCCTGTTGTATTTGAGTCTTGATCACTATTGGCCCACACTTGGATGAGATCAACCATCAGTTCCAGCTGACTGTGATGCTCAACCCCAACCAAGGCATGCACGCTGCTGTTCAGGTGCAATCTCAAGGTATCTTGTTGAACTCAGTGGCACAATCTGTCGAGCTCCTATGCTCCATGCTCCAAGAATGTCTCTTGTGGGTTATGTGTCCTCTCGGTTGAGGGTTGATTGCTGTTGGCCCTTTTGCAGTTAGACTTAACCATTCAGGCTGGGTGACTATAGGGGTAAGCCTCAATCATTGTATGTGAGATGCTGTGCAGGGGCTGCCCCCCAATAGATGAGGTTGTTCCCAGCAAGGTCTGGTGAATGCTGGGATCACTCTTTGAGTGTATAGTTAGGACGAGCTCTTGATTGTGTTGGTTCTGAATCCACTGGGGAGGGTTTCAGGTGCAGGTCACTGTCATCACTATTTGTGTCTGCCTGTACTGCACCTGAGTGGAGGAGGGGCCAGTCTGTGTAAAAGAATCTGCTTCTTCCAGCTGTGATAGGACCCAGCCCTTTGCCACTTCCACCTGTCAGCTACTCAGTGCAGCCAAAGCCTTGCATCTCTACCAGTCTCCAACGCTAGTCAACTCTGGAAGGCTCGCTGCAGGTTCAGGCTGAGTACTGCCAGCGGTCTCTGTTCAGAAGTGAGTTCACCTGCCCTGAGCTGGACAGGAGGCAAGGAGGGGTAGATCAAGAGTCTCCCATTGGGGATGATGTTGGCCTGCAGTAGGAAGTTAAGCCCTTCCTCCTGGTCCCAGATAATAGCGTCCAAGAGTCTCACACTTTGAATCTCCCTGCTCAGAGCCACTCTCCTTGCCCACGGCACTGTACCCTCTGAGCATATCCAGAACTTGGCAAGACTGATCCAAACAGAGGTGGTGCCACAACCTGCGTGGGGGTAGGGGGGGGCACTTCTTCTTTGTGGGGCAGTGCAGACTAAACTCACAGAGGAGCTCACATTTGCCTCCACAACATGGTCACAGAGCCCAGCACTCATCCATCTGGCTCCCTGACAGAAGCCTCCCCAAGAGACAGCCTGCAAGCCCAGCTCTGGGCAGCTCCAAGATGACCCCTCACTGCCAAACCCAGAGGAGGGGGCCAAACATGAGCCTTGAGCGACACCCCACTCTCTGTGCAGCTGGTCTCAGCACGGCAGGACAAAATTGCAACTTCTGGTGCCTTCAGACCCTTCAACCCAGCAATTCAGCCCAACACCTCAGGCCTGCACCATCCCCCTGATCCTCCCACCTAGCAAGATGGGTCACACCAAGCGGCTCCACAGGCGGGTGGGGCGCGGACTGCGCTTCGGCAGGTTTCTGTTCAAGCCTTTCCAGAGAGAAGAGGGGCCCTTCAGTCACTGCTAGGATAGCCAGCAGACCCCTCCGAGGGCCATATGACCACCCTGCTGTGGGAGTGAGGAGCAGACGCTCCAGCTGTTGCAACAGCAACTGGAGTGCTCCTTCCCTGGATGGTGTGGCCCGTCTCCAGGCAGACATATTCCCAGGATTCCCACTACCCCGTGCTCCCCTTTCTCCCTGTCCTACCCCGGGCTCTGCATTGGACACCTGTGAAGTGTTAAGGCCCCATGCTCCTGGGGGAGGCAGCTTTGCAGCCACGACATTCCTCTGGCTCCTCAGCTGCCCTGTGCGAAGGGCTCTCCCTCCACAGCTCGCCTCGCCTCAGTCTCCACCTGCTTCTTCGGGCTCCTGGCTGGCTTGCTCCACTGAAGGCTCGGTTCGGACTGTGCCCGCAGTCTCCACGCCGCTTGCGATTTGGTTGTTCTGTAACTGAGCGGAAAACCCATCCCAAACCGGGAGCAAGTGGCATAACTTCCAGCTCCTCTGCAGCCATCTCAGAGTCTCCTTTGCCCGTTGTGGCCCCTTTGTGGAAAGTCAGCTGCTGGTGGTGTGGGTTCATGTCTGTGCGTTCAGTGCTTTGCCCTGGTCTGTTGTTCATTTTTCTGCCAATACCCGACTATTTTGATTACTGTATCTTTGCAGCATAATTTTAGTGAGGGAGTGTGATACTTCTGGCTTTGTGTGTCTTTCTAGGTTTGCTTTTGTTGTTTGGGGTCTTTTGAGGTTCCATACAAATTTGAGGGGGTTTTTTGTTCTATTTCTTTCAAAAATGACCCTTGGATTTTGGTGGAAATTACATTAAATATGTATATTGCTTTATATAACCTGGCCATTTTAACAATGTTAATTCTTCCAGTCCATGAATAGGCAATATCTTTTGCTTCTTTGTGTCCTCAATTTCTTTCAACAACCTCTTACAGTTTTCAATGCCTGGTCTTTCTCTCCCTTTGTTGGGTTTATTCCTATTCATCTCTTTTGTTGTCATTGTAAATAGGATTGTTTTCTTCCTTTACTTTCCCCATATGTTATTGTTAATTTATAGGAACACAACAGATTTTTTTATATCCTGGAATTTTATTTGCTAATTATTTCTAATAGTTTTTTGGTGTAGTCTTTAGGATTTTCTATATATAGATTCATGTCATCTATATATAGAAAATGGTCACTCAAGGCAGCTGTGCATGTCCGTAGGCAGCCCAGGACCAAACCAGAGAGGATGGATCTTGCATTGCCACGATGTGTCCACCATCTGGATACCAGTGCTGACATGTACACATGAAGAACTATTTGACATTGAAACTGGGACTCAGAACAGTTGGACATTGAAACTGAGACTGAAACATTTTTTGTTCTTATACATTTATTTCTAGTATGCAGAGGCAAGATATTTTTGAAGAAAAGAAACAGGGGAGAGTGATTGATATAGAGGCAGGGTGGCCTTGAACAGCCTGTCAAGCTACAGGGGGAGGCTTGGGTAGATGGGAGGCGGATGCGGGGGGGAGATCAACTGAAGGACTTGTATGCATGCATATGAGCATAACCAATGAATGAAAGACACTGGGGCGGGGAGGGGGGCAGGTGGGGACATGTGCTGGGGGGTAGGGGAGGCTGGGGGGAGGATAAGGGGGAGGGGGAAAAGAAAACATGTACTACTATTAATTATAAGTTATACTGCAAAAAAATCAATAAAAATATATTTTTTAAAAAAAAGAAAATGGTCACTCAAACTCTTCCAAAACACTGAAAAAGAGGGAACAGTCCCTAACTCATTTTACAAGGCTGATAACGATAATACTCTCTATATATGTATGACAATTTTGTTTCTTCATCCCCGATTTAGGTGCATTTTTGTTTTTTGTTTTTCTCTTACCTAACTGTTCTGACTGGTACTTCCAGTACTTTGTTACATAAGAGTGGAATGAGTGGGCATCTTTATCTTGTTACAGATCTTAGAAAGAAAGCTTTCAATAGGTCACCACTAAGTATGATATTTGCTAAGGACTTGTACTATCCTCCTACACTTATTTTACTGAGTTACTTAATTATAAATGGGTGTTGGATCTTGTCAAATGCTTGTTCTGCATCTATTAATAGATGAATAAATCCCAACAGAAATGGCTGCCGCCACAGAGCAAGCAGGAGGCTTGGCTCCGCTCCAGGCTACAAAGTTTCAATTGTAGAAGATAAATAAATCCCAAATACCACGGTCTTCACTTGAGTTGCCAGGGTGCATGGCCAGCCTGCAAATCACCACAGACCGCTTGTCTAGGCCACCTCACACCCTGAGGGAACCCCCACCCTAATCTGGGACACTCTTCAGGGCAAACCAGCTGCCCCCCACCCATGCACCAGGCTTCTAACCTATCTAATAAAAGAGTAATATGCAGATTGACCATCACTCCAACACACAAGATGGCTGCCCCTATGTGGTCAAAGATCTTGCCCCCATGTGGACACAATATGGCTACCACAAGATGGCCAGCAGAGGCGGGCAGTTGGGAGGGACCAGGTCAGCAGGGGAGGACAGTTGGAAGGGACCAGGACTACAAGGGAGGGCAGTCGGGGTGATCAAGCTTACAGGAGAGGGCACTTAGGGGTGACCGGGCTGGCAGAGGAGGGAAGTTGGGGGCAAACCGGCTGGCAGGGGAGCAGTTAGACATCAATCAGGCTGTCAGGGGAGTGGTTAGGGGTGATCAAGCTGGCAGGCAGAAGCAATTAGGGGCAATCAGGAAGGCAGGCAGGTGAGCAGTTGGGAGCCATCAGTCCTGGATTGTGAGAGGGATGTCCGACATCCCTTGAGGGGTCCCAGATTGGAGATAGTGGAGGCTGGGCTAAGGGACACTCCCATCCCCGTGCACGAATTTCATGCACCGGGCCTCTAGTAATATATAAAAATAAAGGCTCTTAGAGACTTTATTACCACAAGATCTGCATTATAAGAAATGTTAATAGCTCTTTAACCAAAAACACAAATACGAAAGTGTTAATGGCAACAGTATGTTACTAGTGATTGGACCTGAGTTCATCAATCTCAGTACTTGTGTTCAGGCTAAGAAAGAACTCAGAGCCAAGACATAAATATAAGTGAAGTTTATTTAGAAAGTCACAGAGGTGACTTTAGAAGTGAGCCATGGAATAAGTGAACCAGCGAGGCTACATGGGCTCAGGAAACAAGTTTCAGAGGAAAAGGGTCCCTTGCAACTTAGAAGAAAGAAAGCAAGTATATACACACCTAAAGAAAGGACCAGGGAAAAACTTAAGCATGCTTCAGAGAAAGTGTGTGCTGAGGGGGGAGGGGTAGGAGTGGAGGTGCAGGTGTACTTGAAAGGGAGAGAGAGAGAACGAGAGAGAGAGAGAGAGAGAGAGAGAGAGAGAGAGAGAGAGAGAGAGAGAGAGAGAGAACTGCATTGGGCCCTTCACCCTGAGGGTTTTTATTCCCTTTCCAAAGGTGGAGATTTTAGGGGCAGTCCCAGGGGAGGATCTCAATAGAATATGCTTTTCCAGATGTGTTATTTCAAGGTTATGGTCTTCACTGATTGGTTGGCAGACAGGGGAAGGTGTCATTCATCCTACAAGCCAGTCCAGATGTCATCTGGAGTGACAACCTCCCTGCCCGTGCTGCTTTCTGTGCCAAAGCTGAAACACAGCTGAGGCTGAAATGTCTCTCTAGTTTAACCAAAACTGTTTCTGTGGTCACCAGACCCAAGATTTTGATCCTAAGATTAGATTATATGGATCATAACTTCATTGTCCTGAGAGTCCAGTGCTTAAAGGAATGGTCCTGCAAGGTCTTATATGGGAGTCATAGGAGGCTGTTCTCTTCTAAGCCCCTTGTTCCTCCTCTAAGTGCTTCTAAAACCACATTACTAATGACATGCTACAGGAGGAGAGTCCAAACTTCATGGCCAGCAATATAAAAAATCATGGGGTCTAAACCTCATGGCCAGTGATATGTTTGGGGATTTAAGGTCACCCTGAAGGTGTGGTCCTTCTTTTTTCAGTTTTTCCCATTGCTAGGCACCTGGGGCTTTTTTCCCCAGTGACCTTCTGTACCTGACCCACCATCCTTGCTCTGCTCATGTCTGTCTAACTGCCACCACAGAAGTTTACACAACTTTGAGAAGATGACGACAGAGCAGGAAATTTAAACTCTACTTCGAATAGGATATTTAAACATAATAGTTAAAGGGAAATGACATTAATAACTGACACTCCAACTTGGTAATAAATGAAAAACATAAAAAGGGATACATCGTGACACAAAATATAAAAGAGGAGGAGAAAAAAGGTCTGATTGTGCACAGGTAAGTGAGATGCAAATGAACTATTGTCATGTATAAGATATTTCACACAAACCTAATGGTAACCAAAAAATAAAAATCAGAGCAGAGATGCAAAATAATTTTAAAAAGGAAATTGAGAAACCTAGGAATAATGGTACTTTATTCTGACAAAGTAAATATAAGGACAAAAAAATGGTAATAAGAGTCAAAGATGCACATTTTATAAGGATGAAGTGGACAAGTTATATATATATATATATATATATATATATATATATATATCTCCAACCAGGAAGCATAAAGTATATAAAGCCATAACAACAGACCTGAAGGGAAAAGCCAAAACAAAAATACAATTATGGTAGAGAATCTGACTTACAGCAAAGAAAAGGTAATACAGAAAGTAAGTAAGAAATATTGGCCTTACAGGACACATTAGATGAAATGGTCTCAATTGATATTTATAAATTTTTCCATTCCAAAATGACAGACTGCATTGTTCTCAGTACACACAAAACATTCTCAAGGATAGAGCATATAATGGGAGAAAAATCTACTCTCAATAAATATAAGAAAATTGAAGTTATATTAACCATGATTTCTGACCACAACATTATGAAATTGGAAATCAACTACAAGAAGAAAGACAGAAAAAACACAAATGTGTGTAATTTAAACAACATGCTGCTGAACTGGGTCAAAGAAGAAATTTTTAAAAGAAATTAAGATATACATAGCCAAAAATAACAATGACCATGTGACATATCAAAATTTGGGGAATGCAGCAACAGTGATACTAAGAGGGAATTATATAGCATTACAAGCCTTTCTCAAGAAACAAGTAAAATCTGAGGAGAGAACCAAGATGGCGGCATAGGTAAACACCTATTGTTCTGCCCCACGCAACGATTAAAAAACTACAACATAACAACAAAACAAACATCACCCAGAGTCGCCAGAAAGCTGGCTGAGTGAAAACTCCACAAATAAGAGTAAAGGTGGGACACTGAGACTCAGAGGAGCGGTGGGAGTGAAGCCTTGAAGACGGAAACAGGTTAGGAGCCGTCCTGGACCCGCGGGCGGGCTGTAGGGCTGGAGCAGCAACCCCGGCTGGATTTTGCCAACGGGGAGGGTGGAGACGTCCCACTACACGGATTCCCCAGCGCCAGGCGAGGTCCGAGATCCAGGGTACGTGGAGACGTCCCACTGCCCAGATTTCCCATTGCCAGGCGAGGTCCGAGGTCCAGGGGACGCACCCTGGAAGCGGGGCGCGGCAGAGGTCTGCGGAGAAACCGGGTAGCTGGGAAAAGAAGTTTGTGCGCAAGTGTCACACAAACCCGCCACTTGCTCCCTGAAAACTTGTCTCCTGGTCCCGGAAACCATCTATTTTACAACCCTGGGCTAGACTTTGGGTATTCAGACTCATTTGGGCAGAGGCAGAGTTGTCTGGCAAGGGGAAGAGATTAGCGGCCTTCTCTTGGAGGTGCCTGCAGCCATCCCCACCCAACAGAGACCCGTGCGCACGCGCGAGGGCCGCATAAGACATAGCTGACACTGAGGCTGCCTGCTCAGCTCAGAGACTCCGCCCATCCAACCTGAACACAGTCTCCCTTCACAGCCAATTGGCCTGGAGGTCAAACCCTCCTAGGGCTAACAACAACAAGCTGGGTTTATTTTTTTTTTTATTATTTTTTATTGATTTTTTGCAGTATAATAGTAGTACATGTTTTCCTTTTCCCTCCCCCTTATCCTCCTCCCAGCCTCCCCCACCCCCAGCACATATCCCCAGCTTCCCCCCTCCCCGCCCCAGTGTCTTTCATTCATTGGTTATGTTCATATGCATGCATACAAGTCCTTAACAAGCTGGGTTTAAATTCAAAAATACTGTACAACCCATAAAGGATTGCAGTAAGAGTACCCATCTCAAATAACTGGGGAGGCTGTGCCACTAACCCTTAGAGGATATCTACTACATAAAGCAGCCTCCATAAAGAGATATGGAAAGAAGTCAGGTGTGAAAGAAATGGAGGAGAAAAGACGACAAGACATAGAGTTCAAAACCACAGTTATAAGGCTTTTCAAGAGGCTCCTAGAAAAGGCCGATGAACTTAATGAGAATTATGAGGAAATAAACAAGACCAACCAGGAAATGAATGAGACTTATAAGGAAATGAATGAGACCCTCAAGGAAATGAACAAGACCTCTGAGGATATGAACGAGACCCTCACGGATATGAAAAAGGACCAACTAGAAATCAAGCATACACAGACTGAAATAAAAAATATTACACGAAGTCCTAAAAGCAGTCCAGAGGGCCACAAGAACCAAGTCAAAGATTTGAAATACAAAGAAGCAAAATCCACTTGGCTGGAAAAGCAAGAAACAAAAAGAATTCAGATAATTGAAGATAGTGTAAGGGGCCTCTGGGACAACCTCAAGCATACCAACATCCGAATTATTGGGGTGCCAGAAAAAGAGAGAGAGCAAGTTAATGAAAACCCACTTGAGGAAATAGTGACTGAAAACTTCCCCCACTTGGTGAAAGAAACTGACTTAAAAGCCCAAGAAGTACACAGAACCCCAAAATATAGGAATCTAAAGAGGACCACACCAAGACATATCATAATTAAAATGCCAAAAGCAAAAGATAAAGAGAGAATATTAAAAGCAGCAAGAGAAAAACAGTTGGTTACCTACAGGGGAGCACCCATACGATTGTCAGCGGATTTCTCAACAGAAACGATGCAGGCCAGACGCGAGTGGCAAGAAATATTCAAAATAATGAAGAGCAAGAATCTACAACCAAGATTACTCTATCCAGCAAAGCTATCATTCAGAATTGAAGATCAGACAAAGTGCTTTGCAGATAAGAAAAAGCTAAAGGAGTTCATCACCACCAAACCAATATTATATAAAATGCTGAAAGATATTCTTTAAGAAGAGGAAGAAGAAAAAGGTAAAAATATCAATTATGAACAACAAATACACATCTATCAACAAATGAACATAAAATCAAGTGAATTGATAGGCTGATGAACAGGATAAACTGGTGAATATAACAGAATCACGGACATAGAGAGGGAATGGACTGACAAGTCTTGGGGAGAAAAGGGTTGTGGGAAGTACAGCAAGAGACTGGACAAAAATCTTGCAACAATGGGAGAGGACAGTGGGGAGGGAGAGGTGAGGGTGGAGGGTGGGATGGGTGCAGGGTGGAGGGGAGATATAGGGGGATAAGAAAGGGGGAACAATGTAATTAATAAACTGAACAATAAAGATTTAAAAAAAGAAACAAGTAAAATCTCAAATTAACAAGCTAACACTTCACTTTAAAGAACAAAATAAAAGAACAAACAAAACCTGGAGTCAGTAGAAGGATGAAAACAATGAAAATCAGAAGAGAAAAAATTAGGGAACAAAAAGACTAGGAAAAAAAACTTAAAAACAAAGAGCTGGGTCTTTGAGATCCCACCCAGTACCCTACAGCCACTACAGCCAAAGTCTTGCTACCTCAGCTGCAGAACCACGGATGCCAGGACCCCAGTCTCCCTTGCTATAGGCTTCTGTGAGTCCCACAGTATCTGACCCTCCCGCTATTCAAAATAATGAAGAGCAAGAATCTACAACCAAGATTACTCTATGCAGCCACAGGCCCTGATAGTCCTGGCACCTAGGCACTCCTGCCAACCCACTGCTTTGGCCATGAGCCCTCCAGTGACTCTCAGGGTGTGCGACCCTCCCACCAAGTATTCAGCATCAGAAACTTGGCACCTGGACCCTTCAGTAAGAGCAAAAATGGGGAGACAAAAACAATCCCTTAAGAAACGAAAAGGAGACATCGCCAGAAGAGGAACTAAATGAAACAGAGGCATGCAATATGCAAGAAAAATCAGAGTAAGGATTATACAGTTCATGAACCAGATGGATGAGAAAAATCAACAACTTATGTAAGAATCAAGAGGAAATAAAAAAAATGATATATCTACAATAAAAAATAACTCAATGGAATGTTTTGACAGTAGACTAGAATAAGTGGAAGACCAAATTAGTGAGTTAGAAGAGGGCAGAAAAAAAACCACCAAATCTGAACTACAATTGGAGAAAAAAATTAGAAAACAGCAGGAGAGCCTATGGGAGTTTTGGGAGAACATTTAAAAGTAGCACATATAATAGGGATGGCAGACGGACAAGAAGAGGAACAAAATTAGAAAACCTAGACCAAAAAAAAAAATCAGCAAAGAAACAGCAATCCTAAACATCTCACTAGATCAGACAAACTTAATAGAAATCTTCAGAACATTTCATGCCAAAACTACAGAATATACATTGCTCTCAAATACATATTGGACATTTTCAAAGATATACCACATATTGGGACACAGGAAAAATCTTTTCAAAATCAAGAAGATTGAAATCATATCAAGTGTCTTCTCAGATCACAATAGTGTAATATTATAAATAAACTACAATCAAAACAATCAAAAATTCTAACCTTTGGAGGATAAATAGCATGTTATTAAACAATGATTGGGTTGCCAAATAGATCAAAGGAGAAATTTAAAAAAACATTCTGGAAATAAATTACAATAAAAACACAAAAATCCAAAATTTAGGGACACAAGAGGGAAGTACATAGCATTACTGGCCTACCTCAAAAAAGAAAAAGAAAAACGGATAATAGATTACCTAACTCTACAACTTAAATAATCAGAAAGAGAGCAATAAGAAAAGGCCAGAGTGAAGAGAAGGAAGGGAATACTAAATATCAGAGTGAAAATAAATAACATAGAGACAAAAAAAATACAAAAGATCAATAAACCAAGAGCTGGATCTTTGAAAGGATAAATAAGATTGATGAACCTCTAGCCAGGCTCACCAAGAAGCAAAGAGAAAGGATCCAAATAAACAAAATCAGAAATGAAAGAGGGGAAATAACAGACCCCATAGAAATAGAAATAATTGGGGAAAATACTATGAACAACTCTAATCAAACAAACTGGTCAACCTAGAATAAATGGACATAATCCTAAAAAAAAATACAAACTTCCAAAATTCAAGCAGGAATAATAACAAGTCTAAAGAGGCTGATAACTATTAAAAAAATTGAAGCAGTCATCAAAAAACTTCCAGCAAACAAAAGCCCTGGGCCAGATGGCTTCACAGGGGAGTTTTACCAAACATTCAAAGAAGTAATAAAACCTATCTTCCTCAAACTATTCCAAAAAGAAAAATTCAAGAGACAAAACGCTTCTAATTTCTTTCTATGAATCCAGAATTCTAACCCCAAAAGCAGATAAAGACCTGGCAAAGAAAGAGAACTACAGGCCAATATCCCTCATGAACATACATGCTAAAATCCTCGACACAATTCTAGCACCATGATGGCAAACCTATGACACACATATCAGCACTGACATGCGTAGCTTTTTTCAATGAAACGTGGCCACATGTGGTCACATACAGAGAAGTATGGGGCCTCATGCCAAGAAGGATGTTTCATCTTCAGCTACTGCACAACCAGGTGCAGTAGCCGAGGATGAAACATTTGCTGTAGTGTAGACATTCTGTGCCGGAGGTCTGTAGGCCAAAACAACAGAACTCCAGCACAGAGTGTCTAGTTCTGGGACTTCCGGTTAGGCCGTTAGGGAATCTTTGACCTCACTTCCAGCCAGCAAAGCAGGGAGCAGCAAAATGCCCTGAGGACACATGTCTAGGGGCCCTGTGATCGCCATTACCAGCAACCACATAACCACAGCAACCGTCATCCAATCTAATATTCTGGGGTGTCGTGGATTTCTAATTGACCATCATTACTGAGATAAGTGAGGGGGGGGCTGGGAGAGGCAAGGGCCTGTGCTATGGGTGCCGTTTCCCACCATTAGAAATAGTAGCAGCCATCTAAATTTATATAAGAAATGCCATTTTGCAGCATAGTGCAGACTCCATTTCACCACTGTTACTGTTGTGCATCCTTATTAACCCCTATTTTTGCTTATTAATCCTGTCCTTTCCTGAAAGACACTTATATGTGCCATCTTGTGGTCACTTAGGCTAGTTAACCCCTAATTGCCTACAGGCCTAACAGGCTATCTATAGCTCTATCTTCTGTCATTGACCCCCCTGAAGGAGAACCCCCCAAAATAAAAAAAAAACAAGGTTTAGTAAAGGAAGTGGTAGTAGCAGTAGCCAACCCTTTCAAGAGACATGGACTGAGATGGATGGCATTGCAGAAAAAAATGGCAGATCATTTTGCATTCTTTGTACTGAAGTGGTAGTAAGCAGAACATGGACTATAAATAGTCATTTTGAAACTAATCATTCCCAGCTCTTGAAAAAAAGCGAGGATGAAAAAAAGGAATACATTTCCAGGCAGCTACACCTTTGTAAGAGCCAATCTAATTCCATCCTTAAATTTATAAAAGGCTCTACAAATTTAACAGTTTGAGCATTGCTCACTTCATAGCTCAGCATGGAAAAGCACTCAGTGAGGGAGAATTTATTAAAGAAATTCTCCTAAGATGTGCACCAGTTCTATTTCACGATATGTGGATGAGGGGCCTGTGGAGGTTTGTAGGCCAGCCACGCCCCCCAGTTATCCAAGCAGAGGCCCTGGTGCCTGGGATTAATCTATGTCTAAAATTGAAACTTTGTAGCCTAGAGTGGAAGGAAGCCTTCTGATCACTCCAGGGTGGCAGCCATTTCTGTTTGAAACTTTGTAGCCTAGAGTGGATGCCTAGGCCAGCAACGGCAGGCTGAAAGCTTGGCTTCCTTCATTGCTAGGGAAACCCAAGCCTCTCTCCTCTCCAGCTCAGTGGCTGCCGCCATTTCTCTATCTTTTATAATTGAAACTTTGTAACATTGAGTGGAGGCCTATGCCAGCAATGGCAGGTGGAAAGCTTGGCTTCCTCTGTAGCCGGGGAAACCCAGGCCTTCCTCCTGCCCTGGTTGGGGTTTATTTGCATAATCTGCCCTTGATTGGCTGGTGGGCATGGCTGTGGGTATGCCTTGAGGGTGTGGCAAAGGCGCGGTCAAACTTGGATATTATTCTTTTAATAGATACTAGTGGCCCAGTGCATGAAATTTGTGCACGGAGGGGGAGTAGTCCCTCAGCCCAACCTGCCCCCTCTCACATACTGGGAGCCCTTAGGGGATGTCCAACTGGTGGCTCACCCCCAGTTTGTCCAAGGCCTAAAGCCTCTTGTGAGGCTTTAGGCCTTGGGCACTCAGCCATCTCCCTGCTCAGCTCAGCCCTAGCTGCCTATGACCACCCGGCCCCAGGGGCTGGGCGCTCACCTCTGCTCCCACACCCCGGCTGCTTGCCCTTCCCCCCAGCCACCTCCAAGCTCAGGTGGCAGTGCTCCTGTGCTCACCCAACCCCGCCCCTCGTCCTAGCCTCCTCCAAGCTCAGGCAGCCCTGGCACCGTGGCACTCGCCATTGCTACTGCTTTATCTCCACCCCCAGGGCCCAGACCTCCCGCCCCCCGGCCCTGCCCCTAAGCCCCGCCCCCTGCTCCTGATTGGCTGGTATCAGAGCCAATCAGGAGCGAAGGTATGGTCATATTTGCATGTTACTCTTTTATTAGATAGGAAGATTTCTATAGGCTTTTTTGGTGGGTGAGGGTTGATTGTTTCTTATTTTGGGGGTGGAGTTGATTGTTCCTTATTTTTCCTTAAAAAATGCCATTTCAGTCAAAGGCATCCTATCTAATAAAAGATTAATATTCAAATTAACCATCACTTCACGGACCCACAAGCCATGCCCACCAGCCACACCCACAAGCCAATCAGGAGCAAGTATGCAAATTAACCCCAGCCAAGATGGCTCCGGTCAGGGAGCGAGCAGGAGGGAGGCTTGGGTTTCCTTGTTGATGGAGGAAGCCAAACCTCTGCAGCCCTGGTCTGTCTTGCCCTCCACTCAAAGCTACAAAGTTTCAATTATAGAAGATAAGTAAACCCCAACAAAAATGGCTGTTGCCATGAAGCGAGCAGGAGGCTTGGCTCTACCCCAGGCTACAAAGTTTCAATTGTATAAGATAACTAAATCTCAGATACCAGGGTCTTTGCTTGGGTCTCCGGGGGGGCATGGCTGGCCTGCAAACCACCACAGGCTTCTTGCCCAGGCTGCCCCACACATCAAGGGAACTCCCACCCTGATCCGGGACACCCTTAAAATGCAGTTTTCCTTCACTTAGCATAATTCCTTTGCAGCTCTGTAAGCTGTTACCTATAGGGTGTGGCAAAAGTAGGTTTAGAGTTGTTCATTTGGAAAATCATACAATAATTAATAAATAATAATATGAGAATAAACTGTGTTTCACATATAACTATAAACCTACTTTTGCCCCACCATATATATCAACAGTTCATTTCTTTTTATTAACAAGTAGTATTACATTGTTTGCATATAATACAGCTACTAATCTGTTCAGAATATCTGGGTTGTTCGCAGTGTTTGACTAATACAAACACAGCTGCTGTGTGTGTGCACATGCTCACGCCAGCACTGTGTGGAAATCCAGCTGTGCACATTCCTCAGCACTCAATATTGTCAATGTTCTCTTTTTAACTATTTAATGTACAGTCACTGTGATTTTAATTTGCATGTTATTGGCTAATGCTGAATATCTTTTCATGAGCTTTTTACTGCTCCTATGTCCTTATGGGTGAAGTCTCTATTCAAGCTTTTTATATTAAAATTTTTTACTATTTGTTGTCTTACATAAATGCAAATTTTCATGCAAGTTTTATTCTAATATGTCCTATACATTTCTAAACGCCCTATGCAATGTCTGCAAATTCAACTAGCAAACTCCATGTAGAACTTTCTGATTTTAGTGTTTCCATGAGCCTGCATTGTGTAAACCTGCAGTGAAGTGTTTGACAACCCATAGGGTTCATTCCTCCTTAGTTGGATTTCAGCAAACTGCTGCGAACACAAGCAGTCATTACTAAATGACACAGCTACTATTTGATCAGTGAATGTTCCAACATGCTCCCCAAGTTGATTCCATTGCATTCTAGTATCTCACAGACCTTAATACCATCCACACACACACTGGGTTCACCTGTGTATTCCTTCAAAGTGTGAACCATATTAGCAATAGATAAAGTATCTATTACTCTATGACAACATATAGTCAATATAGTATTTGATTAGCAAACTGTGTCTAGGATAATGTATTATTAGTACCGGCAGTCTTCGGGTTACGTCAGAGATCCATTCCTACGGTGCGATGTAATGTGATTTTCTGTAAGTCAGAATCCACCTACATAAGCACCTATGTCACTCACATGGAGCACAGACACAGCAGTAATGAAGTAAAATAGTAAAAAGAAAGAAAGAAAGAAAGAAAGAAAGAAAGAAAGAAAGAAAGAAAGAAAGAAAGAAAGAAAGAAAGGAAGGAAGGAAGGAAGGAAGGAAGGAAGGACGGAAGAAAATTCCTGACCTTTACTTGTGGTAAATAAATAATACAAACCATGAAGCACATATGTACATACATCGAAATGATGGAACTTTTTTTTATGAATACTGTAAATGGGAGATGATGATGTAACCACGAAACAATGTACAGTGAGTCTGACATAATCCGGAGACTGCCTATATTTCAATGAGCTATGCATTGTGTACAAGCTCTAGTGAAGGGTTTGACATTTAGAAAGCATGAATACACTGTTGGATTTTGACCCACTGTTTTCTGCACATGCTGTCATTACTAAATGTAACCCTACCTCTTAGGTAATAAATTTCACCACCTATTCCTCAAGTAAATGACATTACATGAGAGTATTCCAAATGGGTTACCAGCATTCCAACCAATTGATGTATGTGTGTATTCCTTCAAAGAGTAAAACCTATCTCTAAAAGATTGAATATCTTAGTCTATGACATCACATATGAAAACATATTTACAAAAATTGCTAGCACGGACCAGATGTGACATGTGCAGTCTGTAAAACAGGTAGTGAAGTATTTGAAAACTCGTGGAATTAATTCATAGCAAGTAGGATTTTGGCCAACAGTTTTCCCTCAGACTGTAGTCACAAAGTGTAACTCCTGGCAACTATGTCAGGAATGCTCGAACATGTTCCCTGGGATATGGCGTTCTATTATAACAGTGACAGGATGTTCCACCATTCCATCAATGAATGCATTCCACCTATGCACACTGCTCCCAAAGGTTAGTGCATGGGTTCATTTTTGACTGAATAGATCATGTGTATTGATAAATGCTACTAGCAAACCTCCTTAGGACTGTTCCCTTTTATTGTTTCCATCCTCTGCGTTTTGTGTAAAACTGTAGTAAAGTGTGTGATCACTTACAGTGAGTGAATTCACACCCAGCAGGAGTGGGGCAAGCTGTTTCTATCACAGACTATTATTGCTAAAGGTAATGCCTACTAATTACAAAAAAGTGTACACAATGTGCAGCTCACAGATACAGTGAGACTGGCTCTTCAGGAAACTGTTTCTTAGTAGCATTTACATCTTTGGTCTCCAGGCTCGGCCAGACTCATTTGGAAAAGATTTCCCCTTTCAAAACTGCACTAGTGGCCCTTATGTGGGTAAGTTGGGTGTCTTCCATGAGGTACTGCAATGCCTGTTACTGGCAGAGCTTGCATTCCATAGCAGGAATTCCATTTGGGAATCAGTATAATCTGTGACTAACACAACAGCAGTGTACCTAACTGCTTGTTACTCATTTGAAGAGAGTTCACACACTTCTCTACAGGCTGTACACAAAGCCCATCTGATTGAAACACTGACACTAGATTTTCTAAACAGACTTTCCCAACCATGTTTACAAATGTATTTCCTATATTCTATTTCATGGATGGATGCATGCAACCCCTGTCAGGGATATGTGTCACTGTTGGAAGAAATGTATAGGTCAACCTATTGTGTGTAACACTATGTGTTTTTTTTTTCTTGTGAAATAGCCTATCTAATAAAAGAGTAATATACAAATTGACCATCACTCCAACACACAAGATTGCCACCCATATCTGGTCAAAGATGGCTGCCACAAGATGGCTTGCAAGGGGGTGGAGGGCAGTTGTGGGCAATCAGGCCAGCAGGGGAGGGAAGTTGGGTGAGACCAGGCCTGCAGGGGAGAAGAGTTTGGGGGGACCCAAGCCTACAGGGCAGAGCAGTTGGGGGTGACCATGCCTACAGGGGATGCATTTTGGGGGGACCAGGCCTGCAGAGGAGGGCAGTTTGGGATGACCAAGCCTGCATGGGAGGGCAATTAAGGGTGACCAGGCCTGCAGGAGAGGACAGTTGGGGAAGATCAGGCCTGCAGGGGAGGACATGTAGGGATGACCAGGCATGCAGGAGAGAGCAGTTGGGGGTGAGCAGGCCAGTAGGGAAGGGCAGTTAGGGGTTACCTGGCCATCAGGGGAGGGCAGGTGAGAGAGACCATGCCTGCAGGGGGGGACAGTTAGGGGCAATTGGTCTGGCAGGGGAGCAGTTAGGCAACAATCAACCTATCAGGGGAGTGGTTATGGGGTGATCAGTCTGACAGGCAGAAGTAGTTAGGAGCAATAAGGCAAGCAGGCAGACAAGTGGTTGGGAGCCAGCAGTCCTGGATTTTAAAAGGGATGTCCAAAATTGGAAAGGATGAGGCTGGGCTGAGTGACACACACACCCCTGTGCATGAATTTCATGCACCAGGCCTTCAGTCTATCTAATCTAACAAAAGAGTAACATGCAAATGTGACCATACCTTGGCTCCTAATTGGCTATGCTACCAGCCAATTGGAGCAGGGGGCGGAGCAAGGGGCGGAGCAGGGGGCAGAGCAGGGGGCTGAGCAGAGCAAGGGCATGGCCAGCACACAAAGGGTGAGGTTGGCAGGGGTGTGGCCACAGTGCAGTGAAAGCAACTACTACCCTTTAAGGGTGGCCCACAAGGTACTTAAGGGTCGGCCCTCCTTAAGCTTATGGTGCCTGAATCATATGCAAATGAGCGCCCAGGGTCCCTGCATGCCCCCCAGCCCAGCACCCACGATGGAAGTGGGGGGCTGATGCCAGTCTCTGGGGTGTGCGGAGACGCTGGTGGCCACCACAGGGTGGAGAAAATTCACCGTTGCTCTTGGTTCCTGCAGGGTATCATGGGCACCAGGAATTCTGGGAAATGTAGTTCTCTTGACAGACCCACTGTAGGAATGAGTTTGAAGTACTGAGGGGGGTGGGCCTGGAAGCGGCAGGGTGGGGCGGGGGCTTTAGGCCTTGGGCTGGCGGGGGTGGGGGATGCTCGGCGGGCGGGGCGCGTGCGGGGTGCAAACCTGCTGGGAGGCTGGCACCCAATAGCCCCTGGATCAGAGAGACAAACTCACAAGGGGGCGGTACCCTTACCCACAAGCTCTGCTACCCAGGTGCTGGAGCTGCAAAGGCCAAATCAGAGACATAAACCTGCAGGGAGGCCAGCACCCAGTGGCCCCAGATTGGAGATACAAACCAGCAGGGAGGCTGGCACCCAGCAGCTGCAAGCCCCGCCATGGGGGAGCTGGGGCTGTGAGGGGCTGGATCTGAGACACAAACCAGCAGGGAGGCCAGCACTCAGCAGCCCCAAGCCCGGCCACCGCAGACCTGGGGCTGGGGAGCTGGAGGGGGGTGGACTGGAGATACAAACCCGCAGGCCTGGCAGCCAGCAGCCCCAAGGCCCTATGCGTAGGCGCTGGGGCTGCTGGGGGCGGGGGGGGGGGGGGGGGGGCGGGGGGCGGGGGCAGCTGAGACACAAACCCACAAGAAACCTGTGGAAGGGAGATAAACTATTATAACTTTATCTCCCTTTCCTCAAGATGAGAAAACTGTCCCTGGATTATTTAGTGATGTGGCCCACACCTTTCTACATGCACAGGTATGTTATGACCACTCCCAGAATGCCGTCTCCAGGGAATAACCTACTGTGGCAAATCATCTGAGAGAGGAAACAAGCTTTTGTTGGGTTTAGACTGAAGGTCAGAGAACATGCCACCCCCCAACATATGCTTTATTGTTATATTGATGATCTTGAGCTGCAGATTCTTGAAAAACTGCAAGTGCATGAAGAGGGTTTCACTGAAGTCTCCTGATCTGTCTAAAATAGGACCCCCCTAAAGGAGCTTAAATGTCATAGGTCCCCTTGATGGGAGAAGTGTCATCAGGCAGAGAAGACTGACTCCTGTCACAGGACATAACACCCAAACTTTGTTACAAATTATTTCTCTCCACCCCCATTCATCTTTCCTAAAAATCATTTACTCTCTTCTAGGAGGCCTACATCTCCTGTTCCCTTTCCCTAGGAAGAAGGTATTTAAATCTGCATTCTAAGCCAGCTTGGGGAATTATTCATTTTTCCCTGAGATCTCCCACACATACATGAGGTACACATGTTAATGAACTTTTGTTTTTCTCTTGGCGATCTCTTTCATTACAAGGGCCTCCACTAAGAACTCAGAAAGGTTGAGGAAAACTATTTTTCTTCCTCCCTAATTCTATCTCAGGAAATCAAGTCCCCAGCCAAACAATGAGGTTTGCTCAAGTATCAAGTGTTCCCAGCTGACAGGAGGGAAGCTTCTAGGGAGAAATCAATGATATTGGCATCAAAGCGGGATGGAGGGCACACGTATGGTTGATGGTGGGAGTTTAAAGTGGTTTGACATTTTTGGAGGATGACTTGCCAAATTTGATAGAAATGTTCAAGGTATATCCAAGAGTCTTCTAGGAATCATAGCTGCTGAGATAAAGCACAAGCACTTAAGCCTTGGTCAGAACCCAGGATGCTACTGCGGGCTTCCCTTCCATGATAGGAAAACCTGGGAACAACCTGCATTTTTAGGACAAGGTAGCATCTATGCTAGTAAAAGGGTAATATGCTAATTAGACTGAACATCTTCCTGGCGACCTTCCAGATGTCCTTGGAAGTCCTTCCCAACAAAGCCATGTTGGCAGGGCCAAGGCAGAGGAAGTTAGAGGCAATCAGGCAAGCAAGGGAGAGCAGTTAGGGCAAACAGGCTGTCAGGAGTGAGCAGTCAGGGGAATCAGGCTGGCAGGCAGGTGAGTGGTTAGGAGCCAGAGGCCTGAGGGGTCCCAGATTGGAGAGGGTGCAGGCTGGGCTGAGGGAATCCCCTGCCCTCCTTCCCTGTGCACGAATTTCATGCACCAGGCCACTAGTATATATATACACACATACACATATACACACGGCTAAGTACCCCTCTGACTGGTAGCTATGATGTGCACTGACCACCAGGGGGTGAACACTCAATGCAGGAGCTGCCATGCTATCTATATCATAAAAGGCTAATATGCAAATTATACCCCCAGGAGTTCAACCAACTGGGAGTTTGACCACTTACTATGATGTGCGCTGACAACCAAGGGGCAGCACAAAACAAAAGTAAGCCCTGGCCAGCAGCCAGGGGAAGGAAGGCCCCAGCTGGCAACTGTCAGCTGGGATAAGGAAGGCTCTGATCGGCCCTGATTGCTGGTTAGGCCTAAGGACCCTAGCCATGCATGAATTACATGCACCAGGCCTCTAATTTAAAAATAAACAGCACCACAGATCCAGCAGTGACAAACCAACACTTGGCATCCCCCAAGTGGGACACAGGTCTCACCACCCTCCACCCCCCCTCAGAGCAACATCCCACCAAATCACAGCAATACTGCTAAGACCCCATAGAGGAAAATGCAGCCCATAGTCCAGCCAGTAATATTGGGTATTGGGTAATGATGTTACATAGCAACACCTGGCTTCCTCTCCCAAGCTACTAGCCTCTTTTGGATTTTCTTCAGCCCAGGAACCCAACTTGCTTTATAGCCAGGTGCAAACATTTTACAGTTTAACCAAAAGTCTGTGAAACATTTTCCCGTGCCTCATCTCATTTGATCTTCACAGAAGTCTTGGAGTAGGCAGTAGAATCTTGTTTTCTTTTCATTAGCTAGAAAATGGAGATTTAGAAAGTTTAGAAACTTGACCCAACTGAAAAGAAGAAAGAAATGGTGGAACTTGAAAATGACTTCAGGTTTTCTCACTGCACAGAATGCAGTCAAACACTGTTGCAGTTACATATTTTACCCTTTGTTCTCCCTGTGTGACCTATAATAATAATCTGCTTCATGTTGCTGATCATTACCTGAAAGAGAAGTTGGGGTGTTTCACTGGGCTGGAAAATGTTTAGCTAAGTCAGAAAGCAGGTCTAGTTAAGCAAGTTTATTCTATACTAAAGGCCTGATGCCTGTGCAGCCCCAGCTTAATCTGGAAGGTTGTTCAGCTGTCCGGTATAATCACACTTTTATTATTATAGATATACTAGAGGCCTGGAGCACGACATTCATCCACGGGTACAGTCCCTAGGCCTGGCCTGTAATCATGGCTATCTTCTCCAGCTGCCCACAGCTGACCCTGCCTCCTGCCACCACCCACCCTCAGTTCCCTGTTCACCAACAGGTGATCAGTGCTTGAGGGATGGGGAAGGGACTGAGAGGTCAGCTGTTCCTGCTGTTGCCAACCCACCCCCACAGCAGGTGGCCATCAGGCAACCAGAGCCTGCTGGCCAGGAAAAGAACCAAGAGTGGTCAGTGCGCCTCATAGTGACTGGTCCAGTAGTCGTTAATTCTGGTCATTCTGCCATTAGGGTCAATTTGCATATTATCCTTTTATTGTATAGGATAAAAGCCTGGAGCACTGAAGGGGGTCCCAGATTGGGGTGGGGGATCCTACTGGGGGGGGGGGCTGCCAGGGCAGGGATAACAGGGTTTGAAGGCCAGCCCTACCCCCAATCAGGGTGGGGGGTCCCTGCTGGGATGGGGTTGGCCTGGGAAAGAGGCCTGGGTGATTTATAGGCTAACCAAGCCCCCAATCCAAGTGGGAGGTCCCTGCTGAGGGGCATGGCTGGCCTGGGCAAGGGGCCAGGGGTGGTTTGCTGGTTGGCCAACCCCCCAGCTTTGTCAGAAAGGATATCCGAAAGATGTTCAGTCTAATTAGCATATTACCCTTTTATTAGTTTAGATTAATGGCCCGATGCAAAAAATTCATGCATGGGGGTTTGTCTTTCAGCCTGGCCTGCACTCTCCTCAATCTGGGGCCATTCAGGGGATATCTGACTACAATTTAGGCCCAATCCAGATAGCCAATCAGGAATGAGTATGCAAATTAACCCACATCTTTGTTGGGTTAATTTACATATGCAGATACAGAACAGCTCGGGGCAGGGTGGCCACTTGTGCATGCACCAGTGCCAAGCAGCCTGTGTCCCAGGGACAGGCATCCTCAGGACCCAGGCCACTTTGAGCCTGTAGGCCAGCATGTAAGCCTGGAGCACCCAGGGTCCCAGAAAAACCCCCAGCCACACCCAGGTGTGGAGCAGCCAGGGGAGGGGCAGGAACATCCACTGCATCACTATGGCAACACGGTGGATGTTCCCACCCAGTGGCTGCTTAAGTGTGTGCTGGCGCCAAGCAGCCTGTGGCCTGGGGACAGGCATCTTTGGGAGCCAGGCCACTCTGAGCATGTAGCGTGCACGTAGGCTCAGAGCAGCTGGGGTTCCAGGACGACCCCCCTGGAATGACACTCTGGGCCTACATGTGCAGGTTCAGAATAGCCAGGGGTAGGGCAGGAACATCCTCGGAACCCAGGCGCTCAAAGCCAGCATGTGTGTAAGTGGCCAGGGGCAGAGCAGGAACATCCCCCACAGCAAGAGAGCAGACAGCATGGCCTTTCTTTCCCCTGGCCATAGCAGCGAGGGGCAAGCAGTCCCCTGCAGAGCCCCCACAGAGAGCAGTCACCAGGGCCTTGCTTGCCCCTAACTCTGGCGGCTAAGGGTAAGCAGGCCCCCACAGAGAGCAGATACCAAGGCCTGCGGTGGCATCAAGCAGACGGGTCTGCAGTGAGCAGAGAACCACGGGGAGCAGGCCTAAGCCATCTGTAGGACATCCCCTAAGGGCTCCCAGATTGGAGAAGGTACAGGTCAGGCTGAGAGACTTCCCCCCATGCACAAATTTCGTGCACTAGACTTAGAATAAGTGCCAGGCCTAGAGAGCTTCTTTAGGTCTCTTTCATGAAGATCAGAAGGAAAGATCTTATTTATTTTAAATATATGTTTATTGATTTCAGAGAGGAAGGGAAGAGAGAGAGAGAAACATCAATGATGAGAGAATCATTCATCGGCTGCCTCCTGCAACCCAGGCATGTGCCCTGACCAGGAATCGAACCATGACCTCCTGGTTCATAAGTCGATGCTCAACCACTGAGCTACACAGGCCAGGCCGGGCCAGAAAGAAAGATTTAAAATTTTTTAAGCAGTTTCACTAGTTCCATCTAAAATCTGTTCCCATCACAATACTCTGTTGGTGGGTTCCATTGGCCAGTCCAAGGCTCAGTAGCATTTTCCAGCTTTGGAGTAGGGTCAGGCATCATAGGTTACAAAGCCTCAGGGCCTTGTTGAGTCCTGTCCACTGCTCTGAGTCAGGCTGATTCCCGAGAAAGATACCGTCGTGCATGGCACTTGGCGCAGGTTCCTCCTGCCACAGGCCAGGCTCCTCCTTCCACTACCCAGTGCTGCCTGTGCCTTGCCAGGAGCCACATTCCCCACCGCGAGCCATGCTCTCTACTGTGGGGCACTACACAACACTTTCTGGCACATGAGCGTGCCCTCTCATTAACTTCTGCTGCGTGTGTTCCTTCCTTTTCGTTTTTGCTTCTGAGCACAGTTGTGTGATGTAGTCCATGCAGCTCTTAGGACGGGAAGCTGGAAGAAAACATGTGGGAGGTGAGCATTTATCTTGAACAGCACCACACCCTTTATTTGAAACACTGCACATGGTATTTTAGGTCCAGATGTTAATGCTTTAAAAATTGAATCTGAAATGCACAAATGCATATAAATATCTGAACATATTATTATTGTTTAACTTTTAACAGGTCTTGTTAAATATAAAGGATGCACTTGAAATAAGATATGTGGACATTTCTGCTACAAAATAACTGGGAAAATACATTGTCTTCAGCAGAATTTCCTACTGTATGTACCAGGGTTTCTGGGAAAAAGAGTATCTGGGGCTGTGCCACTCTGCACTCAGAGGCAGGCGACCCAGAGGGCATCTCAGAGCCAGTGAAAGTGTGCCTCCACCGGCTGGGCAGCCCTGGAGGTGGCTCTGCAGGCAGTGAGCCCTGAGTGCAGGTGCTCCCACTAACTTTCCTTGAGGCTGAACTGGAAGGCTTCTGCTGGGTCAGCTGCGGAGCTCAGGAGTATCTTTGCTGCTAAAGGCTGCAGCTCCACTGTGTGGTTTGCCTGGTTAGGAAAACCAGCAGAGAAAGCAACTCAACTCACATGTTATACTGACATCATTCTCCTCCTTCCAGACAAGATTGAGGAAATTGATGTTGTAGAAACATGGGTTGCAATATAATGAACTGTCTGTAGCTCACACACATTTCTCCTCCCCCCTCAGCTCCCACACAGCCCACTCCAGCTAGTACAGCTACTTCTCGCCATTTCACACCCGATTCAGAAGAAAAGAAGGGCAGCACTGCTGTAAAGACACGCTTCCTACAAGACCCTCCATACAAAGAACAGAACCAGCTGCAAAGCTCACTGCATCTTTTGACTCTTAGCTGGTAGAATACGTTAATTTGCATGAAGAAGCAAAAGATTGGAAGATATAAGATTCTTGCTTTACATTTACTTCTCTCTACTCGATCTTTGTCAATACTTCTCTCTCTTCATCTCTCTCTTCTTTTCTTTTAGAGTTTCAAATTTTTCTTTACATATTTTGCTTGAGGAATTGCAATAAAGTCATCCAAAAGATAAAACATATTTCTGTTTGAGTTTGTTAAGCCTTGTATTCATTTATTCAACACAAATTCACTCCATTGTGTCAAGTACTGAGCTAGGATCCAGGATACACAGAGTAAATCCAATTATTCACCACCTGCCGGAAAACTGCCACTGCTAAATCAACTCCCCACAATGACAAGGTGATATAAAGGGCTTCATTGGTAAGAGTGTCCACACAGTACTCTAGACGCAGATGGACATGCAGCAGGAGTTGGGCATGCATGTCAGCGAGGACACGGCGATAGCTGCTGGAGTCACCAGCTATATGAACTTAACTGCGACTTTTCTCCCTTTTTTTTTAACTGCTTTTCCCTTAAGATCTATAAGATGATTTCGGAAGTTAACTTTCTAGTCCTAAAAATCAAAATTTTATTTATTTATTTATTTATTTATTTATTTATTTATTTATTTATTGCTTCTCCTTAAGGACAACAAATTAGTTAGGTTCATTTTTCAAACATCAGTTCACATGGTTGACTTACTTTGGCCATACTTCTCCTGGGATGATGTTTCTTCATTATTTGACCTTGATTTGTAACTTTCTAGAGTGTATTCTGAAATTTCATTTTCTGTAAGAAAAGAAAACCAAATTATTAATTTCAGGTGCCACCGGCATCATCTACATGAGAAATGTATGTTTGAGTAACATGATGCCTGTTTCTTTACAGCAGTGGAATTAGCGTTCCTCATGTTCTTAATCATTCAACTAATCATTCTTATTGTTTGCACTAAGTCCCACAGGTATGTGCGAAGTGGTACAAGAATTGCAGAAGTCGCATGACAACAGCTGGGACTCAAATGTTATCCTTTGGGAAAGAACAATCAATAGCCCTTAAAAACTAGGAAAGAAGAGTCAATGACAGCTTCTGAAACAATACCATGGCACTTCCTGTTGTGCAGGTACACAGAGCAGCCAGCCCCTGCTTAAAATCTACTTGCAGGGTTTTGCTGGAGACACAATGAGTCCTCTGTCCCATATGTGGCTAAGTCAGCACTATCCAATAGCAGTATAGCACAAGTCTCACATGTCATTTTAAGCTTTCCAGTAGCCATGCTCAAAGAATAAAATGAAGCAGGGGAAACTGAGTTAGTAATATATTTCATTTAACTAGTAGACCCAATATATTATTATTAGATATGTTGTATTCTTGTGTACGTGTGTGTGTGTGAGTGCATGTGTGTATGTGCTGAGCCTTCAGAATGGGGTGTGTGTGTTATCCTTACAGCATATCTCAGGAAGGACTAGCCACAGGTCAGGCACTCAACAGCCATGTTGTGGCTACTGTGCTGGATGGCACAGGGCTAATAAACTACTCAGAATTAAGAGGGAATTTAGTCCAGACCCACATTTATGGAAAGAATTGAATAGATGGGTTATTCTGGATAATTTCTAAGGTCCCTTCTCGCTCTGATAGATGTTGAGTCTATGTATTTTAATAGGCATTTTTTCTATGCTAGTTATCCTATCTAATAAAAGAGTAATATGCAAATTAACCATCACTCTGCTACACCCACTACTCACCAGCCAATCAGGAATGAGTATGCAAATTAACCCAACCAGGATGGCTGCATCACGGAGCGAGCAAGAGGCTTGGGTTTCCCCAGCAATGGAGGAAGCCTAGCTTTCCACACACTCTGGCCGGTCGAGACCTCCACTCAAGGCTACAAAGTTTCAATTATAGCAGATAAATCCCAACAAAAATGGCTGTGGCCACAGAGCAAGCAGGAGGCTTGACTCTACTCAAATCTACAAAGTTTCAATTATAGAAGATAAATAAATCCCAGATACCAGCGCCTCCACTTGGGGTCACCAGGGGGCGTGGCTGGCCTGAAAACCACCACAGACCCCTTGCCCAGGCCACCTCACACCCTGAGGGAACCCCCATCCTGATCCAGGACATCCTTCAGGGCAAACCAGCTGGCCCCCTCCCATGCACCAGGCCTCTATCTTATCTAATAAAAGAGTAATATGAAAATTGACTATCACTCCAACACACAAGATGGCTGCCCCAAGGTGATCAAAGATCTTGCCCCCTGGTGGACTCAAGATGGCTGCCACAAGATGGCCAGCAGGGGAGGGGAGTTGGGAGGGACCAGGCCTGCAAGGAAGGGCAGTTGGGGTCGATCAAGCCTGCAGCAGAGGGCAGTTAGGGGTGACCAGGCTGGCAGAGGAGGGAAGTTGGGGGAGGGGGAGCAGGCCTGCAGAAGAGGGCAGTTAGGGGTGACCAGGCCTGCAGGGGAGGGCAATTAGGGGCAAACAGGCTGGCAGGGGAGTAGCTAGGCAGCAATCAGGCTGTCAGGGGAGTGGTTAGGGGGTGATCAGTCTGGCAGGCAGAAGCAGTTAGGGGCAATCAGGGAGGCAGGCAGGTGAGCAGTTGGGAGCCAGCTGTCCTGGATTGTGAGAGGGATGTCTGACTGCCCACCTCAATCCTACCTCAATCGGGCCTATATGGGCAGTTGGACAGCCCTCAAGGGGTCCCAGATTGGAGAGGGTGCAGGCTGTGCTAAGGAACACTACTCCCACGTGCACAAATTTCATGCACCTGGCCTCTAGTCTACATATGTAAAAGTCTAATATGCTAAGTGTCCATCCAAACAGTAGCTATGATGCACACTAACAACCAGGGGGCAGATGCTCAATGCAGGGGCTACTGAGAAGCAGTGACTTGTCAGCGCTGGTTCTCGATTCTCAGGTGACACACCCTGAAACCAGAGAGGAGAGAGCCCGATTCCTTAGAGGCCATGTGATTCCACCTTCAGCCATGGGTTATGTTGTTGCTAGGGCACTGTTGACCCGAATCTGGTTTACTGCCCACTTGCATTTGTGTTCCATACCCTGTATGACAGCAACTTTGTAGAGTGCCCTCTTGCACCCCAGGACCCTTTGAGGGATGTCAGAGAGCCACTTTCACCCTAATCCCTGCAGACCAGGCTGAGGGTTCCCACCTGCTAGAGGGTCCCTGCTCACTCAGCAAATGCCCTTTGAGCCACAGCACCACCTCAGAAGCAGCCAGCTGGGGAGGGACCACAAGGAGGCTGGCGCCAGGACGTGTCCTGCCCATCTTGCCCAGTCCTGCCCCACCAGTTACTTCTAATTAATTTCCTTTCAATGTGCACAAATCTGTGCATCAGGTCACTAGTATAATATATTTTTTGTTTCCAATAACTTTTTAATCAGAATGCTTAGGGGAAAAATGCTAACATATGATTGAGAGAGGTTGAGTGCATTCTTTCGAAATGGGACTGAAGTTTGATTGCCCACTCCTAGAACTCTTTGAGAGGAAGGCCTGGTCTCTCCTGTTGACAGATGTATCCCCAGTGCTTGGTACACAAAAGCTGCTCAGTGAATACTTATTGCATGGATGGACTGACAGATAGAGGGATGGATGGATGAACAAATGGATGGATGGATGATCTCTCTTTTTTGTTTTCTTTTTTTGTGTGTGTGTGTGAATGGACACTTTTATAACATAATTCCAGTTCCTGGAGCTTCTCTAATTTCTCTTGGTTTTATACTCTTTCGCTATAGTTCCTGAAGATTCAAATTCTCTGCCTACTCTAAAACAAACAGTTGCTTATTTAAGTGACAACACCTCAGATAACAGAAAAGCTCTGACTGACAGACTTCCCCTGTTGCAACCCATTGTTTCAGCATCTTGTGCTTTCATCTGCTCTTGGCAGCTCACCTTTCTTCCAGATCACGTGTGCTTTCCGAAGCTTCATTAGGAAAAGCTGGACGATGATGAAGAGAATTAAAATGAGGAAGGACATGAGTGTGAGCAGCAGTATGCCGCTTTTCTTCCTCACCAATCCGTCATACTGAGGATGTGCGCCTATAAGTAAAATGAATGGATTTTAGATAGTTTGAAGGTAGGCTAATAGGGAGATGAAGAGCTTTAACCTGAAAATTCAGATTCATACTATTTACTCTCTGAAAGCAATAATATAAACAAAGTAACTTTGTGGGATAATTTAGAAAAAATGTTTAATTTATATAGATATTTAACTAGTTATTTTTCATTTCTAGGGAAAACATGAGAATATTGACTTAAATGATAGTTGGGATTCAAATTAGCTGTAAGGAATAATTTTTTTAGTAAGTGTGGTTTAGCAAGAGAGATTGTTAATTAAAAAAAAAACTATGCAGAGGGGAACACCAAGATGGTGGCATAAGCAAACACCTATTGTTCTGCCCCGCGCAACGATTTAAAAACTACAACATAACAGCAGAACAGACAAGCACCGAGAATCGCCAGAAAGCTGGCTGAATGTAAACTCCACTAATAGGAGCAAAGGTGGGACACAGACTCAGGACCCGCGGGAGCGCAGCCTTTCAGACGGAAAGAGGTTAGGAGCCGCCCTGGTCGCGCGCACGCGAGGGCTGGGGCTGGAGCAGGGACCGGCCGGATTTCGCCCACGAAGAAGGGCGGAGGCGTCTCACTGCCCAGATTTCCTGAGCCGGGCGAGGTCCGAGATCCAGGGTAGGAGAGGTCCCCCTGCACAGATTACCCGGAACTGGGCGCGGTCCGAGGTCCGGAGGACGCACCCTGGAAGCGGGGCTCGGTGCGCAAACCCGCGACTTGCCCCCTGGAAACTTGGTTCCGGAAACCATCTATTTTACAGCCCTGGGCTGGACTTTTGGTGTGCAGGCACGTTTGGGGAAAGGCAGAGTTGTCTGGCAAAGGGAAGAGACTAGCGGCTTTCTCTTGGAGGAGTCTGCAGCCATCCCCATCCAACAGAGACCCGCGCATGAGCACCGCATAGGACCCAGCTGCCGCCACCACCGCTGCCGCTGCGCGCAGCCCAGAGACTCCGCCCATCCAATCTGAACACAGTCTCCCTTCACAGCCAATTGGCCTGGAGGTCAAACCCTCCTAGGGCTAACAACAAAAACCTGGGTTTAAATTCAAAAACACTGAATACAACCCATAAAGGATTGCAGTAAGAATACCCACCTCAGGTAACCGGGGAGACTGAGCCACTGTCCCTTTGAGGATATCCACCACATAAAGCAACCACCATGCAGAGATATGGAAAGAAATCAGGTGTGAAAGAAATGGAGGAGAAAAGGCGACAAGACATAGAGTTCAAAACCACGGTTATAAGGCTTTTCAAGAGGCTCCTACAAAAGGCCGATCAAATTAATGAGAATTACCAGGAAATAAACAAGACCAATGAATGATACTTACAAGCAAATGAATGAGACCCTCAGGGAAATGAACAAGACCTCTGAGGATACGAACCAGACCCTCACAGATAAAAAAAGGACCAACTAGAAATCAAGCATACACAGACTGAAATAAAAAATATTACACAAAGTCCTAAAAGCAGTCCAGAGGGCCACAAGAACCAAGTCAAAGATTTGAAATACAAAGAAGCAAAATCCACTCAGCTGGAAAAGCAAGAAACAAAAAGAATTCAGATAATTGAAGATAGCGTAAGGGGCCTCTGGGACAACCTCAAGCAAGCTAACATCCGAATTATTGGGGTGCCAGAAAAAGAGAGAGAGCAAGTTAATGAAAACCTACTTGAAGAAATAGTGACTGAAAACTTTCCCCACCTGGTGAAAGAAACTGACTTAAAAGCCCAAGAAGTACACAGAACCCCAAAATATAGGAATCTAAAGAGGACCACACCAAGACATATCATAATTAAAATGCCAAGAGCAAAAGACAAAGAGAGAATATTAAAAGCAGCTAGAGAAAAACAGTTGGTTACCTACAGGGGAGCACCCATACGATTGTCAGCGGATTTCTCAACAGAAACGATGCAGGCCAGACGCGAGTGGCAAGAAATATTCAAAATAATGAAGAGCAAGAATCTACAACCAAGATTACTCTATCCAGCAAAGCTATCATTCAGAATCGAGGATCAGATAAAGTGCTTCGCAGATAAGAAAAAGCTAAAGGAGTTCATCACCACCAAACCAGTATTATATGAAATGCTGAAAGATATTCTTTAAGAAGAGGAAGAAGAAAAAGGTAAAAATATAAATTATGAACAACAAATATACATCTATCAACAAATGATCATAAAAATCAAGTGAACTGATAGGCTGATGAACAAGATAAACTGGTGACTATAACAGAAACATGGACATAGAGAGGGAATGGACTGACAATTTTTGGGGAGAAAAGGGTTGTGGGAAGTGCAGCAAGAGATTGGACAAAAATCTTGCAACAATGGGAGAGGACATTGGGGAGGGGGAGGTGAGGGCGGAGGGTGGGATAGGTACAGGGGGGAGGGAAGATATAGGGGGATAAAAAAGGGGAAACAATGTAATTAATAAACTGAACAATAAAAAAAATAAAAATTAAAAAAAAACTATGCAAATAAAATGAATATTTATTTATTTTGATGAGGGTGAATGAGGTCTTACATGAAGGCATTTGGAAATAAACTCGATTAACCAGTACAGGTCTTTCACAAACCTAGAATTCTGATTCCATGGGCTCTAGCTTTGCTCAATGTCCTGGTCCCCTCAACCCAACCAACAAGCAATAGGGAGTGCAGGCTCTGTGCGGAACTCCCTGGGGCTGCAGCAGGCACACCCCTATAATTCAGGGATACAATAACGGTTTTAATGTTGTGTATTGACTGCTTTGCGGCAGGACTTTGTAGAATTTAATTAAGTTTTCTAGAACTCCACCGGCCTACAGTTGTAAACAAATAGATTAATAAAAACAAAAAGAAGTAAGCCACCTATGCCTAAACTTAGATCCTCACGTGTCACTATTATACTGTGTTTAGGGGTTCAGTCAGGAAAGTTCCAGTGAAGAAACTGACATTGAAAAGGGTTCAGGAGAGGAGTGAAGAGGTCTTTCCTTTCATTGAGGCAAGTTAGGTTAAGCGAGGGCAGGGTGATCTAAGTGAGATTTTTTCAGAAAAATGTATTCTTATCAGGACTTTACAGAGACAGAGCTACAGACGACAGAGGCAGAGTGCACTCCATGGAGGGGGAGGTTTAAGGCTCACTTTCAGGAGCCACGGAAGTTCCTGAACACAGGTGTGAAAAGTGCGAAGGATGTTTGGATGGTAGGTGATCACAACGGATGATAGAAGGAAAGCTGAAGTTGTAATACTGCATGCAGGAGATGATAAGGGTCAGGATCAAAATACCTGAAAGAAATGATTCAAAATCCTTGGACTCAAAAGTCCCTGATTGCATATGTATGTGTATACACAGATATGGGTGTGCACACACACATGCATACACACATGCACACACATACACATGCACAGACAGTAGTGAAGGAGGACACTCTGGTTTGGGCCTGAATGACACTTTAGACAAGCTGGTTTTGTGGGAACATAAGTTGTTCAGTTGTTAGCAATGTTGAATTTGAGGTGTTGGCAGAAAATTCAGTTTGAGAAATATAAGAAATGGGATGAAACAGGGACTAATGTTCAGGAGAATGTTCTGAAAATACAAGTATGAAATCTCCTGCCTGGTGGCAACAGGAACAGTCTTAACACTTTAAGTTTTAAGGAAAGAACCAAGAGTTGGGGAGTCAAATCAAAAGCATGTCTATGTACAGGAAGTGACGGGAGGGAGGAAAGTTAGCTAATGGGCACAGGAGTGGCAGCAAATGCAATCGACCAGGGAGGCAGGAGGCAGCGAAGTCAGGGAGCAGTGATGTAAGCAACAGAAAGGTCAACAGGAATGAGAATTGAAGAAACTTTTGGATTTATTGATTAAGTGGTTAAAATGTCAAGTATTTATTCTAAAGTGGTGGGACACTTACCAGTGGTCAAGTCAGGGTCTTGAGTGATTTGTTCTTCCTCTTCCTTGTCCGTCACTGATGTACTAAAATCTTCCATCGCTGCAGCTAAGGGAGAGAAACATAGGACATATGCCTCCGACTGTGTAGGTAGAGTGTGTATATCCACACAAGGTCATCCAAAAGCAGCAAGCAGCTTTGGCAACCAAATTTAGTGATGCTCACTAAAAACAATGAGGTCACTTCTGAATGACAGATATCTTCCCAAAATAGTTGTGAATGGTCTGGCTTACTTTGCCTTATTTTTTTAAGGTTGTTTATTGAACATTTACTTTGTACCAGGCCTTAGACTGAGCGAGTTACTTCGTACCACAGGTCTGGGCCAGCGGAGTTCTTGAAACTTAAATAAAATGTCAAAAGTCCTGCAGCAAAGCAGGGGCAGAGTCAATGCTGAAAGTCAGAACCCAACATTAAAACCGTTATTGTTTACTCTCTTCCTGAACCAGGTCTATTAGTGAGAAGGTCCTTAGGATACTTTAGGTGACACATGGACAGTGAGGAGGCATCAGAGCTCTATGGATAGGAAACCTGCAGCCCCAATGCACAAAGCCATGACTTTATATTAAAAGTAGGCTCAGCAGTCATTCATACCTATGTGTGTGCCCCCGCATCCCTCAGAAGTGGGATGTACCAGGATGCCTTTGCTAGGAAAGACAATTTATAAAATCTTTTCCTGATTTTGTTGTTTATCCTCCCTATGTTTTTCCCATTGTAATATCTGGCTCTTTAGCCCATTTTACAAGGGGAATGAAACTAACTACTCTTCTACTGAAAATGGCTATTGTTAACAGCAATAAAACTGTAAAACTTGAAAACTGAAAGGAGTTTTAGAAACCATACTTTTTATTTTTTTAATCTTTATTGTTCAGTTTATTAATTACATTGTTCCCTTTTTTTCTCCCTAAAGCTCCCCTCCACCTGGTACCCATCCCACCTCCACTGTCCTCTCCCATAGTTGCAGATTTTTGTCCAGTCTCTTGCTGCACTTCCCACACACCTTTTCTCCCCAAGAATTGTCAGTCCATTCCCTATGTCCGTGATTCTGTTACATTCACCAGTTCATCCTGTTCATCAGCTTGTTAATTCACTTGATTTTTAGATTCATTTGTTGATAGATGTGTATTTGTTGTTCATAATTTACACTTTTATCTTTTTCTTCTTCTTCTTTTTAAAGAATATCTTTCAGCATTTCATATAATATTGGTTTGGTGGTAATGAACTCCTTTAGCTTTTTCTTATCTGCGAAGCACTTTATCTGACCTTCAATTCTGAATGATGGCTTTGCTGGATAGAGTAATCTTGGTTGTAGATTCTTGCTATTCATCACTTTGAATATTTCTTGCCACTCCCGTCTGGCCTGCATCCTTTCTGTGGAGAAATCCGCTGACAGTCGTATGGGTACTCCCTTATAGGTAACTAACTGTTTTTCTCTTGCTGCTTTTAATATTCTCTCTTTGTCTTTTGCTCTTGGCATTTTAATTATGATGTGCCTTGGTGTGGTCCTCTTAGAGTTCCTATATATTGGGGTTCAGTGTGCTTCTTGGACTCCTAAGTCAATTTCTTTCACCAGGTGTGGGAAGTTTTCAGTCACTATTTCTTCAAATAGGTTTTCATTGTCTTGCTCTCTCTCTCTTTTCTGGCACCCCTATAATTCGGATGTTGGTATGCCTGAGGTTGTCCCAGAGGCCCTTTACACTATCTTGAATTTTTTGGATTCTTTTCGTTTCTTGCTTTTTCAGCTGAGTGGATTTTACCTCTTTGTATTTCAAATCTTTAACTTGGTTCTTGGGGTGCTCTAGAGTACTTTTAGATCTTTGTATAATATTTTTTATTTCAGTCAGTGTATGCTTAATTTCTGGTTGGTCCTTTTTCATATCCTTCAGAGTCTCATTCATATTCTTGTAGGTCTCATTCATTTCCTTGTCGGTCTTGTTCATTTCCTTGAAGGTCTCATTCATATCCTTGAGGGTCTCATTCATTTCCTTGTAGGTCTTGCTTATTTCCTTATAGGCCTCGACCTTTTCTAGGAGCCTCTTGAAAAGCCCTATAACCATGGTTTTGAATTCCATGTCCAGTCGTTTTTTTCCCTCCATTTCTTTCACATCTGATTTCTTTCCATGTCTCTGCATGGTGGCTACTTCCCTGAGTTGGTCAATTAGCTTTGTGTGGTAGACTTCCTACTCAGGACAGTGGCTCAACCTCCCCAGTTACCTGAGGTGGATATGGGTTGCACAGTCTTGCTTAGGTTAAGCTCAGGTTAATCGTTTTTAGCACTTGGAGGGGTTGACCTCCAGGCCAATTGTCTGTGATGTTCAGCTGTGCTCAGGTTGGATGGGCGGAGTCTCCGGGCCAAGCAGACAGCGTTAGCTCCGCCCTATGCAGCCCCAGGGTCTCTGAGAGAGAGCCGCTGCCAAGCACCACCAGCGGCCGGAGAATTCAGCCTCTCCCCAAATGAGTCTGCACACCCAATGTCTCACCCAAGGTCGCAAAACAATGCTGTCTGACGGTTTTCTGAATGAAAGAGCAAATCACAAGTGCTCTCTGCATGGTCACGCAGCTGCACTGTTCCCAAGCTCACATGCACTCCGCACAAGCTCGCCTTCTCTACAAGCTGGCACACCCCTGCAGCACCCGAGCTTCGGCGTGCCCTCCCACTGTCCAGTTTTTACCCCGTGTGATAGTGGGTTCCCTGGACTTTGCCCAGAGCTAGAGAATCAGTCCAGTGGGACGTCTTTGTCTCCCCCATTCAAGAAAACTGGCTGGTTTTCAGCCGCCCACCCTATCCGCTGGTGCACACACTTCTCCAAGTCTCTGACTCCGTGTGTATCTTCAACGTTGTCCGCCACTGCTCCTCGGAGTCACAGTGTCTTATCTTCACTTTTATTTGTGGAATTTTCACTCAGCCAGCTTTCCGGTGATTTTGGATGGTGTTTGTTCTTTTGTTAAGTTGTAGTTTTGAAATTGCTGTGTATGGCGGCAAGATAGGTGTTTTACCTATGCCGCCATCTTGGTTCTCCTCTAGAAACCATATTTTTAAACTCTTATGTTATATATTAGTGGCCTGGTGCATGGAATTCGTGCATGGAGGCTAGTGTCCCTCAACCTGGCCTGCACCCTCTTGCAATCTAGTACCACTGGCTCCTAACTGCTCACTGCCTGCCTGCCTGATCACCCCTAACCACTCTGCCTACTTGCCCCCAAATGCCTCCCCTTGTTGGCTTGATTGCCCTTAACTGCCCCCCACACACCTGCTCACCCCTACTGCCCCCCCTGCAAGCTAGATTGCATCCAATTGCCCCCCTGCCATCCTGCTCACCCCCAACTGCTGCTCCTGCTGGCCTGCTTGCCCCCAACTGGCCCCCCACCAGCCTGATCACCCCCAACTGCCCTCCCCTCCTAGCCTGATCACCCGTAACTGCCTCTGCCTCAGCCCTGTCACATGGCTTTGTCTAGAAGGACATCCAGAAGGTCTCCTGGAAGGTTTCCCGGTATAATTAGCATATTACTCTTTTATTAGTATCAATGAAAAGGCAGAGCAGACAACTAGATTCTAAACATTTGTAAAAATATTGGCTTATGAAGCAAATGATGTGGCTGTTCCACTTCATATTTGCAATTTCCATTCTCCTTCAAAAAACTATATAGCACATAGTGTTATTTATCAGTTTAAAACTTCCAAATATTTATTTTTAAATATGATTCAAGATAAGCAATTTTTTAAGTTTGATCTGATACTCAGAAGTATGCACATGATGATGCTATGAGAGCAATTATCCCACCAAATCACACTGTTACAAATGCCTCTGAAGAGACTCACAGCCTCTCTGGGTAAGACTCACAGTGGCGCTCAGGGCACCACGCCGGCCACCTGAATCCTGCCTGCAGTGGTTGTTATGCACTTTCTCAGTGCTGGCTGTTACCAGAGGCTAAGCTGAGTGAAATAAAACATAACTTAAATATGTGATCATTGTCCAGAGTTCACCATCGAGTGGGCTTGCTGTCTGCAAGCTATAATGTAGGCTTTCTACTTACTTCTGCATTTATAGTTCAATTTTGTCATTAAAACTATCTGAGTTTTGACAACCAAGTAATTGACAAACTTTCAATGGTGACTTTGTTATTTGATGATAAAAAACATCAAATCTCCAGATCCTGCTTCTTTGCTCTTTGTTTTTTGTCTATTCTAGATGGGAAAACAAAGAAATGAGTCTCCACAGTGGACATGCAAATGTCACAAGTGAGAGAGAGAGAGAGAGAGAGAGAGAGAGAGAGAGAGAGAGAGAACGCTTACAAGTTACCAGGTACTCTGAACCCTCAATGGTTAACTGTGGCACTTCTCCAGTCACCACAAAGCTGAAGGGAGTCCTGAATGGTCTTGTTACAAAACAAACAAACACACACAAAAAACCACATGTTCTTAAAACATAATTGGAAAACCAAGTTCCCACAGAGGCAGGATTTTTTTTTTTAAAGTTTGAATGATTTCCACACTTACCAGTGCTAGTTACCTGCAGGGCATCTCGAGAGGACGGAGAGCTTCTCCCCAGGGCATCTGAGGCCGTCTCCTGATGGGTAACTGAAAAAGGGGGAAAACAAAATTCTGCCACTAGGAAGACCAATCCTGCCCATAGTGAATCGGGTGGAGGATGTGTTCTCCTGCTACCTGCTCGAGGAAGTTTTGCAGAAGCCTCAGAGCTGTTGCTTTGTAGCTCATGGCTGGTGTGTGGCCTTGTGGCTCCCGCTGCCTGGCTGACCAGCTCCCTGACTTCGGAATGCAGCCTGTGACCTCTGGGGAGGAGCATCTGGCATCCCAGGCAAAGGGTCTCCGCCTTCTCTACTTATCTCTTCCTGCCGACCCCCTGCCTGTCCATCATTTACCCACTCACATATCTAACCACTCGCTGTTAGGTGGCTTTGGATCAGGCTCAGACTTGCTTGTTGCTGAGTGAATTTGAACAAGATGCCTAATGTTTTGAATGCTCAGTTTCTTAATACTTATAATCTGAAGATACTAAGTGCATTTACCTCTTGGCGTTTTTTGTGAGAATTAATTCATGCCACATGTTTAGCACTATGCTGGCTATTTATTAAGCACAATGCTTATTAAATGGTAATTTGTATAATATAAAACAGTATCTAGAAATGTTTCCAGAGATTCCGCTTAGTACAGCTTTGAGCTGTCTATAAATAGGCTTGCACCCAAAGAGCGTATTAACAGGTATCTGTTAACTTGCAAATACTGATAGGTGACAAGGGTTATGTCCCTATGAAATCTATGAGCACTTCATTTAATCAAAGGGTTCCCTGGTTTTAGTGTCTTCTTGTTTTAATTAAACATTAACATTTTTTAAAAAACTGGTTTAAAAAAAAAAAAAAGCCTGAATTGCATACAAGGGCGTCAAGAAAAGGAAGAAGAAGCACTAAAGAAACATGAGAAATAGTGACATGGACTGAAGGTAAAATGAACTCAATGACCATACGTGGGAGCAGCTCTAGAGTTAAGCCCTGGATTGACCTTTTGGCAAAGCCACAAACAAGTTCCAGCTCAGAGGGCAGAGCTCTCTTAGCATAATTAAGCTTAACCTTATAGTGCTCCCTAGGCTGTGGGAGGCGCAGCACGTGCTGCCCAAACAAGTGAAACTCAAGAACATTGTAACTATGGTGACCACTACCTTGCAGCTGTTGCGCTCTCCTCTCTCCCTTCTAAGGTTCTGCTCTGCGGGTGCTCTGGTTTAAGAATGTGCATTTCTTTCAGGAGCATCAGACACATCAAGTCTCCCTTCACCATAGTGACCTCCCAACCGCGCCTGCCCTGTGCTCACTCCACCTAAGGGGGAGGCGGAATGTTTGCCTCAGGTCACAGCCCCACCGCAGGCTGTGGGTCAGAGTCTCCCTAAGACCGCTGCCTCCAGGAGCGCTCGCGTTTTGATGAAAGCGACGGTGGGAGCGGTGGCGCGGCGGTGAGCAAGGGGCCTTTCCCGCGCACTGCCTTCCGAGGACCCCAGAGGACGCTCAGCAGCGCGGCGCAGGCCCCGCCCCCTGGCCCGGGCGGCCGGAAGCTCCCAGCGGGACTGCGCAGGCGCCCCGCGCTGTGCTCAGAGGCTGCTTCTGGGCTCCAAAGGTTCTCTGTGGGTGAGGACACTTCCCGCTTACCGCGGACTCGAAACCAGAGACTCTGAAAGTGAAAGCACCTCCTCTTCCGCTTAATATTTGATGTTTTGTTGATTTTGGGCATCTTGTTTTGCTCAGAATATTAACATGATTAAACTAATATCTTCAAAACCAGTTTTAACAAAATACATCGAAAGAATAATCATGATCATGTCCCCAAGTGAGTGCTTCATATTCACGTAAAACGATACAGACAAGCTTAAACGTGTTTCAGTTAATATTGTCTCCTTTTTTTGGGTCAAATGTAAAGGTGCGGTGTGGTCCATGTGACCTCTCCTGGACCGGGCTGCAGGGCAGTGAGCGCGGTCCGGGCCGCCGGCTCCGAGAGCCCGCTGGCCCTGTGAGCGGAGCGGGGCGGGGCGGCTCCCGGCTAGGGCGGGGGCGGGGCGGGGGCACGACTCCCCGCGGAGGCGGGGTGGGGCGGGGCGGGGGGGCGCGGCTCCCAGGGGGTCGGAGGGACGGGGGCGGGCGGGGCGAGGGGAGGGGGGGGGGAGGGGCGGGAAGAGTTGCCCAGCTGCAGAAGATCCCATCATTGGGAGAACTTGCTGTTAAGGGGGCTTTGCTGACAGGCGCTGTCCTCTGTTGTTTCATTGTGTGTGATAGCATAATACTGAGGAAAATCTAAAATGATGGCAGACATCAGTTCTTACCCAAATCTTCGATCCGGAAAGAGACCACCAGCCTCCTTTCGCGGAGGCCCTGGTGGCGCACCACGCAGTCCATTGAGGACGTCCCGCGGCGCACGGGGACCCTGAGAGTGCTACTGCTGTTCCAGGCCCCTTGGGCTCTGTCAAAGGCGTGCGAGGTGTTCCCTGCGGGCAACAGGCTCTGGTGAGGCCAGGCCCTGGCTGTTTGCGGTTCCTGGTGGGTGTGGCCTGCAGAAACCAGGGCCTGGCCATCTTGCCGGCATGGTAGACACCCGTCCTCGCTCTGACCGCAGACAGCGCCTGCGTGTGCTTGGCCTGGTCACAAAGGCAGGCGGGGAACACAGCGGAGAAGTTCCTGTGGACCCGCCCCTACTGACAACCCCACGGCCCCGCCACGCCTGCGCTGGAGCAGCTTGGCGCCGCTGGAAATAGGGGGACACGAGCCTTCTGACCCAATAAACCAGCAGCAGACGCAGTGCCTGAAGAATCCTGATTCTGTAAAACCACGTGTAATGCTGCTGAAATATAAACAAGCTATACACGTTTCTAAGCATGACAATTATCCGCTTCCATCAGAAGGCTTGAAGTTTAGATTCTTCGTTACATAATTATTTACCTTCATTGAGGATATGACGCTCTTCTACGCTGTAAATGGGCTTTCAGTGTTACACCTACTAGAAAGTGTATGCTCACATTTTGTGTTTTCCTCCTAATAAAAGAATAACATGCAAATGTGACCATATCTTGGCTCCTGATTGGCTATGCTACCAGCCAATCAGGAGCAGGGGGTGTGGCCAGCAGGCATGGGCATAGGTATGGGCATAGGCATGGGCATAAGCATGGGCATAGGCAGGTGTGTGGCCAGCAGACAGGAGGCAAGGCTGGCAGGGTTGTGGCCACAGTGCTGTGAAAGCAACCACCACCCTATAAACTTTCCCCACAGGGTATTTAAGGGCTGGCCCTCCTTTCAGTTACTGTGACTTAGTCACATGCAAATGAGCACCCAGGGCACCTTGGGTAATGAGGCCAGGTGTGAGGCAGGGCTGTGAGCCAAGCAGCAGTTTGGGTCCATGCCCAGCACCCTGCGGATACCCTGGTGGCCCTAGGTGTGAGGCCCAGGGGTCCCTGCATGCCACCCAGCCCAGAGCCCATGATGAGGTTGGCTGGTTGCCGGCCTTTCCTCTGCTGCACGGGGCGGAGGGGTAGTCCCTTGCACTCGGTTCCGGGCATCCCCAGCTGGCTGCACAGGGGCCTGGGAGTGGAGGTGTGGTCCCAGGCAGGTGTTCCACTGCTGCAGGGGCTACAGAGTGGAGGGGTGCATGCATTTTGCTGCTCTGCAGTCCGTGAAGTGGAGGGATGAGGTCCAGGGAACAGAGGGGCGGGGACTCGAGGGACCACCTGTCCCGGGCGGTCCTGGTGGTACCAGGCCCCCATTTCGCCACTCCCCCATTCCTTTGCTCTGCGGGGCCCAAGAAGCTGAGAAGAAGGTGAAGAAAAAGCTGTCCAAAGTTAGGAAGGTGCTGGGGAGGAGCAAGCAACCAAGAAGAAAGATTGAGCCTCCCTTTTCTTAATTATTTCAAGAATAATCCCCCAATAATCAACCCCATCACCAACCCAGCAGTTGAGTCCCCGATAGTATATAAAGTCGGATATTAAATGTTAGGCTATGACTTTTCTCCTTATACAGAGTATCAATTTGCTTTCAGAGTGGCTTCCAGGCTTGCTGCTAGCCTGTGCATGGTCTATGTTATGAGTTCAGGATCTATGACAATGTGAATAATTCAGATGTTTGCAATAAAAACACATGAATACACAAATTCACTAATGTTAATGTTAAAATTCATGAAAAAAATAGTCCTTTGAATCTTTGGTGGTTAGAAATTAAAGACCTCAAATTATGTGCAATAAACAGTAAATAGTTACACTGAATGGCAAAAAAAAAAAAAAAAAAAAAAAAAAAAGAATACATTAGGGGCCAGGAAATGTTCAAAGACCTGGGAACCATTCCCAGATCAGGAAAGGAAGTCACAGGGTGTATATTATTGCTACAAATACTGTATTTCCTACTACTTACAACATATACAATATAATGTATTAGATGCCTTCCTGTCTCATGATGTATGTATTCTCATAGGTAATATTCGTAGATATGTTATAGTTATGGCAGTATATCATATCCTATCTATATTCATAAGAGGGTAATATGCTAATTAGATCATGATACATTCCAGATGTCCTTCCGGACAAAGCCATGGTGGTGGGGCAGAGGCAGAGGTGGTTATGGGTGATCAAGCCAGGAGGGGAGGGCAGTTGGGGGTGATCAGGTTGGCAGGGGGGTGCAGTTGGGGGCAAGCAAGCCAGCAGGTAGAGTGGTTAGGGGAGATCAAGGAGGCAGGCAGGTGAGCAGTTAGGAGCCAGTAATCCTGGATTGTGAGGGGGTTGTCCAACTGCCAGTTTAAGCCCGATCCCACAGGGGTTCCAGATTAGAGAGGATGCAGGCCAGGCTAAGGGGACACCCCCCCACACCCTTGTGCATGAATTTCGTGCACCGGGCCACTAGTAGTTTATAAAGTTTTGTCAAATTTTAAGATGCTATAATATTACGTTTTAGATTTCTACCTTGCTTTGCACAAAACATGTTACAATGTTATTTGTGATTAGCCTTTCAAGATTAAAACATAATAGTGATTGGGTATAAGGACTGGATAATTAATTATTGAATGAGGTTTTCTGGCAACTCCTACCATCAGAGGGTGCCAGACTACTCATAGAATCCTTCGGAAATTGAGGAGCCAAGGGTATGTACTCACCAGGAAGCTCTCTGTGGTTCCCCAGCCGCCAGGTTATCTGTGGAGGTGGCCTGCTTCTCACTGTGGAGCATGTCAGTGCCACATGCTCTTCCCTGTTTTGCATTCTGATGACAGAAACTTCCAAGGTTGACTTGAGAGGAGTTGCTAGGGAAAAAAAAAAAAAAGAGTTTTCTGTGCTGAATTAGCTGGTTTGCATGCATATCTTAGGAAGCCTGGAGCCTGCTCATGCAGGAGTCACGGAGGGTCTGGTCTGAGTCATGGCATATTTTCTACCTGACCTTTGCTAGAACAGAGCTAAGAGTTTCCTGTGCCTGTGCAGCTACTTGGCGATAGTCAGATGGTTGCTACCAGCCTGTGATTAGTCCCTGGGAATCCCCAGACTGACTATCTTACAAAAGCAATGTTTCACATTTGATTTATGACTGTTTTGATTGGTTGAGCACTAGGTGAGGAATAGAGACCTGAATTCTAGCTCCACCTTTGTCACCAACTAGTTAAAAGAATTTGGGTTAGTCCTCCGATTTTGTGGTTTGTGAGTTTCCTGGTCTGTGACATGAAGAAGTTGGGTTATAAGTTGGCTGTTTAAGCCCTAAATTTCCTGAGTCTATGACTCACTTCACCATAAGTTACTTCTGCTCTCTTCCAACATCAAAGGTATGTGTCTTACAAAGGGGTCCTTGATCTTCTTCCTGCTCCTACCTTGGACACACTTTGTAGTTAGACTCTCGCTCTCCCCATTCTACTTCATTCTTTGGTCCAGACTGGCATTCTTCACATTCATTTCCTCATCCACTTGCCATTCAGGCGTTGGGCAGCCAGCGCCAAGCGTGGCTCGATGTGTTAGATGCCAAACTAGTAGTCTAGTGATAGACTTCCCTCCAAACTGTTCATGATCAGATCATGTAGGGGAAAAGGATCATGTTCAAGTGCAATGACAGAGGTGTGCACAGGTGCTGTGACTGCCAGGAGGACATACAGGCAGCCTGAGCAGAGTGCTGTGTGTGGCCAATGAGGGGACAAGGCCCTGGGCTGAGCACATGGGTCTGCCCAGCAACCCCCCCTTACCTAACACTTTGTCACCATGCTATTGCTTTATGGAAGGCACTACACCATACTAATTCAGTAAGAGGAGGTATGATATGGGGAATCGTAATTGAACTCTTCTGCCACAGAAAAAGCCAGCATGTAAAGATAGTGGACTTGAGCATGACAAAACTGACATCCCTGAGCAGAGCCAGGTCTGGTGAGTCAGGAGGCTGTCACTGCTCCTTGAGTCTCTCCCTTCACCCTCCACCCCCACCCCAGGCAAGAAAGAGGAAATGGCTTTGGCAGAGGATGTGAGCAGTTACACCTGACACCATTGCTGTCATAATGCTCTCCTTTCTTGACACACACATTTGCCCTCTGGAACTAGTGTGCCAGTGCCTTGTGAACAGGGGTTATGCCTGGTTTGCCTCTGATTCCCTAGAGCCTAGTCTTAGGTCATCAAATATTAACTCTTTTTTTTAGTTCCCTGGAAAGGAAACTTAGTTGAGTCCAAAGACAAATTTCATGAATTCACATTTTAATCTAAGGGCTTGCAACTCAAAACATTTCCTTCCCTTCTGTTTCCTTCTAACAAAAGATGGCACAGGTGCCCAGGTCATAGCAGGAGGGAATCTTTTAAAACTAAAATGTTAAGTCCAGAAATGACCTGTAATGTTCCTGCGCACCCCGCTCCCTCCGGGCGCCCCTCTGTGAGGCACTCACCCAGCACCACCACTTTCATTGTCTTTGTGCTCACGGAGCTGCTGTAATGTAAACACCTGTACACGCCTTCATCGTGGGGGGTCACATCGGCCACACGAATGGAGAGCTCACTGGGGGAGTGATGAAGAAGCTGGTATTTGATATTTTTTAAAGCTGTATGGGGTGGGAAGGTGGGAGAGCATGTTATGAGGAAAAGTACCAGATGAATACAGACAATTGGTGGATTGATTATTAGCAGGAATAGCTCTCAATTTCCACACTTTAAAGGAACAAATATCGCATCTTGGATTGAGTTGGTTTACAAATTCTAGTGTTACCAGCTGGATGCCTCTCCATAGTTTGAAATGAGAGTAGGAAATAAAATATGCCAATCGTGGTATCTGTAAAATAAACCATTTATTTGCTTTATTTCTGTTTTTAGGAAATTAAGAATACTATGCTGGGCCGAAACCGGTTTGGCTCAGTGGATAGAGCGTCGGCCTGTGGACTGAAAGGTCCCAGGTTCAATTCCGGTCAAGAGCATGTACCTTGGTTGCGGGCACATTCCCAGTAGGAGGTGTGCAAGAGGCAGCTGATCAATGTTTCTGACTTTCTATCCCTTTCCTTTCCTCTCTGTGAAAAATCAATAAAATATATATATATTTTAAAAAAGAATACTATGCTGGTGGAAGGTTCGGTGAGAGGAGAATTTCAAAGAATTTTAGACATTACATTGTGCAAAACAACCCACTAGCCCTAGCTGGTGTGACTCAGTTGTTTGGGCATTGTCCCATAAACTGAAGATTGCTGGCTTGATTCCTGGTTGGGGCACATGCCAGGTTTCAGACCCAGCCCCAGGGGAGTACACAGGAGACACTCACATCCACATCTCTCTCTCAAAAAAAATTTTTTTTAATTGTGGTTTTGTGTGTGTGTGTGTGTGTGTGTGTGTGTGTGTGTGTGTGTGTGTGTTTTAAGGATGTGTTTGCTTTTAAAAAATTCTCACTATGATTTACCTTTTTGAAATTTGATTAATTTGATATTGTCTTATCAGAATGAGTATGAAGAATGTAAAATAAATGCATTGATATTCATTGTTCTAGCTGGATGCTTTTTATTTTTAGACTAGAGGCCCTGTGCAAGAAATTTGTGCATGGGGTGGAGGGTTGTCCCTCAGTGGAGGGATGTCTGACTGCCCATTTAGGCACCCTGGGATCAGGCCTAAATGGGCAGTTGGACATTCCTTTCACAATCCAGGACTGCTGGCTCCCAACCACTTCTGCCTGCCAGCCTGATCACCCCCTAACCACTCCCCTGCCAGCCTGATCAATGCCTAACTTCCCTCCCTTGCAAGCCTGGCTGCCCCCAACTGCCTTCTCCTGAAGGCCTGGTTGCTCCCAACTGCCCTCCCCTGAAGGCCTGGTCCCCCCCAACTGCCCTCCCCTGCTGGCCTGATTACCCACAACTGCCCTCCCCTGCTGGCCATCTTGTGTCCACATGGGAGCAGCCACCTTTGACCACATGGGGGTGGCCATCTTGTGTGTTAGAGTGATGGTCAATTTGCATATTACTCTTTTATTATATAGGATTTTAAAAGTTCATTATTATTTAAAGTTCCCCCAAAATTATGACTTAGTCCTTCCAGGTGTTTAGTTAATGGAGGATTTAAAAGTCATGCTCTGGCAGCTGTGTTCCTCTTGGTTCTTTGGGGAGGCCTCTTGCAGTCGGAGGCCCTCAGCTAACCAGTACTGCCTCCCTCCCTTTCTTTTTTTTCTTTTCTGTTGAGATTTGTAATATGAACAAGCCTGGGGCTGTTAAGCCAAAAATTGCTGAGCAAGGAAAGCTATTTCTCACCCAGAACCACAGCTATGTCCCTCCCAATATTACATAAACTAGAAGCAGGAATTCACCTCAGCACTATCAATGTTTGAGTCCCTAATTCTTTGTCATGGGGGCTGTTCTGTGCACTGTAAGGAGTTTAAATGCATCCCTTACCCCTGACCCTTGATCCCAGCCTCTCTGCATACTAGATGCCAGAATCACCCTGTCCCCTTTCCCCATTTACAGCAACAATCTTCCTGCAGGGTCCCCCAGGGGCAAACTTGGCCCTTGGCTGCAACCCACCCAGCCAGATCCAGGCCTCCTGGGGAGACACCTGGTCATGCCATCATTTAAAAAGCCCAAAACAAAGCATCCAAAAGCATTATGTAACAGCATCATCTATATATATAAAAGCCAAGTGAACTACAGAATGACTGCATGACCAAAATGACTAATCACTATGACGTGCACTTCAGCACCTCCCTCTGGCTGGCCCCACTCCCAATTGGCCCCTCCACCCTAATCAGGGGTGGGGCCAGTTGGCTAACCTTCAAGTCCCTTACCCCCTACTGGCCCAGCCAGATCAGGCCCCATTAGGGTAGGCTGGCTGGATCCTACTTGTGCATGAATCTGTGCACTGAACCTCTAGTATCTACATGAAGTTTCTTGGTCAGAACATTTAACCATAGTATTGGAATCTCATCCTTATGGTTCATTTAGCTTGAAATAATTATTATTTTACATCTACCACATCAATGCTTCATGGGATCAAAGCCTGTTACATTGTTAAAGGCTCCGCTTTTCAAAGGCAGAATAAAGGTTGCTGTTTTGAAGATGTTCCAAGCATGTGGCCTTGGAAATGTTGAGTGGGGATATAAAATGACCTCAGTATGAACAGGAGGGTTAGACTCCTGCTCTAAGAGATGAATGAAACAGACATTTAAGAATCCTGCAAGCTAAAAAGTCATGTAACTATGTGAGGGGATCCATGCTGACTTATTGAATACTAGAGGCCCAGTTCACAAAATCCATGCATGGGAGGTTTCCCTCAGCCTATCCTGCACCATCTCCAATCTGGGACCCCTTGAGGGATGTCTGACTGCCCGTTTAGGCCTGATCCCAGTAAGATTGGCCCTAAACAGGCAGTCAGACATCCCTCTCACAATCCAGGACTGCTGGCTACCAACTGCTCACCTGCCTGCCTTCCTGATTTCCCCTAACCACTTCTGCCTGTGAGCCTTATCACTCCATAACCGTTCCTCTGCCAGCCCAATTGCTTCTAAATGCCCTCGCCTGCCTGCCTGGTCACCCCTAACTGCCCTTCCTGCCAGTCTGGTCACCCTTAACTGCCCTCCCCTGTGGGCCTGGATGCTCCCAACTGCCTTCCCCTGAAGGCCTGGGTTCCCCCAAACTTCCCTGTCCTGTAGGCCTGGTCCCCACCAGCTATCCTCCCCTGCAGGTCTGGTCATCTCTAACTTCCATGTCCTACAGGCCTTGTACCTCCCAAATGCTCTCCCCTGCAGTCCTGGGTACCATCCAACTGCCCTTACCTGCAGGCCTGGTTACCCCCAACTTCCCTCCTCTGAAGGCCCGGTCACCCCTAATTGTCCTCCCCTGCGGGCTTGATCATCCCCAACTGCTTTCTCCTGCTGGCCTGATTGCCCACAACTCCCCTGTTTTGCAGGCCTGGTCCCTCCCAACTGCCCTCCACTGCTGGCCATCTTGTGGCAGCCATCTTATGTCCACATGGGGGCAGCCATCTTTGACCACATGGGGGCAGCCATCTTGTGTGTTGGAGTGGGAGTCAATTTGCATATTAGATAAGATATACTCATGTCAATCATTATGTTGTACACCTGAAACTCATATGTCATATGTCAATAATCTACACTAATAAAAGTTAAATATGTAAATTGACTGTCAGTTTGCAACACCTATCAGCCAATCAGGAGTGAATATGCTAATTAGCAGGGGGAAAATGGCAGCAGCCACAGAGCCAGCCAAAGTGAGCGGGAGGCTTGGGTCAACTCTGGTAATGGAGGAAGCCAAGCTTCCTGCCTGCCCAGGCCGGTTGCTGAAGGAGGGGCATATAAGCAAAGGACACAGAGCCAGCTACTGAAGGAGGGGCCTGTGAGTGGAAGACATGAAGCCAGCCTGAGCGCGTGGGAGGCTTGGGTTGCCATTACCTGGGCCAGCCGCTAAAGGAAGGGCCTGCAAATGGCCCTTAGCACTTTAACTAGGCTGGCCATGCCCCCAGGGGTAAGGGTCCCCAATGGAGGGCATGGCCAAACTGCAAACTCACCCAGGTTGGCCAGGCACCCCAGCAGGGACCCTCACCTGACAGGGGTGTGGCTGGTCTGAAAACTGTCCCAGCCCCTCTCCCAGGCAAGCACCATCCCCAGTGGGGACCCCCACCCCAATGGGGGCATGGCTGGCCTGCAAACCACCACAGGACCCTTGTCCAGGCCTCCCTGTCCCTCAAGAGAACCCCCATCCTGATCCAGGACATCTTTCAGGGCAAACCAGCTGGCCCCCACCTGTGCACCAGGCCTCTATCCTATCTAATATAAGAGTAATATGCAAATTAACCATCACTCCAACACACAAGATGGCTGCCCCCATGTAGACACAAGATGGCTACTACAAGATGGCCAGCAGTTGGGGGTGACCAGGCCTGCAGGGGAGGGCAGTTAGGGACAAACAGGCTGGCAGGGGAGCAGTTAGGCAGCAATCAGGCTGTCAGGGGAGTTGGTTAGGGGGTGATCAGGCTGGCAGGCAGAAGTGGATAGGGGAAATCAGGAAGGCAGGCAGGTGAGCAGTTGGGAGTCAGCAGTCCTGGATTGTGAGAGGGATGTCTGACTGCCCATTTAAGCCTGATCCTACCAGGGGTCCTACATTCCTCGAGGGGTCCCAGATTGGAGATGGTGCAGGCTGGGCTGAGGAACCCCCCCCCCCCCCGCCCCGTTGCACGAATTTCATGCTCCCGGCCTCTAGTCTATACTAATAAAAGGGTAATATGCTAATTAGACTGGGAGACTTTCCAGGAGACCTTCCACACATTCTTCTGGACAAAGCAAGGGTGGCAGGGCTAAGGTAGAGACAGTTAGAGACCAAGATGGGAGGGCAATTGTGGCTGATCAGGCCAGGATAGGATGGCAATTGTGGGTGATCAAGCCAGTAGGGTGAGGCCATTGGGGGTGATAAGGCTGGCAGGTGGGGGCAGTTGAAGTTGAGCAGGCCAGCAGGGGAGGCCAGTTGGGGGTGAGCAGGCCAGCAAGGGGAGCAGTTGGGAGTGATCAAGCTGTTGGGGTGGGGCAGTTGGGAGCAAGCAGGCCAGCAAGCAGAGTTGTTAAGGGCAATCAGGCAGACAGGCAGGTGAGCGGTTAGGAGCCAGCAGTCCCAGATTGTGAAAGGGATGTCCAACTGCCAATAGTTGGACACCCCTCAAGGGGTCCCATATTGGAGAGAATGCAGGCTGAACTGAGGGACACCCTCCCGCGTGCACGAATTTCATGCACTGAGCCACTAGTCCATATACATAAAAGGATAATATGCTAAGTGTCTGTTTGACCATTCAATTGTTTGACCAGCAGCTATGATGCAAACTTACCACCAGGGGGAAGACTCTCAATGCACAAGCATGGAAACATGGAAAAGACTGATGAATTTCAGAGGGAAGGGGGGGCGAGGGCAGGAAGAGATTTACCAAAGGTCTCATATGCATACTAGAGGCCTGGTGCATGGATTCATGCACTGGTGGGGTCTCTTGGCCTGGCCTGCACCCTCTCGCAGTCTGAAATCACTCAAGGAGTTTGTGCAGAGACTGGTGGAGGGAGGGAGCAGCAGAGGGCACAGGGCACAGTGGCCACAGGCATGGGAGGGGGTGCCTGGGCTGCTACCTGTCCATGGACATGAAACTGGCAGCATGATGTGGGTGAGAGGCAAGGCCGGGCAAGAAAAGGTGCTTCTGATATGAGCCCCTTTCCCAGCCACTGGAAAGTTCCCATGCAGACGCCCCATGGCATGGCCATATATGGAACAGCTGGTAGGGCTCCACCCTCCGTGGCACTCCCATGGGCTTCCAGCCACCTCATGTCTGTCTGAAGACCCCTGGGGGAACCCCTGGAGGCAATTGATGTTTTTCCACTTACCAGGATGCTGGTTTAAGAAGATGGTGAACCCCGAGGGTGCCAGCCACTGCAGTGAGCCATGTTCCATGGGGGGCGCCACACAGCTCAGGGTCACAGACTGGCCCTCCTCCACCTCTACAGTCTCCAGGGAGCCCACCAGGGAAGCTGCTGCAAGTGTGATAATAAACAAGTCATCTTTTCTGTCAAACAACAGTTTAGCAGCCATCATTTTTGCTCACATGACTTGGCAGTCACCATGTTGGCCGCATGATGTGCAGCTCCCACCATCTTGAAATAGCAACAGCCAGCCTCTTCCTTTGAATTAGCCAATAGGGAAAGTCTGTGAGCCTGAGCTCCAATCAAGAATGAGAGACAGGTCACGTGTGTCAAGATTAAAAGCCGAGGGACCACGTGCTCAGGGCATGTGCTCCAGGCCATATGTGCACACCCTCCTGCAGGAGGAAAGCCAATTGCCCTGCTGCCTGGCTCTGAGTGTGCTTTGTGTTCCCCAGGACCCCTGGTCTTGCGGGTACATCTTATTTCTTACAGAAGGGAGAGAAGGGGTGTGGTCAGTTGGCGCCAGCCCACTCCCACCCAACAGGGACTCAGCCTCAAGCCACCTACCCATTTATTTGAGCATTTATACACATTTCATCCAGAATCAGGACCTCAGCCAGTACCAACATGCGAGACAAGGAGGGCTGAAGCGGGGGATTCTGGATGGGGAAAGGGGGCAGTTGAACATCTACTTGCACTTGTTCTGTCCAATGTCATTTCCTCTGACATTTATTTATTTATTTATTTAATATGTTTTTATTGACTTTTAGAGAGAGAAAAAGGTAGAGGGCTAGAGAGAAACATCATCCATCGGCTGCCTCCTGCATGCTGCTGCTGGAGGTTAAATTCATAACTGGGCATGTGCCTTTGATTGGAATAAAACCAGTGACCTCTCGGCTCCTGGTCAACACTCAACCACTGAGCCACACAGCCAGGCTTACCTGCATTTAATTTAACTTTCAAACTAACCCGAGAAGGAAGAATTATGTGGCTCCCTCTACAGATGAGGGAGGAGAGGCTCAAGATCACAGAGGCCTGGGAATGGTTCGCACTCAGATCTGCGTACTGCAGAGTCTGCAACCCTGGAACTTGGCTGGACTGAATGATGAGCCCCAGGCCCTCGGCCTCCTGGCCTTGCTGATGAAGAAACAGCATGTGCCTCCTGCACCTTAAAGGCATCCAGGATGGAGGGGGGATGGGGCTTCCCCTTCCCCTGTCACAGCCCCGGGAAACAGTAAACAACTGATTTGAAGCAACTGTAAGTTTATCTTCCCAAAAAGGGCAGTGATAGGAAAAGTAAGTTAGCACATTTGTTGCTATTTCTTATTTCTTCAAGTTTTAAATTTAAAACATACTTTTTCTGAGGATGACAACTCTTATCAATGAGAGCACAAAACACAGAAGCATGAGAATATTGTGGAGTTAGAAATTATGAATATGAAATATAATGAGTTTTACTGCATTAATTTAAATTTTTATAAAATAAAGAAAGAAGAAGGGAGTTATTTGCTTGTGCTAAATTTCAAGTATTAGGAAAAGTACTTTGGAGAGCTCTGGAAATTTAACTGTTCTATTCCAGAATTGTCCCAGAATTCTACTTAGGTTGGGTCATTGGAAATATTCTAACCTATTAAATCAATACATAATCTGTATTATAAAAAAGCCATGGCCGTTACACCATAATGACCGAACGACCCGTGACCAGGAGGTACATTGATGGGTCTTGCAGAAATTTCATGTACCAGGCCTCTAATTTATTCAGAAGTAGGGAGGAGGGAGGGGAGAGGGGGTATGACCCTTAGCCTGGCCTGCATCCTCCCTAATCTAGAACCGCTGTGGGATCGAGCAGGTTTAGTTCTCGGAGCGTCACGGGTCTCAGTCCCAGGGCACAGTGGGTCTCGATCCCACAGGTGGGCATGGCGAGGCGAGTGGAGTGAGGTGTGTGCAGGTGGGGGGGAGGTTGTGAGCACAGCGAGGCACACATGGATGGACAGGGCCACATGATTTTGCACACTGGGCCTATCCTCCTATCTAATAAAAGAGTAACATGCAAATGTGACCATACCTTGGCTCCTGATTGGCTATGCTACCAGCCAATTGGAGCAAGGGGCAGGTTCAAGAGGCATGAGCGCCAGGCCTCAGGGACAGAGACAAAGTGGTGAAGGCATCAAGCGCCCAGCCAGGCGCAGAGACCAAGCAGTGGCAGCACCAGTGAACCACAGCTGCATCTAACTGAGGCCCAGGCGCAGAGAACTAGGCGGTGGTGGTGGCAACAGTGGTGGCAAGAAATCACCACAGCTGCGGCTAACTGAGGCCTCTGGGGCAGAAAGGTGCAGACATTATCAACAGAAAATGTCTGAAGAGCGACGTGCATCTGATCTTGAAAGAAGGCGACGCCTGCGACAGAATGTATCTGAAGAGCAGCTATTGGGAAAACATCGTTCTGAAGCCGGAAAACACTGGCATCTTCGGCAGGAAATGTGTAAAGAACAACGTGCCTTTGAATTTGAAAGAAGGCGGTGGAGAAGACAGAACATGTCTAAAGAACAGTAATCATCAAGTACTAGCAATGGTGGTAGGAATTGCCTTCGGAGCGAAAATGGAGTACGTGAGGATGCAATTCTCGAACATAGTTGTGGTGAAATGACTGTTAGATGTGAATTTTGCTTATCATTAAATTTCTCCAATGAAAAACCATCTGATGTGAAATTTACTCAATGTTCTAGCAAAGGGAAAGTCTGTTCAAATGATATACATTTTCCAGATTACCCGCCATATTTAAAGAGATTAATGACAAACAAAGATTCTGACAGTAAAAATTTCATGGGAAACATTCGATCTATAAATAGTCTTTTGCTTTTGCTTCCATAGATGCAAATGTTGCATTGCCATCAGGGTATGGGCCATACTGTTTTAGAATACATGAACAAGTTTATCATCGTACTGGAACTTTACATCCTTCTGATGGTGTTTCTCAGAAGTTTGCTCAATTCTATATTTTGGATACAGCCAAAGCTACACGTAAAATATTAGCAATCCCAGCAAACCAGGCCTGCTCAGAAAGACTCATGATCAACATCAACAACCTCATGCATGAAATAAATGAATTACCAAATTGTACAAGATGCTACATGAGGTAGAAAAGGAAGCCCAATCTGAAGCAGCACCAAAAGGTATAGCTCCCACGGAAGTAACTATGGTAACTAAGTATGATCATAATAGTGACCCAGGTAGATATAATTCTCCCCGTGTAACCGAGGTTGCTGTCATATTCACAAACGAAGGTGGAGAACCTCCTTTTGAAAGGCACTTGCGCATTCATTGTAAACCAGATCCCAATAATCCAAATGGCACTAAAGTGAAACGAATCAGTATCCTGTCTCCTACATTAGATGCAATGACATATCCTATTCTTTTTCCACATGGTGAAAAAGGTTGGGGAACAGATATTGCACTAAGACTCAAGAGACAACAGTGTACTCAACAATAATACTAGACAAAATGTAAGAACACGAGTCACCCAAATTTGGTATTATGGATTTCATCTCTCTGTGAGGGACACGTTCAATCCTATTTTAAATGCAGGAAAATTAACTCAACAGTTTATTGTGGATTCGTGTTGTTGTTATATCATTTTGTTATTATTTATTTATTAATGAAATTATGTATTATTTTCATATACATTGTACTCATTACCTTCTATCTCTCACACTTTTATTGTAGAGAAAGGGCAAATAGCACTACTAAAATATTTTCTCTAATTAATACCCCTTTAATGTGCATGAATTTCGTGCACCGGGCCACTAGTAGTTGAATAATAAAGATATTAGTAGAGAGGCTTTGAGTGACAATAGAATTTTTCTAAGGTTAAACAGCTTCTGAGCCAAGAGTTTGAACCTAGAAGTAACTTCCATTGTTTCCATAACCATTTCATTATGATTCTTGCTTTGCTCTCTAGTTCTTGTGCATTATGATGCTTCCCACAAAATGATGGAGCTTTCTGGAGGGTGGCACATACTTTTCATTTCTCTAAAATTCATTCTTACAGGAACGCTCACTGTGAGCTTCAAAGACATGGTTGAACGCCCGCTCTCATGCGGGTGCTGCGATGTAGGCAGCAGGCAGACACTGCTGCTCTCACCGCGCCAATAGAAACAGAGACGGGGGGAAGTGGCTACATTGAATCAATGACATAGTAAAAGCTGGCATTAGACAACACACTCTGATTTCATCCCTGGGGCCAGAAGTTTATACTTAGCAATGTTGCCATTGTTCTTCCTTTTGGTAAAAGGATTGCTGAGATAGGAAGCCTGAATCTGGGAGATGAGAAGGGTGAGTCTTGTCAGCAGCCTACTTCTAAGTAAATTAGAGGCTTGGTACACGAAATTCTTGCAAGGGGCTCAGCCCTCACTGCCCCACCTTCATCCATAAGGTTATCCAGAAGGCCATTCAGCTGTCTTATCTAATTAGCATATTATGCTTTTATTATTAAACTAGTGGCCCGGTACATGAAATTCGTGCACATTAAAAGGGTATTAATTATAGGAAATAATTTAATATTGCTATTTGCTCATTCTCTATAATAGAAGTATCAGAGACTAAAGAAAATTAGTAAAATGTATATGAAAACCTTCCTCCTGTCAGAGTCTGGGGCACACCACGGGGCCCAGAGTCAAGTCCCCACTCACTCACATGTGCCTCAAAATCACATGAGACCCAGACCCAGCCTCCCCTCCCCCGCATTGGGGTACATCTAGACCCCACCAGTCCCACTCTTGTCTAGCCACCCAAGGCAAGGTGTGTCCTCAGGTCCTATGGCCCAGCACCAGGATGGGGGTTCTGGCCTGAGGTCCTCCATCAAGGCGGGAGACACAACCTGAGATCCCCTGTCAAGCCCCACCAGGCAAAGGAGCACAGCCTCAAGTCCCCCAGCCCAGCACCGGGAGGGAGGCGCAGCCTCAGGTCCCCCGTTAATCCTCACTGACCCAGGGTCACAGGCTCAGGTCCCTTGTGAAGCACTACTGGGTGGGGGCACAGCCTGAGGTCCCCTGTCAAGCCCAGCCAGGTGGGGGTGCAGCCTGAGGTCCCCTGGCCTGGTGCTGGGGCAGAGGGTATGGTCTGAGGAACCCCAGCCTGGTGCTGGGGTGGGGGTGCAGCTTGAGGTCCCCTGTCAAGCCCTGACAGGTGGGGGTGCAGCCTGAGGTCCCCTGTCAAGCCCCTCTGGATTGGAAGAGGGTATAGGCCTCCCTTCCCTCGTGCTGCGGCCACACCCCCTGCTGGCCTCCCATCCAGCTGCCATGACCACCTCATGCTCTCTGTGAGCAGGTATGCATAGGGAAGGCTGGACCAGGATAATTGGAAGGGGTGATGGGGGCCAGCATCCTGGGTAAGCTGGGCCTCACAGCCTCTCTGCTTCAGCTCCCAGCACCCCGGACCTAAGGAGTAGTGCTTTCACAGGGGCCTGGCAGGCACTGGATATGGCAATGCCTTAAAAGCAGAAGAAGCCCCCTTTAACTCTGGCTGGAAGTGCGTTGGGAACTTATGGCCTGGGGAAGCAGCCCAACATCAGGGCTGAAATAAGACCTTGGGTAGCTTCCGGAGGGGGCAGACCAACAGTAAAAGGCATCTTTAAAACAAAGACATTTGAATGTACAGTGGATATTAGGTGATATTAAGGAATTACCTTAACTTTTCAAGGTGTGACAATGGATGAACATTTACTTATTTTTTAAAGATACTCATCAGAGGATATTTAAGTGGGAAACAACTTTCTTTGAAAGTATGGTGGTGTTCTGGCCCAGCCCTCCTCGCACCATGGACGCCTCAAGGACCGAGCCTCTCCTGCTGGCTCACTAGGCCCTTGAAAACACCCTGTGCAGAGGTGTGGTCCCTGCTTTGTTCCCCACCCCCGCCAATGTGAAGCGAAGCATTCCCAGCTGGAGCTGGCATGAAGGGCTTCGTTCCCCGCCTGCACCGGTGTGAAGCACTTGAGGAGCCGGTGTGAAGGGAAGCATTTGTGAAGGGAAGTGTTCACTGGCATCCAGGCAAGCCATGGTCACACCCCCAGTCACACCCCCGCTCCTGATTGGCTGGTAGCATAGCCGATCAGGAGCCAAGGCACGGTCACATTTGCATGTTGCTTTATTAGATAGGACTAGTGGCCTGGTGCACAAAATTCATGCACGGATGGAGGGAGGATGGAGGGAGTGTGTCCCTTAGCCTGGCCTGCATCCTCTCTAATCTAGAACCCCTGTGGGATCAGGCCTAAACTGGCAGTGGGACAACCCCCTCGAAATCCGAGACTACTGGTTCCTAACTGCTCACCTGCCTGCTTGCTTGATCTCCCCTAACCAATCTGCCTGCTGGCCTGCTTGCCCCCAACTGCACCACCCTGCCAGGCTGATCACTCCCAACTGCCCTCCCCTCCTGGCCTGATCACCCGTAACTGCCTCTGCCTCAGCCCCACCACCACAGCTTTGTCTGGAAGGACATCTGGAATGTCCCATGGTCTAATTAGCATATTACCCTTTTATCAATATAGATAGGATATGACATACTGCCATAACTATAACATATCTATATCAGGTGCTGCCTGCCCCACCTGCATGTGCAAATTTACCAGCACTGGGCACCCAGCCATCGCTGGCTGGCCCGCCCACAGCCGGGCCTGGCCTAACCCAGGGCAGGAAAAGGCCTCTCGCTGACCCCGCCAGCTGCTGCTGCCCATCTGTCCTGTCTCGGGCCTGGGGGGGGAGAGGATGTCACTTGGCGCTGGGCAGTGGCAGCCTGTGCTGCTCCAGCAGCTTCTTCAGGTGGTCGGCCGCTTCACCTCGGCCCGGCGCTGCTTCCGGAGACTGCTTAAGGCCTCCTCCTTCTTGGCCAGGGCTGCCTTCACCCTGGCATACACGTCCTCCAGCTCCGCCTGCTTCTCCCGCTGGAGCTGCTCCAGCTCCAACCGCTGCTGCGCCTGCAGCTCGGCCAGCTCAGCCCTGACCTTCCGGTTCTCCTCCTCAGCAGTGGCCAGCCGGTTGGCAAACTCCTATCAGAGCACCTGGGCCAGGCCGCTCCGCCCGCCAGCTGCTCCTTCACCGCCTTCGCTTCCGCCAGGGCCTGGTCCTGGCGCACCAGGCCATGCAGGAGCGCGCCCTCGCCCTCGGCCTCCGCCAGACGCCCCTTCAGCTCAACACATTGGTCCTGCAGCCTCCGCTCTACCTGCTCCAGCTCCACCAGCTCCGCCTTGTGCTGGTCCCGGAGGCGCTTGACACAGCTCTGGGCGGCTGGCTCGTTCTCCTCCCTGGCCTGTGTCCTGTCAGCCTCCAGCTGGTGGATGACCACCTCCATGTCCTTGTCGCGGCCTCTCCTGATCTGCCTCCTTCAGCTCCCGCTCCTGGCTCAGCAGCCACGCTTCCTCCTTCAGAGCGCAGTTGGCCTCCCACAGCTGCAGCTCGGCCTCCAGCTGGTCCTCCAGGGCCTGCAGCTCCATCTGGTGCCGCTGCTCCAGCTCCTCCCGCCCCTTGTCCAGCTCGGCCCGCAGAACCGGGCCCTGGCCGCGCTGCTCTCCTCCAGATGCTGCCGCAGGTCCTCCAGCTCCGCCAGCTGCCTGGCTGCCTGCTTGCCCAACCGCTCCTTCTCCTCGGCCACCTCGCTGTAGAGCCGCCAGCGCAGCTGCTGCAGGTCCCACTGCTCCTGCTTCAGCTGCTGCTCGAAGCGCTGCTGGGTGTGCGCGTGCTGCTGCTGGGCCAGCGCCTCCGCCTGGCGCCTGTAGCGCTGGGCCACCGGCTCCTCTGCCGCGTGCAGGCTGCGCAGCTTCTTCACCTTCTGTTTCTACTTGGCGATCAGCTTCTGGATCTCGGGCTCCAGGGCTCTGATCGTGATCTCCTTGATCTTCTGGGTCTTCTCGCTCATCCACTTCTCCCTGCGGACCTTCTTCGTCGTGCTCTTCAGCTCTTTGATCTCCAGCGCGTGCTGCTCACGCATCTGGGCCCTCTCCTGGCGCCTCTGCTCGCCCTGCTTCAGTTCAGCCACCACGGCCGCACACTTTCCTCCCAGCATCTTCTTGTCCTCGATCAGCTGGTCGATGAAGGAGAGGTGCCTCTGGATGGTGGCCTCCTAGTGCTCCCTCTGCTGCCGCAGCTACAGTCCCAGCTCCTTCTCCATCTCCTCGACCCAACAGACGGTGAAGTCCCGCTGCTGTGCCAGCGCCCTCTGTAGCAGTGCCATCGCCTGCTTCTTCTCCTCCACCTCCAGCTTCAGCCGCATCACAGATGCGCTGGCCTTGGACACAGACTCCAGGCGCCATGGCCCCTCCTCCAGCCGCCCCGAAGCTGGTGCTTCCTGGATGAAATGGAAGCACCAGCTTCATCTCTGCCCCCCCCCCCCCCCCCCCCCGTGTGCTTGCCACCACCGCCGCCCCTTCAGGGCCAGGCGCTCCTGCCATGGCTACGCTCCCTGCTCCTGATTGACTGGTAGCGTAGGGAAGGTAAGTCAAATTTGCATGTTTCTCTTTTATTATATATGATATGTCTCTCACTTTAAGGATCACTATCTTTTGCTTAGGATACGTGCCTAGGAATTAAATTGTATGGCTTTTTAGCACATGGTAAGAATTGTGTCTCCTAAGGTTAGTGTTTGCTCCTGTAATTTGGTATCAGGCGCTGACCAGACTGACCATGACTGGAGATGCCTGAGTTTAGATAGGAAGGGGCTGTGAAAGAGTCATAGAAAATTTATTTTCTTTACTCTTTGCTCCAAGCCTTGCTTTCAGCTATATAGGCCTAATTGTCTTTCCAGTTGTTATGTAGACCCCATGCTTGATTTAGAGGCAGGAGAGCAAACTGTGCCGTGGAGCTTGAAAAGCTTGCTCTGCGTGTCCAGGTGAGGTGAGAAAGTGGGAGGTGAGAGGGTGGGAGAGGAGAGGGTAAAAGAGGAGAGGTTAGGACAGGAGAGGGTGGGACAGGAGAGGGTGGGAGAGGAGCCGGTGGAAGGGAGCACTGCTCCTAAGCTGCAGGATACATCTTCTAAGTGACCTTTTCCTATCACTGACATTGAAGATGGAACTGGAGCTTCTCTGTTCAACTGTTTTCAACTAAGTTTGGAGTCAGACCTTCACCTTCTTCATTAGAGGGCTGGGGTGTGGGGTGCTGTCTCTGCTCACCACTTCCTCCTTGCAGTCTTTAGAAACACATACTCTTTCTCTGGGATCCTGAGCACCTGTCTTCCTGCTCAGTTTTCCCTGTCTGAGCTCTGGAGTTCCACGTGGCTCAGAAATGTTTGGATGTAGGGCTCAACAGTGAGGGTCTGTGGTCTCTCTGGGGGTCACCACTCCCATTGGTAGGTCATGCTCATGGAGTGAACTCTAGCCTTCTAGGTTTGGCTGTTACTGCCACAGCTGTAGTCATCCCTCAGTGCCCCACATGTGCTATGAGGCTGCTTGCTAAGTCTATCTGTGAGGGCTATTGACCGAGACTGGTTTGTGTATAGAAATGGAACCTGTGACCTTCCCCATCTCCACCTCCACCCCATCAACTGACTGTCCTAATAGTGGAATGGCTTCACGCCAGAGCACGTGACCAACCTTCAAGCAAAAGGGCAAGCAGCCCTCATGGCCACCTGCCAGCACACAGAAGTGCAACATGGCCCTTCCAGCATCCTCAGTGCTCTCCAGGGTTTGAGATTGCAATGTGTGGTCTCCACCTCCACTTGAGGTTATCACAGTAGACTGCAGAGAATGAAGTATTCTTTCTTTCTCTTACTTTGTTGGTTAGATTTGCATATGATAATATTAAAATCTACAGAACAGAGTCTGTCCTGCAGGGACCCTCAATGGACATGTGTAACTGGAGCTCATTATTCCTACTGCTCCCATGCCATGCACACACCTCACACAGATGTGCCACCTCTTCTTCCGGTGTTTCCTAGTCTTCACTAATGTCAGCACCAGCACTGCATACCAGGGATTTGAGAAGTGCTCGCTCTCTCTCCCCCTCTCCCAAAGCATATCTTTAATCCATTATTTCTCTCCACTTCTTTCTTCCTTTCTTTCTTTCCTTCTTTCCTTCTTTCTTTCTTTCTTTCTTTCTTTCTTTCTTTCTTTTTTGCTGCTATTACTGCTTTAGCTGAGGCATCCTGGTTTCTTTCTTTGCCCATTGCAATCACTTCCTTCTAGTCTCTGCTCCCTCTAGCTTATCAACCTCATCTGCTTCTATAATTACATTTTCCTAGACTATTTGGTAAGGCTCCATTGCTTGTAAGAATCAGACCAAAATTCCAGAAGGTTTCTTCCTTCTCCTCAGCACCACTGGCTGATGCTCCTTTTCAAATGCTCCATGCAAAAGGCCATTGGCTGCTTTCAGGGAGGTCCAGGCTCCTGGAGACATGTGACTTTGTTCCCAGCTGTTCTCTTGGCCTAGAATACCTTCCTTCTCTCTTTCAAGACTCAACTCAAATTACACCACTTTTGTCAAACTTCCCAGCAGCCTTTAGGCTCCACCCTCCCCATAAGGGCCTAATGACTCCTCCAGGTCCCACAGGCTTGGACCAGACTCTCTCATGCACTTAGCACATAGTGGTTACTAGCCTGTCTCTGTGGCTAAGTTACAATTTTCTTGGAAAAACTGTTGGCATTCCTGCATTTCATATTACCAGGTCCTAACACAGAGTGAGGTTTTAAGTATCAGTTGAATTAATGACTAAAAATGAGTAAATGCATAATGTATATATTCAGTAATAAGATGCTAACTTTGCAGTTATTATGTTGAATAATAAAGATTAGAGCTAAGTGAAAACCAGACACATGCATAGAGAGCCTTACTCAAATCAGAGCCTTATTCCATGACCGAGGAGATATGAGGCAAGCTGTGCTTCCATCAGATCATTACAAGGAGGAGCAATTCTACTTTGCAGGTAAAATAAATACATGAAAAAACAAGTGTGGAGATTAATCTGTCAGAATCAAATTATTTTCAATATAACATTAAAGAAATTGGCTCAAACACATGTCAATGCACATAAGGCTATTCCTGTCCAAAGAAGAAGACCCACTCAACCTGCAGCTGTTCTGTAGTCTCCTATGTCCGACCTCCATCCAGTAACCATAGCAGAGGCTACCGGGGTGGGTTTTCATCATCCACAATACGGGGCAATGGGATTAATTTTGAAAAGTTCTTCATTCTTATTGTTTTAATCATCCTAGTATCTATTTATGGCAATGACAACCTTGAAAAGAGGGTAGGCTCCAAGATTATGGGACTTTTCTGGTCTATACATTTTTCGCAGCCTTAGAAGTTGTACACTAGATTGTAGAGTGATGCTCCATAATTTAATTAGCTAAAAACTGCTGATATTTTATAGCGGTGCCAAATGGATTTTCTGCTTCCTTACCAACAAGAAAGCAACATGGTCAGCTCCTTTCTTGTTTGGGACTCTGGTGGGCCTGAGCAAGGTCAACAGCCGCACACAGCCTTCGGTGAGGCCAGGTGCCCACTGGGGCCTTAGATGAGTTTTCACACTGGGATTTCTCAAAATAGATCTCCCGACTGTGTGATCAGTGGCTGTCAAACTTTTGATCCACATAATGAAACATGTTTTTTGTCAAAACCCAGTACACACACACACACACACACACACACACATATATACTAGTATAAGCATATACACACACATACATGCACATAGATTGGTTCACAAGACAATACTTTTACTACATGCTTTGTAGGCTGCTACTTACATTGTCATTAACTAGTTGTGAAAACTTGGGCAGGTTATCTAACTCCTTTTAACCTCAAATTTTATTAAATTAGGGATGTTAATACCTATCTCAGTGTCTTTGCTAAACTTAAACATAATTAACAAAAATTACCTAGTACTATGCATTGCACAATAAATGTTTATTTCTCTCTTCTCTTTATTAATAATATTGAGTATATTTCTAAATGACTTGTCTTAGGTTTACCATAAAACATAGTCATTGCTGTTTTTATTTAAATATTTTTTTTTGTAGGCAGTTTCACATGATAATAACTTGAATCCTGAAAAAAGTTAAGGTCAGTTAACGTCTTTAAACTTCAGACTAATTTAAAGCATTTTAATTTTAGCTGTCTAAATGTGTGTTTTTTCTGAATGTGAATAGCTATTATTTAAGTCAGTTATTAAAGTAACTAATATTATTCATTACCTTAGGGTAATGTAGCCTTAGGGTACAGGGATCAAACAAGAAGGAACAAATTGAAGTGTATAAAGAAAAAAAATGAAATGCTATGTAAAATAGGAAATCTAGTTTTTAAATAGAGTTTTTCCAATGTGATTCTATCGTGAGTGCAGACTTAGAAGAATAGTTGCATTTATAAAACATACCTCCAGACCCAAGGTTTGAAAACACACACACACACACACACACACACACCAGCAAGTAGCACTTTCATGTGTGGTCTCCTCTGCAAGAATCTGATACTAGTTTCAATCAATCAATCAGAGACCCCACCTTGGGCAGGAATAATTTTACCTGCACTCAAAAGGTAACTGAGTCTTTAATTTGTGCTACATTAGAAATAAAAAAACAAAAATGAAATTTGAAAATTATAATACAATGTAAAGTATAACTGACTCTTAAGAGAGTCTGGAGCATTTTGCTATCTATGTTTAAAGTGCTTTTACATTTGAAATTTAAATCTTCTAACTATCCAGCGAGTTTGGTAGATCAAATATTGTTATTATCTTCATTTCAAGATGCAGACAGTTCTATCATTTGGCTAAGGAGATTTTACATCCACAACTGACGCTCTTTCAGCTGGTACACCTGTTACATTCTGCCACACAAGGTCCCCCAGAGACACACACTGTAGTAATCCCTGCTGTCTTACCCTTAAATAAAAGCACAAACACCCCTCAGCTGTGTCATTTTGGTGTGCCTTGGAACCTCCGAGCACATTTACCTGGGTTACCTTCTATAGTATTTCCTCTGAGAATGCAGTTGACTTACTGGTAGATTTGGCAAAACATTAAGACAAATGAGCATCAGAAACAATAGCTCTAAGGCCTTACCTGGTAGGGAACACCACACCAACAAGCTGCAAACTCTCCACCACATGCTGCGCTGGGTGCTGTCGCGCTGGGTGCTGTCGCCCTGGCTTCCTCCAGAGCCTGAAGGCGAGGGCAGAACAGCTTCTTTTGAAGGGGCGAGGCTGTGGCTCTGTGACCTCATGGGTCGCCCGCCTCCCAGCTCTGGAAGCCCCCGCTTAGCTCACTGCCCCCAGATACCTCCTGTTGGAACATACACAGGCCACATGTGTCACCTTGACTGTGGAGAGAGGAATGGTGTGATAGTGGCACAAATGATTTTACCCCATGTGGGTGGGACTGGTAAGTCAACTAGTTGCAAGGCCTGGAGTGGAGGGGGGTGAGGTGTGAGAAAGATATCAAAAAGCCCCTGTATGGTAATGTGACCTTATTGTCACAGTACTTGTCTAACTTATTAAACAATTATAATTAAACTAGAGGCCTGGTGCACAAAACTTGTGCACTGGGTGGGGGGGGGTGGGTTCTCCCTCAGCCAGCCTGTACCCTCTCCAATCTGGGACCCCTAGAGGAATGTCCAACTGCCTGTTTAGGCCCGAACCTCAAACAGGCAGTCGGACATCCCTTTTGCAATTTGGGACTGCTGGCTCCCAACTGCTCGCCTGCCTGCCTGATTGCCCCTAACTGCTTCTGCCTGCCAGCCTGATCACCCCCTTACCACTCCCCTGCCAGCCTGATTGACACCTAACTGTTCCCCTGTCAGCCCGATCATCCCCAACTGATCTCCCCTGACAGCCCGGTCACCCCCAAATGCCCTCCCCTGCATATTCCCTCTTTATTAGATAGGGTTTTTTCTTTAACAATAGGACAGTGTCTTGACAAACCAGTAAAAATGTAAACCCAAACTAAAAGTGTCATAAAATAAACTCCTTAAACAGGTATTTCATGAGACCTTGGAAAGGTGATATCATGTGGTTGTTTCTTCCTTTCTTCCTTCTCTTTCTTTTTCTTGATGTTTCATCTTTTGTCCTTTCTTTCTTTTGTCCTTTTATTCCCTTTTGGTCCTCTCTTTCTCTTAACTTTTCTGTTGGTAGAATCATCAATATTGAATCTGTCTTGCTTCCCAAAGATGAAGAAGAGGGAAACACCGTCATCTGAAGAAAAAGATGATCTATGTTGGGATCGGGTTTGCTTTCTCCTGGTTGGTTTGTCACTTCTGCCGGCCCCGGCATCTTCAGGACTTGTTATTCATGTCTACAAAACCTCCCTGCCTTGGTGAAAACTGGAGTGGAAAAGGCCTTCCTGGGTGGGCTCAAGCCCTGCCTAAGGTGCTGAGGAACCAGGCTACTCTGGACCTCGGGGTACTCTCCAGTAATGAACTACAATGTCCCCGTTTGCCTTCAGAAATTAGTTGTAAGTTACTTCCAATGTGAAACCCTACCTCAGACATTTCTTTTGTGGTTTCTAAAGATTTTAAACAAAATCCATTTACCTCCCTAACCTGGTCAGAAGTTTCTACCCAATAGGAGAGGTTTGCTGGGCAGCATCGCCCAGACACACCCCATCTCCAGTCACTCAGCTGGACTAGACTCTCTCACAAGTTCCAAAGCTATAGGTATGTGGGGGGATCACCCCATGGGGATGCAGGCCCTTTGGAGGCTGACATCCCAGGCTGCCTCTGGGAGGGGATTGCTCTGGGTGGCGTGGCTGCCTTCCAGGCCTACACCCCTGAGCTGTGGCTGGGAGCTGATCTCTGGCGGGCGGGGAGGGGGGGCGGGGGCAGCGCAGGCACCTCCCAGGCCTACAGCCCTGGCTGTGGCTGGGAGTGGATCACACTGGGGGGGGGGGGGGGCGCGGGTGCATGGGCGCCTCCCTGGTCCAGGCCCAGGCCCAAGCTGGGAGCAGATTGTGCCAGGGAGCTTGGCCTCTTCCTAGGCCGACAGTCTGGGCTGCTTGCTGCTGGCTCTCATCTGCAGCCCTCCCTGGGACTGGGGGACTTCAGTGGGCCCGAGAGGACTGGGTGCCACCATCTTGTGTCTACGGGCACCACCATTTTGTCATGGAGTGATGGTTAATTTGCATATTACTCTTTTATTAGATAAGTTGACTGAACCCTATTTCTAATTCTGTCAATAATTTATAATGGTTATTAAGATCAGAGTTCATTCATTCACATATTTGTTCATTTAAAAAATCTGTATATCTACCCATCCATCATCCATCCATCCATCATCCATCCATCCATCATTCATCCATCCATCCATCTATCCATCCATCTATTCATCTTTACCCATCCATCCCTTCATCTATTCAGCCACCTAGTGTGCATTGTTTTAAGATATAACAGATAAATCCTTGTTTCTAAGAGATTGTGATCTAGTTGGGGATGACATATATAAATGATAAATTTCAATATTGAATCCTCAATAATTGGACAAATTGAGATAGACTCAGCTTCATCCTTTCAGGGACACACAGCAACATACTAATAAACTTATGTTTGGAAAATAGAGGCTAACCTCTAATATTTGAAAAATTATCAAGGAAGTAGTTTCTGGTTCTAATTGACATGACTGTTAATAGTCTGTTAATGTGTTAAGAGCTTGGGTAGGGAAAATTCTATTCATCATAAATGTCTTTCAAATATTTTACCTATTTCAGCAGGTAGAAAGAATAAAAAGAGGAGAGAGAATTGATCTTCCTTAAGAAGTTTAGCACAGCCCTAGCTGGTTTGGCTCAGTGGATAGAGTGTCGGCCTGTGGACTGAAGGGTCCTAGGTTCGATTCCGGTCAAGGGCATGTACCTTGGTTGTCGACACATCCCCAGTAGGAGGTGTGTAGGAGGCGGCTGATGGATGTTTCTCTCTGCCCTCCCCACATCTCCTCTTAAAACAACCACTGATGGCTTTCTGCACTGAGGCTGGCTTTAGTTTTGTAGGTATTGTGCGAATGGAATCCCACAGTGAGCACTCCCTTGCCTGGCTCCCTCACTCAATGTCATTATTCCAAGGCTCACCTATGAGGAGTATGTGCAAGTCCCTCTTTCCTGCTGAGTCAGGGCTCAGTGTGTGAATACACCCAGTTTGTTCACCCTTCGCCTATAGGTGGGCTTCTAGGCTGTTTGCCATAGTACAGTTTTTAATTCTTTCCTATTACCTTGAAGCAATTGTAGGAAAACTTTAAATAAAGGAAAACTGTATTCTCCACATTCGCTTTTTATGACAATCCCTTAATTCAGAGGGAAAGCTCAAGGTGAGCAGTAGTTAAACCAAGTGGCACAGTCCTTCGTTGGCACTTGGGGTGTACACTCGGTGGACCACCCATACTCTCTCTTGATCTGCTGGTGGCAGGAAGATGAGACCTGCCAGCTGGGCTCCTCTCTGAAAATTGCGCTCATTGGAAAAGAGCCATCTCACATGGGTCATGCCTGCAGGACACCCAGGGTGGAGCTGAAAGCCTGCCCCCTTGAGGAGGGGCGGCACAGAGAAGGGCTCCTGCTCAGAGCTCCTGCCAGGTTGGTTGAGGCCTTTGTTGGGACTGCATTTCAGCTCATCTCCTCTCTCAGCCTGATCTTGCTCCCTCCATAGATACTGTCCCCAGAGTGCTCTCCCGAGCCCTGCACACAAATCTCCGTGCACCTGATCTGGGCACTGGAAACAGAGCAAGTGAGGAAGAGGATGAATGAGCTTCCAGGGGAGATATGGACACTGCTCACTGTGCTCTGAGCCTTGACTGGAAGTTTGGCTTATTATCCTTCCCAAGCATCAAAGACAATCTCACCACAGACTTCACTGGGCAATGAGAAGTGTATTCTTTTCAGCCATGATGGCGATATTCAGCTTTCAGAAAACTTGACAAATGTCACAAGAATTTGTTGGGCTCAGAGAATAAACATGGTCGGTGGAAAATTTTGCGAGCGGCTGTAGATGATGCGCACTGTGGTTTCTCGGCTCCACCCACTCTCTCAGGCCCACTCTCTGGCCTCAGGCCGTGGGCTCAGCAGGGGAAGCTGCCGTTGTGCTGCCTCGCAGAGTAGAGGAAAAGAAGGGGTCACAGCGACCAACCAGTGACCTTTCCTTCTTCATAATGGAACCAGGGCTGCTGGCCGCCTTGTATGGGGGAGGCCTTGCAGCAGATGGCATGCCATGTTTTGGTGCTAATAGGATGGGGTGGGGTGCTGGCATGGGGACAGATTTTAGACAAACAAAATAAGTTGCTTTCTATTTCCCATCATCACTTTGGTCAATGTAGATTATCTTGAGAAAAAAAACCAAACAGAAAAAAAGAGATATTTACTAAACAGTTGAAAGTTGGACTGCTTCAGGGGCCACAAAACACAGGGGATTTCCCCTGGGTGGAAGCCACTGGGGTTTTTCGCAATTACGAGAGAAGCCTGAACTTTCTTCTTGCCCTTTCATGGGTTTCTGTACGTGGCCTTCCCCCAGGAGGGACTCACCTGCACTTCCCAGTTCCCCCAGTGCTGGGATTTGGGAAACTATTGTAGACTTACACAAAGTGCTAGTGGAGTCTCTAAGCTGCAGCAGCAGTCTTTGTAATTTGATTGAGAAAAGGCTTCCTAGAATCAGCAGAACTGTAGTGGGATGCGTATGGGGGTAGGAAGCAGAGAGAAGTAGAGCAGTGGTCGGCAAACTCATTAGTCAACAGAGCCAAATATCAGCAGTACAACAATTGAAATTTCTTTTGAGAGCCAAATTTTTTAAACTTAAACTTCTTCTAATGCCACATCTTCAAAATAAACTCTTCCAGGCTGTGGTATTTTGTGGAAGAGCCACGCTCAAGGGGCCAAAGAGCCACATGTGGCTCATGAGCCGCAGTTGGCCGACCACTGAACTAGACTTGACATCTGGCCTCTGCCTCTAGCAGCCATGTAGCCCCAAGCAAATGCCTTCCTCTTGGCCTCTGTTTCCACAATCATAAAATGGGGAGAATAACTGCAGTACAAGGTGACTGGGAAGTATGAATAAAAATGGTACCCAAAGTGCCCACTCAGTGGCACATGGACCCTCCATCCATCTTTAGACCCCAAAGGCCTGGGGCTGCACCTCATCCCCATAAATCCTGCAGGTCGGATGTGCCTGGAGAAGGGTGGGAACTGAGCTTCTGTTCCCAAGGCTCTGCTAGAACTTAGTCTGATTAAACAAAACCCATGTGAAGGCTGATTTCAGGAGAAGGTACACAGGACAGCAGGCACCAGCTCTGGGTCTCGGCTCACAGGTTTCTCTCCGGATAGGACTTCCCTCCATGTCCTCATGCACAAACGAGGGATTAGATGATAGCAGTGCTTTCCAAGTTGTGTCCCTCAGAGGCTACAGAGTTCTGCAATATTTTCTTTAAAATTTATTTATGAAAATATTTTGAACTACTAATCCAGGCTCTAGAATCAGGCTGACATGGCTCGAATCTGTCATGTGACTCACTAGCTACGTGACTTTGGGCAAACTGTTGAATCTTTCTAAGACTCAGCTTCAACTTTGGTAAATTGGGACTAATAATAGTAACTTCTAAATAAGTCGTGGAGGAGATGAAAGAGGCTTACACATGTAAAGTACTTAGAAAGCGCTGGCTGTCATTTTGCCGGCTACTGAACACCACCAATCTATTCACTTGTTATGCCAGGCAAACCAGAGTCTGCATCAGACTCTGTGGGCTTAGAACAAATTCCAAATGCCTCATCCTGGTCTACAACAGAGGTCAACAAATGTTTTCTGTAAAGAGCCAAGGTTTGTAGGCCCTATGGCTTTAACTGCTAACTTCTGCCATTGTATCCTGGAAGTAGCCATAGGCAATATGTAAATGAATGAGTGTGGCTGTGTACTAATAAAGTTTTATTTAAAGACACTGAGATTTGGATGTCATATGATTATAATGGGTCATAAAATAATATTCTTCTTTTGATGCTTTTCAACCATTATAATTGTGGGCCATACAAACACAGGCTGTAAAAATTCTTGCTTGTGGGATGTACACATACTGACTGTGGGCTGTTGTGGGCGACTTCCACGACCAGTTGCAAATGACCACGGAGGCGGTTGAGTTGGTAATAAGCAGGCAAGGATTTATTGAACTGGCCATAACGGTCGGAGGGTAGCACACCAAGTGGAGACCTAACACTCACGGCCGTACCGTCCTGGGTGCAGGGAGTCCTTTTATAGGGTCTGAACCATAAATTTTCATTGTTTTAAATTCCGTGAACAGGCTGCAGGGTCATATGTAAGGTAGAGAAGTGCTTCTTATCTCTAACCACACATCCTGCTGGACATGGGAATGTAGTCCTATCACAAAAGCCAAAGGTACAGCTAAACTCCTGGTGCCACTGAGTCAACAAAAATTACTCCTTTGCGGTTCTGGGGTCCTCAAATAGATTTATGTGAGTTTTTAGGTCTCAAACTGGAAGCTAAAGTAACTACCCTTTTGCTTTAAGCAAGCAAGTGTAAACAGCAGCTAGAATAGCAGGATCAAGTTTCACACAGCAGTTTTACCTGAGATGAATGCCACCACATTTCATGGGCCAGACTCTCCTTGTAGACAATAGAAGTCCTGATGTACAGGACCCCTTACCTGCCCGCAGGCCTCTCCTGAGTGGGTCAGGTTTAATGCGTGGTCCCCTTTGTCCACATCTCCTCAGGAAGTTAGCCCTGCCAGAGTAGGATCTGGTTGTGTCTATGAAAACTGGCATCACTTCCTGGGCATATATTTTCCTACATGGTTTATTTAAAATTTATTTGCTTAATATATCATTACTTTAACAAAAACAGCTCTGCAAGTGAGGAAGAAACCAATATGCCTCTGAAAGTGTGAAGTTTAGACTGGCCTGTGCATCACCAACACACACTGGCTGTTCTCACCTTGAGTATCGATCAAAGAGCCAGCACACATTTTCCTGGGGATCCTGCACAGCACCCAAGAAGAAACAGCTGCAAGCACTCTTCTGCAACCTCACTTCCCCCACTTTGTGCCATCCCACTAAGCTTTTATTTCCTACCCCAGCCAGTCCTTTCCACAGAGAACTTCTGCACTTCCTATCTTCCTGGGGCCTCCTCATTTGGCTCTTTACCATGACCCGCTCTGTTCAGCCTTACCTGTCAGGGTAAGTGCTGCTTGCTTGGGGACAACAGACTTGCCCATCTGTGCCACTCACCTCTCATATGACCCAGATTTTTTTCCTAAACAGCATTATTGGTCAGCAGCTGTAATTATGTATCTTGTCTATTTACTTGTTCATTATCCACCTGTCTACTACCTGAGAACAGGTACACTGTTTCCTTACTTGCTATGGTAGCCCCAGCCTGCCTCCCTGCTAGGAACATGGAGTTCAATCAATTTGTAGAAGAATAAATGAGTCCACAACTTACGATCCTAGTTTTATTTGGTGAGTTAATAATACTTGATATCCTCACTTGTAAAATGGTGATGAGAATCAAGTGAAAATGTGTTCTTAAGACTATGCAGAGTTATACAAAGGGAAGGTGGTAAGTCATTAGACAAACCACAGAAGTTAACCACTCACTTTCACATTCTCTTCTATTACAAAAGCTTATGGGAGAATAGTAAAGTAATATCAGTATGAATGAAGCCAATTTCCTTCCTTGTTCCTGATATTCCCCACCAAAAGTGATTATATGTATAATTTTTATGTTGACGACAGCAAACACAATTATTTATTTCTTAACATGCAGTATTGCTATCAGTAGAAGTGGGGATCTTGGGATGCAGCTGAAATAAGAATTTCTGGAGGTCCCCACAGGAGGATGAGACCTGTAGAAAGCTTTATTTCTGTGGAATCAAACCCCTGAGTTTCCAGGGCCCCTCTCCCACCTTCCTGCCAAGAAGTCCTGTTTTGCTTTCAGCAGAGCTAAAATCAAATCCAGTGTTCCAGTCTCTGTTCTGCATGAGGGTACCATCCAATCCAGCATCAGAGGAGCTTAGATTGTTTCCTGCTGCATGAAGTCCATCATCCACTGTGTGGTAGGTCTGCATGGCCGTGGACCATGTGGCTATGGAGGGACACAGAGGAGTACAAAGTCTAAGGAACTGGAGAATGAAGAGTGAGCAAGGGCATAAACACCTTTGTTTAAATGATTATATATTCCCAATTTTTTTTTGTGGATTTGCAATGGCACTGTCTACTCTAGCCAACCCATGGCTTTCCAGGCTTGACTGATAGGCAACTCTCTTCCCTAGTCATCCTGATTCACTGTGCATGCACCATCTCCCCATAGGTGGACCCCTTCCTCAGGGACTGGCAGGGAATGGGCCAGTGATTCCTGGGGAGGAAACTGCAACTTCCTAGTGAAGCCCCCCAAATGGCCATACTTATAATGTCTGGCCTCCTTTCCCTCCTTTCCTGTTAATAACTAGCTAATTGCAATGGTATCAGCCACCCCCACCCCCGCCCCTTTAAAAAGAAACTAGCTTCTTTCTAATCTTACAAATGGCGAATGGATGAAGGTCTCTATCTTCTTATAACTGTTTCATGCTGTCAATGGGCATAGTCCTGCCTATCCCAAGAATCAGAGGTTCTCCCATGACTGAGAGAGGGACAAGGAAGCAAACGGGATGGGGAATCTTCATGCTGGGAGAGGGATTTGGCGAAGTCCAGGTCAGTCTGGTGTCCCTGGGTGGTGGAATAGGCAATGTCAGAGGATGATGTGCTGGACAAGCTGCCATTTTCGGATTCTAGAAGTGACAACTTGACAAGAAGGTTAAAAGGCATAATTGAAAAGTGAGGACACTTATAGCAACTGTTTGGTGACAGGTGAAAACCCATGTGACAAAGGGGAAGACAAGGTTGGAGAAGTGGCTTCACTGGAGGCAGGAGTATCACACCTGTCTGAAGCCCTTTGTCCATCATACTTAACCCAAATGAAGCAAAGGGAAATATTCTAAGACTAGAGGCCTGGGCATGAAATTTGAGCATGAAGGAGGGGTCCTCTCAGCCCAGCCTGCAACCTCTCCAATCTGGGACCCCTCAGGGGATGTCTGACTACCCGTCTAGACTGCCTGTCAACACAAGGGCAACCAGGAAGTTAAGTAAGCCTGGGTGGCTTCTCATGGCCAGGAGCAAGCCATCTGGGGTTTATGTTTATTTCTGGTAAAATGAAGCATTTTTAAAAATCTCTTCAGAAGGAAGACTTTTTTGGTCCTCAAGTTTAAAAAAATACATTTTGTTTATTTTAGCTTAAACAACTTCCAAGCACTCTGATGCATTATTTTCTCTGTTTGCAAGCAGGCTTTACATGTCGGGAAAGGGCGGAGTGTGAGGATCTGTCATTTAGAGAAGAGATAAGAACCAGCCACAAGGCTCAATATGGCTTGGTGTTTTGTAATATGTGAACATTAGCTGCTATGTTCCTGTCAACATAAGAAACATTCAAACCTGTGAAGAATTTCTGTGAGTTTATTTGAGCCAACCTGTCAATAATTGTCAGGAAACAGAATCTTGACAGATTGGGATAATGCTCGGAGAATGGCGGTTTTCCACCTCATTTTACACATCACAAACAAAGAAGGAGAGGTAGGTGGGTTACAAGAAATCCATTGGTGATAGATTAGGGATGTGAGAGAAAGCAAAGCGGGGAAACCTCTGACATTGGATAAAAAGTAAATGATAGACAAGTATCTCTTTTGCTTAGGTGGGTGCAGGATAGTTAACAGTCAACAATGAAGTCAATAGCAATGAGGGGATGTATGGTCTCTGCAGGGGTCCAGAAATAGGGACATTACTTTCACACTCCAATATGTTATCGCAGATGCAAAAAGACAATAGGCTCAGTTAAGGGCAGATGCTGGTCTAGGACAAGACTGTCCACCATAACTGCTTTTAGTTAGAAAGTTTTAATTTCAGCTGAGACCAGTTTGGCTCAGTGGATAGAGCGTCGGACTGTGGACTGAAGGGTCCCCGGTTCGATTCTGGTCAAGGGCATGTACCTTGGCTGTGGGCACATCCCCAGTGGGGGGCGTGCAAGAGGCAGCTGATGGATGTCTCTCATCAATGTTTCTGACTTTCTATCCCTCTCCTTTCCGCTCTGTAAAAAATCAATAAAATATATATTTTTTAAAGTTTTAATTTCAGACCATCTTTTGTAGTTACTGCAGGTCTCTGAGTGTAAGGCTGCCTGCAGGCCTCTCCTGAGTGGGTCAGGTTTAATGCATGGTCCCCTTTGTCCACATCTCCTCAGGAAGTTAGCCCTGCCAGAGTAGGATCTGGTTGTGTCTATGAAAACTGGCATCACTTCCTGGGCATATATTTTCCTACATGGTTTATTTAAAATTTATTTGCTTAATATATCATTACTTTAAAAATGGGGTCTATGTAAAGATTAACAACTAATATTGGAACAATTGTAACAATATAGGGTAAAAACAGTCGCATGGATGTGAAAAAAGGGGTCTGTGACTGTGGGTAGTGTGGAGCCTGCTGGGGCTGGATTTCCTCTCTCTTACCCACATTCTCACACGTGGACGGCTGGCCCCTGAGGCACCTCCCGCATGGGCAGCGGTGAGGTCAGACGCCCCCACGTGGGCAGGGGAAGCGTTTTGGTGCTTGCCTTCCACCCTGGAATGGGTTTCCATCTCTTCATCCTGATGACTCACAGGGAAGCCCGATCTGAAGGGACAAGGCTCCCGTGCTGCCCGGCGTCCTCCGTCTCTAGCAGCAGCCGGTGGCCCTTGGCCCTCCCACTCTCAATGGACATTTACCAGACAATAGTGACCACAGGAACAGCCGAACACATAATGGAGCACAGGCCACTCAGAATTTAATAAGAGGCCGCTCTGGATTGATTGAGGACAGCTTCTTCTATTAAAGCAGCTACGGACCACCGCGAGAGAGACGCCCGCGGGACGGAGAGGTGCGGGCTGTGTGTGTGGAGCCCAGCCAGGAGCACGCATGTGCCACAGGCATTCGCGAGGAACTTGGTGATGCCGTTGTTGTAGTTTCTTTTTCAGAGAGACCTCCTTCTCCCAATAAACACACCTGATTAGCACAGGAAAACAGCTCTGCAAGTGAGGAAGAAACCAATATGCCTCTGAAAGTGTGAAGTTTAGACTGGCCTGTGCATCACCAACACACACTGGCTGTTCTCACCTTGAGTATCGATCAAAGAGCCAGCACACATTTCCCTGGGGATCCTGCACAGCACCCAAGAAGAAACAGCTGCAAAATCTCATTTTTCTAGGAGTAATGGCAGCTACGTGGCACAGGTCACATATTTATAAGAACTAATTATATATTAAGTTTGACTGCTCATCATTGTAATTTTAAATCTTATGTACACTGAGCATAATATTATATGTACTTAAAAATCAAGTTATCTCTTCTGTATTATAGAGGCAATGCTTTTCCTTTCCGTGATTTTTCATAATGGCTAGTCACTTTCCTAGGAAAATTCAATGTATTGAAGTATTAAAGAGAAGCAAATATCATTTTAATCCCATCTTTGAAGATGAAAATCATCTTCCACCACCTAAGGAAACATCCCCCTTCACCTTTGTAAAGTGAATATTAACCTAAATAGATGCTAACTTGCTCCTTCCCCAGCCTCCTAGGCCAGTCTGGTCCCGCCTGGCCAGGCAGCTCACGCCTCTGTTTCTCACAGGGGCAGGACTACGATTAAAAGCAAACAGCCATCTGAGCACTTGGTGGAACAGTGCAGCTGTGACAGAGCCTGTGAGAGTCAAAGGCGGCTCATCTGCATGTGAACACACATCAGAGAAAATTCAGAAGAGTGATCAATAACACCTTCCAGTTGAACACTGGGTGACAGTGCCCAGGCTACAAGGAACACCTCTCTTTTCACTGCACTAGACGCTTCCTCAGAGACAAGGACTCTAGGTGAGTGCAAGCAGAGGCTTTGTTAATACAAATGCACGGGGAGGAAGACCCATGACGGCAATGCTGAACATAACTGAAGGGCAATCGGGATGCGCTCCAAATACCACTGACAGAAGGACCACGTCAGCCTAAAATGCAAGAAAATTAACAACACTGATTTATCAAACTGACATCACTAGAGAGTATTACTTTTATTTATTTTTTTGCAAAATTAGCTTCCAAATATAAGGTTATTTTAAAATAATTCTTTGGTTAAAGTATAATTCAAATAAAAAGTAGAACCTGCTGGAAGTCCTGCATTATAGGGTGAAAATACCTCCCTCTTTCAGCCGCCAGGGGCCATTTAATCAGCCATCAGAGTCTATGAATCTAGATGTCATGGAAACACTGTATCAGGAATGGGAGGCTGGGGTGAAGCTGCAAGGCCCTGGCTACCCACCAGCGGAAAATGAAACTCAGCTTCTGCATAAAATGGGCGGTCACTCCTGCCCACCAGGAGAGATGTGGCTTTTAAGTCACGGAAACCAAGAACCATCCATGCATGCTACTGGGGTGTTACTAGAGCAAAATGTAGCATACTTTCAAGCCTAGATTAAATCCTTTAGTTCAGTGGTTGGCAAACCTCGGCTCACGAGCCACATGTGGCTCTTTGGCCCCTTGAGTGTGGCTCTTCCACAGAAAATAACACATCCTGGGCGAGTCTATTTTGAAGAAGTGGCATTAGAACAAGTTTAAGTTTAAAAAATTTGGCTCTCAAAAGAAATTTCAGTTGTTGTCCTGTTGATATTTGGCTCTGTTTGCTGACCACGGCCCTAAGGTATCACAGGGAGACACCCGATGGATCCTCAGCCCAGCGCAGAGGAGCAGGGTGGGGAGGAGGGAGGGGGAAGGGGAACCACAGGGAGACTCCTCCTGTAAGAAGCCCAGCCGACGCCAACAGCAGCAACTTTAGGCAAGATGGCCTTTTCGGTCACTTTTTACATATATTTTTATTCATTTCCAAGAGGAAGGGAGGAGAGAGATGGAAACATCCATGATGAGAGAGAATCATGGGTCGGCTGCCTCCTACATGCCCATACTGGGGATGGAGCCCACCACCCGGGCCTGTGCCCTGGCCAGGAATCAAACCAGGACTAATGAGTTTGCCGACCACTGCTTTAGTTAATGTCACCTGTTTGTCTCCAGTAACTTTCTACAGGAAAAGAAAGGATTCCATCTGCAAGGAGCCATGTGGTTTTGACCTGCATTTCCTCTCCCTTTCTTCTCCGGGCCCTCTACCCCCTCAATCAATATTTGTTCTTAAGGTGCATCAGGCTGAGACAAAAATAACCAGCCTGCACTTCAGGTTGTAATATTAACCCAGAATTTTGGGATGAATATGAAATCATGTTTCTTTTAATACACATACATTCAACATGATTTCGAAAGAATTTCTCATTTGGAGTTTAAGTTTGGTTGCTTAAACAGATTAATGTGAAAAGAGAATTTAATATGAATTCAGATTTTCAGGCCATTTTGAAAAAATAATCTGGATAATTAAAATAGACGAAAGAACTCTTTGCTTACTCAGGGTTTCCCACCTGAATTATTCAGAAAATGATTTCAGTCTCTGCCTCCTTTTGCTCATGCAGACAACAGCTCAAGGCTCTGTGCACACTGGACCAAAGGTAATGAATTGCAGTCCATCCTGGGACTAAGACCACCAGAGGGAGGGAGAGGAGAGCCCATTTGGAACTTGGTTCTGGGTAAGTACAGACACAGCCCAGAACATGCTGCTATTGTCGAGGAAGCTGCGCAGGCGGTACTCGGGCACTGTCCTGGGCACTGAAGGCCATGGAGATGTGTGCAGAGCCTAATGGACAATGTACTAGCAAATCTGACTGAGCAGTGGCTCATGTCCTTATGGATAAAAGAATGAATGGCCGGCCAGTGCAGCTCCATGGCTAAGTGTCAACCCGGCACCAAGAGGCCAGCGGTTCCCTTCGATTCCTGGTCAGGGTAAATGCCCGGGCTGAGGGCTCCATCCCCAGCAGGGGGCATGCTGGGGGCAGCTGTTCAATGTTGATGTTTCTCTCTCATCGATAGTTCTCTCTCTCTCTCTGTCTCTCTCTCTCTCCCCTTTCTCTCTCTAAAGTCAATAAAAGCATATTTAAAAAAAAAAAAAAAGAAGAAGAAGAATGAATGGAGCTATCCTAGAGCCAGGAGTCACCATTTGAAGATGAAAACATTCATATTAACCACTGGTGTCAGCATAGAGTTACTTCCATATTCAGAAGCTATTTGCACAATGCTAGAAATCAAGATTTGCTTCTTAAAATGCAAAATTCATGACACATTTCTGTAAGTGCCTTTAAAACCCCCACTCTAATTCTCTGGCTGATCAGCACACATTCCCTCTTTGTTTCAAGGATCATCAAATTCCCATGTCAAACAGGCTCATGGACCTGTTTTATACACCAGGCTTCCTGTGCTTGGGTTTGGAAGCGTCTTCAGTACAACAGTAGCTATTGATTCGGTTTGCACTGATATCCCTTTGTGTAGCTCACATCCTCACACAGTGAGCTGCACCACTCCTGGCCACCGTCTGCTGCCCGCAGCCCTCAGCTAGCCATACAACTGAACAGGATCTGATAACTGATGTTTTGGCTTGATTGTCTTTTTTTTTTTTTTTAATAAACTCCCTCTAAATCCAGCAAGTCTGAAGAGAAGCCACAGGGTGTGGTTCTCCTAACTGCATCTAAGTAGCCCTGTCTACATATTTAAAATTATCCTAGAAAAGCAAACAAAAATGACTGCTCAGGTAGCAGTGCAAGCATAAATGTCACCACTTAAACTAGGTCCCTGACTTGGTTTGCACAGCCCTCGTGTAGCTGGTGCCTCTGTAGCTGGCCTGGTATGACTGACATGTACTGCATGTGAGTGGACAACACCCTGCCCCTGGGCATATTGCACATGAATGAGCTTTCTGCTCATTCAAATAATGTATATCACACACATCCTTTCAAAACGCCAGCCTCCTTAACAGACTCAAGGGCCAAGGAGGAGCAGCATAGCAATCAGAAGTGCTGGGCTCCTTCAGCAGCAACACGGATCAGTCAGCCACTTCGTGGTTTTCAATTCTTTGTTTCTACAACTGACTACTTCACACACTTTGTTATTTCCTCCTGAGGATCCACAAGTACTACAGAGAGCAAAGGTGCTTTGTCTGCCCTTTCACAGAGCGTGGCCAGGGGCTTGAGATGCTTGAGCCGGGTCCCTGCCAACCTCTGGGCAGCATAGGAGCTGGCAGCCTTGGTGGTCGTCTCGACGGCAGAAGTCGAAGTGTAACTTCAGAACAGCTCTTTGCATGGCCCGTTTGCTGATAACCTGAGAAGAACCCTTCAGCTTGGCACTGCCTCAAAGGAACATGGAGTTAAGAGGACCTCCCACCACCACACTGGCAGCAGGTCCCTCCAGCTGGCTGCTGGATGTGCTCCTTCCTCTGGCACCCCCTCCATGGATGGCTCCTCCCGCCGGGAGCCTCGGGGTCCGGGCCATGGAGGAAGGAAGGCTACAACCTCTGCAGTAGCAGGCGCCTCGATGTAGGAAGACAAGTCCGAAAGCCTTGCTAACCAGAAAAGAGCCAGAGAGAATGAGCTTTATCTCTGAGCCAAGTTTTTCTCCTATGCACACAAGTCTCCATCACGAGCATTTTAAAGCATGAAAGGGAGTGGGCTAAGTTATTCTGCACTGTTGCTTATAGTGTGGTGCAGACTTCTTCACTGTTACTAAACACACAAAAAATACGTCTCCCGAAGGCTTTCCAAAGCCTGTTTCCTTACTCGGGGGTGGCTCATTCTTGTAGCAAGGTCTCTCTCCAGTTGAAGCCCCCAGTGGGTCCATGGGTGAGAGGAAGGATGGGTGGGTCCCTCAGCTGCCAGATTCCAGTTTCTCCCAGTTCTTCACAGGAGCAAAACCCCAAGTATGGAATCTAAAGGAAGAGTAGTAAAGAACAGGAAACAGGTTTAATGCTGCAACTTTCACTTAAACAGAGATCTTCAGGTGGCCCTTGAAAATAAATATTCATAGGAATTAATAGGGGTTTTGTAGACAAGCATCCCCCACAAAACCCATAAAGAAAATGAAATGGAAAAAGCTGGTAGGCTCGAGGAAAGAGTAGTCACACTGCAAAAGGATTCATCAGAGGGTTCATTAGATGTGAGGTCCTCCAATGCGATTAGCTGGCCACAGCCGGCTGCCCTGTAGTGCGGCAGGAAAGAGGACAGTACATGAAGCCGAGGTGCTGGGAGTTAATTCCTAATTTAAAACATGTTTTTATTGATTTTTAGATAGATAGGAAGGGGGAGAGAGAGAGAGAGAGAGAGAGAGAGAGAGAGAGAGAGAGAGAGAGAGAAACATCAATGGGAGAGAAATATCTATGGCTGCCTCCTGCACGCCCCAACGGGGATCAAATGTGCAACCCGGGCAAGTGCCCTGACCTGGAACCAAACTGGTGACCTCGTGGTGCATGGGATGGTGCTCACCACCGAGCCATGCAGGCCAGGCAGTTCCTAACTACAGAATTGCAAGTCAAGCTAAAAATGAGGCTTACACGTTTCTGAAATTATAGTTAGACAGTAGGAAAAATTATTCAATTTCTGAAAAGCTGTTGGTTTGTTTCACCCGGCTTTATTTATTTCCATGTGTATCTGCAACATTCAGAGTTGAAGCTGGTCCTTCCTCACTTCAGGACTCATGGCTTTTAGAAGCTTATTTATGTGTGTGTGTGTCCAGACCTGCATTATAAACAAGACAAAAATATCTGCCCTCAAGCCGCTTACAGAGCAATGGGAAGGACAGATGCATAAATAAGCTTTTAAAAACACAAGAAAAGAATTGCAATGGAGTTTGAACCAGGTTCTCTGGGGTCACATAGAGGGAACATCTGAGTGTTCAGGAAGGAAATGGCGGGGGAAGGGGGAGTTGATGGCATGAAAAGGAGGAGTCCAAGGTGTCGGCCAGCCTCCTGGGCTCTCTGTCTCCCTGCCTTCTCTTGGGCTTGCCCTTCAGCCTAACAGGTTAAATCACTCCTTCCCATGCCTCCCAGCCAGGCCCTCTCCCAGCCGAGCTGTCAGATGCTGCACTTTGGCTCCCTCACCGTTATTCCTCCCACCCACAGCCCCTCAGGGGAAGCCAGACAGTCTGCTTAGACTTTTAGCTACGTCCTACATTTTAGGTCAGAAACTAGAACTAGGTCAACCAGTTCTTTTTTTCTCACACAAGACCTAATAAAGCACCTTACACAGATTACCACCACTCAGTAATCTTGGTGAGAGTCAATAAATGCATCTTCCCAGCTCAGAAAACTCAGCTGCCCACAGTCACTGAACGGTTCTAAAATCGCTGGGGCCACGGGCCCTGAAATGCGAGCATGGATTACCTTTCGGACCATTTGTACGAAGTCCTTGGAGTTCTGAGGTGACAGGCCCTGAAGTTGGCAGGTACATGCTTCAAGGGAAGATGCATGGGCCACAATCAAAATGTTATTTCCTGGGGAGGGAGGGAGAGAGAAAGAACTGGGAAGATTATTCCTATCAAAACACATGCAAACACTGTAAGCACTTGGGCAGGGGCAGACCTTCTCAAGGACACAACTTGGCCAAACAGTATTTCAGAAATAGTATTGTGAAAGCAGCTTAGTATCATTTGAAAAAGCACTTTAATCGTGAAATAACTATAGATTCATAGGAAGTTACAGATGTAGTTTACATGCACACATCAAATCACTGCTAAACTTTGCACAACATGGGTTTGAACTGTGCGGATCCACTTATGTGCAGGTTTTTCATTAGATGCTGTAAATGTATTTTATCTTCCTCATGATGTTCTTAGTAACATTCTTTTTTTGTAGCTCACTTTATTGTAAGAATAGTATTCATACATAAACAAACAAAGTATGTGTTAACCGAAGGCTCAATAAGGCTTCCAGTCAACAGTAAATTGAAAAGCTTTGGGGGATTCCCAGCTGCATGGAGGCCGACGCCCTTAACCCTGTGTTATTCAAGCGTCAACTTTACATGCCATAGGCACCATGTTATACCTAAGTATACTCACACTAACACATATTTACATATTGTGTGGTACGTACATAGACTGCATGCGCACACACAGGCAGTGAAGTCCAGCACCCTCCACTGGCAGCTTCTTGCCTAACTGCTATGCTTCCCCAGCCAGGAAATGTACACAGCCCAGTGCACATCGCTCACAGGTTCCACCAGGTGGACCCAGTTCCATCCCGTGCAGCCTTCTGTAAACACCACCATGATTGAGATACAAACCTGTTCTTTCCTATGGTGTACTCTGTTCTGAGCATTACAGTCCCCCCTCCCCCTCCCAGTGGTTTCATTAAATACTGTGAGTGTATTTCCCACACTGCCACACTGAGACTTCTGGTTGAGGAGATGATGGGTCTCTCTAGTAGGATCTCAGAGTGGTGATGAAGTGAGTGATAACTGAAAGGGGGAATCGCTCATAATACTGTTAACCAGTGAAATCCATTGTTAACATTTTTGTGCATATAATTCCACTCTTTGCTCTGTAAAGACTCATATTTTAACTTGAGGAAAGCGATGAGAATGTATATACTCTTCTGTAACCTGCCTTATTTTGACTAAACATTTTAGAGTGAAGACTTTTACGTATCATGAAATATTTGAGTTCGTGTTTACAAAATTCAACAGCAAACAGATGTGAGTCTAACAGAACACTCCTTGGTTGGGGGCAGCAGCGACGGGATGTGCATGTGTGCATAGGGATATTTGCGTGGGGGTGTTCACCCACCTGGTCAAATTATAGGAAAAACAGTGGTTTGTTAAAGAACTTCTAAGAAACTGTACCTGGGAACCTCCATCACAGAGTGCAAGAAACATCTAAGTTACTTCATATCAAAACTGATTCTAGTGTATTCCCATGGAACGCTTACCGTTCCAGGTATTCAAGGGAATGTTACATATTTAACACGAAAGCATACACAAGAGTCTGAAAATATTTATTAAGCAAGTTAAAACATCTTGACTAGCCTATTAACCATGATGGAGAAATGGCCACATGTTTAAATATGGAGTCCAAAATAACACCACTTACCTTTACTTTTACATTCACTTATTATTTCTTTTGTTACTTGGAAACTTCTACTGATGTAGGTGTCATAGGATTCTGAAACTACTAATTTGCTGACTGAAATGTGAGGTCTGTAATAGAAATTGAACAAAGGCAATAAAACATTTTGATCCTAAAACAAAGCAATTGATATTACTCTTAAATTTTATTTCAAGACCCTTCTAAAGTTCCCATAATTGTTTATACATTTCCCTAGAAGGGAAGGGTTAGAATATTCCACACTTAGACATGGGGTTGAAATGTATACAATGTACAGAAATAAAAGCTATGGATGCACAGTGACAGAGAGAACAACTCAAAAGTGATTCAATGCAGGCTTCACTTGTTAATAGTAAATGACTGATAAGCATCTTGGCCAATTTTACTGACCATCAGTCCCAGGTCACATAGCCAACAAGAAGCAAAGTGGAGGTTAGACCTCATTACCTATTCAGAGTACCAAATATTTCCTACGCCCCTTTTTAGTAGCCTTACAAATAATAACTTGCAAGGATAGCTTTTATTTCTTAAAATGTTATTCCAGCTTTTTTGGGATATAATTGACATAAAACATTGTATAAGGTTAGATGTATGACATGGTGATTTAATACACATGAATTGCAAAATGATTAGCACCGTAGCCTTATGTAAGATAATTACCATCTCTGTTTTATAGAGAATAGTTAAGATGTACTCTTTTAGCATCTTTAAAGTACATAATATCTATTATTAAATACTAGAGGCCCAGGGCACAAAATTCATGCATGGTTTGCAGGGGGTGTCTCCAATCTGGGACCCCTTGAGGGATGTCCCACTGCCTGTTTAGGCCAGATCGGGCCTAAATGGGCAGTTGGACATCCTTCTCACAATCCAGGACTGCTAGCTCCAAGCTGCTCACCTGCTTGCCTCCCTGATTGCCCCTAATCGCTTCTGCCTGCCAGCCTGATCATCCCCTAACCACTACCCTGCCAGCCTAATTGATGTCTAACTGCTTCCCTGCCAGCCTGTTTGCCCCCAACTTCCCTCCTCTGCTGGCCTGGTCATCCCTAATTGCCCTCCCCTGCAGGCTTGATTGCCCCCAACTGCCCTCCCTTGCAGGCCAGGTCCCTCCCAACTGCCCTCCCCTGCTAGCCTGATTGCCCACAACTGCCCTCCCTTGCAGGCCTGGAACCTCCCAAGGGCCCTCCCCTGCTGGCCATCTTGTGTCCATATGGGGGCAGGATCTTTGACCACATAGGGGCAGCCATTTTGTGTATTGGAGTGATGGTCAATCTGCATATTACTCTTTTATTTGACAGGATAGAGGCCTGGTACATGGGTGGGGGCCAGCTGGTTTGCCCTGAAGAGTGTCCCAGATCAGGGTGAGGGTTCCCTTGGGGTGTGGGGTGGCCTGGGCGAGGGGCCTATGGTGGTTTGCAGGCCGGCCATGCCCCCCAGCGACCCAAGCAGAGGCCCTGGGATCTGGGATTAATTTATGTTCTACAATTGAAACTTTGTAGCCTGGAGTGAAGCCAAGCCTTCTGCTTGCTCCGTGGAGACAGCCATTTCTGTTTGGGTTTATTTACCTTCTATAATTGAAACTTTGTAGTCCAGAGTGGAGGCTTAGGTGCTAGGGCTGTAGAAGCTTGGCTTCCTCCATCGCCTGGGCAATCCTAGCCTCTGCTCTCTCAAGCCCCGTGGCTGCTGCCATTTCAGTTGGATTTATGTATCTTCTATAATTAGAAGAAACTTCTAATTAATTGAAACTTTGTAACACTGAGTGGAGGCCGAGGCCAGCAATGGCAGGCGGAAAGCTTGGCTTCCTTCATTGGCGGGGAAACCCAAGCCTCCCTCCTGCTCTCAGTGGCTGCAGCCACTTGGTTGGGGTTTATTTGCTCCAGATTGGCTGATGGGCCTGGTGGCTTGATTGGAGGTGTGGTCAATTTGCATATCACTCTTTTATTAGGTAGGATTAGAGGCCTGGTGCATGGAAATTCATGCACTGGAGGGGAGGTCCCTCAGCCCAGCCTGTACCCTGTCACAGTCTGGGAGCCCTCAGGGGCAAGAGGCGACCCAGTGATCAGGGGAAGGCAATGCCACATCACACTTCTGCTGCTGCCACTGCCGGCAGCACAAGCTTTGGCCAGCCCTGGTTACCTGAGCCTCAGGTGGCCCTGGATGGTTGAGCAGCTGCCATCCCAGGCTTGCATGTGCCTTGGGCTAGCCCGGGAGGCTGGGCAGCTGCCATCTGAGGCTTGCCTGCTCCTTGGGCCAGCCCTCGGTGGCTTGGGTGCTTAAAGGACTGGGGGACTCTAGAGGCAGGCTCTAGGTGGCTGGCAGGGCTGAGGGGACTGGACACCGCCATCTTGTGGTTGTGGGCACCACCATCTTTGAGGGTGTGACACTCAATTAGCATATTCCCTCATTGGCTATGGGTGCCGCCATCTTTGTGACAGTGTGAGGGTCAATTAGCACATTCCCTCTTTGTTAGATAGGATAAGCACATTACAGCCATATACATTAGATCCGCAGAATGTATTTATCTAATATCTGAGAGTTTGTGCCCTTTGAGCAATATCTGTTTCCCTCCAGGCCTGTTAACCACTGCTCTAGCATCTGTTTCTCTGAGTTTGGTTTTTGTAGATTCCACATAAGTGATGTGTTTAGATGTTTCTGAGATCCTGTTTTTCTTTCCTTTGGCTATAGACCAGAGGAGGATTGTTGGATCATCTCGTAGCCTATTTTTAATTTCTTCTGTTGCCCATAGGCCAGGTACCACCCTATAAAAGGTTCCCTTTTCTTTTAATGATAAGCATCTTGTCGTGTACTTATAGGCTATTTGTATGTCTTCCTTGAAAAAATACTTATTCAGTCCTGTCAATTTTTTAACCTAAATTTCATTTTTCAATTACAGTTTACATTTACAGTATTATTTTGTATTATTTCAGGTGTGTAGCCTAGTGGTTAGACAATCACATATTTTCCTGGACCCTCCCTGGCATCAGAAATAGCCATCACATGTTGTTGACTATATTCCCTGTGCTGTCTTTACATCCCCACGACTGCTCTGTAAATACCAATTTGTACTTCCTGACACCTTCACCCTTTCACTCTGACGGGACACCTGTCACAGAGGAGGGCTCCGTCCATTTCTGGTGGACATTAGGGGGAGGCAGGGAAGCCTTTCTCGGCCTTAACTTCACAGAAAGCAGACCATAAGCCACTGCCCGTCAACATGGGGAATGGGCAGCCGACCATTCCCTGCCCCACACCCGGGGCTTTCAGACCCTGGGATTCACGCAGGACTTCCAGCCTCAGTAAAACGGCGCTTTCAACTTCCAAATCCTAACTGACCTTGGCAGTTCCCTGCAGCAGGGCAAGTGGTCTGAGGTCCTGTATATTCAGGCTTTTTCACACTCAGGACACGTCCTCCTCTCTGTGACAGCTGCTCTCCTTCACAACTTTTCTTTCTTCACTTTGAGCCCTCAGAGTATCTCAAATCCTCCTCCTCCTTTACCACTTTGATCTCGCAGACCATCGCCCGCCCCTCCCCCCGACTCTTCAGGCAGCCTGAAAGCCCACCACCCTACCCATCGGATCCCACCGCCACTATCCCATCTCACACCCACTCCAGACCAGCTTTCGGCTCTCTTCCTCCTCCGATTCCTGCACTAGCTTTAAAGGGCCCATTGGAGAGATTGCTGGTGCCAAATCTGGCTTTATGCCCAGGGCCACACAGATACCCTCGGCCAGCAGGCCCCTGCCCTCCCAGTCGGAGCAGGTGCCGTCCCTAACAGGAACCCACAGTGGAATTACCAGGAAGGGCAGGCAGGTCGCAGGTCTCAAGACCACACAGTTCTCTGCCTGGAAGGACTGGGAAACGCAGCCCACAAAGCAATTAATTATTTTAAAAATTAGCAGAGGTCACCCAGGAAAGACATGAAAATCCAGCAGTCTTCTGATCTCGCCTTGCAGAGGCCCTGAGAAAATACACTAATCTTGACCCTACAAGCCCAGAGGGGACAAACCCCCCAACGAGACCTTTTAAACACATTTAGGGTCTTTAATAACAGAGATGAGGAGACCAAATCCAAAAACAAAAGATGAGATCAGGCCAAGGCTGAAGCCCAGAAGGAGGCCTTCCAGCTCCTGGCCACCCCTCTCATGACCCCAAATGAAGTGCTGGTCCTCCAACCAAGAGTGAATCAGGGGCTGAGCCTCCTCTGGGCCAAGTCCTGCCCAAACCCAAGACCCCCTCCCCCCCCCCCCCGGGCCCTGCGCAAGGTGCAGGAGGGACGGCCACTGGAAATCAGGCTGCAGTCTGGCCCCTCCAGGTCAGACCTCAGCATGGCCACCCTCTGGATCTGGTTTGGAGCTCCCAGACCTCGTAGGACTGGCCACCGAAGACTGAAGCTGCCCAGGTCCTGACAGGGCCCCCCAGACTTACATCACCCGGACAGAGCCTTGGGGAACAACTGTGGCAGCAGGTAAACCCATCTCCTTTTTAATTAACACTGGGGTCACTGCCCTCTCCGAATTCGCTGGGACCCTTGCCCCTCTTCAGTCTCTATTATGGGGGTTAACAGACTAATCTCACAGGCAGTAGCCACCTCACCTCTACACCTCATCTTACTAAATTCCCCCTTATCCACTCTTCTTGCCCGACTGAAATGGTACAGACATCTCCTCATAAAGCCCAGCTGTCCCAAACAATAGTCACCTACTTCAATTTCACTCTCACCTCATAAAGCCATGCCGTTCCTTAGCCTGTAATCACCTTATCTCCTCCAGCACTGTCCCCTCCACTAAACAAGAAATACTCTCCTTTTTCAGGCTCACTAGGTACTCTCACATCTGAGTTCCCAACTTCAGTTTTCTTGCAAAGCTCCACTATAACATGACATGGCAAAGGGACTCCTCACTGAGCCTTTCTTTCTTTCTTTCTTTCTTTCTTTCTTTCTTTCTTTCTTTCTTTCTTTTTCTTTAGCTAAATCAGTCTTTATTTTTTTAATATATTTTATTAAATTTTTTACAGAGAGGAAGGGAGAGGGAGAGAGAGTCAGAAACATCGATGAGAGAGAAACATCAATCAGCTGCCTCCTGCACACCCCCCACTGGGGATGTGCCCACAACCAAGATGTATGCCCCCGACCGGAATCGAACCTGGGACCATTGAGTCTGCAGGCCAATGCTCTATCCACTGAGCTAAACTGGTTAGGGCCCTCACTGAGCCTTTAAATGCCACGACCAACATTCTCACCCCATTAATGCTTTGACCTCAGCGCCTTCTCATACACACAAACCTTTTTCCAAAGAACAACTTTCTTTACTACAAATGCTTACTTAATAGTCCAGCTACTATAAGAAGCTGAACTCATTATCACCCAAACCTTAGCATATTATATCTAAGGAAAAATTTAAATCCAAGCAGCTAGTGGCCTGGGAACAGACTGCTAGATCTATTCCCTTTTCTCCCTGCCTTTTCTCCATCCTCCTTTCCTATACATAATTTTCCAAAGTCTTTGGAAACTGAAACTTTGGAATATTGCTAGATTACATCATAAACATCTAAGTATTCCAACAAGTTATAAATTCACCTGATTTTTGTTTTTATTACAGAAAATCAACAAAGTAAATTTAGAACTGTTAATATAATGTCTAGTGCTTTGTTAAAGATATATTTCTTAAAAGTGAGAATGTTCGGCTCTGCACCCTGCTGCTGCTGCAGCCGGCAGGGAGAGCCTGCAGCTCGGAGACGCCCGGCACTTCTGCTGAGGGGTCTGCAGGGGTTGGGGCAGGCCTAGGAGATCGCTTCAAGATTGAGGGGCGCATGGTTGTTTCCAGAGTGAAGCCTCAGGACTGGATCTTGGCGGCCCGAGTGCTGGTGGACAGAGAGGAGCACGTCAGCTTCCTTAAGACAGATGGGAGTTTTGTGGTTATGATATACCCTCTGGATCTTACATAGTGGAAGTTGTATCTCCTACCTACAGGTCCCATTCGAGTGGATATTACTTCAAAAGGAAAAATTAGAGCAAGATATGTGAATTATATTAAAACATCAGAAGTGGTCAGACTGCCCTATCCACTTCAAATGAAATCTTCAGGCCCACCTTCTTACTTTACTAAAAGGGAATCATGGGGCTGGACAGACTTTCTGATGAACCCAATGTAACCACCAGAGGCTCACCCCAATGACAGCAAGTGGTGCTCCGCTGTGGTCTGGTGCCCCCGCTCACCTGCTCCACCATCCGCCGTGCGCCAATGCCCACCATGTTCTGCACTCTGCCACCTGCTGATGACACCTGCTGCTGATGTCTGCCATGGTCTGTGCATGCCCTCTGGTGGTCAGCGCACATCATAGCAACCAGTTCGGTTGTTCTATTCCCCGTGGTCAGCAAACTGCAGCTCAGGAGCCATATGCAGCCCCTTGAGTGTGGGTAGCTCTTCCACAAAATACCACAGCCTTGGTTATGATAATGGTTCTTCCATTGTTGATATTTGTACTTCTGCCAAAGTGGTCAACACAAGTGATCCTGACATGAGATGGGAGATGGAGCAATCTATGAATATGCTGAATTCCAACCATGAACTGCCTGATATTTCTGAATTCATGACACAACTATTCTCTTCAAAATCATCTGGCAAGTCTAGCAGCAGCAGAAGTAAAACAGGCAAAAGTAGGGCTGGTAAAAGGAGGTAGTTGGGCAGTCCAGAACTGGCATTTGCACAAACATGGCAACACTGGGTGGCTTTCAAGTGTTGAGGGAAACTGATGTGAAGCAACTACTATAAACTGGAGTCATCCTTAAAGTTGATGTACTGTAACTGTTGTGTGTGATAACTGTTCAGTATATGTTTAGAACTTGGTACACAAGAAAACCCAGCTTTTATCCTTGTGTGAGGTCAATATTGATGTCACTGAATTAATTACAATGCCTTATAGTAAATGTTATTAATAAATTATATGAAGTACTATACATTATGTATATTAAAATGTCTTAACCCAGAGGGGGGAAAAGTGAGAATGTTCATCAATGTCAATCTAAGAAATGCTGGCTTTTACTTTTAATTATTATTGGAAATTAAGATTTAAAAATTGTATGGTTTTAATAATGGAAGGCATGGACATGCATTTTTAAAGAAAGTTAATTAAAATTATAAAAATGTTTATGAAAATTACATAAGGTTTGTAGGGAAGAATATTAAAAAATTATATAAATAACAAACCAGTGAGCCAGGACAAACAGAATAGAAAAACTGAAATAATAAAACAGCAGTCCACAACCACGTAGTAAATCCTATCTTCCCTAAACTAAAGACACTTACAAATAAATAATCTAAGAATAAAACTCATTTTGGTATATTAGACTACTAGCCTCCAAATTAATGTCTCTTTCCTTCCACCAGACCATTGGTCATAACTCTTACTGTTCTAACTTTTATTCCAGTAATACTAAAACGTATAAAACAGTTTGTCTCCATCAGGTTACAAGCCCCACTTGAACTCAGGAAATACAATCCCTAAACACCACCAAAACCTCTTTTTGTGCCCAGGCCTCATTGTCCCTGAGCCTCAGGGCAAGGACAATAGGCCAGATACAAATGTAAAATCTCACCAGAGCAGAAAGCTTCAGATGTCTAGCAAGGGGCAAAACTGAAAAAAACAAAACAAAACAAACAAAAACTTGCCTGCAGAATAACCTACCCTCCCACTAGCCTTTCTGAGAAAAACAGCCCTTCTCACATCTCAGCCAAATAGCTAAAAAGCTGTACACCCAGGATTCCACATTCCTGCAGATTGTTGGAGACAACATTGCCCTGGCTGGCACAGACTAGCCCATCCAAACAGTGTGAGATATTTTTGAACTCATTTCAGACCTCTGACTCCAGGGCAATTTACAGGATTTCTCTTCAGACCACTCTGTTTACCTTCATAGTGCTTCTAAGTCTCACAGATCTCTTATATCCTAAAATGGTCCTCCTACTCACCCTAGACCAGTGGTCGGCAAACTCAGTCAACAGAGCTAAATATCAACAGTACAATGACTGAAATTTCTTTTGAGATCCAAATTTTTTAAACTTCTTCTAACTCTACTTCTTCAAAATAGACTCACCCATGCTGTGGTATTTTGTGGAAGAGCCACACTCAAGGGGCCAAAGAGCCGCATGTGGCTTGCAAGCCGCAGTTTGCTGACCACTGCCCTAGACTATCTTTTAGCCAAAAAGGGAGGGATTTGTTTAATTGCTGACACTTCCTATTGTTTTTATCTAAACTCTACAGTAAAATAAAGGAAATACAGCGCATTCTACACGACTACGCAATGGCTCAAGGAGGTCAGTCAAGACAGCACAGAGCAGTCCATATGGTCCAGCCTACAAGCAGCTCTGCCCAAATTAACCTGGTTTTTACCCCTTTTAGTCCCCCTGACACTATTTCTCCTCCTTCTCCTCCTCGGGCCTTGCACTTAAAAATTAGTTGCCAAGTTTATACAAACAAGATTACAAATCTTGGTTAAGACAGTAGCACAGTTTGTCCTTACCCAGGTAAAGGGACCCTACAGGCCTATACCCCAGGAAATCATCTAAATTTCCTCCTTAGGCATGCACAACAACACTTCTCATGCAGGAAGTAATAAAAGAGAAATGGTGACCCATCCCCCTTCTTTTCTTTATATATACCCTTTAAGATGGGAATGAAAGGGCTAAAGAGAATAAAACGGGGCAGAGGAAAACTTACTGTGCTTAGCAGATATCTTGCAGAAAGCTTACAACCTTGAGCACTGCACAGCCCAGATAACCACTAGCCAGCCATCTGATGCTGGGAGGAACAAAGAATGGACCGAACCCTTAGGTCAGCAGAGTGGCTTGCAGCCAGCTAGGATTAATAAAAACCTCTCTCTCCCTGCTCTCTTTGCTGATGCCTTCTTCGGTCTCAGCCCACTTGCACCCAGGTGCCCAGAGTAAAATCTCTTTTGATACACTATGGCCTCATGTCATAGGCGCATGACCCTGGCCCACTCTAGGCCTTTCGGTTTCCCTTGCTCAGGAGATGTATCAGAGAAATGCATTGTTAAAAGAAAACCTACTAAGTTTTTTTCTGAAAGTTTTATGGTTTCCAGTCTTACTTTTAAGTCTTTAATCCATTTTGAGTTTATTCTTGCATATGGTGTAAGAAGGTGGCCTAGTTTTATTTATTTTTTTGCATGTATCTGTTCAATTTTCCCAATGCCACTTACTGACTGTCTTAATTCATCTGCATGTTCTTGCCTCCTTTGTCACATATTAACCACATAGGCATGGGTTTATTTCTGGGTACTGCATTCTCTGTGGTCCATTGATCTATATATATGTCTGTCTTTATGCCAATACTATGCTGCTTTGATTACTATAGACTGGTAGTATATAGTGTGATACCTCCAAGTTTGTTCCTCTTTCTCAAGATTAGCTATGGCTAGTTGAGGTCTTTTGTGGTTCCACATACATTTTTTATTTGTGCTAATTCTGGGGAAAATGCCACTGGTATTTTGGTAGTAATCGCACTGACTCTATAGATTGCTTTAGGTAGCATGGACATTTCAATAATGTTCATTCTTCCTATCTATGAGCATGGTATATACTTCCATTTATATCTTCTTCAATTTCTTCCTTCACAGTCTTATAAATTTATGAGTATAAGTCTTTTAGTTCCTTGGTTAAATTTATTCCTAGGTAGTTTGTTTGAGACCATTGTGAATGAGATTATTTTCTTAGTTTTCCTTTCTGAGTGTTCATTATCCTGTCTAATAAAAAAGCAATATGCAAATTGATGATACCTCTGCTACACCCACCAGCCATGCACACCAGCCATGCCCACCAGCCAATCAGGAGCAAATATGCAAATAAACCCAACCAAGATGGCTGTAGGCCACAGAGAGCAGGATGGGGGTTTGGGTTTCCCAAGCAATGGAGAGAGCCAAGCTTTCCACCTGCCCTTGCTGGCCTAGGCCTCCACTCAACGCGACAAAGTTTCAATTATAGAAGTTAAATAAATCCAACAGAAATGGCTGCTGCCATGGAGTGAGCAGAAGGTGTGGCTCTGCTCCAGGCTACAAAGTTTCAATTGTAGAAGAAAAATAAATCCCAGATATCGGGGCCTCCACTTGGGTCGCCAGGGGGCATGACCAGCCTGAAAACCATCACAGGCTCCTTGCCCAGGCCACCCCATGCCCCAAGGGAACCCCCACACTGATCCGGGACACTCTTCAGGGTAAACCAGCCGGTCTCCACCTGTGCACCAGCCTTTATCCTATCTAATAAAAGAGTTAATATGCAGATTTATTATCACTCCAACACACAATATGGCTGCCTCCATGTGGTCAAATATCCTGCCCCCATGTGGATACAAGATGGCCACCACAAGATGGCCAGCAGGGCAGGGCAGTTGGGAGGGACCTGATCTACAAAGTGGGGCAGTTGTAGGTGATCAGGCCAGCAGGGGAGGGTAGTTGGAGGGACCAAGCCTGCAAGGGAGGGCAGTTGGGGGTGATGAAGCTGGCAAAGGAGGGAAGTTGAGGGTGACCAGGCCTGCAGGGAAGGGCAGCTGGAGGGGGACACAGGCCTGCAGGGGAGGGAAGTTAGGGGCAAACAGGCTGGAAGGGGAGCAATTAGGCATCAATCAGGCTGGCAGGGGAGTGGTTAGGGATGAACAGGCTAGCAGGCAGAAACAGTTAAGGGCAATCAGGAAGGCAGGCAGGTGAGCAGTTGGGAGCCAGCAGTCCTGGATTGTGAGAGGGATGTCTGACTGTCCAGTAGGATCAGGCCTAAACAGGCAGTTGGACATTCCTCTAGGGGTCCTAGATTGGAGAGGGTACAGGGTGGGCTGAGGGAGCCCCCCACCCCATCTAGTTAGTGTATAAAAATGAAATGGAGTTCTGAATATTGATTTTGAATCCTGCTACTTTGTGGAATTAATTTATAGGTTCCAGTAATTTTGTGATGAAATCTTTGGGGTTCTATCTATACAGCATCATGTTACCTATAAATAATGATATTTAACTTCATCCTTCCCAATTTGGATACGTTTTACTTTTTCTTCTCTGATTGCTATAGCTAGAATAACAGTGCTGAAAGCAAACATTCCTGTCTTATTGCTGATTATAAGGAAAACGTTTTTCATTTTCTCTGCTGACTATGTTAGCTGTAGGTTTGTCACATATGGCCTTTATTATGTTGAGGTATGTTCCTTCTATTCCTCATTTGCTAAGAGTTTTTATCAAACATGGCTGCTAGATTTTGTCAAATGTTTTTTTTCTACATCTATTTATATAATCATGTAATTTTTATCCTTACTTTTGTTTATGTGGTGTATCATGTTAGTTGATTTATGGATATTGTACCAATCTTACATCACAGGAATACATCTCATTTGATCATTGTGTGTGACCTTTTTAATGTATTGGTGAATTTGGTTTGTTAATATTTTGAGGATTTTTGCACCTATGTTCATCAGTGATATGGCCTATAATTTTCTTTCTTTATAGTGTCTTTATCTGGTTTTGGAATTAAGATAATGTTGGCCTCATAAAAATGAACTTAAGAGTCTTCCAAACTCTTTTCAAAGTTTTTCAATCCTTGTTTCCCTTTCTCTCTTCTTCCAATACTCCAGAAAATGTTATTCACTTCAAGTTGTCCCAGGGGTCCCTTAATCTATCCCATTTTTTAAAACTTTTTTTTTTTGCTACTCTCATTGTTTTCTGCTGCCTTCTTTTTCAGATTGCTGATTCAATCCCCATTTCATTCCTTCTACAATATTCTTACAGAAATTGTATTTCTGACTGGTTCTCATTATGTTTTCTATAAGTTTTTATGCTTACTATCTCTTTTCCCATTAAGTGAGTACATTCTTCCTCCAAATTCCTTGAGCATCCTTACAACCATTGTTTTGAACTCTGTTTCTGATAGATTGCCTTCAATTCATTGAATTCTTTTTTCCCCTGTAGATTTCTCCTATTCTTTAATTGGGGTACTGCTTCTTTGTCTCCCCATTTTGAGTGCCTCTCTGTATTTGTGTATTAGATCAGCTATGTCTCTCAGTCTTGGTAGTAGGTTCCGTGGGGCTCAGTCTCCTTGATCACATGAGTTACATTCTCCAGGAATGTCCCTTGTGTGGATTGTGAGCCCTGCTATTATAGTTGAGTCTATTGTTTTTGGCCCCTGTGTGGGTGAGGTTGACCCTCAGGGTGCCTGTGAGAACTGACCCCGGACCACACTGTAGTAATTGTTGTGTGGAGGCTGACCATGTGAAGCGGAATTTGCCTCCATGGGGTCTGGTGCCTGCTGAGATCTCCCTTTGGGAATGTGGCTTATGGCGCTAATTAGGTTGTCCTTTGATGTGGCAGGCAGAAGTGGTTAAGGGCAACACACCTGCAGGGTGTGTTGGTTCTGGGGCTTCATGGGAGAGTCTCCAGTGCAGGTCAATGTCAGAAGATGCCTGTGACTGGCCCTGGGCTACCGGTTAGGAGCTGCAAGCAATGATGTTTTGTGGTTGTCTCTACTGTGCCTGGGTGAGTGTGGAATCAGTAAAGTTGTGCACCATGGCTAACTTCTACCAGTACCACGCAGGTCTGGAAAGCCTCTGCCATATTTTACTCAGACTGTTTTCATTTTACTATTAAGTTGTATGAGTTCCTTATATATTTTTTATATTAAGATCTTATCAGGAATATGATTTAAAAATATTTTCTTCTACTCCATATTTCATTTGATGGATTATTTCTTTTGCTTATAGACATCTTTTAGTTTTATGTAGTGTCACTTATTAATTTTGGCTATTGTTATCCGTGTTTTTGGTGTCGTATCCAAAAAGCTATGGTCAAGATCAATATTAAACTGGTTTTTCCTTATGCTTCCTTAAAATATTCAGTTCTATGTTTAAATTTTCAATCCATTTTCAGTTAATTTTTGTGAATAATCTAAAACCAGGGTCCAATTTCATCCTTCTGAATATGGTTTCCCAATAACATGTATTGAAGAGACTCTCTTATCCTCATTGAGCATTCTTGGCTCCCTTGTGAAATATTAGTGAGTATATATTTGAGGGTTTATATCTGGGCTTTGAAGTCTGTCCCGTGGGGTTGTCTGTTTTTATGCCAGCAGAACACTGTTTTTATTAGTATAGCTTTGAAGTATACTTTGAAATCAGAAGTGTGATGCTCCTTTTGTGATTCCATATACAATTTAGGATGCTTTGTGATAAAATGTTTAGGGTTCTCCCTATACATTTTTGTATGGAAAAAATCATTGGAATTTTTGTAGGGATTGCATTTAATCTATAGATGCCTTTGGGTGGTATGGAGAGTTTAACAAGATTAATTCTTACAATTGGTAAGCATGAGGTATATTTGGGTCTTCAGTTTCTTTCATAATTTTTATTTTTACTTTTTTTCTTATTCCTCTTCTTAAAGAATACCTTTCAGCATTTCATATAATATTGGTTTGGTGGTGATGAACTCCTTTAGCTTTTTCTTATCTGCGAAGCACTTCATCTTACCTTCAATTCTGCATGATAGCTTTGCTGGATAGAGTAATCTTGGTTGTAGATTCTTGCTGTTCATCACTTTGAATATTTCTTGCCACTCCCGTCTGGCCTGCATCGTTTCTGTTGAAAAATCCGCTGACAATTGTATGGATGCTCCCTTATAGGTAACTAACTTTTTCTCTTGCTGCTTTTAATTTTCTCTCTTTGTCTTTTGCTCTTGGCATTTTAATTATGACGTGTCTTGGTGTGGTCTTCTTTGGATTCCTGTAGTTTGGGGTTCTGTGCACTTCTTGGATTTTAAGTCAATTTTTTTCACCAGGTGGGGAAAGTTTTCAGTCACTATTTCTTCAAATAGGTTTTCAGTATCTTGCTCTCTCTTTTTTTGGCACCCCTATAATTCGAATGCTGGTATGCTTGAGGTTGTCCAGAGGCGCCTTACACTATCTTCAATTATTTGGATTCTTTTTGCTTCTTTCTTTTCCAACTGAGTGGATTTTGCTTCTTTGTGTTTCAAATCTGTGACTTGGTTCTTGCGGCCCTCTAGACTGCTTTTAGGTCTTTGTATAATATATTTTATTTCAGTTAGTGTATGCTTAATTTCTAGTTGGTCCTTTTTCATATCCTCGAGGGTCTCGTTCATATCCTTGAGGGTCTCGCTCATATCCTCAAAGGTCTCGTCCATTTCCTCAAAGGTCTCTCTAGGAGCCTCTTGAAAAACCTTATAACCACAGTTTTGAACTCTTATCTCCTGTCGTTTTTTTCCCTCCATTTCTTTCATATGTAATTTCTTTCCATGTCTCTGCATTTTGGCTGCTTCTCTGAGTTGGTCGATTAGCTTTGTGTGGTAGATGTTCTCTAAGGGACAATGGCTCAGCCTCCCCAGTTACCTGAGGTGTATATTCTTGGTGCAGCCCTTTATGGGTTGCAAAGTCTTGTTGTAGTTAAGCCTAGATTATTGTTGTTAGCACTAGGAGGGTCTGACCTCCAGGCCAATTAGACTGTGAGGATCAGCTGTGCTCAGGTTGGATGGGTGGAGCCTTCAGGCTGAGCAGGCAGCCTTGATTTCCTGTTAGCTCCACCCTACATGGCACCTGGGTCTCTGTACCTGGTGGTAATGGCTGCACGCACCTCTGAGAGAAAGCTGCCGCCAAGCTCTACCTGCTGCTGGACAATTCAGCCTCTCCCCAATAGAGTCTGCACAACCAAATTCTCACCTAGGGTTATATAACAATGCAGTCCGGTGGTTGGTGGTTTCCCGAACGAGAGAGCAAGTCACGAGTCCGCTCTGCACATTCACGGGCTTCTGCCGTTCCCAATTCTACACGCCTTCTCTGCAAGCTCACAGTCCTCTGCAGCGCCCGAGTTTCAACGTGCTTCCTTGTTACTGTCCAGTTTCACCCTGTTTGAGTGTGGGTTCCCTGGAACTCACCCAGAATTGGGGAATCAGTGCAGTGGGACGCCTTTGTCTCCCTCCCTATTCAAGAAAACCAGCCAGGTATCCAGCCCTCTGCCCTATCCGCTCTGACCCCATGTGTATCCTCAACTCGGCCCTCCACCGCTCCTCTGAGTCACAGTGTCCTGTCTTTACTTTTATTTGTGGAATTTCCACTCAGCCAACTTTTCGGTGATTCTGGATGATGTTTGCTCTGTCGTTAAGTTGTAGTTTTGAAATTTTTGTGTGGGGCAGCAAGATAGGTGTTTCCTATGCCGCCATCTTAGTTCCTTTCAGTTTCTTTCATCAAAGTCTTGTAGTTTCCAGTGCACAGATATTTTACCTCATTGGTTAAATTAATTCCTAAATATTATATTGTTGATGTTATTGTGATGGGCCTATATTTTATGTGTCATCGTTAGTGTATAAAAAAAATTGATTTCTGTATGTTGATTTTGTATCCTGAAACTTTACTGAATTTGTTGGTTAGTTCTGATCGCTTTATGGGGATCTCCAGGATTTTCAATATATCCTATCATTTTCTAACAAAGACAATTTTTCTACTTCCTTTTCAATTTGGATGACTTATTTCTTTTTCTTGCCTGATTTCTCTGGTTAGAGCTTTCATATTATAATCATAGTAGGAAAAGTTGGCATCCTTATCTTGTTTTTTATATTGAAAAAAAAAAAAGCTTTCAGTCTTTTACCATTGGGTCTGATGTTAGCTGTGGGCTTGCCCATGTGCCCCTTTATACTATTATATTTCCTTTTTTTATAACAAAACTTTTATTTTTTAAATTTCTTTATCGATTACAGTGTTACATATGTTTTCTTATTTCCCCTTATCCCCCTACTCCCACCCCTCATCCACCCCGTTGTCTCTTGGTTAGGCTTATATGTATGCATACAAGTCCTTTGGTTGATCTTTCCTCCTTACCTCCACCCTCCCCTACCTTCCCTCTGAGATTTAATGGTCTGATCGATGGTTCTCTGTCTCTGGATCTATTTTTGTTCATCAGTTTATGTTGTTCATTTTATTCCATAAATCAGTGAGATCACATGATATTTATCTTTCTCTGCCTGGTTTATTTCACTTACCATAATGCTCTCCAGTTCCATTCATGCTGCTGCAAATGGTAAGAACTCCTTTTTTTTTTTTTACCACAGTGTAGTATTCCATTGTGTAGATGTACCATTGCTTTTTAATCCACTCATCTGCCGATGGTCACCTAGGCTGTTTCCAAATCTTAGCTATTGTGAATTGTGCTGCTATGATCATAGGGGTGCATATGTTCTTTCTAATAGGTGTTTCTGGTTTCTTGAAATATATTTCTATAAGTGGGATCACTGGGTCAAATGGGAATTCCATTTTTAGTTTTTTGAGGAAACTCTATACTGTTCTCCATAGTCTGCATTCCACCACCAATACACAAGGGTTCCTTTTTCTCTGCATACTTGCCAGCACTTGTCGTTTGTTGATTTTGTGATGATAGCCATTCTGACAGATGTGAGATTGTACCTCATTGTCGTTTTGATTTGCATCTCTCAGTGACTTTGAGCATGTTTTCATATGCCTTTTAGCTTTCCTTCTGTATTCTTTCAAAAAGTATCTGTTGCCCATTTTTTTAAATTGGGTTATTTATTTTCCTTTTGTTAAGTTGTATGAGTTCACTATAAATGTTGGAGATTAAGCCTTTATCAGTGATAACACTGGCAAATATTTTCTCCAATGCAGTGGGCTTTCTTGTTGTTTTGTTGAGGGTCTTTGCTGTAAAAAAGCTTTTATATTTTGATGTAGTCTGATTTATTTTCTCTTTAATTTCCATTGCCCTAAGAACAGTATCACTGAAGAAGTAACTTCTGGATATGTTTTATATCTTGCTGCCTATTGATTCCTCTAGCATTTTTACGGTTTCCCGTCATATGTTTAAGGCCTTAATCCATTTTGAGTTTATTTTTGTGTATGGTATAGGTTGGTGGTCTAGTTTCATTTTTTGCCTGTATCTGTCCAATTTTCCCAATACCATTTGTTGAAGACTGTATTGACTCCATTGTATGTTCATGCCTCCTTTGTCAAATATTGAGTATAGTGGCTTGGGTCAATTTCTGGGTTCTCTGTTCTATTCCATTGATCTATATGTAGGTTCTTGTGCTAGTACCAGGCAGTTTTGAGAACCGTGATTTGTAATACAGCTTAAATCTGGTATTGAGATCCCACCTACATTGTTCTTCTTTCTCAGGATTGCTGCAACTATTCAGGGGTGTTTTTTCTTTTTTTATTCCAGATGAATTTTTGAAAAGTTCATTCTAGGTTTACAAAATATGCCACTGAGATTTTAATAGGGAGTGCATTAAATTTATAGATAGCTTTGAGTAGTATGGACATTTTAATAATGTTGATTCCACCAATCTATGAACATGGCATGTTCTTCCATTTGTTTATGTCTTCGTTTATCTCTTTTTTCAGTTTCCTGTAGTTTTCCACAGATAGGTCTTTTACCTCTTTAGTTAAGTTTATTCTTAGGTATCTTATTTTTGTTGTTGTTATGGTAAATGGGATTGCTTTTTTAATCTCTCTTTCTGTAAGGTCATTATTGGGGTATAAAATGCTACATTGCCAAATTCATTTATTAAGTCTAATAATTTTTTGATGGATTCTTTAGGGTTTTCTATGTACAGTATAATGTTATCTGTGAATAAGGACAGTTTTACTTCTTCTTTTCCAATTTAAATGCCTTTTATTTATTCTTCTTGTCTGATCACAATGGCTAGTACTTCCAGTACTAGGTTGAACAGGAGTGGTGAGAGTGGGCATCCCTGTCTTGTTCCTGCTCTTAGGGGAAATGGCTTTAGTTTTTGCCCATTGAGTATGATGCTGGCTGTGGATTTGTCACATATCGCTTTTATTATGTTGAAGTATGATCCTTCTATTCCCACCTTGGTAGAAGTTTTTATGAAGAAAGTGTGTTAGATTTTGTCAAATGCTTTTTCTACATCAATGGATATGATTATGTGATTTTTATCTCTCAATTTGTTTATGTAATATATCACGTTTATTGATTTGTACCATTCTTGCATCTCTGAGATAAATCCTAGTTGGTCATGGTGTATGATCTTGCTGATGTACTGCTGGATCAAATTTGCTAGAATTTTGTTGAGGATTTTGTTACCTATGTTCATGACGGATACTGGCCTGTAATTCTCTTTCATTGTGTTTTCTTTATCTGATTTTGGTTCATAGAATGAGCTTGAAAGTATTCCTTCCTCTTGAACTTTTTGGAATAGTCTTAGGAGGATATGTTTTAGTTCTTTCTTGAATGTTTGATAAAACTCCCCTGTGAAGCCATCTGGCCCTGGGCTTTTGTTTGCTGGAAGTTTTTTGATGACTGCTTCAATTTCTTCCATAGTTATTAGCCTATTGAGATTTTTAGAATCTTCCCGATTGAGTTTTGAAAGGTTATACTTTTCTAGGAATATGTCCATTTCCTCCAGGCTGTCTAGTTTGTTAAATAGTTACTTTTTAACAATCTTTTGTATTTCTGTGGGGTCTGTTGTTATTTCTCCTCTTTAATTTCTGATTTTGTTTATTCAGGTCCTCTCTCTTTGCTTCTTGGTGAGCCTGGTTAGAAGTTCATCAATCTTGTTTATCCTTTCAAAGAACCAGCTCTTGGTTTCATTGATCTTTTATATTGCTTTTTTTCCCTCTGTCATTCATTTCTGTTCTGATCTTTATTATTTCCTTTCTCCTACTCACTCTGGGCTTTTCTTGTTGCTCTCTTTATAATTCTTTGAGTTGTAGAGTTAGGTGATTTATTACCATATTTTCTTGGGGTTTTGTGTTGTTTTGTTTTGTTTTTATGTAGGCCTGTAGGGCTATAAACTTCCCTCTCTGGACTACTTTCATGTCCCATAGATTTGGAATTGTTGTGTTTTTATTGTCATTAGTTTCCAGGGTGTTTTTAATTTCTTCTTTGATTTGTTTGGTAACCCAATCACTGTTTAATAACATGCTCTTCAGCTTCCAAGTATTTGAATTTTGGGGGCTGTTTTTATTATAGTTTATTTTTAATATTATGCCATTGTGGTCTGAGAAAATGCTTGATAAGATTTAAATCTTTTTGAATTTGGGGAGACTTTGCTTGTGATCCAATATGTGGTCTATTTTTGAAAATGTCCCATGTGCACTTGAGAAGAATGTATATTCCATGGCTTTGGGGTGAAATGTTCTGAAGATGTCAATTAAGTCCATCTGATCTAGTGAGTCATTTAAGATTGCTGTTTATTTGCTGATTTTTTTTTGTCTAGAGGATTTATTCAATGATGTCAGTGGTGTATTAAAGTCCCCTACTATGATTGTATTGTTGTCTATCTCTCCCTTGATATCATCCAGGAGTTTTGGTTTTTTTTTTAAGTATTTGGGTGCTTCTGCATTGGGTACATATATGTTTATCAGGGTTATATTCTCTTGTTGTATCAACCCTTTCATATCATGAAATGGCCTTCTGTATCTCTTCACTTTGAAGTCAATTTTGTCAATAAGTATTGCTGCCCCAGCTTTTTTTTTCTTTTCCATTTGCCTGAAATATATTTTTCCATCCCTTCACTTTTAGTCTGTGTGAGTCCCTTGTTCTTAGCTAGTTCTCTTGTAGACATCTGATATATAGGTCATATTTTTTTTCCATTCAGCCACTTGATGCCTTTTGATTGGAGCATTTAGCCTGTTTACATTTAAAGTTATTATTGAAAGGTAATTGTTTGTAGCCATTTTTATTTTTTGTGTCTGTGTACTTTCTTACCTTTTCATTTCTTCTCTTTACACCAGTCCCTTTAGCATTTCTTGCATTGCTAGCTTGTAGTGATAAATCATGTTAGCCTTTTTTTTTTTTTTTTGTCAGTGAAGCTCCTTATTTCTCCTTCAATTTTGAATAAAATTGCTGGATAGGGTATTCTTGGATTCAGTCCCTTTCTTTGCATCTCTTTGTAAATTTCCTTCCATTTTCTTTCTGGCCTGATGTGTTTCTGTTGAGAAATCAGTTGATAATCTATGGGAGCTCCCTTGTATGTAATTCTCTCTCTCTTCTGCAGTCTTTACGATTCTCTCTTTGTCCTGAATATTTGCCATCATAATCAAGATGTGTCTTGGTGTGGGTTTTTTGGGTTCATCTTGTTTGGGACTCTGTGCTTGTGTGACCCTTTTCTTCCCACATCATGGAAGTTTTATAACATTATTTCTTCAAATAGGTTTTCTAACTCTTGTTCCTCTTCCTGTTGTTCTGGTATCCCTATTATTCGTATGGTGCTTTGTTTCATATTGTCCCTTGGCTCCCTTAGGTTCTTCTCCTGTCTTTTCATTTTTTTCTCCAATTGCAGTTCAGTTTGGGTGTGTTTTGCTTCCATATCTTTTAATTCACTAATTCAGTCCTCTGCTTCTCCTAGTCTACTGTTAAAACTTTCCATGGTGTTTTTTTTATTGCAGTTATAGCACTCTATATTTCTTCTTAATCCCAACATATGTTATTTATTTTTTTTATCCACTTCTTCTTTTATTCATATATAAGTTGTTGATTTTTTTCCTCCATCCAGTTTATGAACTATATGACCCTTATTCTGAATTTTTTTCTGACATATTGCTTGTCTCTGTTTCAGTTAGCTGCTTTTCTGGCAATTCCTCTTTTTCTTTCTTTGAGGGTTTCCTTGTCTACCCATTTTTGGTCTCACCAACTGATCTAAATGTGAAGTCGTGCAGGAGCTGCTTCTTTGATGACAGTGGCTCCTCGGGCTGTGTTACTCTTCAGGCTGTTGCTGAAGTGGCTGCTCCTCAGGTGGCAGTAGCTCCTCTGGTGGATGCTGTTCGCAGCAGTGGTGTCTCCTCTGGCTGGTGGGGGAGGCTCCTTGCATAGCTGCTGTTGCTTGGATGGGGATGGGCTCCTTGTGTGGCTGCTGCTCCTCAGACAGGGGCAGACTGCTCACATGGCTGCTGCTTCTTGGATCAGTGCTGACTGCATGCTGATGCTGTTCCTCATATGGGGTGGGCTGCTCACATCGTTCCTGCTCCTCGGACAGGGGAGTGGGCCACTTATACAGCTGCTGCTCCTCAGACAGGAGCCGACCATGTGAGGCTGCTGCTCTCAGGCCTGGGGCAGGCTGCTCGTGGGGCTGCTGTTCTTTGGACAGGAGTGGGCTGCTCATGTGTCTGCTGCTTGCATGATTGCAGCACCCTGGACTGCCGAGTCTCCGTCACCAATTCGTGTTGGATGTCACTCGTTTCAGCTGTTCTTTCTATCTGCTCTGGGACAAGGCTCTGGACATGTCTGTCTATTCCACCGTCATTTTGTCTCTCCTTGTAACAAAACCCATTCCTTTGCACCACGCAGAGCTGTGGAAAGACAAAAGCTTCAGGGTGGCTGCTGTCTCCCGCACCATGGCCAGGAGTCTGGCTAGCCCACAGGCAACTCCTCATACCGCTGAGATGTCAGCAGCCCTGCTTCACAGCCAAGTCTATTGTGTTTCTTTTATACCAAATTTGTTGAGCATTTTTATCATGAAAAGGTGGTGTATTTTGTCTATTTTTCCCCTGCATCTATTGAGATGATAAAATTACATTTATCTTTTACCCAACTATAGGGATGTCTATACTCCATGTTTGAGCTTTGTGTGCTGAACCACCCTTGCCTCACAGGAATAAATCCCACTTGGTGGTGATGTAGGCTCCTTTTAATGTGCTATTGAATTTGGTTTGTTAATACTTTGTTTAGAATTCTTACATCTATATTCATCAGGAATATGAATCTATAGTTCTATTTTTTGAGGTGTCCTTATCTGGCTTTGGTAGCAGGGTGGAACTGGCAAATATTAGATCACTACTTTTTAGAGTTTCTGATCTATGAGATATTTATCTAATTTTTGAGTCATATTTTTTGTTTTCTTATTTTTGCCTTTCATTTTTGATATTTAGAGCATGGTGGGTAGAGGTGGTAGTAAGTTCTCAAAGTGATTCGCACAAAGTCTTGATCAGAACACATCAATGCTGCTATTATGATTACTACAAGGACTTATTGAGGCTCTGTGCAGAATGCCTTTTCCAAGCTTTTGAATATAACCTTTTTAGCACCCTTTCTGCAAATCCCAAGTTTATGGATGACAAAACTGAGCTGCGGAAAGGCTGCAGATGACTTGCTTATATTTATATCATTAGAAACTCTTCAGAGCTTTTATTTGAACTGGGACCTGAAATCAAAGCCTGTGAATTTGTCCTCTACTCTGGACCATATAAATTTTTGAGTGTCATCCTCAAAGCTGCCCCCCTCTGTGTACTTGGGTTTGCTGTCCAGAGAGAAACACTGTTTTTCTATTTAACCTGACCTCATACTTCTAGGATATAGCCTCTGAATCTCAATACATCATGGGGCTTGGGGAGAGACATGATCACCACTCGTTAAGGATTTATCTCATTGTTCTGGAGCCAACTCTTTCACTCCAACCTCTCATCCAGTGCTATTACCACTTACATAGCCTGGTCTTGCACTTCCCTTCCCCCAGGAGAAAAGGTCTCTTTGTATGGTCCAAACAGTCATTTAAAAATTTAAACCACATTGTAAGTAAAGAGCAAGTGGCCACTGAGATCCACTTCCTCCTGGCAAGCTCTTGCCTTTGGCAGTTCTTTCTTTTTTTTTTTTTTCCACCAACTGCTTATTATTACTGAGTTTCCAAATCTTTCACAAGATAAACACACACACACACACACACACACACACACACACACACGAAAAAGAGGAAAAGAACCAACAACATGACAGCCACCGCTGGTGTCATCCCCACTGTTCCCTGTCAGCTCCAAGCCCTCTGTGTGCAAAGCTCACATCCAGCACCTACACAAGGTGCAGGCTCGGGAAATCTTTATTCTGCTTGTGGCACCTGATGGTGCAGGTGCACCAAACACAAGCTCCAGGACATACTGGACACAGGCTTTCCAACGTGGGCTTCGAGGTGCAAACATGAAACAAAAATCTACATGGAACTAAGAGAAACCGTGCACAGACCAGGCGGGCCTGGGAACGCACGTCAGTCATGCTTCCTTGAGTGCTCTCTTCTGCACAGACCAGTCAGATGAAAATGCAGAGCTCTGTGGTTAGTTAAATTATACACTCTGTAGATACTATACTGACTTTAAAGTTACACATAGACCAGGAAATATCCGTCAATTCATTCGGATTGACAGACACTCTGGCTGGGCCGCTGAAGACCAACCAGGCACGCAGAGGAAACCCACCCATGCTGTGCGGCTCACTAGTGGGCAAACTGCAAGCCTAGGCTGTGGTGGCTGCTGCTCTCCTAGTCGGATCTGGTTGTCATAGGCCTCACACCTCTGCCAGCTTCCTGAGCCCCAGTGCTCTCAAATTCCTGAAGCTCCACCTCCTCTGTGTCTCCGACGATGTTCTGGACTTCTGGTCAGGATGGCAGAAGTTTTTCTAGTTCAGAAAGCTTGTTGGGACTGGCCCAGTTGTTCTCAGGAAACTGCATGTCAAACTTTATTTACAAGTTGCCTTTCTCAAAGGGGTTATAATACTGTGGTGTCCCTTCACCTTGAACCACCCCAACGCACCCCGGGTCGATGACCTTGCTGACAGGTACTTCTTCACGATCTGATGGGCATCGAGGTGCTTGAATGTGAATTGGAAGCCGCTGAAAGCCTCCACGAGGTCTGTGTTGTACATCACGCGCAGATTCTTGTCCTCTTGCTGGATCGCCTCATGTTCTTTCTTTTGTATCAAGAGAATGATGTCTGCTGGCTCCACTTCGGGGGCCTGGTCAGCTTCCCCCGCAAACGTGATCCTCTGGCCATGCTTCATGCCCTGTCCACGTGGACCTCGAGAATCTTGACTTCTTTAATCACCTTCTTCCCTTCAGACTTTTTATAGTGGTCCTTCTCATTAATGACCTCTCCTTCTCCATTGCTGTCTGAGCACACAGACTGCATCTGCTGCACCATCCCAGGGCTGGCTGTTGGATCATGATGCGGACGCCACGACCCCGGGGGGGCAAGCACTGCACTTCTGAAGAGCCTGTGACTCTCCAGCTTGACCACTGCACGCGCTGCAGAGCACGTTCTTGCTAAGCTGTAGTGTGGCGGTCTTGTCATTATACAGATCTTCTAAAGACACTTTGAGTGGATGCATCGTATCTTCTCCTCTTCTGCCATTTTGACTTCTACTCTGATTGCCCATGAAGCCAAACAGTCCCCCACCGAAAATGTGAGAGATCTCATCCATACCGTCGCCTCCGCCGCTGCCTTCCCAAAGGCCTTGTTCTCCAAATTGATCATATAACTTGCGTTTCTCAGATTCGATAGTACTTAATACGCAAAACTTATATCTTTGAATTTGTCACCAGCATTTGGATTCTTATCAGGGTAGTATTCCTTGGCTAATTTTCTATATGTCTTCTTCAGCTCGTTCTCACTGGCACCAGGCAGCACGCCCAGGACGTCATACAGCTTCATGTCGACCATGTTCGCGTGGTGGCCAGCCAGGCGGCATTCGTGCGGGCGGACGGAGCGGTGGAGCTGCGGTGGAGCAGTGGTGCAGGCTGAGGAGACAGCGAAGGGGGAGCACCTTTGGCAGTTTCAGCTTGAAATTGAACTTATAAAGGGCCTCCATGTTTGAGCCACCTGTCCTGATGGGCATGGGTCAGAGTTAAAGATTTTCCACCCTGTCAGCAGCATGTGCCATGCTCTAGCCACACCCGCAGGGCATATACACGCAGTGACAGGTGGCCTCCAACCGCCAACTAGACTTGGAACCTAGAGCTTTGGGTTCTCAGGAGCCATCTCTGAACATGCTCCCCAGTAAATGCTCGCCTCCTCACTTTGCTTGGGCTAAGCTTCTGCTTTGAGCCGCCCAACAAAGTTTGAGTCATCACCCCTGTAGCACTCTGAATCCATCCCTCCCCCGCCTTTCCTAACACACCCAGTCAAGACCTTATTATCAAGCTCCATCAAACTGTTGCATATATTTTTTCTGCCTTACTCCTTTGGATCCAGCTCCCTAAGATTGGGGCTGCTTTCTACCCCCAGTGAGGTCTGCTGCCTGGGGGTGACATGACACTGGAGATCAGTCACCAGTCTGGTTAGTTTCCCTTAACCTGACTCCCAGCCCTGCCTCATTCTGTTCTAAGGTGACAGGGCTCTTCAAACAGTACCTGCTTTACCTATAACAGCCTGTCAGTCCTTGCCTGTGACTATGTTTCTCCAATCATCTTCTAAAGGCCCAATCCTTTGCTAAAGCATGTGATAGATTATTGACTTTCACAATTGATTTATAAAATCAGAGGCTGAACCTTTTTCCCCTCTTAAAAACCAAATGATTGAATTTTCATTTTCTGTAGAGGAAGAGAAAACCTGGAATAAAGATCCTGTTCTGACTCCCAGATTCCTGGCATTCATCATTGGGCTTATATTACTAATGGGGTGTGAGGTCCATGTGTATGGGGGGTGGTCTGCATGCATGCAAACTCACAGATAGAATGATCCTGGAGATATTTGTAAATCAGCTTGGGTAGAATTGCAGGACTCACTTGAGGGAAAAGCTGAAGCCCAAGTGGACTTGGAGGTGCTGCGTGGTGAGCGAGGAAAACTGCGTTACTAATGTTGGCAGCCATTCACCCTCTTTCCAGGCCAGAAAGATGAGGACTGTTGGCATGAGACAACAGCTTATTGCTGTTTTCCTCAAAGAATAAAAAACAAATGGCCATAGTGTGAACAGGACAAAATTTGAAGGATATTAGGAAGGGCTTTAATTTTATTTTTAAGGAATGTGAATTCCTCTAAGCAAGAAGTAGGTACATTAATTATGTATAGGGTTCTATGAGATCTTATTTGTAGAGCAGGAAAATGAGCATGGGAAAAAAGATGTTTTCTCCTACCTTAGCTAGAAACTCATATGGCTTAATTTGTGGTTTGGGTAGGTATTTGAAATGAAAGGGCAAAGGATATCACAGGGAAGAAATCTCTGCTTATATTGGTCACTTGTTCTACATTCTGCCCTAAGAGTATGAACTTAATTTCCCACCATAACAGTTATGACTATGTATGTGTCCCTCCTCAAAGACATTTTACAAATGTCTGAGTGAATTTCTGATAGTTAATGGTAACTATATCATTATTGGTTAATTCTGAATTGTTTACATCTGGGTTATTCATTCATGATCAATGTATAAACACTTCTTTTTTATCTCAACACAGTCTGGTTCAATGGAGAAAAGCAAAGGACTGAGAACGAGAAGGCTGTAAAGGAGTTTACACAGTCCACATGCAGTGAGTGATCAATAAAGACTCATTGTTATGATTATTACTGTGATACGTGTCCACTAGACATACAACTTTAGGCAAAGCCACTGCATTCTCTTATATATAAAAGTGGCTTGTTTATATTCTGGGATGATGGCAATAACAAACGATAAAGAGAATTAAAAGTGCTTTAGTCCCTGGCTGGTGTTGCCACCAAAAGGCGGCAGGTTCTGTTTCTGGTCAGGGCGCTTGTGGGAGGCAAATCGATGTTTCTCTCACATCCATGTTTCTCTTCCTCTCGCTCAAGCAATAAAAAATGTTTTGAAAAATTAAATAAGACAATTTAAGACATGTTCACTTCCTTTAACTCCCAACAAGCTTCTGGAACTCTCTCATTACTGGCTGGTGCCTGACCCTGAAACACAGAGTGGTTTTATTATTCACTGAAAGAGGCAGAATAAAGTCAGGAAAACCCAGTGTGTACGAGGGGATATAATCTAAAGTAAGCTAAATACAAGAAGATTCTGGCTTCCTCCAGTTTGGGTGTTTTGATATCCCTGCTTGGCTGCCAGCCATGTGGATGACTATCTGTGGTCTCCGTCAGGTCCCTCATCTCCTTCAGGAGCTGGCCTGCCGTAGAAAGCACTTCCACACTGGGCTCAGGAAGCAGCAGTTTTGGGGTTACCTGTAGGTTGTATCAACACTCAGGTTGGCTGCAGCTAGCTCTGACGGAGGCATCCACGAAGGTAATGTGTTCCCAGTGACCCATTTTGTCCACTCAAATAAGCCAGGCTCTACACGGATCTTCAAGTGATTTTCTTGTTGTAAACCTTAGAGGTAAAATAAAACGAAGGTGAAGGAAACACCACTATGTTCTCAGAGAAAAAGCAAATAGAGGCCAAATTGTTATAAAAATTCTGGTCAACCTTCCACTCTTTTTTCAACCAGATACTATTTTATTAGTAGAGCAAAATAAAGTGGAAATGTGTGGGTTTGGATCGGGTGTTTAATTTTTGGAATTACAAATGTATGGGCTTAATACTGGGCCACACCACCAGAATGGATGTATGCTTGAAGTGATATGTGGTTTAGAAATAAACCACAAGTCGTTATCCCCATAACTTACACAGTTCTATGACTGCTACGATTCCTTTTCATAAGTAAGTGCCAAGACTGTCTTATGAAGACACCTGAGAGATTCTCTTAGCATCCGCTAGTCTACAATAGCTTTCACTTTATTTGAATATCATGTAAATTATTCACTTTCTCTATGAGAGTATCCAATGTTGATTATTTACAAGTGCCAAGCATACAAGTTCGTGTTTTATTGCTGTGTAATTACCCTCAGAGTGGGGAATCAGCCCATATTAACTCTCTTTATATTGCCTTAAGTCAAGTTTTTCTATGCAAATTTAATACATAATGCATTTTAATATGTAAATACATTCTGGTTTACTGAAGACTAATGAGTAGCAGTCTAATACAGTGTAAATCATTGTAGGCTCAGCTATTTCGGGCTCATTCTTTTGTTTGGTATAAGTAAACAGTCTAGTTTTCCTTCCAGTGAAACCAAATGGCAATCCCAAGCACTCAGGCTCCTAGGATTGCAGGGTGAATGCCGAGCACCGCTATAGCAATGGTGCTTTTCCATTCCTGGGAAGAAACCAGATGACTGAGGTGTGCAGGCACCAGAACCACTCCTGGGAATGGGAGGAAGAGCGCTGTAGGGGAGTGGCCCTGTTCAGGGCGCTGCAGGCTCTAAGCAAATGCCAGACAACAATACTTTACATGCCTGCAACTCACCTAAGAAAAGCATTTTCAAAACATCATTTGTATACATCCTTTCAACACACTTTATGCTGGTAGCATATGGTCTGGGGACTTTTATAGAGACATCTTCTAAAAGAATCATCGCTAAAAATTCCAAATTTGAAGCTTTAACTTGGCTAATATCCCATGAGTCTAGGAATCTGCCTAGAGGCAGAAGGATAGACTAGTTGACCTTTACCAAGTCTTACCTTTCAAAATGTTGTGTGCAGTCTGAACACAGCGCAGGGATGGGGAGCAATAGACATGGTCAATAATGGTATTACTTTCTAATAAGGCTTCACCTGCAAAGAAAACAAAAGGAGTCAATTTGATGGACTCAACCTCCGCGTGGGTGAGGGGCAGGGACCTGCTAACCTCTCCTTTTCTGGGAAGGATTACGCACAGCCAGCAGTTTCTGCCATTTTTGTTTGTTTGTTTCCAACAAATCCTTTGATAGAGAGAGATTTATTTGTAGGCAAAGAAGCCAAAAGACTCCTTTTCGTCTTTTTCTTTCCTTCTCTCTGGTGTTACCAAGTGACAAAGTTTCCATCTAGGAGATCTAGAAGCATGAAAATGCTCTGATTTCAAGTTTGTCTTAAAAGTAGGAGGGTTTAGCTGAACCTGTTTGGCTCAGTGGATAAGAGCGTCAGACTGCGGACTGAAAGGTCCCAGGTTCGATTCCAGTCAAGGGCATGTACCTTGGCTGTGGGCACATCCCCATTTGGAGGTGTGCAAGAGGCAGCTGATCGATGTTTCTCTCCCATTGACATTTCTGACTTTCTATCCGTCTCCCTTCCTCTCTGTGAAAAATCAATAAAGTCTATTTTTTTTTTAAAAAAAAAGCAGGAGGGTTTATATTCTCAAAATTGGGTCCTGATTTAATTTTATCATGTGCTAAACATATTCTTGGACACCAGAGGTAAATCTCAACACCCAAAACTTCAACACTGTCTCCTGGAACCCACTCCTTCCTTCCACTGTATAAAGTCCAAACTCCTTCACAGTGGTCCAGTCTTACCCAGGCTGATCTTTATTCATCATCCAGCTTTCTCTGTTGTCCTGACCACAATCTAGAAACTGGACAGCCTGTCCTCCATGCCCCATGCTCGAGAAACTAGACAGCCTGTCCTCCATGCCCCATGCTGCTGTCCATGTCTCTGACTTCCTGTTGTTCTTCCCATGGGGATGCCCTTGGGAAGAGCAACAGGAAGTCAGAGACTAATCATTCCCTCCCTCCTGTTCCTTCTCTATCCAGCTGGCTTTGACTCAGATTGCAGCTTACCTCTCTTCCCCAATTTTCTGCCCTCATAATTTTTTTCTTTTGATTAGAAGGTTGAAATCAATGTAGTCTTTATAAATTTTGTTTTTCAATTACAGTTTACATTGAATGTTATTCTGTATTAGTTTTAGGTGTATAGCATAGTGGTTAGGAAGTCATACTTGCAAGGCGTCCCTCCTGATATTTCCTATATCCACCCAGCACCATACAGCTATTACAATATTATTGACTGTATTCTCTGTGCAGTACTTTATATCCTCACAACTGCTTTGTAACTACTAATTTGTACTTCTTTTTTAAAAAATATATTTTATTGATTTTTTTACAGAGAGGAAGAGAGGGAAAGTCAGAAACATCGATGAGAGGGAAACATCGATCAGCTGCCTCTTGCACACCCCCTACTGGAGATGTAAGGACCTTTCAGTCCAAAGGCCAATGCTCTACCACTGAGCCAAACCGGTTTCAGCTAATTTGTACTTCTTAATCCTTTCTGTAGAGAGCACCTGAGCAAAGGTTGTCAGTTGAATCTCGCACTGTCAGCAAAGCCATGTACTGGAAACATACCTCGCCAAAGGCAGGAATGTTGTCAGTCCTGACCTTTAGCTCAGGTGCCAGGGGGTGGGTGCCATTATCTAGGTTCACTCAGGTGCCAGGGGCAGATGCAATTAGCAGGCCTGACAACTGTGAGAAGCCACAAGAATGAAGAATGCAGCCTCGCCCTAACTGGTTTGGCTCAGTGGCCAGAACATCAACCTGCGGACTGAAGGGTCACAGATTCGATTCCGGTCAAGGGCATGTACCTTGGCTGCGGGCACATTCCCAGTAGGGGGTGTGCAGGAGGCAGCTGATCAATGTTTCTTTCTCACTGATGTTTCTAACTCTCTATCCCTCTCCCTTCTTCTCTTTAAAAAAATCAATAATATATATATATTTTTAAAAAAGAATGCAGCCTGATCTTTAAAGATGATTTCACATAATTTCCTTTGTCTTAAATTCTACAAAACGTCCTGGTATTATACTGTATATAACAAACGCACCTCACTAGCTCTGAGCCACTGTCTCTCCATCCGAGAGCAGTCTCCATCTGGTCCCAGCTTTACTTACTATCTCTGAGACTCCTCTCCTCTCCTCTCCTCTCCTCTCCTCTCCTCTCCTCTCCTCTCCTCTCCTCTCCTCTCCTCTCCTCTCCCCTCCCCTCCCCTCCCCTCCCCTCCTCTCTTCTCTCTCTCTCTCTCTCTCTCTCTCTCTCTCTCTCTCTCTCTCAAACCCCAGTCACCCCTACTCAGGTCTCATTCACTCTCTACTCATGCTAGTTGTAGCTAAACCCTCATCCTTCACCTTTCCACTGAGTCCCTTCAACCCCCTTCTTCCCTGGTGACTATCAATCTGTTCTTGATATATATTTCTATATTGTTTGTTCATTTATCCTGGTCTGTATTTGTCTTTTTCTGACTGGCTTATTTCACTTAGCATAATTCCCTATTGGTCCAGATGGTAAGATTCCTTTTTTTTCATTATGGCCAAGTCATATTCCATTATATATATGTACCACCTCTTCTTTAGCCACTGTCCTTTGATGGATGCTGGGTTGCTTCCATATCTTGGCTATTGTAAATAAAGCTGCAATGAACATAGTGGTATTTATATTCTTTTGAATTAGTGTTTTTATTGTTTGTTTGTTTTTGTTTTTTAGATAGATGCCCAGAAGTGGAATCATTAAGTCATAGAACAGTTTCATTTTTAATTTTTTGAGGTAACTTCATACTGTTTTCCCTAGTGGCTGCACCAATCTTCATTCCCACCAACAGTGCATAAGGGTTCCCTTTTCTCCACATCCTCACCAACTCTTGTTGTTTGTTGATTTATTGATAAGAGCCATTCTGGTTTTAATTTGCATTTCTCTGATGAGCATCTTTTCATATGTGAATTGGGCATTTGCATGTCTTCTTTTTAGAAGTATCTATTCAGGTCCCAGCCCATTATTCTTTTTTATTCTCACCGGAGGATATGTTTTTATTGATTTTAGAGAGAGACGGAGAGAAAGAGGGAAAGATCAGTGTGAGAGAGAAACATCAACTGGTTGCCACCCATACAAGACCAGATGAGGAATCAAAACTGCAACCCTATGGAGTCTGAGATAACACTCCAACCAACTGAACAACCAGGTCAGGGCCTCCTTTGCCCATTTTTAAATCAGGTTTTCTGTTTCAGTGCTGAGATATATGAATTCTTTATAGATGTTGGTATATTAACCCCTTACCTGATGTATCACTGGCAAATATCTATTCCCATTAAGTAGGTTGTTTTTTTGTTTTGTTGATGGTTTCCTTTGCTGTGTGAAAACTTTTTTGTTTGATGTAGTACCATTTGTTTGTTTGTTTGTTTTTCTTCTCTTGCCCAAGGATACATATCAGAAAAATATATTGCTAAGAGAAATATCAGAGATTTTACTTCCTTAGTTTCCCTTTCTAATAGTTCCCTTTATGACAATTCTTCTAAAACTTTTATGGTTACCAGGCTTAAGTCTTTAATCCATTTTGAGTTTATTCTTGTATATGGAGTAAGAAGGTGGTCTAGTTTCACTTATTTTTATGTATCTGTACATTTTTCCCAAAGCCGCTTACTGACTGTCTTCACTCATTTGTATGTTCTTGCCTCCTTTGTCATATTATTTCTGGGTTCTGCATTCTTTGTAGTCCATTGATACACACACACACACACACACACACACACACACACACACACATATGTCTGTCTTTATGCCAATACTATGCTGTTTTGATTACTATAGACTGGTAGTATATAGTGTGATACCTCCAAGTTTGTTCCTCTTTCTCAAGATTACTGTGGCTAGTTGGGGCCTTCTGTAGTTCCTTATAAATTTTGCCAGTGTGTGTCATAGCGACCAGTCAACAGGTCGTTGGGTCACTTAGGCTTTTATATATATAGACTAGAGGTCCAGTGAATGAAATTCATGCACGGGGAGAGGATCCCTCAGGGGATGCCCAACTGCTAGTTTAGGCCCAATTCCTGCACTCAGACATCCAGTAGTCAAATATCCCTCTTGCAATCCTGAACCACTCCCCTAACCACTCGCCTGCCTGCTTACCTCTAACCACTTACCTGTCTGCCTGCGTGTCCGCTCACCCCTAACCACTTGCCTATCTGCTTGCCCCTAACTGCTCGCCTGCCTGCCTACTCACTCCTAACTACTCACCTGCCTGCCTGCTCAGTGAGCATCATAGTGGAAAATCGATCCAGTTGTTTCTCCATAACAGTTTCTTAGGCTTTTATATATATATACTAGTGGCCCGGTGCATGAAATTTGTGCATGGTGGGGGGTGTATACAGAGGAGGGGGGTGGTATCCCTCAGCCCGGCCTGCAAAGACGCCAGCATCCTTCACCCTGGCCTCTAGCGAGAGGTTCCTCTCCTCCTTCCGCACAGCCTCTGGGGAGATGCTTGTCCTGGGGCCTCCTCAGGGCCCCGGATTACGACGCCCTGTCGAATACTCAGGGGCTTGGGCTTTCAGGTCTGGCTTCCCTGCCTGGCATGGTTCCCATTTGCTGCCCTGGGAGCGGCGCCTCAGGAGTCGACCCTTTGGACCATACTACTTGGAAGTGTGTGTGGGGGGGGGAGGGGCTTCAGCAGCAGTGATTTGATGCTTGTAGTGTGCCCGTGGGAACCCCCCCGCCCCCAGCCCCTTTGCCTCTATCTGTGCCCACGCAGCTGAGCCCGCTGGCCAGGGGCAGGGCACAGATGCTGAGCTGTGGGCCCCTTTGCCTCTCTCCTCGCCCACTGGCTGGGCCTGCTGCCCTGGGGCATGGCGCAGACCCTGTGCTTGGCCAGCTGAGGCCAAGGCACAGACATTGAGCTCTGGCCTCTTTGCCTCTCTCCTCACCCACGCGGCTGGGCCCGCTGTCCCGGGCCCGCTGTCCAGGGGCGTGGCGCAGACGCAGCGCTTGGCCGGCTGGGGGTGGGGCATAGACACTGTGCTGGGCTGGGCGGGGGCAGGGCGCAAATGCTGCACTCTGGCCGCTTTACCTCTCTCCTCCCACCTGCCTTGCTTGGCCCCAGGGGCTGCGTGCTCACCTGGGCTCCTGCATCGTGGCCGCTTGCCCCACCCCCTGGCTGCCTCCCGCACTCACCGTGCCCCCCCCCCTCCAGCTGCCTCCAAGCTCGGAGTGGTGGTGCTCCTGTGCTCACCCCGCCCGGCCCTGCCCTGCCCCGTGCCCCAGCCATCTCCAAGCTCGGGTGGCCCGGGCACCACACGCTCCTGTGCTTGCCATGCCCCGGCCCCCCCCCCCCCCCGCCCCGCCTCCAAGTTTGGGTAGCCAGGGCACTATGGCGCTCGCTGCCACTAATGCTTTGTCTCCATCCCCAGGGCCCAGCCCTCGCACCACTCGGCCCCGCCCCCTGCTCCTAATTGGCTGGTAGCATAGCCAATCAGGAGCCAAGGTATGGTCACATTTGCATGTTACTCTTTTATTAGATAGGACTAGAGGCCCAATGCACAAAATACATGAAAGAGTAAGCCTTCCTTCCCCCAGCTGCCAGCACCAGCTTCCCTTTGGCACCCAAGACCCAGGCTTCCAGTAGGCACCCGGGACTGGGGCTTCCCTCCTGCCTCCAGCAGGCCCCCAGCAGACCCCCAGGACCCAGGCTTCCCTCTGGCCACTGGCAGGCATCTGGGACATGGGCTTCCCTCACAGCCCCGGCTTCATCTGGCAGGTCATCTGGAAGGATATCTAGTCTAATTAACATATTACACTTTTATTATTATAGTCTAGAGGCCCGTTGAACGAAAATTTGTGCACTCAGTGGGGATCACTCAGCCTGGCCTGTACCCTCATGCATTCCAGGAACCCTCAGGGAATGTCCACCTGCCAGCTTAAGCCTAGTCCCTCACGGAGCAAGCTTAAGCTTGCTCCCTGAGGGACTGGGCTTAAGCTGGCAGTCAGATATCCCTCTGGCAGCCTGGGAGCCTTCAGGTTATGTCCAGTTCCTGCCACTGCCACTGAGCTTGTAGCCATCAGCCCGGTTTGTGGCTGAATGGATCTCCCCCTGTGGGAGCACACTGACCATCAGGGTGCAGCTTCTGTGTTAAGCATCTCCCCCTAGTGGTCAGTAAGCATCACAGCAACCAGTCATTCCGCTGTTAGGGGCAATTTGCATATTACTCTTTTATTATATTGGATAGATATTTATGTTCCTGTTTTTTTCTTCCTTCTAAAGAAGCCCCTTTAACATTGTTTGTAATACTGGTTTGGTGGTGATGAACTCTATTACCTTTTCTTGTCTGGGAAGCTCTTTTTTTCTCCTTCAGTTTTAAATGGGAGCCATGCTAGGTAGAGCACTCTTGGTTGTATTAGACCCTTGCTTTTTATCACTTCAAATACTTTGTGTCAAGCCCTCTGGCGTGCAAATTTTCTGTTGAGAAATCAGCTCACACTCTGATGAGGGCTTCCTTGTAGGTAACCAATGTTTTCTCTTGCTGCTTTTAAAATTCTGTCTTTATACTTTGGCATTTTAATTAGGATGTGTCTTTGTGTGAGCCTCTTTAGGTTCATCTTGTTTGGGATTCTCTGCACTTCCTGAACTTGTGTGTCTTTTTTCTTCACCAAGTGGGAAAATTTCAGTCATTTTTCAAGGAAGTTCTCAATCGCTTGCTATCTCTTTCTCCTGATGCATCATAGGGATATGATGCAGATGCTTTAAACTTCATGTTGTCCCAGAAGTCCCTTAAGCTATCCTCATTTTTTAAAATTCCTTTTTGACTTTGCTGCTCTCATTGGGGTATTTTTTGCTACCTTGTCTTTGAAACTGCTGATCGGATCCCTACTTCATCTCACTTGTTGTTCATCCATTTTAGTATATTCTTCATTTCAGATATTTTAATCTTCATTTCAGACTAGTTCTTTTCTATGTTTTTATGCTTACTGTGCCTTTGTTATAGTTCTCATTAAGTTAATACATTCCCCCCCACCCCAAGTTCCTTGAGCATCCTTATAACTATTGTTTTGGACTCTGTTTCTGATAGATTGCCTTCAATTCATTTTTTTCTGTGGATTTCTCCTATTCTTTAATTGGGGTAATGCTTCTTTGTCTCCCCATTTTGAGTGCCTCTTTGTATTTGTGTATTAGGTAGATCAGCTATGTCTCTCAGTCTTGGTAGTAGGTTCCGTGGGGCTCAGTCTCCTTGATCACATGAGTTACATTCTCCAGGAATGTTCCTTGTGTGGATTGTGAGCCCTGCTATTATAGTTGAGTCTATTGTTTTTGGCCCCTGTGTGGGTGAGGTTGACCCTCAGGGTGCCTGTGAGAACTGACCCCGGACCACACTGTAGTAACTGTTGTGTGGAGGCTGACCATGTGAAGTGGAATTTGCCTCCATGGGGTCTGATGCCTGCTGAGATCTCCCTTTGGGAGTGTGGCTTGTGGCACTAATTAGGTTGTGCTTTGATGTGGTCTGAATCCTGCAGGGTGTGTTGGTTCTGGGTCCTCTTATCAGAAGCTGCCTGTGACTGGCCCTGGGCTATCTGTTAGGAGCTGCAAAGCAATCCATGTTTATTGGTTGTTATTGGGTGAATATGGGAGAAGCTAAGCTGTGCCCCAAGGATGGCTTCCACACAGCCCTTGGAACAGGTTAGTAAAGGACCCAAGGCACCTCAAGACTTTCCTCCACCTGCATTAGCCTGCCGTTAGGCTCAGTGACTGAATGAGTCTCTGGTGACATAAGATCTGCATGAGGTAGGTTCTCAGTGAGCCAACAGGTCAGTGTAAGAGCTGCTCATCAGGCTGATACAGGTTCAAGTGCTGTGTCAGAAGCCACTCAGCAAAAGTTTGAGGGTTCACCAAAGCTAGCTTTCACCTGCTGTGTGCCTGCTGACCTTTTTGGGGGGTGTATTCTCAGGGACAGAGGGTGAGGCCAGCAGAGTTCATCAGGCCCAAAGAGACCAGGGTTTAGCCATGTGACCGTAGGGCTCTGCACAGGAACGGTGGTGCCAGGGCGGGTGTGAGTGAAAAATGGCCCATGCCTTAGGGCCACATGCCTCAGTCTCTCCCTGAGCTGTGCAGACCCCTCAGATCCATCCAAGGAGTGTGCACTGAGGCCTCAGCTGGTATGAGCTTGGTAGGGCCAGGCAATGGAGAGTTGGGAAGGTAGGACTATTGCATTCCTCTAGGGTGAGGCTGTATGAAGAGCAGTGCTAAATTCAGGAATGATGGTGTTTGTGGACAGTGTTGGAGAGGGACTCAGTACATGGACCCTGGTAGCTGTCCCTTCAGCTCTCTCTTGGCAGCCACACACAATTCCATATTTGCTCCAAGCTTCTTCTTCTGTGGGAGCGCAGGGTAACTGGCTGCAATTGAAATTTTGGACCTTTAAGAGGGCATCTGGATTTTTTAGGAGACTCCTATATTTTCTTAGCAGACAGAATCCTTGATTTTTATAGCCAGGTATTATGTGGGCTCCTCTTCCCAGCTCTGGTGCTCTGGGCTGTGGAGCCTGGTGACCTGTGCAGCTGGGATAGCTGCCCTTTAGGAGCAGGGCCAGCCCTTTTCATGTCTCTGCCCTTCCTACCATATCAGTGCAGCTTCTTCTGTAAATCCAACTGGTCTTCAGTTGGTCATTCAGGTTTATTGTTCTTCAATTTAGTTGTGATTCCAGTTTGATCCTGGGAGGAGGTGAGTGTAACTTCTACCTATTCCACTGCCATCTTGGGTCCCCCACCTCCCCCGTGTTCCCATAATTCTGTGTACATCATCTTATTTTTGGATGCCACCTTGTGAGCCATGTATGTACTTACAAGCTTGTTTCCCTGAGGGTGGGGACTCCTGCTTGAATCCTCAGCACCTAGCACTGTCTTGCACAAAGAGTGATCATCAGTACAAGTGAGGTCACTGGATAGGACAAGGCTGCTGTCTCTCTGTGGCAGGCTCTCTGCAAAGAACTGAGCATCTTCAAAGGATTAACTGGCCGCTGTACATCCACCCTCCAAGATTTCCTGCTCCTCACCCTTGTGAGAAGCTGACCGCTCTGCCACACCAAGCATGACATTGCCCATCACTGGTCCATATACCCTCAATAGAAATCACACCTTTTCACTTGGGTAAAGTACCAAGTGCATGGTTACGTAAGAAATCCCTTGAGGAGCCCTAGCTTGTTTTGCTCAGTGAATAGAGCATCTACCTGCAGACTGAAGAGTCCCAGGTTCAATTCTGATCAAGGGCACATGCCTGGGTTGTGGGCTCGATTCACAATAGGGCCTGTTCAGGAGGCAACCAATCAATGATTCTCTCTCATCATTGATGTCTCTATCTCTCCCTCTCCTTTCCTCTCTGAAATTAATAAAAATATATTTTTAAAAAGAAGAATTACCTTGAGGAAATTTACTACCTGTAGAGAAGTTATAGAATCCCTCAGGAAGTATCCTGGCATGCCCACTGGAACCAGAATCCTGAACATGTGGCCAAGCCAGTTGTGTGATTACTCCAAGACACTCACCCACTAGTCTTGCTTGCATGCACCCAAACACAGTGATTGGAGCATCTTTCTCGTAATCCCGGAAGCCACCGCTCCGCTGAGGTAAGCTGTGAGGCATGTTCAGGTTGGTGCGAATGTAGCGGCCTAGAAAAAAGTTGTACAAGGCTATGTGAGTTTCTTGTTTCCTTTAGGATATTCATTGCTGATCCTGACAGCCTCTCTATTTCCATTACTTTTTGGCCAAAGAGACGAAATTGAGCTTTCTAGAAAATATCAAGGCTGACACTTTTCCTTTGTTAGAATGTCTGGGAATTCACTCCTCTATTCTGCTGACAAAAGTGACAAGAGGTAATTTTTAAGTGAAAATAGTAACCAGACACTCTTCAGCAGGGGGTTGCTCTGAATTGTAACCTCCCTGTGTGAAACAGGCCACTCAAAAGAAAATGGAACCAGCATGAGTCAGGGCGAACTGAGCCCGGAGCTCTGGCCATGGAATCAGGAAGTCCTTCCCTGCCTCTGACTCAGCCATGTGATCTTGAGTGAAACATCTGCCTTTGGCCCCTGATGTCCCAGTTTACAGATTGTAGACAATCTTAACCTGTTCCCTAACAAGACAATCAAGGAAGAGCTTATGAATGTAACATATTGCAGGCTTTTCTACAGCCCACTTAGCCAGAAATGAGAGCTCCTTTTTCTAGATAAATATAGCTTGACTGTGCCCTCTGGAGGCCATGATAGACATAGCAATGCTGAAGAGGACAAACAGCTACTCACCTTTGGCATCAAAGCACTGGGATAGCCAGTACTTCCCAAAAACGACGTCCATCCTCTCACCATGCCGACACACGAAGAGGCATCTCTTTTGGGGGCCAGGCTGGCTGCTGGCCCTCAGAGGCTACAGGTAAGGAATAACTATTAGTGGAGAGAACATGAGACAGCGGACAGGCTAGGCCAGGTGCAGATGAGCTGAGCTCCAGAGCAGGTTCTGCAAATGCAGGTCTTGGCCTAACCTCCTGCAGACCTCACAGGTTATTTTGAGGCTCAAATGTGATGAACTACAGGTGCTTTGAGAAATCAGAAGGGTTAGAAAATGGCCTTATCAGTGCGCCTGCTGTTGTCAGTAGGAGCAGTTACTGCTTTGAGGGGAAACTAGCTGGCACGTAGAGAAAGCCACTGGTGGGACAGTATCCTCCCATCCACAGAGGCCTCTACAACTCAGGGAGTGAGGATGCTCATTACCACAAATTGTCTGCCCCACCTCCACGTGCATGGTGTTAGACCACATGCTCCAGTGGTCTCCTCCAACAGTGAGGACCTGCCTTCCTGTTCTAACCATGGTTTAGGCTCTACTGTCCAACTCCTACAAGTTGGTAGTTCTGGAAGGACAGTTGCTACATCAGGTGATGAAACAGGCAGGTCTGGTCTCAAAGGCATGTCCAGATGACGTTGGTCTCTACAACTGCCATGTGGATCTCAGTAGATGTCTCTCTAATGTCTTCTTTCTGATAGTCATTCCCAGTTTCCCTAGGGATACAGGCATCATGCTATCCAGCATTTACCCTGGTTCCCAAAGAGGAAGTTAGTATCTGGATGATGGCATGTCTTCTCCATATCTTCCCTTATTGTTTTCAAATTCAAGCCCTGGGCTCTAGCCAAATGATCTAGTCTCTTAATCTTCAACATGTTTGAACTTTCAATTTGCCTTGGTATTGTTCAAACTACTCTCCCAACTCTTCATTCTGAAATCTTTCTGACATATATCAAGAACTCCAATATACACTGAACATTCACTGTGCACCAGGTACTGTGCTAACAGCCTTAATCTTGCCTTTAATATTTTTCATTAATGTATAATTGACATGTAACAGTACATTAGTTTCAGGTGTAAAACAGTGATTTGACATTTATATACCTTACAGTGTATAAGTATCTGTCACCATACAGAGTTATGATATTACCATAACCATTTCGAGGTCCAGTGCACGAAATTCATGCATGGGGAGGGGGCGGGGGAATGTCCCTCAGCCCACTATGCACCTTCTCCTATCTGGGACCCCTCAAGGGATGTCCGACTGCCCATTTTAAAATGGGCAGTCGGACATCCCTCTCATAATCCAGGACTGCTGGCTCCCAACCACTAGCCTGCCTGCCAGCCTGATCATCCCCTAACCACTCCCTTGCCAGCCTAACTGTTCCACTGCTGGGCCAATTGCCCCTAACTGCCCTCCCCTGGTGGCCTGATCACCCCTAATTGCCCTCTCCTGCCTGTCTGGTCACCCTTAACTTCCCTCCCCTGCCAGCCCAGTCACCCCTAACTGCCCTCCCCTGCCAGCTTGGTTGCCCTAACTGTCCTCCCCTGCAGACCTGGTCAATCCCAACTGCCCTCCCTACAGGCCTGATCGCCCACAACTGCCCTCCCCTGCCGGCCATCTTGTGTCCACATGGGGGTGGCCATCTAGTGATGGACAATTTACACATTACCCCTTTATTCTATAAGATTCACTATATTCTCTGTGCTTCCTATTACATCTCCAGAACGTATCTATTTTATAACTGGAATTTGCACCTCTAACTACTCTTCACCTTTTCACCCTCTCCCTGCCCTGTTTCCTCTGATCTCTACCATGGCCTGTGACTACTGCTGCACAGATGACGCACGCCCCTCTGCAAAGAGCCCTCCGCACAGCCAAGACCAGCCGCTGTCAGGACCCCTCTCCGCTCTTCTCATCTTGTGTGTGTCAGTGGCCTCATCCTCAGTGACAGGTGCTCAGGGAACCTGGAGTGCCTCTGAGGGCGTGCCCTGGGGGGAGTCTCACCTGCGAGGGCTGGCAGACGATGGTGAGGGGTGCCATCTCCCCCAGGCCCTGGTCCTCGTACGACCGCCTGTCCAATATGCCGTCACCAAATGGGAGTGCATTGGAAGATGATGCATTTAAGATGGAGTAAGAACTGCAGAGGAAGATAAGAAAGAAGTTCACTGCATCAGCTGGGAGTTCTCAGCCCTTCAGCCGTGGACACCTGGAGTGTGTGGACTGGCAGCAAACACTCTGGGACAGTCCTAGGTTGGGAAGGCTGAGGGGGGGGGGGACCTTCTTGGAACACACATCTTGCTTTATGCTTAAGTTAGCTGTTAATCAGTTAGGGGCAGATGGCTCTCTGTTTGGAGTAGAAGAATTCATCCCTCGGGCCAGAACAGGCCTGCATTCTGTGCTAAGATGCCATAGGCATGGTCAACACTGAAGTCATGAAAAGAATAATGAAGTGTCAACTTTGTCCCATTCTTTTCACCTATTTTTCAAGCTCAAAAGAAATAAACAATTCCTATTGTCTTTCATCTTTTCTGTGGTGAATTTCATTCTGACCCACACATTCCAGGGAGCATTTCTACCCACTCCACCACTTTGTCTGTGGCTCCTCATAGTTGAGAAAACCTCATGACCTCCTCCCCTTTTACCTCCTTGTCCCCACCCCCTCCTTCCTCTCAGAAACACCACCAAGATCATTACCCACAGGGCATTTCAAAACAGATGCTGGGCTGCCAGCCTAGAGCTCCCCCTCCGGGGTGACACCAGAACTGCAGGAGCCCAAAGAGGCCTTGCTAAATGGAGGCAGCAACTCACACCAGGTTGAAATTACTGCATTTGTAAGACTTCCAAAAAGCCTTACTTAATAAACACTGCGATTTAAGCATGGCTGTTAGGCAAATCCGGTGACCATCTCCGTCAGCATCCCTGGGCAGTATCAAGGGACAACATTTAAGTTTTAGAGTTCTCACTTCTTAGAACGAGGACAGCCACAGGTCTCAGGCAGCCCTGCACAGTCTGGTTTGTATATGCTGACCCAGCAATCTGTGCAGTTTAACATCCACTCTGGATTGCTTATTTTTAACACAGTATTATTCTTAGAATTTTAACTTAAAAAAAAACTTCTTATAGTTACCAATATAATAAAGCTAACTGGTTGTTAGTAAAAATTCTTTCTAAAAATTGTACGGGCATAGGCGGTTTGGCTCAGTGGACAGAGCATCAGCCTGTGGACTGAAGGGTCCCAGGTTAGATTCCAGTCAAGAGCGTGTTACCTGGGCTGCAGGTTCAATTCCAGGCTCTGGTTGGGGAGCCCGCATGAGGCAACCAACTGGTGTTTCTCTCTCTGTCTCTCCTGCTCCTTTTCACTCTCTCTAGAAACCAATAAAAAATATCCTTGGGTAAGGATTAAACAAAACAAAAAACCTGCTTGATTTTAATAATTTTAGCACCCCATTCATTCTCCAAGGTGCCCCTTTCTATAACTGTAAATAGACTCCCCCTCTTTATGCACAAAGGTCACCCAAGCTCACACCTGAAGACATGTTTCAGCCCTTGCACACATTGTAATCACCAGGGGAAATTTAACACATGCATGCCAGGCCATTCAGTATAGACCAGGACTCACAGTGTTGGGTGGGTCCAGGAACCCAGTTTAACAAAGATGCTTCAGTAAGTGTGATGTGTGGCCAAATGCAACCTATTTTGGTAAAATTTAAGCAACTGTAGACAAAGGAAATCTTGCGCAGTTCACACAGTCTAATAGACTGGTTATTCTCTTTTGTTTTAAACTGAGACCTCCTAGCATTTCAGAGTTAAAGAAAATCCAGTCTCACTCTCTGATTCTCAAGCCTGAGGGCTCCATATGCTAGGTGGAACTGCCTGCCCCTGCTTGCCCTGCCCCATCACTGCTTGTCCTCCCTTCCCTTCTGGGCTGAGGCCTGGGCTCCCTGGAGCAGTGGGGCTGTCAGTTCCAGCAACACCACAGTGCTTTCTGCTGAGAGCAGGGAGGGGCGCTAAGCTCACACCCAGCGCCCCTTCCCAAGTGCCAGGCCAACCAGCCACCCCAATTCAGAGGACACAATGGGCCGTACCACTGACAGCTGTCTAGGGACACTCAACCAGGTGAAATGCTCTGAGAAAGGGGGGAGGACAGTGTTCCCTCCGGATGCACTCAGAGACCTGAGGATAGGGTGGAAGGGTCCTGAAGGGTCACAGGCCCCAGGCTCCACTTGTTGCTTAAATCTCCTCTCCAAGGGCCTACCAGGCCAGCCGGGCCAGACTCATACCCACTGAGGTTAGCGGTGAGAGAAGTCTGCCTCCCTGAGCCATTCCCACCTCTGGGATAAGTAGAAAGTACCCTTCTCTTACAGGATCAGTTTTGGAGAAGAGACAACTGACTTGCTCAGCATATAGAAAGCACTAGAAAATGCAGGTTAGAAAGAAGAAAAAATCATAAAGCTAATGACTTCAGTTCAGTGCTACTAGGCAGGTGTCCTGATCCCAGTAAAGCTAGGCCCTCCCCTGCAGTCCCTCCTCTCCCCCAGGTGACCACAGTTCATTATCACATTCACTTTGTAGATCAGCAAACAGAGGCTCCGAGGGTAGTGCAGCCTGGCAAGGTCACACAGCTAGTAAACAGGAGAGTCAGGAGGACTGTTGGAATAAAAACTCAAATTCTTCATTATGATGCCCTAATCCTTCAGGTTAGAGTTTCCACACTCAGCAGGGCTGGCTGTGGTCTCAGGAGAACAGCACACGAGTCGTGTCTCAAAATAGAAGATGATGATGCAGACCTCCCTGGCCCCAGGGATGGATAGCACTCATTTCAACCTGAGCTCTAATCTGGGCAAGAGGGCTGGGCTCGAGGACACAGCAGGCTTTCATGTCCGCTCCTCGCGTGTGAGCCTGCTTTTAGGAACGCGATCTAAGGGTGGTCCATCGTCAGACAGAGCCTTGGTCCTCAGTTTATTCATGAGCGTTATGCTTCATTTGCATTCACTGGCTAAAAGGGCAACTTTGGAAACCAAATTTATTTATTGTTGTCTTCAGAAACATTTCTGTAAAAGCAAATATTTAGGGAACATGAGGCAGCTCCAACTTCTGATCTGAGCCACCAATGCTGGGTGTTCGTGGGGTCTCGTGGGGGGACTAGAAGGAAGAGGGAGCTGCTGGGTCCCGGGAATCAGGGAAGATGTTCTCTCCCCACTCTGGTGGGTGCTGCCAACTAGGCCAGCGACTCTTTCCTTTTCTCCCACCAGGAAAAACATGCACTGAAGCCGCTGTCTGCTGTTCTTCTGTGGCGACCATATGATGCTGGGCCCGCGCCGCTGTGTCCAGAGCTTCCAGCTCAGCCATGTGGGCATGGGGCACGCACAAGAGGAGGTCAGACCTCACACACACACTGGTGAGACCCCTGAGTGTCCGGGGAGAGCAGGCTCGGAGCTCCTCCAAGTAAGAAAGAGAAGGCGCCTTTATTTCTATTTTACTTACTGGGACACAAAGCTAGCCACAGGCCACTCCCCAAAACAACCAGGGACCATGTGTGTCTCCAGGCTCTGCAGTTAGTTGCCTATTTCCTTGAACACACATTGTCATCTAGACACTCATGTGCCAAGTCTGAGCACTGGCTCAAAGCCACCTCTAAATGAGGGCGTGTTGGTCTCCTGACACTTGCAAACTCTGTCCGTACTGGCCTGGCAATGTCTCGGGAATTGCCTCACTGCTGTGCTGGGGAGTCGGGCCATCCAGCAATGACCCAGGACACAGCGGACATAAACCTGGAAACATGAAAACTCCGAACCCACACTTCAGCCATCAGAGGGGGACCCCAGAAGCCTCAGTTTAGTCTCCAATCTGGAACTCAGAGAGACAGTTACATTGGACGGGGCATGAAGAGCTACCCATTGCTCAGTTCTCCCATCCCCACGTCAGCTCTTCCCTGGGAGCCTGGAGTCAACAGGCTTTCTTCCTAGGGCCTCCATCTGCGAGAACTGCTGCCATGCACGTCCGGCATCAAGTCCAGACCCCACCCCTCCTGGCAGCCTGCAGGCACAGGCCTCAGCCAGCTCACCTGTGGAACACCCAGGTGCTGCATTCGTCGGCCTTGGTGATGTAGTTCTCGGGCAGGAGCCCGGAACCGCCGGTGGTCAGGGAGGTGCCGTAGACCCAGCCCTCGCTGGTGCTGGCCTGCTCCACGGGAGACATGAAGATGAAGTCCCCGGGGACCAGCTCCAGCTCGTCATCATTTTGGGGGGTGTAGGGGTAGATCACCTGCAAGGTCTGGAGAAGAGAGGGCAGTGAGGCCCAGCCTTCCTCCCGCCAGGAGGCCCGGGTTCTGCATGAACACGTGCAGCGGGCTCAGCGGATGCCATGACCTCAGAGGGGGGCCCCTCAGCAGGGACAGGACAAATGAGCTTTAACAAGTAAGAGACAAAGAGGCCACGTTATTTTTAGAAAATAATTCATTTGAGTGTCTCTTCCCTAAGTGCCAACCGAGCCCAATGTGGGTCAGGCAGGCGACAGAGGACAGTGCTGACTGGAGGTGCCCTTGGAAAACGCCATCGCCTTCCCGCTCCCCAAAGCAGCTTCTCTCAGAAAGCAGGCAGCCAACCAGCCACTGAGCATTGCCCTGCGCTGGGGAGGCTGCTGTTCAGGAGACGCCAGAGTCTCGAGTCAGGTCCAGCCGAGGCTCCTTGCAGTGTCTCCAGAGCCGATGAAAAGGCTGGGGCAGCCGCTGGGCGCCAGCCCCTGTGTCCGGTCACTGTTCCCAACACTCCAAATCGATGAATTCTGGTTTCAGCTCTGGCCCTAAATTATTCCACTTCAGACCAGCCCCCTAACCTCTGTGACTCAGCTTCTCCTTCAGGGATAAGGACAGCATTACTCTTCAGCAGTGCGGATTCCCTCAGATGGTGGCACCCAGGTGGCCCACACCCCCTTGCCCCTGGCCCCTGCCCCCGGCCCCAGCGAGCAGCAAGGCTCCTGGCTTTGCCTGCTCCCTTCCCCACTGCTCCTCTCAGGAGCCACAGGAAACATTACCTCATGGTTAGCAAATCGGATATCCCGGGAGAATATGGCTGCCAGCCAGTCGCACCCTAGTTTGACATCGATGCTCTGGGCTAGCTTCTCCAGGGTGGGCAGGTGGCTGGCTTGGAAGTGGTAAGCCAGGGTCACATGCAGTTGCTTCTTATGAGGTTCCACGTGCACTTCTAGAAAAGAAAGGAGCCAGGCGCTGTTAGCCTCAGCGCTGCCAGCAATGGTGGGGCTGAGGCAGGACTCAGAGTCCTGCTTCCCAAGGCCAGCGGAGGGGCCCCGCTGTCAGACGGCCGCCCCCCTCCGTGCGCAGTCGGGGGCACAGGCCGGACCGCTGCCTGAGGGGTGAGGAGTGCCGTCTGTGGAGGCAATCGTTCCGGTGGCTCCCCTCATGACACCCTGACAGGAGTAGCCACCACTCAGAGGAGGAAACGCAGCCCTAGAGGGATGCACTCATTCCAGTGAAATACAGCAAAGATCACCAAGCGACTCTCAAAGCTGTGCTGCCTTTGTTTTAGTGAGATCAAGTCTCTTAGCTTCTGAGTGGCACCGATGGGCAAATGAAGAAAAACAAATATTGTCTAAGTTTTAAACTGGGATTCCAATAGCATTTGGTGAAATGACTCTGGGTGCTGCCCTCCTTGAGGCCACAGCAGCACCCAGAGGGTGGCCACCGGAAATCACTCAGACATTGCCAGCCGTCCCCGGGGCAAACGTGCCCTGGCTGGAACTCCGGCCTAACGCGGGCAGACCGCTCCTCTAAGGCACCCCAGAGACAAGCAAAGCCAGCCGCCCGCCTCCAGAGCCCACTCTTCTTCCTCGTCTGTGTCTGTCAGCGGGGAGCACGGCTCCTGTCCATGCCAGACTCTGACGCAGCTGCAACCAGAGAGGTTTAGGGTAGCGGTGGCCACTGGTGGTCCGTGAGGTCTGAAAGGTTGGTGACTGCTGGTTTAGGGAGCTGAGAAACTAAGAGGCTCACTCAGACCACACAGAGATGCAGCGGGAGCTGGGTCCTTGGGTTCTGAGTGCTTTCTCTGGGATACTGCATTGCTTCTCCCTGGGGTGAGCCTAGAAGGCCAGGGCTCTGTGTCTTATTCACACTGGATCCCAGTGCTCAGCACATGCCAGTGTCAGTCCTTGTTCAATGAACAGACACAGGAATGGATCACCCTGTGGAGGGCAACACTAAATCTACCTGCTGAAGGAATCTGGGGGGTCCCCAAATTCCAAAACACCAAGGCAAAGCCCTGGTGGCTGGCTTCTAGCTTGCAAGGAGCTGGGCCAGCTACCCAGCAGGGTATGCAGTTCTGCAAACCACCAGCAGGGAGAGCAGAGGGCCCAGAAACCTACCCAGAAAGAAGGAGGTGGGCGTTGGCAGAGGAGGGGCATCTGGGAGAGGAAGGGTGTTTCTCCCTCACGCCAGGAAAGCAGCCCAGGCCCAAGTGAAACCCGCTTTACTCCTGTGTGAGGCACTTGGGTTTCGTGGCTACAACATGAGTTTGGCTTCTGTGGGGGTATCTGTGGTGCTGGGGGTGAACAGGAGCCATTTCCCTAAGAAAAGAGGATGCACACAGGATACCACTGTCCTCTCTACTGGCCATTTCTCTGGAACGTTCAGGCCCTGTGACATGACAGGCACCCCTTGGTCCAGAAGCAGACACTTGTCCGGGAGCAGGGGGTTGGGGAATGGACTTTCCAGGCTGGACCCGAGGGAGCCCGAGTGGCTGGGGGCTGGCCCTCCGCACTCTGCCTGCCTGGCCCTGCTCGGGCTTTTCTAGGGAAGAGGTGCCCGCACAGCCCCAGCTGGGCTGGGAGGACACTGCCTCAACCCCAGGTGGCCTGTCCTGCCTCCACATGAGGTGGCACAGGCAGCTTGGGTCCCTCTGGCCCTGCACTCAGCCCTCCGTGAGGGCAGACAGGTGGCCTCTGTAGCCCTCTCTGCTGAGGCACCTGTCCTGTAGGGACCCCTTTGTCTAAGACCAACATTGCCCTGTGGCCTCTCTTCTGGGCTCTGCTAGCCGCTGTGCTCAGCCAGGCTCCCAGCTCCACCAGGAGGAACCCGTCTGACTGTACTGTTCATGGAGACACCGCAGCTTCCCACTGAGCCCCTGCCACTGACTCAGTTCTTGGGGAGCCCAGACACTGCCTCGCCTCACTGTCTGCCGGCAGCGTGGGGAGCTCGTCTGCATTTGTGGGCAGAGAGGAGGAACACCCGCCCCCCCCCCCACCCCCCGCCATGCCTGTAGCCTATCACATGTATCCTGAGCATCCCTTTAAGCTAACTTCTTTGGTGGGAAATTGCAGCCGCTTAAGCCAGGAGCTGCCATGGAGAGAGCAGAAGAGCTATTGGAGAGGAATCAGTGGGCGGCCTTTGAGGCTTAGGGGCGTCTAATGGTTTCCTAGGTCAAAGGGCATGGCTCGGTGGAGATGACTGTTATTTGATTCTGAGAGGTTCCACTCTCCTCTCTGTGCTATGCTGCCCTGGCCTGGAGTGCCAGCCCAGGGGGGTGCCTCATGGGAGGGCTGGGGGGAAGGGAGGCAGGTTCCTAACTCAGGTGGCTCCATGGGGAGCAGGTGTCTGTGCTCCTTCTGCTTGGTGTGTGGGAGCAGCCCTGGGCATTCTCTTGGGAGAGTTAGCAGAGCAGCACAGAGGTGTGCTCCCAGGAGTGGGTGTGCTCCTTGTCCTGCTTGGCCTCTTCCCGCAGGCCACCGCAGATCCCATCCCGCTTGTCACAGCACCTCGTCTCCCCGCTCAGGGACGGCCCGATGGCCAGCCTGGCTCACCGGTTTTGGATGCAGCCTCCGTGGCAAAGTCAGCGGCGAACTTCTTGAGGACGTCGGCGCTGGCCTCCTCCACAAAGAGCCCGATGAAGTTGGAGGAGGTGTAGAGCTCCAGGGGCAGCGGCGCCGAGAACCGGCCCTGCCAGCGGCGGACGGTGGCCTGCAGGGCCTCCCCCAGGGCGTCCGCCTTGCTGTCCTCGCACTGCAAGGGAAGGGCGCGCTGCATGCAGGGGCTAGGGGAGGTTGGCTGATGGCCCTCAGGGCCCTCCGCCCAGGCTGAGGCTGAGGCCACCACACACGCGCACACACTCACACACACACACGCACACGCACACACACACGCACGCACACACATACACACACACACACACACGCACACACACACATACACACTCACGCGCACACACACTCACACACGCACCCGCGCGCGCGCGCGCACACACACACACACACACACACACATGCACACACGCACACACACATACACACTCACGCACACACACACTCACACACGCACCCGCGCGCGCACACACACACACGCACATGCACACACGCACACACACATACACACTCACGCACGCACACACACACACACGCACGCGCGCATCCCGTCTGTGAGGAGGGGAACTGCACACTCCCGGATGACCTGGAACTGGGTCACACGGCTCTTAGACCTGTGACTCCCAGGTCCTCCAGGCAGCTGGGGTCTGAGCACCACATCCCAGCAGGGCTGGGGGTGCAGCTCACCATGAAGAACTGGCAGAGGGTGATGTGGGGGAAGATGTTGTGTGCCTTGTTCTTTCCGCAGATCTGCTTCGACTGCTGCCAGAAGTCGGAGAGCTTCTGGGCTAGGGGACCCGTGGGGCGCAGGTACAGCACGTACTCGCGGGGCAGCGGGTCGTCCAGGAAGGGGTCGCCCACGTGGGAGAACAGCCTGTGGGAGAGTGGGAAGCCTGGCTGGAGGATGGCTGGGGGGGAGGGAAGGGCTCAGGCGAAGGTGTGGAAAGGCTTTCTCTCTTGCCTGAGGAGCTATCCCTGGCAGCTCACACTCACAGCCGACCTCAGCCTCCCCTTTGCCGGCCAGTGCCTTAGCCCATGGCTCCCTCAGAACCTGAAGCCTCTCCAGGAGCCATTCTCAGGTACACACAACCCTTTCCTAACCCAGGGCCACTCAACAGGTTCCTTCTGCTCAGTCTATGGTTAAATCTGGTGCCTCCCAAGGACAAGGGAGGCTTGGGAGCCGCCCCTCGGCTCTGCCCTGGGCAGTGACATCCTGAAAGGTGGGGAGGTTTTTTCCTAAATTGACTTGGGCAGCATCTACACAGTTTCATTATATCTGCCAGTGGCTGGAGGGCGGGCAGCTATAGGACGGGGCTCTTAGAAACACTTGGCCATCTTTAACCACTACTAAGGAGAAGCACGCCCCGGGGCAGCATGAGGAGGCAACTGGTTGGATGAATGGTTCAGTCAGGGTCTTCCTCGCCCCCAGGTTCATTAAAGAGACCACACAACCTTGCTCATCCACATATATTTAGAGTTGATCAAGTGGCATTTTATCAATTTCGTTATTTAATACCAACCAGTCACATGCGGCTTGAACACTTCTTCCTCCAGTGGACGCCAAAGCTTTTTGTCTAGAAGAAATCAAATTTCTATTGTTAGCATTTTTAGCCTTCTATCAGCTGCTCATGGCGGTGGCAGGAGGTGAGTGTGAAGTAAGGGACTAAGCCTCTCAGAGGTGGGCAGACGTGGCACCAAGCCAAGCTCCCCAAGGCCACAGCCAGGCGCTGGGACACAGCACGGGCCTGCAGGCACCTGGGCCTCGTGGGTTATGTCAGCAGGCTTCACACTGGAGTTTAGTTCTGCTTCCCTGCATGTTGTCATGTCTTGATTTGCCTCCTTCATTCTTGTGCACTCACTCTGACTGGCCCAGACCCCTTACAGAATGTTGTTGCTTATTCACAGCCCTTGGCAGAGTGTATGAGAAAGTGGGCCAAATGCCCACCAAGGACATTTAATTTGGTGTAATTCAATGCCTCCTCCCGCCCACCTCCAGCCACTGCCACCAGGCTCCGGAGGATCTGTGACCTCCAACCAGTTCTCAGACACCTTTAGGGTTCACTGTCCAGAGCAGCGCTGCTGACTCTCCCACTGCTGGAGAGACAAGGATGGCTGTGGAGCGAGGCCCGTGCACGCCAGCACACAGCACAGTAGATGCTTCTGAAGTTTCAGTCTGCTCTCTCTGAGTTTGTGCCCAGCTCTGCTATTCACTCACCCATTCGCGCACTCATGCTTACGACACCCATTCAAGAAATCCTTAGTGAACTGCTGTTATCGCATCAACACAGTGCTAAGTTCTAGGAATACAGCGAAACAACACTTACATGGTCCCTGCCCTCATGGAGATTTCAGCTGAGCAGGCATGAAACATTCATCTGTACAGATAGTTATTTAATTACATCTGTGGTCAGAGATGTGAAAGGAAGTACTGGAACCATAACATAGGACAGGGAGACCTAACCCAGACCAAACGGTCAGAGTCAGGGAAGGCTTCAGGGAAGAGGTGATACCTTAAGTGAGACCTGAAGGATGCAGATGGACCCCTCTGGGTAGGGATGGGGTTGCATAGGGCTGTGGTAGCGAAGGACACCTAGTGCATCAACTCTTTCATCAAGTGCTTGAACAGTGCCTGACACATGGCAGATGGCCGAAGAACACTCATTCCCATCCTTTACCCGACACTGATTTGGGTCCTTGGGAGAGAGGAGCAAGGGGACAAAATGTCACCTTTTCCCAATTGGGTGCTGAACCCAACCCCTCTTTCCTTTTTGTGGTCCTTCTATGGAGCAATGAGAAGACCTGGTGCTGTGAGAATTAAGGGAGATCCAAGTGAAAGAGACCTCACAGAGCATCTGAGACCCGAGTTCTTCTCAGGGAAGTTGGGGGAGGAAGGATGGTGACTTGCTGAAGGCAGCCTGGTGAAGGTGATGCCAAGTGTAGGCCAGGCTCTTGCTCCACAGCCCAAAGGCAAGTGAAGTGCTTTCCTTTCCTGCATGAAAACCTGAGCACAGATACCAAGTGAACAGGGTAAAGAAATGGGCACAGCTAAGGAGAACAGCTTATAGCAGACATGTCTCCTTTCAGTAAATGAAGTTAGGAAGTAGGAGGGCCAGTGCTCCGGGCCCCTCAGAATTTCTCAGGACAGAAGTTGCTGAGGAAAAGACTGGGAAACAAATTACTCTCTTCCCTCTCCCTCATGCCCACACCTGGGTAAGGTGCTTCGTGCTGGCCTATTGCCAGCCCTGTTTCCTTTACTGTTTACTGGGCCATCAGAGAACACACTTCTTGCCTTTTTTCAGATCTAGCAGCCTATATCCACAGAAGAATGCAAACCATAGTTTTTAGAAGTTAGACTCTACTAGGGATTAAATTAACCAAAAATACCTATTGTTTCAAAAACAATTGAGAAAAGGAAACTCATTTGTGGTACAATGTGCTATTTATATAAAAGATCCAATTTTTTTCTATGCCCTTTCCCTGGTGAAATATACCCTCCTGAAATTTATTTTTCTGTAAGTACTAGGAGAATAATCTGAAAATGAAAGGTCTAATTAAGTCATCATCTCCGTGACTCAAAAAACAAATTTTGGAGAGGTTCAAAACTATAACTGAGACAGATAATGAAGGATTTGGGTGATAAGGCTCTGAAAAAAATTTATGGAAATCCAAATTCTTCTTTGTGAAGAAGAAAAGTCTGTAAAACCTTATGGGAATAACACCTCTCCTTCTGAAACTACTAAAGAAACGCAAGAGGAGCAAAGCCTCCAGGCTTGTTTTAGGCTCATTTATGAGGCCAGCATTATTCTGATTATAAAACATAACCAAGACATTACAAACACAGAAAATTCTCAACAAAATATTAGCAAATTGAGTTCAGCAATACATTAAAAAGATAACATACCATGATCAAGTGGATTTATCCCTGGGTGAAAGGTTAGTATAATATGAAAGGTTAGTAAATTAATTAACTTGATATACCAAATCAACAAAAGAAAGAATAAAAATCATATAATTATATCAATAAATGTAGAAAATCCAGCACCCATTTATAATAAAAACTCTCAGCAAAGTGGGAATAGAGGAAACATACCTTAACACAACAAAGGCCATATATGACAAACCTACAACTACATTATACTCAAATGGGAAATGCTTAAAGTGGTTTCCTTAAGATTGGTAACAAGACTGGAATGTCCACTTTCACCACTCATATTAAACTCAGAATTAGAAGTGCTAGCCATAGCAATCAGATAAGAAACAGAAATAAAAAGCATCCAAAATAGAAAGGAAGAAGTAAAACTGTCATTATTTACAGATGACATGATACTTTGTATAGAGAACCCTAAAGATTCCACCAAAAAAAACAATAGAACTGATTAATGAAGTTATTAATTAGTTGATACAAAATAAATATTCAGAAATTTGTTGTATTTTATACACCAATGATGAACTATCAGAAATAGATACTAAGAAAACAACCCATTTTCAATTGCCTCAAAAAACACCCACCACAACCTAGGAATAAACGTAAAAGACCTGCACTCAGAAAACTGTACGACACTAAAGAAAGAAATTGAAGGAGATACAAGTAAATGGAAGCAAATACTGTATTTATGGGTAGGAAGAATTAATATCATTAAAACATCTATTCAACTCAAAGCAATGTACAGATTCAATGCAATTTCTGTAAAACTACCAATAGCGTTTCTTACAGAACCAAAAAAATCCAAAAATTTATATGGAACCACAAAGACCCTAAATAGCCATAGCAATCACAAGAAAGAAGAACAAAGTTGGAGGGATCACACTACCTGATATCAAATTATACTATAAGCCCTAGTAATGAGAATAGTGTGGTACCGAGCATAGAAACAGACACATCAAAGGAACAGAAGAGAGAGCCAGAAAAAATACACACCTACAGAGACAATTAAAACCAACCAAAGAAAAGGCAAGAATATATAATGGATTAAAGATAATCTATTCATTAAACAGTTTTAGGAAAATCGAACAGACACATGCAAAAAATGAAACTAGACCACCTTCTTAGATGATATACAAGAATAAACTCAATATGGATTAAAGACTTAAAAGACCAAAAACCGTAAAACCCTTAGAAGAAAACATAAGCAACAAACTCTGACATTTCTCTTAGCAATGTTTTTTTTCTGAAATATCTCTTAGAGTGAGGGAAACAAAAATAAGTGAACTAATGGGACTACATCAAGCTAAAAAGTTTTTGCACAGCAAAGGAAACCATCAATGAAATGAAAAGACAACCTAGTGAATAATATAAGATATCTGCCAGTGATACATCAGATAAGGGATCAATAACCAAGATTCATATAGAACGTAACACCCCCTCCTGAAAATCCAATTAAAATATGGGCAAAAGACCTAAATAGACACTTCTCCAAAGAGGACATAAGATGGCCAGTAGACATATGAAAAAATGCTTGAAGTCACTAATCACCAGAGAGATGCAAATTAAGACTCTGTTGAGATATCACTTCATACCTGCCAGATGATTATTATCAATAAATCAACAAACAAGTGTTGGTGAGATATGGAGAAAAGGGAACCCTCAAGCACTGTTGGTGTGTACACAGACTGGTGCAGCCACTGTGGAAAATAGTATGGAGGTCCCTAAAACATAAAACATGGAAGTGCCTTATGACTGGATATATGTTCAAAATATTAATTTGAAAAAATGTATGTGCCCCATGCTTATTGCAGTGTTATTTACAATAACCAAGATATGAAAGCAACTTAAGTGTATATCAACAGATGACTGGATAAAGACATTTTGGTATATATATATATATATATATATATATATATATATATATATATATATGAATACTACCTGCTCATAAAAAAATGAAACCTTACCATTTGTGACAACATGGATGGACCTAGAGGGTATTATGCTAAGTGAAATAAGTCAGCCAGAGAAAGACAAGCACCATATGATTTCACTATGTGGAATCTAAATAATAGAATAATCAACCAAATAAAACAAACTAACTAGCAGATACAGAGAACAAACTGATGGTTGCCAAAGGTGCTGGGTGAAAGGAGAAGCAATTAAGAAGTACAAACTGGTAGTTACAGAATGATCATAGAGATATACATTCCAATGTAGGGAACAGAGTAGTAATATTGTGATAACTATGTGACAGGGGTACTTGAGTTATTGGGGGACCACCTTGTAAGTTGAATAATTGCCTAACCACTCTGCTGTACACCTGAAAGTAAGCTAATATATAAAAAGCTAAGGTCTGTCACAGCCAAAACAACCAGACAGACAACCAAACAGCAGGCTGTGTGGAGCAACCAGGTCAGCAAGGGGGTTAGTGAAGGATGACCAAACAACTGAACAGCAGGCTGAGTAGGGTGACTGACCAGCTGGCAGGGGTGGGGAGTTGGGGGCAATCAGGTTGTCAGACAGAGGCAGTTAGGGGTGATCAGGCTGGCAGGCAGGTGAGCTTTTAGGAGCCATCATTCCCAGATTGTGAGAAAAATGTCCGACATCCCCGAGGGGACCCAGATTGGGGAGGGTGCAGGCTGGGCTAAAGGGACCCTCCCCTGCTCCATGAATGAATTTCGTGCACTGGGCCTTTAGTATAAAACAATGTTGAATGTCAATTGTAATCTATATATATAAAACCCTAATATGCAAATAGAATAGCAGAACAACCGAAAAACTGGTCGCAATAATGTACACTGATCACCAGGGGGCGCACATGGAGCATGGAGGGTGTCGGCTGTTGTGGGATGGTGGAGCAGGTGAGTGGGGGCACCAGACCAATGCAGAGCACCTGTTGCTGTCATTGGGTGAGCCTCTGGTGGTTACTGAACATTCTTTGCTCCCTCGCACCGTGGTCCCACCCAGTGCTTGCACCTCCTGCTGGAGTGCGCCCTGATCACACTGCTGCTGGCACTCAAGCTGCTGCTCGCACCTGTTGCCAGTTCTGATCACTCAGCACCATCAGCGGGTGCAAGCAGTGTCTGCTGGCCCCAATCGCCCCTCCCCCTGCCCCTGAGGGGTGATTGGGACTGGCAGCCACCTCTCACACCCTCTGCTGGCACCAGCCCCACTTGCACGTGCAGCCAGTGCTAGAGCCGCAGCTTGCACCTGCTTCTGGCACCGGGCACTAGTCCCAATCACTCAGTGCTGTCTGTGGGTATGCAGGGTGGCTGCTGGCCTTGATCACCCCTGAGGACTTCTCCACCTCCCCCTGCTCCTGAGGGTCGATCAGAGCAGCAGCCACCACTCACACCTGCTGCTGGTGCCAGTCCTAATCATTCCACACTGTCAGCAAGTGAGAGTAGCAGCCGTGGGAGCAGGGTTTGGACAGACAGGAACAGAGGGCTGAGGAGGCAGGGGCCAGGTGGGGGCGCAGAGGAGGGGCCGAGACCCGCCCTGTGCCCACCACAGCCTCATGGCTCACAGTTCCTTTCAAGTTGCATGAATTCGAGGACTGGACCCCTAGTTGAAAAATAAAATTAAAAAATGTTTTATGGAAAGTTATTGCATCTAATGCACCTTCTCTAGCAAATGTTACCAGGATAAAACAAACTTTAGCAATAGCACAACGGGCTCACCTTAGTCATCAGAAGGAATTTCCTGGCAATATGTGCTGCAAGCTGTTTTGGTTTTCTTTGAAAGTTTCTGGTAAGTAGTCAGTGACATGAAACAAGTGTGAGATTACGCAGGAGGCATAAACTGGTTTCCAAGGAGGCCTGAGCAGAGCTCCTCCTGGGAGTGCTGGGTTCACTCTGTTCCCAGAACTGTCCACAGAAAAGACTGAACATGGACAGCAGCAGGACATGTCCCCTGTCTCCACCTCACTGATGAAAGATGATCAATAGAGCTCCCGACAGCTGATGCCGTGGGCGATGGGGTGTGCCAGGTGAACCCCAAACATCAGGTTGAGCTTGAATGGCTGCTACCTATAGAGTGACTCAGAGTTGGCAGAGACAGTGGAGATCTTGAGCAGATAACAGAAGAGTGGCATTTTAAACCCAAAGGGGAGGAGGCCAGCCCAAGAATCACAGAAACGATTGTTCAGGTGGGACCTCGGCAGTCAGAACCAGTGAGGCCCATTAACTACGAATGTTCTCAGGTGAGAACAGAAACTTGCCTCCTGGTCCTGGTCCTGCCTAATCTCCCCGTTATGCTGACGGTTTATTCTCAGCAGAATGTGAAAAAATGATGCGAATTCTTAGGCCTCGCTGCAGTGCCCATGGCCAGGCCTTCTCGGCTGGATGGCGAGGCCTGGGGTTGCCCTCAGCTCTCACATTTTGGGTTCCAGGTTGGTCCGGCTCCAGGGCCACAGCTCCCCCCACCACTAGGTGGAGATGCCCAATGACCCTGTCACTGCACACGACTGAGGAACACTTCTTCCCTCCCCTCTCACCCTCTTCCTTCCTTCTTTTCTTTCTTCCTTTTCTCTCTCCTTTCCTTCTTTCCAATCTCTATTTTTCCTTCTCCTCCCAGGGAACTCTCAATAGGAAACCAAATGTCAGTAAGAAATGTACTGGAGGTTTGGGCGCGAATTGCGGCGGCCCGGCTGCTGAATGATCAAGCGGAGCGGTCGCCCTTCCCGGGACCTGCGCAGCCTCAGAGATTAGTGTCTGGCCTTGAGGCTACTGTGGTCGGCACCTCTGGCGTCATTGTCAAGAGATTTTTGTTGGAACACTGTTAGAATTGTCCCATTTAGATCAAGATGTCTAGCAAAGCAAATGCTTCTAAGAAAAGGTCTCAACAGTTAAAAAGAAAACTAAAAAGAAAAACTGAGGATAAGGAAGTGGAGTTATCAGAGAAAGAGGTTAAAAGCACAGTGAAAAAAATAAAAATCATCCAAAGCATCTATCTTCTGAAGGACAAACAGAGCAAGCTAGTTTAAAACAGGCAAAGATAGCGTCAGCAGAGAAAAGCCTGGCAGCCTCTTTGGGAGAGCAGCAGAAAGCATTGCAAACTATGATGGAAACAGTCATCATAGCAATTTTGAGTAACAAAGTTGGAGAAAATGAACAAATTCAGTATCATCTCAACTGCCTGAAGAAAAGATTGCTCCAAATGTTTGAAACCCTAAAAGTCCCTCCCCCAAAACTGAAAGATTGAACTAACATGTCAAGTCTATTGAAAATGGAAAGGGCCCATCACAGAGCCAATGAAGAAGGCCTGGCGTCACTGCAGGAAGAAACAGATAAAACAGTAGAGACCACAGAGGCAATGACTGGGAATATCCAGAGCCTAAAGAACAAAATTCAAATCCTGACAAGTGAGGTGGAAGAAGAAGAGAAGGAAGTTAAACAGATGTTTCAAATAGATAGCAGTGGGGTACTCTCCCTTCCAGAACTTCCTCAGAGGAGTCTCAAAGCACCCACACTTCAGGAAGAAATTTTAGCACAAATTCCAAACCAGAATGCTCTTCTGAAGGACTTTGATGTTCTCCATAATTCGTCTCAGATAAAGAACATGCTAACTTTCATCAAAGAAGCCTATAAGAGATTGGATGCCTCTTGAAGAATGTTTTTAGGTTATTCCACATTAATGTATAGTGTTTATTAATTCTAAAACTGTTAACCAGGTGATATTTCAGAGGCTAAGGCTTCTTCAGGGTTTATTGTTTCCTAATATGGAGCTTACAATGAGCCTCTGCAGATGTACCATTAGCATCTAGCGTAGTCCTGAAAACTGGTTTTAGCAGTTGCTGCGCACAGAAGCTCACATTTTTGTTCGCATTATTTACCTGACACTAAAATAAAAACAGTCACAGTCTACTGATTTATAGGCTAGATAAAGTTGATTTACTGATCAGTGCAAAGGAAATTTGATACTGTGACAATATATGTAACGTGTTTAAAATACCTAGTTCATAAAAACATCTTTGCTGTCATTATTCTTTAGCTTGTGAGTTGCATTTTCTGCCTGGTCATTTGAAACTTGAGAAATCTCCAAATGCCTTTACTTTTTTACATAATTCTTTAGACTTTGTGGTATAATTAAGATTTGCCATGTGTCTTTAACTTTGGAGGTAGCATGAACATTTTATTTCTTTGGTTGGTTTAGTGAATAGATGTTGCATACTTATTTTTCCTTATCAAATCAGACTTTCACTTCATAAAATTATTAAAATGGAACATAAACACATTTACTCCCTTAAAACAAAAACCATATGAAAATGAATTTTCTAAAACTTAAAAAAAAAGAAATGTACTCACTGCCTGATGGCACTGTCGTGGCTGAGTGCCGAGGGGCAGGGGAGCTGAGGCCGAGCTCACAACTGAACACAGAGCTCCTCTACCTCAGGGGCCTCAGCAAACCCAGAGGTGCTGGGAGATAGTTTACATTCTCGAGGGAAACAGCAATACGTGTCCTCTGGTGGACATCCCACAAGCTACTAGCTCGACAGCCACAGTTCCAGTTAGGTTGCTTTGCATTCCTCTTGACTTCCTATCATTGTGAACTGGGATTAATAAGAAGCAAGTCCCAATGAAAACCGGGATGGAACAGAACATGAGAGAGGCGGTGTCCAAACTCATCCTAAGGTTTGAGCCGCTGTGCAGTGCCCAGCAAACACACATCCTATTAGTACATAGTTGTGGTTATTTAAGAATGAAATAAAAATACTATTTTCTTTCAATTATGTCTATTATTTTTCACATAGCCCTTATATTGTTAGGAGATAAATACTAAGTTCTTTGGATCTAGCTACTAAATGAATTATTAGGCATTTATGTTGGCCTACAGGCTCTGTATAAAAATGATTGAGAGAAAACCAAGATGGCGGCATAGGTAAACACTTAAACTGCTGCCTCGAACAACAATTTCAAAAATACAACTAAAAGACAAAATGGGCATCATCCAGAAACACAGGAAAGCTGGCTGAGTGGAAATTCTACAACTAGAAGGAAAGAGGAAAGCACACAGAGAATCAGAGGAGCTGCAAACCCTGAGGTAGGAAAACACACTCACGGAGAGGACGGGGTGGCTGAATGCCTGGCTGGCATGCTCTAGCGGGAAGGAGACAAAAGCTCCAGACTGCACTGAACCCCAGTTCCGACTGAAATGAACCCTAGTACTGGGCGAGAATCTGGGAGTCCGGATTCATTGGGGGAGAGACTGGACTGTTTGGCACTGGGCAAAACTCGAGGGTGCCTTTCTCTTAGAGGTGCTTGCAGCAATTGCCTGCAAACACTGAGACCCAGGAACTTCATGGGGCAGGGCTGGCTGGAAGCCAAGGCTGTCAGCTCCAGCCTGAAACTCCACCCCATCCAAGCTGAGCACAGAGGCTTGTGCAATTTTGCAAGTCTTGTTGAATAAGTCTGTCTCCCAGCATAGACACAGCTGATCCTCACAGCCAACTGGCATGGAGGTCAATTCCTCCCAGTGTTACCAACAACAATCAAGATTTAACCACAAGAAGGCTATACACACAGTCCACAAAGTGGTGCATCAAGAGTGTCCACCTCAGGTAAGGCCGAGACAAGTAGTACACAAAGCTACCCTACCAACTCAGGGAAGCAGCGAAAATGTGAAGACAAAGAAACAGATCAAAAACAAAAGAAATGAAGGAAAACAAATGAGAAGATATAGAGTTCAAAACCACAGTTATAAGGTTCTTCAAGAGGTTCCTAGAAAAGGCAGATAAATTCAGCGAGACCTTCAAGGATATGAAAAAGGACCAACTAGAAATTAAAAATATACAATATCTATACCAAGTAGAAATAAAAAATACTATACAGAGACCCAACAGCAGACTAGAGGAATGCAAGAATCAAGTCAAAGATTTGAAATACCAAGAGGCAAAAAACAACCGCAAAAATAAAAAAAGAATCCAAAAATTTGAAGATAGTGTAAGAAGCCTCTGAGACCACCTCAAGCTTACCAACATAAGAATGAAGGGGGTGCCAGAAGAAAAGAGAGAGAGCAAGATACTGAAAACTTATTTGAAGAAATAATGACTGAAAACTTCCCCCACCTGGTGAAAGAAATAGACTTACAAGTCCAGGAAGTGCACAGAACCCCAAACAAAAGGAATCAAAAAAGGACTACACCCAGATACATCATGATGAAAATGCCAAGAGCAAAAGACAAAGAGAGAATATTAAAAGCAGCAAGAGAAAAATACTTAATTACCAACAGAGAGCACCCATATGATTGTCAGCTGAGTTCTCAACAGAAACTATGCAGGCCAGATGGGAGTGGCAAGAAATTTTCAAAGTGATGAATAGCAAGAACCTACAACCAAGATTACTCTACCTAGTGAAGCTATCATTCAGAATTGAAGGTCAGATAAAAAGCTTCACAGATAAGACGAAACTAAAGGAGTTCATCAACACCAAACCATTATTATATGAAACTAGAGGCCCGATGTATGAAATTCATGCACAGGGGGATGGAAGGGGTGTCCCTCAGCCAAGATTGCACTCTCTCCAATCTGGGACCCCTCGAGGGATGTCTGACTGCCCATTTAGGCCTGATCCTGGTAGGAGCTGGACATCCTTCTCACAGTCTAGAACTCCTAGCTCCAAACTGCTGGCCTGCCTGCCTTCCTGATTGCCCCTAACCGCTTCTGCCTGCTAGCCTAATCACCCCCTAACCACTACCCTGCCAGCCTAATCGATGTCTAACTGCTCCCCTGCCAGCCTGTTTGCCCCCAATTTTCCTCCTCTGCCATCCTGGTCACCCCTAACTGCCCTCCCCTGCATCTTGATGGCCCCCAATTGCCCTCCCTTGCAGGCCTGGTCCCTCCCAACTGCCCTCCCTGGCTGGCCATCTTGTGTTGGTCACCTTGTGTCCACATGGGGGCAGGATCTTTGACCACATGGGGGCAGCCCTCTTGCGTATTGGAGTGATGGTCAATCTGCAAATTACTCTTTTATTAGATAGGATAGAGGCCTGGTGCATGGGTGAAGACTGGCCGGTTTGCCTTGAAGGGTGTCCTGGATCAGGGTGGGAGTTTCCTTGGGTTGTGGGGCAGCCTGGACAAAGGGTCTATGGTGGTTTGAAGGGTGGCCACGCCCCTCAGAGACCTAAGCATAGGCCCTGGGATCTGGGATTAATTTATGTTCTACAATTGAAACTTTGTAGCCTGGAGTGGAGCCAAGCCTTCTGCTCGCTCCATGGCAACAGCCATTTCTGTTTGAAACTTTATAGCCTAAGTGGAGGCCTAGGCTAGGGCTGCAGAAGCTTGGCTTCCTCCATCGCCCTGGCAACCCTAGCCTCTTCTCTCGCCAGCTCTGAGGCTGCCGCCATTTCTGTTGGGATTATATATCTTCTACAATTGAAACTTTGTAGCATTGAGTGGAGGCCTAGGCCGGCAACAGCGGAAAGCTTGGCTTCCTCTGTTGCTGGGGAAACCCAAGCCTCCCTCCTGCTCTCAGCGGCAGCAGCCATCTTGGTTGGGGTTTATTTGCATAATTTGCTCCTGATTGGTTGATGGGCCTGGCTGTGGCCATGGCTTGATCAGAGGTACAGTCAATTTGCATATTACTCTTTTATTAGATAGGATGCTTTAAGGTATTCTTTAAGAAGAGGAAGAAGAAGAAAAAGGAGGAAAAGGTGGCTGTTTTAAACTAGAGCATGGATGGAACTGGAGAGCATTATGCTAAGTAAAATAAGCCAGTCAAAGAAAGATAAGAATCACATGATTTCACTCATTTATGGTAATGAACAACATAAACTGATGAACAAAAACAGGTCCAGAGATAGAGAAGCATTGACTGTCAAACCTCAGAGGAAAGGTAGGGGAGGTGGGGTAAGGAGAAGAGATCAACCAAAGGACTTGTATGCATGCATAGAAGCCTAACCAATGGACACAGGCACCGGGGGGGGTGGTGAGGCCATGAGTGAGGAGGTGGGGTTGGAATGGGTAATGGGGGATGAGGACACATATGTAATACCTTAATCAATAAAGAAATTTTTTTAAAAAAAAACAGCACAGAAAAAAAAATGATTGAAACACTAAGATGCTGTGAACTGAGAAAGTTCGGGACTCTGTCCTAGAAGAAATGATGCTTGATCAAGATCTTAAAAACAGAGTAAGAGCTCGCTAGAAGGAGAGGGGAGGGGAAGGGGGTCTGAAGTGGAGAGCATGGCTACAGCTAATGTTCGTGTGCAGGGGAATTAGAGTTCATGCTGCTGGAACAAAGACGGTAAAGCTGGAAGAAAGTAAAGATGAAGCTGAACAGGTAGGCAGGGGACAGCTCAAGAAGGAAGGTGTGTGGGTCAGTTTAGAGGGCTTGGCCCTGATTAGCTTATGGAGTGGGGACAATAAAGAATGGTAAGTGAAGAGGCGATCAGAAATGCACATGAGGAATGGAGTTAGGGAGACTATCACCACGCTGGTGACTACTTAGAAAGGGCGTGTTGAGAGGCTGAAGTAGAATGACGAGGGGATGTTGGGAAGGATTTCTAGGTTATGAATGGGTGACTTCTGGAGACTGATGAGAACTATAGCTTGAATGTATGTGTAGATGGTGGGGACACCCATGAGTGAGAATGTAAGAATAGAGACACATTTGGGGTGGGTTTGGGGTAGTAATGGCTGCTGAGCTCAGTTATTGTTCCCTGGAGAAGCTGGGGTCTGGGCTAGCTGCCAGACCAGCTATCGTTAACAGACACTGGTCTAGCTGGGTACTATGTTCTTCAAGTTTTTGGCTACTTCACTTTGATTTCTTATCTTTCTGTTTGAAACCCAGACATTTCTTTAGACTACCCATTGAGCGCCTGCATCCTATCTAAGAAGTCCCTTCAGATCCGAACTCACTCAAAATTGAGGCCAATAAATACTCAAGCCACCTGGATCCAGTGGACAGGCTAACGCAGACCCCAGGTTCTCTAGGAAGCATGGTCTATCTCTCACCTGCCCTCAAGTGACGGGCCAATCCCTGTTTTATTGAACTAATAAAACTCAAACCTGAAACCTGAAGCAAAAAAATTAGAAAGCATGTATACTCATAGAAATGGAAACATATCCCCTCAAAATAGCAAGACTTTGATTTAATGAATTAGAAACCTGATTTGTTGAGCTTTCCAATTCCTTGTTATTCTGTCCTTAGCTTTGGATTGCTGATAGATGTGTACTCATGGCACAGGGCCTCATTACTCTGTATTTTGGGGCTCAGGACCAAGGACTTACTGGTGTAGGAAAAGAGTAGATAATGCGGTAAGTGTAACCCTCCAAGTGGATGAAGCTCCTATGCAACCAAAATTAAATATTAAATGTCCTTCATGAATCTAAAAAAATCTCAAATTTAGAAACATTTAATGCTAGCTGTAGGATTTTTAAAATGTTCTTGTCCTGTAGGATATTAGTTGCTACATTTTCCGCATCTAATACCGTGGATTCAATTAAAAGATGACCCAGTTATTCACAGAGCTCATCCTTTCCCCTAGATCTGCTCTAGGCTGGGGGACGGGCAAACATAGGTAGAACAGAACTCCTATTTTTCCTGTTTGGCGAGTTTGGTGTATAATATAAAGAGGCCACGTGTGCCACAAAGCAACAAGGAGGAATTCATTTAGGGTGTATTTAAATAACAGATGCTAGTTGGTAATGTGGTTTTATGTAGAAATATCAGAGGCCTCTATTGTGCTCTATGAAGAATCCCCTGCCCAGTGCTACCTTCATAGGACAATAGGCAGCTTAACAATCTTCCAGAGACTGACAGCTACCCTGAGAACAGGGGGCAAGGTAGTGACGGCATCTATTTGCTTCTCTAGTTGGAGAAATCCTATCTAATAAAAGAGTAATATGCAAATTGACATACCTCCACTACACCCACAAGTCTCACCCCCAAGCCACACCCATAACCCAATCAGGAGTGATATGCAAACAAACCCAACCAAAATGGCTATGGCACCTGAGAGCAGGAAGGAGGCTTAGGTTTCCCCAGCAATGGAGGAAGTCAAGCTTTCTGCCTGCCCTTGCCGGCCTTGGCCAGGGCAGAGCCCGGCAATCAGAGTGAGCTGGGGGTCCCCCGCCCAGGGCCCAAGCCTTGGCCATAGGCTTGCGGCCTTGGCCTGGGGCAGAACAGGGTGATCACAGTGTGATTGCAGCAAGATGGGGGACCCCTGCACAGGGCCCGAGCCTTGGAGCCCCAGCCAAGGCTTGCAGTCTTGGCCGGGAGCGGAGCAGAGTGATTGCAGTGCAATTACAGCAAGCTGGGGGTTCCCCACCAGGGGCCCAAGCCTCGGAGCCTAGGCCAGAGGCTCTCAGCCTTGGCCGGGGGCAGAGCAGGGTGATCGCAGCAAGCTGGGGGTCAACCACCCAGGGCCCGAGCCTCGGAGCCTTGGCCAGAGGCTTATAGCCTTGGCCAGAGGCAGAGCAGGATGATAGCAGGGAGCTGGGGTCCACTGCTTTAGGCCTTGGCAGGGGTGGAGTCAGAGATCAGAGGAGATAGGTGTAAACTAGAGATGAAACACCTTTTCTGACCACTCATTGGCTAAGCTCCCTGTATGCCACTGGTAATAGTCCTAGTAACTTGGGTATAAGAATCCAAAAAAGTAATCTAGGGTTTTTCCACCACACTCCTGGAGAAAAAAATCGAAGATCCACTGCGGGAGGGCTGAGAAATGTCATATCCTTTCCCTAGGCAGTTTGGCTCAGTGGATAATGCCTAGGTTTGCCAACCGCAGGGTCCGGGTTATATTCTGATCAAGGGCATGTACCTATGTTGCAGGCTCCTCCCTGGCTAGGGCCCAGGTCAGGGCTCATGCAGGAGGTAACCAATCAAAGTGTTCTTCTGACTTTGATGTTTCTCTCTGTCTTTCCCTTTCTCTTCCACACTCTCTAAAAATCAATGGAAACGTATCCTCAGGTGAGGATTAAAAAAAAGAAAAATAAAGAAATGTCATTTGCTATGAAAGACACATCTTGAAAATGCCTAGAGAAAGTTGTCATTTTTTTACAGTGAAGGGACTGGAGTCTGTATTGATGAAAACACCTTGGTGGCTGCGGTGACTGGCAGTGGCTGCAGCAGTGGGGTGATGGGGCTGGTGCCTTTCCCTGATCAGCCCAGTCTCCACCCACAAAGGGAGGCCATACTGTGGCTTAGACCCGTTTCCCATATGCCACTGGTAATATTCTTAGTGGGGAGTGGGCTTAAGCCATCAGTAGGACATTCCCTGAGGGCTCCTAGTATGTGAGAGGGAGCAGGCTGGGCTGAGGAGACCCCACCCCAGTGCAAGAATTCTGTGCATCGGGCCCCTAGTCTATATATATAAAAGCCTAAGTGGCCAAACAACCAAACGACCGGTCAACCGATCGCCGGTCGGCCAATCGCTATGATGCATACTGTCCACCAATGGGCAGATGTTCAATGCAGAAGCTGCCCCCTGGTGGTCAGTGTGCTCCCACAACCAACCTCCAGTCGCGCGCCCCCTCCCCCTCCCCGCGGGCCAACCTCTCACGGCCCTGAACGTTTGCCAGCCAGGCTGAGGAACCCCAGCCATGCACGAATTCATGAACTGGGCCTTTAATGTAAGAATAAGAAAGTCAGTAATGACTGTAGACCTTCCACACATCAGGCACCTGCGGACTTAAACCCTCATGGCAAACGTGCAGCCGTACTGTTAGGAGCCTCAGGACCTGGTGGCTCTGCCTGGCACTTGGCTGTCCCACACCTCTGTGTGTGTTTCATGATGGCTGACCCAACCCAGGGCAGGGGCTGGTTCTGAAGCCATGGCTGAAGTCTGACGCAGTGAAAGGAGTCTGCTGAGTAGTTGAAGCACTGAGCCTGGGAAGCACCTCAGACAACGGCCTCCCGCCTCCCTCTTCTCTGGAAACCAGGGAGAAGTGGCCCCTACACTTTCACTGGGTGTAATCACAGAGCTCTGCTCAGACCCCTGGGATGCCTTTCAGGATGGAATGGGGCTTCTCAGCAGCGGACAGAACCCCATGTGCAGAGCTCCCCCATCATAATGGAGGGTCTGAGAATGGACACAAAGTAAAGCACAGACATATATCCATGCAGTCCACTGGCCAGGGACAGGAGATGATTACAGAGCTGCTGATCTGATCTGATCAAATCTGCACCTCCTCCCATGTATCACTGCCTACTGATTGAAACTTCAGTTTCTGATGTGGTTACCCTCTCATCCACAGGGACCAATAAGATCCAAATAGTGTTAGTCCCAGTTTTAATTGATGGTCAGAGGCCAAATGAATGTTGAGAGCATTTGAGGAGCAGCTAAGAGGCACACAAGCAAATGATGGACACTCGTGGTCCTTCAGCTAAGCCTTCCTGGCTTAAGGAAAATCAAAGCCAAACACTGCTGCCTGTGGGTCCTTGAAGGAGCTGGAACATGGGCACTAGTTTTCAGGTGCCTCTTCCCTGAAGGAAGTCATTTCCCAATTTGGTGCTTTAGCTTCTTCATCTTAAAAGAGGAGGTGATGAATGGTGCACAAGGACACTAGTGAGAAAGAAAGATGTGACATGTATGAAGTGTTTTGAGGCAACTATATGTGATAAAGAAACTGATTTCTGTGACTGCCAAGAAAGTTGAGACCTCCCTGTTGATCCCTCCTTATCCCCAGACAAGACAGTACTTCCTCCACGGTCGCACCCAAGGCTGTTTCTTGTTTCCGCAGGCCTTCAGAAGAGGGGACTCAGCAAGTCCTTCCACGTGTCTGCCTCCTGCCTGTGACCAGGCTCATGCCACCTTCCCCATACCTGCCAGAGTTGGTCATGCTTTCCCTACTTAACAACACAATTTATTATGTCACTTTTTTTTAAAAGATATTTTATTGATTTTTCACAGAGAGGAAGGGAGAGGGATAGAAAGTCAGAAACATCGATGAGAGAGAGACATCGATCAGCTGCCTCTTGCACACCCCCCACTGGGGATGTGCCCGCAGCCAAGGTACATGCCCTTGCCAGAATCGAACCCGGGACCCTTCAGTCCGCAGTCCAACGCTCTATCCACTGAGCCAAACCGGTCTCGGCAATTATGTCACTTTAACACAAGGAATTTCAGCTACTTTTTGTTGCCAAGGCCAGTGAGATAGGCTTGCCAAGAGCCTGGGCAGCTCAGCTTAACAAATTCATCTCTGGGGCCCCAGCCCCTTAGGCCACCTCCCTAGGAAGCTGAGGAAAGTACTGGAGGGCCCTGCCAATAAACTAACCCAGATTGGCCCCATTTCCTTCAGAGGAAATGAACCCAATGGAGGAAGATGAATTGATCACAGAGACCCAGGTTCAGAGTCAGGCTCCTGGTGGGGAACCCTCTCAGCCAGTGAGCTAATGGCCTGTTTTCAGAGGCTGCAGCCTGTACAGCTAACAGCCAATGGAGCGGCAAGCCAGCTGGGTCAGAGACACCTCCACCAGGGCCAGCCAATGGCAATGAAAATGATACAGTTTTCTGATGTTTTAAATAAAACTAATCAGAGAAGGGGGCGGGGGGGATTGGGAGCTATTTGGAGGCTTTCCAACTCCAGTTGGAAAACTTCAACCTGCCATGCCACTTTTCCTCTCCCGCCAACAAGACTCTCTCCTAACCCACAAAGAGCTGGTCAGCAGCTTTCATGGGAAAGGGGTCCACAGAGGATGCTGCTTAGGTTCTGGTGTTTTCCTGTGGCGGGGCCCGCGCCCACAAGAGCCCGTTTTGTTCTTGCTGGAAAGGTGCTGGCGCTCTGGCCTCGGCTGCAGTTGGGAACCAGCCATTAGACCGCGGTGGGGAAGCAGTGAGCCTCGGAGTGTGTCTCTGGGGTAGAGGCAGGACCCCTCACTGGGGTCAGGGAGGCACAAGCGGAGGGTGCAGTGTGACAGGAACACGCTCTGGGGAGCAAACTTCCTGGTGGACAGACTTTGACTAATTAGCAGCTCTAACATTCCTTTTCCAAGTCTCCTAAGTGGGTAACAGTCGCTGCCCCTTGCAGGCAGATGAGGCTAACGGCAGCATTAGTGTATCTGAGGGCTCAGCACACACTTTAAAAACAGCATAGGCCTTTGCTATTATCTATCATCTCTGTCGTTTTCCTAGAATAAATGTCTCCAATTCCATGCTAATGGACACATTTCAAGACTGGCATCAAAAAACCCAGATCTCTTCTCTGCTAAAATGATTAACAGCCACTTGGGAATGTCTTGAGGGATGTTTGGGATTTGGGGAAACAAAGCTTTCCAGACAAGGCAATCAATCCCACAGGAAAAGAGGCAAAGGGCTGAGTGGCCAGGGTGCTGCGGGGAGCCATCTGCAGAAGCTGCTGCCACACCAGCACTTCCCTGAAGGCAGGGGCCCGCTGTCTGTGGGGAGGCAGGTGGGAGCCACTTTGGTCAGGAGGGAAGTGGGGCGTCACTGGGGCTCTGAGCTGTGGAGGGGAGGATTCCAAGGAGAACAAAGCCAGCCCTGAGCTGGGCAAGGCCAGCCAGGCTCCCCTTTTCCTCCAGGATCCTAAGAGCCTAAGTTACTTGCACTTCCTTGAGGTCTCTTCATTGCCCATCTGCAGAGTGACCCCCCATGGAACTAGGGTAAACATTTCAAAGGTTCATGATGACTTGCATGACAAACTATTATTATTCCCTAACAAACAGAGGATCAGAAGCTGCCTGTTTTGGCCAGAGACACACAGCAAACTGGGGACAAAGTGATCCCCAAATCATATTGAATGAGGTCCAGAGTGTTGTACTAACACTTGCACAGCCGCTGCCTATAACAGGTGCTCAATGAATATGGCCATGATTGGCATTTTTATGCCGACCTCCTCTCCAGCCATCTACCTCCTGCGTGGCTCACACACTTTTCCTCCCAGGTACACAGGAGCTTCCGCGGGGCAGTGCTCCAACCAGCAGCCCCATTCAGTTTGAAGGTGCAGGTGGCATCTCTGATTCCTTGTCAGCCTAGAAGATTCTGTCTCTAGGTTACAGGTCCTGTAGGAAACTATGGGAACAGGCAGTCTGGATGGCAGTGTCTGCCCTGCAGAATCTGTCCTGAGGAGGAATGCCCTGTGGTTTAGGGGCAGAGGTGTCCATGGCATCAGAGGCTGTGGGGCTCTGTGGGGGTGGAGGTTAGAGAGACACTGGAGCCAGAGGCCTTGCTGGCTGGTAGCCCTGGAAGAGCCCTGATGTGGCAGCAGCTTCTGCAGGACACAGAGCCAGGGGCAGGTCCCTGTGGGCAGACAGGCCTCAGCAGAGGCTGAGGTCCCTTAGGGTGCTGTGTAGCCCTGCCCGAGCCACTTCTCGCAACCTTCAGTCACCTACGGTTCCTCCCCATAGCCCATGACATCACAGATGAGCTAAAGGCCACAGAGAGGTTCAAAGACTTGTTCAGCTAATGGGACAGCATAAGCCAGAGGTGTGACAAGAACTCTGACCTGTCTGTTCTTGTCCAGACACCTGAGGGGTACTGGTCTCAGGGTGAGGGATGGAGCCCCAGTGGTTAATCTCTGCAGCAAGAGCTGGCAGATGGGATTTAAAATCCAGAGACGGAACAGCTCCTCAGCCCCCACCAAAGGGTCTGGGAGGAACAGGAGAAGATGAGGCATCATTTCATCTTGCAGAGGCTAAGCTTTTCCTCTTCTAATTCCCACCTCCTTCCTCACTAAACTGCTACAACCAGCCGAAACGGGTTTAGCTCAGTAGATAGAGCGTGGGACTGAAAGGTCCTGGGTTCGATTCCGGTCAAGGGCATGTACCTTGGTTGTGGGCACATCCTCAGTAGGGGGCGTGCAAGAGGCAGCTGATTGATGTTTCTCATCGATGTTTCTGACTTTCTATCCCTCTCCCTTCCGCTCTGTAAAAAAATCAATAAAATACATTTTAAATAAATAAATAAATAAACAAACAAACAAACAAACAAACTGCTACAACCAGCCCAAAGTCCCTAAACACAGATGCTTGTTAGTCCTTCTACAATGTTTCAGCCCAGAGCTACATGAGCGGCTGACTCACAGAATGGTTGGGTCAGAGGAAAGCACCCGACAAAACAGATCACTGTCACCGTCTGTACCTGTGCATATGTGGTGTATTAGCTAACATGTACCTGTGCGCATATGTGATGTATTAGCTAACATGTACCTGTGTGCATATGTGATGTATTAGCTAACATGTACCTGTGTGCATATGTGATGTATTAGCTAACATGTACCTGTGCGCATATGTGATATATTAGCTAACATGTACCTGTGCACATATGTATTAGTTAACATGTACCTGTGCGCATATGTGATGTATTAGCTAACATGTACCTGTGTGCATATGTGATGTATTAGCTAACATGTACCTGTGCGCATATGTGATATATTAGCTAACATGTACCTGTGCGCATATGTGATGTATTAGCTAACATGTACCTGTGCACACATGTGATGTATTAGCTAAACATGTGCTGAGAAGGGTGGCACTATACTAAACATTTTAAATATAAACTAATTCCTGCATAGGTAGGATCCCTAGGCCTGGCCAGCGATCAGGGCCAATGGGCCCTTCCAGCTGCTGGCCAGGGCCTTCCTTCTCTCTGCACTGCCCCCTGGTGGTCAGTGCATGTCATAGTGAGCGATCAAACTCCTGGTCTCCTGGTTGAACTCCTGAGGGGACACTTTGCTTATTAGCCTTTTGTATACAGACTAGAGGCCCTGTGCACAAAATTCATGCAAGAGTAGGCCCTCCTTCCCTCTGCTACTGGCACCAGCTTCCCTGTGGCACATGGGATTCTGGCACTGGGGACCCAGGCTTCCCTCCTGCTGCCGGCAGGCACCCAGGACCCTGGCTTCCCTTGTAGCCCCAGCTCGTCCAGAAAGTTGTCCAAAAGCATGTCCAGTCTAATTAGTATATTATGCCTTTGTTATTATAGATGCTCTCATTCAGTCCTCCTCTGAAAGGTAGGTGCCATCATTTCCCTCACTGAACATGTGAGGAGCGTGAGGCTGAGAGGGAGTGCAGAGCTTGGCCCAGCCCACAGCTGGGAAGAAGATACGGCACTGATGTGTGAGCACAGCCACTGGCCACATGTCCTCCGGTGCCACATTTCTGGACCACAGTGAGGTCAAGTGCCGCAACATGCATCCCTGGAAACTTGCTGCTAAACATGACCTCACTGCTTTCTCAACCCAACACTTGACAGTGTCTGTGTGTTCCTTAAACAAGTTCATTTTGTGTCAACTGTTGCCAGATGCTGGATGAAGGGCTGTGACTATGAAGATGGAAAAGGTAGCCCTGCGCTGAAGGAAAGTCGTTAGATGGCCACTCGAACAAAACAGCCATTGGAAAGAGAAGATGCTGACACTGACAGAATACTTACTATGTGCTCTGGATTGACAGGTGCCATCTTATTTAATTTTTAAGCCAACACAGTGGGCAGACGGCCTCCTGTTCCCGCACGATGACACAGGTGTGGAAAGTTCAGACACGCGGCTCAGGTGCACGGGGAACTCTTCGCAGTGGCTGTGCTGAGACCAAACCATGTCTGATTTCAAATCCAGGTCCCAACTTTCCCGGGGCCTCCAGACCCCTCCCTCCAGAGAATGCCTGAGACCGGCTTCGGGGGGAGTGTGCGGGCGGGGAGGAGGGGATGAGAGTGAGTCCTGGGCTTGAAGAATTAACTGAGAGCTCTTTCCCGGGAGGATGGTTATCAAGGCAATGTAGGTAGACCTTTGTAGGCTGTAACTGCAGCAAATTCTACCGAGTAAATAGTCTCAAGGTCAAATCCAAGCTGCTGGCCACTTATTTCAAGAGATTAACCATGGAGACAAAAACCCGAACTAGCAAAAAGAACGGCCGGGCCTAGTTACACGCATAACATTTAGAGTAAAGGGACTGGCTCACTTCGATATGTGCTGCCATCCTGGCTCCGTACAGGCACCCCATGCTATCTGTAAGCTCTCATGTCCAGAGCCGTAGAGACTCCTTCCCGCCTCCTCTTCAGCTCCCAGCACATTGTTCCTTTCCTGTCTCACACTCAAAACCTTTCTTCCATCTGTTCCTTCTTCTGCAGAACCAACTGCACCCCCAGGGACCGGGCTTCTTCCCACCTTTAACAATTGTGTCTCCTTGGAAAAGCTGTGCCTGCCTGGCCGGGCCACCGTCACGCTCTGTGCCTGGCCCGTGCCTTCCACGTTCTGTTACCTGATCTACCACAGCAGACAGTGAGCTACTTTACGCAGACTTTTCTCTTAGCCATAATTGCTGGGGTAGTATTTGGCACATAGTAGGTGTTAAAACTTTTTAAAGTGAACTTTATGAATATGTTAAAGGTACAGCCAGTGTGGCAGACAGGCCCTAAATGACACCCTAGAAATGCCTGGCATTCACTCCTCTGTGTGCCCATCTCTGGAGTGCAGGCAGCGCCATTGTGGCTCTGTCTGCAGGGTAAGGCAGAGGTGAATGCCAGACCTGTGACTCGCCATTGTAAACACGAGGCTCTGAGCAATGCACTCTCCTGCCTGAAGCTGTGTGCTGTGATCAGCCCAAGGAGCCACCCAGCAGAGCCATGTGGCCTCAGGACCTAACTGTCCTGCGAAGAGCTGGCCCTCGGTTCCAGCACCACAGTGTGTGGCCTCTCCAGTGAGCATGCAGGGAGCCTAGCTGAGTCCCCAGGTGAGAAGGCATAAGCTGACTGCAAGCTGACCGAGGAGAGACCCAGCTAAGCCTGGATTCCTGGCCTCCAGAAACAGTGAGAATACAAATGTATGTGTTTTTTGTTTGCTTTTCTGATTTTATTTCAAGAAAAACAATTTTAAATATAATGTTACATGCAATAAACATTAATATTTCAAGAAAAACAATTTTAAGTGTAATAATGTTACATGTAATAGAAATGTATGTATTTTAATTCACTAAGTTCTAATACTGATTAACTATAGGCCCAGTGCACGGGGGAGGGGGTGTCCCTCAACCCAGCCTGCATCCTCTCCAATCTCGGACCCCTAGGGGGATATCTGACTGCCAGTTTAGGCCCGGCAGTAGAACATCCCTCTCACAATCTGGGACTACTGGATCCTAACCACTCACCTGCCTACCAGCCTGATTGCTCCATAACTGCTCCCCTGCCGGTCTGATTGACACATAACTGCTTCCCTGCCAGCCTGATGATCCCCAACTGCCCTCCCCTACCAGCCTGATGGCCCCCATTTGCCCTCCCCTGCCAGCCTGATCACCCACAACTACCCTCCCCTCACAACCATCTTGTAAAAGCCATCTTGTGATGATGTCACACAAGGGTGTTGTACAAGGGCATGATGCCACGTAGGCTTTTATTATATAGGCTGGGGGAAATACACCAGCTTTTCAGGAAAGGGGAAATGGGCAGGACAGTGACATTGCTTGTGCAGCCCTATGAGCTTGTAAATAACCTCAGAGTTAAGGAATGAGATAGGCTTTCTCTGAGGGAGATGGAAGGACTAGTCCAGAGCCAATGGAAACAGCTGCTCTGAGTCCTTGAGTGTGAACTCCTCCTCAGCTCATTCCTGCCACCTGGTGAATTTGATTTAGAGGATTCATGGTGATAGTCATAGCTTGGTACTTAAGGGAGGGACAGACTGGAGTGACCAGGACACAGACCTAGAGTAAGACAGAATGAAGCTGCAGGCTCCATGGAATGACCCCTCTCTGGCTCAGACCCTGCCTGAGTGAGTGGAGGCTGATGCACTGCCCTGCCTTGCACGTGAAATGGCATAAGGAAGTACCAGCTGCAAGTCAGCCCAGGCCTGTCTCCCCACCTCCCTTCCCTGTATGAAACCCTTCCGTAACACAGTTCCTGACTGAGTCTTCAGAGACTCATGCTGCAGCTGAGAGCCCAGGGGTTCCACAGGCTGAGCTGCTGAGCGATCAGGCGGTTTCCTGAAATGACATACTGCTTCCTCTTTCATGAGGCACTTTCTGTTTAATAAATGGGACTGCACCAAACATACTGGGACGTGGAGAGGCCCCCAACCTCCAGGCTGCCTTTGCCCCAGCCCAACTCTAGCCCCTTTCTGGGCCTCAGCTCCTGGGCTCTGAGGACTCTGAGGATGCCTCCTTCAGAGTGGCTTTTTTCTTCTTTTTTAAAAATAAGGTCTTGTCTTCCCACTGGCCTTCTGAGAGCGTACAGCCCATCTATCTCAGGAGCGCTGGCCCTCAAACTCAGGAAACAGCAGGAAGGCAGTGACTGGTTTCATGTGATGGACAGAACATACACCTGGCTGTGTGCTGTCCCACCACCTGGGGTATGCTATCTAATAAAAGATAGACATGCAAATTACCGTACCTTTGCTACACTACCAGCCAATCAGAAGTGGGGGGCGGGGCTGTGCAGCGTGAAGGAGGGCGGGGCCACATGGTGCACGGAAGGGTAGGATGGCATGGCAGGTGGCATGGCTCACGCCCCCGCTGGAGGTCAACTGACCAGGGCCCAAGCCTCAAACAGAGGCAGCAGGGTGATCGAACCTGCTGGGGGTCAACTGCCCAGGGCCCCATCCTCAGAGCATCAGCCAGAGGCTTGCTGCCTTGGCCCTGGGCGGAGCAGGACGATCCTACTCGCTGGGGATTCTCCACCCAGGCCCGGAGCCTCAAACAGAGACTTGTGGCCTTGGCCACGGGCAGAGCAGGGCGATCGCTCGAGCTGGGGGTCAACCACCCAGGGCCCCATCCTCAGAGCAGAGCGATCAAGCGCGCTGGGGGTCCCCTGCCCTAGACCCGAGCCTTGGATCCTTGGCCAGAGGCTTGGGGCCTTGGCCGAGGTGGAGCAGGGCAATCGCAGCTAACTGGGGATCCTTGGCCCAGGGCCAGAGGCTTTAGGCCTTGGCAGGGGTGGAGCCGGAGATCAAAGGAGACAGATGTGAACTGTAGAGGAAACACCTTTCTGACTGCTCATTGGCTAAGCTCCCTGTATGCCACTGGTAATATTCTTAGTAACTTGGGTATAAGAATCCAAAAAAGTAACCTAGGGTTCTTTTACCATACTCCTGGAGGAAAAAAACACAGGTCTGCTGCTGGAGGGCTAAGAAATGTCATATCCTTTCCCTAGGCAGTTTGGCTCAGTGGATAATGCCCAGGTTTGCCAACCGCAGGGTCCGGGTTATATTCTGATCAAGGGCATATACCCAGGTTGCAGGCTCCTCCCTGGCTGGGGCCCAGGTCAGGGCTCATGCCGGAGGTAACCAATCAAAGTGTCCCTCTCACTTCTCTCTGTCTTTCCCTTTCTCTTCCACACTCTCTAAAAATCAATGGAAACATATCCTCAGGTGACATAAAGAAATGTCATTTGCTATGAAAGGCACATCTTGAAAATGCCTAAGGAAAGTTGTCAGTTTTTCATGGTAAAGGGTCTGGAGTCTGGGTTGATGAAAACACCTTGGTGGCTGTGGTGACTGGCAGTGGCTGCAGCAGTGGGTGATGGGGCTGGTGCCTTTCCCTGATCAGCCTGGTCGCCTCCCATAAAGGGAGGCCAGACTGCGGCTTAGGCCCACTCCCTGTGGGGAACGGGCCTAAGCCATCAGTAGGACATCCCCTGAGGGCTCCAGTATGAGAGGGGCAGGCTGGGCTGAGGGGACCCCTCCCCACCAGCCTGGGCGTGTGACTGTGCCTGAGCGGAGCCTACAACACCAGGATCTGCTGATAGCATACGGTTCAGATGTGACAGAGGACACCCACAGATTTCACAACGGAGGTCAGGGCCACTCACTTCAGTTCCCATGCTGCACAGGGCAGCCCTGGTCAGGGTGGAGAACTGAGGGCCAGCTCTTCTCGCTACAGTTAGGTCCCGAGGCCACATGGCTGCTGCTGGGTGGCTACTTGGACGCACCCACAGAGGCTGGTGGCCGCTGGCCCCTCCCCCTACCACCACCCCTTCATCACAGGCGTGTTCCCAAGGGCATCTGTGCTTAGACTGAAAACCTCCAAGCAGCGCTTCCCGACTCTAGGCAGAGCCAATGTGTTGGGAGCCTTAGGACCACTCCCAGGGAGCAGCACCGAGAGGCAGCTCTAATCTCTCCTCAGCCCAGAGCTGATCTCCTGTACCAGGGCCTCCTCCCCCAGAGCATCCCAGGCCCTACCTCAGGCCTCTGCCCTGGGGGTCCCAGGTCCACCTGGGGCCTCTCCCCTGGGGGTCCCAGGTCCACGTGGGGCCTCTCCCCTGGGCGTCCCAGGCCCACCTTGGGCCTCTCCCCTGGGCGTCAAAGGCCCACCCGGGGCCTCTCCCCTGGGCGTCACAGGCCCACCCGGGGCCTCTCCCCTGGGCGTCACAGGCCCACCCGGGGCCTCTCCCCTGGGCGTCCCAGGTCCACCTGGGGCCTCTCCCCTGGGCGTCCCAGGCCCACCTGGGGCCTCTCCCCTGGGTGTCCCAGGCCCACCTCGGGCCTCTCCCCTGGGTGTCCCAGGCCCACCTGGGGCCTCTCCCCTGGGTGTCCCAGGCCCACCTGGGGCCTCTCCCCTGGGCGTCCCAGGCCCACCTCGGGCTTCCCCTCTGAGCCATGACAGCCTCTGGGGACCAGCTATAACCACTGATGATGTGTAGGGAGGGGAGTCTGCAAATAGGGGCTCCCCTGAGACCTAGGTACTGGACAGGGAAACAGATCGGATGCAGCGGGGAGGGGCAGGGAGGAGAGTGCACAGAGGGCCTGGCTCAGCTCTGGGTAACTGAATGGGTTTCCAGGCCAAAAACGGGAGCCGTTTGACAGCCCTTCTCACTGCCACATGCAGGCACCACAGGCTGCAGGCGGTCTGGAGCACTCACACGGTAGTGCTCATGCCTGAAACCCGGCTCGATTTCTTCTGTCCAAGTTGACTGACGTCCTTAGCCAGCTCATGCTGCCAAGGGAAAGGGTGCCCTGTGACCAGCGCCCTTTCATGGGGGACGAGACTCTGCAGGGTCTGGAAACAAACAATCCTGTCTAATAAAAGAGTAACATGCAAATGTGACTGTACCTTGGCTCCTGGTTGGCTATGCTACCAGCAAGTCAGAGCAAGGGACGGGATCAAGAGGCATGGGTGCCAGGCCCCAGGAGCTGAGACGAAGTGGTAAAGGCATCAAGCGCCCGCCCTGGGCGCGGAAACCAAGCGGTGGCAGCGTCGGCGAACCACAGCTGCGGCTAACTGAGGCCCCGGGCACAGAGAATGCCGTGGTGGCAGCGGCGGCGGCAAGAACTCACCGCAACTGCATCTAACTACCCCCCCCACCCCCCCCACCCCCCTGTGCGCAGGGAACGAGGCGGTGGCAGCAGTGAGAATTCACCACAGCTGTGTCTAACTGAGGCCCCTGCATTGCTAATGTTTTATGTGTAGCTTCAGCTATATGCCAGCAAAAACAGAAGGCAACCACTAGAGGGAAGGCCCCTGAGTCCCAGCTTCAGCATCCCAGCTGTGGAAACTGGCAACAGGTAGGAGGAAGTCCCAACCCCACAGAATCTGTCCAAATCAGCCATTGGTTACACTGCTGAAGGCCTAACTGTCAAGACTGTCTGTCATTCTCCTCTATCTCAGAACATGGCAATAGAGAGGTGGGACTATGTCCAAAGAAAAATTGTTGATACAAAGGAGCTGTATAGCAAAAAGGTGCCGACGTTATCGACAGAAAATGTCTGAAAAGCGACGTGCGTCTGATCTTGAAAGAAGGCGATGCCTGCGACAGAATGTATCTGAAGAGCAGCTATTGGAAAAACATCGCTCTGAAGCTGAAAAACACCGGCATCTTCGACAGGAAATGTCTAAAGAACAACATGCCTTTGAAGTTGAAAGAAGGTGGTGGCAAAGACAGAATATGTCTAAAGAACAGTCATCAGCAAGTACTAGCAATAGTGGTAGGAACTGCCTTCTCAGTGAAAATGGAGTAAGTGAGGATGCAATTCTCGAACATAGTTGTGGTGAAATGACTGTTAGATGTGAATGTTGCTATCACTAAATTTCTCTGATGAAAAATCATCTGATGGGAAATTTACTCGATGTTGTAGCAAAGGGAAAGTCTGTCCAAATGATATACATTTTCCAGATTACCCGCCATATTTAAAAAGATTAATGACAAACAAAGATTCTAACAGTAAAATTTCGTGGGAAACATTCGATCTATAAATAGTTCTTTTGCTTTTGCTTCCATGGGTGCAAATGTTGCATCGCCATCAGGGGATGGGCCATACTGTTTTAGAATACATGGACAAATTTATTGTCGTACTGGATCTTTACCTCCTTCTGATGGTGTTTCTCAGAAGTTTGCTCAACTCTATATTTTGGAGACAGCCGAAGCTACACAGAAAAGATTAGCAATTACAGCAAACCAGGCCTGCTCCGAAAGACTCATGATCAACATCAACAACCTCATGCATGAAATAAATGAATTACCAAATTGTACAAGATGCTACATGAGGTAGAAAAGGAAGCCCAATCTGAAGCAGCAGCAAAAGGTATAGCTTCCACGGAAGTAACTATGGCAATTAAATATGATCATAATAGTGACCCAGGTAGATATAATTCTCCCCGTGTAACCGAGGTTGCTGTCATATTCATAAACGAAGTTGGAGAACCTCCTTTTGAAAGGGACTTGCTCATTCATTGTAAACCAGATCCCAATAATCCAAATGGCACTCAAGTGAAACCAATCAGTATCCTGTTTCCTACATTAGATGCAATGACATATCCTGTTCTTCTTCCACATGGTGAAAAAGGTTGGGGAACAGATACTGCATTAAGACTCAGAGACAACAGTGTACTCAACAATAATACTAGACAAAATGTAAGAACACGAGTCACCCAAATTCGGTATTATGGGTTTCATCTCTCTGTGAGGGACACGTTCAATCCTATTTTAAATGCAGGAAAATTAACTCAACAGTTATTGTGGATTCGTATTGTTGTTATATCGTTTTGTTATTATTTATTTATTAATGAAATTATGTATTATTTTCATATACATTGTACTCATTACCTTTTATCTCTCACACTTTTTTTGTAGAGAAAGGGCAAATAGCACTATTAAAATATTTCTTCTAATTAATACCCCTTTAATGTGCACGAATTTCATGCACTGGGCCACTAGTTTCTTTAATAAGCTCCAAACCCCAGGAAGCGGGTCATCTAACAGCCAGCGAGGGAGAAAGCCATGCAGATGACACTCAAGCACCCGTGAGACAGATCACCTACAGCTGTGAGATTCACAAGCGCTTTCTGGCCTGTCTTCTTTTTCTCTAAATGTAAATCCAGTCTTAGAACTGTGGGACCTTGAGCCAAAGTTGACAAAGGCTAAGCAGACTGTCCCCAGCTCAGAGGATCCTAAATGAATCATTTCCTCCGGCCCTGCTTCCCCTCAGCTGAGAAGGCCTCCCTCGGGGACCGGAGGGGAGGCCCCCCGGGTCAGGCGCTGAGGGCATGTTCTGCGCTGTGATGCCTTTCATTGACGTGGGATGTTTTCTGGACCCTTGGACCCACTGGACAAAGCCCTGTGGTGCCAGACCATCACTCCAAGTGGTCCTCCATGCCTCCCACGACCAAAACCTGATCCTCACTTACCTTAAAAAGGAAAACAAAAAAACAAAAAAAAACCTACATAATGTCCAGGCCTTTTCCCCAGAAAACAAGTCAATAGGTCGTTTCCCTCTGGGTTATTGGAGTTGCTCTGTGAAAAGCTGGTGAGCAGACAGAGTGTAGGCTCCTGGGCCCGAGCACTGAGCTGATTGCACAATGAGCACAGAGTGGCCACAGCACGTATGTGCTGCCTCTAATGTGCTCCGCTGAAACCCATGCAAACACCTGCACCACTGGAGGGTGAAGGCGAGAAGTCATGTGGCCTGACTTCTCCCTTTTTACAGACCAGGCAGCTGATCTTAGACAAGGAAACAACTTCGTTTATGGCCATGATGAGCTGGTGGCAGCTGGCTTCGAGTCCAGCGGACACGTCCCTGGGATGTATCTCCTCCCCACTCCAGCCTGGCCTCCTCTCCCCCCGGGGGGCTGCTTGTGACTGGGACAGGGGCGCATGGCAGTGCAGCCAGGTTCCTTTCCCCCATCACGTGTGACCTGGGAAGTCCCTTATCTCCTGGGATCGCGGTAAACAAATGGGCCCCTGGGGACCTCCGATACAACATCCCTGCCTGTGAGCGCACGGCACGGCAGGTTCTCCTGCCGCCCACACACCTGCTTGTGGGAGGAGGTGGGCTGTTTGTTTAACCTTAGGAGGCAATGAGGGATTAAAAAGAAAAGGTACCAGGTGAAGTCCTGGTGTGGGGCTGTAGTGCTGGTACCGGCTGCAGGCAGCCTGGAGCCCTCTGAGCGTGCCCTGCAAAGGAGGGTGGGAAAAGGTCATGCAGAATCCTCAGCAGGCACTGATGCCAGAGACCAGAGCAGAAGTCCACCCACCACGCGTGGTGCAATGCAAAGCCCTCCGCAGGCAGGCCCTGTGCCCAGGCCTCCCTGGCGCAGCCCAGGCTCACGCTGCTTCACTCCAGCCTGGAGGGGCATAGGCTCGAGCTCTCTCAACAGTCCCGCTCCCTCTGACTCCATCCTGCTCCCCCTGCTCAACACAGCTGTATCCTTCAGCCACTGGTTGCTGTGGCTTAGTCCCAAAGAGGAGAATTCTTGGGAAAATGAGGTGCCATTTGAACTGATGAGGAAGACAATGTCCTTGTCTGCACACCCAGCCTGGCTGACATGCCTTCCATTACATGAGGGTGGATGAGAGGGCCCCTCTCACACGTCCTTTCATCCACCAGGTCTGCTGGATGCCAGAGAAGGGCCAGGGCTGTGCGGGGCTCTGGGAATCCAGCGAGACAAAACAGTCGCTGGCCGCAGGGAGCTGCACTGAGGAAAACAGATCTGGAGCAATAATCACAACATCCAGGCATGCCCGCTCCTGGTCCTTTTGGGTCCAGGTGGGTCTCCAGCAGAAGCCTGCACTCGGCCACACCGTGGGCAGGATCCGAGCTGCGCCCTGGTCACGAGTAGCCGAATGCTGTCATCCAGACAAGCAGGAGGTGTGATGGGGAAAGGCGGGAGGCACCAGAACACCACGGTGGCCGAGGGGTGGAGGAGGACATGCAGGAGGAAACCTCACTCAGGCGCCTTTTCTCACCAGGGGAGATTCTGTTTCCAAAAGACGGGGAGTCGATACTGTCCTCTTAGCTGTGGAGACAGGCCTCATAGCGATGGCCTTCCTTCTGTGACAGCCAGAAAAGCCAGAGCCTCACCTACAGCCACAGGGAGAGCTGTGAGGGATCTGCAGGCTCAGGCCCTCGCACAGCCCCGTCTGCCGCAACACAACAGGCCGGGCTGTGCCGGAGGGTGAGCCCCGGGCCCGCTTCCACTGGCCACGCTGACTCCCCGGAGCCGGGAGCCTCTGTGGGTCCCAGTGAGCTCCCCACCCACTTGCTGAAGGAGCTGGGCCTCCGCTACCTGTAGGAACCATTTGAGGTTCTGGGGATGCAGAAAGGAACCAGACACATCTCCTGCCTTTCAAGCTCGCCTATGACATGGGTCCTGAGGAAGCCTTTTTTGGTAAGAAATTATTTCTGTTTTAAAGCCTGAAAAACGACCTGTCCACAACCTGAGAGATAACCTCTCAAGCTGGCAGGCCCTGCAGCACCCCTACAATGTGACCTGCTCCTCCCACTGCCTCCTGGACGGGGGGTGGGGGGCTGGGCAGCACCTCCTGCCTGCCCCCGCACAGGTCTGGCCAGACTGTGCGCATACTCCAGCTTCCTCAGTCCCACACACTCACAATTCATGCTCATACATGCTCACACTCACAACACATCCTCAAAGTCACACATGATTACACTCTCACACATGCTCACACGCACACATACATGATCTAACACACAACACATGCTCACACACATATCTGCCCACTCACACAGACGTGCACACACACAACACAAGCTCACACATTCACAGTACACACTCTCATACACCAGGTCTCTCACACACTCATCACAGCCTGAGCCATTAAAGTGACAGCACTCACATTTTCCATCTATGGGTGGTTTCAAAACAGGAAGCCAGAGTGGGGAGGAGAGTGGTGTGAAGAGCCAGGTGAAAGCTGGATTCCTCCCGCAGGTCTGGCTGCAACACCAGGCAACCCCCTCGCCCCCCCGGCCCCCAGCGCCAGCATCGCCCCTCCCCCCGCTCCCACTTCCTCCCAGAAGCTATCTTGCCCAGGCCACTGGCACCCTGGGTCCTGACTGGCCACGTGACATTGAAGACAGCCCCCATCAGATTGCTTCTCTCCCTCTGACAGAGGAAGAGGGGAGCACTCTGCGCCTTCCTGTCTGCCCTGTGGAGCGCCCTCTCTTCCAGAAACCAGCTCTGCAGGCAGGAGCTCTCAGGGACTATTCCTCTGAGGCTCCCTCCCTGACTGGGTCCTCTGCTGCTCGCTCAGTCACGTACCCTTCTCTTCTGTGCCTGTCCCAATCCCCTCTATGGCATAATGCTCTCTAACAGCAATCTGTGTAGCACTGTGTATTTCACAGTCTGCACACCCAGTGTCTCCTTCCATTTCCATGGGGTTGCTAACACTGTACCCACATAGCAGGCAAGCTGTGAGGAGGCCCAGCAGTGGATCCAGAAGCACTGTCCTAGCGCAGCTGGCGGCCTGGGGAACTGCAAGGCTGGTTTTCTGGCTCAGCAAAAGGTTCCAGGAAGCAGAAGCCATGAGAGGGGCCCGGGGCTGCTCGCTCCAGAAGAGGCCCTAGTAACCTGACCACCCAGGTGGGACCTGGGCCTTGTGAGGGCCCTGTGGGGGGGAACAGCTGGGCTCCTTGCTGTGGGTCTGTTTTTCCAAGCAAAGCACCACAAGGACTCAATCCAAATAGGCCAGGGGCCAGTCAAGATGCCCAGGTTGGCTGCTCGCGCACCCTGCAGCTCGGGTGTGGGGAGTGAGTAACCACTACATGAACTGACTCACCTTTGAGGATGGACTTGAAAGGAACCAAATCTGACCTCCAGTTATGCTCGTCAGCTACATTCTGACATGAACCCAAATGATGCTTCATCACTAAACAACCAGCACCTGGGCTACTTTTGTGGTTTACATTTTTGTTTTGGGATTTCTTTTTGCTTTTTGAAACACTTCATGAATATATTTTCACAAAAATCAAATAATTCTTAAAACGCACTTAGAAAAAAAAAAGGCAGAACATGAAAATGTTCTACGAGCTCTGGCCAATGTCGCTCAATGGTTAGAGCATCGGCCCATGCGCCAAAGGGTCTCAGGTTAGATCTGCAGTCAAGGGTGTGTGCCTGCAGGCTAGATCCCTGGCCCCAGTCAGGGCCAGAGAGGAGGCAACCGGTGGATGTGTCTCTCACACTGATGCCTCTCTGTCTCCTTTCCTCCCCCCACTCCCCCATTTCTCCCTCCTCCATTCCTCCTTTCCACTCTCTTGAAAAAGCAACGAAAAAAATGTCCTCCAGTGAGAATAAGAGGAAAAACAGAAACCAACAAAAAAAAAAAATGTTCTATGAACTGCAAGTAAATTGAATAATATTTTTTTTCTGTGCAAGTTCCTATAGATATCTAAATCCCATAACAACGTCTGTCTTTAAAATATATGAAGGTTTAAGCCAATCTGTCTGCCTTAGTTTTTAATAGAAAATAAACTGCATCATTTTCAAAGTGAAAACAATGACTAACTTATAAGTACTTTTACTTTATTGGGGTTTACAGTATTGGGTTTACATTATTGGGGTTTACTTTGATGACTGAAAACCAAGTTAAGTATCAGTGTGCATTTTTCAAGTAACGAGGACTTAAAATTCCTAAAAAATTGGGTTTTCAGTTAGATTTCTTCTCCTAATCCTCCTGCCTCATTTATACAATTACTAGTGGCTTGGTGCACGAAATTCGTGCACATTATAGGGGTATTAATTAGAAGAAATATTTTAATAGTGCTATTTGCCCTATCTTTACAATAAAAATGTGAGAGATAAAAGGTAATGAGTACAATGTATATGAAAATAATACATAATTTCATTAATAAATAAATAATAACGAAACGATATAACAACAATACGAATCCACAATAACTGTTGAGTTAATTTTCCTGCATTTAAAATAGGACTGAACGTGTCCCTCACAGAGAGATGAAACCCATAATACCGAATTTGGGTGACTCGTGTTCTTACATTTTGTCTAGTATTATTGTTGAGTACACTGTTTTCTCTGAGTCTTAATGCAGTATCTGTTCCCCAACCTTTTTCACCATGTGGAAGAAGAACAGGATATGTCATTGCATCTAATGTAGGAAACAGGATACTGATTGGTTTCACTTGAGTGCCATTTGGATTATTGGGATCTGGTTTACAATGAATGAGCAAGTCCCTTTCAAAAGGAGGTTCTCCAACTTCGTTTATGAATATGACAGCAACCTCGGTTACACGGGGAGAATTATATCTACCTGGGTCACTATTATGATCATATTTAATTGCCATAGTTACTTCCGTGGAAGATATACCTTTTGCTGCTGCTTCAGATTGGGCTTCCTTTTCTACCTCATGTAGCATCTTGTACAATTTGGTAATTCATTTATTTCATGCATGAGGTTGTTGATGTTGATGATGAGTCTTTCGGAGCAGGCCTGGTTTGCTGTAATTGCTAATCTTTTATGTGTAGCTTCGGCTGTCTCCAAAATATAGAGTTGAGCAAACTTCTGAGAAACACCATCAGAAGGATGTAAAGATCCAGTACGACGATAAACTTGTCCATGTATTCTAAAACAGTATGGCCCATCCCCTGATGGCGATGCAACATTTGCACCCATGGAAGCAAAAGCAAAAGAACTATTTATAGATCGAATGTTTCCCACAAAATTTTATTGTTAGAATCTTTGTTTGTCATTAATCTTTTTAAATATGGCGGGTAATCTGGAAAATGTATATCATTTGGACAGACTTTCCCTTTGCCACAACATCGAGTAAATTTCCCATCAGATGGTTTTTCATTCAGAGAAATTTAGTGATAGGCAAAATTCATATCTAACAGTCATTCCACCACAACTATGTTCGAGAACTGCATCCTCACATACTCCATTTTCGCTGAGAAGGCAGTTCCTACCACATTGCTAGTACTTGTTGATGACTGTTCTTTAGACATATTCTGTCTTCGCCACTGCCTTCTTTAAACTAAGGCACGTTGTTCTTTAGACATTTCCTGTAGAAGATGCCGGTGTTTTTCGGCTTCAGAGCGACGTTTTCCCAATAGCTGCTCTTCAGATACATTCTGTCGCAGGCATCGCCTTCTTTCAAGATCAGATGCACATTGCTCTTCAGACATTTTCTGTCAATAACATCGGCACTTTTCTGCTACACAGCTCCCTTGTATCAACAGTTTTTCTTTGGACACAGTCCCACCTCTCTATTGCCACGTTCTGAGATAGAGGAGAATGACAGGCCTTTCAGCAGTGTGACCAAAGGCTGATTTGGACAGATTCTGTGGGGATGGGACTTCCTCCTACCTGTTGCCAGTTTCCACAGCTGGGATGCTGAAGCTGGGACTCGGGGGCCTTCCCTTTCGAGGTTGCCTTCTGATTTTGTATCATGCAGCTGAAGCTACACGTAAAACATTAGCAATGCAGGGGCCTCAGATAGACGTAGCTGTGGTGAATTCTCACTGCCACCACCGCCGATGCCTTGTTCTCCGTGCCCAGGCCACCCGCGAGGGCCTCAGTTAGCCGCAGCTGTGGTTCGCCGGCGCTGCCACTGCTTGGTCTCCGCGCCCGGAGCCGGGCGCTGGATGCCTTCACCACTTCATCTCTGCTCCTGGGGCCTGGCGCCCATGCCTCTCGACCCCACCCCTTGCTCTGATTGGCTGATAGCACAGCCAGTCAGGGTCCAAGGTACGGTCACATTTGCATGTTACTCTTTTATTAGACAGGATTATCTCCCATTAAAGTAGACGTTCTGCTGAAAAATGTGTCCAAACAACAGGCTCTATTTCACTTCAAAAGTAACACAATTAAATTTTATGAAACACAAAAATCTATCTACTATCCCTCCACTAGTGTTGGGTGCCTCAGAGCTATCTGGATCCCCTCTTGTCTGTGCCGCCCTGTCCTCTGTGCCACGCCAGAGCCTAGCAGCCAGTGCCCAATAATACCAAATTTTCTCACAGTTTGTTCCACCAGGTTACACACCCTCCCCTCCCTTAGGCAACAGCCACCAATGCCACCGCCTTCTGTGCCTAGGCCCCAGCGTCCCTCTGACAGAGAGCATGGGTCTCTTGGCTCTGAGAGAAACCTCTGACCCCCATCAGCAGGAAGCAGTTAAGAGATCCAACTTGCCCTTCAGAGCCAAGATCCTTTAGGACGATGAGTTAACTGGAGGGGAAGTGGGCCCTGAGGAGTGCCTCTCGCCACGCCCACTGCTCTGCAGCTACAATGGAGGAGCCTGTGTAGAACTGCCCTTTAATTCTATCTAATTAGAGAGAATTTATGGTTTCTGGGAAATAGAAGACATCAGGTATAAAGATGAAGGAAACAGAAAGTGAATTAACAAACTGAGAGGGACTAGGCAAACTGCAGAAGATATGTGTAAGTTGCAGAGGGTCTATAAAGAATTAAAGTTGAGGAAGTAAAAATGGTGAAGAGGGATATAAAGAAAGGGATATAACAGAAAGAAAGGATATTGGAGTAGGAATCCTATCTAATAAAAGTGTAATGTGCAAATTGACTGTACCTCCGATCATGCCACGCCCACAAGCCCACCTGCCAATCAGGAGCAAACAAACCGCACCCAAGATGGCTGTGGCCACTGAGAGCAGGAGGGAGGCTTGGGTTTCCCCAGCAATGGAGGAAGCCAAGCTTTCCGCCTGCCCTTACCGGCCTAGGCCTCCACTCAATGCTACAGTTTCAATTATAGAAGATAATGATGGCAGCCACGGAGCTGGAGAGAGCAGGAGGCTAAGGTTGCCCTGGCAATAGAGGAAGCCAAGCTTTCTGCCTGCCCTTGCCGGCCTTGGCCAGGGTAGAGCCCGGTGATCAGAGCAAGCTGGGGGTCCCCCGTCCAGGGCTTGAGCCTCAGCCAGAGGCTTGCAGCCAAGGGGAAGGAGCAGGGCGATCTCCGTGCTAGGGGTTCCCCGCCTAGGGCCAAGCCTTGGAGCCTTGGCTGGGGCAGAGCAGGGCCATCATGCTCGCTGGGAGTCAACCGCCCACAGCCCCAGCCTTAGAGCCTAGGCCAGATGCTTGTGGCCTTGGCAGGGGTGGAGCCGGAGATCAGAGAAGATAGATGTGAACTAGAGATGAAACACCTTTTCTGACTGCTCAGCTCCCCATATGCCACAGGCAATATTCTTAGTAACTTGGGTATAAGAATCCAAAAAAGTAATCTACCACACTCCTGGAGAAAAAAAATACAGGTCTGCTGCTGGAGGGCTAAGAAATGTCATATCTTGCCCTAGGCAGTTTGGCTCAGTGGATAATGCCTAGGTTTGCCAACCGCAGGGTCCGGGTTATATTCTGATCAAGGGCATGTACCTATGTTGCAGGCTCCTCCCTAGCTGGGGCCCAGGTCAGGGTTCTTGCAGGAGGCAACCAATCAAAGTGTTCTTCTGACTTTGATGTTTCTCTCTGTCTTTCTCTCTCTCTTCCACACTCTCTAAAAATCAATGGAAATGTATCCTCAGGTGAGGATAAAAAAGAAAAATAAAGAAAATGTTATATCCTATGAAAGACACATCTTGAAAATGCCTAAAGAAAGTTGTCATATTTTTCATGGTGAAGGGACTGGAGTCTGGGTTGATTAAAACAGCTTGGTGACTGCGATGACCGGCAGTGGCTGCAGCAGTGGGTGATGGGGCTGGTGCCTTTCCCTGATCAGCCCGGTCGCCTCCCACAAAGCAAGGCCAGACTGTGGCTTAGGCCCCCTCCCCGTGGGGAACGGGCCTAAGCCATCAGTAGGACATCCCCTGAGGGCTCCCAGTATGTGAGAGGGTGGAGGCTAGGCTGAGGGGACCTCCTCTCTCTGCAATGCATGAATTTCATGCACTGGGCCCCTCGTACTTAATAGAAGGCATGAGGCATAGAGATGCATGTTGAAGGGAAAGGTTTATGAAAGTCATGGAAGTGTTGTGAAGAGAAATCTTGAAAAGGAAATTATAGGCATACCAAATAATAAATCTAATTAAATAAATGAATGTAAAGTAAACTAATTTGTTTGGTTCTTTTCCAGTCCCAGACTTAAAAGATTTAATCACATGTTGCAGAGGCAAAATTAGTAGTATTATAGCAATATAATAAATTTCAAAATAAAATCTAGTATAGTGGAAGGTTGGTAGATATCAATCTAATTAGAGGGGGGGCTTATAATCTAGTAAAGCACCTGACCTAAGCTAAAAAGTAATCATATTATTTTAAATATTAGAATACATATACTTATTTCTTATGTACGAATAGGGGGTTACGTTTTTCTTAGATTCCCTTTCAAGGTCTGTGTGAAGCGATTGAGGAAGTTATTCAGCTGTGAATCCAGCAAGAAGAACCCATAAGCATGGTCAGATGACCCACCAGGAGCCAAAACATCATGTCATCAGCATCATCTCATCGCCTGATGACTAATTGTAATAGCTGATGTCTGCAGACCCCCAGGCCTGCACATAGCTGCACTCCTCCCCCAGCCCCTTCCCCTATATAATCTTGTCCCCTGCACCTTGCAGAAAGATAGGATTTGATGCTTGTAAGCATCTTCTTGGTTGGTTAGCCTTCTTAAAAAGCGCCTAATATGATTCAAACCCACCTTCAGTATTGGACACAGCGATAGGCAGCCTGAGCCCACCCAGGGGTTTCCCGGTAACACTAACCCCGCATTAGTGTTCAATACCTCAGAGTTGTTCTTAATGCCCCCCTGCCTTTGCCACCCCTTGTCCTCTGTGCCACGGCCCCTTGTCCTCTGTGCCACGGCCAGCGCCCAGCACCCAGTGCCCAGTGCCCAGCTCATGGACTGGTACAGAGCCCAGAGTGCTTATGTTCAAATCACAGCTGCATCATTGTGATCATGGGACAGTCACTCAGCGTTTCTAAGCTTCAGCCACCTCTGAGTAGAATAGGAATAATATTAGGACCTGCCTCAGATGGTTGTTCTGTAAATAAAACACACACACACACACACACACACACACACACACACACACACACAAAAAAAAAAAAAAAAAAAAAAAAAAAAAAAAAAAAAAAAACCAGAACCTAAAGCACTTAGCCCCCTGCAAGCACACCTAAGCTTTCAGCAAACACCCACTGGCATCCCAAACCTGGGATGACGGGTGGCGGGTTCTTCTCAGGCCAGACATCCCCACTTCAGATGTCCCCTGAGGCGCCGATGGTTCCCTGGGATCATGTCAGGAAAGTACGTCTCCTGTCTTCATGGGGAAAACGTACTACACTTCAAGACGGTTCCAACGCCAGCTGGGCTGACACTGGTTCCTGCAGCTCCTGGCCCACCCACGTCAATGCTGGCTGGCGGCACCTCCCTGATTTAGCCACACCCACTGACGGTCTTGCTTCTTCACAAAATACAGCAGCATTTATAGTGCAGAGCGGAACAGTATTCCTTTGCTCAGTAGATGCCAGGAACCAAGCAGACACACTATAAATATTTACTGAATGAATAAAATCAAATGGCATTTCTGTGGACGTTAGGATGTATGGAGCATAAGGTTTTGGAGAAATATAATCCAGATTACATCTTTCCAGAAACCAGTTATTTCTGGGTACACATGAAGTTAATCAGATCAGATGCCATGGAACATGGATAAAAAGAGAAACTGGAGGAGAGATTAGGGCAATGCCACCGGTTCGGGGGGGTGGGGGGGTTTCTCGTCCTGTAGGTTCAAGCCTAAAAGCTTTACTCAGAAAGCGATGCTCAAACCACTGCCCAACGCCAAGCACACTCTTGCATCAAGGCATTTCGGTGGAAAGCAAATAAATTCTGTCAATCTCCCAAATCAGAGCATGAGCAGAGCTGCCAATTTACCTCCCCGGAAAGGAAGCCTTTGGAAGGAACGCCTGCTGCCCTGTGTTTGTTAGGCAGGAAGCAGTCACACCACTTGAAAACCAGTGACAGTGAGGTGTTCAGGGCACCAAGAGGCTGGGGAGGGGTGAGGAAAATTGATCAGTGTGTTTACCGTATGCCAAGCACCTAGGTACATGACATAGAATAAGTGCTCAAAAAACCCAGGAAGCAAAGCATTATCATCCCATTTTATTGATGGGAAATTGAGTCTGGATGAGGTTAAGTGACCAAGTTAAGGTCAACTGCTGAAGTAGTGTTTTTGCTCCATAATTTCTTCCACCAGCAACTCTTATCTAAACCTTTCTCCCCTATAATCCATCCTTTTCTCTACTGTTAGTCATTTTCTACAATGAGTTTAGTTAAACTCTCCACTCTTAAAACTAGCACATGGTCCCCTAATGTTCACAGAATGAAAATTCAAATATTCAGACTCATTAATAGAACACTGTAATAGGCTCAACTCCCAGTATAGCTCACCCTGCACCATTGCACTTGACCGTGTCTCCCTGCTGTGCTGTGGGATCCCACCCTCAGGTTCTCTGGCTCACGTGTGGCCTGTCATTCTACTTTATTCTCGTTGAAAGCCAGTGCATTTTGTGTCTTTCTCCTTTACATTTAGACAATCTCTCCCAAGCCCTCTGTCTCACTTTCCCTCGGACTAAAAGTCCTATAACTGGCACTTCACACTGAAATTGCTCCCCCTAGAGCCCCAACAGTTCTTCCTGTCAAAGACAATGTGAAAATGAATGGTTAATATTTACTGAACATTAACATTAGGATCTGAGTAATCTACAGTTACGCAGAGTGCAGATGAGGTGCAGAGTGAAATCAGGCACCTGCCTCCAGCCGGTGACAGGCAACAGTGACAGCCAGATCCCTGCAGTGACTCAGCTGTGAGTCTCCCTCTCCAAGGCCAGGCAGGATGTCCTGAGCAACACTCCCTTTGCTCTCTACTTTTTACTTCCAGACATGGCACCTATTTTCCCCTAACTGTTCTTTCTGTCCTCTGTCAACTCTGACTTCTACTCGCACTTTAATTGCTGGTATTCCTCGAGAATCTTTCTTTTGACATCCTAGCCACCCTCGAGGCAAGCTCAGCCTGCCCAGCTCCCACTCCACAGGCTGGCGAGGCCCCGCCTCCGCACGCTGCCCAGTTCTGAGATCTGTCCGAGTCTGCCTAAACTCCTTACACCCCTGTTCTCCCCTACCTGCCAATTCTCCTCTGTGCTAAGCCACTGTCACTTCTCTCTGTGACGATATAACAGTTTTCAAACAGACCCACTACTCCCACTTCTGCCCTTTCCAATTTATTCTCCAAGTAAGCAATAATTACACTGTTGTCCGGCTTAAACCGTTACCAGCTCCTGCTTCCCTGAGGCTTAGAATAAAATTCCAAAACTTATGCATGGCTAAGCAGGCAGTAGGCTCTATTTCTGGCCCCTCCTAGCCTTATTTTAGGACACGCCCCCTTCTCTATTTGCCCTCCTCGGGATAGATTTCCTTGTTTCTTGTTCATGTTAACGTGCTACATTCTCTCACAGCTGCACATGTGAACACAGCATGTCTCTTCAGGAGCATTCCCCCACCCTCCTGTGACAGCTGCTCCTGTCAGGTCCCAGGTGAACCCTGTGAAGCTTCTGCCTTCTCCAGGCTCCTCTCCGTGCCTCCACGGCCTCTGGCTGCATCCCGCCTTGGTTAGCAGGCTGTTTTAACTTTCTCCTCCATTTGCCTATGCTCTTCTTGAGGAAAAAGACTATGTCTTCATTCTGCAGGACTCATCTCCTAGCATTATGACCATGTTGTTCATTGAATTAAAGAGGAAACAGCCTAAGTCTAAACCTTACACATTATAAATCCTCAGACCTAAAAGAGTCAGGGACGTGGACTGAGGCCGCGTCTCCCAAACACTCTAAGGATGCACTGCCTTTTCTGAAAGGAGATGGAGGCAGGGCAAGCAGCAGGAACTGTGTGTTAGCAGTGAGACATGCTTATCTGCACTTTTTTTTTTAATGGCCATGCCAATGAAATCTGTGGAATGAGGAATCATTCTCAACCTCCCCATCTTTCTCACACCCCTTCCTCTGTTTAGGCACCAAAGCATCCTAATGTGGTGCTGCCTTCGCTGCGCCATCTGCTCCTCTTCTATCCTGGATCTTCATCTCTCGCCTGGCGTTCCTACTCTAGTTCCCCTAGTCCAGTGGTTGGCAAACTCATTAGTCAACAGAGCCAAATATCAACAGTACAATTGAAATTTCTTTTAAGAGCCAAAAACCAACTTATGTGCACGGGCCATGAAGTTTCAATCGCACTGTACGCACCCGCACGTGGTATTTTGTGGAAGAGCCACACTCAAGGGGCCAAAGAGCCAACTCACGAGCCGCAGTTTGGCAACCACTGCCCTAGTCTTTCTCCCTCTCATATACCATCCACACTGCTGTCAGAGTCATTCTAGAACTCATATTTGGCCATATGACTTCTACTTAAGCCTTCAAAGACTGTTACCTACAAGATAAATCTTCCCACATGGCATCCAAAGTACTCCTTCATGGTGCCTAAACTCACCTTTCGAGGCTCCACCCTGTCATTTCCCCTCTCCCGCTACATCCCAAAAACCCTGAACTTTCTCTCCCTCAGGACAGTCCTTCCTTTGTAGTCTTTGCACATGCTGAGCCCTCTACCTGAAGTTCTTCCCCATCTCCACTCATACATGTCTTCACATGTCTGTGTCCAGGTAAAATATGTCTCCACCATACAGTGCCCCCACCAGGGACTCACCCTCTGTTTGGATATCTGTCAAGCTGTGTTTTCCTTTACTGAACCCAAGTAAATAGTGGAATGTCCTTTTTACAGATACTTTTCTGTATCTCTGGAACCTATCATACAGTAGGTGTTCAATAAATGTTGAATAAATAAATGCAGTCTAGTCTTTGTGAGTCAGGGTGGTGAAAAAGGCCTTCCTGTCTATCTAGTCTTTTGTTTCTTTCCTTAATTAGAAGATTGTATATTTAGCCTCTCTGTGCAATGAACTGTTCTTGTTAGAGAACAGTCATATTACACTAGCTTTCTATTACCCACACATTGATGGGCTACCTAATTAAATTGTGTTGCACATCTACAATTCATGTAAGAATTGGGAATTAACAGTTTGGTGTGCTAAAAATAAGATCTTAAGTGCATTCAAAGGCCTCTGGTTATTTATCTATGTCATTGCTCTAATGTTATTTTGCTGATAATTTATGCAGTTCCCCATCTCTATTCAACTCCCTAAGCGCAAATAATTGAAGATTGTCAAAACAGCCCCAATAATTGTGACCTCCGTGGGCACAGTGACTCAGAAGGTGAAGTGCTCGCCTCCACAAAGGGAACAGCTCAATAATAACAAAATGTGTTTATATAAAGTTTTATAAGAAACAGGAAAAATTTTTTAAAAGTGCGATACAGGCCGAAATCAGTTTAGCTCAGTGGTAGAGCGTCGGCCTTTGGACTGAAAGGTCCCGGGTTCGATTCCGGTCAAGGGCATGTACTTTGGCTGCGGGCACATCTCCAGTAGGGGGTGTGCAAGAGGCAGCTGATCGATGTTTCTCTCTCATCGATGTTTCTGACCTTCTATCCCTCTCTCTTTCTCTCTGTAAAAAAATCAATAAAATATAAAAAAATAAAATAAAAATAAAAAATTTAAATTCTTAAAAAAAAAAAAGGTGTGATACGGAAGCCATAGAGAAGTGCTTCCCAGAAAAGACAGATCTGAAAATGCAGAGGGAAACGTTTGGGCAGATAAAGGGGTTTTCTTTTAACCTCAGTTTTCACTATGGTTCTTTAAAAAAAAATTATATAGACTGAGTGGCCAGATTATCATGACCACCCCATCAGTACTTTATTGGGCCACCTTTTGCCTTCAATACTGTGTCCATTCTTCTTGGCATTGACTCCACGAGATGTTGAAAGGTGATGCGAGGAATCTGACACCATGGCTGATGAAAAGCACTGTCCAGTTCCGTGAGATTTGATGGTTGTGGAACCAGCTGCCTGATGGCTCTTTTAACTTCATTCCACAAATGCTCAATTGGATTGAGATCTGGTGATTGTGGGGGCCACCTAAGCAAGGTAAAGTCTCTCTCATGTTCTTGAAACCACGCCTGCACAATATGAGTACTGTGGCATGGAGCATTATCTTGTTGGAAGAAGCCATCTCCATTGGGATATGCCATCAACATGATAGGATGAACTTGTTCAGCAATGATACTTAGGTATGTTGTGCTATTCAGATGTTGTTCCAAACGAATTAAAGGGTCCAAATTGCCAAAACCGGTTTGGCTCAGTGGATAGAGCATCGGACTGTGGACTGAAAGGTCCCAGGTTCGATTCCGGTCAAGGGCATGTACCTTGGCTGCGGGCACATCCCCAGTAGGGGGCGTGCAAGAGGCAGCTGATCAATGTTTCTCTCTCATCAGTGTTTCTGACTTTCTATCCCTCTCCCTTCCGCTCTGTAAAAAATCAATAAAATATATTTTAAAAAATAACAAAGGGCCCAAATCATGCCAGGAAAACATGCCCCAAACCATAACACTGCCCCACCAGCTTGAAGGGTTGTACTCATGCATGTTGGGTGCAGGCTTTCATGCCTGTTTCTCAAAATTCTCACTCTGCCACCTGCATGAGGCACCTGGAAATGTGGTTCATCAGACACGACTGCTTTTCAATGCTCGACTGTCCAATCCTTGTGCTCCTGTGTTAATTGGAAACGTTTTATCTTGGAAACTGCAGACAACAAAGGTGTTCGAACAGGCCTTTGGTTTCCATATCCCATAGGATGCAGTGTATGGCTAATTTCCTACATATGTCAGGTGAGCATGAATAATCTAGCCACTCAGTGAATAGCTGAGAGTATTGCAGATGGTCCTCTTTCCCTCCCCCTTACGCTCTTCCACTGGTTCCCACTCGTCCCTGTCCTTCACCACCCTGTGTGTATCCATGGGCACTGCATATATTTATGTACGTTCTTTGGTTAATCTCTTCCCACCTTCCCTCTCCCTTCCTTCTGAGATTCCTCACTGTGTTCCTTTTTTTTTTCTTTTTCTTTTTTTTAAGATAGGGCTGAAAAAGGGATAACTGAACTCATCATAATTCTGTAAGACCAGCATGTCTAATGAGAGGGAAATGATTATTCGTTCTATTGGAGTTGCTTTAAGGGAAACCTCTTGATGAAAGTTATGTCTTAAAATACTCCCTCAGTGAGGAGTTATTTCAAGATGTGAATCACTGTGGAGGCTGCAGTGGGGTTTGCATGTGGAGAGACCTTGTCTTCAGGAGGCTGATCCTAGCCAAACTAGCAGTGTGCTGACCCCCCGCCTTTCTGGACAGCTGGTTCTAACCCAGTGGCATCCTAGAAGCCTCAACAGCTGGTAGGGCAATGAATATCACACAAACAAAAGGGCAGGGTCACCCTTGAGCCCTTTCATTTCTCCTTGGCAATCCCTGTCTGCCCAGGCAGAGTTCTGCCCAGGCTCCGCGTTCTAAACACTTTCCAGTTCTCTTTCTTCACTGTCACTGGGCAAGGCAAACCTTTAGGCAAAGCTCCATCCTTCTTTCAGGGCTCATTAAGACCAAAAACTTGGAAGTGGAAATCTTAAGAGGAGACATTAAATCTCAACTGCTGCAGTCAGCTGTCCCTGTTCTCCTGCATCATTTAAGATTCAAGTCAAGAAGAACCAAGATGGCAGCATAGGAAACACCTATCTTGCTGCCCCACACAATAATTTCAAAACTACAACTTAACGACAGAACGAACATCATCCAGAATCACTGGAAAGCTGGCTGAGTGGAAATTCCACAAATAAAAGTAAAGACAGGACACTGTGACTCAGAGGAGCGGCTGGATACCTGGCTGGTTTTCTCAAATGGGGAGGGAAACAAAGACGTCCTACTGTACTGATTCCCCAGTTCCAGGTGAGGTCCAGGGAACCCACACTCATACGGGATGAAACTGGACAGTAAGGAGGAAGCACGCTGAAACTCAGGTGCTGCAGAGGTCTGCAAACTTGAGGAGAGGGCGTGTAAACTTGGGAACTGCAGAAGCACATGAATGTGCAGAGAGGACTCATGACTTGCTCTCTCATTTGGGAGGAAAAAAAAGAAAGAAGGAAAACCACCGGACTGCATTGTTTTACAACCCTGGGTGAGACTTTGGGTGTGCAGACTCATTTGGGGAGAGGCTGAATTGTCCGGCAGCAGGTAGAGCTCAGCAGCAGCTTTCTCTCAGAGGTGCATGCAGCCACTACCACCAGGCAGAGAGACTCAGGTGCTGCATAGTATGGAGCTGATGAGAAATCAAGGCTCCCTGCTCAGCCCAGAGACTCCATCCATCCAACCTGAGCAAAGCTGATCCTCACAGCCTAATTGGTCTGGAGGTCAAACCCTGCTAGTGCTAACAACAATAATCTAGGCTTAACTTCAACAAGACTGTGCAACTCATAAAGGGCTGCACCAAGAGTATCCACCTCAGGTAACTGGGGAGGCTGAGCCACTGTCCCTTAGAGGACATCTACCACACAAAGCTAATCGACCAACTCAGGGAAGCAGCCAAAATGCAGAGACATGGAAAAAAAATCACATGTGAAAGAAATGGAGGGAAAAAAATGACTGGACATAGAGTTCAAAACCACGGTTATAAGGTTTTTCAAGAGGCTCCTAGAAAAGGCTGATGAACTTAATGAAAACTTCGAGGATATGAATGAGACCATCGAGGATATGAAAAAGGACCAACTAGAAATTAAGCATACACTGACTGAAACAAAAAATATTATACAAAGACCTAAAAGCAGTCTAGAAGACCGCAAGAATCAAGTCAAAGATTTCAAAAACAAAGAAGCAAAATCCACTCAGCCGGAAAAGAAAGAAACGAAAAGAATCCCAAAAACTGAAGATAGTGTAAGGGGGCCTCTGGATAACCTCAAGCATACCAACATCCGAATTATAGGGGTGCCAGAAGAAGAGAGAGAGCAAGATACTGAAAACCTATCTGAAGAAATAGTGACTGAAAACTTCCCCCACCTGGTGAAAAAAATTGACTTAAAATCCAAGAAGTGCACAGAACCCCAAACTACAGGAATCCAAAGAAGACCACACCAAGACACATCATAATTAAAATGCCAAGCGCAAAAGACAAAGAGAAAATATTAAAAGCAGCAAGAGAAAAACAATTAGTTACCTATAAGGGAGCACCCATTCGATTGTCAGCAGATTTCTCAACAGAAACCATGCAGGCCAGACAGGAGTGGCAAGAAATATTCAAAGTGATAAATAGCAAGAATCTACAACCAAGATTACTCTGTCCAACAAAGCTATCATTCAGAATTGAAGGTCAGATAAAGGGCTTCGCAGATAAGAAAAAGCTAAAGGAGTTCATCACCACCAAACCAATATTATATGAAATGCTGAAAGGTATTCTTTAAGAAGAGGAAGAAGAAAAGGGTAAAAATAAAAATTATGAACAACAAATACACATCTATCAACAAATGAATCTAAAAATCAACTGAATTAAAAATCTGATGACCAGGATAAACTGGTGAATATAACAGAATCATGGACATAGAGAGGGAATGGACTGACAATTCTTGGGGAGAAAAGGGGTGTGGGAAGTACAGCAAGAGACTGGACAAAAATCTTGCAACAATGGGAGAGGACAGTGGGGAGGGGGAGGTGAGGGTGGAGGGTGGAATGGGTATAGGGTGGAGGGGAGCTATAGGGTGGTAAAAAAGGGGAAACAATGTAATTAATAAACTGAACAATAAAGATTTTTAAAAAATCATACACCTATGGAAGAGGACAGTGGCGGGGAGGTGAGGGCAAGGGTGGGGTTGGTACTGGGTGGAAGGGAGCTATAGGAGGGGGAAGGGGGAAATTTTTTAATTAATAAACTGAACAATAATGCTTAAAAAATTTTTTAACCTTTAAAAAAAAGATTCAAGTCAAATGTCAATTCCTCTGACACTTCCCAGTTCTCCCAGGTGGAGGACACTACCCCTGCATCCTCAGGTTTCTGTACACACTTCATCATACACGCTTCTCATTACTGTGATCGCCTGCTTACATGCCTGGGTGCCTTTAAGGAGAGGACTGCATCATAACCATTCTCCCTCCCGAAGACTAGCACGAGCCACTCAGTGCACTTCTGCACAACTTAAGGGAGGAGGATTGTGAAAAGGAGATTCCGTCGGTCAACACCCAGTTAGAGTCAAGAGCCAAGCATGTGGAATGGCAAGACTTGCCAAGGTGAGACTCTGACTTGGGCCGAGCTTCAGTGGCAAGACGCCCACACTGCATAGACAAGCCACCTGGATGGCTGGGATGTTTCCAGTGACTGATCACAGGCACAACTGAGGATGTTAAGACTCCTCTTTCCAGAGTCAATCCCTTTATCCAGTCAATGCCAGGCATTTTTCCCTGATGCACTTAAACTGGGACTGGGGAGCCCAGAAGTAATGGAGCTTAAAGAAAGCACTTTGCATTCATGATGATTTGGATTAAAATTTAATTGGGACTTGAGATGGATTGAGTGGGAAGCTGCTAAGGTTGGTCTTCTGTGCAAAGGGAAGCATTTTTTTGTTTGTTTTACGGAGTCACTGTTCACCCAACTCTCCCCTCACGCCACAGAGCTGAGAGCTGTGGTGCTTCCTCGTTTCCCCTTCAGCGAGAGGGCTCTGGCTCAGAGAGAGACCAGTTACATAACCAGCACAGGTGGGAGGTATTGAGTTGCAATATCCCAAAGGCCTTTACACTTCTCTTTGATATTACGTAGGTGTAGTGATGGGTCTACCCATATAAATCAGGAATGCCAACATAGCACATTGGGGAAATGCCTGATCATCATGCTGGACATCTGAAGCTAGTATAATAATGTACATCAACTGCAAAGAGAAAATAAAGAAAATAAGTAATATAAAGGAGGCGCTCCACTCCTTCCATGTATCTCTAAGATAACTAGGAGTTCAAGCCGATTCCCATGGGGCCTGCAGCAGCCTCGCTGGGCTGCCAGCACCAATCAGGAAGGCTCACTGGTGGGCATGGAGGGCACAGGGACAGATCCGGGACCTATTTTTTAAAATTTTTATGCTGAAAGTTTTCAAACACAAAAAAAGCAAAGAGCCTTGTGTGACACTCCCACCTCCTAATTTGTGGCCCATCTTCAATAATTATAACGATCAATGTTTCATCAACTTGTTTATCTATTCCTCAACTTTTTTTCCTAGAATGTTTTAAAGCAAATCCCAGACATAGTAATCTCACTCCACATTCTTTGTCCTCATGTATTTTAACACAGCCTAGACATCACTGTGCCTCTCCAACTACTGACTAATAGTTTCCGATCTCACATTTATCAAGTCCACATTCATTTTTCTCTGATTGACTGAAAAATGTCTTTTTACATTTGTCTGAACCAGGGCTCAGGACTTACTGTAGCAGAATGGAAAGGCCTTCATGTGGTTTACGAACCAGAACCTCACACACCTCCTCCTGAAACCCATCAGGCATCGAAGCTGCCCAGAGCCTCAGATCAGAATGACAAGCCAGCTGGAGAGGCTGGCCTCTGAGGGTGAGGCTGCTGGGAGCCACAGGCAGCTGGGTCCCTGCTGCTTTCCAGTCGCTCTCTCTGCAGCCACGTCTGAGAAGCAGTGCCCAGAGCTTCCGAGCACTTAAGGGATTTGGTCACTGAGAGTGGCTGTGTGTGGTCAAAGTGAGCTGCGGCCCTCCTTGGTACTGCCTCTACTTTTCAGGATTTGATCTTTCTAGTTAAAGGCCAAAAGCAAGTGAATGGGGTGCTGCACAGAGCTAAAAGCGGGGACTGCAGACCCATCTCTCTCTCTGGTCCTGTCTGACTGCTTAGCCTTGAACACGAGTCTCTCACCAATCAGCTTCCTCACTTCAGAAGTGAGACTCTGTGGCCCCAGCACTCTCTCACTCTAACTCAGCGGCCACCTGGCCACCATGCTCCCGGCCACGCTAGATGCTGCAGCACACAAGACACCTCTCCTCCTACATTACAACCTCTATAGGAGAGTGGCTGCGTTTTATTTTGGCGCTACCAGGTTTTAGTCCATATTAGGCACTCAGTGTTATTGAATGAAGTACCTAATCCAACAGCAAATTGTTGAGCGTTCACAATGAGCCTGACCCTGGACTAGACCAGGGCTAACAAACCCCCGAGAGGCTCATGTTTAACAGGGAGCTGTCAGTGGAGGACAAAAGCGCTCTAATTGTAACAGACGTCACGGGTCTTCCACGAGAGAGCTGTTGGGATGGCTGGTCCCAATCTCCTCAAGCCCTGCTTCCCAAGTTGAACCCCATCTGCTCTAACAGGAACCCGGGAGAGTGGTCCTGTCCAAAAGGAAGGGCATCTCCCAAACAGCACCTGCCCTGCCAGGGTCAGTGCTCCTGGAAGGGGAGCCCAGGGGGCCGCCGACAGCGAGGTTCCAAGGTAACCTCAGCAGTCCTCGCAACCTGCCGAAGCCAGGGCCCCACTGGACAGCACGTGCTTCCTCTTCAACACACGCTAAAGCAGAGCAGCAGGGGTTTGCTGTCTGCACTCGCTCTGGATGAGGGCCGAGCCCTCAGCGTGCGGAAGGTAGCACCAGCTAGCCCGCTGAGTGGAATAGTGAAGCAACTGGTCAAGGTCCCTTGGCACAGAGATTTCTTGTATTCATGAAGCTGGCACTGGCAATGTTTTGAATCATGACCCAAAATTAAGTTCCCCATTCCCAAGTCCATTTCTGAGAGACAATGGCCTTATGCTCTCTCTACCTGAAAACTGACATAAACATCCTGCCTCGGAGAATACTTCCGGGAAACATTCCAATAAAATAAAACCCAAGTCCCTTCTGGAAGATGAACTGGGCTCTGTGGTTCTGTCAACAGCATCACGGCCCCTTTTCCCCGGCGCACGGCTCAGAGGCCCCTCCGCTGCCCACTGACCTGCCAGGCGGAGCGGGACGCTGGCCAGCAGCCTCTGAGATGTCACAAAGAAGTGAAGAGACCTAGAGAGCACCTAGTTTAGTCCCTCCTACCCTCCCCCCCAGACAACTGCCTTCCGGGAGCTTCCCCAGCAGCCCTGTGGAAGGCAGGAAATCCCACCGGGCGTGAAGGCAGGAGGCTATGAGGTCTTTGTACACCAGCACTGGCTCACTCTGGGTTGTGAGTTGGGGTCTTAAGGCATCTGTGTGGCTCAGCACATGTGTGGAATAAATAGAAATCTTTGCAACAGATCCCACATGGAGCACTTAGAGCCAGGTACGCAGGCAGGGGACTCCGTGCGGCCCCAGAAAGGGTGGGGGCTGCATGTTAAGGTGCATAAATTGTTCTGCATGCCACAGCGGTTTGCTGAGCAGCAGTGCAAGCCAGTGAGCACTAGCACCCCCACCAGGCACCGACGAGGTGCCTGCCTCCCTCCCAAGCACTCCACACCCAACTCACCTAGTCCTCCCACAGCCCTACCCAGCAGGTACCAGTGTGATCACGGATGAGAAAACTGAGTCATCATGATATAAATTGCAAGACTGTTAAGGGCACAGCCAGATTCTGAATCCAGATAGTCAGCCTCCCCATTCTGAAGGCAAAAGTCTCCCAAGTTCCAGTTTCTGAAATCCTAAGAGCAGCCACCACCCGAGGGCTGCGCTGAGAAGGGCACCCTTCAAAGTCAACACCGTGTTTCCACTGCAGGGGCTCCCCGGGGCCCAGGGCCTGTGGACCGAGAAGCTCTGCCCTCTAGTTATGTGGAAACACTGACTTCTTCATGCACAAGCACCAGAAAAGCCACTCAGAGTTCCCTGCCCAGCCCACCCTGCACTCTTCTCATCACAAGGAGACTTAAGATCTTGAGATTGGGAGGTCTCTTCACAATGATATAACTCCCAACACCACGGACACAGAAAGAGGAAGAGTTCCCCCTGACCCTCCCAGCCGTGGGCAGGCGTGTCTGCCTGTGCTCTTCAGAACGGGGCTGAAAGACTGGTTGGGGTACGGCCGGTTTGGGGCCTGCCCTGTTCACCAGGCTGTGCCCCTGCAGCTGAGTCTGGCCTGGCCGTCACTGTTGCCAGACAGACGGGGCTCACTGATATGGAGGGAGATCAGAAATGCTTCCTCCTGTATTTCCAGGTCTTCTCCAAGCTGCTCAGAGCTGCCGCTGGGGAAGGAGTTGGACCTGGTGAGGAGAACGCTGATGAACAAACAGTCAGAGCAGGAAGAGAAATAAACACCCGGGGAACTGAGAGCCGGGTGAGCCGGAGAGGGAGGCTATAGGGGGAAGAGACTCAGGCTTGGAGACGAAGGCCTGGGCTGGAAGTCTGGCTCCCCAAACTCCTGACTTAAGAGACTCAGAACAAGTTACTTACTTGATTTGAGCCACATCTGCAAACGAGGGTAACAGCCTCCTCGTGTGTTGTGCGGAACAAATGAAACACTACCGACAAAAGGGCATGCAACCGAGATAGTGGTTTCCAAGCCGGGCTCGTTGTCAGACTCTTCAAGATGAAAAAAAGAAAACCACACACAGACTTCTGGATTTTTCTTAAAACTACTTAATTAGTATCTCCAGAAGAAGAGTCCAGTAATCCTAATCTGCTTTACAAATGCTGTCATCGCTGCAAATCTGTGGTGAAGCCAATGCCAGGCATTACGTTACAGGTGCCCCCCATAGTGGAGGACTCGGAAGGGATGCGGCTCCACAGGGGATACCCCGAAAAGAACCCAACTCTGGCGAGAGACCCTGAACTCGGGCGGCAGCTCCCCATGGAAACACAGACTGCACCTCCTGCCTCAGAGCGTTCTCCAGGAAAAGAACAGGCCCAGACTACAGACAAGGACATTCCTCTCACCGCCTCGCAGCAGAAGCAGGATGTGCAAGTTAGACATGGACTTATGCAATGAAGGAGGATCGTCGCAGATCTGAGAAGGAACTTGAACGCCTGCAGGGCAGGGGAGACGGAGGGATATGCCTCAATATCAAGGGGCAGCCAGCGCTGCCTGGGAGAGACTGGCTGACCGGCCCATCCACCAGGAGCACTGCCCTCCCTGGGCCTGGGCTTTCCTCTGTAAAATGTGGAGACAACTTGTCTGCTATGAGAGGTCTCCGGTGAAACAACAGGTTGTGAAAAGCCATGCAGGCACAATGCAGTGCTTCTGTGCTCCCAAAGTACCAGACCGACCCGCCGTGCGGCCGGCCCGCCGTGCGACCGGCCCACTGGGCCGCCCGCATGGAGCACGCTCCGAAGAGCAAGCGTCTATGAAACTGGCTCATTGAAAACAAGTGTCCTCCATGAATATCGCTTTTGCCGCAATGCCCTCTCCTAAGAGACACCCCAAAAGATCAGAGTGGCCCGTTTCTAAGTTTTGGTCACTAAGAGATGGAGGTGCAGGCAGCATCCTCGGGGAGCCCAGCTGGTGAGCCGCAGAGTCTAGGTTATGTCCAGTGACTTAGATGAGAAGGGTCACAAGTGAGCACACTCTTTGGGGTGGAGAGGAAAGAGATCCTGGAAGGCTTTTCAAAACCGCGAAGTAACAAGTGTAGCGCCCACCTCCCACCCACACGCCACTGGAAATAACTTTAAATAATGCATCTGAGAACGCCCACAGCACAGGCATCTGGATTGGGGACTTTTAAAGGGGCGGGGGGGGGGGGGTGTTACAACAGGATTCTTTCAGGGAAACCGGTTTAAGAATCATTTAATCCTCAAGCAAGTTCATCCCCAGGGATATACCCCTAGGCAAGCTTGGAGCTAGTGCTGAAATCCTGGTATGGCAAATAGCATCAGTGGAAAAGAAATTTATGGCAGAAAAGGCAAAAAAGATCTCGTAGTCTTCCCAGCTCCCGTGCTCCCCCCTTCCCCCAGCAGCGCTGTGAACAGAGTTCCACCAAGCTTGCCTAGCTGCTCAGAATCTGCTGAGAAACTGAGCAAAGACATTCACTCTTTTAATAACTATTCACTGAACTCTGCCAGGTGCCAGGCACTGTCTTGCCCTGAGAATAAAACAGTGAACAAGACACATAAGAATCTTCACCCTCCACAGCTTACACTCTCAGGTAGAGAAATGGCAATAAAGAAAGGCAAGCGCCCGGCCTGCCTGGCTCAGTGGTTGACTATCAACACAGGAACCAAGAGGTCCTAGTTTGATTCCCATCAGGCACATGCACAGCTACGGGCTCAACCTGACCAGGAAGGGCACGCTTAGGGGAGCGTTGATTTTCTGGCTCTCCAGTTATCGGCCGGTAGTCTTGAGCAGTTACCCTTCACTTCACTGTCATTAGCCCATCTGTACAATGGACACTGGGCACACCCCCCACAGTGGGATGGATGAGGGTTAAGACGGGCATCACTGTGAGTCCCAGGGCAGCGCCTGCACGCAGAAAATGCAGGTCGCACTTTTGCTGCACAAGCCACTCGGAGGGTTTGTGTCGTGTGGGAGCGGCAAGGAGCAGGCAGAACCATCATCAACTTCCCGATATGAATCCTGACATACAGCCTCATCCTTCCCGGGACACAGACTTGCACCCCATAAGTGCTAATCTCTGCCCCTCTCCTGTCCCTCTGCTGCTGTAATAAAAATAACCTTATTCCATTCTGTTCCCATTAACATGAAAAGCTCTGCTCTCGAGGGTCTGATGAGCTCCATGGCATGTGCTCTCGCAGTCGGCAGTCCCACGAGGAGGCCACGGCGCTGCTGAAAGGTGAAGCGGCTCGCTCAGGTCCTGCGGCCGAATGCGGCAGGGCTGGAGTCCACCCGAGTCCACCGGACGCAGAGCCGGGCCTTCCCAGCAGCCACCGGTGTCTCGGGGCCTCCCAGCCTGCCTCTGTGGGGCTTGGTTTTGGAACAAGAAAAGCAGCTCCATCTGAATTGTATGTTAAACACATGATGAGGTGCTTAGCATCTACCTTCTGGGCGGTGTTGAGCACTTGGGAGAGAAATCCGCTTACAGTTGAATTCATTCTTATTGAGCAATTGCACCCCTGGTGTTCCTGGGGGCTGGGCCGTAAGGGGAAGGGAGGAAACAGGAAATCATCTGCTGGTTGACCAGGCCAGGTCCCCGTGACTTCTCATTATAGAGCTGCCACCAACAGTCACAGCAGCTCCAGGAGAATGAGACTCGGGTCAGCGGGGGCACCTGTGACGACAGGGGGGGCGGTCTCCGGGGCTGTGAGCTGAGTAGTGGAGAAGCTAAGTACACCCCCGGCCGCCGGCCCCCGGCCCGAGGCCTGGCATCCACGTGCCTTTGCTGAGTGCAGTGTTTCTCCCCTACTGATCTGCAGCCATGGCCATGCCTAGTACATATGGTTCAGGCAACATGCGTGTGGGCGAGGAGACCCTCAGCCCACCCCCCAGATCCTTCCAGAACCTGTCTCACAGGGCTCCAGGCACTTTGGGTTCCATGGAATTGTTGTGCGGGACTGCAGGGCAGGATCCCCTCTCCAGGTGGCAGCTCCTGCGCAGGTCACATGCCTGTCTCTGGGCCTCCCAGGCACCTGACCGAGTGTGAAGATTACTTTTGGGCCTGGGGACGGGGGCCCTGCTCATAGAGCAGCCAGACCAGCACAGAGGAAGCCAGCGGAAAACTCCCTCAGGAGCAGCAGCCGGGTCCCGCACACGCACACGGGGCAGGTCTTGCCCAGCTTGTTATACCGAGTCCTCTGCTGGGCCAGGGGCCACCAGGCAGGAGTCTCAGTGCCTGGGCAGGAGGGAAAGGGGAGAGGCAGCAGTGACTGGATCCCCCCATGACCCACATATGTGAGGTCAGAGCAGCAGGCCCAGAGCCTGCATTGGGGAGAAGGGGACCTTTCCTCTCCTCTGCCCTCTGCAAACCTTGTGGGCGCCCCTCCCACCTGGTCTGTCACCTATGGTGCTGAAAGCTGGACTTGGTACACAGACGGGCGTCTTACCTATGAGGGCGATGGCGCAGCGGAGCTCCGCACCCCCGCCTCCTCAGAGAGCAGCCAGGCGGAAGGAAGCCCGGAGCCAGGGTCCGAGACAAACAGGCCTGGGAGTGTGGAGGGGCACCCGGACCCCCAGATGTTGACGTGCCGAGAGGCCCTGCTGCTCCTCCATACAGAGGGGCTGCAGCACAACCAGGAAACGCCCCTTCCACCCGCTCCATCAGCCACCGCTGCCAGAGAGGGGGGAGGAGCCCCCGAGTCGCCTCCATTTCTGGAGCATTTTTAAAACAGAGGAAAATGTAATTTGATTGAAATTCCAGGGCTTGAACTCCATGGCCCCTGCTCTCGGAGGGGGGTGCTGCTGCTGCGGGCAACGGAGCCGGAAGGCCTCTCCTTGGGGTCGCAGACCTGGCAGTGCCCGGGCAGCCAGGCTGTTCTGAGACTTTTGCGGGATGTTTGGGTTTTGTTTTGAGCTAGCCCCTGGTGTGAGAGGGAGGAGGGGTGTGTGTGCATCGAGGGGTGGGGACAGCAGTAAGAGGAGGAGAGCACTGCACTCGCTGATCAGTGTCCCTCAGGAGCTCTTGTCTCCGCTGGTGACAGATGGGGAATGGCCTCCTGTGGCTCCATGCTCGTAGGACCTGGGGAGTGGCTGTTTGGCTGCCTCTGAAGGCCACAGCACAACTGCCTCAGTCCCTCTCCAGAGCCCTGGCAGCGGACACAGCTCTGAGGGGCAGACCCTCCCCCCAGGGGGTAACACAGCCCTTCCCCAGCCAGGAGCCCACTGGACTGCCCCCAACAGCGACCAGAAGTACTCTCCATGCACCCAGCGCTGCGAGAGCACGTGACACTGACCTCCTCGGCCTTCAGTGCCCACAGCTCCGACACCCACACGCCTGCCTCACAGGCCAGCAGGAGAGGCCGGTGATGTGCACATGATCATGCGGGTGCGAATGACAACCGGCTCCAAGGGCTGGAGCCACTCTCCCTGCGCTGGTGCCTAGGTACTGCTTTGCTTTGCTCCCCCCATGCCTGGGCACTGCTTCCTCACCCCCCTCCCTGCACCTGAGCATTGCTCCCCCCACCCCCGCCTGGGCACTGCTTCCTCCCCCTCCCCCTCCCCCCATGCCTGGGCACTGCTTCCTCACCCCCCTCCCTGCACCTGAGCATTGCTCCCCCCACCCCCACCTGGGCACTGCTTCCTCCCCCTCCCCCTCCCCCCATGCCTGGGCACTGCTTCCTCACCCCCCTCCCTGCACCTGAGCATTGCTCCCCCCACCCCCGCCTGGGCACTGCTTCCTCCCCCTCCCCCTCCCCCCATGCCTGGGCACTGCTTCCTCACCCCCCTCCCTGCACCTGAGCATTGCTCCCCCCACCCCCGCCTGGGCACTGCTTCCTCCCCCTCCCCCTCCCCTCATGCCTGGAACTGCTTCCTCACCCCCCTCCTGTTCCCCCCATGCCTGGGCACTGCTCCCCCACACACACCTGGCACTGCTTCCTCATGCCTAGGTACTGCTTTGCACCCCCTCCCACGCCTGGGCTCTGCTCCCCGCCCCGCCCCCGCCCCACACCTGGGCACTGCTTGCCTGCACATGAGGCTGGACAGAGGTAGCAACTATAAGGTGTTTTAACTTAATTATCTGCCCCATCAGTGCCTCTAGTACTGCTGGTGAGGAAACCATGGGTCACAGGTAACACGCACGACCACACACCCCTGACAGGCTCCCTAGGAGGCTGGAGCCGGACTGACTCGGCCCTGGGCTTCTCCACTCCCCCCGCACTGCCTGCACTGCCTCCGATGGTCCGGGCCTGGTCTGCCTCTCGCTGACTCAGATGTTAACATCAGGGTGGAAGAGGAACCAGAGGCTGTGCTGAAATGCCTCATCAATATGTTTAGCTGGGATTTTGGAAAAGATTTGAAACTAAGTGTCATTGGGAGCAATTTCAGGGCAGATTTCTAAAGAACTTTCTAATCATCAAATATGTCCAAACAGCATGGACGGCCCTGGAAGGTGGAGGATCCCCGATGACGGAGTTCAGTCTCGAGCTCCTGGTGGCACCCCTCTGGGTGCTGTAAAGAATGCTATTGGGGCCACCCGTGTCTGAGAGCCTTGCTCTTCCCCGGCATTCCAGCACGGACGGAAGCCTGTGGGCAGATGTTCTCTTCAGCTTCCTGCCAGACAGCACCCAGGCGAGGACCCAGACTTGGCCTGTCAGCTGCTCCCATCAAGGTTGGAGACCCTTAAAGGCCCACCCCAAAGTGTGTGTGGGGGGTGAGGGGGATGGGCAGTGTCCTTGGTGCTGGATTCCAGAGCGTGGTACCCAGGCTGCAGGTCAGGTCTGTGAGCTGACCAGGTGGCGAGTAGTTTTTGATGGATCCCAGCTTCGAATGGAAGGTATAGAGCGGCTCTCCAGCCGGCTGCATCGCTGGGGCAGCTCAGAGCAAGTGTGGCCCGCAGCCTCAAGCTCGCCAAGACGGCAGCACCGGACCTTTGGGAGGACGCTCTGATGTGCGTGCACGGCTTTTCTTTACACTCCGGGCGACCCTGACAGGCAGCCACATTTGGGAATTAGTCTCTGCAATCCCCAAAACAAAAGAATATGATTCTCTGAAAAACTCTAACCAAGAATTTGGGCATGGCTCTCAGAAAACGTAAGATGTCTGTGTGTATTTATATTTGCTAACAAGCTTATCTCATTCGACAAATAACACACACTCCCCAGAGGCCAAAGCTAGCTATGTCCTCGGTCTTCACAGGACATTCCTTCCCAAGGGCTTCCACCCTGCAGATCCTCCCCTGGCGGACAGCCTTTTTCTGGGTTTCTACGCGCATCCACTCGATGGTCCGGCCCAGGAAGGCCGTTCACATCCCGAACCCAGGCCTCCATGCATCCCGGGGGCTGCTCTTGCCCTCTGGGTGCTGGCCATGCGCCCGAGGGACACCCACTCGGAGCTGTGCTGCCCTTCCTGATCAAGAACCAGAGGACAGCTGCCTGTCCAGTCTCATGGCCTAAGGAGAACCAAAGAAGCCTGGAAGGTTGGCACAGCACAATCTCCAAATTCTGATGATGAAGGCTCAGAAAGAGGGCGCTTCCGAGATGGAGATGAACATCCAGTCAACTTACCGGGCCTCCACTCACCAAGGCACATCCCCTGTTGCCGCTGCTCGGGCATCCTGGAGAAAAATTCCCATTTCCCTGCAAACAACTGCTCTTAAGAAGCTGCCTGGAGCCACAGATCCTTACAGGTTCCAGGGGTTGTTTTGTTTTGTTGTTTTGTCAGTACCATGGGTAGGAAGAGACTTGTGAACCCCACGGACTGCTCTCCTTGCTTCCAGCACTAGGTCTTGGGAGTCAGAGCACCCTCTGGGCAGGGCACAGCTTCCCCTGGCCACCCTCCTGGCGTGCAGCCAGGCTGGAGAGAGCAAAAGAAGGGAGCCAACTGAGCTGCTGTGCTGGGCAGCAGGGAAGGAGACATTCAGGCTCCTGGGAAAGCCCCTGCCACAGGACCTCCTCTCTGGAGAAGCTTCCAAGCCCACCCTAGGGGTGTGCCCATCCTGGGGGTGCTCCCACCACGGTAGCTCCTCAGGAAAGTTAGCTGACCCCCCACCTCCTCACCCCAGAGCTTGAGATCAGCCCCTACCCTCCAGAGTGTCTGGAGAACAATGTGGCCATCTGGTTGCCATTCCATTTGCATCTGAACAGAGCACATCAATTCATCTCCAGCGCCTGCAGAATGTGCACAGCCCAAACCTACTACTGATGTTGGCACTCACTGCTGCTATCTGAGAAGAACGGATTGGAAGTCACAGATGCTGCAAACCACTACCTCATTTTCAGAGAAGTATTTTTCCCCAAATGGCCTAAATTACTTGATGATGAACAGCAATGCAGGGAAAAGGAAAAAAGAAAGAACAGAAGAAAAACTGTCACAACAACTTCCAATTTGGCTTCCACCCAGGGAAGCTGCAGGCCCCGCCCAAGGTGGCTGCTTCCCCAGCATCTCTCTCCTCGCATGGGCAATGTTGTGTGGCGGTGACAAACGGACAGAATCACCCTGGGTGTTTTTTAGCCTTGCGATGCTTTGTTTTCCTTCCTTACCCTCACGGTGTCGTTGTGAGGGGTATATGAAGACATTAGGAGCAAGGTCAGCTCCCCATTTTAGAGGCTCCAGGAAAGCAGGGGATCTGCCTAAACTGAAACACCGAAAACCACTTCTGTCAGGAAACCTCAGCCCTTTTCCCACGGGCATCCGGGTCAAGGGCGCAGAAGGAGGGAGTGCCAAGGCCAAGGCCAGGCTGCCGTGCCCAGGGAGATGCTCAGGAAAATCACAGGCACGTGTGCTCCCGGCTGTACGCGTCCTCACAGGCATTGAGTGTTCCAGTGCCTGGCCTTCTTTGCCGACCACTCAGACCTCCAACCAGGCCACCCTGGCCTGAGTTTGGCCCACCACTCAGGGACTGGTGACCTTTGCGGGACACGCCAACCTGGAGAGTGTGGCAAAGAAAAAGGAAGGAAGAAGATGGAGTTTTGAATGGGATCCAACTACCACTCCTTTTTCTTAAACACAAAGCACTAAAAAGATTATGAATTCCAGGGAATCGGGTCCAGCTCCCAAAAGAAATATCTGCTTCAGAGTTTTGAGTCTGAACTACAGGCTGAGATTCTTCTTCATCAGTGACTTTAAAAAGGGTGGGTGGGGGCCCCCTTCAGGACTGGCTGAGGGAACCGCGCCAGCACACAGGCAGAGTGCAAGGTACTCAGACCTTCTTCCCAGGGATCATGCGTTCAGATGACAGAGCTCCCACACTTCCTAACCCCAGGCCTTTACTGGTGACCTTATTTTCCAAATCAAGAGTCAAGATCAATGTTTTGCATATGGCTTGTCAATTAAAGGCACAGTTTCAAAATTAATATTGTCCGGGAAAACCTAAGGTGGACACTTAGCTATTCTCATGACCTTTTGAACACCCCTCTCACTCCCCTCATAATAAGAGCAAACCCTGAGGGAGAGAAACCAAGGTAGCAGCATAGGTAAACACCTAAACTGCTGCCTTGCACAACAATTTCAAAACCTCAACTAAAAGACAAAACAGACACCATCCAGAAACATAGGAAAGCTGGCTGAGCGTAACTCCTACAATTAGAAGGAAAGAGAAAAGCACACGGAGAATTAGAGGAGCTACAAAAGCCTGAGATACAGAGGAGCTACAAAAACACACAGAGAGGACGGGCGGCTGACGGGTGGCTGAGTGCCTGGCTGGCTTTCTCTAGCGGGAAGGAGACAAAAGCTCCCGACCACGCCGAACCCCAGTTTCAACTGCACTGAACCCCAGTTCTGGGCGAGACCCTGGGGACCCAGGTTCATATGGGGGTGGGGGGGGCGAGACCCATATGGGGGTGGGGGGAAATCTGGACTATCAGGCGGAAACTCAGGGGAGCCGCGAAAGGCAGAGGTGTGGAGGCACGCACGCAAGTGCTCACAGAGAGGACTGACTGTTCAGTGTGCCACTGGCTTTCTCTAGTGGGAAGGAGACAAAAGCCCCAGAGTGCACTGAACCCCAGTTCCAACTGTGCTGAACTCCAGTTCTGGGTGAGAATCTGGGATTTCAGATTCATTTGGGGAGAAACTCGACTGTCTGATAGCAGGCAAAACTCGAGGGCGCCTCTCTCTCTGAGAGGTGTTTGCAGCGACTACTGAGGGACACTGAGACCCAGGGGCCTCATAGGGCAGGGCTGATGGGAAGCTAAGGCTGTCTGCTCAGCCCTGAGACTCTGCCCCATCCAAGCTGAGCACAGAGGCTTTTGCAATTTTGCAAGTCTTGTCTCATAAGGCTCTCTCCAGCAGAGAAGCTCTCCTGGCGTAGACACAGCTGATCCTCACAGCCAACTGGCATGGAGGTCAATTCCTCCCAGTGTTACCAACAACAATCAAGATTTAACCATAAGAAGCTTGTATGCACAGTCCACAAAGGGGTGCACCAAGAGTGTCCACCTCGGAGCTGGACCCGATTCCCTGGAATTCATAATCTTTTTAGTGCTTTGTGTTTAAGAAAAAGGAGTGGTAATTGGATCCCAGGCTGAGACACTGGGCCATAAGGACACCTAGCAAACAAAGCTAACCTACCAACTCAGGAAAGCAGCTAAAATGTGAAGACAAAAATGACAGATCACAAACGAAAGAAATTGAGGAAAATAAACAACTGGATATAGAGTTCAAAACCATGGTTATAGGGTTTTTCAAGGGGTTCCTAGAAAAAGCCGATAAATTTAGTGAGACCCTTGAGGATATGAAAAAGGACCAACTAGAAATTGAACATACACTGGCTAAAATAAAAAATATTGTTCAGAGACCCAACAGCAGACTAGAGGAAAGCAAGCATCAAGTCAAAGAATTGAAATACAGAGAAGCAAAAAACAACCAGAAAAGCAAAATGAAAAAAGAATCCAAAATTTTGAAGACAGTGTAAGAAACCTCAGGGACAACTTCAAGAGTGCCAACATCAGAACTATTGGGTTGCTAGAAGAAAAGAGAGCAAGATATTGAAAATCTATTTGAAAAAATAGCGATCGAAAACTTCCCCCACTTGGTGAAAGAAATAGACATACAAGTCCAGGAAGCGCACAAAACCCCAAACTATAGGAATCCAAAGAGGACCACACCAAGACACATCATAATGAAAATGCCAAGAGCAAAAGACAAAGAGAATATTAAAAGCAGCAAGAGAAAAACAGTTACCTACAAAGGAGCACCCATATGACTGTCAGCTGATTTCTCAAAAGAAACTATGCAAGCCAGACAGGAATGGCAAGAAATATTCAAAGTGATGAATAGCAAGAACCTACAACCAAGATTACTCTACCCAACAAAGCTATCATTCAGAATTGAAGATCAGATAAAGTGCTTCGCAGATAAGAAAAAGCTAAAGGAGTACATCAACACCAAACCAGAATTATATGAAATGCTGAAAGGTATCCTTTAAGAAGAGGGAGAAGAGATAATATATGTAAAAGATGGCACCATGCCTGGTGGATAGTATTGCCTCCCCACTCCCCGCATTCTCCCTCCCTTTCAACGGACAACACACTCTCACACTTCACTTCTTCCTGCTGCTGCTGACCTCCCTCACGCATTCACCTGGTCACTCTAACTTCTGTTGCCTTCCTCCTATGTGTGGTGACGTGGAAGGCAGCAGCACATCATTTATTCTCCATCATCTTATTTAAAAATATATTTTTTTATTGATTTCAGGGAGGAAGAAAGAGAGAGGGAGAGAGATAGAAACTTCAGTGATGAGAATCACTGACCAGCTGCCTCCTGCATGCCCCCACAAACCCGACATGTGCCCTTGACCAGAATCAAACCTGGGACCCTTCAGTCTGCAGGTGAACACTCTATCCACTGAGCGAAACAGGGTAGGGCATCCATTATCTTTTTTAAAGTATTTTTCTTTTTGGGATAGAGCCCACAACCCCAGCATGTGCCCTGACCAGGAGTCAAACTGTGACCTATTGGTCTATAGGTCAGCGCTCAACCACTGAGCCATAATATCAAGTTATTCTCCATTATCTTAAATCCCTGAGAATGTTCTTTCCATCTATAGCAACTCAACAATGAATCAATTAACCAATCAATCAATCAATCAATCAATGAACACATAAAGCAAAAACTTAGATCCCTACCTGCTGAGACCAGCACTCAAACCACCATCAAACAGAGAGATGCTCAGCTTCTAGGCCTTTTGAGAGGTACAAGTGCAGGTTACCATTTACTTAGCAATGAAATTTGTTGAAAGAATGTACAAGTAGGTTACCAAAAATCCAATGAAAATAAAATTTTAAATAACTTAGTAAAATTCCCAGGAGACGAGTCATGCATCTCACATCTGAGGGTCCTCGCCTCCACCCTCTCCTCTCCAGTATGTGGAGGATGGTGAGGACCTGTGAGATCAAAGAGGAAGTGACTTGAGACAGAGTCAGAACCAGAGCCCAGGTTTCAGATTCCTGGCCCATTGTTCTCTACTGGTATTGTTATGTCAGGAGAAGAGAGGGCCAAAGAGGGAATCCATCACACTATTCAATAGAGAATCCTATCTAACAAAAGAGTAATATGCAAATTTGACCATACCTTTGCTACACCCACAAACCATGCCCACAGCCACGCCCACCAGCCAATCAGGAGCAGATTATGCAAATAAACCCCAACCAACATGGCTGCCACCACTGAGCAGGAGGAAGGCTTGGGTTTCCCCAGCAACAGAGGAAGCCAAGCTTTCTGCCTGCCTTTGCCTGCCTAGGCCTCCACTCAATGATACAAAGTTTCAATTATAAAAGATACAGAAATGGCGGCAGCCACTGAGCTGGAGAAAGTAGAGGCTTGGGTTTACTTGGCAACGAAGAAAACCAAGCCTTTGGCCTGCCGTTGCTGGCCTAGGACTCCACAATAGGCTACAAAGTTTCAAACAGAAATGGCTGCCACCTTGGAGTGAGCAGAAGGCTTGGCTCCACTCCAGGCTACAAAGTTTCAATTGTAGACATAAATTAATCCCAGATCCCAGGACCTCAGCTTGGGTCGCTGGGGGCTGTAGCCGACCTGCAAACCTACACAGGCCCCTCACCCAGGCTGCCCCTCACCCCAAGGGAACCCCCATCCTGATCTGGGGCACTCTTCAGGGCAAACCAGCTGGCCCCCACTCATGCACCAGGTCTCTATCCTATCTAATAAAAGAGTAATTTGCAGATTGACCATCACTCCAACACACAACAGGGCTGCCTCCATGAGGATACAACACGGCCACCACAAGATGGCCAGCAGGGGAGGGCCGTTGGAGGTTCCAGGCCCTGCAAGGAAGGGCAGTTGTGGGCGATCAGGCCAGCAGGGGAGGGCATTTGGGAGGGACCAGGCCTGCAAGGGAGGGCAGCTAGGAGTGATCAAGCCTGCAGGAGAGGGCAGTTAGGAATGACCAGGCTGGCAGAGGAGGGAAGTTGGGGGACAACAGGCTGGCAGGGGAGCAGTTAGACATCAATTAGGCTGGCAGGGTAATGGTCAGCAGGTGATCAGGATGGCAGGAATAAGAGGTTAGGGGCAATCAGGGAGGCAGGCAGGTGAGCAGTTGGGAGTCAGCAGTCCTGGACTGTGAGAAGGTTGTACGACTGCCCGTTTAGGCCTGATCCTACCAGGATCCTACCAGGATCGGGCCTAAACAGGCAGTCGGACATCCCTCAAGGGGTCCCAGATTGGAGAAGGTGCAGGCTGGGCTAAGGAACATACCCCGCCCCCCGTGCACAAATTTCGTGCACCAGGCCTCTAGTTTATAGATATAAAAGCCTAAAGAGACCATTATGACTGAACAAGTGGAACGGCTGGCAGACCAATGGCTATGATGCACACTGACCACCAGAGGCCAGACGGTCAATGCAGGAGCTGCTCCCTGGTGGTCAGTGTACTCCCACAGCCAATCTGCCACGGCCCCACCCCCTGACCAGCCGGACCCTGATAGGTCACAATCTCCAGCCAGGCTGAGGGACCCCCACCCATGCATGAATTCATGTATGCGTCCTCACAAGTTTTAATATAAGGGACTAGTTATTTATTGCTACCCAAGATCAATGAGTCAGTAGGCTTTAACTGCAACCTGATTTAAGATGCACATTTGTTCAACAAATATATCCTATCTAACAAAGAGGGAATATGCTAATTAACCATCATACGCTCACAAAGATGGCAGTGCCCACAGACAATTAGGAGAGAATATGCTAACTGACTGTCACACCCTCAAAGATGGCAGCACCCAGTCTCCCAAGCCCCCCAGCTGCCCAGGGCCAGTTTGAGGCGCAGGCAAGTCTTGGATGGCAGCTGTCCAGCCACCCAGGGCCACCTGAGGCTCAGGTAACCAGGGCCGGCTGAGGCTTGTGCTGTTGGCAGTGGCAGCAACAGAGGTGTAATGGGGGTGTCACCTTCACCTGATCGCCAGGTTGCCTCCTGCCCCTGAGGGCTCCTGGAAGGTGAGAGGGGGCAGAATGGCTGAGACACCCTCTTGCAGTGCATGAATTTTCATGCACCAGTGCTGGAAGCCAATCATCCTATCTAATAAAAGAGAAACATGCAAATTCCCGTACCTTCACTACACAACCAGCCAATCAGGAATGGGGGCGTGGCTGGGGGTGTGGCCACGGCACCATTGGACAACATTGGGGAACACTCCCCTTCACAAACCCTTCGCTTCACGGGGTGGGGAACGCTTTGCTTCACACTGGTGGGGGCAGGGAACCAAGCAGGGACCACGCCTCTGCGCACAGCGCTTTTGAGGGCCTAGCGAGCGGGAGAGGCTCGGTCCTTGAGGCATCCATGGTGTGGGGAGGGCTGGGCCAGGACAACACCATACTTTCAAAGCAAGTTGTTTCCCACTTAAATATCCTCTGATGAGTATCTTTAAAAGAGAAGTAAATATTCAGCCATTGTCACACCTTGAAAAGTTAAGGTAATTCCTTACTATCACCTAATACCCACTGTACGTTCAAATGTCTTTGTTTCAAAGATGCCTTTTACTGTTGATTTGCCCCCTCCGGAGGCTACCCAAGGTCTTATTTCAGCCCTGATGTTGGGCTGCTTCCCCCGACCATAAGTTCCCAATGCACTTCCAGCCAGAGTTAAAGGGGGCTTCTTCTGTTTTTAAGGCATTGCCATATCCAGTGCCTGCCAGGCCCCTGTGAAAGCACTACTCCTTAGGTCCGGGGTGCTGGGAGCTGAAGCAGAGAGGCTGTGAGGCCCAGCTCACCCAGGATGCTGGCTCCCATCACACCTCCCAATTATCATGGCCCAGCCTTCCCTATGCATACCTGCTCACAGAGAGCGTGAGGTGGTCATGGCAGCTGGATGGGAGGCTGGCGGGGTGTGTGGCCGCAGCACAGGGGATGGGAGGCCTATACCCTCCCCCAATCCAGAGGGGCTTGACCGGAAACCTCAGGCCTCAACCCCTGCCCCAGAACCAGGCCAGGGGACCTAAGGCCATGTCCTCCACCCAGTGGGGCTTGACGGGGGATCTCAAAGTGTACTTCTTGTCCTCGTGCTGGGCTAGGGGACCTCCGGCTGCTCCCCCTGCCAGGCACTACCCAGCAGGGCTTGACAGAGGACTACAGGCCACACTCCCAGCCTGGCAGGGCTTGACAGGGGACCTCAAGGTGTGCTTCCCATCCTGTTGCTGGGTTAGGAGACCTCAGACTGTTCTCTCCACCTGGCAGGGCTTGACAGGGGACCTCAGGCTGTGCCCCCACCTGGCAGGGCTTGACAGGGGACTTCAAGCCACACCCCCACCCTGGCACTAGGCTGGGGGACCTCAGACCATACCCTCCGCCCCAGCACCAGGCCAGGGGACCTGAGGCTGTGCCTCTCCTGCCTAGCTGGGCTTGACAGGGGACCTCAGGCTGTGCCCCCACCCAGGGGGGCTTCACAGGGGACCTGAGCTTGCACTCCCGTGCCAGTGGGAATGACGGGGGGCCTGAGGCTGTGCTTCCCTCCCAGTGCTGGGCTGCGGGACCTGAGGCTGTGCTCCTCTGCCTGGTGAGGCTTGACGGGGAACCTCAGGCCATGCCCCCCATATAATGGGGCTTGACAGGGGATCTCAGATCACATCTCCCACTTGGTGGGACTTAATGGGGGACCTCAGGCCATGCCTCCCATCCTGGTGCTGGGTCAAGGGACTCAAAGATGCCTCCTGCCCTGCGGGGCTTGACAAGGATTGGACTGGCAGGGTCTGGATCTACCCCACTGTGGGGGGACGAGGGGGACTGGGTCTGGGTCTCACGTGAGTTTGAGACACAAGTGAGTGAGTGGGGACTTGACTCTGGGTCCCCTGGGGTGCCCCAGACTTTGACAGGAAGAAGGTTTTTATATACATTTTAGTAATTTTCTTTAGTCTCTGATACTTCTATTATAGAGAAAGAGCAAATAGCAATATTAAATTATTTCCTCTAATTAATACCCTTTTGATATGCATGAATTTCGGGCACCAGGCCACTAGTTGTTTTAATACCAGGATCGGGCCTAAACTGGCAATCGGACATCCTTCTCAAAATCCAGGACTGCTGGCTCCCTGTCTGCCTCCCTGATTGCCCATAACCGATTCTGCCTGCAAGCCTGATCACCTGCTAACCACTACCCTGCCAGCCTAATTGATGTTTAACTGCTCCGCTACCAGCCTGTTGTCCCCCAACTTCCCTCCTCTACCAGCCTGGTCACCCCTAACTGCCCTCTCCTGCTGGTCTGATCGCCCACAACTGCCCTCCCTTGCAGGCCTGGTCCCTCCCAACTGCCCTCCCCTGCTGGTCTGATCGCCCACAACTGCCCTCCCTTGCAGGGCCTGGAACCTCCCAACAGCCCTCCCCTGCTGTGTCCACCTGGGGGCAGGATATTTGACCACATGAGTGCAGCCCTGTTGTGTGTTGGAGTGATGGTCAATCTGCAAATTACTCTTTTATTAGATAGGATAGAGGCCTGGTGCATGAGTGGGGGCCAGCTGGTTTGCCCTGAAGAGTGTCCCAGATCAGGATGGGGGTTCCCTTGGGGTGAGGGGTGGCCTGAGCGAGGGACCTTGTGTAGGTTTGCAGGTTGGCCACGTCCCCCTGGCTCCCCTCCAAAGCGGCCCAAGCAGAGGCCCTGGTATCCGGGATTAATCTATGTCTACAATTGAAACTTTGTAGCCTGGAGCAGAGCCAAGCCTTCTGCTCACTCCGAGGCGGCAGCCATTTCTGTTTGAAACTTTGTAGCCTAGAGTGGAAGCCTAGGCCAGCAATGGCAGGCGGAAAGCTTGGCTTCCTCCGTTTCCAGGGCAACCCAAGCCTCTGTTCTCTCCAGCTCAGTAGCTGCTGCCATTTCTGTAACTTTTCTAATTGAAACTTTGTAACACTGAGTGGAGACCTAAGCTAGCAATGGCAGAGAGAAAGCTTGGCTTCCTCTGTTGCTGGGGAAACCCAAGCCTCCCTCCTGCTCTCAGTGGCGGCAGCCATGTTGGTTGGGGGTTATTTGCATAATCTGCTCCTGATTGGCTGGTCAGCATGGCTGTGGGCATGGCTTGTGGGTGTGGCAAAGGTATGGTCAAATTTGCATATTTATTTTTATTAGATAGAATTTACAGGGCAAATTAAATTTGTTATTAGACCATTAAATTAGACAGTAAAATAGTAATCAGGTTTTCAGATTAATTTAATTGGCTAAGTGAAGTAAATATTCAAGAAGGTTTAATTGTACTAGATAAAAATCTGATCCTAAAGTATTAACTAAAATTTCTATTGGTAGTTAGTTCATTTCATTGTAATATTGCTTAACATGCAATGAACCTAAAGCAGTCATATTTTTGTGCAAAAAGAATAAAATTTAAAGTTATTAGGACGGCATTATAAATTTTCCAAAAGCCTCCTAATAATTAGATTTAAAAAGCAGGGGGGGATAGCCAAAACCAGTGTAGCTCAGTGGATAGAGCGTTGGCCTGCGGACTGAAAGGTCCCAGGTACGATTCCGGTCAAGGGCATGTACCTTGGTTGCGGGCACATCCCCAGTAGGAGGTGTGCAGGAGGCAGCTTATCAATGTTTCTCTCTCATCGATGATTCTGACTTTCTATGCCTCTTCCTTCCTCTCTGTGAAAAATTAATAAAATATATTTTTTTAAAAATAAAAGAATAAAAATGGGGGGATAGTGGAGTAATATGATGTAAGGAAAGTTATTCTGTAAGTAAATTACATCTAGAAAAATTTTTTATTTAAAAATATTAATTTCTATTTGTAATGTTAACAGTAAGACACCTATGAAAAACACATGGTGCAAAATAGATCAAGGGAAAATCATTTGGGCAAGGATGGAAAGAATTCTGAGTCAAATTTGCGAAAAGAATTCTTTTGTTAATTTTTGGTTCAGAATGTGTTTGTGTATTTTCAGAGCACAACTTCAAGACCATGTGGATTAAAAACAGCCCAGAGGACATCTCTCGAGGGGTCCCAGACTGGAGGGTGCAGCCTGGGCTGAGGGACACCACTCCCCCAGCCCCCGGTGTACGAATTTTGTGCACCGGGCCTCTAGTTGTTTTAATAATAGAGAGCTGTGGTCAACTTGATTGCTCTGAAGGGTCGGAGCTAGGTATGGGATGTTGGTAGTTGAAGCAGCCCCCACCTGTTAGTCCTAAGATCTACTGATTTGCTTTTACTGGTGTTTCTGGCCTGGGGGATTCAGGTGTATCTTATGATTTTAATCTTAATAAAAGGGATGGTAAAGCCAGAGCGAGTAGTTCTCTCACTAGAGTTGGACTACCACCTGGCCCCCATTTTCCAAATTAATGTTTTTCTAAGTCTCTTTATTCATTTGTGTGCAGCCTTCTCCAGAACCCCAACCCTGAACCGGGGACCCTGAATCACCCAGGACGTAAAAAAGGGTTCCCACACACCAGGCCTCTAGTACTAGTAAATATTTATCAGGCATTGTACTTAGTAATGACAAAAAAAGATAAAAAGATACCTTCTTAATTTTGAAATCATGTCTTTTATGGACACAGCTTAGTGAAAAAGAAGTTCATTCAAATGACTCATTTATCATCATAACAAAATATGGACAAGGCCCATAGGTAGTCCAGAGGAGGAAGAAGCAAATTAATCCTCTTGCAAGGGTATCTAGAAGGTTTCAAAGAGGAGAGATAAGGAATGAGGGCATCAAACAATCAAGGCACAGGCTAGGGGCAGGAAGAAAGTACTGAAAAACCTGCAGAATAGGGATGCAGGGTCTTCTCTCAGGATAGGGAGCTGCGCCTGGCAGCATACACAAATATGGATAAATCAGTTGGTCCCAGATATTTGCATTTTATGGACCAATTACTATGAAAACAGGTCAATGGGGTAGGAGTGAACTACATGAGACTATTCAGTTTTAATTTTCTCAAGTAAGAATCTTTTAATTAATTTATTTATTTAAATATATTTTATTGATTTTTTACAGAGTGGAAGGGAGAGGGATAGAAAGTCAGAAACATCAATGAGAGAGAGACATCAATCAGCTGCCTCTTGCACGCCCCCTACTGGGAATGTGCCCGCAGCCAAGGTACATGCCCTTGCCGGAATCAAACCCGGGACCCTTCAGTCTGCAATCCGACGCTCTATCCACTGAGCCAAACCGGTCTTGGCAAGAATCTTTTTATTTTATTTTTTAATCCTCACCCAAGGATATTTTTTATTAATTTTAGAGAAAAAAAATGGGAGAGGGAGAGAAAGAAGCACTGATGTGAGAAACATTGATTGGCCACCTCCTACATGTGCCCCCTATGCACTGACTGAGAATCAAACCCATGACCCCTCAGTGTGTGGACAGCACTTCAATTAATCAAGCTCAAGTAAGAATCTTCATCTAAAATTCCTGCTACTGATTATCACAATTAATTTATAGAAGAAAGAATGTTTCAATACCAAAATGGCAAGAAGGGCACAATTTCAGAAGAAAGGCTACTTCTTCCCAAGGGAGCCCATCGGGGAACTTCTACCCGTAACCTGTTTACTGTACTCTTTTCACTGTGGACCAATGACAATGTTGAAAGAACTGGGCACCAACTTCTGACTGAAGACTTCAGCCCGTCAGCCCTGGCAGCTCAGGTAGAGGGCACACCTTTCCTTCACCCGGCTCAGTGCCATCCTTGCTCAGCACATGGACTGCATGCAGCTGAGAGACTCCCTCATTAGTCCAGTGTCTTTTCAGTATATGAACCCAACTGTAAGTTATTAGTTCTGTGTACAGAGAGTAGGGCAAAAGTAGGTTTGCAGTTCTTTACATGGAAAATAATATAATAATCTATATATATGAAAGCCTAAGTGACTGTCCAACCATTCGACCAGTAGCTATGATGCACAATGACCACCAGGGGGCAGATGCTTTGACTGGTAGCTATGATGTGCACTGACCACAAGGGGGTAGACACTCAACACAGGTGCTGTTGAGCTGTGGTGACTTGGCAGGTGACACACCCAGAACCAGAGAGGAGGGAGCCCGATTCCGGGATGCGTCACCCGAGAACTGCCCTCTCGCAATGTCAGAGAAATGGTTTCAGCTCCCAGGCCCGGCCGAGGGGCCCCACCAGATTCGTATTTGTGCCCCAGGCCTCTAGTTAATAAATATAATACAAAATCAACCCTGTTTCATGTGCTCACGACTGAAACCTACTTTTGCCCATCTTGTATAACTTCTTGATACTCCTTCCAGGCAGGATTTCTGAAACCACCATAAAGAGTTCGGAAAGACTTATGCTCCCTTTTGGATTCCAACATCAGGAGAACAGCAAGCCTTAAACTTGTTATTCTGAAAGCTATCCCAATACTAGCCACCCGCTCCAACACATCCTGTTAAGCAGATCTATACTTCCTTAAGGGGATCTGTGTCCAGGGGGCTAGGCGCCACTGTAACGTGTGCAATGTACTCTGGTGAACACAGACTGTTGGCAGCAAGCCTCCCCTCCAGCCTTTGTGGTGCACACGTTCCCACAATGGCCAGATGTACTCCTCTGAGGACTCGAGGACTCTAGAACTAGAGACTAGCTCAGGAGGCCACTCTCAAATCTGTTTTTCAACTTTGTTTAGAAGGGGACGGATGGATTCTTCCAAAGAAGCTATACCTTCTGAAGCCTTGAAACCCGGACCTGAATCCGGGGTGGTACTAAGAACCAGAGTTTCACAGATATGGAGGGACTCTGTGCCTTCTGTCTCCAGGATGGCCACTCTGACTCCTTACAAACAGCCACAAGTGGCCTGAGGTGGCAGACCCAGGCTGGCCAGGGGTGCCAGGATGACCTGTGGGGACTAATGCCACCACTGCTTCCATCACAGAACCGCTTGCTCTCTTTTGGATTCCAATATCAGGAATCCAAAGGAAGGACATCTGCCTCTGAGGGCTGAGTGGGGCAGAGGGCCTGGTGGAAGGTCTTTCTTCCAGGGGACTGTCTTTTCCTTTCTTCTAATCCCAAAATAAAGGACACACAAGAGAGCTGACTGGTTCTATCCTCTGCCACCTCTTGACATTGCAGTCCCTGGAACCAAGTTCTCTATTTAAAAGGGAATAGAAACAGCTGTTTGCAGAGCCACCAGGCACAGCCTCCGGGACAGCGCCTGGCAGCCTGAGGAGAGGGTCCCCCACTCAGCCCACCAGCCCCACCGCAACACCATCCACACCCGCTGGCCTCTGTCCTGTCACAAGGCTTCTGCTGCCCGGGAATGAGCAGCAGGTGCTTTCAAGACTGAAAACCAGACTTCTTCCAGCACCTTTTCAGAGGAAGACCCAGGGCAGCTGTGATTCAGATGCTCCACATTTGGCCGAGTTAGAACACGTGGCTGGCAGGTTCAGGGTGTCCAAGCCAAGGACTGAGCCCGGGTGAAACACCAACCACGTCTGGTTTCTCTGAGTTCACACATAGCCTATGAAGCTCTTGCTTTGATTTCAATGGGACCCTTCTTGACCTCAGGGGCCTACGTGAGGGGAGAGGGTTGCCTACAGAGCTGGCAGATGTCACCTGATAGGACAGAGAACCCATCCCTGGCACCGATGCCTGTGGGTGTGCTGGGCAGAGGACTGAACTATGCTGCTCAGGCCATGGCAGTCATTCCACAATGGTGTCCCCATCACGGAATGGGGTAGACGGGCTGGCTTTGGAATTAGGCAAGCCCAGGTTTAAATTCAGACTCTACTACCTACTTGTTACACAACCTTGGGCGAGTTCCCTGCAAATCCAAGCTCCAATGCCATCGTCTGCCGTGGAACGCAGGAACCGGGAGGAGGTGTGCAAGTTGTGCCCTTGTGCATGACAGGCCCAGGAAGCTCCCAACATAGTGGCTGCTTGCTCAGCAAACACGAGTGCTTTCCTTGAAGTTATCTCTAAACTGCTATAAACTTAGGGATCTACTAGTATATGATACAGTGGGTTAATCCCTATTGTCTTACATGTCTGTATTGCACTCCCTACACCACAACTAGCAAGGCCTGAGATGGTATATGCTGACACAGCACGGGGAGAATTAAATTTGGACAAAAAGGCAGAAACAAATGTGAGCAGGATGGCAGAGGTAGACTCAGAACTGGGAGGAGACTGGGGTTTGGTTTGTAGCTGCCTCAGTCACTACTGGCCACAAAATTTTCTCAGTATTTCTGAGCTTCAGTTTTCTCATCTGTAATATGGGAGTAATCATATATGCAAAAGTGCTTCATGGATTGAAAAGTGCAACTGGAATGTTAGTGGTCAATTGCATGCTATAATTCCTGGAAATTGATTTGAAAAACTGTCCAATTATTTGAGCTTGAAAATGTAGTTTAGATGTTTTGAGATCTAATGTCCAGCAGTCAACCTAATCACCACAAGCTGGTGATATGTGGGCGTGGATGTGGTCCCAGAGATTGCAATCACCAACTACTGTCCTGATCTTTACTTGAAAAACAACATGATAAAAGCACCATCTTACTTTAACAGTTAGCAGAGGGCAAGGTGGGAGGAACCCCTACCCACACTTGTTCTGAACAGACCTGAGTTGCAACTGATGTGAAAACAAGATAAAGAGAAACTTCTGTCAACAGTGGGGCCGCCACCAGCCAGGCTGCTGTCTGAGCTCTGCGGCCTGCAGTGCTCCCTTAAGGCTGGGAGGCCTGGTGTGGCCAAACACATGCAGCTGGCTCATTCCAGCCTTCAGCCGTCTTTTAAAACACATATGTTTAGAGACAGAATGCCGTGTAGCGATATCATTTAGGTTAAAATTCTAACCGCTCAGTAATGAGACATTAAAAACTGGTCATTAGGCCAAAACCGTATGCTCAACGTGGCTATTCGTGACTTCCCGGCAGCGTGGTTCTGTGGGCAGCTCTGAGCAGTGCGTGACACTTCATCTGAAAGCCTTCGGTCGGCTGGGATGTGGGAGCCAATGTCCTATCTTTCCTGAGCATCAGGGGCCTCCAGAGACAGAGACAGTGTAAAGGAGGGTGCAAGCCACATACCCAAGTACTAAAAGGTTCGCACTGTATAAAACATGATATGCACAAATGCTTACGAGGAGTAAAAAACAAAATCTTTTAAAGGAGAAAGAAAAGAACCGTAGCATCTCTTTAGAGCTACTGATGACAAGGGGCTCAGACAGTTAGCAACATCTACCATCTCTGGCTGTCATCTCTCTGAGAACAAGAAACTCTTAGAGGGACTCTAGTCCCAGGAAGGGGGTGCCATCACCCCACAAAGTGGGGGTCTCATGCTTGTGGAGGACCCAGGCGTTCACGCTCTCCAGCAGAGTCCAGCGCAGGACCTCCTGAACACCGAAGGCTCCTGTCAGCTGACACCAGCGCTCCCCACTCCTTCCCAGGACCCAGGCATCTCTGTGATGGCCCTCAGAGATGGAGCAGAAAAATAAATGCAAGCGTTGAATTCTGGAGATCGGTTGTGAATGGCGCCCTGAGAGACCCACAGGCTAATGCCAAGCTCTATGCTGGGATCTGGGACTTCAAACCACTGACCCCGGCACCGAGGAACCCTGCCAGACACACTGCCCGCCACTCTTCTTCATCTGAGTCCGTCGCGAGGCCGGCTACCTGGGCTCAGCCTTATCAACGCCTTGGTTTTGCTACATCTGTATCAGGACCCCACCATGTTTAAGCATTTTTCTTTAAAATAACACATGTACTTGAACTCAAATACATTTTAAAGAAAAATTTATATGACTTCTATAAATAAAAAACTAGTACCATTCACCATGAACAGAAAATTCCCATTTTTTTAAAAAAGACAGGAAACAAAACAATCCTACTAAATTCTAGTTACATACTCTTGCCTGCCAGAGTGCTGTAGCTCGCTTGTTAACAAGACAGGTTAAATGAGAGAGGTATTAAACATGGAAACATTGATTAGCTGAGCTGAACCTCTCTTGTAATCAGAATTGAAAAATAAATAATTGCTCACCGTGTGCATCCATTTTCTTTCTTTTTTATTAATCCTCACCGGAGAATATTTTCTCATTGATTTTCAGAGAGTGGATGGGCAGTGGAGAAACCGAAAGAGACATCATCATTGCCTCCCACGTGAACCCGACCAGGGCAGGGATGGAGCCTGCAACCGAGGCACGTGCCTTGCACCAGAATCAAACCTGGACCCATCAGTCAGCAGGCTGATGCTCTATCCACTGAGCAAAATGGGCCAGGGTGTGTCCCTGTTTTCTTAATGCCACGTATGCAGAGCACCCCAATCAGTCCCCACAGCCGCTGACATGGAAGCAGCCCCCCACCTCAGCCTGGGCCTGGGCCTGGGCCTTGCAAGAACATGGTGGGTAGGCAGGACATGCTGCAGAGTGAGTGCACAGGCACAGGCCAGCCGCCACCTCTCTGGCCCTCGCTGTTCTTTCCTACAGCCCCGCTTACAGCCTGGTTTTTGCTCCAGTGTCTGTACCCACTCAGAAACCTCCTCACCCTGTCCATTCGGTCACTGTATGTTTTCCCTTCTCCCCCACTTTCCTCCAGCTAGCTAATCTCACGTCTGCCCGGCTTAGGCTGTCACCCTCCCTCCACGACTTCTCCATGCTCTGGGGAGAGAAGAGCCATCACTCCCAGGATTCCCTGAGCCTCAGGACCTGAGGATGGTCTCACAGATCACTCATTTGCTGGGGTACCTCTCCCCACTGTCCCTAGACTCCTTGCAGGAGGAAATGTGTCTCCCCTCTCTGGTGCTGAATGGAAGCATCCTGGCTACTCCCTGTATGCTGTTACAAGAAGCACTGCCCCCTCTACGTCTGCAGACGGCCTTTGCCTGGGACGATATGCAAACCCCCTCCCTGCCCCTCTCTGAGAAGCCTTCAGTGCCCACTCCCCGTGCCAACTGCTGCCATGATCCCTTGATGTCGCTTTCGCCACGGGTTTGCCCCCCTCCTGCAGTCCACTCTATGGGCCAGGTTCGGTGTACTAGGAGCTTCTCGGCCGGTGCTGCCGGCTGGGAGTGTTGCTAGGTATTTTCTGGAGGAATAAATGAATGTCTAGTAGGAAAATATTTCTACTGGCCTCTCTCCTCTTATCAATTCTAAAAGTACCCAAAGTCACCATCAGTAAAAGTGTAAAAACATTAACTTGATGGCTGACGTTGCAGAGCACCGACTACCTCCGCGTGCTTCGTAGGCCTTCTCCCACCTAATTATCCCCGACGTGTACGGGGGAACTCCTATTGACACCAAGATGAGAAAACCTCAGTGTAGGGAGATTAAGTCACATTAATGGTGGAGCCAAGAAATGCACCCGGCCTGGAAAACGTCCCTGTCCTTCCCTACCACTCTAGCCTCATCTCTGACCTTATTCTGCCTGGCCTACTGCCCTCCTTCATGATCAAAGCCAACCTGGCAGGCAGACCGGGCCTGCTGCGGGCAGCTGTGACTGTACCCTTGAAAGCATGCGTAGGCCACCAGGCTGGCCCGCCTGAAGCACCGGCCAGGCCACAGAACAGCGGCCAGGGCCTCCGGCTGGGTCTGTGGGACTCGGCAAAAGACCAGATCCACACCTAGCACACAGTTCTCAAAGCAAGGTAGCCTTTCTCACTGTACACTCACCACAGCTTGACATTTCACCATTTTCCCACAAGTGGTAGCGGCTACTGCAGTTAGCAGATGAACTAGTGTCTTTGAAAGTTCAATAAAAACACCTTTTTGATAAATCTTTTAAACTTTGAATTGACAGAGGAGCTACATGAGGTCCAGAAGCCGCAGAGGAAGGGCTCAGTGCAGTTCTGAAACCAGCTCTGCACAGGAGGCCTCGCCAGCGGTCCAGGCCCGGGCGGAAACAGGCTGAGGAGTCAAGGCCCAGTCCCTCTACTTCGCACCTGGGAAGGGAGAAACGCTGCTGCTGTGTGGTGCTGAAGCTCTGCAGAAACAGTGACTTCATCCTGCAGAAACCAGCTTCGAGTGCCTGTGTGGCGCGGGAGGCAAGGAGAGAAGCGAGCCCGATGGCACGCCTCCCGGCTTCTCCACGTTAACAGAAACCCCCTGGGAAGGGCCGCCACAGGCCGAGGAGGACACAGGACAACGCGGTTTCGTTTTTCTGGATGAACCTCTCAGGAAAGAGAGGCAGACATGTCTGTCCAACCCAACCGTGACCTCTAACTCTGGGTTCCTTCTCACTGATTAGAAATAAGCATGTCCAGGGAGAAAACACTGTGGGGGCAGGGCACGCATGACCTAAGGTTGGTTTGGGCTTTGCCACTTACTGTTTTAGGGCCCGAACAAATCATTTCAAGGCTCTGGCTTCGGCCTTCCGCAGGCCAAGTATCGCTCATGCTCTGAAGTTAGACCATGCGCTGCGCAGAGCAAGGTGGCGGGTCTGGAGCACTCAGGGAACCCCGAGCCAGCACCCACCCTCAGCCACCATTCCCTACAGTCAGGTGCGAAGGTGAGCAATGAGGGCACAAGGACGAGTCTCAAGGGAAGGATGGCTTCCCAGGCTCTTCCGGGTGTGTCTTTAAGCTTCAGCAGCTGCTGGGCCACGTAGGGACTATGTCAGGCAGCCACAGTGACGGCCATGACCCCATCAAGGCCTCCGTGGTGACAGGCGTTGAACGGAGCTGAGCTGCTCTGTCCGGTGGCTTCTCTTCCACCCAATCTGCCTTCGACTGACCTTCAGATTGACTTACACAGTCAAAGCACACCATTCTCCAAAACCTTGAGGACATAATTCTACTTCTTGACACTTAAAACAATCAGACACACAGAGAGCTAATAATAGTGACTGCACATGAAGAGCTAGCTGTATGCAGGCACTGTGCTAAGCACTTCAACGTCCTCTCCTAGATTCTCAGACAGTGCTCTGAAACGGTATCATCACCCCCACTTACCAAAGATAAGACTAACGCTTTTTAAAAAATGTTTTTGCATTACATTTTTCTCTTTTTCTTTTTTAAGTTGAATTTATTGGACTTTTAATCTTAGTCTGCTATTCAGGACACAGACATTTATTTGTAAGAATGTCCATCATAACAAAATTGCCCACATTTCCAAAAACAGGGAATTGATTGCGTGGCATATTCATCTAGTGGCCTATGAGAAATCAGTTAACATAACTAATAACACAGAAAAATGTGCACAATAAATTGCTAAATAATAATTCCAGCTTTGTTTAATTTATATATAATTATATGTAATGCCAGAGGTCCTCGTCTGTGGGGATCGGACCGAAACCAGCCCTCCAACATCTCCCGAGGGGTCCCAGATTACAAAAGGGTACAGGCCAGGTCGAGGAACCCCACCAGTGCATGATCGGGGCTAGGGCGGGACCGTGGGAGGGCTCCAGGGTGTGTCCAGCCCATCTCTTCCAGTCCCAATCAGCTGTACCCTAGCAAAAGCTAACCTACCATTCAAAGCATCTGTCCCTTGGTGATCAGGGCACATCATAGTGACTGTCAATGTCAGAGGGACAAATTAGCATATTAGGCTTCTATACATATAGACTAGAGGACCAATGCACCACATTCATGGAAGAGGAGGCCCTTGCAGCCACGGCTTCGTCTGGAAGGTTGTCCGGATAGTCATTCCACTATTCGGCCGTTCTGTCGATTTGCATATTATGCTTTTATTTTTTCAGATGGCATTTGCTTGCACTTTGTATTTTTTCTATATTTTCCTAAATTAACACAATATGCATACCCTGTATTTTAAATTAGAGAGCTATTTAAAGGCTTGTAAGAAATAACTAGGAGCCCATCCCCCATTCCTGTTGGTATCTGGACCTTGGAGGTTTCTGAACAAGGACATGGCCCGGTCAGAACCAAGAGATCCCTCCAGCTCCCACTTCCTGAAGCAGCGGTGCCGGTGAGGAGCTGAGGGGATTAAGTTGGATCAACAGTTATCTCTCTAAGGTTGCATTCCCTACCACGCCACATGGCCCAGGGTGCTAGGCCCTGAAGAAGGCAGCAGAGAACCCAAAATAAACCATCTAGTAAAACAAAACAAAACCCTGACCCCATTTACTAAGTGACCCTGGGAAAATTCTTAACTTTCTCATCTGTAAAACGGGTTTACAGGACTGTTGGAAGAAGCAACACAGCATGTAAAACACCTGGCATAGTAGGGGACATGTAGTTGAGTCTTAACATCTCCCTCCAAGCCCCTCCTCACACACCCTTTCCCCAACACACAACACACCTGTTCTCCATCGTCAGGGTCTAAAACTCTCCCCTTGTAGGAGTAGCAAACACCCTACCCCTAAAACCCAGTATGGTGAGGCACCACCCCAAAGGGAAGGTTTGAATCAAAGCATCCAGCCATTTCATCAACCATTATTGCCAAATGAGATTCAGGCAAGATTCCAAACAGACTGCCACCTACATACACCCACAGACACCATAACCCCATCTTATTTATTAGGCACTGACAGTGTCTGAGGTGATGATAACAAAAACATCTCCCATTTGTGTGACTTAGGATAAACTTTCAAATTTTCATACTTATTGAACCTTACCTCACTGGAGGTATAGAAATATAGGAACTAGTTTAATTTTACTTAGGCAAGAACGGCTCACTCAGAGACTGGTGGATTTGTCTGAGGTCAGTTGGCACATGAGCAGAAACAGAGGAAAAAGGGGGCTTAAGGGAAGGGGTCAGTGCCCGGCCATTATTCCTGTGAAGCATTAGTGCAGGCAAGGAGAGGAGACAGCATGTCTGTTCTGTCCTCCCTCTGCTCCCCTCCCTCCTCCTGCCGGGACTGTTCTTTCCCTGCATGTCAAGGCCGAGGGCCATGCTCACCTGCACAGACCCAGCCCCAATGTTTTGTAAACTTGGCTTATTAACCTCTAAGGTTACTCCAGCACAATTCCAACCCATCTCATATATCTGCCAACACACAGCCCCGCACCCCCGCTCCAGGGGGAGCAATGCTGCTGCCAGCCGGCCCTGAGGTCAAGCAGGTCTGGCTCCCTCACCCTGCACTCGAGGCTTGGTGGCTCCACACTGCTCACATGCTCCTAGTTTTCTTACACACTCTCCTTCCTTCCACACATCCGTTTCCGACTTGTCACAACTCAGCCCGATGGAGAAAGCCTGCTCCTCGGTCCGTTGGCCGCATCTAGCAGACTCTGCCAGAGACCAAAGTGGCTTCTAAAGAGCCCAAGCCCGGAGGCTCCGAGCGCCCCCCCGCCCCGGCACTCTGCGAGGCCTGGGTCGGACCTCCTTGTTGGTCTTTCTGTTCAGAGAAGAGATGGGCCTGTGGTCTTGTGGCTTGTTGGCTGGGCCAGAGAACCGGCCCAGGTGCCTGGTGGTGGGGCCTACCTCTCCTCCTGGGCCCTGTGACCTTGTGCAATGACCTTGTGCAACTCACTGGGCTCTCAGCTTCGTTTCATCACCCACTGATGGTGGCAACAGTATCTGTTTGCCACCACCTTAACAGGCTACTCTGAAAATCAAGCAAAGACGAGGAAAACAGAAACGCCTTGTGAACTGTGGTGTGCCACACAGCGGGGCTGCCGGGAACACAGCTGGTTGCCATTCTCGGTTCAGAAGTGCGCTGCCGTGTGTAGGCTGCAGCATTCACACGAAGCAGCGCTCAGAGACAGACAGCCCCGTTAGGAAGAGCAGGGGCAGCATTTGGCAACCTCGTCTGGACAGTAGGCTCAGCGGGACAGAGACAAAACTTCCCCTTGTAGGAGTAGCAAACACCCTACCCCGATACCCAGTATGGTGAGGCACCATCTCGAAGGGAAGGTTTGAATCAAAGCATCCAGCCATTTCATCAACCATTATTGCCAAATGAGATTCGGGCAAGATTCCAAACAGATTGCCACCTACATACACCCACAGACACCATAACCCCATCTTATTTATTAGGCACTGACAGTGTCTGAGGTGATGATAACAAAAACATCTCCCATTAGGAGCAGGAGGGGATCAGCAAACAAAATCCAGGGGAGGGGCCTCCGCCTTAGACACAAGCTGGTTTCCGCCTTCTCCATCTTCCTGTTCTAAGGCTGCAAAAATGCTGGCTGCAAACTCGGTGCTAAGCCAAGGATTAGACCCACAATTGGTGAGAAAAGGAGTTACCTTCTTTCTCCTCGTGCCCACTGCGCTCTTGCCAACATGGGAATGGTCCTAACCCACAGGCGTTCTGTAAGAGTGCCTTCCACACCTTCTAGAGCCTCTAGTGTGAGCACCGAGCTCCGGCCCCCTGGAGTGGCCAGGACAGGGGCAAGAAGTCTCCATGTGCAGGGACTCCTCTGTGGCTCGTTTTCTGCAAAAAAGCTACGGAGAAGGTTGTGCTGAGGTCTGAGCGCTCTGAGTCCGGTTGTAGGTGCAAGGAAGCTGTCAACGAAGATATGCAAACATTTTGAAGTGGGAGGAGGTAAGAAAAGGCCAAGCAACCCAGTTCTAAGCTTCATATTTTGTTTTATTATGTGATAATAAAATCGTGGAGGATTTAAAAAAAGAAGAAGTTACCTCCCCCCCCCCCGCCCCCCCTCCCCGGCCAGGACAAGAACCAGTGCCACATGGAGCAGGTGAGAATGTGCTGCTGCCTTACATGCGTGGTGCCGTGACAACAAGACAGAGCGTGGAGGGACCAGAAAAGTTAAGGAATGGGAGATCTGGACAAATACTTTCCCAGTGACATGAGGATTTCAGGCCTTGGCTTGGAACCCATGTTGAAAATCTTAAAAAATAAATACAAGTTTACTAGTATATCACCATGAATTCTATTTTATTTTTCCAAACACAGGAAATGGAATCAAATACTGCAGCTCTGAAACTGTTCACACCTCGTCGTCCATACCCAGCACCTCCCACAGGGAGCCTCCCACTGCAACTGGGACGACGTCGCCTCCAGAGCTCGTGGGGCTCTCCCGCCACGCCACTCCCGAGCCACTGGTTGGCCCTCGCCGAGGCCAGGCACGCCCACACCGGGACTCAGCTTTCTTTGAGTTTGGATCCCCAGCACCTGTCTCTCCGGCGGACACATGACAGGCACTCAGTAATGCTTACTCATCAGGTCACCTCCCGTGTGTCAATCTTGCATCTAGAGCCAACTGAACAGACGGGTTAACATGAACACAGACTCTAGGGCACTCTTTGCAAGATGGCCTCACAAGACAAATGCCCACCTTACCTTCCTCCTCAGTGACCTTCCCATTTCTCATAAGGACTGTGCTTAGCTGGTTCCTCAGCAGTTTCTGGTCAGTTAAATAAAATCTACGTTAAAAATCAATAGTTCCTCTTGCTCTAACGATCAGTTCATAGGAATTACCAGAAAAACATGTTCCATAACATCCTGGGCTGTCATCAGCATGACCCAGACTACCGAAAACTATAGACAAAACTAGTTTTGTCCCAAAAAAATTACAAATAATAATAATAAGAGCAGGGAGGGAAAGGAAGGGAACTGCACCAAGACACATCTCATCAATTCAAGATTTTTTTAAAACTATAAGATAATTCATCCTATCTAATAAAAGAGTAATATGCAAAGTAATCATCACTGCAACAAAATGGTGGCCCCATAGCCACAAGATGGCGGCACCCAGTCCTCTCAGCCCCACTGGAGTCCCCCAGTCTCAGGGAGGCCTGCGGCCGAGAGCCTGCAGAGTAATCGGCCTGACAGAATGCTGCCCAGAGGCCCTCCTGACCCTTTATAAAAACAAAAACACATTCACTCCCCACAGCCCGATTCCCTCCCAGCAGCGGCAGCCTGGGGTCTCAGCTGGGAGGGGTGCGCACCCCCACTGCGCGATCCCCTGCCAGTGGTGGCAGCCTGGAGTCTCAACCACCGAGTCACACCAGCCAGGCAGATATGGAGGAATCTTAAATGTTTCTTTATTTTTTAAATATATTTTGTAGATTTTTTACAGAGAGGAAGGGAAAGGAATAGAGAGCTAGAAACATCTATGAGAGAAACATCGATCAGCTGCCTCCTGCACACCCCCACTGGGTATAAGCCTCCAACCAAGGTACATGCCCTTGATTAACCAGAATCGAACATGGAACCCTTGGGTCTGCAGGCCGACGCTCCATCCACCTAGCCAAACCAGTTAGGGCTGTCCAATATAATATGTTAAAGAAAAAGCCCTATCTAATCAAGCCCTATGCAGGGGAGGGCATTTGGGGGTGACAGGGTTGTCAGGGGATGGCAGTTGGGGATTATCGGTCTGGCAGGGGACTGGTTAGGGGGTATTCAGGCTGGCAAGCAGAAGTGGTTAGGGGCAATCAGGCAGGCAGGCTGCAGTTGGAAACCAGCAGTCCCGGATTGTGAAAGGAATGTCTAACTGCCTGTTTAGGCCCGATCCCACAAGAATAAGCCTAAACAGGCAGTTGGACATCCCCCAAAGGGTCCCAGGTTGGAGAGGGTGCAGGCTGGGCTGAGGGACAACTCCCCCGCTCCCCTAAGAGTGCACAAATTTCGTGCACTGGGCCTCTAGTACTATATAACCACCAAATAGATATTGATATCACATAATTATTTGTTTTTCATGTGTGATCACTGACCCGGCGGTTCCATTTCAGTAAGAGTTTAGAGACACATACAGGATATTTACAGAGGAAATGATGGTGGGAAGTAGACAGGAAAGTGCATAACAGTTTAAATAAAATCAGGCAGAAATAGCTCGATGTGTTGTTTCACTATACTACTCTTACTACTGCACGTCAGTTAGTTTTTTTAAATTAGTAGTTTACTAAATGTCCTCTCACTACAGTGTGATAGGAGAGTTTATAGAGCAGCTCGTCCAGCTGTACTGTGCTTGGCACAGCCCCTCTGGAGAGGGCAGGCCAGCATTCTGATCAGCGTCTTCCTCAGAAAAGGTCTGGTTAGATAGGGGCTCTGGAATCGGTGGAAGGGGAAGTATTTCTCAGCTTCCCATATGGAAAAATAAAAGCTCTAGAAGGCAGACCAGGAAGAATATGGGATTTTGGAGTCAGACGTTTTGTATTCACTCCTTGCCCAATAACTGGAAGTGAACTTCTCAGTGCCTCAATGTTCTCGTCTGTAGAATGGGAATGTTACTACCATCCATGTCAAAGAATTGTTGTGAAGATGAGATCTCATATGGGAGGGTGAGAAGTGGCATGGTTCAGTAGGTCAGAGACTTGGGTCTGAACAGCGGCTCTGTTGTACCATACACATAAATAAATGAAAACCGTCACAATTGATTATTTAAGACAAAGCAATTTGTTCAAGGTCTCAAAGTGAGTCAGCAGGGTACTACTACTAAGAAGAATTTGCACTCGGCTGTCCTCCCCACTAACCCTCAAGCGTCTCGACAGTGAAGCAGGGAGATGAGGAGGATCTGGATGGACCAGGCTTGTTCTGACACCTGAGCACCCCCGGATGGCAGTGACGCATAAGTCTGGCTGCTGCCATGCTCAGCACCCATGGAGCATGCCCTGACCACGCCACTGCTTGCCCTTCCTGTGCACTCAGTAACCTCCCAGCCTCTCGGCCACCAAACACAAGCTCAATTTCTCCCAACTGTGCAGGAGCAGGAGGGGCGTGTGTGCGAGGATGCATATGAATCTGGTGGCAGGACAGGGTCCCAGGAACAGCACCCCCAGACAATAAGCCTGGACCCCAGTCTCAGGCCAGCTTCTCCAAGCTCCAAAGGACCTCCCTGGCAGGTGACTGCAGAGCAGAGCATGGGGTGTGGCAAAGCCAGAACCCATATTCTGAATCTCATGTCTGAGTCCAAAGACACAGCGCAGCAGGTACACAAAGGCCACACTACATTTCCTCTGTGAGCAGCTGCTGCTTAACTGAGAGTCGGGCTGGGAAACAATAAAAGGGCCACAGGTGGGATATGTTTTATTGAGAAAACAGAATTTATTGATGGACTTTTTAAATCTACAATGTCTTAGATTTTGCTATAAGAATCTCTTAGGCTTCCTCCAGTTTGTGGTAAGAAAACAAGTGGAATATCTGCTTCATTCTATGATGCTTTTAAATAAAGGTTATAATTAACAACTCACTAATAACTATGATGAAGGTTTAAGTAAAAGCACAGGCATAAATAAATAAAACAGCTCTGGCATCTTATTTCAGGCATTGGAAGCTTTGGGTCCTGCTGTGGATAACACATTTTCCTAGGACAGGCTGCTTACAGCATCTATAATAATAAAAGCATAATATGCTAATTAGACCTTCCCAAAGAAGCCAGGCTGCAAGGGAAGTCCAGGTCCCGAGTGCCGGTGGGAAGCCGGTGCCCGCAGCCTGGGGAAGGAAGGCCTATTCTTGTATAACTTTTGGGCCTCTGGTTTTGACAATGAGAAGCCCTTACTAACCATTTGTAACTTAGCATAAAGAACAGGTCCGTCTGCCTTGTAAGTATGCCTTACTCTGCTGCAGTCACAGGGAAAGCCAGCCCTGTTGTCCTGCTTTCAAATCAACTCCATGTGGCGCGGGCCGGCCTTCGTGTGGAAGCCGGCAGGCTCAGAAGCCGCTGTGTTACTTTGGGCAGCCCACTCTCCCGCTCTGGCCTCCGCTTCCTCATCTGACAAATAAGGGGCTGTTCTGAATGCCACTCGAAGCTCATCTGATTTTTACAATAAAGCATAAAGGTCAGAGGTATTATTTGCAAACTGAAGGTCAAAATCCTACAGATGAGAGGTCAGCACATTACAGCCCGTGGCCACACCCGCCTGCTGCCTCCTTCGGCACAACCTGTGAGCTAAGAATGGCTTTTATATTTTTAAGTGGTTGAAAAAAATCAAAATAATATTCTGTGAAAGGTAAAAATTACATGAAATTAAAAGGCCAGTGTCATAAAGAAGCTTTTATTGCACACAGCCACTGGTTTGTATATTGTCTGTCTGCTTTTGCTCTACAACCTGAAGTTGAATAGTTGCCACAGAGACCATGAGGCCCTCAAACACTGAATATTGATTCTTTGGTTCTTCACGAAGTTTGCTGTCCCATACTATAGCTCTGCGCATCTCCGGCCTCTCCGCCCACCCAGGAAGCTTATGAAAATGTGTATCTACATCAGTGGGTTGGGGTGGAGCTGTGGCCCTGCATATCTAGCAAGCCCCGGAGGTGCCACAGATGCTTGTCTGGGGACCACACTTGAGGGTGAGGCACTCTGACCCTCGGCGATGCTGTGAATGTGCTCAGCACCCTCTGCGCCTGTCCAGAGCCTGAGGCTCTGCAGTGGGATATGATTCTCGATAGTCTCTCCAGCTTCACTGCCCACCACACACCTGGACACACCCAGGTGCACACACATGCCCTTCCACTCCTGGAGGTACCGGGTTTCTCAATCATGTGCCCATGACCACACTAACCTCCTTGCCTCTAACAGCCCCTCCTCACCACACCCCTCCATCCTCAACACGTCCAACCATCCAACCTCTTGTCTTTCATGCCTCAGCTCACATGATGCCTCCTCCGACAGGAGCCTTCCCGATTCCGAGGCTGGGCTACAGGGCCCCTTAGTAAGGTCCCTTAGTTCCTCTGGCCCTCTTCACACCCTGGACCACAAGGCCGAGGACACGGAGGTCCGTAAAGCAGAGGTCATTTTATTTATTCCCACACGCCCATTAGCCAAGCAGTTCTTGGGACAATGTAAGGGTTGAACTCATGTTATTTGGAACGGAGCCAATGAATTGCTCAAGATCACCCAGAAAATCAAGTGCAACACGGGGACCAGAGCCCACACCTTCTGTGTCCAGGTGTGCATTTCTTGCCCCTAAGCCATGCCTCAGGAATGGACGCCTCTGTTCTGAGGAAGAAATGCATTTCCCACAGAGAGATGCCGGCTGTGCTCTGAACGGTCGTTGTATTGGGAATGGCGTCCTGTCCCTGGCTGCCCCTCAAGGAGCACAGAGGACTTCTGAGCCAGGGAAGCTCCTGAAAGCACACCTTTAACCTCAGTGCCACAGGCCCTGGTCCTTCTGGGACCTGGCCATTCTGGGACCAACTGGGTGCAAGTCAGGAGAAAGCCTGGGAGAGACTGGCCTCACCACCTCTCCCTGAGTGGCAGGCATTTCCCTGCTCAGGTCTGGAGGCTTCTATGTCCTTCTTGGTCACTTGGACCCAGAGGAACATGGTCAGCCATGGAGACCCGGGCTGAGAGCCACAACAGAAAGAATGGCAGTGTGACCCCCTGGCAGCCCAGCCAGTTGAAAGGGACAGGGCACAGGGAGGGGTGGGAGGGGTCACGTGAACAGGGAGCCATATTCTTCCCTGATCTATGCCCCCACTTGCTCAATGTGGCATCCTCCCCACCCTCCTCCACCTAACTGGAAATTCTTATTAAACTCAGAGGTCTTCTCTCCGAAGGTTGCTGCTGGTTGCTATGAACTGAACTGAATTGTCTCCCAAAAATGCGTGTGTGGAAGCCCTAACCACCGTGGTGTTTGGATATGGAGCCCTTGGGAGGTCATCGGGGTTTGATGAGGTCATGAGGGGGCACAGATCTGACAGTATTAGTGTCCTTATAAGAAGGAAAAACAGAGAACTTGCTTTCTCTTTCTTCACAAACAGCCACCCTGGAAGGACCATGTAACAACACATGGAAAGTGGCCGTCTGTGAGCCAGGAGGGGGCCTCAGCAGAGCCCGGACCTGCCAGACCTTACCTCTCTCCCCAACCCGGAGAGAACACACGTGTCTGTGGGAGCCCCGCAGGCGCAGCACTTCGCTATGGCACCTGACTGCCTGCTTTCACAGGAAGTCAACTGACTTCAATTTCCTCTAAAGAACCTTAATTAAGCTCCTGAAGGCAAGGACAAGCTTAGCTTTGCTTGCCACTGACTCCCTTGCACAAGGCATAGGAATAATAAATGTCCCTAAAGAAAGGAAGGAGTGAAGTGAGTACCTGATGCGTTCTAGATACCACACTAAGTGCCATGGAAACAGAGAAGAGGAAGTCACTGTCACTCCCAGGAGACTGCTGTAACTGATATGGAAAGTATTGGATAGGGTACAGCCAATGTACGTGGGCAATGCAAACACACTCAACATACATGAGCAGTGGACATACACCCAATGTACTTTTATAGTACACACACACAGTGTACTTGGGCAGTGCACACACACACACCATGTACATGGGCAATACACACACACACACACACACACACACACACACACATTCTGTCTTGAAATGGGAGTGGAGAGAGGTGGGTGGAAGAGTGAGAAACAGGTAAGACACTGAGGAGTTTTCTCAAAGGAGAGTGTATTTGAAAAGGATATATGTAATTTCACCTAGGGAATAGTGCACCCAGGGAAAGATATGTTGATTCCTTGACTGATTGAAAAATCTGAACAAGGCTCAGAGATGTTGAAAACAGAGGAACTTGAGCGGTCAGAAGCGGATGAATGCCACAGAGGGCAGGGCGGGAGGCAGGGAAGCAGGGGCTGGAAATGGAAAGACAGGAGAAATGCCTGCAGTCACGCAGAGGGAAGCGGAAAGCACTTCCACCACAGAGGGATGTTACACAGTAGAGATCTTAAAACTTTAAGATGAGATCTTATGGTGAGGTAGGAAGGCAAAAGGCTCTAAAAGTCAGACTAATTCACAGGTGTTGGCACCACAGTTGAATAATCCTTTAATTGGCCTGACTTGCTTTTCCCATTGTCTTGGGATGGGTAAAGAGGAAATTAACACATAGTAAATTCACAACACTGTATTTACTTAAGCGCCAATCTCCTGCATTCCCAAGATGGTCCTTTGAAAACTTGGAGGAAACACAGCTCCACCTCCAGCAAGCCATGGACCCTGAGAGAGAAGACACTTACTAAGAAGGGCTAACTGGACTCAATTTAAAAAAAATTAAAAAATAAGCATTAGCCAGTTTGGCTTGGTAGATAGAGTGGCAGCCTGCAGACTGAATTCCACAGGTTCAATTCTGGTCAAGGGTTGGGAGCTCTCCTCTCCAGTGGAGGGCATGCAGGAGGCAGCCAATCAATGATTCTCTGTCATCATTGATGTGTCTATCTTTCTCTCCCTCTTCCTTCCTCCCTGAAATCAATAAAAATATATTTTAAAAAATAATCTTACCCAATAATAGACAAACATGTAAACTGACCCTACCTCCCCTATGGCCACCAGCCAGTCAGGAGAGAATATGCAAATTAGAAGGACAAAGATGGTGGCCACCCAACTGCTCTGGGCACAGAGTGGCTGGGCGGGGCAGGATGCCTGCTATAAGAGGGAAGGCCAGGCGAAGGGATCTAGAGGAGCGGCACTCTAAGTCTGCAGCAAAGCAGTGAAGATGAAGACAGCACACTCTGGCCAGAGTCTGCAGCGAAGAAGATGAAGGCAAACTCCAGCCAGAGCAAAGCTGGCCTGGGTGCCGGAGGACCGGTGCTGGAACCCAAAGGAAGAAAGGCCTATTGCACGAATCTGTTCGTGTAACTGGCAATTAATTAATTAATTAATTTAATCAAACTGCCTAGCAGACATTTCTGCACAGAGGCCTCTCACACAAACTTCACGACAGAGAGAAGCCTGTGCTGAACTGCCTGCCTGCACTGTTTCTGCCCACTGAGCAATCCTTATAAAGCAGTTCCTGGGATTCTTTTTTAACCAATAGGACTGAGGCTTTCCCCATCCAATTGGACACGCACAATTCTGACCAATCAGAGCAGTTCTATGCTGACCAACCAGGACAGTGCCTTTGGACCAATCAAACTATGAGGTTTTAGAGTCACATTTGCATGCAGACAGACCAACAGGGATCAGGAGTGGGCCTTCTGTCCATATAAGTCAATTCCCCTCTGGCTCAGGAGTGCGTTTTCCCTTTCCACCAAAGACTGAAAACTGTCTCCCTGTGAGCCAGGGAGAGGCCTCAGCAGACAGGCACAGCCCAGAGCAGAGGGGCCAGGCCCGAGGGCCGCCTCACTGCTGTGGGGTTTCCCTGCTGTGGCACACTGGGTAGCTGTTTTGCACTGCATAGTTTCCTTCTTCACCACACCCCAACTTGAGTATTCCTGCTGGCACTGAATTAGCACCAATGACCACAAATTGACAAGGCTACCCTCTTGTTTGGTGATTATCCCTACCCACCTCCTTCCTAATCCCAAGGACTCACAGAAGCCAGGAATGCATCCTGTTGGTCTCGGCGGGCCATGGATCTGCACAGTGCTTGGCTCACCAGGGAGCTAAATTGCACAGATGTGCAAGCAGATATAAACTGTCTTAGCCAAAGTCACAGGACAGATTGGCAGTCGAGTTTATTCTAGAACTTTGCCTTCACAGTCCATTGATTTCTGAGCCACATGACCCAGACCAAAGGCTTTGACCTCATCCAGTGACGTTCGAATTCCTCTCCAATCCCCACCAAATGGTAACTGCCACCCCGCACTGAGCACCATGCCACACTCCTCTCAGAAGCGGCATCCACACTTCCACATGGAGAGCAGACACAACACTTTGAAATAACTCTGAAACGCGTCCCTGCAGTGTGGTTATAAACACAGGAAGCGGCGGCTGCCGAGCTGCAGCAACATTTGCTCGCCAGTCAGGGTGCTCAGCTGTGCGAATTACAAGCTGTGATCCAGGCATGAAAATAAACCAGTGAGGCAGCAGCTGAGGCAGCAACCGACCGTGCGTCTAATGCAAAGGCCTTGGATCTGAAAAACTAGGGCTAGAAACCCAGCTGTGCCACTTCCGTACGATGCACATCCTGTGAGCCTCTACCTCCCCATTTTAAAACATGTCTATTAACGCTTAATTGCAAGGTTCTCCGTAAAGAGTGAGTGGCATAGTCTTTGTCAGCGGCAGCACTGTAACTTAACCTCGTTACAAATAACAGGAGCCGAGCTGATGGGAGGCCAAGACAGGGGTCCATCTGTGCAGCTTTGCCGGGAGCTGCAGCATCACTCCCCAGGGACTGGACAGGCCCCGAAAGACGGGAAGACAGAGGGGAAAATACATGCCTGTCAGTCACACCTGGAAGCAGGTCATTGGCCAGGATAGGTGTGGTCATTGCACGTGCGGAAAGATTTAAGATATTTAATCTCCTCAACAAAGGAGTTCGCTGTCCTTTCTCTTGGGACTCTGTTGCAGGGGGTGGGCTCACACTCGTGCACTGGTCCACACAGCCACAGCCTGCGGCCCCCACACAATGGACTGATGGCCACAACAGCCTGATGCTGGAATGGACCGGCTGTGACATGGAGCAGAAGCTCTGGACACTGGCTTTGCTTCTAGCTCTCCTGAGTCCCCAGCTGCACCTCTTCCAGGACTGGATCAGGAAGATGAGACTTTGCAACCCCAAGGATGTAATTCCACACAAATAAAAACCACTCATCCTTCCGTGCAAATCTCAGAAACTCTTTTCCTTGAGATATCATAAGGATCAGACCCCTACCATTGGGGGCGGGGGGGGGGGGGGGGGGCGGGAATAGGAGGAAGAGGGATACCTCACTTTCACCAATAACATGAGGTACTGAGGCTAGTGACTGGCACATAAGATATAAGATTATTAAAATGCCATTTTCGGCTCCATATTGGACGTATTAGGAGACAGACCATTCTTTATTCACATTTGTTGCTTTAAACCCTAGCAGAGTGCAGGCCCAATCAATTTTTTGGGAGAAAAGGTCCCCTTAGCAGGAGATGAGTGGAGGGGGGAGTGGCCCCGGAGCCTTGGAGAAAGCTCTGTGAAGGCGCTCCAAGGCTGGGCAGCACTCACTGCAGCCCTGGGCAGCGCTCGCTCCAGCAGTGGGCAGCGCTCGCTCCAGCAGTGGGCAGCGCTCGCTCCAGCCCTGGGCAGCGCTCGCTCCAGCCCTGGGCAGCGCTCGCTCCAGCCCTGGGCCGCGCTCGCTCCAGCCCTGGGCCGCGCTCGCTCCAGCCCTGGGCCGCGCTCGCTCCAGCCCTGGGCCGCGCTCGCTCCAGCCCTGGGCAGCGCTCGCTCCAGCCCTGGGCAGCGCTCGCTCCAGCAGTGGGCAGCGCTCCAGCCCAGGGCAGAGAAAAGCTGAAGAAATATGATAGTACTTCCTCCTCCATGGCGATCTTCTCTTTTCCGCTTAAAGAACACTCCCTTTGTAGGAGAGCAATTCCAGAGCCAAGAGGACAAACAGGAACTGGACTTGGATTCTTTAGCAAAAAGTGTTGCAATATGCACACTCCTTACTATCAGAAATTACAGTGACAACAGAAAGAACACCAGCCCTTCCGGAATTTCCTATTTTCGGAGTTAAACTCAGGCTATTCCTCTTCCTGCTGAAAACGTCAGCATCCTAAGTATATTATAAACTTAGCATCACCTGCATTCATTCTCCTTCTCCTTAGCCGGACAGAACCTTCCTTCTCCTTAGCCGTCTCTCCCTGGCTGCACACACTGTTGGTGTCTCCTTCGCCACAGCTCTCTGCGCCGCTTCTCCGCCGCCACCATTCCTTCGGGCCGATGCTTTACCACAGCCACTGGTCCAGAACCCAGGAATGGCTGGTCCCCACCTGTGGGTGCTGGCCCAACAAGTGAATGCTCAAGGTCCAGCCCTCGGAGGCTGCTGCACATCCCACCTACTCTTGTGTGGACAACCTACTCTTAACAGCCCTAGTGCTGTTCCCCTCAAAGATGCCTGGGAATCGGGCATTCAGAGAATCCCAGAGACTTCGCACCAGGACACTTTAAAAACTGCTGGTGGGAGGGGAAAGCCCACGCCTGCGGGGTCACCCCCACAGCCCCTCCCCCACGCTGTGCAGAATCGTGGGAAAGCACGGCCTCTGTGGCCTCCATCTGGACACTCGTGGTCTGGGACTGGTTAGTTGTACCACTTAGTAGCTTTGTGTGTGTTTCCCTCCTTTAAACTTCCATTTTTTTAACCTTTTACAGAGAAAAGCGTATCTCCTTCCTGTCAGAGCTATGGAGAGAGTCCTGTCTGTGAGGGCCTCCCCATGAGGGACATCTTCAGCAGCTCCTCCTCCCCAGAGCCCTGAGCCCGGGCTGCACGCTGCCCGCCGGGCCTTCAGAGACATTCGACCATGGCCGAAGGCAGGACGCACAGCTCCGCAGGCACAGCGCTGGCTGGGCCAGGATTTCCAAATACTGTTTTCTTCGGGAAACTGAAATCTACGTCCCCAGCAATTAGAGCTATCACTCTAGTGTCCTCTGTCCACTGGCAACCCTCCAGCTGTGAGAGGAGAGAGCCGCCCGCCCTTCACATCTCATCAGCACCATACAATGATGTCATCCGTTTGAGTCTGTTTCCTCAAGAGCGTGGGAGCTCCTGTGGTCAGAGACAAGGTCTCACTCATATCTGTCCCTCACTTAGCACAAACCCTCAGTGCCTGGCACAAAGCCATTCACTGCTCGGCAAAAGTTGGTTGAATGAATAGGATCTTTCTGCTCTGTCTGGGCTGCTTCCTTATCCCTTGAAGTCCTCTTTTGACTAAACATATCTAGCCTCACACTACCTATTTCCCAGGCCAACTCAGAGAGCAGTAGCTAGTTCTACAGGCTGCTTAAAATGGAAAGGAGACATTTTTTAAAAAATTCAAATGAGATTGCACCTCCACACCTTTCATAGCCAGCTGCCCAGCAAGCAGCAGACTTCCACATGTGCTCAGGGGAAAGCCTTCGCCAGGGCCTGGCGCACAGGCCGTCTCGCTGGAAGGTGCTGCTGGCACCCATCACTCTTCCTTCACTGGCCCACCGCCCCCTCCGCCTGCCGAGCTGGCGGCCGGCCACAAACAGACAGACACACTTACCACCTCCCTGCCGAGTCTTGGCGATGAAGTGACACCAGAGACCTTATTTACACCGAAACTTAAAACTGTACATTCTGTGTTGACATTTTCAGTGTCTACCAACTTTAGAATTCCATGCCCACGAGCATACAACCTATCAGGGAAGGCACAACTGCCCTTTCTTTGGGATGACTATATTTTCTCCAACCTCAATTCAGGGTACCCGAGTTCAAAGTCTTTTTCTTGTTTCCTCCTCCATCTCTCTTCTTCTATCATTTCTCTCCATGGCACCCAATACACCCATCATCTGTTCTCCTTTCACACTTTTACACTCCCCTCCAGATTGCAGGTGAGTGTGGACAGACCCAGGTGTGCAGAACAACATTCAACAGCTTGAAAACTGGAGACAGCCTTCCCTGAGGGACCCAGAATGGCTCCAGCCCCTTGGAATGTTGATGTCTCCCAGACAGAGCCTAGGCCCTCTGTCTCCTTGAAGAGATGTTTCTGGTGGAGGAGGTGGTGGCAAGGACTCCCCGGACACAGGGCACAGGAAATGGGCCTGGAGCCTGGCAGGCTGAGACCTCAGCATCTGTGACCGAACAGGGCAGGGTCTGAGGAGGTTTGTCAGCGCTTCACCCACAGCACTGAGCTCAAGGGCCTGCAGGAAGGACCAGGAAAGAGTCGGTTACTACATGAAAGGTCACTTCACCAAGGACAATCAGGTGACCTCACTATGGTTTCCAAGTTGCTGGGGCCAAGGGGTGGGGGGCAGGGAGGCGGCAGGGGAGTTCTGTACTGAGGTAGAAAGCGGGGGCAGGTAAAATCTGTAAGTGGAATTTAGCAGGGGGACCTAAAAGGCAGGGGATTCTTACATCAGAGATTCACTGATCTGTGTATTGCCAGCCAGAGAGCAGAGAGCAGCCTCCATCTCAGAAGGCAGAGCCCATGTCCTGCAGGAGCACAGCGGCCGGGCCAGCGCCGGGGTCAGCAGGTCCCCAGAAACCCTTGGAGAGGCTATGGGATCACTCACAGCCGGCAATCTCACTCGCTTTGGAAATGTGAAGGAAAAGGAACATTTTGTTGACCTGAATCCTTTTCATGAAGCTCTCTCCTTCCCTGCCTTCTCCCGGGCTCCCGCGTTTGGCTCCTTCCTGACTCTCCAGCCGCTCCTCCTGCCGCCATCATCCATCCTCCACCTCAAACTTCTTCTCCTGGAAATTGGTTTCACTTCTCTTCTTCACACTCTTCCTGCTCGTTACACCTACCCTCACAAGTCTGCGACCAACAACTCCTGCCTATACTTCTAGCTCAACTTCTCCTCTGAGCTCCAGATCCCTATGTCCAATCGTTTCCTTCATGTGTTTGTAGAACCTAATACATCTCAAACCAAACGTGTTCCCTGGTCCTCTAGCCCTAACCCTTCCTCTAAAAGTGTCCTGCTATCTACGTGTCCTATCCAGGTTAATATCATCTCTGCCTTTCCAGTTTCTCTAACTGTTCATATTAAAGTTAATTCAACTTCAAAAATGTCTCTAGAATGCTCTTGTAATCTTAATCCAAGCCCTATCCACTTTACACCTGGCCTGTTGCAACCACCTTCTAATGGGCTTTCATGCCTAGTTTTCCTCTGCTCCCTTCTGGTTTCTATACTGACTTGTTTAGGGAAAGTGCTTTAAAACGTCACTCTCCATAATGTCGAGGCCCAACTCATGTCTGCTCTCATCTCTCACGATCCTCTTGTCTCCTTCCCACCAACCCTCACCTCTAAATTCCACATTGTCCTCTCTGATCGAATGCCCTCTGCCTATGCCTAGAACATCTATTCATCATCTTTCTTGGCTATCACCTTCTCAGCTTCCCTCAACCTTCTCCAGTTGCATGAATCATTTTTTTCTGTGGTCCTACAGAGCTTCCTTCAAATCTCTATGGCACTAATTGTACTGCATCTTTTATGGTCTACTAGGGGCCCAGTGCACAAAATTCATTCACGGGAGCAGGGCAGAGTCCCTCAGCCCAGCTTGCACTCTTTCCGATCTGGAACCCCTCGGGGGATGTCTGACTGCTGATTTAGGTCCCATCCCGAAGTCAGACATCCCTCTTGTAATCTGAGACTGTTGGCTCCTAACCGCTCACCTGCCTGCCTGCCTGATCACCCCTAACCATTCTACCTGCCTTCCTGCTTGCCCCTAACTACCTCTGCTTGACGACCTGGTCACTCCCTTACTGCCCCCCTGCTGGCCTGGTCATACCATAACTGCTCCCCTGCCAGCCTGGCCACCACTAACTGCTTGCTTCCCCGCCGGCCTGATTACCCTTAACCGCCTCTGCCTCAGCCCCCGCCACTATGGCTTTGTCCGGAAGAAAGTCAGACGTCCGTAAGATGTCCGGTCAACCTGGTCTAATTAGCATATTACCCTTTTATTAGTGTAGATGTTTTTCTCTTTTGCGGAAGGCTGAGCACCTCTGAAAAATGACAATCTTCACATCCTTAACAAGTCCCTCGCATGTGGTGGAGGCACCAAGTAAGTGTCCAATGGGAGAATGAATAAAATAATGTCCAATCTAAACCCAGGCCCAAGCATGGCCAGGTGTATGAGTGCGTGTGTGTGTGTGTGTGTGTGTGTGTGTGATAGCCAACATGTCTCCTTTTCTTTCTAAACCAGGTCACAACACAGGACCTCAGGGACTCGCTGAGCTGGGTACAGTGGCCGTGGTCAGACTGAGGTGGGAGGAGATCAGAATGATTCAAGAAGCCCGCGTTTAAATTGCAATCTGCCTCTCTCTATCTTACCCTGAACTGTCTCTGATCTTCCCAAGCTCCTACCTATTAAACTTATGAAAGGCATTGCTCTCATGTTATCTGCATTTTAAAACTTACCTCCGGTCTGTCTGGCTGTACTACCCTCTTCATGTCCTCACACATTACTGAGTCTCTTTTGTACCACATTTTATTATAAGTCTCTGTTTTCGATACTAATCAGCAAGAAGCCCTGAGGACAGATATTATCCCTTATTATCTTTTTACCCCCACCTACTGTGAGAGGCTATACTCGTTGCCTGTAAATACCCAGTGACTGCCTGTGCATTAAGAAAAAAAGGCATCACCGGAACTTGCCACAGAGATAAGACAGATACAATGTTTTGCTTTGTTTTTATTGTCTTGTTCTTTGAAGATTTCCATTGTCAAGGTAAGATGCTCCAAAGAGAAAAGATCACTGTGAGTAGAGGTAGCTGAAGACCATGGACCAGAGGTAGCTGAAGACCATGCAGGCAACGAGGGACCATCCCCCACCTTGCTGGCTCGCTGGGTGAAGCTTACTTTGGCTTCAGGGAGAGGGATGAGGAGGAGACAGGAGAAGGGACCGACAAGGAAAGCGAAGGGAAGCCAAATGTATTCTGGCTGCACTAGGCCTCCAAGTAGGCAAACTCTGAGAGGCAAAGGAGGAGGGAGAGCAGGCTGCAGGCCGAGTGAGGAGTGCACACAGATGCCCCCACAGGGGACCCCTGTGCAGCTCTTGGCGAGCCTGTCTGTTTAAACAGGCTCTCCTCTCCAAGTGCTTCCTACCGGAGAGAAGAGAATGAACAGGCAGTGAACGCATGCTCACAGTAAATATTTGTGAATGAGGCACAGTTAACTCGGAAGCAAGATTCCAAACAACGCTGCTGCCTGACTATGGAGAAGGGTTATCCAGAAAAAACTGAAGTGCCTGGCTGCCTCTGGCTACCAGTGCTGTCAGCTCCTCTGTGGCTGTGCCCAGACTCACAGCTGCTTCCCACTGGGCTGGGCCCAGGCCTGGGAGCTCCCTGCCGCTGTGCTTTCCGTACAAGAACGTTCCCAATGGGACAAAGGACCACAACGGGACTGTTACACAAACAGCGGTGGCCCTGCTGAAGGGCACTGGGCCTCTCATTAAAAAGGTGCCCAGGAGCACCTCCAGGAGCTGGATCCAGGCACTGAGCTCCACCCATTTAACCAGCACTTCAGTCATGTTTGCAAGGAAGACATTATGAACCGATTGGAAAATTATACTAATGCCTCCCAGGGAAACCATTCCTGTAGCTGCTGCCTCGTGTCTGACTCTTCCTGTTTCTTTACTTTGAAATAGCAACAGTCCCGCAGAGTTTTCTTTAAAGGGAGAAGAGAAGAGAATTTAACAATAAACCTCTAGGGAAGACAAAACAAAATTAAAACAGAAAAGCCAGACACTCTGAAACAGAAAAGTATACCTGAAGCAGTAAAAATACCTCTCCGCTGCCCCAAACACCTGCTCATGTCACCCCCACAGCACCCAACACACAAGGCGTCCAGAGGCGGTGGCTGACGTCAGCCCTGCACCAGGCACAACCAGGCTGTGTGACTCCAAACAGCCCCTCGCTGCGAGTGGGGGGAGCAGAGCCGGGGAGGGGGGGGACTTGATTTCCTTGTGTCACCGCTGAGCGGCCTGAGGAGCGCAGCCCGTGGGCCAGACCTGAAACTAGACATCCTCTTCTCCTCCCGAGGATTGGGAAGAATTGGGGAGGCTGCTGTGCACACTGTGGACAAAAAAGGGGCCACACAATAATAAACACACCACGCCCAGGGGAGGCCTATGTGCGGCCTTACAAACTCAGAGACCCACAGTCACCCCACGGTCAGACTGAAACTCAAACTAAAGCAGGACTGACTCACAGAGGTCACTCTTCACCCTAACTAAGCCTGTCTGTCATCTTTTTTGCATCTACAATAACACGCCTGATGACATGCCTTAGGAATAACGTTCTTTCTTTCCCACCCTCAGAGCGCCACCACTGCACTGGAGCAGAGACCACAGCCCCCTCGTCGTTATCATGTTGTCAACCCTCCAGACACCTACCTTGCCAAAGTATGTGTACATCGTTTTTACTTTTTATCCAACCCCCAGAACCCCCCACAACCTATCACCAATGACTGTCACATAACCCACTTACATCTTCCCCTCTGATTCTGATGTACAGAATAAATGGTAAAACTGTCAGTTTTAGGAACATTTTTTCAATCTGCTAAGATTTTGCTTCCCCCATGCAGAGGAGCCATTCATAGTGTGTTTTTAATTTTTTTCTTCTCCAGGGCTGGACTCATTTCATTTGAGACTAATAAGAAGACAACCATATGGCCCTCCTCCAATCCCCAACCCAGGCTGTTTATCACCGTCAGCAGCATCGATGGCACTGGAGCTGGCTCTGTATCCCCAGGCCTGGCACCCTCAAGCACCTACAGCAAGAAGCTCTGAAGAACAGGGCTGGAGAAAGGACTGAAGTGCCGAGGGACCACCAGCGGCTTCTACCCGCACTACTTCCTGAGTACAGTTCAGTGAATGGAGGGCACTGTCAAAGTGGAGGGTAATCCAGGCACACAGGGTGCCAGCAGAATAAAATGCCATTGGAGCAGCCACACCTGCCTTCTCACTGGGCTTTGCCAATGCCATGCATTCCCCAAATGTTTGCATAGAATGCACCGAGCCTCACTATAATGCTCTGAGTTAGACTGTTATCGTCAGTGCTTTACAGATGGAAACTGAGGCTCAGTGGATTCAGCAACTTGCCCAAGGTCACCCAGCTGCTTATAGGCAGAACTGGGATTTGAACCCAACCTGTGTAAACTGTCACAAGTTTAGACTTCAGGGTATCAGGCAGGTAATGATAGGGTCTCTCTAGCTGCCCAGAAGAGGGCCACCCTGACTGCCCGCCCCCCCCCCCACCCCCCCGGCCAGATGCCTGCTGACAGATCCACTACTACTGTCATTGGCAGGAGCAGAGCTGGCAAGAGACACAGGATTCTCTAAAACTGTTGTCTCTCTGAAAAGCAAAACCCTCAGCTCTGAGAATTACTGTCCACTCAGTGAAAATCAACTAGAGTTTGAAACTCAATCTTCTGAAACTCAGTTTTCTCATGACATGGTCATATCTGAAACTTGACTATGATTATGTATATAAATCTGCTTTGTAATCTTGAAAGGGGTCTGGAAGCTAAGGTATCATTAGAACATAACAAAAAGAGTCACAGTGAATCCTAGGAGCTGAAGAGAATACTGGTCCCCAAGTGGCACAAGCACACAGATTCAGAGGAACTCTACATTCTCTCACAGAAAGGTCAGATTTCGCCTGGGATAACGAGAGAGGGAACTACATAACCAGACACTCTGAGAAGAAAGATCATGGGGAAACAAATAAACAGCCCCTATATGAAAGAAAAGCAGGTATCACCAAAAAAGGAAGTAAACGAAATGGAGGCAAGCAACCTGTCAGAGAAAGAATTCAGAGAAATGGTCATAAGGTGGATGAAAAGAATGGAAATTCGACAATATGTGTAAGAACCAAGAGGAAATGAAAAATAACATCGCTACTGTAAAGAACTAAATAGAAAGCATCACCAGTAGATGGGAAGAAGCAGAGGACCACATCAGTGAGCTAGAAGACAAGGTAAGAAAAAAATACCCAAGTAGAGCAAACTTCCAGGAAAAAAAAATTAAAAAGGAGGAGGAGGAGAGCCTAAGGGAACTTTGGGACAACGTGAATAAAAACAACATCCACATATAGGAATAGAAAGGAATAGCCTGTTTGAAGAAATAATGACAAAAAAAACTTCCCTCATATAGGGAAGAAAAAACCCACACAAATCCAAGAAGCTCTCAGAGTCCCAAACAAAATGAACCCCAAAAGACCAAAACCAAGGCAACATTATAATTAAATTGGCAAACACCAATGACAAAGTAAGAATTTTAAAAGCAGCCAGAGAGGATCGCCCATCAGACTAGTAACTGATTTCTCAACAGAAACACATCAGGCCAGAAGGGAATGGAATGAAATATACAAAGTCATGCAAAGGAAGGGTCTGAATCCAAGAATATTGTACCAGCAAGGCTGTCAATCAAAATTGAGGGTGAAATCAGGAGCTTCACAGACAAAAAAGGATAAGGGAGTTTATTACCACCAACCAGCAATACAAGAAATGCTAAAGCGTCTTCTGAAGTAAGGAAGGGAGGGAGGGAGGGAGGGAGGGAGGGAGGGAAAGTGAAGAAGGAACACAGGGGTAAAGAATAAAAATGGTGATAAATAAGTACCTATTAATAATAACTTTAAATAAAAATGGATTAAATGCCCCAATCCAAAGGCATAAGGGTAACGGATTGCATAAGAAAACATGACCCATATAGCTCCTATCTACAGGAAACCCACCTCAGAAAAAAAGATGCACACAGACTGACAGTGAAGGAATGGAAAAAAAGGTTTTTCAGGCAAATGGAAATGGAAAAAAGGTGGGGGAAGCAATACTTATACTTAACAAATTAGATCTCAAAGTGAAGGACATAAAAAGAGATAAGAAAGGCCACTTCATACTACTAAAGGGAGCAATCCAACAAGAAGAAATAACTCTGGTAAACATATACGCACCCAATACAGGAGCATCCAAATACATTAAAAAAAACTCCCGGAGGATATCAAGGGAGAGATCAACAGCAATACAATCATAGTAGGAGATTTTAATACCCCACTATCACCATTAGATAAATCCTCTAAACAAAAAATCAGCAAAGAAACACCAATCCTAAATGACTCATTAGACGAGATGGAATTAATTAACAACCTCAGTACATTTCACCCCAAAGCCACAGAATATACATTCTTCTCAAGTGCACATGGGTCATTTTCAAAGACAGACTATATATTGGGTCACAGGCAAAGTCTCTTCAAATTCAAGAAGATAAAAATCATATCAAGCATCTTCTTAGATCACAGTGGCATAAAATTGGAAATCAACTACAGTAAAAACAATCCAAAAAAATCAAACACATGTGCCAGAAACCAATCCTGTCTCACTAATAGAAAGATGTGGACAGGAAGTCTGCTCTGAAAGGTCAGAGCTAAAAAACGTTATTAACTGAAACACCTCTATTTGTTTTTTGTATATTTTTGTTATTGGAATTTCCTGCCTAAAGGCTATGGATGGATCCTATAGTCTTAATAAAAGGGATGGCCAGGCCAGAACACAGGGCAGTCCTTCCACTAGAGATGGGCTACCGCCTGGCCCCCATTTCCCAAATTCACACTTTTCTAAGTCTCTCTTCATTTGTGTGCGGCCTTCTCCAGAACCCGAACCCTGAACTGAAACTCTGACCCACACGGGACATGAAAAGGGTTCCTACATTTGGCGCCCGACTCTGTGAGTCTGGAGAAGATGATACTTTTCGCCTAAGAGCGCAGGAGGAAAGGTGCACCAAGAAAAAGCCCACGGACTGACTCCAGAGTCACGACCTGTAAGTAGGGTAGCAACATCTTTTTCAGCCAGGCTAATGGGGAAGAATTAGGTTATAAAGTAAACTTTATTACAGACTTTGGTTTGTATGCTTAAAGAATGTGGTTTCTTGTTCAAATTAAAATCTTAGTTTGTATTTGGAATCTAAAAACTGTAAGGAGAAGTGAAACTCCACTGCTGAAACCACCTCTTGGGTGTGGAGAAATTCAAAGGTCGCAGGAGAGGGCAAGGCTATCCACTCTCCTGCAATGAGATTGCTTAAGGTATTGTTTAAAAATTATAAAAGAACTCACATGGAAATGCAAATCTTGACCAAATTGGGTGTTAGTTATTACTTCAGAAAATGAAAAAGAAAGAAAAAATGTAAGACCTGTCTTTATGTTTTAAGCTTGAAAAGAAATTCGGCCAGATCTGCTGCTGATGCTTCCCCTGAAGTAAGCAGGATGTGGGGAAAGGGAGACACGTGGAGATCCAATATGGACGCTCACTTTCCCAGTGTGCTAAATTAAAATTTCCTTTCTCGCCATGAAAAAGCCTTAAAAATTTAGAAATGTGTCTGCATTTCTGTGTTCATGGGGAGAGATCTTAGCTGTAAGGCAGAATGCATGCATGGTCCGATTTCGGACATTTAGATTATTGTTAGCTGGAATCTCTCTGCAAAAACTACAGAAAATGAAAAACCAAAACTGGTTTTTCCTAAGAAAAATGACAATACCTACTTTAATTATTTAAATTAACTTTGAAAAATTAAAATTAAGGTTTTCAGCTAAATGAAAAGCCAATGTCTTTGTAAGCAACTTGATTAAGTATTCTAAGTTACTAAGACCTCCCACGGTCCCTCTGTGGGTGCAAATAATAAGCTAAGGGGATACTGTTTAAAAAAAAATAAGATTCTAGCTTAATAAAAAGGAGAAACTTGAAAACTTTGAAATCTCTTTCACTGGTATTTACAGGATAAACTGAGGATTGTTATTAAAATATTAAATCTAATCCGTACTAGTGGTCACCATAACCTTAAGAGAAATTGTTTCATGTGGCAAAATTTTTTAAATGAAACTCTCTGTAGCCTGAAAATTATTTTGGAAGGAAATAAAGAGAGGTTTCCTTCAAATGTCTTAAGGATTGTAACTGAAAACCAATGCATTAGGCCTCAGAAGGTGGAGATAAGAAAAGATTGTCTTAAAACTTTAAATGACTTTCAGAAATTATTAGGGGACATTAACTGGTTAAGACCTTATATGAAGATCTCTACAGGAGAAATGATAAACTTACTTAATTTACTTAGAGGTTACTCTAATCTTTCCTCTCCCCAACACTAACAAATGAAGCTAGGAATGAGTTGTTAAGAGTGGAGCAGGCAATTTCCTCAGCCCAAGTAGCATGGGTACAGCCCGAATTGCCTTTATTGGGACAAACTGACCCTATTGCAAATAGTCCCACTGGAGTCATCTCTCAAAATAGAAATTCTCCTGCCATTATTGAATGGGTCCACCTAGGGCATCAATCCTCTAAAACTGCGGTTACATATGTAGAACTAATGGCCCAATTAATATTTCAAATTAGAAAATATTGTAACAGCTTAGAGGGAAAGAGCCCCAATGTCTCTACCTCCCCGACACTGGAAAACAATTACAAATGTTGCTTCAGACTAATATAAATTGGCAAATTGGGTTAAGTGGATATTCAGGGGAACTTAGCTGTCACTTATTAAGAAATAAATTACTACAATGTTTATATATAACATCCATTATTATATCAAAAAACACTAGGCAGGACCTATTCCTGGAGTTTTGACTATTTTTACTGATGGATCATCTAATGGGAAAGCTGCCTATCCTATCTAATAAAAGAGTAATTTGCAGATTGACCATCACTCCAACACACAAGAGGGCTGGCCCCATGTGTCAAAGATCCTGCCCCCATGTGGACACAAGATGGCCACCACAAGATGGCCAGCAGGAGAGGGCCGTTGGGAGGTTCCAGGCCCTGCAAGGGAGGGAAGTTGTGGGTGATCAGGCCAGCAGGGGAGGGTAGTTGGGAGGGACCAGGCATGCAAGGGAGGGCAGTTGGGGGTGATCAAGCCTGCAGGGGAAGGCAGTTAGGGGTGACCAGGCTGGCAGAGGAGGGAAGTTGGGGGAAAACAGGCTGGCAGGCAAGCAGTTAGACATCAATTAGGCTGGCAGGGTAGTGGTTAACGGGTGATCAGGCTGGCAAGCAGAAGCAGTTAGAAGCAATCAGGGAGGCAGGCAGGTAAGCAGTTTGGAGCCAGCAGTCCTGGATTGTGAGAAGGATGTCCGACTGCCCGTTTAGGCCCAATCCTACTGGGTTCGGGCCTAAACGGGCAGTCGGACATCCCTCGAGGGGTCCCAGATTGGAGAGGGTGCAGGCTGGGCTAAGGAGCATTCCCTGCCCCCGTGCACGAATTTCGTGCACCGGGCCTCTGGTCATACAATAAATTCAGACCGAGTCATACTTCTGTACAAAGAATTGAACTAGAAACTATTAAGGATACATTGCCTTCCAAGAGCCTCTTAATATCGTCTGATTCCTTTTACACTGCAAACTTAGTGAATAGAATTGAAACTGCCCGATTGAAATGGCTTTGTGACCAAAGTTTATTTTTATTATTTAAGCAAGCTCAGCAGATTGTACAATGGAGATAATATCCTTTTTATATTACATCAGGGCTCATAGTGTCTTACCTGGTCCTTTAACAAAAGGAAATACACATGCTGATCAATTGGTTGCATTATTAAAAGAAGCCTTAGAATCTCATCAGCTTTTACATCAGCCTGCCAAAATACTGTCTAAACAATTCTCAATCACTCCACAACAGACAAAACAGATTATTAGGGAATGTCCCACTTGCATGTTACATCTATCTCAAGGGCGTAACACAGGAGTCAACCCTACAGGTTTGGTAAGAGATATATCTGGCAAATGGATATAACGCATTATACTTCCTTTGGATGCCTTGGAGCATTACATGTCTCTGTAGACACCTTTTCAAAAGTCCTATGGGCTACTGCATCTACAGGAGAAATGGCAAAAAAGGTTATTAATTATTGCCTAGCTTCTTTTGCCATCATTGGAATTCTAAAAATTATTAAAACTGATAATGGGCCTGCTTACACAAGCTGCCAATTCCAGGAATTTTGTAAAAGGTTGAAAATTCAGCACATTACAGGGATACCATATAATTCCCAAGGACAGTCCATTATTGAATGACAGCATCAGTGGCTAAATTCCCAACTTGAAAAACAAAAAGGGGGCTAGATAATGTAGAAATTACCTTTGGGTAGGCTGCACCAAGCCTTAATTACTTTAATTTTTTTGTGACGAAAATGGACCGACGCCTATGGAGATACAGTGGTGCCAGAATATAACAAAAGAAAATGGTCTAGTTAAATGGAAAGATCCCGAATCTGATTTATGGAAGGGACCCGACCCATTATTAATGTTTGGCAGAGGGTATGCTTTTATATTTCCAGAGAATTTTTCCAAACCAGTGTAGATTCCCACTAGAAATATTAAACTGCACCAGGGATCCAATAGAGAAACCAGCCAGAATAATGAGGACCTTGCACCTGGAGCCACCCAATGCAGCCGCAGACAATCAGCTACCTCAGCCACAGAAAGCAACGACTCCAAGCAATCCACTGAAGATGAGGAGCAGAAGGAGGACGAGCCGGACCACAAACAACCTGGAGATCACCCGGGCATGGTAAAGAAGATGGTACAGACGCCTGAGAACATCTTTCTGGCCATAAGAGCAGTAATCAGCTGTATGGTAATATTACCTTGGGTAAATGGGAAAGTATTTTGAACTTATGTTCCTGACCCTTCATGGGTAAGAACCCTTATGTGGGCTGATTCCTTGCCTAATGTAGTCACCAATATATCAAGCACTTTGGTTCATCCAGGAGCAACAGGAGTGGGGCAAGGAAGTATAATCACACAGATGTTGCCACCTCACTTCCCTTTTTGTATTGACACAAAATCAAACCACTTCTCCTCTATGTGTAAAATTAAAGAGAGGTTTCTAGCTTGTATGGACACCAAAGGAGGGAAGGCAAAAGCAAAAATACATCTACTATCACTACCTGCTCCTGGGAAAGGTGAAGAAAATGTAATTAGACCTTGTCTATATAAAAGGAAATTAACAGCCAGTTTCCATGGTCTAGAACAAAGAATATCCTTACATGATATTATTCTACAATGTCATTATAATTTTTGATATCTTACAACAGCATATTGTACAATTATTTCAAACAAACTTACAAACTAATTCTTTGAATGTTTGGCATCAATTTAAAAAGGACATGAAAGGATTTAATCCCTTCCACTGTGTGGAAAGCCCGTTAGGTAGGCACTTGAGCATTCTATATTGGCCCTTTTGCCAAGAAGGGACCCTCTTTTCACAATCCAATTACCCACAGCTGTCGCCTGAGTTTTCTGTTCAAGCTGAGGTTAAAGCCTTGTGGTGGCTGGCACCATGGATCTGTCCCTCACCCAATGGTGTGAGCTGGGCTATCCCTGGAGAAGAAATCTGGGTTCCCCAAAATATGTGATCAGTGCCGGGGCCCTGCCAGTGGCCAAGGTGGGATCCCATGGGCATGGAGGCCACAGGGCATAGGCTACCAAGGAGACAGAAATGAACCTCACATCACCCTGCTTGGCCCCTGAGGATGGCTGGTTAGCCAAAGATGGGTAAGATTCCTCGGGGGAGGAACAACCTAAAACAGGTACAGTCGCAGAGGGGCCATCAGGAGAGAACTTGGGGGCCAACAAAGATGGGGCATAGAACCTCACCCCCCAGAATTGCAGGGGTTTGAACACTCGCCCCTTCTGCGGGACGTCTCCTGCCTCATGGCTGCTTCACTTCCCACGCCCAGCTCAGATCGGAACCCAGGTAGTAGACAGAGACTTGGCCCAGCCCAGAGCAGGACCAAGGCAACAGACAGTGACTTGGCTAATAGCAGCTACTCTGTATCTAGCACCAGGAATGCTCAGGGCCTACTCAAGAATGCAAACAATCCTTTCTACTAATATTTACAGGGTAAACTAAAATTGTTGTTAGAGTATTAAATTTGACAGTAAAATAGTTTTCAGATTAATTTAAATTGGCTAAATGAAATAAGTGAATATTCAAGGAAATTTAACTGTACTGGACAAAAGTTGTTCCTCAAGTACTAACTAAAATTGCTATTGGTAGTTCATGCCATGGTAAAATTGTTTAACATGCGATGAACCTGTTTGTGCAAACAAAATAAATTTTTTTAAAGTTATCAAGATTGCATTATAAAATTTCCAAAAAGCCTCCATTAATTCAAAAAAAGGGGGGATAGCGGAGCAATATCATGTAAGAAAAAAATTATCCTGTAAGTAAATTAAAAATTTTTACTTTAGAAAATTAATTTTCATTTGTAATTCTAATAGCAAGACATCCCTGAAAAATACATGGTGTCCAAATAAGCCAAAGGAAAAATAGTTTGGGCAAAAATAAATAAGATCCCAACTCAAAAGATTCCTTTATTAACTTTTGGTCAAGAATATGTTTGTATATTTTCAAAAAACAACTCCAAGACCATGTGGATTTCTGCAACAGAGAGGAATTGTCAGGAATGTTCTAACCATGAAGACAAGAGGAGAAACAGTCCAGAGATGGAAGATGCTGACAACACTTTGCCATGCTAGCAGTCAGCAGCTGTGCATCACTGCAGGTTGCTCAGGACCAAACCAGAGAGATTCAGACCTGCATTGCCACCATTTTTCCACCATCCAGAACTGAAATATCATTGCTGACATGTACATATAAGGAACTGTTTGACAGTTAAATTGGAACTCAAAAGACTGTTAGACATTGAAATCGGGACTCAAAAACTGTTGGCCCAGAAAGAAACTTACTGCAGACTGATTCATTTGCCTCTCAGCATGGCCATTGTTGCTTGTCTCATTTTTTGTTCTTATCTGTTTATTTCTAGTCTGCAGATGCAAGATTTTTTAAAGAAAAGAGAGGGGGGAGATGCTGGAACCAATCCTGTCTCACTAATAGAAATATGTGGACAGGAAGTCTGGAAGGCTGGTAAACAACCTTAATTGCTCTGAAAGGTCAGAGCTAAAAAACATTATTAACTGAAACACCTCTATTTGTTTTTTGTATATTTCTGTTATTGGAATTTCCTGCCTAAAGGCTATGAGCAGATCCTATAGCCTTAATAAAAGGGATAACCAGGCCAGAACACAGGGCAGTCCTTCCACTAGAGATGGGCTACCGCCTAGCCCCCATTTAACAAATTCACACTTTTCTAAGTCTCTCTTCATTTGTGTGCGGCCTTCTCCAGAACCCGAACCCTGAACTGGAACTCTGAACCACGCGGGACGTGAAAGGGGTTTCTACACACATGGAGACTAAATAGCGTGCTATTAAATAATGACTGGGTAACCAGAAAAATCAAAGAAGAAATAAAAAAAACATCATGGCAACAAACAAAAATGAAAACACAACAATCCAAAATCTATGGGACACAATGAAAGCAATCTTGAGATGGAAGTTCATAGCTCTACAAGCCTACTGCAAAAAACAACAAACTATGGTAATAAATTACCTAACCCTGTAACTCAAAAGAGTTAGAAAGAGAGCAACAAGAAAAGCCCAGTGTAAGCAGAAGGAAGGAAATAATAAAGATCAGAGCAGAGATAAATGACATAGAGACCAAAAAAACAATACAAAAGATCAACAAAACCAAGAGCTGGTTCTTTGAAAAGATAAATAAGATTGATGAACCTTTCTAGCCAGGCTCACCAAGAAGCAAAGAGAGAAGACCCAAATAAACAAAATCAGAAATGAAAGAGGAGAAATAACAATAGACCCCACAGAAATACAAAGGATTGTTTTTAAAAAATACTTTGAACAACTCTGTTCCAACAAACTAGACAACCTGGAAGAAATGGACATATTCCTAGTAAAATACAACCTTCCAAAACTCAATCAGGAAGAATCTAAACATCTCAAGAGGCCAATAACTATGGAAGAAATTGAAGCAGTCATCAAAAAGCTTCCAGTAAACAAAAGCCTGGGGCCAGACGGCTTCACAGGGGAGTTTTACCAAACATTCAAGGAAGAACTAAAAATTATCCTCTTCAGACTACTCCAGAAAATTCAAGAGGAAGGAACACTTCCAAGCTCCTTCTAGGAAGCCAGCATCACCCTAATACCAAAACCAGATAAAGATGCACAATGAATGAGAATTATAGGCCAATATATCTCATGAACATAGATTCCAAAATCCACAACAAAATTTTAGCAAATCGAATCCAACAGCACATCAGAAAGATCATACACCATGACCAAGTAGGATTTATCCCAGGGATGCAATGATGGTACAATATCTGCAAATCAATAAATGTGATACATCACATAAACAAATTGAGAGATAAAAATCACATAGTCATATCAATTGATGCAGAAGAAGCATTTTACAAAATCCAACACCCTTTCTTGATAAAAACTCTTGGCAAGGTGGGAATAGAAGGATCATATCTCAATATAATAAAAGCCATATATCATATTCAATGGGCAAAAACTAAAACCATTTCCCCTAAGTACAGGAAGAAGACAGGGATGCCCACTCTCACCACTTCTGTTGGACATACTGCTGGAAGTGTTAGCCATTGCAATTAGACAAGAAGAAGAAATAAAAGGCATCCAAATCAAAAAAGAAGAAGTATAGCTGTCATTATTTGCAGATGACATAATCCTATCTAATAAAAGGTAATATGCAAATTGACCATACCTGCACTATACCCACAAGCCATACCCACCAGCCAATCAGGAGTGAGTATGCAAATTAACCCAACCAAGATGGCTGCAGCCACGGAGCGTGCAGGAGGCTTGGGTTTCCCCTGCAATGGAGGAAGCCAACCTTCCCACACACTATGGCTGCCCCTGGACTCCACTCAAGGTTACAAAGTTTCAGTTATAGACAATAAATAAATCCCAACAAAGATAGCCAAAGCCACGGAGCTGGAGAGAGCAGGAGGCTAGGGTTGCCCCAGCGATGGAGAAAGTCAAGCTTCCTGGCCTGCCTTGGTCTCTGCTCAAGGCTACAAAGTTTCAATTATAGAAGATAAATAAATCCCAACAAAAATGGCTGTGGCCACAGAGTGAGCAGGGGGCTTGGGTTTCCCCAGCAGTGGAAGAAGCCAAGCTTTTCACCCACCCTGGCCTGCCCTGGCCTCTAATCCAGACTATGAAGTTTCAATTATAGAAGATAAATAAATCCCAGATACCAGGACCTCTGCTTGGATAGCCAGGGGGATTGAGGGGTGGGAGGGGAAGGCATGGTCAGCCTGCAACCCACCACAGGACCCTTTCTCAGGCACTCCATGCCCCGAGGGAACCCCCACCCTGACCCAGGACACCCTTCAGGGCAAACCAGCCAGCCCCCACTCTCGCACCAGGCCTCTATCCTATCTAATAAAGAATAATTTGCAAATTGATTGTCTCTCCAACATACAACATGGCAGCCCCCATGTGGACACAAGATAGCCACCACAAGATGGCCAGCAGGGAAGGGCAGTTGGGAGGGACCAGGTCTGCAAGGAAGGGCAACTGTGGACAATCAGGTCAGAAGGAAAGGGCAGTTGAGGGAATCAAGTCTGCAGGGGAGGGCAGTTAGGGGTGACCAGTCCAGCAGAGGAAGAAAGTTGGGGGCAACCAGGCCTACAGGGAAGGGAAGCTGGGGGGAGGGGGAATCAGGCTGGCAGGGGAGTAATTAAGCATCAATCAGGCTAGCAGGCAGAAGCAGTTAGGGGCAATCAGGAAGGCAGGCAGGCAAGGAATTGGGAGTCCTGGATTGTGAGAGGGATGTCCGACTTCCTGTTTAGGCCCAATCAGACTGGGATCAGGCCTAAATGGGCAGTCGGACATCCCTCGAGGGGTCCCAGATTGTAGAGGGTGCAGGCTGGGCTAAGGGATACCCAGCCCCTCCCGGATATGAATTTCGTGCACCGGGCCTCTAGTATTGTACATAAAAAACCCAAAAGACTCCATCAAAGAACTATTAGACTTAATAAATAAATTCGGCAATGTAGCAGGATACAAAATTAACGCCAAGAAATCTATGGCATTTCTATACACCAATAGTATACTTAGAGAAAGAGAGACTAAAAAAGCAATACCATTTGCCATCGAACCAAAAAATTAAGATACCTAGGAATAAACTTAACTAAGGAGATTAAAGGCCTATACATGGAAAACTACAGGACACTGAAAAAAGAGATAGAGAATACATAACCAGATGGAAGAACATACCATGTTCACGACTGGGAGAATCAACATCATTAAAATGTCCATACTACCCAAAGCAATCTATAGATTCAATGCACTCCCCATTAAAATACCAACAGTATATTTCACAGACCTAGAAAGAACTCTACAAAAATTCATCTGGAATAAAAAAAAAAAAAAAGACCCCGAATAGCCACAGCAATCCTGAGAAAGAAGAACAAAGCAGATGGAATCTCAATATCAGATTTCAAGCTGTATTACAAAGCCATTTTTCTCAAAACTGCCTGGTAGTGGCACAAGAACAGACATATAGACCAATGGAACAGAATACAGAAGCCAGATATCAACCCAAACCACTATGCTCTATTAATATCTGACAAGGGAGGCATGAACATACAATGCAGTTGGAGAGATACATGCAAAAAAATGAAACTAGACCACCAACTTACACCATTCATAAAAATGAACTCAAAATGGATAAAGGACTGCCCTAACCGGTTTGGCTCAGTGGATAGAACGTTGGCCTGTGGACTGAAGGGTCCTAAGTTGGATTCCAGTCAAGGGCCTGTACCTTAGTTGTGGGCATATTCCCAGTAGGGGGTGTGAAGGAGGCAGCTGATCAATGTTTCTCTCTCATCGATGTTTCTAACTCTCAATCCCTCTCCCTTCCTCCCTGTAAAAAAATCAATAAAATATATTTGTTTTAAAAAATGGATAAAGGACATAAACATAAGATGGGAAATCATTAAAATACTAGAGGAATCCACAGGCAGAGAAATCTCAGACATATGACAAAGCAATTTCTTCACCAGATACGCTCCTAGGGCAATGGAAACTTAGGAGAAAATAAACAAATGGGACTACATCAAAATAAAAAGCTTTTGCACAGCAAAAGAAACCATCAACAAACCAACAGGAAAGCCATTGTATGGAAGAACATATTTGCAAATGTTATCACTGATAAAGGTTTAATCTCCAACAACTAGAGGGAACTTAGACAACTTAATAAGAAGATAATAAAAAAAAATGGGCAACGGACCTAAATCGAATCTTTTTGAAAGAAGACAGAAGGAAGGCCAAGAGACACATGAAAACCTGCTCAAAGTCACTAATCATCTGAGAGATGCAAATCAAAACGACAATGCAGTACCATCTCACACCTGTCAGAATGGCTTTCATCAACAAATCAACAAACAACAAGTGTTGGTGAGGATGCAGAGAAAAAGAAACCCTCGTGCACTGCTGGTGGGATTGCAGACTAGTGCAGCCACTGTGGAGAACAGTATGGAGTTTCCTCAAAAAACTAAAAATGGAGCTCCCATTTGACCCAGTGATCCCACATCTAGAAATACATTCCAAGAAACTAGAAACACGAATTAGAAAGGATATATGCACCCCGATGTTCATAGAAGCACAGTTCACCATTGCTAAGATTTGGAAATAGCCTAAATACCCATCAGCAGATGAGTGGGTTAGAAAACTATGGTACATATATACTGCTATATAAAAAGAAGGAATTCTTACCATTTGCAGCAGCATGGATGGACCTGGAGACCATTATGTTAAGTGAAATAAGCCAAGCAATGAAAGAAAAATACCACATGATCTCACTCATTTTATGGAAAATAAAGAACATTAAAACCCGACGAACAAAAAGATAGATACAGAGGCAATAAAGCACCGCAGACTGTCAAATTACAGCGGGAAGGCTGGGGAGTGTTGGGGAGGAGGGAAGGAGCTCAACCAAAGGACTTGTATGCATGCATATAAGGACACCAATGGACACAAGAAACTTGAGGATGAGATGAGGGTATGCAACAAGGGGTAGGGGAGGCTAGGGGAAGGTCAATGGGGAAAAATAAAAGGAGATAAGTCTACTACTATATGTAATACTTTAAACAATAGAAAAATAATGTAATAGGAAGTTTTCATAGGAACTTGTACAAAGTTTATAATTATGTTCCTAGCACATTAACCTACATCAAGATCTACTCATGGGTCACAGGAAACAAGCTACGGATGCAGCAATATCACGGCCAAGTGTCAAAAATATCAGAAAAGAAGCCAGGCAGGCCCAGGAGTATGCATGGCGCCAGTCCACTTACACTTATAAGGCTAGGAAATGCCCCTAATCTGGAAGGACAAGAAGTGGGTCATCGCTGCCCAGGGTTGAGTGCCCAGAGCCTGACAGCAAAGGAGCACAAGAAACCTGTTAGGTTGATGGGCACATATTGTGTCTGTGGTGCTGATTCCTGGTTTGTTCCTCTATCAAAACTGACTACCCTCTGAATAGGTTTATATAGCATGTAAATGAGACCTAGATAAAGCTGCAAAAGAACACAGGCCAAGGTATTTCCTTTTGAACCTACATCCTTTGGAACCGGGTCTACTGGATTTACAGTTGTAGCCCATGGCTGCCCGGAGACATAGCTCCAGCTGGGTATGTCCTCACTCCTCAGAGCCTCTCTCATTTTTTTTTTTTTTTAATCCTCATCCCCAAGGATAATTTTCCATTGATTTTTTTTTTTTTTTTTTTTTTTTTAGAGAACTCTTTCTAAAAGGGAGAGTTCAGAGAACTCTCTCTGAAAGGGAGGAGGAGAGACAGAGAGAGAGAAACATCAATTGATTGCCTCCTGCACACACCCTACCAGGGCTGGGGATTGAGGATGCAGAGGTTTCTCTGCAACCAAGGTAGGTGCCCTTGACTGGAATTAACCGATCACAGCTCAACTCATCTTTAAAACGAGGCTCTAATCGTGAGCTTTACATCACAGGATGGCTGTGCTAATCAAGAGGGATATTTAGTGAATGAGAGCAATTTTTCAACTGTAAAATAACACAAATGGGGAGTGCTATGGGAAGCTGGGTAGATTAGAGACTTCCTTGCTGTACCCACCAGTAAGATCCCCTTGGCACCTGTGGGCCATGGTATCTTCTACCCAACATACCTGGGAAAGCTGTTGTAGCCCCGCCCTGAATCCGCCACAATTCAGAAATCTGAGTTGACCAAGTATTCTCAGGGAATCCAACCAATGTCAATCATCAGGTAAGCTAGAGAAGGCCAAAGACACTGGACATTTTAATTCATGGGCTCTCTAAGTTCCTCTCAACTCCAGTACAGCCAGCTTTGAGCTCCTTTATATCTGGGCAGGGGCTGTAGCTAAGGCAGCTTCCTGTCCAGGGTAAAGTCGAAGGCACTTCTTCCAGCTCTCTCCAGTAGCTGTCGTCCTCCTGCTCTAAGCGTTGTCTGGATATTCTCAGCAGGAGAAACGACAAAGAACAGCACCTGGGACTCCTTGCTGAGGATCTCAACCACCCTCACACCCAATCCAACATAATATCATAATCATACTTCTTGTGTCCAGGTTATACTTTTAACTTCTCCAAGTCCTTTCCTGCCCTGATATCATTTGTCTTTACAAAGCCTTGTGAAGACAGGCATTGCGATGCCTGGTCAGGATATTAATAAAAAGGTGTTAAACAGAAGACTTAAAAGCATCTAGTAGTCAGACCGAAGCTGAACTGGAAAGTCATCTGACCTGGGGTCACAATATCCTTTTGCAAGATTATATCTCTCAGAGATTATATCTCTTAATCATTAGGAAACATGAAAAAGCCTTAGGCTACAGATAAAGTAAGCAGCCTCAAACACACACACACAAAAACAAAAAAACAACAACACACACACATACAAATAAAACAAAAGGCAGAGTTGTATCAACCACAACTCCACAAATGCACTGTGCAGTGACTCACTTCCACAGTGGGCCTCAAACTGCAGGAGAGAGCGGTAAGAGCCTCACTCCCCGGGCAGTGCGGAGGCAGCCAGGGGAGAGGACTGGCACAGGGCCATGCCCACAGCTCTCCCAGAGTTCCTGTGCAGCCATCCTCTTCCTCAGGCCTTTGCCTTTTCTTTCCACCAACCTCACTCCAGTCTTGACAAAGCTGGACCTTTATTTTTAGGACTTTTGGAACAGGACAGAACTATTGAACATAGATTTTTAAAAAGAAAGAAAAAGAGAGGGATAGGCTACCAGTATTTCGACTCCTTGAAAGTTTTCTTCCTGAGACCTCCCCAACACTTCACCTTCCACTTGCTTACACACACAGACACCACTCCTCACCCCTTCTCCACAGGCCGGGTTTCCCCCACCACAGTCTAGGTTGAGCTAAAAGGTCCTAAGGTGGGAGAGAAAGTCAGCACAGGTCCAAGGGGGTAGGAGCTGAAGAAAGCATAGCCCAGGCCCCCCTGCTTGTTCAGGACTTCCTCCCTGTTGCTCAGAAGAAGCAGGTATAGATCAACCCTGAGCCCCTCAGGAGGCCCAGGGGCCCAGAGGGCAAGTGACTTCTCCAAGACCACTCACACTGGTATGGGGCCTGGCTCCTGAGCTCTCTGACAGCACCCAGACCCGGGGCGAGGGGGCTCCCTGTGCGACACAACACTAGAGCCCTAGCGCGGTCAGCACTGGCTGCCACTGTGCTCTCTTTCAAGTGCCAAGTCCCAGACATCAGTGTCATCCCTCTTCCCTTCACTGCCAAGTCATGCTGATCCCAGGAAACCTCCCCTGCTCTCTCTTGCTTTCAATGTCATCCTGTTCCTTCCTCCAGGCCTAAGGCCTAAAAAGGAGGCTTCTCAGAAGCTAAGCCTGACACTCTTGCTGTCTTTCTTCTCAACTGTCCAAAATAAAGTTAACAGTCTGCTCTCTGAAATCTCAGGTGCCCAGAGAGTGGTCCCTTCTTACTGACCTGAGTCTTGTTAAGAAGGCTGACCACATCGGCCTTTCTAGGGGGAGTCGAAGAGATACCAACCTAGGTAGGGAGTGGAACTAGGTCAGGGATGCCACATGGAGGCGGGGAATTTGAAGGAGACAGAACACTCTCAGGTTTTCAGTAAAGAGAGGCAGTGATAGTAGCTATGACAGGTTGAATAATGCAGGAAGGCCCTAAATATATTCACAGGTGTCTTTTCACAGGGAAATCTGACCGACAGAAGAGAAGGTAATGTGACCATGGAGGCAGAAACCAGAGTGATGTGGCCACTAGCCAAAGAATGCCAGCAGCCCCCAGGAGCTGGAAGAGGCAAAGTATGGATTCTCCCTAAGAACCTACGGATGGGACACAGTCCTGCTGTCACCTTCATTTCAGCCTAGTGATGCTGATCTAGGGCCTTCCAGAACTATGAGAGAATAAATGTATGTTGTTTTCAGTCACCCAATTTGTGGTAGCTTGTTACAGAAGCCACAGAAACGGATGCAGAAGCTGACATTTAATGACTTCCCACTCTGAGCCAGGCCTTTCACTAATATTTATCCACATTCACTCATTCTATCCTGGCCCTGGCCATGAGGCACGCTGCCTGGGCCTGAATCCCTAATTCACTGCTCACTGTTGTGACACGGTATGTGACCTCAAAGCCCATATCCCAACTCATGTAATGGGCATATAGTTTCTTTCTCATTGGGTGGCTAAGATGACAAAATGAATAACAGGAACTAGACATAGGAAGTACTCAATGAATGCTAACTACTATGAGATCTCAGAGGGTGAGCAAGTAAAAATTAGACCATCGTCCTAATGTCAGGACAAGACTCCTGGCCCCAGTACAATAAAAAGACGTCCCTTTAAAGCCAGCTTGAATGGCAAACATGATGGTCTGAGTAGTTAAGTATTTCTTCCCTTGACTAAACAATTTAAGTGCTAACACTGGCCTCATTTCTTGAAGGGAAAATGTCTCTGCCGGTGCTGATTCTGCAGCATTGTCCAGCAGACTTCCAGCCCCTGCATCCCATTCCTGAGGACAGCTCACCGTATCCGTCATCCCACACGGCACTCTCCTGCAGAGCCCACGTCTTCTCCCTACATCTCAGGCACCAGGACCCAGGCCCAGTGCTTGGAGGCCAGTGGAAGAGAAACTTGGGTCCATTCCATGGCCTTCCCAGGAGGTGGGTGAAATGCAAATGAAGGGTCTGCTTTTATGTAGAGGTTACAGCCAGATTAGTAAAGAATAAACAAGGCCTACCAGAGGGCACCCTGAAGGGGAGGGCACCCTGAAGGAGGGGGCACCTTTCATGACCTCTGCCTTCCCGATACAGTTTGCCAACTCCCCGTTCAGGGGATGTAATTCTCAGAAGCAGCGCCGCCTCAGAGCTACAGGCACCCAGGGAGGAGGGCTCCTAGGCATGGTGGCACCCACAATCTGGGATGCCCAGCTCCAGAGACTCCCGCTCCTGCTCCTGTGAAGACCCAGCCTCTCATGGGCTGCAAGGCAGACACCTGCGCGCTCTGCCCCGGCCCGCCCAGCCCTCCGAGACGAGGACGGAGGAGGACCGCTCCCCTCCTTCCTCTGGGACACCAGTGTCTGCGCTGGCGCCAACCACTGACGAGAGGCGAGCACCCAGGTCCCCTCGGGAAACTGCTCCCCTCGTTCCTTCCTCCCCACCAGGGAACGCAGCCCCACCCTCGCCGGTCCTCCTACTCGGAGTTGGGGGACGGAACCGAGCGGCCTCGGAGCTTGAGTCGAGGCCGCAGGAGCGCCGGCCCCCAGCCAGCGGCGCCTTCCCTCCCCCGGCCTCCGGGCATCCCGGCCGCCCCCGCGCTTTGGTCCCAAAGGGCCTGACCCTCCTCGGACCCCGCATCTGGGAACCTCGAGGAGCCCGCGAGACGCAGGCTGAGACCGGCTGAGCCTCGCGGGCGGAGACGGGCGCTGGACAAGTACCAGGGACTCCCCTCGGTGCCCGCGCCCTCGGGCACCCCCTGCCAGCGCCCACCCGCCGCGCCCCGCCGACCCCCACGGGACCAGCGAGGCGGCGGGCGGGGCGGGAGGACCAGCTGCAGCCGCACTTACGCGCGCGCCCGCGGGAAGCCCATGGAGAGGAGCAGGTCCAGCGCGGATCCGTGCCTGACGGTGCCGGGCCGCTGCTGGCGGTTCCGGCGCGGGGCCACCTGGCCGTACAGCTCCTCCCTCGCGGCCATGCCGAGCGCCCGGCAGCGCTGGGCCCCACTGTGCGGCCCGCACTCGCCCGGGAGGCGCGAGCCCGACCGTCCGGAGGGCGGGGACCCGGACCGGGCCGGGGCGGGGCGTCCGGGGCCGAAGGCGCGCGGAAGGCGGTGGCGCTCCGGCCCTCCTGGGGCGGCCACTGGGGCCCGGACTGCCGCAGCGCTAGGCCGGGCGGCCGTCCGTCCGTCCGTCCTCGGCCTCCGGCGCCCCGCGCGCCGAGGCTGATGCGCCCCCCTCCCGCGGCCGGGAGTCGCGGTGAGTAATTTCTGAATGGACCCGAGCACCGCGCGTGGGCGCCCGGCCCCGCCCGCCGGCCCGCCCTCCCTTAAAGCTGCCGCGCGGGGCGCGGGAGGCGGCGCAGGCTGAGGGTCCGGGCTGCCGGGCCGGGGGCTCCCACCTGGGCTGGCTGCGCGCCCATAAGCTTGGGGAAGTCGCTCCCAGCGCCCCGACCTTCTCCGTGACCTGCTAGACACCAGATCAACCCTACTCAAATTTCATGTTTTTCTAGATGGGGTTAATAATAGAAATGGAGTGAACTGGTGGATGACTTAATGAACTAGAAGGCCAAGCCAGAGGCCAGATGAAAGGTTTTGTTTCCGAAAGACGCTGCAAACCACAGAGGATCATTACAGCCATTGAAGACCGATTCCACCAGCTGATGGACAATTGGTCACACTGAAAACCTGCCAAGCTCTCCAAGACTGAGATAGTGAGGTCAGCGTGGGGCCTAGGAGGGAAGAGGGCAGGAGGGGAGCACAGGACTGAAAAAGGATAAAGGAGGGGAAGGAGGAGGAGGGAGAGAAGAAGGAAGTGGGAAGGGAAAGGAGGGTGAGGGAGGAGGTACAGAGAAATCTGGAAGAGATATTCAAATGAATGGTATTCAAATTCCATTATGGAACAAGTCAAATAAAAGGATTCAAAAAGAGTGGCTCCTCCCTGGTCCCCAGTGAGGAGTCAGTACATTGCTTCACCAGTTGGACAAAAGTACTCCCACCTCCAACAGGTGGATTTCCCACCCTGGGCTCAGAGCTGTTAAGGTTCTTTTCTTTAGAGGTAACTTATTTTCCTCCGTCAGAAACAAGGGGTTCACTTGAAAAGGCACAGAGCAAACCCTACCTTCGTGATGGCGAACCTATGACAGGCGGTCAGCACGGACACAAGTAGCCATTTTAGATGACATGCTGCTGCAGGCAGAGAAGTATGGGGCCTCGTGCTGAGAAGGACGTTTCATCCTCCGCTGCTTCATGGCCAAGCACACTAGCCGAGGATGAAACATTTGCTGTAGTGTAGTGCAGACACTCTGTGCCGGAGGTCTGGAGGCCAAAACAACAGAACTCCGGCACAGAGCGTCTAGTTCTGGGACTTCTGGTTAGGCCATTAGGGGATCTTTGACCTCACTTCTGGAGCAGGCAGCAGCGAATGCCACAGGGGATACGTCTCTGGGGGCCCTCTCATCACCATCACCAGCAACCACATAACCACAGGAACCATCATCCAATCTACTGTTCTGGGGTGTTATGGATTTCTAATTGACCATCATTACTGAGATAAGTGAGGGGGAGGCTAGGAGAGGTGAGGGCCTGTGCTATGGGTGGCTGGAAATAGTGGCGGCCATCTTAATTTATATAAGGAACGCCATTTTGCAGCATAGTGCAGACTCTATTTCATCACTATTACTGTTGTGCATCCTTATTAACCCCTATTTCTGCTTATTAACCCTGCTCTTTCCTAAAAGACAGTTATATGTGCCATCTTGTGGTCAGTTAGGCTAGTTAACCCCTAATTGCCTACAGGGCTAACAGGCTATCTATAGTTCTACCTTCTGTCACTGCCCACCCCCCCATGAAGAACCAAAAAATAAAAAACCAAGGTTAAGTAAAGGAAGCGGTAGTAGCAGTAGCCGACCCTTTCAAGAGACATGGACCGAGATGTATGGCGTTATAGAAAAAAATGGCACATCATTTTGTGTTCTGTGTACTGAAACGGTAGTAAGCAGAATGTGGAATAGAAATAGACATTTTGAAACTAATAATTCCCAGCTCTAGAAAAAAAGTGAGGATGAAAGGTAGGAATACATTTCCAGGCAGCTACACCTTTATAAAAGCCAATCTAATTCCATCCTTAAATTTATTAAAGGCCCTACAAATTTAACATCTGCAAGTGTGAGCATTGCTCACGCCATAGCTCAGCATGGAAAAGCACTCAGTGAGGGAGAACTTACTAAATAAACTCTCCTACGATGTGCAGTAGTTCTATTTCATGATATGCAGAATAAAGATGCAATTATTAAGAGAATATCTGAGTAACCACTCAGTAGAAATATCATAAACAACCAAATAATGAGACTGAACATAAACGTACAACATCAATTAAAGAGAGACATAAGTAATTGTAAATATTTTTCAATCTCACTTGATGAAACTGCTAATGTCACATCACATGCTCAGTTGGCCATTATTGGTCGATATTCTGATGGTCTCACAATGAGATAAGAGTTGATAAAGTTAGTACCAGTGCCAACAAGTACATAAGGAAGCGAAATGTGTAAGGTTGTTATACAAACATTCCGTGACCTAAGCATTGGTATCTGTAAAGATGTGTCAGTGACGACAGATGGGGCACCAAACATGGTGGGGAAAAAAGTCGAATTTGTCAATTTGTTTATGGAAGATATTGGACATCCGATTGTGCCTTTTCATTGTATTATCCATCAGGAGATTTTATGTGCCAAGGCAGGACTCTGACTTAAATGACTTAATGTCAGTTGTTACAAAAATAGTTAATTTAATAGCTGCTCGCCCCCTTCACAAGTGATAATTTTCTGCACTTTTACTGGACGTTGATTCCACCTACAGTAGACTGCTAATGTACAATAATGTAAGATGGCTAAGCCGAGGCAAAGTTCTTGAGCGCTTTGTGGAGTGCTTTGAAGAAATTCAGGTATTTCTTGAGGATAGGGATCTGGGAAACTTTTTTTAGCTCAATGATGATAAGTGGGTCAACACCCTGATATTGTTTACAGATCTCTCTGTTCATATTAATGAACTGAACTTAAAGTTACAAGGTTTTGGCAAAAGTATTGACGTTATGTTTGGATACATAAAAGCTTTTGAAAGTAAACTTAAAATTTTCAAGCGAGATATAGAAACTAAAACTTATAAGTATTTTCCTCGAGTAACCAAGTATTTTGAGAAGGCCAGTGCAGCTGTACAAAATGAAATGGAACCTTTGCATATAAAGTACCAGCATGTTGCCGAGACCGGTTTGGCTCAGTAGATAGAGCGTCGGACTGCAGACTGAAGGGTCCCGGGTTCGATTCCGGCAAGGGCATGTACCTTGGCTGCGGGCACATCCCCAGTAGGGGGCATGCAAGAGGCAGCTAATGGATGTCTGTCATCAGTGTTTCTGACTTTCTATCCCTCTCCCTTCTGCTCTGTAAAAAATCAATAAAATATATTTTTTTTAAAAAGTACCAGCATGTTGAAAAAAAAAATAAGATAAATAAAAATTCTTTTTTATAGTGAATAGCACACAGTAAGCACTCAATAAATATTAGTTATTATTATCTTTTTATTAAATAGTTGTCATCATATTGTATGTACAATAAATAAAATTATTCTTTCTGAAAAATAAAAATAAAAATAAATTTAAAAAAATAAAGGACCAGCATGTTTTAGACTCATTACTTGACCAGTTTAGTGATAGATTTAATCAATCTAGAAGCCTAGGACAGACCATGAAATAATTAAGTATCCTGATATAATAGTCTACAGTAATTTGGAACTAAATGGTTTCCAATGAATGCAAATTGATGATTTGGAGATGCAACTTGCAGAATTTCAAGACAGCATCTGGGCTCAAGTATTTGTCTACTTGAGGTCAAAGCTTGAGAATCTAGAAAGGTGTCACTTGGAGAATCAAGAGGAGTGCCACTATGAACAGGAAATTTGGAGTGCCTGGAACAGATTACCAGACACTTTTAGCACCCTGAAAAATATAGCAATGGCTTTACTCACAATTTTTCCCTCTACGTACTTTGTGAGACCTTATTCACAGTGTTAAATAATATCAGAACCAACAAAAGAAACAGATTGACAGATGAAGTCAGTAGTGCTTGTTTGGGCTTGAAGTGTACAAAATACCAACCTTCAATTGAAGGTTTAGCCAATGAAATTCAGCAACAAAAAAGTTACTAATAGGCAGGTTAGTTAAACAATTCCCCCTCTCCCTCACTTATCTTAGTTCACGGCACCCCACACTAGTTAAATAACATCAAGACCAACAAAAGAAACCAACTGACAGATGATCAAAGAAGTCACTAAGCAGGTAAGTTACATAATTAGTTTTTGGTTTATTAAATATAGTTATATATTACAATTATACATTTTTGTTATTTAAACTATAAATACCGCAAAATTATGTTGTTGTTTTTCTCAAAGTGACACACCATCCTAGTTATGCTTGGTTTTTTGGCGAATTTTGACACACCAAGCTCAAAAAGTTGCCCATCACTTTCCTAGCTACTCCTCTTGGGTAATTTATTGGACTCCTGTATGTGTCAACCATTGTGCTAAACATAAATGACTCAACTCATAGAATTTTTACAAGAATCCAATAAAATGCATGTGATTATTATCTTAATTTTACAGATAATAAAGAAGCTCCATGACCAGAGCTTCTATCATCAGTGATGTGGTAGGCAAGTTGCTCCTGCCTTCTATAGCCCCATGCCCTCATCTGTACCAGTACACATTATAGTTCCTCACACACAATGGGTTCCTTAAAAAAGCCAGCTCCTTGCTCTTTATGGAGTGTGGGAGAGGGGTGGTGACCAGCATTCATGAGCAGCTTTTTCATTTTGCTTTAAAAGACATCTAAAAGTTTTACCAGGGAAAATGACAGTTTCATTCTCTTAGCCCAGAATTGGTTTTCTAAGGAATACCCAGAGGTATTTGAAAGTGGGGAGATAAGAACTACTGGTCCTTAAGTAACAATGTGCATACTTCCTGGGTGGGAGCCTTGGAGAGTGTTTTTCCCAGGCATGGAGCATAGGGCTGGACTGGGAATATAGTACCTAGTAGACATCACCCTGTTATGCCCAGATTTCATGATCCCCAAAGACCACCAGGGAGCCGCGTCTGATGCAAAAGCAAAAGAGCCTTTAATCAAGCCCAGGCTTGGCTCTCTGCCTCCACAATGCAGCGCAGGAAGCAAAAGAGGAAAAATACCCAAAAATATGCGATTTTATAGGGAGATGGGGCCAGACGCAAACCACTGAGTTGGCCGATTCCAATTGGTTGGGTGATGGCTGGGGCTAGTGACGCAAATAATCTCTAAGACACGTGACCTGTCCTGTCCTTTGCTCTTGATTGGAGCTCAAGCGCTCAGTCCTTCGCAATTGGCCAATTCAAAGGGAGGGGTTGGTCTTTGCAATTTCAAGATGGCAGCCCCCAGGTAAGTTTACATATCACACGGCCTACATGGTGGCTTCCAAGTCACACAGTCCAAAATGGCAGCTGTCTTTGCAGTCCCACTGTGCCCTTTCATTCCCCCCTTGTCTTGGAACTTACAGCTCAATCATGAGACAGACTGCATTTCTACCTCGCCTTCCGTTATTACTCCTGAATGGTCAGCATTCTTCCCCTAGTCCTCCTTGCTGCATGAATACAGAGGCAAGCCATGTCTATTGCCAGAAAAAAAGGGTTGCAAGGGGTGTGGGGACTCCTGGCAGTGTGGGTGACAGCGAACAAAGTCAACAGAGTTACCGACATCAGGTGGGTCGAATGTGTCGTAACTTGAGCTTGAGCGGGTTGTGGCTCCATTGTGTGATGAGATCCTCCCAGACTACAGAGGGATCAGCTGGGCAGATGTGAGTGTGGTGGACCCAGGTTGCGACGCCATCTACTTGAGAGCGGTGGGTGTAGTCAGCACTATGACTTAGGGGCCCTTCCAACACGGCTCAAGGGTCTCCTGGTGGTGCCTCTTGACAAAAACCCATCTCCCGGTCTGCACTGACGAGACGAGGGGTCAGGGCAGCCTCATCACGGAGGTGTGGCCAAATGTCCATGTGCACCCTCTGGAGCCGTCTTAAACAAATTCAGTATGACGATCTAAAACCCAGGGTGTAGTGAGAGGGCCTCACCCAGTAAAGGGCATACAGAAGGAGAGCCGCCCAGTACCCCCACCAGTCTCCCTGGTTAATTGGTTAAGGGTCTCTTTTAGAGTTCTATTCATTTTTTCTACCTGCCCTGAACTTTGGGGCCTATAAGCACAATGTAATTTCAAATCTGCCCCTATAGCCATGGCTACTGCCAGTGTTACCTGTGAAATAAAAGCTGGTCCGTTGTCTGACCCTATCATAGCAGGAAATCCATACCTGGGTAGGATGTTTTCTAGCAGTTTCTTGGCCACTGTCTGAGCTATTTCATGCTTGGTTGGGTATGCCTCTACCCATCTAGAAAAGGTGCCCTTCTCCTGCTGTACATTTCCTACCTTAGCCAAATTAAATTAATCTGAAAACTTGACTGCTATTTTACTGTCAAATTTAATACTCTAACAACAATCTTAGTTTACCCTGTAATTATTAATGGCAAGGATTGTTTTTGCATTCTTGAGTAGGCCCTGAGCATCCCTGGTAAGCTGCTGTTAGCCAAGTTTCTGTTTGTTGCCTCGATCCTGATCTGGGCTGGGCCAAATCTTTGTTACCTGGGTCCGATCTGAGCTGGGCGTGGGAAGTGAAGCAGCCATGGGGCAAGAGACCTCCCTCAGAAGAAGGTCTCCTGATGGCCCCTCTGTCACTGTGCCTGTCTTAGGTTGTTCCTCCACTAAGGAATCTTACCCGTCTTTGACTAACCAGCCATCCTTCAGGGCCAAGCAGGGTGATGTGGGGTTCATTTCTGTCTCCTTGGTAGCCTTCACTCCAATGGCCTCCACACCCAGTGCCTGCCTCGGGATCCCCTTCCCTGCTGGCAGGGCCCCGGCACTTGATGACATATCTTGGGGAACCCAGGTTTTTTCTCCAGGGAGGGCCCAGTTCACATCATTGGGCAAGAGACAGATCCATAGTACCAGCCACCACAAGGCATCAACCTCAGCATGTACAGAAAACTCAGGCAACAGCTGTGGGCTATTGGATTGTGAGAAGAGGGTCTCTTCTTGACAAAAGGGCCAACATAGAATGCTCATGTGCCTACCCAAGGGGCCTTTCACAAAGGTGGAAGGGATTCAATAGCCTCACCTTGCTCAACATAAGGTACAAGTAGTATCTGAGCAAACCTTTGCCCTGGTGTAATTTACATAACATGATTACACTCTAGCTTAGCTTTAATTTCTTCTTCATAATTTGAATCAATGACTCCAGACAAAACAATTAATCCTTTTAGAGTGATTCCACTCCTCCCTAAGATTAATCCTAAAGTTTCCCATAGCTCAGGTCCACAAAACTTGCTTGAAAAGTGCCTGATCCCACATTCTGACAAGCTCAAATCATACTATTTTTTCTCAGAGGCATCAGGCATTTCCTGCAATCAGCATTGGCATTTTCATTTAGCTGAAAACCTTAATTTTGCTCAGATTATTAAACAAGTTTTTATCATTTGGTTAACAAGCCCAGACTTCTGCTTGACTTTTTTAAAAGGCCATAAAATTTTCCTTCGCCTGGGGGAATTGAATGGCCAGTCTGGAGATATTCAAATGCAAATTATCACATTCTTTCTTTAAAATGGCTAAATGGCAGAAGCCTTCTACCTGTAAGCTGGGGGGAGGGGGCAACTACCTTCTTCCATTCCAAATTAGCTGGCTTCCTAGCAGCCATCCGAAGACCCCCCCATTAGAGTCTGGCGGTAGACTCAGAGCTTCTCCTTACCTTCTGCCATGTTGAAATCCCATTCAGGCCTAGTTAGAGGAAAAGAGGTGTAGGATTCGCATCCGCACTCGGAACTAGCTTCTGGGAAGGATCCTCTCCCCCTCCTCAGTGGTGAATAGGACCTGCAAAAGCTGCTGAAAAGAACAGAAATAAATGAGCTCGCCTGCTTTTCAGAGTGACAACGGAGGCAGACTCTCTCTCTGAGCAGGGCAGGCTTAACTCCTCCGCCTTCCGCTCTTGGAGAAGGACTGATACGGGGGGAGGAAAAATTAATTCTTCTCCTACAAAGCAAAAATAGGTCTACTGGCCCTTCCAGACCTCCGCACTGAGGTCATTGGGTCTTTCCCTAATCTCTTTGAAATGATCAATTATAATACTTAAAGGAGTAGTTAAGTCTGTCCCACAATGTCTGTCCAGTAAGTCCACAGAATAAAACAGAAAAACACAGACAAACAAGGGCCCACAAAACAAACAAACAAACAACAACAACAAAAAAACTGTCTTCCAACTCCATGGAAGCAAACCCGAAAGCTAGCTCAGATTTGTGAGGGGATTCCACATTCCTCCAGAGTGAGAAGATTCCACATCCCTCCAGACAGAGGATCGGAACGTCTTCCTAGTCCTCCGGCCCATGGTCCTCCAGTGCATCCACCTAGACCGCTTCAGGCACAACCAGACCAGAGACAAGGTCACACAGAACAGAACACACAAACACACAGACACCTCTCAGATTTGTGAGGAGATTCCACATCCTCCATGATGAGGGGATTCCATGTCCTTCCAGGGTGAGGGGATTCCACATCCCTCCAGACAGGAGGATTGGAACATCTTCTGAGTCCTCCACACAGGACAGAACACAAACAGACAAACACCTACCGCGGCCAGTCAGGCTCTCCTGGTCAGGGTGCCTCATGGGTCTTGGGAATCCCGGACGAGCCCCCAAATGTTATGCCCAGATTTCATGATCCCCAAAGACCACCAGGGAGCCGAGTCCAATGCAAAAGCAAGAGAGCCTTTATTCAAGCCCGGGCTTGGCTCTCTGCCTCCACAATGCAGCGCAGGAAGCAAAAGAGGAAAAATACCCCAAAACATGGCAATTTTATAGGGAGGTGGGGCCAGATGCAAACCACTGAGTTAGCCAATTTCAATTGGTTGGGTAATGGCTGAGGCTAGTGACGCAAATAATCCCTAACGCACATGATCTGTCCTGTCCTTTGCTCTTGATTGGAGCTAAAGCGCACAATCCTTCATGATTGGCCAATTCAAAGGGAGTGGTTGGTCTTTGCGATTTCAAGATGACAGCCCCCGGGTAAGTTTCACGTGGCCAACATGGTGGCTGCCAAGTCACACAGTCCAAAATGGCAGCTGTCTTCGCAGTCCCGCTCTGCCCTTTCAATCCTTGGGAATGAGTTCAGTAGAGGATGTTGGATCTTCCCCAATATTCTGAACTTCTTCCAAATGCCTGGGCTTAGAGTCAAGATCTGGAGCCTATTCAAGAGCTACTAGTGACTGTGGAAGTTCTTGTTAGCCATAAGCACTACACGAATCATAACTCAAATTTATTGAGAACTTACTATGTGCTAGTGCTGTTTTTAGGTTCTTAAAATAGAACTCACACTCTCAATAAGGCAATGAAGTAGGTGTTAACAGTTGTAGGGGTTGGGACGGGCACCAGGTGCCTGACAATGAGGTCATACCAAACCTAGATTCAGCATCCTCAGTTCTTGGGTTCTGGCTAGGAAAGAATTCAAAGCCAAGACTCTAACTAGAAGAGAACATTCATTTATGAAATTACAGAGGTAGAAGAAGTAATTCATAGAAGAGATGTGCTGAGGAAATGAGTTATGGAGACAAAGGCAGGATCCTAAGGGCTTGGAAGTGAGGAATCTAATAGTAACATGAAGGGGCATGAAGAGGTTTTGGCGGAGAAAGGGAAAGGTACAGTGTGCTCTGGGAGGGAGAGGGTCTGCCTCGAGTTTTGAAGGTGGGGATCTTAGGAGAATAGAAGACTCAGCAGCTTTCCAGGTATGTCCTTTCAGGGTTGCATTCTCTACTAATTGGTTGGCATCAGGGCAGGTCATCATTCAATGCAGCTGTTCCTGAGGTCAGCCATGAGGTCACTGGTCTGATTTTGCTGCTTTTCTGGACCTGGAGCTGAAATACAACTGAGGCCTAATTATCTCTAAGGAGGAAAGGTCAAGAGGTCTAAACCTAATGGCCAGTGATATCGACAGGAGGAAAGGCCACCCTGAGGGCAAGTTCCTACCCTTCAATGTTCTTTGCTAGGCACCTGGGCTTTCCACCCTGGTGACCTCCTGTACCTGATTCACTTTCTTGCACTGCTCATGTCTGTCTGACTGCCTACCACATCACTTCTGTAACTAGCTAGCTAATATTAATAATAGGAAAAGAACAAATGGGATGCCAGACATTTTAAGCATGGACATCTGGGTAGCTTCACCAGAAAACTGCAATATCACACTCCACAGGGAACTTCCAGTCCATTCCCTGCAAGGCACTGGGGGAAGGGACCCAACCAGGGGAGAAATGGATGCATGTGCAGTGAAGGTGAGGTGCTGTAGAAAAGCTGCTGTGTGTCAGTCTAGTCTGAGGAACAAAGATAATTGGCTGAGGGGGGGCTAGAGCACTGCAAGTTCAGAAAAACCTGAAGGATCCATTGGTTAAGCTCCTAGTTAAAAACCCCAAAGAATTCTTACTTTCTTGTTTCTCTTGCATGTTCCTGCTTCCTTGCACGTCCTTGCTCTGTGACCCAAGCTAGCCTACCATGTTGCCTTAGCACAGCATGGTCCATGGCCATGGGGAATCCACACTCAGTGGACTGTGGCAGGAAGCACAAGCCAAGTGAGGAAGATGCTGGGCTGGACATGCTTCAACATGGAATGGAAGCTTGGGCAATGGCTTTCATTCCAGCTCTGTTGAAGACAAGGTGGGCTTTTTTCATGGCAGTAGGAAAGGAGATAGGACCTTTCAAGGGAACTGCCTTAATGTTACCTCACCAATAAAGCTTTCCATGATACCTCATCCTCCTGTGGGAGCCTTGGGAAATCCTTTTTTCCGAGGCAAACCAAGAGCTCCACTTCTACCTGCAACAGGTAGGGATGGTAGGGCCATCCTTCCAGTAACATAGGTACAACCATATTATCACTGGCCACTTTACAAATATATTGAAGCAGACAGAGGTCAATTATCTTGTCCAATATCATATGTCGAGTAAGTGGTAGAACCAGGATTTGAACTCTTAAAGTTTGTCCAAACAGCCATTTACCACCATTGTTACGATGGTAAAGAGATACCAACCATTAAAATAATGTGATTGCCCATGCCAGTGTGGCTCAGTGGTTGAGCATCGACCTATAAACCAGGAGGTCACTGTTCGGATTCCCAGTCACATGCCCTCAGTGTAGGCTCTATCCCCAGTGTGGGGCGTGCAGGAGGTAGCTGATCAATGATGCCCGCTCATAATTGATGTTTCTATCTCTCTCTCCATCTCTCTCTCTGAAATCAATAAAAATATATTAAAAAAAAATAACATGGTCACCTTTTGACTCTTTTTATGCCCCTTGATACAAAATTGCTGGATCTCTGTTTCTTCAGAAAAACTGAATCAACTGTCTTTGTGTGAGGAAGAAGCTTTCCTCTATCCTCGAGTTTCTTTCCTAGTAACTGAGTAGACATGCAACTGATTCACAAGAGGAAATAAACAACGGGAAACCCCACAAGCATGAGAGAGAGTCAGGGTTCAAAGACAGAAAAGGAACATGGGTATCTAGAATATTCTGAACTAGGGGTGAGTAAGGTGCCTTGAGGGCTTCGATGAATCATTTCAGGACAATAAAAGAGCGGTAATTAGCAGTTTGCCCTTCCCAATGGATAATCTCTCTTATGGGCAAGACCCCTTATTCAAATTCATCTAGGTAGTTAAGATGAGCAGTAAGTTTCTCTTGAGTCTTTACTAGAGCTAAAATTGCCTTTAGCTCAAAGCAATCTGCTACCACAGAGGCACAACTTGGGGTGACTCTTTCTGAACCTCTACATCTTTCCCAGGCAAACTGAGAGGAAATGATGGATATAAAATATCTTTAGGTAATCTGAAGAAAGCACTATAGAATGCCAAACACCTTAGATGTAAACTGTTTTGTCTGGGGCACTTTTATAAACATTGCAGCCTGACTGGCTCGCTGTTCTGCAATTTAGTGCCAGCAGCCAGACTGTTGACGTTTTTGCAAGGGGTAGGGAGCTGGCAGTTAAGATGCACTGTGATTTAACTGTATTGACTTTTAAAAGCTAGGGAAAGCTTTAAAAATGTCCATATTGTGATTTTACAAAGAGAAGAGAGATGACTTTGCATCTGACAGGATCTCTGATGTGAGGCCACGGCCAGCATGGCCTGGGTCAAAGAGGAAGGGCTGATGTGCAAATTAATACACAAGACAAATTTGGAAATTATGGGGGAAGCCAGTTGTAAACTTTTTCAAGGGACCAAGTTCCACTGAATCTTGTTATGGACCAACCGAGAGTGACAACCACCAAGGAGCCAGATCGAAATTTTAAGAAGCCTTTTAATAACGAACTCGAGCCCGGGCCCACGTCTCCACTGTCACAGCAGTGAACAACTCGAGCCCCAAACCTCGGTAGCGAGTACTTTTCATCTCCAACGCAGGGAGATTTGGCAATTTATGGTTGGCCGGTTTCACACAAAGAAAGGTAGCGTAAGGTCAGTTACAGTACAGGGAAGCGGGAAATTTCAAATTTTCTTCCCAGGCTGGTGGGCCCTGTTGACCCGGTATCTGGCTGTTCGGTGTTCCGGCAGCAGGATGTCCTCAGGCAAGGGAGGGTTGAGTAAATGTCACAAACAGCTAGAGGGGGTTTCGGTGGTGGTGTCTGGTCTGAGCATGACGAACCATGTCCTTCTCTTCTATCCTCCTCCCCCTCTGAGTCTGGCTATCACATTCCCTACTGGTCTTATCGGGGAATCAAATCCTTGATTCCTGCTGTCCCCCCTCATCATCCGAGTTTATGGGTTGGTCTTTGTGATTTTAAGATGGCAGCCCCCAGGTAAGTTTCACGCGGCCAACATGGTGGCTACCAAGTCACACAGTCCAAAATGGTCTTTGCAGTCCTGTCCTGCCTTTACATTCCCCTCTTGTCTTGGAACTTACAGCTCAATCATGAGCCGGGCTGCATTTCTACCTCGCCTTCCGTTTTACTCCCGAATGGTCAACATAAAAATATTCCTCCCCAGAGCTGCACACAGGCCTCCTTGCTGCATGAATACAGAGGCAGGCCATGACTATTGCCAGGAAAAAGTGTGGACTCCTGGCAGTGTTGGTGACAGCAAACAGTCAACAAAGTTACCGACATTAGGTGGGTCAAATGCGCCGTAAGTTGAGTTTGAGCGGGTGGTGGCTCCATTTTGTAATGAAGTCCTTCCAGACTGCAGAGGGGTCAGCTGGGCAGATGTGAGTGTAGCGGACCCAGGTTGTGATGCTGTCTACCTTGAGAGCAGTGGGTGTAGTCAGCACCAAGATGTAGGGGCCCTTCCAACACGGCTTAAGGGTCTCCCAGGGTGCCTCTTAACAAAAACCCAGTTCTCCTCCCAGTCTGCATTGACGAGGAGAGGGGTTGGGCCAGCTTCGTCATGGAGGCATGGCCAAATGTCCTTGTGCGTCCTCTGGAGCCTTCTTAAGAGACAAATTCAGTAATATGATTTAAAAGCCATGGTGTAGGGAGAGTTCCTTATCCTGTAAGGGGCATATGAAAGGAGAGCTACCCAGTCCCCACCAGTCTCCATGGTTAATTTGGTAAGGGTCTTTTTAGAGTTTTACTTATTCTCTCTACATGTCCTGAACTTTGGGACCTATAAGCACAACGCAATTTCTAATCTGCTCCTATAGCCTTGGCTACTGCCTGTGTTAACTGTGAAATAAAAGCTGGCCCGTTGTCTGACCCTAACATAGCAAGAAATCCATACCTGGGTAGGATGTCTTCTAGCAGCTTCTTGGCCACCGCCTGAGCTGTTTTATGCTTGGTTGGGCACGTCTCTACCCACCCAGAAAAGGTGTCCTTCTCCCGCTGTACATTTCCTACCTTAGCTAAATTAAATTAATCTGAAAACTTGACTGCTATTTTACTGTCAAATTTAATACTCTAACAACAATCTTAGTTTACCCTATAATTATTAATGGCAAGGATTGTTTTGCATTCTTGAGTAGGCCCTGAGCATCCTTGGTGCTAGCTGTTGTTAGCCAAGTTTCTGTTTGTTGCCTTGGTTCTGATCTGGGCTGGTCCAAGTCTTTGTCTGTTACCTGGGTCCGATCTGAGCTAGGTGTGGGAAGTGAAGTAGCCATGGGGCAGGAGACCTCCCTCAGAAGTGGCGAGTGTTCAAGCCCCTGCAATGCTGGGGGGGGGAGGGGTGAAGTTCTATGTCCCACCTCTGTTGGCCCCCATGTTCTCTCCTGATGGCCCCTCTGGGACTGTGCCTGTCTTAGGTTGTCCCTCCCATGAGGAATCTTACCCGTCTCTGGCTAACCAGCCATCCTCCGGGGTCAAGCAGGATGATGTGAGGTTCAGTTCTGTCTCCTTGGTAGCCTATGCCCATGTGGCCTCCACGCCCAGTACCTGCCTTGGGATCCCCTCGCCTGCCGGCGGGTCCCCGGCACATGATCATATATTTTGGGGAACTCAGTTTTCCTCTCCAGGGAGGGCCCACCTCACACCATTGGGCCACAGACAGATCTATGGTACCAGCTATCACGAGGCTTCAACCTCAGCATGTACAGAAAACTCAGGCACCAGCTATGGGCAATTGGATTGTGAAGGAGGATCCCTTCTTGGCAAAAGGGCCAACATAGAATGCTCGTTGCCTATCCAAGGAGGCCTTTCATGCAGTGGAAGGGATTAAATATTTTCACGTCCCTTTTAAATTGTTGCCAATCATTCAAAGATTTAGTTTCTATTCTTTGCTTTAAGCCATGGCAATTCAATTTCAAACTGGCTGTCAATTTTTTTTTTTGTATAGACAAGGTCTAATTACCTGTTTCTGCACCTCTCCTAGGAGCAAGTAGTGATAGTAGACATGTTTTAACTTTTGTCTACCCTCCTTTGGTGTCCATGCAAGCCAGAAGCCTTTCTTTAATTTTGCACACAAAGGAGTAGTGGTCTGGATTTGTGTCAATACAAAAGGGAAGCTGGGTGGTGACACCTATGTAATTATACTTTCTTGCTCCACACCTGTTGCTCCTGGATGAACCAAGGTGTTTGGTATAAGGTGATCAACCCACATAAGGGTTCTTACCCATGAAGGGTCAGGAATATAAGTCCAAAAATACTTCCCTATTTGCCCCAGGTAATATCACCTAATATTACTATACAGCTGATTACAGCTAGCCTGGCAAGAAAGACGTTCTTAGGCATTCTTGGGGTTCTGGTTTTCTCACAAATTTACTCAGCCTTCTGTACCAGCCTTCTTTACTATGCTCTAAGGACTGTTTGCAATAGGGATCATTTGCCCTAATAAAGGTAATTCGGGCCATACTCGTCCTACTTGGGCTGAGGAAACTGCCTCCTCAATTCTTAGCAACTCATCCCTAGCTCCACCTGTTAATGTTCGGAGAGGAAAGATCAGAGTCACCTCTAAGTGAATTAAATAAAGTTATCATTTCTCCCCCAGATCTTCAGATAAGGTCTCAGCCAATTAATGTCCCCTAATAATTTCTGAAAGTCATTTAAAGTTTCTAAGACAATCTTATCTCCACCTTCTGAGGCCTAACGCATTGGTATGCAATTATGGTTCCTAGATATTGGAAAGGCATTTTTTTCTGTACCTTTCCTGGAGCAATTCTTAAGCCCCATTTAGGGAACTTCTCTTCTAATTGGGAACACGTGGCCAAAGACTCCTCTTCCCGTGGGCTTCCTTTGGCTAGGATGGGCTCCTTAATTCCCTGATCATTATTTCCTGAGCCTTCACCAGACTGATATCCCATTCAGGCCAGGCTAGAGGAAAAAAAAGTTTAAGATTCCTGGAACTAGCCTCCTGGGATCGGTCCCCATTCTCTGTCCCAGCCCTGGTGTGGGGTGGACTGAGAGAGTTGTTTGGGGACAGAGGTCTGGAGAGATCTTCAGTTGAGCTGAGGAGATGGTCCTGGTCAGGGGGTGGTCCTGAAAGGGCGACCGTCCTGAGCGCCCTTGGGCCAACAGGATTGTCTGTCTCTTTCCCAATTTTCCCTTCCAGGACAGGCAACCTTTTAACCACCGAGGCTTGTCAGTGACAGTGTCAATCCAGACATCAATTTAAGGAATTTGGTCCGGGCGGCCCGGATTGCCATGAACAGCACGGCGGACCTCACAAGCAACATTTAGGTCCAACGTCCCGGTGGAGGGCCACCCAATCCTGAATGTGGGCCACTCCAATTCATAAAATTTCTGTAAAGCAAAATCATCAACCCAAGCTCCATAGTCATGCGCGCGCGTGCTTCCGAAATTCCTGAAAATTCTTAAGGAAACACTGTAATGGCGTGGAGGGTACAGACGGACCCTGGCCCATTCTGACTGTTACAGCACAGGAATAAAACAGCGACAAAATGAAAACAAAACACAGAACATAAACCTGACAGAAAATACACAGAACCTGACCGCTGCTGCGGACCCCACACCGGGGTCCCACAGTCTAGAAGAACCTGCTGAAACCCCACAAAGGAGTTCCCGCAGTCCAGAAGACCCCTGGCACCGTCGCGTCAGGGGTCCAGCCCTGGAAGTACGCGGCGTCCCGCCTTCCTTTTTGGGCTCTCTGAGGAACGTTCCAAACCAGACAGAAACAGATTTCTTACCTCCTAAGAGGTCCTGACGGCTTCGGCTTCAATAAAAAGATTGTCAATCGGAATTTTTCGAAGTCCCCTCTTTTGTTCCCTTGGAACCCGGGACGAAACTCAGAGGGGTCTCGGAGGGGTGTCCATCCACCGGCTGTAGTGCTGGAGTGAATCTCACCGGGGCCTCCAAATGTTATGGACCAACGGAGAGTGACAACCACCAAGGAGCCAGATCGAAATTTTAAGAAGCCTTTTAATAACGAACTCGAGCCCGGGCCCACGTCTCCACTGTCACAGCAGTGAGCAATGCGAGCCCCAAACCTCGGTAGCGAGCACTTTTTATCTCCAACGCAGGGAGATTTGGCAATTTGTGGTTGGCCGGTTTCACACAGAGAAAGGTAGCGTAAGGTCAGTTACAGTACAGGGAAGCGGGAAATTTCAAATTTTCTTCCCAGGCTGGTGGGCCCTGTTGACCCGGTATCTGGCTGTTCGGTGTTCCGGCAGCAGGATGTCCTCAGGCAAGGGAGGGTTGAGTAACTGTCACAAACAGCTAGAGGGGGTTTCGGTGGTGGTGTCTGGTCTGAGCATGACGAACCATGTCCTTCTCTTCTATCTTCCTCCCCCTATGAGTTTGGCTATCACAAATCTCTGCCTTTTATTTACTAGAATACATAATTGCCTTTTAGGAATGCAAACAGACATATCAAAGGTGATGTTTAGTAAACAGTAAAGAAATTATCAGGTTGGGGAGGGGGTGCCTTGCACTATTGAGTCAGCAGCAGGTAATAAAATGCAGATATTCAATCCTGTGAATATCAAAGCCCCATTCAGCTTTCTAGACCAGACTTCTCACATTTATATTAATTACTGTTGATCTTGGCTTCCTATAAACTCTGACAGCAGAGGGAGGATGGGGCAGCAGCGGCCCTGCTGAGGGAGACATTGGCAAGTAGCTTAAAGCTGCTTCCTCAGAAGAGAAGACAAGTTATCATGTACCCCTGAACTGATAGTGAAGTCAGAGCCACAGCCTCTTTTCATTCCTGTGACCACTGTTTAACTCTGCCCCCACTGGCCCCAGCCACCTTCTTGTTCTGTTAGCCCTTCTGAAAATGGGCACATGGAAGCCCAAGATGGGCCCAGTTAACTAAACTGATAATTTCTGAGGTGTGTCCTATGTCTTTTCCTTCTCTCTGCCCTAGAGAAAAGTTCCAATGACTGCATTAAGAATAGGCTGCAGACAGGAGAACCCAGATGGTGGCATAGGTAAATGCCTGTACTCACCACCTCCATCAAATACATCAAAATTACAACTAAAATACAGAACAACCAACATCCAGAACTACCTGAAAGCTGGCTGAATGGAAGTCCTACAACTAGAAAAGTATAGAAGAAGGAATACTGAGACTGGTAGGAGGGGCGGATGCACAGACCATGCTAGTCCGACCCCACACTGTGCTGTTTTTTAATCAGGAGGTAGGTTGTCACTGCTGGGGCAGCCCATGAAGACCAAGGGGTTCCAGCCCCACATCATACTGAAGTACGGAAACAATTGTCTTAGGGAGACACTGCAGTATTAATCTTAACTTAACCTGCTATTTGGCTTCTGTACCCATTTGCTTGCTTACTAAAATAATAGAAGAGGTATTTTGATTTTCTGAACTTATGTATTATTGAATGTTCCCTTGCTGGTGGTTCGAATATCCCAGTGATTGTGATCTCACTGGTCATCGAAGCACATTCCTCTGGGAACCAGGACAGACAATTATCCCAATTGTCTGAGTAGCTACAGATAACTGAGTTTTAGTTGACTCAGTGGTCCTGGAGTCAGGAGAGCACAATTATCCTAAATTGCCTCAAGCAGCTACTGAGAGTGCATTCCTGTTGACTCAGTGATCCCAAAATCTGAACAGCACAATTATTCTAAACTAGTGGCCTGGTGCACAAAATTCGTGCACATTAAAAGGGTATTAATTAGAGGATATATTTTAATAGTGCTATTTGCCCTTTCTCTACAATAAAAGTGTGAGAGATAAAAGGTAATGAGTACAATGTATATGAAAATAATACATAATTTCATTAATAAATAAATAATAACAAAATGATATAACAACAATACGAATCCACAATAAACTGTTGAGTTAATTTTCCTGCATTTAAAATAGGATTGAACGTGGCCCTCACAGAGAGATGAAATCCATAATACTGCATTTGGGTGACTTGTGTTCTTACATTTTGTCTAGTGTTATTGTTGAGTACACTGCTGTCTCTGAGTCTTAATGCAGTATCTGTTCCCCAACCTTTTTCACCATGTGGAAAAAGAATAGGATATGTCATTGCAACTAATGTAGGAAACAGGATACTGATTCGTTTCACTTTAGTGCCATTTGGATTATTGGGAGCTGGTTTACAATGAATGAGCAAGTCCCTTTCAAAAGGAGGTTCTCCATCTTCGTTTGTGAATATGACAGCAACCTCGGTTACACGGGGAGAATTATATCTATCTGGGTCACTGTTACGATCATACTTAATTGCCATAGTTACTTCCGTGGGAGCTATATCTTTTGCTGCTGCTTCAGATTGGGCTTCCTTTTCTACCTCATGTAGCATCTTGTATGGATTTTGTTAATTCATTTATTTCATGCATGAGGTTGTTGATGTTGATCATGAGTCTTTCTGAGCAGGCCTGGTTTGCTGGGATTGCTAATCTTTTACGTGGAGCTTTGGCTGTATCCAAAATATAGAGATGAACAAACTTCCGAGAAACACCATCAGAAGGATGTAAAGTTCCAGTACAATGATAAACTTGTCCATGTATTCTAAAACAGTATGGCCCATCCCCTGATGGCGATGCAACATTTGCACCCATGGAAGCAAAAGCAAAAGAACTATTTATAAATCAAATTTTTCCCATGAAATTTTTACTGCCAGAATCTTCATTTGCCATTAATCTTTTTAAATATGGTGGGTAATCTGGAAAAATGTATATCATTTGGACAGACTTCCCTTTGCTACAACATCGAGTAAATTTCCCATCAGATGATTTTTCATCAGAGAAATTTAGTGATAACAACATTCACATCTAACAGTCATTTCATCACAACTATGTTTGAGAATTGCATCCTCTTGTATTCCCTTTTTGCTGAGAAGGCAGTTCCTACCACTATTGGTAGTACTTGTTGATGACTGTTCTTTAGACATATTCTGTCTTCACCACTGCCTTCTTTCAACTTCAAAGGCACGTTGTTCTTTAGACATTTCCTGTTGAAAATGCCGGTGTTTTTCGGCTTCAGAGCTATGTTTTTCCAATAACTGCTCTTCAGATACATTCTGTCACAGGCATCGCCTTCTTTCAAGATCAGATGCACGTTGGTCTTCAGACATTTTCTGTCGGTAACATCGGCACCTTTCTGCTGGGGCCTGGCGCCCACGCCTCTCGACTCTGCCCCTTGCTCTGATTGGCTGGTAGCATAGCCAAGGTACGGTCACATTTGCATGTTACTCTTTTATTAGACAGAACTGCCTGATCAGGTGGTCCCATATAATGTGTTTCTATTGATTTTTTAGATATTAACTTGCTCAATTTCTGCTTCTGTAAAAAAAAAAAATGCTTTTTCGCGAAGTAGGTTCCTTGTTCCAGACCCAAAGATGTAATCAATACTTTTGTGAAATTCTGCCAATATAAGCCAGATGTGTTGAGTTATTTGGGGCTGCAAGATTTGAAGAGCATTAGCCACTCTTATGCCGACAGCTTTTTTTTTTTTTTAAATAAAATGACTCCATAATTCGACTTTGTTTTTAAGGCATCATCTGTAAGATGGGGGTACATCACAACAATACCCCCATCCTAGGCTCCCAGAGCAGGGAGAGATGTCCCCATAACTACCAGCTGTAAATCCAGTACAGTCTGGAGCTCAGAGACACAGATGATGCTGGAGACCCAGTTGTTCCTTTTAAAGGTCCAGCATAAAATCTGAACTTACATGGTCCAGCTTCCTCTGAGCTACAGCACAGGGCGAGACTCTGGGGGACGCAGAAACATATGTGAAGGGACTGAGTTGTCTGCCATCAGGGCAAGAACTCAGGAGCAGTTTTCTCCCAGACAGAGTTGTTCACAGCGGTCATTGTTCCTGTGCTGGAACCTCCCCAGTTGGAGGACTGACTGGCAGTCATTTTTGTTTGCTCTGCCCTGGTGATTTCCTGAGACCCCACCCCATCCAATTTGCAGCCCCATACAACCTGTGCAGTGGCTTTTGCATATGAATGGCCTGCCCTTGTTCAGGCTTCAGACTTTGCTAAAATCTCTCAAACAAGCTGCAGCTGGTGACAGTGTCCCCCAAACCTATCAATAAAAGGCACAAGGCCCATCACTAGCAGCAACCTGCCTTGCTTCGTAGCCAGTCTCACCTGGGCACTTCCAAAACTGATACACATAGGAGGAATTTACAGATCTCTCTGTAGCTCCTTCCTTATGGTTCCCGGGCAGTGGTTGACTCTGCACCTCCCTGGAGACCCAAGAGCCAGTGCACTCAGTGAACAGCATCAAACCATAGCAGATTACAATTCTATGCATCCACACACCCAAGAGGCAGACTCAGTAAGCACCAAAGCCCCACTGAAACAAGTCTTGCTCCATAGGAGTGTCTCCTTCACAGCAGCTACCCCAATGTAGACACAGCTGGTCCTCACAGCCTATTGGACTGGAGGTGAATTTCTCCCAGTTACACCAACAGCATTCAAGTCTCAACTACAACAAGATTGTGCTCATAGCCCATAAAGGAGTGCACCTGGAGTGCCCAACTTAGATGATAGGGGAGGCTAAGCCAATGAACCCTATAGGACACCTACTACACAAGACCACTCTACAACTCCATGAAACACAGCAGCTCTACCCAAGCAGGGAAGAAGCCACAAACAGTGAGTGGCTAGATAATTATGTGTTCAGAGATTGTAATAATCTGGCCACTCAGTGTATATGGGTCATGTTTTCATATCCATTCAGCCCCTTGATGTCTTTTGATTGGATCATTAAATCCATTTACATTTATGGATATTATTGATAGGTACTTGTTTGTTGCCATTTTTATTCTTTGTTGTTATGTTCCTTTTTTCCTTTCTATTTCTTCTTTTTACAACAGACACTTTAGCATTTCTTGCATTGCTGGCTTAGTATTAGCCCTTTTTTGTCTGTGAAGGTTCTGATTTCCCCTTCGATTTTGAATGACAGCCTTGCTGGATAGAGTATTTTTGCATTCAGTCTCTTGCTTTGCAATGCTTTGTATACTTCACTCCATTCCCTTCTGGCCTGATGTGTTTCTGCTGAAAAATCATTTGATAATCTAATGGGAGATCTATTGTACATAACTTTTTGTCTCTCTCTCACAACCCTTAAGATTCTCTATATTTTTCCCCTAGCTAGTTTGGCTCAGTATATAGAGTGTCTGCCTGTGGACTGAAGGGTTCTTGTTTCAATTATAGTCAAAGGCATACTCCTGGGTCATAGTATTTATCTCCAGTGGGGGGTGTGCAGGAGACAGCCAATCAATGACTCATTCTCATCAATGATGTTTCTGTCTCTCTCTCCCTCTCCCCTCCTCTCTGAAATCAATTATTTAAAAAGAAGATTCTCTTTTTCATTAACATTTGTTATTATAATTACAACATGTCTTGCTGAGGGTCTCTTTGGGTTCATCTTTTTTTGAACTCTCTGTGCTTCTGTGAATTTTTTCTTTCCCAAATCAGGGAAGTTATCTGTCATTATTTCTTCAAATAGGTTTTCTAATCATTGCTCCTCTCATTTTTATTCTGGCACCCCTATCTACACTAGTAAAAGAGAAACATGAAAATTGGTCATCACTACACCCACCAGCCAATCAGGAGCAAGCATGCAAGTTAACCCAACAAAGATGGTTAATTTGAATACACGGGTGTGGAACAAAGACTGAAGACAGAGTAGAAGGAAGCTAAGCACTGCAGAAGGGAGTGAAGCTGTGGAAAAGGAACAAGGTAGCGAAGGCAGAGGTAGGAGGGAGCGAGGCAGTGGAGGCAGAGATGGGAGGGATTGAGGCAATGGAAACAAAGATGGGAGGGAGTGAGGCAGTGTAGAAGAGAGCGAAGCCCACTGAGGCAGGAATAGGCCTGAGGAATCCCTATTCTTACAGGAATCTTCCTGCAATGGGCCTCTAGTTATATATACATTACTTCATTTCATGTTGTCCTAAAGCTCTCTTAGGCTCTCCTGCTTTCTAGTTTTTTTCTTCAATAGCTTTTCAGATTGGGTGTGTTTTTCTGCCTTATCTTCTAATTCACTAATTTGGTCATCTGCTTGTTCTAGTCTACTACTGAAATTTTCTATAAAGTTTCTTATTGTAGTTATATAATTTTTATTTGCTCTTGAATATTACATAAATTGTTCATTTTCTCATCCATTTGGTTTATGAACTGTATGACAATTACTCTGAATTCTTTTTCTGACATATTGCATACTTCTTTTTCATTTAGTTTCTCTTCTGGCAATTCCCCCTTTCTTCTTCTTCCCCTTCCCCTTCCCCTTCCCCTTCCCCTTCCCCTTCCCCTTCCCCTTCCCCTTCCCCTTCCCCTTCCCCTTCCCCTTCCCCTTCCCCTTCCCCTTCCCCTTCTCCTTCTCCTTCTCCTTCTCCTTCTCCTTCTCCTTCTTCTTCTTCTTCTTCTTCTTCTTCTTCTTCTTCTTCTTCTCCTCCTCCTCCTCCTCCTCCTCCTCCTCCTCCTCCTCCTCCTCCTCCTTTTTTCTCCCCATTTTTGCTAACACTGGTCCAAAGCTCATTGGCTGGATATGCAAGGCCTGGACTGACAACTTGGTCTTGGCCAGCTAGGAATGTAGTCAGAGGCTTGCCTGTGGGAAGCATAGAATTGGGCCAACACTGCTGTCTTAGATGACAGGGAGCACAGTACCACACTTGCCAGCTAGATGTGCTGGATCCAGGGCCCAGAACACAGGCTTGGTGGGCAGGGGATGCAGTCAAAGGCTTGCCTGTGGGACATGCAGGGCAGGAGCTGACTCCATGGTCTTGGAGGCAGAGAACTCAGCCAGAAACTCACCTGCTGGATTGTGGGGGGCCAGAGATATACCATAGGTTTGGCAGGCAGGGAATTCAGTCAGAAACTCACCTGTGGGAAGCAAAGGGCTGGGCTAACATTGCTGTCTTGGCTGACATGGAGCACATTCCCAGGCTTGCTGTCAGGACATACTGGATCTGGGGCCCACACCATAGGCTTGGAGGCAGGGAACTCAGGCAGAAACTCACCTGTGGGACTGTGGGGCTTGTGATTCTGTGGGCTTGGCAAGCAAGGAACTTGATCAGAGGCTAGCCTGGGGGAAGTGAAGGGCTGGGCCTATGCCACTGTCTTGGCTGACAGGGAGCAAAGCCCCAGGCTTGCCAGTAGGACATGTTTTATCCAGAGCCTACACCACTGGGTTGGCAGGCAGGGAATGCAGACTTAGGATTCCCTGCTGGATGCATGGGGCACAAACTGACACCACAGTCTTGGAGGCAGGAAACTCAGCCAGAAACTCACTTGCGGGACCACGGGGCTGTGGTGATGCTGTGGGCTTGGAAGGCAGGGGGACATTTCAAGACTCACCAGAGGGATGTGTGGAAACTATGCAGTGAGCTGGAAGGAGAGGAGTGCACTCTAAGACCCACAGGAGCCCACATCCAGGGAGGCTGGAATCCCAATGTCTGTGGTTTTGTACTGAGGTAACAGATCTTTGTCCAGAGTGCCTGTAGGACCTGGGATGATGTCTGAGGCTAGTCCAGGTGGTGGTAAGACTGGGCTCCTAGTCACAGCAGCTCTTCCCTTCAAGATGGCATGGTTTCTGTTGAGCCGACCACCCTGAAGTGATTTCAGCAGTATCAGGGGCTCTCCGTGTAGGATAGCCCGGTCTGCCAGTCCTTCTCCCCCCCCAAATGTCCAACAGGGTCTAACTGTCCTTCACGCGTGTGTGCGCGCGCACACACACACACACACACGCACACACACACACACACACCCCAAACGTCTGCACACTCCCCTTTTACTCCCTACCTCACTCACACTCTCTTCTTCACTGCTGTCCTGCTTGCTGCCATATTCCTTATCCTCAAGTTTTTAATTCTTCCAAATTAAATTTTAGAATGTTGTATTATGTTTGTTTTTTTTAGGAATATGTCCATTTCATCCAGGTTGTCTGGATTGTTGGAGTAGAGTTGTTTGTAGTATTTTCATACAATACTTTGTATTTCTGTGGGGTCTGTTGTTATTTCCCCTTTTTCATTTCTGATTTTGTTTTTTGGATCCTCTCTGTTATTCTTGGTGAGCCTGGCTAGAGATTCATCAACCTTGTTTATCCTTTCAAAGATCCAGCTCTTGATTTTATTGATTGTGTGTGTGTGTGTTTCTCTATATCATTTATTTCCACTCTGATTTTTATTATTTCATTTCTTTTGCTTACACTGAGCTTTTCTTTTGCTCTGTTTCAAATTCTTTAAGCTGTAGAGTTAGATAATGTATTGCCAGTTTTCCTTGTTTTGGGAGGTAGGCCTGTAGTTCTATGAACTTTCCTCTCAAGACTGTTTTCACAGTATCCTGTTTGGATTGTTGTATTTTCATTGTCATTTTTTTCCATAATTTTTTAAATTTCTTTTTTGATCTCTTTGGTAACCTAATTATTATTTAGTAACATGCTATTTAGCTCCCAATTGTTTGATTTTTAATTGTTTTTAGTGTAGTTTATTTCTAATTTTATGCCACTGTGATCTGAAAAAATGCTTGATATGATTTAAATCTTCTTGAATTTAAAGAGACTTGCCTGTGTCCCAATATGTGGTCTATCTTTGAGAATGTCCCATGTGCATTTGAGAAGAATGTATATTCTGTAGCTTGGGAGAGTGATGATCTGAAGATGTCAATTAATTCCATCTGATCAAGTGAGTCATTGAGGGTTGCTGTTTCTTTTTTGATTTTTTATGTCTAGATGATTTATCCAATGATATCAATGAGATATTAAGGTCCTCTACCATGATTGTATTGCTGTCTATCTCTCCTATGATACCTAACAGACTTTTAAAAATGTATTTGGGTGTTCCTGCATCGGGAGTATATTTGTTTAACAGAGTTATATCCCCTTGTTGTCTCGATCCCTTTAGTATTATGAAGTGACCTTCCTTATCTCTTGTTATGGCCTTCACTTTGAGGTCTATTTTGTCAGATATAAGTATTACTACCCCAGATTTTTTCTTTTCATTTCCATTTGCCTAAAATTTTTTTTCCATCCCTTCACTTTCGGTCTGTGTGAGTCCCTTATTTTGTTATGGGTCTCTTGTAGAAAACATGTGTATTGGTCATGTTTTCTTATCCATTCAGCCACTCGATGTCTTATGATTAGATCGTTAAATACATTTATATTTAAAGTACTTGTTTGTAGCTATTTTAATTCTTCATGCCTGTGTTCCTTCTTTCATTTCTCTTTCTTCTATTTACAACAGACACTTTAGCATTTCTTGCATTGCTGGCTTGCTGGTAATAAATTCCCTTAGTGTTTTGTTTTGTTTTGTTTTGTTTTGTTTTGTTTTGTTTTGTTGCTGAAGCTCCTGATTTCCCCTTAAATTTGGAATGATAGCCTTGCTGGATAGAGTATTTTTCGTTTCCATACATTCCTTTGCATCACTTTGTTTGTATACTTCATTCCATTCCCTTCTGGCCTGATGTATTCCCACTGAGAAATTATTTGATAATCTAATGAGAGATCTATGGTAGTTAATTATTTGTGTTTCTATTGTATCCTTTAAGATGTTCTCTTTGTCGTTAACATTTGCCATTGTAATTACCATGTGTCTTGTTGTTTGGGACTCTATACTTGTGTGATTTTTTCTTCCCCAAATCAGAGACTTTTTCTGTCATTATTTCTTCCAATAGGGTTTCTGATCCTTGCTTAGCTTCCTCTCCTCATTTTTATTACACAGATGTTGCTTCATTTCATGTTGCTCCAAAGGTCCCTTAAGCTCTCATCCTGCTTTCTATATAATTTTTTCCAATTGCTCTTCAGATTGGTTGGGGGTTTTTTTGTACCCTGTCTTCTAACCTGCTGATTCGCTCCTCTGCCTCTTCTAGTCCAGTGATGGGCAACCTTTTGAGCTTGGTGTGTCAAAATTCACCAAAAAACCAAGCATAACTAGGGTGGTGTGTCACTTCGGAAAAAAAAAACACATAATTTTGCGATATTTATAGTTTAAATAACAAAAATGTATAATTGTAATATATAACTGTATTTAATAAACCAAAAACCAATTATTTAACTTATCTACTTAGTGACTTCTTTGTTCATCTGTCAGTCAGTTTCTTTTGTTGGTCTTGATGTTATTTAACTTGTGTGGGGTGCCATGAACTAAGATAAGTGAGGGAGAGGGGGAATTGTTTAACTAACCTGCCTATTAGTAACTTTTTTGTTGCTGAATTTCATTGGCTAAACCTTCAATTGAAGGTTGGTATTTTGTACACTTCAAGCCCAAACAAGCGCTACTAACTTCATCTGTCAATCTGTTTCTTTTGTTGGTTTTGATATTATTTAACGCGAGAATAAGATCTCACAAAAGTACATAGAGGGAAAAATTGTGAGTAAAGCCATTGCTATATTTTTCAGGGTGCTAAAAGTGACTGGTAATCTGTTCCAGGCACTCCAAATTTCCTGTTCATAGTGGCACTCCTCTTGATTCTCCAAGTGACACCTTCCCAGATTCTCAAGCTTTGACCTCAAGTTGACAAATACCTGAGCCCAGATGCTGTCTTGAAATTCTGCAAGTTGCATCTCCAAATCATCAATTTGCATCCATTGGAAACCATTTAATTCCAAATTACTGTAGACTACTACTAGGGTGGTGTGTCACTTCAAGAAAAAAACATAATTTTGCGATATTTATAGTTTAAATAACAAAAATGTATAATTGTAATATATAACTGCATTTAATAAACCAAAAACTAATTATTTAACTTACCTGCTTAGTAACTTCTTTGTTCATCTGTCAGTCGGTTTTTTGTTGTTGTTGTTGTTGGTCTTGATATTATTTAACTTGTGTGGTGTGCCAGCTGTTAGATTTACAAAGTATGAGGTAAATGATTACTTTTTAAACCCCCCACAGTTGTGAAGAGTGGCCTTGTGAAGTTATTGGCTGAGACATGGCTAACTTTTGACACCACCACAGTCAAGAGATTATGGACACCTGCCAGCAAAGGTAAGCATTATTATTACTTTTTTATTCTGTTAGCCTTATGTGTCTGACACTGCAGGATTTGGTAGAATCTTGAAGTTCTGCGAGTTATTTTTTTCTCTTATACATTGACATTGGCATGAAAATAAATATTTGTGAAACTAGCTGCTTGGAATTAGAGTGACATGGGTTCTCTTTATTGACTCATGGGTTTGTGTACAATGTAAGGATCTGCTTCAGTTCATGCATCTGGCATTTGGCAACTCAGGTCTGGTATCTGTTTCCAACTCTGTTTTGTGGCTATGGTGTCTTAGTCAGAGATCCCTGTTATATGTCCATAGTCTGTGGTTTCATGTCAAATATGTATTTGGCTGTGCATCTGGTGTTTTGGTTCCCTTTGGGTGTGATTTTGTGTCCCGAGTTCTTGTGTGGGGTCCTGCTGGAAGCCAATTCCAGCATATCCTAATTATAAGAGTTTTATCAAAATGTTGATGGAACTTGGGGGCTCAACAAAGGCTGAGTCACATATGTAATTACCTATTGGAGTGGCTAATAGACACTTCCCCCAAAACTGAATAAGATTATTGTTTGCTGCCTGACAGCTCAGGGCATCTTAATCTACATGTGATTGTCTCCTCTTGGTCAAACACCTGGACAACTGAACAGCTGTAGGCTATTCCCCAATCTGACAATGATTCTGTACCCTACCCTTTGAAGTGTATTATCTCCATCTTGCCTTAGGACAAATTGTGTTAATAAAATGCACAGCATTTCTCAAGATTGCTGAACTCCTTGTAATACTGGCACAAGTGCCCCAGCAGGGTCAAAGTACAGCTATAGATCCAGATTCTGTTGTGTGGAATCTGGTCTTAAGAACCAGCTGTCAGTTTCTGGCACCGCATCCAGTTTCTAGTTTTGTACTATGTAGTATGCTTGTGTCAGGGGAATTGCTTTGAGTTTGAGTTCCAGTCCTGGGGGTTGGCTTTTGGTTTGTGATCTGCTGCAGGGTGCAGCTTCTGGAGTACAGGGTATGTGTTTGGGGTCCTGATTTTGGTACTGGCATCTAATATCTGTCCACTGATGGTCATTCTGTTGAACTCACCACTAATAAGAGTTCCCAAGTATAGAGAGTTGCAGCAGGTTATTAAAAAGCTAGGAAAAGTCCTTGACAGGTTGAATGGGAAATCTGAGACTCTAACAGGGCCTAATAATTTATAGGCACAACTAATAAATCATAAGAACTCATCTTCCCTAATCTAGGATACTTAGGACCAAATGAATTACACCTTCCAGACCAGGCCTGGGCAGACCCACATTGGTTGAAATTACTTTCCAATGACATTTTTAAGGTGAAACTGATCAGAGAATGACCTTGATCACTGTATATGCTCATTGTGATGCATCAGGATATCAAAGGACCACTTCACCCTAGCTGGTTTGGTTCAGTGGATAGAGCATCAGCCTGCGGGATGAAGGGTCCCAGGTTTGATTCTGGCCAAAGGCACATGCCTGGGTTGTGGGCTCTATCTCTAGTAGGGGGCATGCAGGAGGCAGCTAACCAATGATTCTCTCTCATCATTGATGTTTCTATCTCTCTCTCCCTCTCCCTTCCTCTCTAAAATCAAATATATATATATATATATATATGTATATATATATATATACATATATATATATATACATATATATACACACATATATACATATATATATATATATACACACACACACATATATACACACATACATACACACACACTAGTGGCCCGGTGCATGAAATTTGTGCACATTAATAGGATATTACTTAGAGGAAATATTTTAATAGTGCTATTTGCCCTTTCTCTATAATAAAAGTGTGACAGATAAAAGTAATGAGTACAATGTATATGAAAATAATACATAATTTCATTAATAAATAAATAACAAAATGATATAACAACAATAAAAAACTCATGATATAAAAAGAACATTGATGCAAATAATGACTGATAAAGTGATTAAACTTATTCTAATATCTTCCTGTATACCACATTAACAGTGAAAACACTTTCAGAGTGCTTGATTAATTTCCCTTGGGATAAAGTATTTACAACTTTAACTTTAACATCACATGCTCTTCGAACTCGAAAGAAAGCAACATAATAACTGACCATATGTGAAAACAGCTTCAGGTAGGAATATTCCTACTCTGTCTAGAGTTTGTCCTTGTGATTTATTAATAGTCATTGCAAATGCTGGCATCACAGGAAACTGTCATCGAATTCATTTAAATCGGAGGCCAGTGTCACATGGGGACAAATCAATTATTGGAATCAGAACAACTTCTCCCTCTGCAGATCCTGTTAATACTTCAGCTTTGATAATGTTAGGTAGTAATCTTTTGAGAATAAATCTGGTACCATTACAAAGACCCCATTTACTATTAGGATTTCTCAATAGCATGATGATTGCACCCACTTTCAATTTTAATTTATGACACAGCATTCCTGAAGGAGTAATACTATTAAGAAATTCAATAGGAAATTTTTCCTTTTCAGCATCATCTGTTGAATCAATGGAATCATCACTCAAATAGGTGTGGAAATCTCCCACTATATCCAAAATTTCCTCATTTAATTTTTGAACATGCTCATTTTTTGGACAAAGAATTGCATGGTTAGATATATTTTTAATATTATCTATAGAGGATATACTATTTCCAAAGGTGGCTTCAATAATAGATCCATTACAAATCATTTCATGGAGAATTTCAATAATATCCATTCCTAAATGAAAACCACTATCAAGTTTGCCATGTCCAAGTTTTTGTTTTTTTTAATTTTTCTTTATTGAAAAAATACAAAACAAAAACAAAACCCTTGTGTCGAGGGCTGACTTTCAATAGATCACAGCGAGGTAGGTGCTCTGCTATAGGCATGGGGGCAGCCCCCTTTCTGGCTGCGCCCCGTCTCCCAGGACGAAGGGCTCTTCGCACCTGACCCTAGTTCTGACGCTTGGTGGAGTGCACTGACACCGCTGTGGTGAAGCGGTCAGGCGTGACAGCCCTGGCCTGGCGGGACGGCGGGGGACCGGCTATCTGAGGCCAACCAAGGCTTCTGAGGCCAACCAAGGCTTCCTCGGCGCTGCTGTGTCCTTCCGCCTGGGCGGGATTCTGACTTAGAGGCATTTAGTCCCAATCCCACAGATGGTAGCTTCACCCCATTTGCTCCTCAGCCTGCCATCTCCAAGTTTTATTAACCATTCTCTATAAGCACAATCCTCTGATCTCTTGTTTTAAGAGATAATTTTCTGAAACATCTCCAAACATCACAGTACTTTAATCTCTCTCCCGCAGTGCACCTGCCACCAGAACTACATTTCCCAGCATGCTTGGTGCTCCCCACACCCTGCGAGAACCAAGAGCACTGTGAACTTTCTCAACCCAATGGTGGCCACCGGGGTCTCCGCACACCCCAGAGACTGGCAGCCAGCCTCCCCCACTCCCATCGTGGGCGTTGAGCTGGGGGGCATGCAGGGACCCTTGGGCCTCACACAGCGATAGCCACCAGGGTATCCGCATGCTCCAGAGGGCAGCAGGCACTGGGCTGGGGGTGTGGACCCAAACTGCCACTTGGCCTACAGTCCCACCTTGCACCTGGTGCTCATTACCCAAGGTGCCTCAGGCCCTCATTTGCATGTGACTCAGTCACCATAACTGTAAAGAGGAATTTCACCAGCCCTTAAGTACCTTGTGGGCAGAGCTTATAGCATGGTGCTTGCTTATGCGGCACTCTGGCCATGCCCCTGCCAGCCAAGCCCCCTGTCTGCTGGCCATACCCCCTGTCTGCTGGCCATGCCCCCTGTCTACTGGCCACACCTGCTGGCCATGCCCCTGCTCCTGATTGGCTGGTAACGTAGCGAAGGTACAGCCCATTTGCATGTTACTCTTTTATTAGATAGGATTACAAAAGCTTAAAGGAGTATGTTATGTTCTCAATCTATAAACTTCATAGTAAATAAAAATATAAATAATACAGGCAACAAAATCTAAATAATAATAATAACTTATAAATTAAAAATAATCCATAACATTTTTCTTTCTTTTTTTTTAAATATATTTTATTGATTTTTTACAGAGCGGAAGGGAGAGGGATAGAAAGTCAGAAACATCGATGAGAGAGAGACATCGATCAGCTGCCTCTTGCACACCCCCCACTGGGGATATGCCCGCAGCCAGGGTACATGCCCTTGCCGGAATCGAACCTGGGACCCTTCAGTCCGCAGTCCGACGCTCTATCCACTGAGCCAAACCGGTCTCGGCCATAACATTTTTCTTAATAAAGACCCATAAAACATGACTGCCTCCAAGTTACCTGACTTTCAGTTTGGAGAAAAATACTAGTAAATCAGCTTTAACTTGGATCCAAAGTTATGATCTTCATTCATCTGCAATGGTTCTATTGCTTAGCAAGGCAAATGACCTACAATAACCACAAAGGATGGTCTGAAATTAAAACTTTGTAACTAAAATCAGTTTATAGAATAGAATATTACCTGAAAAATTCAACCTTTATCTTAAATAAACCTGTCTATTATCATTTATACCTTTGATAACATACTTTTTGTATCTATAGAGAAAGGGGGCAGGAGAAAGAAAAACATTGATTAGCTGCCTCCTGTACATGCCCCTACTGGTGATTAAACTTCAAGCCTGGGTATGTGTCCTTATCTGGAATCAAACGTGCCACCTTTTTGGTATTCCCAACAACGCTCCTACCAACTGAGTCACACCAGCCTGAACTAAATATTGTCTTTTGTGCTTGTTGACCTACTGTGTCTTTTCTCAGGAAGGGATTATTTCACATCATTTAAAAAATTCAGCTGTTTGTTCATGATTTTTACAAGTTCTTGTTTATGGATAACAGAGTGATATTGGAGATATATGTAACTATTTTCTTGCATTTTGTGGGCTCCCTTTTCTTTGCATAGCTTCTTTTGATGCACAGAAGTTTCTAATGTCAAATAAAAAATCATTTATGTATTTATTTGTCATTGTTTTGGTTTGGGAAGAGATTGCTTTGATTTGCCAACATGAGCCTCATGAATCTCATGTGTAAAGTGTGTCACCATTGCATAATTTTATTGTTTTTAATTTATTGTAATGATATTTATCCTCATTTAGGTTAGATTATAATTTTAGAGGGAGAGGGCAAGTTGGTTGGGGTCAAAAGTCAAGAGTCAGAGTTCTAGGTTCAAAGGCCAAATATTTAGGTTTAGAGGTCAAGTTTCAGGATTAAAAGGTCAAGGGTCAAGGTACAAAGCTTGAGGTTCATGGTTCAAGTGTCACATCAGGAGTCAAAGACTGATCTTGGGAACCAGTTGTTATAGCTCAAGGGTCAGATGTCAAGGTCCAAAGGACAAGGTTCAAATACCTACGGGTCAGTGGTCACTGGTAAAGGTGATATTTTATTAGAGGTCAATAGTCAAGGATGGAGGGTCAAAGGTCAACATTTAAAGGCCAACAATTAAGCACTAAGGCTTGAGCTTCAGGTTTAATGAATGGAGTTAATTGTCAGACATCATGGCTTGGCATTAGGAGTCAAGGTAAAAGCTCAAATTGCAAGGCTGAGTATAGGAGCTTAAAGTCAAAGGTTAAAGGTCAATGCTCAGAGCTCAAAGTTCAGAAAACAAAGGTCAAAGATCAGAGGTTAGACTATAGGAGAGAAGCACAAGATCAGAGAAAATGGAGAGATTCAGGAGATAAAAGATCACAGAAGACAGAGATTAAGTGAGAAATAAGAGGAAATGGTAAAATTTTTTAGATAAGTGAAAGTTCAGAGAAAAGTGAGAGAAGCAGAGAAAAGTGTGAGTTCAGAGAAAATGGAGTGATTCAGGATGTAAGCTAGAGTTCAAAGAACATGAGAGAATAAGGAAAGAAGTGAGTGATCAGAGATCCAAGAGAAAAACAATAGATCAGAAAAACAGATATTTTGGAGTGAAGTAAGCAATCAGAGAAAATGGAGACATCCAGGATGCAAGCCAGATATAATAGAAAAAGGAGAGTACGGGGTGAAAAGCAAGAGATCAGAGAAAACCTAGAGATTACAGAGAAATGAGAGTGCAGAGAAAACTGATTCAGAATAGAAGTGAGATTATAGAAATGAGAGATTCAGAAGCAAAATGAGAGATTAGAGTAAATTGAGAGATCCTAGAGAGAATCTCGAGTTCACAGAAAAAAAGAATGAGGAGATATGTGAGGGATCAGGGAAAAGGTAGATAATGAGAAGAGATGCTACAAATCGGAGAAAACAGATACAGGAGAGAAGTGAGACATGAGTGGAAGTGACGAAATTCTGAAGAAAAGCTATACAATAGATAAGAGGAAACAGAGATACAAAAGAAGCCAGAATTCGGTGAAAACGGAGAGATTCAGAAAACAAGTGAGAGTTCAGAGCAAACAAAGACTAAGGAAAGAAGTGAGTTATTAGAAAAAATGAAGAGATTCAGGAGAGAAACAATTAGATCAGAAAAACAATGTAAAATGTCAGAGAAAATGGAGAGATTCTGGAGAAAAATAGCATTTCAGAGAAATTTAGTAGTGAAGCCAAATGTCCGAGAAAATGGATTACTTGGCAAACACACTAGCATGATACCAGGACGACTCAACAAAAATCAAAACTATGATTCAGCAATAATTAAAAGCAATGACTCAGCAAAAAGTCAAAACCATGACAAAGCAAATATACAAACCTTGACTCAACAAAAAATACCCCCAAAACATGGCTCAGCAAAAATGCAAACCACCATGCAACAAAAATCAAAACCATGACTCCGCAGCATTTCAGAACCAGGTGTTGCAATTGTGCCCTCTTTTGGAAATTCTGAGAACAGCACCTTAGTAAATGAAGAGTTGCAATAGTGACCTCCTGTGGACATTGTTAGAACAGCATCCTAGTAATGATTTATATAAGTCTGAAAAGAAAACTGAATTGACATTCCTAGAGTGCTCTCAACCTGCATGCAGAGCTAAAATAGTGCTCTCTTGAGTACATTGTGAAATAGGGTCTACTAATGAGTTCTCTTCCCACCCGAGAAGAGAACTCAATTGAAAGACCTAGATATCTCTTGCAGTTGCAGGGAAGAGTAGAAATATTGCCCTCTGTGGATATTCTGGTAACAGCATCCCAGTAAGGGATTATTTGCAGTACTGCCCTCTTGTGAACATTCTGAGAACAGCACCCCAGTAAGGGAGGAGTTGCAATAGTGCATATTTATTCTTTCTTCCACCTCTCCTTTCTCGCTTCATTCTCTCTGTTTTCTCCAATCCCTCACTTCTATTCTCATCCTCTCCGTTTTTCTCTCCGTTTTTTTTATATTTGCTCCAATCTCTCCCTTCCCTATACACACACATTTTTCTTTGAACTCACATTTCCCTCCTGAATTTCTTCATTTTGTCTGATCTTTCGTTTCTTTTGTCATTCTCTCAGTTTTCTCTGACCTCTTGCATCTCTCCTGATTCTCTACATTTTCTTCAATTCCTCCCTTCTTAACCGACTCTCCGCACCCCTCCCCCATCTCTTGCTTCTTTATTTATTCTCTTCATTTTCTTTTATCTTCAGTAATCTTTTCATGCTCTCAGCTCTCTACTGTCTCTCCTTATCTATTCATTCTCTGTTTTCTCTGATCTCTCACTATCCCATTACTGAGCATATCCTTCATTTCTCCAATATTGCATAACTCCCCTCATTCTCTCCATATTCATCCATCTCTTGTTTTACTTCTCATTCTCTTCATTTTCTTCTGTTTCTTGATTCACTCCTGAATCTACCTATTTTCGGTGATCTCTCCCTTTTATCATTCTTTCCATTTTCTCTGATCTCTCACTTCTCATTCTCTACATTCTCTACAATCTGATCTTTTGCTTCCCTCCTGAATCTGCTCTATTTCTCCATTCTCTATCCTTATTCTCTCCATTTTTCCCACCTCTCCTCATTATCTCTATTTTCTATGATCTCTTGCTTCTTTCCTCATTCTATCTTTTTTCTATAATCTTTCTCCTAATTTTATTTTTTCTCCAATCTCTCCCTTTTCTCCTTATTTTTTCCATTTTCTCTGATCTTACACTTCTATCCTCATTCTCTCTGTTTCATATAATCTCCCACTTCTCTCCTCATTCCTTGAGTTTTCTGTGATATCTTGCTTCCTCCTCATTCACTCTGTTTTTTCCAATCTCTCACTACTCTCCTGAATTTTCTTCATTTTTGTTTGATCTTTCATTTGACTTGTCACTCCTCCTCACCATTTTCTCTGACCTCTCACTTCTGTCATCATTCTCTACGTTTTCCCTGATCTGTTGCTTCCCTCCTGAACCTACTTTTTTTCTCTCATCTATCCTCATTTTCTCGGTTTTCTCTCCTCTCTTCACTCTCTTCATTTTCTCTGAACTCTCACTTTTCTCCTCATTCTCTGAATTTTCTTCACTCTTTGGCAGTCTCTTTATTCTCTCCACTTTCTACCATCTCTCATCTCTTCAGTCTCTCTGTTTACTTTGATCATGTGTTTCCCTCCTAAATCTACTCTTTTTCTCCAATCTCTTTTCTCTCTCCTCATTTAATCTGTGTTCTCCAATCTCATTCTCTTGGTTTTCTCTGATCTCTTCTCATTCTCTCCATTTTCTCATGATTCTTGACTCATTACTGAGTGTATCCATTTTTTATGAACTCTCCCTTCTGTCCTCATTATTTTCTTTTTCACCAATCTCTAGGGCCTCTATTCACTTTCTTTTTCTCTATCATCTCCCCTTTTTTCTTAATTTTCCTTTTCATTGATCTCTCACTTTGATTCTCATTCTCTCTTTCTTCTACCATCTCTCACTTCCCTCATTCTCTGAGTTTTCTCCAATCTCTTGCTTCTATCCTTATTTGGCAAAGGTTAGGGTTAGAGGTTAGGGCTAGGGATTAGGGGTTAGGGCTTGAAGTTAAAAGTTTGTGTTAATGGTAAAAAAGTAAGGATTAGAGTTAGGGTTATGATTTTAGGGTTAAATATTTTAGGGTTATCAGGTTAGATATAGGGTTTAGGGTTTATGATTAGGGTTAGGGTCAGGGATAGGGTTAGGGATAAGGGTAAGAATAATAGTAGGGATAGGTATAGGTGTAGGGGAGGGATACTAGTAAGGGTAGGAGTAGAGGTAGAGTTAGGGTTAGAGTTTGGGGTAGATTTAGAAGTAGGGTTAGGTTAAGGTTAGGGATAGGGGTTAGGGTAGGGTGAAGATCAGGGTCAGGGGTATTGGTAGGGGTATGTGTAGGGTCAGGGGTAGTAGTAGGGATAGATAGGGTGGGGAAGGGGTAGTGGTAAGGGTAGGTGTAGGGGTAGGGTTAGGTGTAGGGGTAGGGTTAAGGTTAGCTATAAGGGGAGGATTAGAGGTAGGGGTGAGGACTCAGTTAGTTGTTTAAACACTTAAGAATTCATGTTCATAGAGGTCAGATACCTGTAGGAAAATGTTTAAAACTCTCAGAACTCAAAATAACAGACTAGGGAAATTTTTTGGAATGTGTTTGGAACTCTTGGAATATTTGTGGAACCATAATGTCCTGAGGGCAGTGGTGAAACAATGGGAATTTGTGTTCTAAAAGCTGTGAACTGAATAAGATAGTATTTTCATTTATAATTCAGTCTCAATGAGTTGGCTATTTTGGAACATAGTTGTTTAGACACTTAAGAATTCTTGAGAAGAGAACCAAGATGGCGGCATAGGTAAAACACCTATCCTGCCGTCATACACAGCAATTTCAAAACTACAACTTAACAAAAGAACAAACACCATCCAGAATCACCGGAAAGCTGACTAAATGAAAATTCCACAAATAAAAGTGAAGATAAGACACTGTTACTCGGAGGAGCGGCGGCAGACAGCATTGAAGATTCGCGCGGAGTCAGAGGTTTGGCGGAGTGCGCGCCAGCGGATAGGGCGGGTGGCTGAAAACTGGCCAGTTTTCTTGAACCGGGGAGACTAAGGCGTCCCACTGGACTGATTCTCCAGCTCTGGGTGAAGTCCAGGAAACCCACAATCATACGGGGTAAAAACTGGACAGTGGGAGGGCACGCCGAAGCTCGGGTGCTGCAGGGGTCTGCTGGCTTGTGGAGAAGGCGAGCTTGTGCGGAGTGCGTGTGAGCTTGGGAACAGCGCAGCTGCCTGACCGCGCAGAGAGCGCTCGTGACTTGCTCTTTCATTCAGGAAACCGTCAGACTGCATTGTTTTGTGATCTTGGGTGAGACATTGGGTGTGCAGACTCATTTGGGGAGAGGCTGAATTCTCTGGCAGCTGGTGGAGCTCGGCAGCGGCTCTCTCTCAGAGACCCTGGGGCTGCATAGGGAGCAGCTGATGCTGTCTGCTTGGCCCGGAGACTCCGCCCATCCAGCCTGAGCACAGCTGAACTTCACACACAATTGGCCTGGAGGTCAATCCCTCCAAGCACTAACAACAATTAACCTGAGCTTAACTTCAACAAGACTGTGTAACCCATATCCACCTCAGGTAACTGGGGAGGCTGAGCCACTGTCCCTTGTAGGACGTCTACCACACAAAGCTAATTGACCAACTCAGGGAAGCAGCCATCATGCAGAGACATGGAAAGAAATCAGATGTGAAAGAAATAGAGGGAAAAAAAGACTGGATATGGAATTCAAAACCACGGTTCTAGGGCTTTTCAAGAGGCTGCCAGAAAAGGTCGACTCCTATAAGGAAATAAGCAAGACCTACAAGGAAATAAACGAGACCCTCAAGGAAATGAATGAGACTTGCAAGGAAATGAGAAAGACCAACATGGAAATGAATGAATCCTACAAGGAAATGAATGAGACCTACAAGGATATGAATGAGACTCTCAAGGATATCAAAAAGGACCAACCAGAAATTAAGCATACACCAACTGAAATAAAAAATATTATACAAAGACCTATAAGTATTCTAGAGCACCCCAAGAACCAAGTTAAAGATTTGAAATACAAAGAGATAAAATCCACTCAGCTGAAAAAGCAAGTAACCAAAAAAATCCAAAAAATTGAAGATAGTGTAAGGGGCCTCTGGGACAACCTCAAGCATACCAACATTCAAATTATAGGGGTGCCAGAAAAAGAGAGAGAGCAAGATACTGAAAAACTATTTGAAGAAATAGTGACCAAAAACTTCCCACACCTGGTGAAAGAAATTGACTTAGGAGCCCAAGAAGCGCACCAAACCCCAATATATAGGAACCCTAAGAGGACCACACCGAGGCACATCATAATTAAAATGCCAAGAGCAAAAGATAAAGAGAGAATATTAAAAGCAGCAAGAGAAAAACAGTTAGTTACCTATAAGGCATCACCCATACGATTGTCAGCGGATTTCTCAACAGAAACAATGCAGGCCAGACGGGAGTGGCAAGAAATATTAGAAGTGATAAATAGCAAGAATCTACAACCAAGATTACTCTATCCAGCAAAGCCATCATTCAGAATTGAAGGTCAGATAAAGTGCTTTGCAGATAAGAAAAAGCTAAAGGAGTTCATCGCCACCAAACCAATATTATATGAAATGCTGGAAGATATACTTTAAGAAGAGGAAGAAGAAAAAGATAAAAGTGTAAATTATGAACAACAAATTCACATCTATCAACAAATTAATCTAAAAATCAAGTGAATTAATAAGCTGATGAACAGGATAAACTGGTGAATGTAACAGAATCACAGACATAGAGAGGGAATGGACTGACAATTTTTTGGGAGATAAGGGGTGTGAGAAGTGCAGCAAGAGACTGGACAAAAATCATGCAACTATGGGAGAGGACTGTGGAGGGGGGTGAAGGTGGAGGGTGGGATGGCTACCTGGTGGAGGGGAGCTATAGGGGGGGAAAGGGAACAATGTAATTAATAAACTGAACAGTAAGATTAAAAAAAGAATTCATGATCATAGAGGTCAGACACCTGTACAAAAGTGTTTATAACTCGCAGAACTCAAAATGACAGACAAGGGAAATTTTATGGAATGTGTTTGAAACTCTTGGAATATTTGTAGAACCATAATGTCCTTAAGGCAGTGGTGAAACAATGAAAATTTGTGTTCAAAGAGCCTTGAACTGAGTAGGAGAGTGTTTACATTTCAGTTTCAATGAATTGATGTTTGGAGAAGAACGTAGTTTAAACCCTTCAGATTCATGATCATAGAGGTAAAATAACTGTACAAAAGTGTATAAACACTTAGAATTCGCAATGTTATACTAGCGAAATATTTAGGAATGTGTTTTGAAAAACACTAGGAATACATGTGCATAGAGTCTCAATATAGAAAGTGCACTGTTGAAACACTGAGCATTCATGTTCAAAAAGATGTGAACTGAATAGGATGGTATTTAAAATTATAATTCATTCTCAATGAGTTGGCTTTTTTCAAAGATGGTTATTTAAACATTTAAAAATTCAGGATCGAGTAGAGGAACCAAGATGACAGCATAGGTAAACACCTATCCTACTGCCCCACACAACAATTTCAAAACTACAACTAAAATACAAAACAGACATCATCCAGAATCACCAGAAAGCTGGCTGAGTGGAAATTCCACACTTAGAAGAAAAGATAGAAGGACACTGTGACTCAGAGGAGCTGTGGAGAGCAGAGTTTCAGAGACGTGCGGAGAAAGAGGTGTGGAGCTGTGCCGCGAGCAGAAAGTGCGGGCGGCTGGCTGAATACCCGGCTGGTTTTTTCGAACGGGGAGGGAGACAAAGGCGTCCCACTGCACTGATTACCCATTTCCAGGCAAGTCTCAGGGAACTCACACTCATATGGGATGAAACTGGACCTTAAGGAGGAAGTACACTGACACTCGGAAGCTGCATAGGTCCGAGAGCTCACGGTGTAAACAACTTGGGAACTGCAGAGATGCACAAGCATGCAGAGGATGCATGACTTGCTCTCTTGTTCGGAAGGGGAAAAAAACAAAATAAAACAAAGAAGGGAAACCACCGGACTGCATTGTTTTCCAACCCTGAGTAAGACTTTGGGTGTGCAGACTCATTTGGGGAGAGGCTGAACTGTCTGACAGCAGGAAGAGCTCAGTGGCAGCTTTCTCTCAGAGGTGTGTGCAGCTGTTGCCACAGAGCAGAGACCCAGGAGCCGCTTAGGCCAGGGCTGACGGGAAACCAAGGCGGCCTGCTCAGCCTGGACACTCCACCTATCCAAGCTGAGCAGTGGCTCTCACAGCGTAAACACAGCTTATCCTCACAGTCCATTGGCCTGTAGGTCAAACCTTCCCAGCGTCACCAATAACAATCTAGGCTTAACTACAACAAGACTGTGCACACAGCCCATAAAAGAGTGCACCAAGAGTGTCCACCTCAGGTAACTGGGGAGGCTGAGCCACTGTCCCCTAGAGGACATCTACCACACAAAGCTACTAGACCAACACAGGGAAGCAGCCAAAATGCAGAGGCATGGAAAAAAATCACATTTGAAAGAAATGGAGGAAAAGGAATGACTGAACACAGAGTTCAAAACCACGGTTATAAGGTTTTTCAAGAGATTCCTAGGAAAGGCTGATAAATTTAATGAGAACCTCGAGGATATGAGTGAGACCCTTCAGGATATGAGCGAGACTCTCAAGGATAAGAGCGAGACCCTCGAGGATATGAAAAACAACCAACTAGAAATTAAGCATACACTGACAGAAATAAAAAAATATTATACAGAGACCTAAAAGCAGTCTAGAGGACCGCAAGAATCAAGTCAAAAATTTGAAATACAAAGAAGCAAAATGCCCTCAGCTAGAAAAGCAAGAAGCAAAAATAATTCAAAAATTGAAGATAGTGTAAGGAGCCTCTGGAACAACCTCAAGTATACCAACATCCAAATTATAGGGGTGCCAGAAAAAGAGAGAGAGCAAGATACTGAAAACCTATTTGAAGAAATAATGACAGAAAACTTCCCACACCTGGTGAAAGAAATAGACTTACAAGTCCAGGAAGCGCACAGAACACCAAACTATAGGAATCCAAAGAGGACCACACCAAGACACATCATAATTAAAATGCCAAGAGCAAAAGACAAAGAGAGAATATTAAAAGCAGCAAGAGAAAAACACTTAGTTACCTACAAGGGAGCACCCATACGCTTGTCAGCAGATTTCTGAACAGAAACTATGCAGGCCAGACGGGAGTGGCAAGAAATAATCAAAGTCATGAATAGCAAGAATCTACACCAAGATTACTCTACCCAGCAAAGCTATCATTCAGAATTGAAGGGAAGATAAAGTGATTTGCAGATAAGAAAAAGCTAAAGGAGTTCATCACCACCAAACCAGTATTATATGAAATGCTGAAAGGTATTCTTTAAGAAAAGGAAGAAGAAGAAAAAAGTAAGAATAAAAATTGTAACTAACAAATATGCATCTATCAATAAGTGAATCTAAAAATCAAGTGAATTAGAAATCTGATGAACAGGATAAACTGGTGAATGTAACAGAACCAGGGGCATAGAGAGGGGATGGACTGACAATTCTTGGGGAGAAAGAGGGTGTGGGAGGTGCAGGAAGAGAATGGACTAAAATCATACACCTATGGATGAGGACAGTGGGAGGGGAGGTAAGGGCAGAGGGTGGGATGGGTAACAAGTGGAAGGGAGCTATGGTGGGGGGGAGAGAAGAACATTGTAATCAATAATCTGACCAATAAAGATTTGTTAAATTTAAAATTAATTAATTAATTAATTAATTAATTAATTAATTAAGGATCATAGAGGCCGGATACCACTAAAAAGTGTTTATAACTCACAACACTCAAACTGTTCACCGGGGAAATGTTTGGAATGTGTCTGAAACACATGGAATACATTTGTAGAACCTTAATATCTCCAGTGCAGTGTTGATGTACTCAGAATTTATATACAAAGAGCAGTGAAAGGTAGGGTAGTGTTTAAATTAGTAATAATTCACCATTAAAGAGCTGATATATGTGTAAAAATGCTGATTAAACACTTGGAATTTATCAAGAATGTGCTTGAAACACTGGAAGAAAGTGAATCAAACGCGAAGAAATCACAATGACAGACTAGAAAAATAAATTTAAGGTTTGTGCTTGAAACACTAGGAATACATGTTCATAGAGCCTTAATATATGTGGGGCAGTGTTTAATCAATGGAAAGTCATATTCAAAGAGCTCAGAACTGAGTTGGATATTGGATTCATTTAGAATTCTGTCTCAGTGAGTTGGTATTTTGGGAAGGAAGTTCATTAAACACTTAAAAATTCATTTTCATAGGGTTCAGATACCAATATGAAAATGTTAAAACTAAGAATTCAAAATGACAGACCAGGGAAATGTTTAGAAATGTGTCTGCAATACTTGGAATACATTTGTAGAACCTTAATATTTCTATTGCAATGTTGATCTTCTGAGAATTTGTATATAAAGAACTGTGAAAGGTAAGGTAGTGTTTAAATTACAAATAATTTATGTTTAAAGAGCTGATATATATGTAAAAACGCTGTTGAAACACTTTGAATTCAAAATGAATGTGCTTGAAACACTGAACAAAAATGAATGAAACACTGAGAATTTAAATGACTAGAGAAATATGTAGAAATGTGCTTGAAACACTAGGAATACATGTTCATAGAGCCTTAATATCTGAGGGGCAGTGTTTAATCACTGGGTAATCATGTTAAAAAAACCTGAGAACTGACGTGGATTCTGGTTACATTTATAATTCCCTCTCAATGAGTGGCATTTATGGAAGAAAGTTGATTAAACCCTGCAGAATTCATGTTAATAGAGCTCAGATAGTTGTATGAAAGTGTTTAAAACTCTAGAACTCACAATGGTAGACCATGGACACGTTTGGGAATGGGCTTGAAACAGTAGGACTACACATGTTCATATAGCCTAATATTTATAGAGCAGTGTTTAATCACTGGAAAATTGTGTTCAAAGAGCTGAGAACTGAGTTGGATACTGGTTTCGTTTGTTATTCAGTCTCAATGAGTTGGCATTATTGGAAGAAATTTGGTTAAACACTTAAAATTCATTTTCATAGGGTTCAGATACCTGTATGAAAATGTTAAAACTCTCAGATCTCAAAATAACAGCCCAGGGATAGGTTTAGGAATGTGTCTGAAACATTGGAAAACATTTGTAGAACATTAATATCTCCAGGGCAGTGTTGATATTCTGAGAATTTGTATACAAAGAGCCGAGAAAAGTAGGGTAGTGTTTAAATTGGTAAGAATTCACCTTTAAAGAGGTGGTATATATGTAAAAACACTGTTGAAACACTGGAAATTCACAATGAATGTACTTGAATCGCTGGACAAAAGTGAATGAAACACTGAGAATTCAAAATGGACAGACTAGGAAAATATGTAGAAATGTGCTTGAAAGACTAGGAATTCATCTTCATAGAACCTTAATATCTTAGGGGCAGTGATTAATCACTGGGTAATCATGTTTAAGAGTTGAGAATTGAGTTGGAAACTGGTTACATTTACAATTCTGTCTCAATGAATTGAAAATTTGGGGGGTAAAAGTTGGTTAAACCTTGCAGAATACATGTTCATAGAGCTCAGATAATTGTATGAAAGTGTTTAAAACTCTAGAACTCTCAATGTTGACCATGGATATGTTTGGAAATGTGCTTGAAACACTAGGAATACATATTCATATAGTGTAATATGTGTAGGACAGTGTTAAATCACTGAGAAATTGTGTTCAAAGAGCTATGAACTGAGTTGGATACTGGATTCACTTAGAATTCTGCCTAAATGAGTTAGCATTTTTGGAAGAAAGTTGGTTAAACTCATGTTCATAGAACTCACATAATTGTATGAAAGTGTTTAAACTCTAGAACTCACAATGGTAGACCATGGATATGTTTGGAAATGTGCTTGAAACACTAGGAATACATGTTCATATATTATAATATGTGTAGGGCAGTGTTTATTCACTGAGAAATCATGTTCATAGAGCTGTGAACTGAGTTTGATAACACTCGTCTTTACCATTCAATCTCAGTGAGTTGGTGTTTGTGGAAATAGATGGATAAACACTTAAAACTTCATTTTCATAGGTCTCAGATACCTGTATGGAAATGTTAAAACTCGAAGATGTCAAAATAACAGACTAGAAGAATGTCTAGGAATGTTTCTGCAATACTTGGAATACATTTGGGCATCCTTAATATCTCTACTAATCTTTAGCTGCGATTTCCAAGTTCTGTCAAACGCTGTTCTACACTGTTATCTCATGGTGATCAGTGATTTCCAAATGTTTTCAAACATATTTACACTGTTTTGAGCCCCTTAGAAGTAGTGCATTCCAAGAGGTTCACACACTGGTCCACAGTGTGCTCCTCTTTAGCAATAACTCCCAAGTTTTGTCAAACTATGTAGTACACTTTTCTGATGTTGATCAGTGATTACCAAGTGGTTTCAAGCATGTTTGTTCAGTTTTCAGGTATATAGAAGTGAATTCCAAATCGTTTTAACACATTGCGTACTACTCACGAGTTTTCTCGTGTTTCGCGCTTCATCTGTTAAGAACCACTCACAAGTTGTCTTGTTTTTCATGTGCCATCTGTTTTGGACCTTAGATGTCAACACTCTGTCTTGTCCACATTGAATGAAGTGATCTCATTGGTGGAAACCATGCAGGTCAATCTACAAAAAAATTATATAATTGCAAGAACCCATAAAGCATTGCAGTTACATTGTATTTTGTTCATTTGAATAGTCTCTGTCTTCAAGAGCTGAGAACTGAGTTCTCTGGCGCTTTTAGAAATGCCCTTTCTCAGGAAAAGGAAGGAAACCAATGAAACTGATATACTTCTGGAAGTATTTAATGATAATTTATCAGATATTCATAGTGAGATTGAAGATGTAGATGATTGTTTTGATGATTCTACTGATTCTACTGACAGTGAAATTATTAGACCTGTAAGGAAGGGCTAGGTGGTGGTGTTTTCAAGTGATTCTGACACTGACGAAGCTACTAATAATTGTTGGTCTGAAATTGACACACCACCATGTTTACAAATGTTTGAAGGTCGCGCTGGGGTCACTACATTTGTGTCTCAGTGTGACTCTGTACCCTCTGTGACCAATCTTTTTTGGTGATGAATTGTTTGAGAAGTGCAAAGAGCTGTCCAACTATCACATTCAAACCACAATGAAATGCAAAACACCATCTAGAACACTAAAGGGTCTCTGGTTACACAGAAGGACATCAAGAAATTCCTTGGCCTAATTACTCTGACGGTCAAATAAGAAAAGATAGCTGAAAAGACTATTGGTCAACAGATCCTTTGATATGTACCCCTATATTTCCACAGACATTGAGTCGCCATAGATTTGAGCAAATATGGATATTCTGGCATTTCAATGATAACACCAAAATGGACAGTCGCTCAGGGAGACTTTTCAAAATCCAACCTGTGCTGGATTATTTTCTTCATAAATTTTGAACAATATACAAACCAAAGCAACAGTTAGTTGTCTCTGGACGAGAGAATGATTCCATGGAGAGGACGTTTAAAATTTCGCACGTACAACCCAGTGAAAATAACAAAATACGGTTTACTTGTTTGGATGGTATGTGAGAGTGACACCGGCTATATCTGCAATATGGAGATATACACTGCTGAAGGAAAGAAATTGCAAGAAACTGTTCTTTCAGTTCTTGGACTCCATCTTGGCATATGGCACCATATTTACCAGGGTAATTATTACAACGCTGCAATACTGCTGAATTCCTGCTACAGAACAAAACTAGAGACTGTGAAACTAGTAGGGAGAGTTTTGGTTTACCACCAAATTTGAAAATAAAAACACCAAGAATGAAGAAAGGTGACATAATATTTTCCAGAAAAGGCGATATTCTCCTAGCATGGAAAGACAAGCGGGTTGTCCAAATGATATCAACAATCCGTGACACTTCTGTCTCGACAACTGGAAAAAAAATAGAAAAACGGGAGAGAATATTGTGAAACCTCCCCGCATCAAGGGATACAACGCCCAAATGAAAGGCTTTGACCGTGCGGATCAATTCCTTTTGTGTTGTTCCATTCTAAGGAAAATGATGAAATGGACAAAAAAGGTAGTGCTGTACTTTATAAACTGTGGACTTTTCAATTCATTTAGAGTGCACAATGTCCTCAACCCATAAGCAAGAATGAAGTATAAACGGTTTCTGCTATTGGTGGCGAGAGACTGGATAATGGATGACAATAATGAAGGCTCTCTGGAACCAGAGACAAATCTGTCCAGCCCTTCCCCTGGGGGTGCAAGGAGAGCACCTCGTAAAGATCCACCCAAAAGGTTGTCAGGTGACACGAAGCAACATGAACCTACGTGTATTAGGGAGTGGAAAGAAAAAATTTCCTTCGAGAGCTGCAGAGTGTGTGCTGCCCATGGAAAAAGGAGCGAATCTAGATAATTACATAATTTTTTATCCCTCTTCATAGAGAAAAATGTTTTACACAGTACAATACATTAAAAAGTACTCGGAACTTTAATTGTTTAACTGTTTTTTGTAAATAAAAATGTTATAATTATTGGAAAAACAACACCTAAAGTGCATTATGATCTGTAGTTATGATTTCAATAACGTGCAGTTTGCCCAGAAATGTGCGGTCCCTGGCGTGTCTCTTAGAGATTTCTATGTGGTGCGCAATGTGTTAATCCCTGTTCCACAGTGTGCTCTTCATCAGCCACGATTCCCAAGATTTGTCAAGTGCTGTTTTACACTGTTTCTTGATATTGTGCAGTGTTTTCAAACACATTTAGAGCAGGAGATGTCTTCTAGACATGAATTCCAAGTGGTTTCAAAGAGTTTCCTACAGTGTTCTGCTCTTTAGCAGAGATTTCCATGTTTCGCCAAATGCTGTTTTGCCCTGTTTCCTTGTGTTGAACAGTGATCTCCAAATGTTTTCAAACACTTTTAGACAGTGATTAACCATTTAGAATTAGATAGCAATTGTTTCAAACACTGTTCTACAGAGTATTGTGAGTCTAGAGCAGTGACTTCCAAGTTTTTTCAAATGATCTACACTGTTTTCTGAGGTTGATCAGCTATTTCAAACACTTTTACGCAGTTTCCAGCCATTTGCAAGTGACTTCCAAGGGGTTTCAAACACTGTTCTACAGTGTACTCATCTTTATCTGCGATTCCAAGTTCTGTGAAATGCTGTTCTACACTGTTATCTCATGGTGATCAGTAATTTACAAGTGTTTTCAAATGTATTTACAGTTTTGAGCCCTTTAGAAGTAGTGAATTCCAAAAGATTTCACACACAGATCCAGAGTGTGCTCCTCTTTAGCAATAACTCCCAAGTTTTGTCAAACTATGTAGTACATTCTTCTGATGTTGATCATTGATTACCAGGTGGTTTCCAGCATGCTTTTTTCAGTTTGCAAATATATAGAAGTGAATTCCAAGTGGTTTTAAACACTGTTCCATATTGAACTCTTCATCAGCTGTGATTCCCAAGATTTGTCAATTGCTGTTTTACACTGTTTCTTGATATTGAGCAGTGTTTTCAAACACGTTTACATCAGTCTTCTAGACGTGAATTCCAAGTGGTTGCAAAAGTTTCCTACAGTGTTCTCTTTAGCAGAGATGTCCATGTTTTGCCAAACGCTGTTCTGCACTGTTTCCTTGTTATGAACACTTTTAGATAGTGATTAAAACCACTTGGAATTCACTTCTATATACCTGCAAACTGAGAAAACATGCTGGAAAGCACTTGGTAACCACTGATCAACATCAGAAAAGTGTACTACATAGTTTGACAAAACTTGGGAGTTACTGTTAAAGAGGAGCACACTGTGGACCAGTGTGTGAAAACTCTTGGAATCCACTACTTCTAAGGGGCTCAAAACAGTGTAAATACATTTGAAAACACTTATAAATCACTGATCACCATGAGATAACAGTGTAGAACAGCGTTTGACAGAACTCGGGAATCACAGATAAAGATCAGTACACTGTAAAACAGTGTTTGAAACCCCTTAGAAGTCACTTGAAAAATGGCTGGAAACTGTGCAAAAGTGTGTGAAAGTACTTTGAAATAGCTGGTCAACTTCAGAAAACGTTGTAGATTAATTGAAAAAAATTGGAAGTCACTGCTCTAGACTCACAATACTCTGTAGAACAGTGTTTGAAACAATTGCTATCAAATTCTAAATGGTTAATCACTCTCTAAAAGTGTTTGAGAGAAAACCAGTTCCCAGTAAATTCAGAGGAGCTCTTCCCTCCATCATGGAAAGGTCAGATTTAGCCTGAGGTTGGGGAGGGCATACGCTCGCTGAGGAAACTGGAGGAGCAGGGAGATCTGCACCTGAAAAAAGTCTGTGGCTGTTAGAGCTGTGGCCCTTGGAGCTGGTGGCAGAGTAGATCCCCAGAAAGCAACCCATTTGGACCCAACAGAGAAGGACAGCCAAAAATTTTTGGGAGGGTGCTGGCTCCTAAACCCAATGGGGAAAGGGACTTTGCATAGACATATGTGCAGAACCTGAATTTGTGCACTTGCGTTTCTTCCTCTCCTAATCCCAGCTTCTGAGTGCTAAGCCAGGAATGTGGGAACACCTGGTGGAGGACACCCTGGGAGACTGCAGGAGAGACCTGTTTTTCTGGAGGCTGGGGATCAGAGCGGGAAGTCACCATTAGAGAGCAGCTCCGGGGCAGCCCATTCCCACAAATCAATATTGAATACCACAGGGTTAGCGAGATCTTAGTTCAGGTTAGAGAGGACCAATAGACCAAGAGGTCAATCCAGAAACACTGCCACACAGGGGCTGAATCACAAATAGACTCTTGTGTGACACAAATTAAGGAATCAATTTTACTACTACTATTTCATCTTTTGTGTCTTTTAAGTGTCATTTTAATTTTCTCTTTATTCTACTTTGGAATTAGTGTTCTACAGTCTATTTTCATCTACCCTTTAGTATCTTTTTACTCTACCTCAACTCCACCTTTATGCCACCACTCTCTTGCTAACCTTTCCCTATTTCGTGTCTTTTTCTCTTATCTCTTTTCTGCTTTAGATTTTCCTTATTTTTTCCTTTTACCCCCTGTTAAAATTTCACCCTACTCACATATCTAATTTCCAACCACCTGCTTCAAGTCCATACACACCTCTTGCTCCTCTGACTGCACTATCCTAAATTGTTTTTTTCTCTCTCCTGTTGTTGTTTACTTGACTGTTGATTATAGACATACATGCTTGTTTGTGAGATTGGTTTGCTTATTCTTTTCTTTTGGTTTGTTTTGTGCAGGTTTTTTGGTGTGTTTTTTTTTTGTTGTTGTTGTTGTTGTTGCTTTATTTTTTGATAGACTTTTGCTTCTGCCTTGCTTGATATTAGTTATTGTATGTAGTTTGTATCAATCTCCAGGTACTTATTGCTGGCTTTTGTTGGGATTAGTGGCTGTCCTATAGACGTTTTCACCCCATATTTATAGTTTATGCCCCTTTTCTTTCTTATTCTCTTTCTTTTCTCTCTTACCTTTTTTTTTTACTTCTTCTTCTTTTCCCAATTTCATTTTGGCATTCCTTCCTTCCTTTTTTTTTTTTGAGTATGTGTGTGAGAGTCTCTCTCTCTCTCTCTTTTTCTCTTCTTTCTCACCTATCAACTAATTTGCCTCCCTCTGGTGATTACCTTTATTTGGAGTTACCAATGCCATGAATACATTCCTTTTCAGTGCCTGGCGTGTTGCACCTGGTTGTGTTGTATTCTGTGCCTTTAAAGCAATGCAGGAGAGAGAGAACTACATAACCAGACACATGGAGAAGAGAGACCCTGGGGAGAAAAAGAAACAGACCACATATGAAAGAAAAAACAAGCCTCACAAGAAAAGAAGGTAAATGAAATGGAGGCAAGAAACCTATCAGAGAAAGAATTCAGAGAAATGGTCATGAAGTGGCTGAAAAGAATGGAAGAAAAATTTGACAATGTGAGTAAGAGCCAAGAGGAAATGAAGAAGAACCAAGAGGAAATGAAGAAGAGCCAAGAAGAAATGAAAAGTGACATTGCTGAGGTAAAGAACTCAATAGAAAGTATCAAGAGTAGACTAGAAGAAGCAAAAGACCACATCAGTGAGCTATAAGACAAGGTAGGAAAAAGTACCCAAATAGAGCAGATTCTAGAAAAAAAATTAAAAAGCAAAAGGAGAGCCTAAGGGAATTTTGGGACAAAATGAAACAAAACAACATCTGCATAATTGTGCTTCAAGAAGGACAGGAAACTGAGCAAGGAATATAAACTGAGCAAGAAATAATGACAGAAAACTTCCCTGATATAGGAAAGAAAAAACCTACACAAATCCAAGAAGCTCACAGAGTCCCCAGCAAAATGAACCCTAAAAGACCAATGCCAAGGCACACTATAATTAAATTAGCAAACACTAATGACAAAGTAAGAATCTTAAAAGCCACCAGAGAGAGACTGAAAGTCACCTACAAAGAAACCCCCATCAGACTAGCAAGTGATCTCTCAACAGAAACTCATCAGGCCAGATGGGAATGGAATGAAATATACAAAGTCATGTAAAGGGAAGGGTCTGAATCCCAGAATACTGTACCCAGCAAGGCTATCAATCAAAACTGAAGGGCAAATCAGGAGCTTCACAGCCAAAAAAGGACTAAGGGAATTCATTACCACCAAACCAGCAATGCAAGAAATGCTAAAGGGTCTGCTGTAAAAAGAAATAGGAAGCAAAGAAGGAACACAGGAGTAAAGAACAAAAATGGTGACTAATAAGTACCTATCAATGATAACTTTAAAAATAAACGGATTACAGAAGATGGAGAACCACCAGCCCATCAAGTCGGAGCCCGAGAGTGAGAACGAGGAGCCCAAGCAGCCCGTGGACCTGTGCGAGCACCCCAACCACTTCAGCAAAGGGCTCAACGGCACCCCCGGGGAGCTGCGGCACCAGCTGGGGCCTGCCCCACGTCATCTCCCTCCCCGCCCTCCGTGTCCCCGCCCAAGTGCATCCAGATGGAGCAACACGTGATCCGTCAGCCGCCCATCAGCCTCCCACAGGACTCGCTGCCCCTGGACGACTGGGCAGCCCACGTCATGCACCGAGAGGTGTGGATGGCATGTTCAGCTACCTCAGCCACCAAGACCTGTGTGTGTGCATGCGGGTCTGCAGGACCTGGAACCGCTGGTGCTGTGATAAGCGGTTGTGGACCCGCATCGACCTGAACCACTGCGGGTCCATCACGCCCCTGATGCTGAGCGGCATCATCCGGCTGCAGCCCATCTCCCTGGACCTCAGCTGGACTAATATCTCCAAGAAACAGCTGAGCTGGCTCATCAACCGCTTGCCAGGGTCCGAGACTGGTGCTGTCAGGCTGCTCTTGGATCGTGGTCTTGGCCCTCTGTACCTCCAATTGTCCGTTGCTCCAGACCCTGGATGTGCAGTGGGTAGAAGGGCTAAAGGATGCCCAGATGTCGGATCTCCTTTCTCCGCTCACAGATAACAGGCCAGGTCAGATGGACAATTGGAGCAAGCTCGGAAACATCGTGGAGCTGCGTCTCGCAGGCCTGGACATCACCGACGCCTCCCTGCAGCTCATCATCTGCCACATGCCCCTGCTCTCCAAGCTCCACCTTGGTTACTGTAACCATGTTGCTGACCAGTCCGTCAACCTGCTCACTGCAGTGGGCGCCACCGCCCGGGACTCCTTCACAGAAATCATCTTCACAAACTGCAATAAGGTCACTGACCGATGTCTGTCCTTCTTCAAGCACTGTGGAAATATCTGTCATATTGACCCGAGGTACTGCAAACACGTTACCAAGGAAGGCTGTGAGCAGTTCATAGCTGAAATGTCTGTGAGTGTCCAGTTTGGGCAAGTGGAAGAAAAACTCCTGCAAAAACTGAGTTAGTGCAAGGACTAGCGTGTAAATACAGGGTGGGTGGGGGAAGGGACGGGCCAGGGGAGGGTGAAAGACTTGGCAGAAACCAGGGCTTTCATTTTCGATTTGGAACTTGGAACAGCAGACCATGGAACATTCCCATTTTGCAAGCCTTGCCAAGGCAATGCCGTTCCACCGCCCGTTTTGGGGACGAGTGAGCCGGACGTTTGGGTTATCGTGAAGAGTAACTGCACTGCTTTCTGGACCATTTCTGAGGTGGCCTTTACCCAGAAGACATTCCTGTTGGAGACGAGGATGAACTTTGGAGAAATTCTCTTACTAAAGCATGAGCTTATGAGTTTGTTTTTTTGTGGGCTTTTGTGATGGTGTTTTGTTTTGGACACCTCATTCCTTGCAACTCCGGGGTTTTGGATGTCAGCATTAAGTGGACCACACAACACATCTGCTGTCTTGACATATTTTTTTTGGTTTGTTAAATCTTACATTATGAGGAATTATTTTTGTACAAATTGTTTAAAAGTTATTTATGCAAGGTTAAAAAAAATAAAATAAAAAATAAAAATAAACGGATTAAATGCTCCAATCAAAAGACATAGAGTAACAGAATTAATAAGAAAACATGACCCATATATCTTCTGTCTACAAGAAACCCAACTCTGAAAAAAAGACACACATAGACTGAGGGTGAAATGATGGAAAAAGGTTTTTCAGGTGAATGGAAATGAAAAAAAGCTGGGGTAGCAATACTTATTCCTGACAAATTAGATCTCAAAGAGAAGGACATAACAAGAGATAAAGAAGGCCACGTCATAATACTAAAGGGAACAATCCAACAAGAAGAAATAACTCTGGTAAACATATACGCACCCAATACAGGAGCACCCAAATACATTTAAAAAAAAACCTCCTGGAGGATATCAAGGGAGAGATTGACAGCAATACAATCATAGTAGGAGACTTTCATACCCCACTATCACCATTGGACAAATCCTCTAAACAAAACATCAGTAAAGAGACATCAATCCTCAATGATTCACTAGACCAGATGAAATTAATTGACATCTTCAGATCATTTCACCCCAAAGACACAGAATATACATTCTTTTCAAGTGCACATGGGTCATTTAAAAAGATAGACCATATGTTGGGTCATAGGCAAAGTCTCTCCAAATTCAAGAAGATAGAAATCATATCAAGCATATTTTCAGATCACAGGGGCATAAAGGTGGAAATAAACTACAATAACAATAATCCAAAGAAATAAAACACATGGAGATCAAACAGCATGCTATTAAATAATGACTGGGTTACCAGAGAAATCAAGGAAGAAATAGAAAACATCATGGCAACAAATGACAACGATAGCACAACAATCCAAAATCTATGGGACACAGCGAAAGCAGTTTTGAGAGGGAAGTTCATAGCTCTATAATCCTACTGCAAAAAAACAAGAAACAATGGTAATAAATTATCTAACCCAACAACTCAAAGAATTAGAAAGAGAGCAACAAGAAAAGCCCAGTGTAAGCAGAAGGAAGGAAATAGTAAAGATCAGAGCAGAGATAAATGACATAGAGACCAAGGAAACAATACAAAAGATCAACAAAACCAAGAGCTGGTTCTTTGAAAGGATAAACAAGATTGATGAACCACTAGCCAGACTCACCAAGAAGCAAAGAGAGATCATACAACATGACCAAGTAGGATTTATTCCAGGAATGCAAAGATGGTACAATATCTACAAAACAATAACTGTGATACATCACATAAACAAATTGAAAGGTTAAAATGATATAGTCATATCAATTGATGCAGAAAAAGCATTTGACAAAATCCAACACCCTTTCTTGATAAAAACTCTCAACAAGGTGGGAATAGAAGGATCATACCTCAACATAATAAAAGCTATATATGATAAACCCACAGCAAACATTATACTCAATGGGCAAAACTACAACCATTTCCCCTAAGAACAGGAATAAGACAGGGATGACCACTCTCACCACTATTGTTCGACATAGCACTGGAAGTATTAGTCATTGCAATTAGACAACAAGAAGAAATAAAAGGCATCCAGCCGAGACCGGTTTGGCTCAGTGGATAGAGCGTCGGCCTGCAGACTGAAGGGTCCCGGGTTCGATTCCGGCAAGGGCATGTACCTTGGCTGTGGGCCCATCCCCAGTGGGGGGCGTGCAAGAGGCAGCTGATCGATGTCTCTCTCTCATTGATGTTTCTGACTTTCCCTCTCCCTTCTGCTCTGTAAAAAATCAATAAAATATATTTAAAAAAATAAAAGGCATCCAAATTGGAAAATAAGAAGCAAAGCTATCCTTATTTGCATATGACATGATATTGTACATAAAAAAATCCGAAAGACTCCATAAAAAACGAATAGACTTAATAAATGAGTTCAGCAATGTAGCAGGATACAAAATTAATGCCAAGAAATCTGTGGCATTCTATACACCAATAGTGAATTTATAGAAAGAAAGACTAAAAAAGCAATACCATTTACCATCACACCAAAAATATTAAAATACCTAGGAATAAACTTAACTGAGGAGGTAAAAGACCTATTTATGGAAAACTACAGGACACTGAAAAAAGAGATAGAGGAAGACGTAAACAGGTGGAAGAACATACCATGTTCATGGATTAGGAAAATCAACATCATTAAAATGTCCATACTACCCAAAGCAATCTATAAATTTAATGCACTCCCCATTAAAATACCAACAGCATATTTCACAGACTTAGAAAGAACTCTCCAAAAATTAACCTGAAATAAAAAAGATCCCAAATAGCCACAGCAATCCTGAGAAAGAAGCACAAAGTTGGTGGGATTTCAATACCAGATTTCAAGCTGTATTACAAAGCTACTGTTCTCAAAACAGCCTGGTACTGGCACAAGAACAGACATATAGACCAATGGAATAGAATAGAGAATCCAGATATCAATCCAAACCAATATGCTCAATTAATATTTGACAAAGGAGGCATGAACATAAAATGGCATCAAGATAGTCTCTTCAATAAATGGTGTTGGGAAAATTGGACAGATACATGCAAAAAAAAATGAAACTAGACCACCAACTTACACCATACACAAAAATAAACTCAAAATGGTTACAGGACTTAAACATAAGATGGAAAACCATAAAAATCCTAGAGCAATCCACAGGAAGAAAAATCTCAGACATATGCCGAAAGAACTTCTTCACTGATACTGCTCCTAGAGCAATGGAAGCTAAAGAGAAAATAAACAAATGGGACTACATCAAAATAAAAAGCTTTTGCACAGCAAAAGAAACCATCAACAAAACAAGAAAATCTACTGTATAGGAGAACATATTTGCAAATGTTATCACTGATAAAGGTTTGACCTCAAGCATCTACAGGCAACTTATACAATTTAATAAAAGGAAGACAAATGATCCAATATAAAAATGGGTAATGGACCTAAATAGAATCTTTTCTAAAGAAGACAAAAGGAAGGCTCAGAAACATATGAAAACCTGCTCAAAGTCACTAATTATCCGAAATATGTAAATCAAAATGACAATGCGGTACCATCTCACACCTGTCAGAATGGCTTTCATCAACAAATCAACAAACAAGTGTTGGTGAGGATGCGTAGAAAAAGAAACCCTCGTGCACTGCTGGTGGGATTGCAGACTGGTGCAGCCACTGTGGAGAACAGTATGGAGTTTCCTCAAAAAACTAAAAATGGAACTCCCATTTGACCCAGTGATCCCACTTGTAGGAATACATTCCAAGAAACCAGAAACACGAATTAGAAAGGATATATAAACCCTGATGTTCATAGCAGCACAATTCACCATAGCTAAGATTTGGAAACAGCCTAAGTGCCCATCAGCAGGTGAGTGGATTAAAAAACTGTGCTACATCTACACAATGGAATACTACCCTGTGGTAAAAAAGAAGGAGCTCCTACCATTTGCAACAACATGGATGGAGCTGGAGAGCATTATGCTAAGTGAAATTAGCCAGGCAGAGAAAGATAAGTATCACATGATTTCACTCATTTGTGGAATATAATGACCAACATAGACTGATGAACAAGAATGGATCCAGAGACTGAGAAAAGTCCATCAGAATGTCAAACCTCAGTGTAAGTAGAAGGTGGCAAGAGGAAGGGGGAAAGTCAATATATTTTACCTCTTGAACTAAGGTAAGTAATTTGTGTTTTTACCTCCCTGACAAAGTTTATATAAAGCTATAAAAAATTGGCATCTAGTTTGAAATTGAAATGACATGGCCTACAGCATGTCATCGCCTATGGACACCAGTCCTTAGGATAGGCCCCCTTAACCCTCTGTGACACCATAATACCCTTATAGGATATTATTCCACAATGTCATTATAATTTTTGATATTTGACAATAGCGTATTGTACAATTATCCCAAAGAAATCAGAAACTAATTCTTTGAATGTTGGGCAGCAATTTAAAAAAGGACAGGAAAGGAATTAATTCCTTTCATAAGGAATTAAGGCACTGGGAAGGCACTTGAGCATTCTATATTGGCCCCTCCTGCCCTTTTTGCCAAGAGGGACCCTCTTCTCACAATCCAAGTACACACAGCTGTTGCCTGAGCTTTCCGTTCAAGCTGAGGTTGAAGCCTCAGGGTGGCTGGCACCATGGATCTGTCTCTCGCCCAATGGGATGAGCTGGGTCCTCCCTGGAGAAGAAACCTCGGTTTCCTGAGTTATGTGATCAGTAACAGGTCCTCGCCATCAGGCGAGGGGATCTCAAGGCAGGGGCTGTGCATGGAGGCCACGGGGGCATAGAAGACCAAGGAGACAGAACTGAACCTCACGTCACCCTGTTTGGCCCGGGGGGAAGGCTGGTTAGCCAGAGATGGGTAAGATTCCTCAGGGAAGGAACAACCTAAGACAGGCACAGTGGCAGAGGGGCCAACAGGAGAGAACATAAAGGTTGACAAAGGTGGAGGGTCAGGAGGAAGGGTGACAGAGTGTCCCTGGTCCGGAGGGAGGGTGACAGAGAGTCCCTGGTCAGGAGGAATGGTCATAGAGTGTCCTTTGTCAGAAGGAAGGGTGACAGACTGTCCCCAGTTGGAAGCGTGACAGAGTGTCCCTGGTGGGGAGGGATGGTGACAGAGTGTCCCCGGGGGGGAAAGGAGGATGACAGAGTGTCCCCAGTTGGGAGGCATGGTGACAGTGTCCCCGGTGGGGCGGGAGGGTGACAGTGTCCCTGGTGGGGAGGGAGGGTGACAGTGTCCCCGGTGGGGAGGGAGGGTGTCAGTGTCCCCGGTGGGGAGGGAGGGTGACAGTGTCCCGGGTCAGGAAGGAGGGTGACAGAGTCCAAGCGACTGCAACCAGCAGAGTCCTGTGTCTGCCGGGGATACTAGCAGCCCCTAGTATTGCTCCTTTCCTGTTTCATGGTTTAACCGGCGCTGGGAACAAACACCCAGGCGCTGCCGCTTTAAGAATTTAGAGCAAAACACCGGAAGTGAACCCCGCAGCAGACAGGTGAACAAATAAAAACGGAAAGGCTTCCCGGCCCTGCCCCGCAGCACTGGGGAGGCAGTTTCTCAGGTGCTGGGGGCTGCTCAGCCGGCGCAGGCCTGTTGCTGGGGCTCCAACGAGGATGAGGCGTCCCATTGGTTCTCCGGGACTTCAGAGGAGCCAATGGGAAGGAAGGGGATGGGGAGGGACAGACCACCCTTCCAACCTCCCCCCCAACCCCTTTCCACCCCTCCCCCCTTCCCCCCCCAAAAACCACTCTCCTGCTGGACCATTGTTGTGGTTGCTATGTTAAAGTGGGGGCTGTAGATTTACGGACTTTAGTCTATTTTTTAGGGTGCAGGTGGGTGGTGTCCGAGGGACTAATGCTGAAAAATGAGCCATGCCGAGGCCGCTCTGTTCACCATCCTGGGGTTCGCTGACTGCCGACGCCCGCGCGTCCAGCTCCGTATGCAAATGAGGCGGCGCGGTGCACAACCGCTGCCACCCACCCGCGGGCGCGGCCACCCTGCAGCCGGGGAGCTGCAGTGGGGCCGACGGGGGCTCGGAGGGCTCTCTAGTGCCGATCACGGTGAGGGGAACCCCAAGATATCTGGCGAAGGGAGTGAAACCCCGCCGAGTGTGGAAGCCGGGGCTCAGCGCGTCCCACCCCGGGCTCGGCCCCGCCCCCGCGCACTGCTGGGCGTCCCCGCGGGGCCGTGCGACCCGCCCAGAAACCTCCGGCTCGGAGGGCGCCCCGAGTCCGCACATCGCGGCAGGCAGTGCCGGGTCCCCGGCGCCGTCTCCGCCTCCGCCCCAGCGAGCAAAGCCGGCCTCGGCTTCGTGGCCAGCCGCGCTGCGCTCCCCTCCGGCAGAAAGAGGAGCTGCGCCCCGCGGGCCCCCTCTACCGGACAGTGCCCTGGACCGCCGCCCTGCCGCCTCCCGCGACTGCTCCACTGTCGCTCCGGCTGCCCCCGTGTCTGCTCTCTCTGGGGCTTTGGAACCAATTAGCATCTCCGATCGAATAGACTTTAGGAGACTCAGACCAGGAAGGTTGTCAACCAGGAGCCTCGTGGATCCATGGCACGAATGGATCTGATTATTAACTTTCTCTTGCAGATTTCTGTGACCTACGAGGTGTTTGAAGACTTGGGGGGCTAGAAGAGGGAGGAGCTTTTGCAGAAAATGGGAGGAGATGAAACAAAAAAGAGACTTTTTTAAAAGGCCATTTTCTTCCAGACAAATCACAGGCTCCGCTCACACAAAACCCCACCTCCGAGGCAGGGAACTGTGCTGCAGCCCGGAGCCTAGTCCAGGCTGAGCAGGTCTGATTTCAGACAGCATCTATCTATAATAATCTATAATAATAAAAGCATAATACCCTAATTAGACTGGAAGTCCTCCGGAGGAAGCCAGAGCTGCGAGGGAAGCCACGTTCAGGGTGCCAGAGGAAAAGAAGGCCTACTCTTGCACGAATTTCGTGCATCGAGCCTCTAATTTCAAAATAAAAGCCTTTTTCCTTGAGCCCCATGGGAACATTGGTGCTGGGAGGCCTACCCTGGGGAGTGGGGAAGCTGAGAGGCAGCCAAGGGGGGAAACCAGGCATGGAGAAGAAGAAAGTCCACGGCTGTCTTCGTGTCCTATATATTAATGCATTAATTAGTTAAGGGCCACTGGAGAAATGGGTAAAGTCATAAGATCTGAGCCCTCCCTTTCATGAGAAAAAAGAGCTAGAGAAACATGGGCCAGGTTAACAATCAATGTTGGATCTCTTCCTTTCCAGTGGTTCTCAACCTTTCTAATGCCATGACCCTTTAATGCAGCTCCTCATGTGGTGACCCCCAACCATAAAATTATTTTTGTTGCTACTTCATAACTGTAATTTTGCTACTGTTATGAATCATAATGTAAATATCTGTGTGTCCCGATGGTCTTAGGTGGCCCTGCTAGGGCAACCCACAGGTTGAGAACTGCTGCTGTGTGTTATGCCCAGATTTCAAGATCCCCAGAGACCACCAGGGAGCTGTTATCCAATGCAAAAGCAAAGAGCCTTTATTTGAGCCTGGGCTCGGCTCTCACAGCCCCCTTACCGGCACGGCGGTGGGACCAGAAAGAGCGAGAGCTGGGGGAGACAAATGTTATAAGGCCTGGTCAGTTGGGAGGGCCTAGGAGAGTAGCGTGAGTTACAGAGATTGGCCACTTTGGTTAGGGTTTCATATTCTAATATCAGAGCCGTCCCCTACTGTCCCCTGAATGGTCAGTAGCGACGCAGGGGGAGCACCTCTGTGATGTGACCTCATCAGGACCTAAGCTGCTCCCGTAACTTCATTGGTCCACTCGGGGGCAGTGGTTGGGGCAGTTAGGACACTCCTGGTGCTCCTGTGGTCACTCCCATCAGGGCAGGAGGGGGTCAGGCTGACCAGCTCCGCAAGATGGAGGACAGCCAGTTCTGGTTTGTTCTTTCACTCTCCCCCCCCCCCCCATCTTGGAGCTTACGGCTCAATCATGAGATAGACTGCATTTCTACCTCATCTTCTGTTGCTACAGACTGGTAATATGTTTGTAAGACCATTAACTGGACTGTCCCTGTGTGTTCTTTGACAAATTCGACTAATTTGTTAATAATACAAGGGCCGAAAGTTAACATCAGGAGAATAATAAGGGGTCCAACGAGGGCGGAAATAAGAGTGGTTAACCACGGGGACCAGTTGAACAAGGATTCATACCAAGACTGAGATTGTTCCCTTTCTAGCCTTCGCTTTTGCAGCCCCTCCCTTATGAGGGCCATGGACTCTTTAATAACTCCTGAATGGTCAACATAAAAGCAACTTTCTTCCCCTAAGGCCACACATAAACCCCCTGCTGCATGAATAGTAAGTCTAGTCCTCTTCTGTTTTGGAGTACAACTTCAGATAAGGAGATAAGGGATTCTTGATTTCCTCCCCTGAATGGTATACTAACTTGGGGATAAGCTGGATAAGTATGCAGAAGCCTTCCTTTCGGGGATTAAGGACCAAGGAGTGGACACACAGGGCGAGGCCAATGGAACAGGCCCACCATGCATTCTCAGGGGGCAAAAGATATGCTGCCTCTCTGGGGGTAGCCAGGATTTTGTTGCCGAGATGTGACTAGACCCGGAGGGTGAACAACATTCCAGGGTCCTCAGGGTACAACATTAATCTCTGCATTGATAAAATTTGAGTCCCCAACCTTTTTCACTATGTGGAAAAAAAATAGGCTATGTCATTGCATCTAATGTAGGAAACAGGATACTGATTCATTTCACTTTAGTGGCATTTGGATTATCTGGATCTGGTTTACAATGAATGAGCAAGTCCCTTTCAAAAGGAGGTTCTCCATCTTCATTTATGAATATGACAGCAACCTCGGTTAAACGGGGAGAATTATATCTACCTGGGTCACTATTACGATCATATTTAATTGCCATAGTTACTTCCGTGGGAGCTATACCTTTTGCTGCTGCTTCAGATTGGGCTTCCTTTTCTATCTCATGTAGCACCTTGTACCATTTTGTTAATTCATTTATTTCATGCATGAGGTTGTTGATGTTGATCATGAGTCTTTCTGAGCAGGCCTGATTTGCTGGGATTGCTAATCTTTTACATGTAGCTTCGGCTGTCTCCAAAATATAGAGTTGAGCAAACTTCTGAGAAACACCATCAGAAGGAGGTAAAGTTCCAGTACGATGATAAACTTGTCCATGTATTCTAAAACAGAATGGCCCATACCCTGATGGGGATGCAACATTTGCACCCATGGAAGCAAAAGCAAAAGAACTATTTATAGATCGAATGTTTCCCGTGAAATTTTTACTGTCAGAATCTTTGTTTGTCATTAATCTTTTTAAATATGGCGGGTAATCTGGAAAATGTATATCATTTGGACAGACTTTCCCTTTGCTACAACATTGAGTAAATTTCCCATCAGATGGTTTTTCATCAGAGAAATTTAGTGATAGCAACATTCATATCTAACAATCATTTCACCACAACTATGTTCGAGAATTGCATCCTCACATACTCCATTTTCGCTGAGAAGGCAGTTCCTACCACTATTGCTAGTACTTGTTGATGACTGTTCTTTAGACATATTCTGTCTTCGCCACCACCTTCTTTCAACTTCAAAGGCATGTTGTTCTTTAGACATTTCCTGTCGAAGTTGCCGGTGTTTTTCAGCTTCAGAGCGACATTTTTCCAATAGCTGCTCTTCAGGTACATTGTGTTGCAGGCGTCACCTTCTTTCAAGATCAGACACACGTCGCTCTTAAGACATTTTCTGTCGATAACGTCGGCACCTTTCTGCTACACAGCTCCATTGTATCAACAGTTTTCCTTTGGACATAGTCCCGCCTCTCTATTGCCACGTTCTGAGATAGAGGAGAATGACAGTCTTGACAAGCCTTTCGGTAGTGTGACCAACGGCTGATTTGGACAGATTCTGTGGGGGTGGGACTTCCTCCTATCCGTTGTCAGTTTCCACAGCTGGGATGCTGAAGCTGGGTCTCGGGGGGGCCTTCCGTTTTTGCTGGCATACAGCTGAAGCTATACATAAAACATTAGCAATGCAGGGGCCTCAGTTAGACGCAGCTGTGGTGAATTCTCACTGCCGCCGCCACCTCATTCTCTGAGCCCGGGGGCCTCAGTTAGCCTCAGCTGTGGTTCGCTGATGCTGCCACTGCTTGGTCTCAGTGCTCGGGGCCGGACACTTGATGTCTTCACCACTTCATCTCTGCTCCTGGGACCTGGTGCCCCCGCCTCTCGACTCCGCCCTTTGCTCCGATTGCCTGGTAGCATAACCAATCAGGAGCCAAGATACAGTCACATTTGCATGTTACTCTTTTATTAGATCGGATCTTTCAGCAATTCATAAAATATTAGTTTGGTGGTGATGAACTCCTTTAGTTTTTTCTTATCTGCGAAGCACTTTATCTGACCTTCAATTCTGAATGACAGCTTTGCTGGATAGAGTAATCTTGGTTGTAGATTCTTGCTATTCATCACTTTGAATATTTCTTGCCACACTCGTCTGGCCTGCATCTTTTCTGTTGAGAAATCCGCTGACAATTGTATGGGTGCTCCCTTATAGGTAACTGTTTTTTCTCTTGCTGCTTTTAATATTCTCTCTTTATCTTTTGCTCTTGGCATTTTAATTATGATATGTCTTGGTGTGGTCCTCTTTAGATTCCTATATTTTGGGATTCTGTGTACTTCTTGGGCTTTTAAGTCAATTTCTTTCACCAGGTGGGGGAAGTTTTCAGTCACTATTTCTTCAAGTAGGTTTTCATTTTCTTGCTCTCTCTCTTTTTCTGGCACCCCTATAATTTGGATGTTGGTATGCTTGAAGTTGTCCCAGAGGCCCCTTACACTATCTTCAATTTTTTGGATTCTTTTTGCATCTTTGTTTTCCGGCTGAGTGGATTTTGCTCTTTGTATTTCAAATCTTTGACTTGGTTATTGTGGTCGTCCGGACTGCTTTTAGGACTTTGTATAATATTTTTTATTTCAGTTAGTGTATGCTTAATTTCTAGTTGGTCCTTTTTTATATCCTTGTAGGTGTTGTTCATTTCCTCGTAGGTCTTGTTCATTTCCTTGTAGGTCTTGGCCTTTTCTAGGAGTCTCTTGAAAAACCTTATAACCATGGTTTTGAACTCTATGTCTAGTAGTCTTTTTTCCTCCATTTCTTTCACATCTGATTTCTTTCCATGTCTCTGCATTGTGGCTGCTTCCCTGAGTTGGTCAACTAGCTTTGTGTGGTAAATGTCCTCTAAGGGACAGTGGCTCAGCCTCCCCAGTTACCTGAGGTGGATACTCTTGCTGCAGCCCTTTATGGGTTGTACAGTATTGTTGAAGTTAAGCCCAGCTTATTGTGGTTAGCACTAGGAGGGTTTGACCTCCAGGCCAATTGGCTGTGAGGATAAGCTGTGTTTAGGTTGGATGGGCGGAGTCTCCGGGCTGAGCAGGCAGCATCAGCTCCACCCTATGCAGCACCAGGGTCTCTGTTCTGGGTGGTAATGGCTGCAGGCATCTCCGAGAGAAAGCCGCCGCAGATCTCCACCAGCTGCCAGACAACTCTGCCTCTCCCCAAATGAGTCTGCACCCCCAAAGTATCGCCCAGGGTTACAACACAATGCAGTCCGGTGGTCTCCCGAACGAGGAAGCAAGTCACAAGTCCTCCCCACATGGTCACACACTTCTGTTCCCAAGTTTACACGCAAACCGCTGTCCCAAGTTTACACACACTCTCCACAAGCTTGCAGACCTCTGCTGTGCCAGGCTTCAGCATGCTTTCCCACTGCCCAGTTCTACCCTGTATGAGTGTGAGCTCCCCAGACCTTACCTGGAACTGGGGAATCAGTGCAGTGGGATGCCTCTGCCCTTCCTGTTGGAGAAAACCAGCTGGGTTTGCTGCCACCCGCCTTCTCCACTGGCGCGTGCGCAGGACTCCAAACCTCTCTCTGCTCGTATCTTCAAGGCTGAGCTCCGCCGTTCCTCCGTGTCACAGTGTCCTATCTTTACTTTTATTTGTGGAATTTTCACTCAACCATCTTTCCAGTGATTCTGGATGATGTTTGTTCTGTCCTTAAGTTGTAGTTTTGGAATTGTTGTGTGGGGCAGCAAGATAGGTGTTTACCTATGCCACCATCTTGGTTCCTCCCTCAGCACAATGTAATTTCTAATCTGCCCCTATAGCCTAGGCTACTACCTGTGTTACCTGTGAAATAGAAGCTGGTCCGTTGTCTGACCCTATTATAGCAGGAAATCTATACCTGGGTAGGATGTCTTCTAGTAATTTCTTGGCCATCGCCTGAACTGTTTTATGCTTGGTTGGGTCTGCCTCTATCTATCTAGAAAAGGTGTCCTTCTCCTGCTGTACATTTCCTACCTTAGCTAAATTAAATTAATCTGAAAACTTGACTGCTATTTTACTGTCAAATTTAATATTTTAACAATAATCTTAGTTTATCCTGTAATTATTAATAGCAAGGATTGTTTTGCATTCTTGAGTAGGCCCTGAACATCCTTGGTGCTAGCTGCTATTAGCCAAGTTTCTGTTTGTTGTCTTGGTTCTGATCTGGGCTGGTCCAAGTCTTTGTCTGTTATCTGGGTCCCGATCTGAGCTGGGCATGGGAAGTGAAGTAGCCATAGAGTAGGAGACGTCCCTCAGAAGGGGTGAGTGTTCAAGCCCCTGCAATGCTGGGGGGGGGTTTAGGTTCTATGCCCCACCTCTGTTGGCCCCCATGTTCTCTCCTGATGGCCCCTCTGTGACTGTGCCTGTCTTAGGTTGTCCCTCCCATGAGGAATCTTACCCGTCTCTTGCTAACCAGCCATCCTCAGGGGCCAAGCAGGGTGATGATGTGAGGTTCAGTTCTGTCTCCTTGGTAGCCTATGCCCACGTGGCCTCCATGCACAGTACCTGCCTTGGGATCCCCTCGCCTGCTTGCGGGCCCCCGGCACTTGATCACATATCTTGGGGAACCAAGGTTTCCTCTCCAGGGAGGGCCCACCTCACACCATTGGGCAAGAGACGGACCTATGGTCCCAGCCATCATGAGGCTTCAACCTCAGCATGTACAGAAAACTCAGGCAACAGCTGTGGGCAATTGAATTGTGAGAAGAGAATCCTTTCTTGGCAAAAAGGGCCAACATAGAATGTTCTAGTGCCTACCTGAGAGGCTCTCCACACAGTGGAAGGAATTAAATCCTTTTATGTCCTTTTAAATTGCTGCCAGACATTAAAAGAATTAGTTTATAAATATGTTAGAAGTGGCCAAGATCAGTTTGGCTCAGTGGATAGAACGTCGGACTGTGGACTGAAGGGTCCCAGGTTCAATTTCGGCAAGGGCATGTACCTTGGCTGCGGGCACATCCCCAGTGGGGGGCGTGCAAGAGGCAGTTGATTGATGTCTCTCATCGATGTTTCTGACTTTCTATCCCTCTCCCTTCCGTTCTGTAAAAAAAATCAATAAAATATATTTAAAAAAATATGTTAGAAGTGATTGTTTTTGCTTTAATTTATGGCAATTTAATTTTCAAATTGGTTGTCAATTTCCTTCTTTCTTTCTTTCTTTTTCTTTCTTTCCTTCTTTTTTGTATAGACAAGGTCTAATTATATGTTTCTGCACCTCTCCTAGGAGCAAGTAATGATAGTAGACGTGTTTCAACTTTTGCCTACCTTCCTTTGGTGTCTATGTAAGCCAGAAGCCTTTCTTTAATTTTGTACACAAAGGAGTAGTGGTTTGAATTTGTGTCAATACAAAAGGGAAGCTGGGTGGCGACATCTATGTAATTATACTTTCTTGCCCCACCCCTGTTGCTCCTGGATGAACAAAGGTGTTTGGTATAAGGTGATTAACCCACATAATGGTTCTTACCCATGAAGGGTCAGGAATATAAGTCCAAAATACTTCCCTATTTGCCTTACATAATATCACCTAATATCACTATGCAGCTGATTATGGCTAGCCTGGCAAGAAAGATGTTCTCAGGCATTCTTGGGGTTCTGGTTTCCTCATAAATTCATTCTGAGATCTGAGCAAATCTTTGTCCAGGAGTAATTTACATAACAAGATTACATTCTAGTTTAGCTTTAATTTCTCCTCTATAATCTGAATTAATGACTCCAGGCAGAACAGTTAATCCTTTTAGAGTGTCTCTACTCTTTCCTAAGATTAATCTTAAAGTTCGCCATGGTACAGGTCCACAAAACTTGCTTTAGGAAATGCATTGTAGTCATTTACGACATTAAATTTAAATGGCCATTGAGACAAACAGTTCTGACACCGTTCCTTTGTTCCCACATGCACAAATCTTCACATTTTAAAATTAGCCTTAAAATGTTTCTATGTCCTTCAAAAATGCATAATCATGCCTTAAACCTTCTATTAAGTATTTTTAAACATGTTTCAGTATTGTAAAGGCAGAGGGAGGATGGAACCTTCTACTCCTTCAAACTGCTACATTCTTTCTAGAGATAAAGATCTCAGTTTCTGGAGGAACCAAGATGGCGGCATAGGTAAACACCTATTGTTCTGCCCCGAGCAACAATTCAAAAACTACAACAAAACAAACATCACCCAGAATCACCGAACAGCTGGCTGAGTGAAAATTCCACAAATAAAAGTAAAGGTGGGACACTGAGACTCAGAAGAGCAGCGGGACCGCAGCCTTGAAGATACGCACGGAAACAGAGGTTAGGAGCCGTCGTGGTCGCGAGCACGAGCAGTGGCTGGCAGCAGCAGCCCCGGCTGGATTTCGCCAACAGAGAGGGCGGAGACGTCCCACTGCACGGATTCCCCAGCACCAGGCGAGGTCCAAGGTCCGGGGGTTGCACCCTGGAAGCCGGGCGCAGCAGAGGTCTCCTAGTCTGAGGAGAAACCAGGTTGCTGGGAAAAGCAGTTTGCGTGCGTAAACTGTGCGACAGCATAGATACGTGACTTGCCCCCTCGTCCCGGACACTACCGGACTGCTTTGTTTTACAACCCTGGGCAAGACTTTGGTTGTGCAGACTCATTTGGGGAGAGGCAGAGTTGTCTGGCAAGGGGTAGAGACTAGCAACTTTCTCTTGGAGGTGCCTGCAACCATTCCCATCCAACACAGACCCGCTCATGAGCACATAGGACTTAGCTGACGCTGAGGCTGCCTGCTCAGCTCAGAGACTCCGCCCATCCAACCTGAACACAGTCTCCCTTCACAGCCAATTGGCCTGGAGGTCAAACCCTCCTAGGGCTAACAACAACAAGCTGGGCTTAAATTAAAAAATACTGTACAACCCAAGGATTGCAGTAAGAGTACCCACCTCAGGTAACTGGGGAGGCTGAGCCACTGTCCCTTAGAGGACATCTACCACATAAAGCAGCTACCATGCAGAGACATGGAAAGAAATCAGGTGTGAAAGAAATGGAGGAATAAAGACGACTAGACATAGAGTTCAAAAACCACAGTTATAAGGCTTTTCAAGAGGCTCCTAGAAAAGGCCGATGAACTTCATGAGAAGTACAAGGAAATAAACAAGACCAACGAGAAAATAAACAAGATCAATGAGGAAATGAATGAGACCTACAAGGAAATGAATGAGACTTACAAGGAAATGAATGAGACCTACAAGGAAATGAACAAGACCTCTGAGGATATGAACGAGACCCTCATGGATATGAAAAAGGACCAATTAGAAAGCAAGCATACACTGACTGAAATAAAAAATATTACACAAAGTCCTAAAAGCAGTCCAGAGGGCCACAAGAACCAAGTCAAAGATTTGAAATACAAAGAAGCAAAATCCACTTGGCTGGAAAAGCAAGAAACAAAAAGAATCCAGATAATTGAAGATAGTGTAAGGGGCCTCTGGGACAACCTCAAGCATGCCAACATCCGAATTATTGGGGTGCCAGAAAAAGAGAGAGAGGAAGGTAATGAAAACCTACTTGAAGAAATAGTGACTGAAAACTTCCCCCACCTGGTGAAAGAAACTGACTTAAAAGCCCAAGAAGTACACAGAACCCCAAAATATAGGAATCTAAAGAGGACCACTCCAAGACACATCATAATTAAAATGCCAAGAGCAAAAGATAAAGAGAGAATATTAAAAGCAGCCAGAGAAAAACAGTTAGTTACCTATAAGGGGAGTACCCGTACAATTGTCAGCGGATTTCTCAACAGAAATGATGCAGGCCAGATGGGAGTGGCAAGAAATATTCAAAGTAATGAATAGCAAGAATCTACAACCAAGATTACTCTATCCAACAAAGCTATCATTCAGAATTGAAGGTCAGATAAAGTGTTTCGCAGATAAGAAAAAGCTAAAGGAGTTCATCACCACCAAACCAATATTACATGAAATGCTGAAAGACATTCTTTAAGAAGAGGAAGAAGAAAAAGGTAAAAATATAAATTATGAATAACAAATACACATCTGTCAACAAATGAATATAAAATCAAGTGAATTGATAGTCTGATCAACAGGATAAGCTGGTGAATATAACAGAATCATGGACATAGAGAGGGAATGGACTGACAATTCTTTGGGAGAAAAGGGGTGTGGGGCATACAGCAAGAGACTGGACAAAAATCTTGCAACATTGGGAGAGGACAGTGGGGAGGGGGAGGAGAGGGTGGAAGGTGGGGTAGGTACAGGGTGGAGGGGAGCTATAGGGGGATAAAAAGGGGGAACAATGTAATTAATAAACTGAACAATAAAAATTAAAAAAAAGATCTCAGTTTCTGATAAGCCTGAAGCGGGGAATGGGGGAATTTATAGCTGCTGCCTTTAAGCACCCTAACAAAACAAGGTGAAGTATCCAAGAAGTCGTCCTGGGTTCTTGTATCTTACTGGGTCTCAGGGGTTACAAGGAAATTTCTCTCCTCACAGCCGCCATATCCAAAAAAGAAACAAGTGGCCTTTAAAACATTGTCTTTTCTTTCTAAAGGTTTTATAATTCATTTAGTTTTCTGGGCAGGCTTGCCAGCTCCAGCTTCCTTTTTGTAAATAGTTAACTTTAGAATTTAATCCCTGCTTAAAACCTCTTCGGACTATAGTTGTTATAACTTTATCAAATTAATAAATATAGACAGAAATTTTGGTGGGCTAGTTTTTCCTCTGACAAAGAGCAAGCACCCTTGGGGAAAAGGAATCCCAGTGGCCACTCGGGGTGGTTTGCTATCCGTCAGAGCATTTAGCCTTAAATAAGTCAAATGTTTCCTTTCAGTGAACAAGTACTCTTACAGTTTTGGGATCTGAGCAGATAACTGGAACATGGGGTGGGGAGAGGGGGCTCCCTTTCCCACATCCCAGACAGGACTCTCGACCCATGCTTCTGCAGAACAGAAATGGCATTCGTGTTGCACAAAAGGAACAGATTAGGTATAACAGCCCTATCTTACAACCAAGGGAGTTTCTCCGGAGCTAAGAGTAGCCCGCTCTGCCTCCCACAATGAGGGCTGCAGGAGGAGGGGTGGGCAAATGCCGCTGCTACTGCTGCTGCTGCCACCACAGGCAGAAACAGTTTGTGAAAGGAAAAAAAATGTTAAAACTGCTCCCGGAGTCTGCTGACCTGGGAAAAAGAGAGTGCTTAGTCAGGGAGGGACAGGTTACATATACAAGGTTATTTTAAAAGAGGTGAAATCCTGTAAGGAACCTTGAAACAAAGGTCAGTAATCCAGTCACACAGTCAATGGCCAAACAGGAAGGGAAGAACTAGTTAATGTTCTCTAAGAGGATTTCAACAAACTGACAACAGACTGACAAATTAAAACCTAATGATACACACTGGGCCCAATTATGACAACACCAAACAGAAAGTAAAGCTAGCTCAGATTTGTGAGAGGATTCCACGTCTCCCCAGACTATATCGCCGGGAGCTACCCACCTTGTCTCAGATTCTCAAGGGGAACCCAGTCCCCACCCCCCTCCCCCGAGGGGTTTCCACATCTCTCTGGGAAGATGGGAACATCTCCCGATTCTTCCCGCCCGTGGTCCTCCAGCGCGTCCACTTAGACCATTTCGGGCACCTCAGAATTTCAGAAATGAGCTCACACACCAGACAGGACGCACAACAACACAGACACCTACCGCCGTCAGTCAGACTCTCCGGATCGGGGTCCCTCGTGGGTTTTGGGGATCCCGGCGAGCCCCCAAATGTTACGCCCAGATTTCAAGATCCCCAGAGACCACCAGGGAGCTGTTATCCGATGCAAAAGCAAAGAGCCTTTATTCAAGCCTGGGCTCGGCTCTCACAGCCCCCTTACCGGCACGGCGGTGGGACCAGAAAGAGCGAGAGCTTGGGGAGACAAATGTTATAAGGCCTGGTCAGTTGGGAGGGCCTAGGAGAGTGGCGTGAGTTACAGAGATTGGTCACTTTGGTTAGGGTTTCATATTCTGAGATCAAAGCCGTCCCCTACTGTCCCCTTAATGGTCAGTCAGTAGCAATGCAGGGGGAGCATCTGTGTGGTATGACCTTGTCAGGACCTAAGCCGCTCCCGGAACTTCACTGGTCCACTCGGGGGCAGTGGTTGGGGCAGTTAGGACAATCCTGGTGCTCCTGTGGTCACTCCCATCAGGGCAGGAGGGGGTCAGGCTGGCCAGCTCTGCAAGATGGAGGACAGCCAGTTCTGCTTTGTCCTTTCACTGTGGAGCCTAAGACCATCAGAAAAGCCAGAGTGCACCCCCTGGCAGGGCAGCTCTGCCATCGCCATCCCAGGAGAGCGACCGGGAAGCACCTGTGCTCCCTCCAGCCTCAAAGAGCCTGTGCCTGGCATGGGAAGCGAGAGCCAGGCTGGAGCTCCCGGTCCCCGGGTCTTCTGGCGGGCAAGGGACTCTCGGGTGTCTCAGGGAGGAAGAGACCCGCAGACGGTAAGGGACGAGATGGAAAAAGGCATCTTCCACCGGCTTCTTAAAAGTGCCTCTTCCCTGGGCCTTATGCAGCTCTCCTGCAGGTCCACCTTTGCAGCATGGGCTGCAGCTCCCAGATGAGAGCCTGACCCTCGGAAATGGAGGCGCCGAGCTCCTTCCCGCTGTAAGGGCACGCAGGCTCCCGCAACAGGGAGAGACCGAAGTGCCTCTAAAGACAGGCACCTCACTCTAGAAGAAGGGTAACAGAGACTTTGCCATTGCCTGGAGTTAAAGAAAAGGATTACCTGGAAGGAGGCAAGTGTGGTCAGCCCATCTGAGGACAGCTCTCCACGATGGGGTCATGTCCGAAAGTGAGGATGCCAGAACCCAAAGATACTCCTTCCGCTTCCTTGAGGGGAGCGGAGTTCCAGAATGGACATCATCACCCTGGCCAGGTGGCTCAGTAGATAGAGCAGTGGTCGGCAAACAGCGGCTCGAGAGCCACATGAGGCTCTTTGGTCCTTTGGGTATGCACTTCCACAAAATACCACGGCCTGGGCGAGTCTATTTTGAAGAAGTGCCATTAGAAAAAGTTTAAGTTTAAAAAATTTGGCTCTCAAAAGAAATTTCAATCGTTGTAGTGCTGATATTTGTCTCTGCTGACTAACGAGTTTGCGGACCACCGAGATAGAGTGTCAGCCGCGGGCCAAAGAGCCTTGGGTTCAGTCCAGTCCAGGGCACACATGTGGTTGCAGGCTCCTCCCTGGCCCGGGCCCTGGTCGGGCTCATGCAGGAGACAACCCGTCGATGTGTTTCTCTCACATGGACGTTTCTCTGCCTTTCCTCTCTCCCTCCCTAAAATCCATGGGAAAATATCTTCAGGTGAGGATTAACAACAACAAGAATGGCCATTACCTGGGTGGGATGAACTGACTAAAGGTCTGGGATGTGGCAATCAGCACGGCCACCAGCCCACAGTCTCTCAGAGCCCTCTAATGTGTGCCATCCGTGCCGGCTGCTCTCAGAGCCTCTCGCCGCGGTCCTGGGGCACTGCCCCTGCGAGCACAGCACCTGCTCAGAGCTGCCAGGCCACCAGGACACTAGGCTGCTCTGAGCCCGGGCTGGAGGTGAGCCAGAGAAATCTCAGCCAGGGAGGTGTCTTGAGTCACGTGAACATGCACAGGAGGCAGAGCGGTTCTGAGTGAGCCGGGAGAGCCCTGTGATTAAGAAGCAAGTGACCCTGGAGTGGCTGGATGTGCACTGAGCAGATGGGCCGTTGAAGTGCGGCTGCTCCCACCAGGTGCCCTGTGCACAGTGACCTGCTGGTTGTGTACCCCACCCCTCTCTCCAGTTCTATGGCACAGGAATGTAAATGTCCCCCCTGCTGTATGGAGACAGGTCACACCCATGCCCCCCAAGCATGTTGGGAGTAAGACAGCTCAGCCATGCAGGTCTATGCTATGGGGGCATTTTTTTCTCTTGCTTGGCTTTGGAGATCTCCCCCTCCCCCTCAGCCTTGTTCATTAGACAATGAGCAAATATGATTATGTGCTGTGTGCTGGAGATTCCAAAATAAACAAGATATGATGCCTGCAATCAAGAAGTTCCACCCAGTCGGCACAGGCAGGCGGGTGCGTACACGAAGGCGATCCGTTTCTCGGAGAGAAACTGTGCACTGCGCCTGGTTGCCTGGGAGGTGTCTTCCCGAGCTCCACGAGCCACGCCACCTCCTCCTCCTGATCACAGGCTTCTCCATCCCAGCCTCCTTTGCTGGACCCTCGCCCTCCATTATCTGCGGCTCAGAATGTCTGGGCTCCTTCTCGGGGCCTCTCTTCCCCTGGGTGACAACCCGGTGGGATTCATACCATTTACACGCTGAGGACCCTGAATTCACATGTCCTGCGTCTCCCTGAGCTTGTTCACATGCACACTGTCCCCGGCACTTGTGCCTGCACAGGGCCTCCCGCCTGGCTCACTGACTATTGGTGGCTCCTCTTCCCTAGGCTTCTCCTGTCTCGTGCGTAGGCCCCACTCTCGGTGCGTGGCAGACACCCACCCAATGCTCAAGCCCGAGTACCTTTGCTTCTGCCCCCCCTCCAATGTTCTCCCCAGCCCATCAATACATCCAGAATAAATCAGCACCTCTGCTTCTCCCACCTCTCCTGCTCCAGCTCTCAGCTGGCTGTGGGCTCTCCTCCCAGAGCATGCACGACCTTTCCACATACTTGGGTGGGGGGAGGAGGGGATGTCCACAGGTTCCAGGCCATTGGCTGCTGCAAGGAGTGTCTCTCAGCCTCACAGTGTCAGATGCTGAGCCTCTGAGGGTGGGGGACCTTCCTGGAAGCACCGCAGGAGGGCCTCTGGGCCTCTGGCTGCACAGCGCCTCACAGCCCACCTCCCACTAACCTGTGTGAATAGACCATGACGAAAAAGTGCACCATCCACCCAACAGGTATCTATTTCACATGTAATGTGCAGCCTCTATACGGGCTGACCTGGAGAATGCAGACTTAGACAAACATACAAAGACAGTGACTCAACAACACAGCGAGGAAGCGGTTTGAGCGGAAGGCCCAGCAATAGCAAGGATGCCGCGGGGGTAGGACAAGGCAGTGTGTGAAAGGTAGCAGCCAGCCTGGCTCGCAGAGGCACAGGCATACAGGCGCATGAGCCCAGGCCCGGGGGAGCAGGGGACATAAGCTCCAGAGGCCTGTGTTGCTGAGTGGGCGGGAAGGGGGATGGGCCACTACATCATGGTGGCCTCATCTGTTGCCTCAGTTTCACGTTGGAAGCAGGAATATGTGTTAGGTCAAGCCGCCTAGAGGCATGGCAGCACTGGGCACCAACAGAAGACACTGGGCATCAGGGTACTTGCAGGGCACAGGGGTCTTCAGAGGCATGGGCGCTGAGGTCCTCAGCACTGTGTGTGTGAGGGGGTGTGTCATAGCCTCCTACCATTACTGTATGCTCTTTGAGGGAGGCTATAGCAATGGCCATCGCCAATGCAGGAGCTAAGAGCTTACAGTCACTGTAACCTGGATTCACTGACTAATTCCTAGAACTGCCCGGGGAGGCAGCATTTCTCTATCCATTGGTATATTTACTGTCAGAGGTAAAGTGAGGGAGAAGGAGGGGATGTGGGCTATTGGCATCTACTAAGTCCCACGTGTTTTGCTTATTCTTTACTGGAGGCCACAAGTACTAGGAACATTCCCGATGGACAGGCACAGACTCAGGGCCCAAAGGGAAGAATGTGCTGTTACCCTGTTTCCCTGAAAATAAGAGTGTCTTATATTAATTTTTGCTCCCAATGATGCGCTAGGTCTTATTTTCAGGGATGTCTTATTTTTCCATGAAGAAGAATAGGGTACACATTTATTGCTGAACAACAAAAAAAGGAAATTTATTACCTGTATACGGTACGGTAGTAGTTGTCATCACAAACCAGCATAACCAGACAAACTGTGAATCCTAGGTATCAAGAATTTCTTGTTACTACCATTATTTCCATGTACAACAATCTATGGTACATTTACTGATACTGATATTTACCGGTATGAACACAAAGTAAGATTTATTCAATGACAGTCATGTCATCATCTTCTGGAACATCATCAGAACAATCCAAACCCTGAATTTCCTGGTGAATTTCTTGTGACTCCATTTCTTTCAGAATCAGTGGACCAAACCTCTCATGTTTAGTAATAGCACTGTCCTAAAATTAGTACTTCTTGTCAAGGTAGCCTGCTCATAGTGCATTTGCAATGCAACTCTCAGTGATTTTTTCCCATGAATTCTTCACCCAAGTCACAAACTCTTGCAGTTTAGGTTTCACAAAGTTTGCACACTAATTTCTCTTCATTCTATTTTCAATGTAGTCATTAATTTTCATGTGCAAATTGTCCTTGAATGGCTTGTTTATTGCAATATCAAGAGTCTGGAGACAGGCCGTCATTCCTGTGGGAATCATTATTTGATCTATTTTTCTTTCGTGAAGAAATTTCTTCATGTCTTTAGCGTGGTGACTGCTGGCTGCATCCCAGACTAGCAGACCTCTTTGGCTCCCTCGCATAACAAGCAGCTACATTAAAAGGACCCAATCCTTATAACTGCTTGTGTGACCCAGGCTTTTTCAGTTTCAAGAATAAAAATATTATCAGGGAGATCTTATTTTCAGGGGATGTCTTACTTTCAGGGAAACAGGGTATCAGCAACCAGGGAGGAGTGTTTCTTTGAGGGTGGCCGGCTCTGTACCGCCAGCAGGGGGCACGGCGCTGCACTGTACACCTGGCAGGCCATCAGTATACCCCCTGACCAGGGGAAACGGGTGGCAGGACAGAGGATGGGCCCTTCATTACAACACTGAACACAGAACCTTCTAGAGTCTCAGTAACTCAAGAAAAGGCCCTTGCAGCAAAGAACCCTGGGAAATTTGAGCAAAATTAATTTCAAACTTCATCTAGGGGTGCAGAGTTCTCATGGATAAAGCTTACTGAGCATTTGCTGTCATGGCCACTTTCAAAATCCTGCTTGTCTCTCTCTCTTTTAATAAGTCTCCACCCCATGCCATGGTCCCGCTCTGTGTTGAAGTCTGTGAACTCTTGGCACCAACGTTGATGAAAGAGAAATGTCCCCAACAATGAGTGGGAAATAGAATTCACAACCAGATATTTTTGGCAGAGCAACTTTCTCCTAAGACACTCAACTGAATATAATCTCGTTAACGTCGCCCAGGCCTTCATTCCTGGCTTTCCCCTGCTCTACGCCAACCCAGCTCCTGGAATCAGAGGTGAACTTGGGCCTGTGGTCCTACAGAAAGTGGGGAGACATGGGGCCTAGATCTGATTCGGAGAGGCTTGAGGAGCAGAATCAATGTCTGTGTGTAGCATCATGCCTCAAGCCCTGGTGCCATGTTCACTTCGGAGAGCTGCTCAACAAGCAATCACTGCGGATCATTAAGGTGTGAGGGGGTGCGGAGAGGGGGGAGCCTTCTCGCTAAGGTCCAGCCTCTGCTCCGAGCCAGGCTTCCCGGGGTCCACACATGGTCAGCAGAGCCACTTCACGTTGTCCTACGTGGGGTTTAAGCTGCATTCCACCAAGCACACAGCTTTTGTTCTCTACAAGAACTCCACCGACATGACTAGCTTGATCCTAAATTAGGAGAGCAACTGGGGCCTCACTTCCTGGGGCCTTATAGGACAGGGGGCGGGGGACATGGAATAATGCCAGGACAAAGCACACGGGCCAACGCAATTCCCCACCATCTGTCCTTTGGACCAAGGATGGTTAATTAGCGATCAGAACAGACCCCATGGTTCCTGTGCTGGGATCTTCGTGAAAATTGCATGTGTTCTGACCCTGGGTCCTGTGATTGCATACAATTGACTGGCGTGTGACACAGAGATGACATGGCCGTGCCCCAGCAGTGTGAAGACTATGCATTTCCCATAGACTGACAGGAGCACAGCTCCACAACCTTTCAGAGTTTGTGTTCGCTGCTTATGTGCTGCCCCTGCTGGGAAGAGGGGCCGAATGCAGGACGAGGTCTCATTCATAAGGGTAATGAGTCAACCCTTTTCCCAAGCTCTGTGTTGATAGGTTCCAAAATCCCACTGTGGTTTCCAAGGCAGAGCTGACTTCCTACAGACTAAGAAGAAAACGCTTCCCAGAGGAACACAATCAGGGAGCGGTCTTTAAACTCACACTAAGACAGGCAGCCAGGTGGAGCTCCGAGGGGCAAGGAGCAGCTCTGTGCCAGAGTGATGGCTACTCGCTTCCACAAAAGTAGTCTCTTTATGCACTCACGTAGAGACTAATGGGGCAGAAGTCCAAATGACGCCAATGAACAGACACTCCCCTTTCGGTTGATGCATTTATCCACTCACTCTTTCCATAGCACTTACTGAGCAGCTCTGCATAGCAGCGTGTGCTAGGTCCTGGAGACTCAAGCTGGCTGAGATAGAACTTGCCCTTTAGGAGCTCCTGGTCGAGTGGGGGAAATGGACAAAGCAGTAATCACAGTACAACATTGAAAGGGTTAAAGAGAATAAATGGGGCAGAGAAAGACTTACTGTGCTTAGCAGAGATCTTGCAGAAAGCTTGCAGCCTTGAGCACAGTACAGATCAGATAACCAGGAGACACCTGGCATGGGAGGAACCAAGGACAGACCGGATCCTTACATCAGCAGAGCAGCTTGTAGCCAGCCAGGATTAATAAAAACCTACCTCTCCCTTCTCTCTTTGCTGAAGACTCAGCCCACCTGCACCCAGGTGCCTGGAATAAAATCTTTTTGATACATTATTGTTGTGGGGTGACTTCCATGACCAATTGTAAATGACCGTGGAGGTGGCTAAGTTGGTAATAAGCAAGCAAGGATTTATTGAACTGGCCAGGACAGACTCGAGGGCACCATGTGGACACCAAACACTCACGGCCACACCACCTCAGGTGCAGGCAGTCCTTTTAAAGGACTTTTAAATTTTCATTGTTTTGAGTTCTGAGAACATCTGTCAAGGTTGTAGGGACTTGCCAGTGGACTATGATTGACTCTGTTGCCTGTTCCTTATCTCTAACCATACATGTGATGGACGTGGGAATGTAGTCCTATCTCACAAAAGCAAAAGGTACAGCTCAACTCCTGGCACCATTGGGTGACCCCTTTATAGTCTACAAAGAGATTTACATAGGCCTCAAGGTCTCAGTCTGGAAGCTGGAGTAACTACCCTTTTGCTTTAAGCAAGCAAGCAGGATCAAAATTCAAACAGCAGTTTTATCCAAGATGAATGCTACCATATTTCAATTATGGCCTTGTGTCATAGGTGTGTGACCCTGGCCCACTCGGAACCTTTCATACAAGGGTTCTAAATGCAATACAGGTCCACTTTGCTCTGAAGACGTGGAGGGAGAGTGTACCTTCTTCATTGGGAAGCCCCATTCACACGAATCCACTAGGACTGCGGTTGGCAAACTGGAGCTCTGGAGCCACATGTGGCTCTTTGGCCCCTTGAGTGTGGCGAGTCTATTTTGAAGAAGTGGCATTAGAAGAAGTTTAAGTTTAAAACATTTGGTTCTCAAAAGAAATTTCAATTGTACTGTTTTTTTATTTGTTTGTTTGTTTTTTGGCTCTGTTGACTAATGAGTTTGCTGACCACTGACCTAGGAGGTCCCAGAACATAAGCTGGGCCGCGGCCAGGCCCCTTCCTGCAACCCTTCCCATTCAGTAACATGTGGAAACCAAGGAACCCGGGAGCAGCAGGGGGCTACCCTAAAAGGCAGATCCTGAGGTAAGTGTGAAAAGCTGTGGTGTGGAGTCAAAGGAAATCCAAAAAGGGTAAGAATAAGGAGCAGGTGGTTAATTCTAGAAAAACTGGTCAGAACCACAGTGTGAAGACTAGCCCTGCACCTCCCCACCACGAGGTGATGGGTGTGAGTTTCAGGGACAGGACAGGAAGTGCCAGGTGAGTAATTCTATTTGCAGAGGTTGGGGAAATGTTCACGAGGGGTCACACGTGTCAGTTTTGAAGATCAATAGAAGTTTGCCATCAGAAATTCATTAATTAGACAATGGAGTGTTGACAGTTACACAGGAAAATGTTGTCAATGCAGAATGAAGTACATGTTTCCTTTCTTCTTGAGAAGATCAGAGTTTGAATTTCTTATTTATTGATTTGAGAGAGAGAGAGAGACGCAGACACGAGAACATCCATGTCTGTCCCACTCACTCATGCATCCTTGACTGCTTCGTTATGCGCACTGACTGGGAGAAACCCGCGACCTTGCACATTGGGCCGATGGTGTAACCAGCTGAGCCCTCAGCCGGGCTAGAAGGTTCCCGATGGTGGCAAGGCCGTGTCATTAGAAAGTTAATGTCCACCCCAGAGCTGCTCTTCACACCTGCAGTCTCCCAGGTGCAGTGACTGAGCTTTATCCCAACTCCGTCAGGCTCTGTGACTGTTCCCCTTGTCCCCTCAGCCTGAACCCCCTGACTCGCCCTTTCCCGATCAAAACCGCACACATCTTTCTATTCCTCACGCACGTACCGCGCTGCCCGGGAAGACTGCCCTGGCGCCACCTGCCACAGCGCTCTGGGGGAGGAAGGCACTCTGTATTCTGGGTTTCTGAACGCACTGCCAGCCCTCCACGGCCACCAGCCGAGTCCACAGCAAGCGCCGTCCTCTGCCGTCAGTAAACCGTAAGCAAACAGTAAGCTCACTGGGGGTAGGGGCACTTCTTTGTGTTATTTTATTTTGAAAATGTTCCATCTACAGAAAAGCTGATTTACTAGCCAATAAATACCCCAAACACACCTAGATCCACCCACCACTGATGGCTTTCTGGCGCCTCCCCCCTCCCGCCTGGCCCCCACCTGATTGTTTATTTATTTATTAATTTTTAATCTTTATTGTTCAGCTTATTAATTACATTGTTCCCCTTTTTTATCCTCCTATAGCTCCCCTCCACCCAGTACCCATCCTACCCTCCACCCTCATTTCCCCCTCCCCACTGTCCTCTCCCATTGTTGCAAGATTTTTGTCCAGTCTCTTGCTGTACTTCCCACACCCTTTTTCTCCCCAAGAATTGTCAGTCCATTCCCTCTATGTTCATGATTCTGTTATATTCACCAGTTTATCCTGTTCATCAGACTATCAATTCACTTGATTTTTATATTCATTTGTTGACAGATGTGTATTTGTTATTCATAATTTATATTTTTTTCTTCTTCTTCTTCTTCTTCTTCTTCTTCTTCTTCTTCTTCTTCTTCTTCTTCTTCTTCTTCTTCTTCTTCTTCAAGAATATCTTTTAGCATTTCGTATAATATTGGTTTGGTGGTGATGAACTCCTTTAGCTTTTTCTTACCTGCGAAGCACTTTATCTGATCTTCAATTCTGAATGATAGCTTTGCTGGATAGAGTAATTTTGGTTGTAGATTCTTGCTATTCATCACTTTGAATATTTCTTGCCACTCCCATCTGGCCTGCATCATTTCTGTTGAGAAATCCACTGACAATTGTATGGGTGTTCCCTTATAGGTAACTAACTGTTTTTCTCTTGCTGCTTTTAATATTCTCTCTTTGTCTTTTGCTCTTGGCATTTTAATTATGATGTGCCCTGGTGTGGTCCTCTTAGGGTTCCTATATATTGGGGTTCGGTGCACTTCTTGGACTCCTAAGTCAATTTTTTTCACCAGGTGTGGGAAGTTTTCGGTCACTATTTCTTCAAATAGGTTTTCATTGTCTTGCTCTCTCTCTTTTTCTGGCACCCCTATAATTCGGATGTTGGTATGCTTAAGGTTGTCCCAGAGGCCCCTTACACTAACTTCAATTTTTTGGATTCTTTTGGTTTCTTGCTTTTTCAGCTGAGTGGATTTTACCTCTTTGTATTTCAAATCTTTGACTTGGTTCTTGGGGTGCTCTAGAGTACTTTTAGGTCTTTGTATAATATTTTTTATTTCAATCAACGTATGCTTAATTTCTAGTTGGTCCTTTTTCATATTTTTGAGAGTCTCCTTCATATCCTTGAGTGTCTCATTCATTTCCTTGTAGGACTCATTCATTTCCACGTTGGTCTTCTTCATTTTCTTGCAGGTCTCGTTCATATCCTTGAGGGTCTTGCTTATTTCCTTATAGGTCTCGATCTTTTCTAGGAGCCTCTTGAAAAGCCTTACAACCGTGGTTTTGAACTCTATGTCTAGTCGTCTTTTTTCCTCCATTTCTTTCACACCTGATTTCTTTCCATGTCTCTGCATGGTGGCTGCTTTATGTGGTAGATGACCTCTAAGGGACAGTGGTTCAGCCTCCCCAGTTACCTGAGGTGGGTACTCTTACTGCAATCCTTTATGGGTTGTACAGTATTTTTGAATTTAAGCCCAGCTTGTTGTTAGCCCTATGAGGGTTTGACCTCCAGGCCAATTGGCTGTGAAGGGAGACTGTGTTCAGGTTGGATGGGCAGAGTCTCTGAGCTGAGCAGGCAGCCTCAGCATCAGCTACGTCCTATGTAGTGCTTGCACGTGGGTCTCTGTTGGTCGGCAATTGTTGCAGGCACCTCCAAGAGAAAGCCGCTGGTCTTCACCCATTGCCAGACAACTCTGCCTCTCCTCAAATGAGTCTGCACACCCAAAGTCTCATCCAGGGTTGTAAAACAAAGCAGTCCGGTGGTTTCCGGGACCAGGGGGCAAGTCGCCAGGGAGCAAGTCGAGCGTCTGTGCTGTCGCACACTTTACGCGCGCAAACTGCTTTTCCAAGCAACCCAGTTTCTCCTCAGACTAGGAGACCTCCGCCGCACCTGGCTTCCCGGGTGCGTCCCCCGGACCTCGGACCTCGCCTGGCACTGGGGAATCCGTGCAGTGGGACGTCTCCGCATACCCTGTTGGAGAAATCCAGCCGGGGTTGTTGCTGCCAGCCCTACAGCCGCGTGCACGGCCACAGCTCCTAACCTGTGTTTCCGTGTGTGTCTTCAAGGCTGTGCTCTGCCATTCTTCTGAGTCTCAGTGTCCCACCTTTACTTTTATTTGTGGAGTTTTCACTCAGCCAGCTGTCTGGTGATTCTGGGTGATGTTTGTTTTGTTGTTTTGTTGTACTTTTTGCATTGTTGCGCGGGGCAGAACAATAGGTGTTTACCTATGCCCCCATCTTGGTTGCTCTCCCCGCCCCCCCATTGTTTAAAGGTAAGTTGCAAACGTCGTAAACATATCAGCATGCCTCTAATGACAAGGCCTTCTCCTACAAAACCACAGTCCACACCCCTGCCATGCAGTCTACATTCACATTCTCCAAAATGTCGTCCACCCTTGATCCAGGCCCTGTCGGGGCTCACACATGGCCTGGAGTTGCAATGCTTCCTTACTCTCTGAATCGGGAAGACTGTCTCATGGGTATGAGCATTTCTTATGAATTATTAAAACATAGTTCTCTGTGGCCTTCCTTCCCCCCCCCCCCCCGAATGTGGAGGCAACAGGTCTTTCTCCCGCTGCCCATCTCCAGACCAGCGCTCCCAGGTCATGAGCTGGCCTGCGGGCCCTGGGAAATGGCTCCAGAGTGACTGAGGGAGAGAAGAGAATCTGGCCCCTCACATTGGACTGAAGATGGGAAAGTGCCGGGGATCAGGGACTCTGGTGTCATGTGCCCATCTGGTGGGAGTCAGAGCCAGGAGACACCGAGCCCACGTCCCCTTCCTGCCTTGCAGGGGAGAGCCCAGGCCCAGAAACGTGCAATGGCTCCCTCAAGTCACACAGGCTCGCCTTCGCCCTGATCCTACTCAGCTTCCTTTTCACCACAGCAGGGTCCAGGCTCTATGTCTCTTTTGTTCCCAGGGACTGAAACTTTAAATATCAAAGAGGCCTAGCGTGAGCAGCGACTGCCTGTGCCCTGCGGGTGTTATTGGGAGGGTGCGTGCCGCCTGCAGTGGGGAAAGGCCGAGGCGCCCAGGGCACAGAGCAGCCCCAGCAGGCATGCTGCCCACAGGAGGCAGGAGCCAGCACGTGGTGGCCCTGCTCCCCCCACACCCAGAGTGCTCCGGCTCAGCTCACCTGCCTCACCCCTGAACACAGTCACTGCAGTGTGTCGTCACACAGTGACCGTCTGAAGTGTCTCCTGGAAACGTAAGTGGTACATGAGGAAGAAATCGGTGAAGGGTGAGTTATCTGTTATTTCTAACAGAAATCTCTGTTGGGTGGCAATTGTTGCAGACAATTGAAAGAGAAAGCCGCTGGTCTCCACCCATTGCCAGACAACTCTGCCTCTTCCCAAATGAGTCTGCACACCCAAAGTCTCGCCCAGGGTTGTAAAACAAAGCAGTCCGCTGGTTTCCGGACTAACCATCTAAGGACAACAATTTATTTAAACCAGCGGTAGCTGACCGGAAGTCCAAAAAGTTGGTGACCGCTGATTTAAACCAGCAAATCTGAACATTCGTTTTTTTCAAATTTCTTATAGGCAAATAGTAACACAGGTTTGTCGTTGGAGAGTTTCATTGAACAGAGAAAGGTGGCTGGCCGGCCAGTCAGTGAGAAGACTGGGGAAGCCTCAAGCATCACAGGAGCCAGAGGCGTTCTCCTTGACCTTGTGTGGCCTTGGCTGAATGCCTTGTCGTAGTGAACCCCCATCTTACAAGGGATGCCTCAAAAAGTCAAATTATGGAGTCATTTATTAAAAGCTGGTGGCATACGAGGGAGATATTTAGTGCTCCAAATCAGCTCACTACATCTGGTTTATGTTGGCAGAATATCACAAAGGTATTGATTACATCTTTGGGTCTGGAATGAAGAACCTGTTTCACTAAAAGCATTTTTACAGAAATTGAACAACTTAGTTACCTAAAGTATCTAGGAATCACTGAATCAACAGAAACACATTATCTGGGACCACCTGGGCAATTTAGAATAATGGTGCTGTCCATATTCTCAGATCACTGAGGCAACAGGAATGCACTATCTGTAGCCACTGAGGCAATTTAGGGTCTGTTCTGATTCTGGGACCATTGAGTCAACCAAAACTCAGTTATCTGTAGCTACTGAGACAACTTAGGATAATTGAGCTGTCCTGGTTCCCAGAGGAATGTGCTTCAGTAACCAGTGAGATTACCATCAATGGGATATTCAAACCATCATCAATGGAGTATTGGGATAGCATACATAAGTTCAGAAAATAACCTTCTATTATTTTAGCAAACAAATAAGTTCAGAACCCAAACTGCAATTTCTACCTGAGGTGATTGCAACCATACTTCAGCCTCACCTTGGGAATCTCACCTGTGAGACAGGCAAGTTGGGATACAAAGAATCACAGTGACTCCTTCACCTTTGAATGTTCATTACAATCCTGTGCTGGGGTGAGGGGACCGTGGTTTACAATTACGATGGCAAGCCCTGGCCAGAGTGCTCAGTGGATAGAGCGTCCCTCCAGACTCAAAGGCCCAGAGTTTGATTGCAATATAGGGTACATGTCAGGGTTGTGGGCTCCATCTCCAGTAGGGGGCATGCAGGAGGCAGCCAACCAATGATTCTCTCATCAGATGTTTCTATCCCTCTTTCCCTCTCCCTTCCACTCTGAAATTAATGAAAATATTTTAAAATAAAATAATGATGCCGATCTCCCACTCCATTTCCATTCTGATTTCAAGAGCTCAGGTCAGGTCCACCCTGTATGCTGGGACCTCCAACCCGAGGCTCTGAAGGGAGTCAGTCAGGGCACCAGGAGGGACCCCTGGCCCTTGGGGCAGAACCATGGCGGTCTGGTGCTCACTTGTCCGAGGACTGGACGACTCCCCAGGCCAAGGGCAGTGCACTGTTCTCATAACAGGTTCTGCAAGACCAGTATCTGGGAAGGAGAGGGACTTAATTATAAGTTATCAGGAATGCACACTGGGCTTGCTGGCTTGGTTTCAGATCACGAGCCCTGAATATCAGGGTTACATTGGAACCAGCCCTTTTCAGCCTTCTCATAATCACAAATCTGAACAGGCAGTAAAATTTGTTCCTGCTTCTATTTACAGAATTTCAAACTTTAAGCTAAAATGGGCATAGAAGTTGCTCTCAGAGAATCCAAACCATTAGCTCCAAATGTTTCTGAGGGAGTCGGGTTACACTCAGGTCTCCACTTGGAGTCACATGCACCAGAAAGTGGACCAGAACCCTCCAGGGGTCAGAGCAGAGCAGCAGCACATGCAGAACCTCCCTCTGGCAGGTGGGCTGTGAGGGTCTCCCCGAATTACATTCTCATATCTGAACCACGCCTGGAAAGGACTTTGGCCGCCTGTCCAGGGCTCCTCTGGTCGTGGCTGGAGCAGCTCCGAGGCTGCTCGGCCATGGTGCTGAGAGGCAGGTCACACAGAGCAAGAGGACACCAGCCCAAGATGACACTTTCATTAAAGAGGCACAAGTGTCATTGTGGATGCAGAGCTGGAGAGGCACCTAGACACAGTCCCTGCCCTCCAGGGGCTTGGGGCAGGGGACGGAGAACAGGGACCTGTACGTCTGTTCCCGCTTTCTCGTTCTCACTGACCCTGGGCTTCATGGAGGCAGCATAAGCACTTCCAGTTTATGAACCCAACTTGAGAACTCGTTTTGGGCACCAAGTCCCATGTCACTAAGGACTACGTCAACATACACTTAGAGTTGCAACACAGACTCTCACACAGTTTGTTTTTAGAACATCAGGAGAGGGACATAGAAGACAGTGCTCTGGCCTCTCCCTAGAAAGAAATGAATGTGTCTTCTCGGGGGTTCGGTCTGTTTCACATTTTCATGATTCCTATCAGGAGGTGCAATGCTATGCAGCTGTGAGAAAGAACTCTTGCTATTTGCAACAGCATGGAGGAGCCTGGAGAGCATGATGCTGAGCAAAAGAAGCCAGTCAGAGAAAGGCAAGTATCACACAACCTCTCTCATATGTGGAATCTAATGAACAAAATAAACTGATAACAAAATAGATTCAGAGACATGGAAGCACAGAACAGACCCTCAAACCTCAGATGGAAGGTGGGGGTGGGGTGGTTTGGTAATTATATTATAATCATACCAGTATCACCGTGTATGAATTCATGCACATTGAAAGGAAATTAATTAGAAGAAATATGTTAATATTACTATTCGTCCTTTCTCTATAATAGAACTGTTAACCAAATTCATGATCAACAATGACAGATGGAAACACACGTGATTGGCCCCAGTGAGATCTCTGTATGTACCACACATGCAAGAGTCAACTTAGCCTTTTATGGACATAGAATAAACTTGCTTCATTAGACCTTCTTTCTGATGTAGCTAAAACTTTTCCAGTAAAGCACTCCAACTTCTCTTTCAGGTAATTGTCAGCAACACAGCAGTAAATATCAACATGAAGCAGATTATTATTGTAGATCACACAGGGAGAACAAAAGGTAAAATATTTAAGTGCAGCAGTGTCTGACTATATTCTGTGCAGTGAGAAAACCTGAAGTCATTTTAAGGTCCACCATTTCTTACTTCTTTTCAGTCAGGTCAAGTTTTTAAGCTTCCTAAATCTCCATTTTCCGGCTAATGAAAAGAAAATGGGATTCTCCTGAATCTCCTATGTACTCCAGGACTTCTGTGATAATCAAATGAGATGAGGCACAAGAAAATGCTTCACAGACATTTGGTTAAAGTGAGAAATGTTTGCACTTGGCTATAAAGGAAATTGTGTTCCTGGGCTGAAGAAACTGCAAGGAGGCTAGCTGCTAGGGAGAGGAAGCCAGGTGTTGCGATGTGATGTTGTTACCTGGTTCCCAAAGTGACCATTTCCGGGCTGGGCTGTGGGCTGCATTTTGCGCCATGGGGTCTTGGCAGCATTGGCTGTGATTTGGTGGGGTGTCGCTCCAGGGTGGTGGCAGGGCTGGTGTCCCACTTGGGAGAAGCGAGTGTTGGTTTGTCAGCACCAGGTCCATGGTGCCATTTATTTTTTTAAATGGGCAGTGTGCATGACAGCTCCTGCATGGAGCACCTGCCCCCTGGTGGTCAGTGTGTGTCATAGCTACCGGTCAGATGGACAGACACTTAGCCTTTTATATATAGAGGTATGCATAGCCCATGGACACAGACAAAAGAGTGGTGAAGGCCTGGGAAGGGCAGGTGTGGTAGAAGGGGTCAATAGCTAAAAACAATCAAAGGGAAATCTACAGTACTTTCAACAATACAGATAAATTAAGACAGAAAAGCTAGAGCAAATGTCATATGATCTCACTCATTATGTGGTATATTTTTAAAAAGGAAACCAAAACCAAACAAACCCATAGAGGCAGATAACAGATCAGGACTGGGCCTGGGCCTGGGCTGGGCTGGGCTGGGGCTGGGGCTGGGGCTAGGGCTAGGGTTGGGCCTGGGGCTGGACCTAGGGCTGGGGCTGGGGCTGGGGCTGGATGGGGCTGGGGCTGGTTTGGATTGGGGCTGGGGCTGTGCCTGGGGCTGGGGTTGGGGTTGAGGCTGGTCTGGGACTGCGGTTGGGCTGGGGCTGGGGCTAGGGCTGGGGCTGGGCTAGGGCTGGGCTGGGGCTGGAGTGGGAGAGGGTGAAACATGTAAAGGGCCAACTGCACGGTGACAAACGGGAGCTGGACTCTAGAGTGAGTGCAACACGGCCTGAGTGCACAATGCTGCCGCCTGAACTGTGCTGACTGCAATAAGCCAGTGCCACGTCTGAAAAGCTCCTGGAAGGGAAGGAGGTGGGACCTGCACAGGAACCTGAGTTGCCTCTCAGAGAGGGGCGTGGCGGGAAGACATTAGAGCAACAGGAAGGAAGACAAAGAACTCAGTTTGCTCAACCTGCAGAGCCAAGGAGCACACTGGGAGAGAGGCACTCTCTGCAGCCCCGCAGGGAGCTGGTGCTGGGCAGGCACAGCCTTGGGGCTGCCCCGTGAGGCAGAGGTGAGGCTTAGCCTGGGTGCAGGGAGGCCTCTGCACGAAGGCCCTCAGGGGAGCTTGTGAAGCTCTGGGGGCAGGATTTAAGCAAGAAGGGAACTTCCTGACTTCTGGAGACAGAATGGATTCTGAGAGCCGTTGAGGGTTGCTGGGGCACCAACAGCAATCCTCCCCCCCTCATACCCTCCCCCCGCCCCCAACACCAACTAGGGTCCTAATTCCATTCAGTTGGGAGCGACCACCTGCCGGTATGCAGACCCCACACGACAAGGACAGTTGCTCACAGACTGCCCGTCTGCGGTGCCAGCTAGCCCCAGGCTCACCCGCACGAATGACCAAGCAGCTCTCCACGTGAGAGTTCCCATGACCCCTAGTTCACAAATCCAGTAGGGCTCACGGAAGGGACCATGCTCACAGCTTTACCATGAGGATGGGGTCGGGACAGTCTAGTGGGGAGGTGCATAGTTCAAGGTCTGGGGAGAGGGGCAGAGAGGGTCCAGGCCCTTTCCCTGCGGCACTGGGCCTGCCCCCCTGCCCCTCCCCCACCTCGAGAACACATGCTTACCACCTACTGATGCTTCAGTGGCCAGAGCTTTCTTGGGGCCTTAGCCCCTCTCCCCTCCCTGCAGGTTGGAGATGCGCTGTCTTCCTGGTGTGGCCAGCCAGCTGGCTCCTGCTGGAGACTATCCCAAGGGCCGAGGCCCCCTCATTAGCATACGCCCAGGTGTGGTGGAAAGGGACTCCTTATGAATAACCGAGGGCACTCCAACCACAGGAACTTCCAAAGGGGAGGAGCTCTGTGTCAGGAAAAGAAACAAGGAGCAGATGCCGAGACCGGTTTGGCTCAGTGGATAGAGCGTCCGGACTGCGGACTGAAGGGTCCGGGGTTTGATTCCGGCAAGGGCATATACCTTGGCTGCGGGCACATCCACAGTGGGGGGCGTGCAAGAGGCAGCTGATCGATGTCTCTCTCTCATCGATGTTTCTGACTTTCTATCCCTCTCCCTTCTGCTCTGTAAAAAATCAATAAAATATATTTAAAAAAAAAAAAGAAACAAGGAGCAGAGAGCTGTCTGTGCTATTGCATCCCAGGAAGGAGGGAAAGTTGGCTGGTGACCAGCAGCACTCAGCATTGGAAGGAACAATGGAGAGGAGCCTGGCCTCTGAGTAGCTGGTCAGCCAGGAAGAGGGAAGGCCAGGAGGGAGAAGAAGGAGAGCAGCTCCCACAGGAGCCAGCTGCTCCTGGAGAGAAGCCGGTGGCTGTGAGGAAACCCAGCCGTGAACCCCAAGAAGGAGGAAGCAGGTGGGGCGAGTCCTAACACAACTCCCCTGTCACTCATTTGCTTTTGAGACAACCTGTTCTAAGAGCCTGAAGAGACCCCTGTTGGTATGAGCACTAAACGGCCTCCAGCAGGAAGGAGCCTTCTCTCATGAACCAGTCTGTTTTATTCTTTCAAACCCAGAGCAGAGCCTGTTTCTGGCCCAGGAGAGTCCCCTCCAGGACCAGTTTGGTCACAGCCACAGCGCCTGCCCTCCAGCCCTCAGGGAAGCTGCTGGATGCTGCATCTGTAATCGCACAGGCAGATCCTCTCCAACTCTTCCTTCAGCGTAGACCTCCCAGAAACAGCTGGAGTGTCTGTTCCTTATTCTGTGAACAAAGAGGTGACACATGAGTCCCGGCACAAACTCTTGCTGCACTGATGCCAGAGGGCAGGGCCAGCAGCACCCAGCGCTCCCCATTAGCGAGGCCCCGGGGTGTTGCAGTCGGGGGAGGGCCAAGGCCAGGAAGGGAGGGCAGGGCCGGCAGCACCCAGCGCTCCCGATTGGTGAGGCTCGGGGTGTTGCAATCGGGGGAAGGCCAAGGCCAGGAAGCATCTGAGTACAAAGTCCCAAACAACAGGCCTGGCTCCGGGCGGGACCAGCAGGCCAGGACCAGCAGGCCGGTAGCTTTTCCCTGCCCAGTGCACAGGCTCCCAGGAGGGCTGAGGTCAGAGGGCGCTGCCTGGAGGGTATCAGACCACAGCTCTGTGCTGAGAGCCTGCAGCCTGTGGGAATAGCACTCCACTTCCTGACACCAATGGCCTCCAACAGAATGAAGTTGAAATGGGATGGGACAGAGCGCATAACTGTGGACTACGTGAAGGGAATCCTTCAACCCACGCCCACCTGCGACAGCTGGGACCGGATCTGGAACTTCCAGGCCAGGCCTGACGACCTGCTCATCTGCACCTACCCTAAAGCAGGTGTGTTGGGGGGGGGGGAGTAGGGAGGGGGCGGGAAATGCATTTACAGGGAAATAAAGAGATGATGGAGTTGGAGTGGAGGGCTGCTGGCTGGGCAGTGCAGGCTAGGCTACAGCAAGTCGCTGTGGAAACTGAAACTAAAACGACCTACAAGTTTTAAGCATTCAGTTCTTCCAGTGACACATTTCTTTTCACCTCCTCAGCAAAGGACGCACAGGCCCTAGACTTGTTGATTGATTTGTTCCCAAGGCGGGCCTTCCTTGTGGGCTTTGCACAAAGCCGCTCTGTGTGAGTGAGCAGGAAAGGGACCCAGGCTGGTTTGGGGACGATTGGGGAGCTGTGGTTCTGCATTGCTGCCCGCTCAGCAGCCCTCAACATGTGCAGGCAGGATGGGAGAGCTGTTCTTCCTCAGGAACATGCAGCTAAGTCACAGGACAGCTCCCAGGGTATGGCTGAGGCAGGAAACAGTGACCCTCACACATAAGTCTACTTCACGCTACAGCCTTTCCATAAACATCATACTGTGGCAAAACAAGGCAAAGAATGATGTCTTCTCAGTTCCATCATACACCTGGCTTCACCATGCACACGGATGTCTAACAAGCACTGGACACCTTAAGGACATACATAGTGTGCTAACAGTCTGCTCATCTCTACCTCCTGCGGAACAAGGGACAACGTGGACTCAGGAGATAGTGGACTTCATACTAAATGATGGTGACGTGGACAGAACTCAACGAGCACCTACTCATGTGCGGTTTCCTTTCATCGAATGGATCATCCCGGCCATAGGATCGGGTGAGTGTGGAATAACCTCACTTGACTGCAGTCCTAACTGCAGATTCAGAATGCTGGCTGTCAAATAGCCTCTTACAACTCCAGACATTCGTTCAAGTATCGATGGGTTTTGTGACTCTGTCTTTTTAAAAACTGTATCAGGTCAATGGTGCACTTCTAACGAATCACTGCTTGTAGGGAAGGAAGGTAAATTTTGATCCTCCAATTAGACAGTAATTTTACTCCACCAGGAGGAGCCTCAGTGATTTCCTGGTCAACAGGTTTGGATTTTGGGTTCTTATTCGTTTGGTTTGCTGTTTGTAATGGTTAGACATTTTTCAAGCCAGAACACTAATTCACAGGTTAGACACATCCTCGCGGGTCAGAGCACAGAGCTGCCTGACCTTGTCCAGTTGGCCCTTAGGTGGTAACAATGAACGCAGCAGTGATTTGAAAACAGAGAACAATAGTGGGAAATGATCAAAATCATTTTACAGGCTTGGAACAAGCTAATGCGATGCCCTCGCCACGGACCCTGAAAACACACCTTCCCTTCCAATTGCTGCCTCCGACTTTCCTGGAGAAAAACTGTAAGGTAAAGTGCAGCAGGAGCTCTGAGCTGTGCTCTGGTCTTCCCTCTATTTCCTCTGAAAGCACTTCACTTATTAAAGGGAAACCTTCACCTCTTCATCACAACCGTGTGCACGCGGCTATGAGCCTCTCAGCCCCCCAGCCCCGCACCGGGACCAGCATCCCAAAGACCCGTCCGGAAGGATGTAGCTTGTGGGCGATAACCAGAGGCAGCGGCCTCACAAGCTCTTTCTCTCCCCCTTTCCAGATAATCTATGTGGCGAGAAACCCCAAGGACAACCTGGTGTCTTACTACCATTTCCACAGGATGAATAAAGCGCTTCCGGACCCAGGGACCTGGGAGGAGTATTTTGAGAGCTTTCTGACTGGGAAAGGTATGAACCGTCAGCTCCAAACCCCTTTCTAAGCCGCAAACACCATAAAAAGGGCCATTTCCTGAGGACCCATGGGGCCTGCCTTCTTGGATGTGAGGGTATCACTACCTGACACTGAGAGCTCTCTCCTCCCGGAATGTCAGCTGGTGAGCCAGGACACCCTGGCCCCACCCTATTCCCCTGGCCCCGCCCACTCCCTGGCCCACCCATCCTCTGGCCCCGCCCACTTCTGGCCCCACTCTATTCCCCTGGCCCCGCCTATTCCTCTGGCCCCGCCCCATTCCCCTGGTTGTCCCACACCCTGTGTCCTGTCCCATTCCCCTGGCCCCGTCCCACTCCCCTGGCCCCGTCCCACGCCGTCCCCACACCTTGGCCCCGCCCTGTCTTGCAGTGTGCTGGGGCTCATGGCATGACCACGTGAAAGGATGGTGGGAAGCCAGAGACCAACACCGCATCCTCTACCTCTTCTACGAGGACCTGAAGATGGTGAGGGACAGCGATGTTCCTATTTGACCATGAAATATTACGTCACAGCGTGGGGCCGCATCTGGGCCTGGCAGTGACAGAGAGCAAGAACAGCTGCATTCACTGGCGATAGCTGCCCAGGGCGAAATGCCCCGGCTGTCCTGGCTCCCGCCTGTCCCGCAGCTCCCGCCGCTGGTCCCTGGCCCGCCTTCCAGCACATCCATTTCACATTCTGCTCAGGAGAGAAATGCTTTTCTAACACACTTTTGTCATTGAGGGACATCAATTTCAAGAACAGTTTAAGAAATGATGGTATAATGGGAAAATACTAATGATTTAGAGTCAGCATTATTGAATGCAAATTCTGGCTTTATTGCCAGATATAAAATATCGAGAGTGAAAAACAGCATTCTTTTCTCTGTTTTTAATTGATATCTCTGATGTGTAATATAGTGTTAGCTTCAGGTATACAACAGGATGACTTGATATTTGCACACCTTGCAAAATGAGCACCATAGTACGTCTACTTAACATCTGCACCAAATAGAGTTTAACATTTCCTGTTGTTGGAACTTTAAGATCTACTCGCTCCTCGACTTTCAGGTATGCAACACAGTTATCATTAGCTGCACAGACACCCCTGACGGACTGAGCGGACAGCGGGGTGTCTGTACCTCTGGCCCCTCACCCACTCTTCCAGCCCCAGTCTGATCCCCGTGTCTATGATCCTTCTTTTGTTTTCTTTTAAATTGCGCTCTATGTTGTTTTTTTTTAAACAAATAACTTATCACATTTCTAGTATTCTAATACACAGGTAGTCTAGCCTCAGAGTCCCTAAACCCTTTTACATGCTCTGTGGTCATATTCTGGAACACTCCCTGAATGCCTCACACAAAGCTCAGTTTCAGCACTCTTGCTGATCCCTAGCACTTTTTGTTGTTAATCATCACCCACGTGTACGTTTTTTCCCATTGGCTTTCTGAGAGGGTGGGAGGGAGGGGGAGAGAGAAAAACATGGATGTGAGAGACACATGGATTGGCTGCTTCCTGCACCTGCCTTGACTGGGGCTGGGAATCCACCCTGCAACTGAGGTACAGTTCCAGGCTGGAATTGAACGGAATTGAACCCGTGACCCTTCAATCCCCAGGCAGGGGCTATAACCACTGAGCCCCTGGCCTGGGCAAATTAAACATACAACCTTTTAAAGCAGAAGCTCATCATAAAGCAGAAGATTCTGTCGTGGGGTACACTCCTCCACTTGCCCTCCCTCATTCCTTCCAGAAACAGGTCCGTCCCATGGCCACATCCCCCAGGGCTTTGCATCCCTCTGAGGAGAGAACAGTGGCTCCGTAGGCACTGAGACACCTACGCACCGGGCGGAGGGACGGCCCGGAGTCGTCATCGTGGGCGCCCCTCAGTCGCCCCCTGAGTGGAACAGGTCCTCTCTGTGCTCGGCCACACAGCAATGGCTGGGCACGTTTCTGTCAAAGGCAGAGCCAGGGCAGCCTCCCCTGGTCAGGCCTCATTGCCTGCCCTGGCCTCTGTGGTGCCCTCGTTCTCATCACTCGGCTGCGAACTCTCGCTGCTGGACACGTGACCGACCAGGACCCTCCAGTAACTGCCAAGCAGGACATTAGGAAAGAAATTAGTGCAGCATTCCCCGCACACTGCACATGGCACTCAGCGGTGCTTCCATCTCGGAATTATAGTAATTTAAAAAAATCTGTGTCACTGTATTAAAATGAGTCATTTCTGGAAAGTTAGCATTTGGGAGGCAGGAATATTTTTTATTTTATGTTACTTATCACTATTACTAATTCAATGCAATATTTTAAAAACTATTTTATATCAAATCTTCACTTTTCTTTTCACTCTGATCACAGAACCCAAAGCATGAAATTCGGAAGCTGGGAGAATTTATTGGGAAAAAGCTGGATGACAACATCCTAGATAAAATTGCCCATCACACTTCGTTTGATGTCATGAAGCAAAATCCCATGGCAAACTACTCGACAGTCCCTGCGGAGGTCATGGACCACTCCGTCTCTCCGTTCATGAGGAAAGGTGGTTCTCTCTCTGTTGGTCACGATCTTAGAAGAACTGGCAAGGACTCCAGGGCCTGGGGGAGGTTTCCACAGATAAGAAAAACAAGGTCCGTAGTAAACGATGCTGGGGAAGGAGTATTTAAGAGATTACAGATGAAATGAAACCAGTGTTTAGTCACAACTGGAGAGTAAGGTTCAGTGTCTAAACTCACGGCCTATCTCCCTCCCCTCCAGAGCTCTAGATGATGAGGTGGAAATGCAGTCTTCAGTCTGATGAGCAAAGCTTTGGCTCTGTAGGTGGCTCTATGCTGCCTGACATGCGAGACGGGGGTGGGGTGGGTTGAGGGGGTGGAGTGGGGGGGGCAGACAGGAAAGCCCCCAGGCCTGCGGTTTTAACATGAGGACCCGCCTGCCACCCCACCCCCACCACCATGTGGCTGTCCTGGCCCCACAACAAGACAGACATCCTCTTCCCTTCCACGGAAAGGGACAGGCTGCAGGAGGAATGCAGCGCCAGCCTGCCCTCCTGCGGGCGAGTGTCCCGGACAGGCACACAGGACAGGGCAGAGGCACACAGTGCTGAGCAGCTCTGACTCCCACACCTCTTTCAGGGGCCGTCGGAGACTGGAGGAATCACTTCACCGTGGCTCAGAACGAGCGGTTTGACGAAGACTATCAGCGGAAAATGGCTGGGACAAGTCTAACTTTCCACTTCCAGTTCTAGAGAGAAAGTGTTTTAGTTTATTACCCAGCTCACTGGCAACAACCGGTGGAAGTTTCATTCCCCAGATACACCGCATTGGGCCCAGCTTCTGAGACCAAGTTGTTCGTCACGTTTGCTTCTGCTCATTCTACAAAGGAAAGATCAGAGGTAGCAGCAGCTGGCATGCTGGGGATGGGCACTGTCAGGAGGAGGTTCAATAAACTAGTTACACACCTGACACTGGTGCTAATGATCATTCTGCCGAAGGTCATGTGCTGGCTAACATTAGAAATGCTCCAGTCCTCACAGAAAAACACAATCAAGTTTTCAGTTGAAGTGTTGGTTAAAGGTAGGATTTTTTTTATTGATTGATTTTAGGGGGAGGAGGGATTTACATCGACTTGCTGTTCTACTTATGTATCCACTGGCCGCTTCTTGTATGTGCCCTGACTGGGGATCGAACCCGCAACCTTGGCGTAACAGGGATAAGGTTCTAACCACCTGGCCTACCCGTCGAGGGCCAAGCTGAATTTTAATACTGCACTGAAATGTGTAAACAGCGACTAATTCCAGCAAAGGCTTGACAGCAGGTGCCCGTCCAGTGGCTGCTTCCAGCTGAAGTCCCCAGGTCACCTCAGGGCTCAGGATGCAACACCTTCCTCCCCATCTCTCACCACCACCTGGGCACGTGGTTGCGCTCGCTTCCACCCACAGGTGCTTCCATTCAGCCCGCCATGCTCTGACGCTCTGGGTGCCTCTACAGTCACCTCCTCACACACAGCACCACGTGCCACATGCCCTCCATGCTGCCCCCACCACGGCCCCCTCCCGCCAGAACCTGCGCCTCCCGCCTAGGCGAGTGTGGGCTTCCTGACGCGTTTCTCTGCTCAACGCACCTGCCGGGGCTCTTCTCCTGCAGGGAAACTCTGATTACATTTCCCCTAGTGCTGCATTTTCCAATAATGCCCACATCTCCCTGCCTGAGAGCTGTATTCACTTTCAGCCGTGAATTCGGAGGCAGCTGTAACTGTGTGTGATCGCATCTCCCAAACCGCTTCGTACTGCAGCCGGTCAGCCTCCCACTGAGCCTGCTCACACCCGTTAGGTTCCTGAACTACTGGCTTCACTGTCCTGGGCCTCCGCTGGGAATCCCCTCCTTCTCTGTGTCCAGCCCCCGCCTCCTGCTCTTGAAGAGACCCCTGTCCCTCTGACTCCTCTACACTTGGTATAATTCCCCTTTTTATTAATATTAAAGCATCTTGTGCTGTCACTTGTTTATGTTGTCTCTCCTGTGCTTGTTTAAATTTCCTCTGTGTGTTTTTCTCAAAAACAGGGACGATATACCTCACTGCACACCAAACAGCATGTACCCTGCACAGAAATAAGGAACTGGGGGAATATTTCACTCAAGAAAATCCTGAAAAGCTAATTGTTTATATCTTAAGGAGCCCTCTAAAGGCTCTCATCTGTAGCTAGCTGTGCAATACAGTGGGACTAACCAGGTGTAGCTATTTAATTAATTAACATTTAAACTTTAGCTCCTCACTCACACCAGCCATGTTTTCAGGGCTCAGGAGCACATGTGGTTGGGCCTATGGTTTGGACAGCATGTTTTATAAAACATTTGTGGCCGGTGCACAGGTTCCTGCACATTGAAAGGAAATTAATTGGAAGAAATATTTTAATATCACTATTTGCCCTTTCTCTGTGATAGAAGTGTCAACCAAATTCATGACCCAAAATGACAGATGGAAACATACCCATGAGATTGGCACTAACGAAAGCTTTATATGTACGTGTCAACTTAGCCTTTTATGGACATAGAATAAACTTGCTTCATTAGACCTGCTTTCTGATGTAGCTAAACTTTTCCAGTCCAGTGAAGCACCCCAACTTCTCTTTCAGTAAATTGTCAGCAACACAGCAGATTATTATTGTATCATGCAGGGAGAACAAAGAGTAAAATTAACTGCAGCAGTGTTTGACTATATTCTGCACAATGAGAAAGCCTGAAGTCATTTTCATTTCATTTGTTACTTTTTTTTCAGTCGGGAAAAGTTTCTAAGCTTTCTAGATCTCCGTTTTCCAGCTAATGAAAAGAAAATAGGATTCCACTGAATCTCCTATCTACTTGTTCCAGGACTTCTGTGAGGATCAAATGAGATGATGCATGGGAAAATACTTCACAGATATTTGGTTAAAGTGTGAAATGTTTCTACCTGGAAACATATTTTCTGGAACTCCAAGGAGGCTAGTTTCTAGGGAGAGGAAGCTGGGCGTTGCTACCTGATGTCATTACCCGGCACTCGCAGCAACCATTTCTGGGCTGGGCTATGGGCTGCATTTTGTGCCATGGGGTCTTGGCAGCATCAGCTGCCATTTGGTGGGCAGGCATGCATCCCACTTGGGGGAAGCTGAGTGTTGCTTTCTGAACACCAGATGCATGGTGTCATTTCTCTGTGCATATCATGGCAGCTCCTGCATTGAGTATCTGCCCCCTGTTGGTCATTGTGTATCACAGTGACCAGTCGGAAGGTGGGAAGGACACTTAGCATATTAGCCTTTTATATAAATAGATTAGAGGCCCGGTGCATGAATGGATGGGGAACCTCAGTCTGGCTGGTCATTGAGGTCCATGCTGGGGGGGGGTGGTGCCGGCTAGGGGGAGGGACTCTGAAAAGCTGGCTAGCAGCCCCCGAAACCAGGGCCTATTGGGGGGGCTGGCTAGCAGGGAGGAGGGATCATGGGATGTTGGCCGGCTGGTTGGGAGACCAACCGGCTGGCAGAGGAGCCGCGGGAGGTTGGCTGTGGGAGCTCACTGACCAACAGAGGGCAGCTCCTGCGTTGAGCATCTGCCCCCTGGTGGTCCATGCGTGTCATGACTGACCAGTAGTTCTGGCCATTCGGTTGTAATGGTCATTTAAGCTTTTATACATATAGATTTCTATCACTAGAAAGAGATCTAGTGGACAAGACCTTTCATTTTCACAAAAGTCCTTTGGGTGCAGCCTATGTCCCAATGGGAAACTAACCCTGCAGGTAAGAGGCATTAGTAAGTTCCTCCATGGGAAGTGCTGGAATCTAGTTTGAAATATAACTCCAATGTTTCTAAGCCTGGGGTTTAACTTCTCAACCCCAAGTCTCTTCCTTCCTGTCCTGCTCAGTCTCACCACAGGCTTCCATCACAATCACCCTGACCTCAGGGGGAGGGGCTGTAGGAGGTTGGCCACCAGCCCCAATCAGGACTGAGAGCAGTGGCTCCAATGGGCTCTGATCACTGGCCAGGCTGAGAAACCCCACCTGTGCACAAATTCGTGAACCAGGCCTTTTGTAAATAAATAAATGCATTACTCTCTCATAATATGTAGATAACAAAATATGTAATTATAAATGAAAGTTATAATAATACCAGCTTTTGGATTAGTGTTTTTGAAAAATGTTTTAGTTTCCTAAATCATATAGAAAAGAAAAACCATTGTTACAATATTACTGCCATGTATTTAACTTTATTAAGTAAACTAGAGGCCTGGAGCACAAAATTCATGCACGGGGGTGGGAGGGCGTGTCCCTCAGCCCAGCATGCACCCTTTCCAATCTGGGATCCTTTGAGGAATGTCTGACTGCCCAATTAGGCCCAATCCAAGATTGGACAGTTAGACATCCCTCTGACAATCCAGGGCTGCTGGCTCCCAACTGCTCACCTGCCTGCCTTCCTGATTGCCCCTAACTGCTTCTGCCTGCCAACTTGATCACCCTCTAACCACTCCCCTGCGAGCCTGATTAATGCCTAACTGCTCCTCTGCCAACTTATTTGCCCCTAACTACCCTCCCCTGCAGGCCTGGTCCCCCTCAACTGCTCTCCCCTGAAGGCCTGGGTCACCCCCAACTCCCTACCTCTGCTGGCCTGGTCACCCCTAACTGCCCTCCCTGCAGGCTTGATCACCCACAACTGCTCTCCCTTGCAGGCCTAGTCCCTCCCAACTGCCCTCCCTTGCTGGCCATTTTGTGGCAGCCATTTTGTGTTCACATGGGGGTAGGATCTTTGACCACATGGAGGCAGCCATCTTGTGTATTTGAGTGATGGTCAATCTGCATATTACTCTTTTATTAGATAAGGATATAGGCCTGGCTCATGGATGGGGGCCAGCTGGTTTGCCCTGAAGAGTGTCCCAGATCAGGGTGGGGGTTCCCTTGGGGCGTGGGGTGGCCTGGTGAAGGGGCCTGTGGTGGTTTGCAGGCCGGCCATTTCCCCTAGCAACCCAAGTGGAGGCCCTTGTATCTGGGATTTATTTATCTTCTATAATTGAAATGTAGCCTGGAGTGGAGCCAAGCCTCCTGCTCACTCCATGGCCACAGACATTTCTGTTGGAAATTATTTCTACAATTGAAATTTTGTGGCCTTAATCGGAGGCCAAAGCAGGCCAGGGCAGGCAGAAAGCTTGGATTCCTCAATCTCTGGGTGCAGCTCAAGCCTTCTGCTCTCTCCAGCTCTGTAGCTGCCACCATTTTTGTTGGAATTTATTTATCTTCTATAATTGAAACTTTATAGCATTGAGTGAAGGCCTGGGCTGGCCAGGGTATACGGAAAGCTTGGCTTCCTCCATCACCAGGAAAATCTAAGCCTCCCTCCTGCTCTCTCCATGGATGCAGCCATCTCAGTTAGGGTTAATTTGCATATTTGCTCCTGATTGGCTGGTGGGCGTGACTTATAGATGTAGCAGATTGCATATTGCTCTTTTATTAGATAGGATAATTCTTTATTTCATCGTATGGCTTTGAGTTACTGTTGAATGTCCTTTTATTTCATCCTGCAGGTGTCCCTTGAGCATTACTTTTTTATTTTAAATTTAATAAATCATTATTGTTCAGATTATTACAATTGTTCCTCTTTTCCCCCCAAAGCTCCCCTCCACCCACCCTAACCTCTGCCCTTACCTCCCCCCAACTGTCCTCATCCATAGGTGAATGATTTTTGTTCAGTCTCTTCCTGCACTTCCCACACCCCTTTTCTCCCCAAGAATTGTCAGTCCATTCCCTCTCTATGCCCATGATTCTGTTATATTCACCAGTTTATCCTGTTCATCAGATTTTTAATTCACTTGATTTTTAGATTCATTTGTTGATAGATGTGTATTTGTTGTTCATAATTTTTATTTTTACCTTTTTCTTCTTCCTCTTCTTAAGGAATGTCTTTCAGCATTTCATATAATATTGGTTTGGCGGTGATGAACTCATTTAGCTTTTTCTTATCTGTGAAGTACTTTATCTGACCTTCAATTATGAATGATAGCTTTGCTGGGGAGAGTAATCTTGGTTATAGATTCTTGCTATTCATCACTTTGAATATTTCTTGCCACTCCCGTCTGGCCTGCATTGTTTCTGTTGACAAATCTGCTGACAATCGTATGGATGCTCCCTTATAGGTAACTAACTGTTTTTCTCTTGCTGCTTTTAATATTCTCTCCTTGTCTTTTGCCATTGGCATTTTAATTATGATGTGTCTTGGTGTGGTCCTCTTTGGATTCCTATTGTTTGGGGTTCTGTGAGCTTCCTGCACTTTTAAGTCTATTTCTTTCACCAGGTGTGGGAAGTTTTCGGTCACTATTTCTTCAAATAGGTTTTCAGTATCTTGCTGTTTCTCTTTTTCTGGGACTCCTATAATTTGGATGTTGGTATGCTTGAGGTTGTCCCAAAGGCTCCTTACACTATCTTCAACTATTTGGATTCTTTTGGCTTCTTGCTTTTCCAGCTGAGTCATTTTTGCTTCTTTGTATTTCAAATCTTTGACTTGATTTTTGTGGTCCTCTAGTCTGCTGTTAGTCTCTGTATTATGTTTTTTATTTCAGTCAGTGTCTGCTTAATTTCCAGTTGGTCCTTTTTCATATCCTTGAGGGTCTTGTTAAATTTATTGACTTTTTCTAGGAAATTCTGAAAAACCTTATGTAGGGGTTTTCTCTCTTTTCCATGTCCAGCATGGAAAGAGAATGGGTCCAGTTTCTGAGTAGAGGAGCTAGGGATTGAGAAATAAAAGAACAGAGGAGAAGATGCAGAAAATAGAAATAATAGTGGGGGCTGGATAGAATCTCTGTTCTCTCTGATGGAGAGACAGGATCTCCAAGCCCACGAAGCCACGTTTATTTATATCCCCAAAATACCAGGAAGTTAGGATCAAGGGATATTGGGTGGGCCCAGGCCCTATTTATTCCTTCATTCCCAGGACTAGACTGGATTTACATTTCAAAGCCCTCTCCCCAACATCTAGGGCAAAGTTAAGAGTCAGTACTGATAATGAATCCAGCCTTCTTGGTGGATGTGTTTCCAAGACATGGCTCTGCCTGGTGCCTCGGATTCAGCTGGCAACGATTTAAAGAATGCTCAGGTGCCTCCCCTGGGGGCCCTCCTCAGTCTTATAACGGTGGTTTTGAGTTCAGTTGTTTCTTTTCCTCCACTTCTTTCAATTGTAATCTGTTTCTTTGTCTCTGCATTTTTGCTGCTTCCCTGAATTGGTCGAGTAGCTTTATGTGGTAGGTGTCCTCTAGTGGCTCAGCCTCCCATTAAGGAGGTGGAGACTCTTGGTGCACCCCTTTATGGGCTGTATGCTCAGCCTTGTTGTAGTTAAGTCTTGATTGTTGTTGGTATCACTGGGAGGGTTTGACCTCCATGCCATTTGGCTGGGAGGATCAGCTGTGTCTATGCTGGAAGAGCCTCTGTGCTCATCTTGGATGGGGCAGAGTCTCAGGGTTGAGCAGTCAGCCTAGGTTTCCCAGCAGCCCAGCCCTAAGCACTGCCTTGGTCAGAGGTGTGTCCTGTGGCAATGGCTGCACACACCTCTGAAGCAAAGCTACCCTCGAGTTTTGCCCATTGCCAGACAGTCCACTTTCTCTCCAGTGAGTCTGGATACCCAAAATCTCACATATAACTGGGTTATAGTGCAGTCAGGAGGTTTTGTTTTCCTCCTGAATGAGAGAGCCAGCCGCACCCTCTCTGTGAGCTCAAGCTCCTCTGCAGCTCCCAAGTTTCAGTGTGTTTCCTCCTGACAGTCCAGTTTCACCCCATATGAGTCTAGGTTGCCCAAGACTCGCCTGAAACTGAGGTTCAGTGCAGTGGGGAACCTTTGTCTCCCTCCCCGTTTGAGAAAACCAGCTGGGTTTTCAGTTGCCTGCCCTTTCTGCTTGCAAGTGTCTATTTATCTCCATACCTCTGTCTCCGTGTCTCTGCACCTCTTCCCTCCGCACCTTCTCTGAGCCTCAGTGTCCTTTTATCTTTTCTTCTAGTTGTAGAATTTCCACTCAGCCAGCTTTCCGGTGGTTCTGGATGATGTCCATTTTGTCTTTTAGTTGTATTTTTGAAATTGTTGTGTGAGGCACCAGTATAGGTGTTTACCTATTTCTCCATCTTGGTTCCTACCTTTGAGCATTACTTTTGTTTATCTGGAAAGGTCTTAATTTCTTTTTCACTTTTGAAGGACAATTTTGCTGGCTATAGAATTGATGGATGGCAGGTTTTTAAAAACTTTTTAACCTTCAGAGGTAAAAAGTTTCTGTTGAGAAATCTACTCTTGTTGAGGATCCCTTGTATGTTGAGTCCCTTCTCTTTTGTTTCTTCAAGGTTATCACTTTGTCCTTTTCTTTTGAAAGTGTTTTATCCTGTCTTGGCATGGTTCTCTTGGAATTCATCTTACTTGGAATTTGTTGAGTGTTTTTATATTTATCTTCATGTATTTCATCAAATTTGGGACTTTTAAAAATTATTATTTCAAGTATTTTTTCTGTTCATTTTTCTTTCTCATCTCCTTCTGGACTCCCACAATGTATATATTAGTGTCCATACACTTTGATGTTCCACAGGTCCTTTTGGCTCTGTTCACTTTTCTTCAACCTTTGTCCTTCCATTCCTCAGATTAGATAATTTTTATTATGCTATTTTAAAATTCTCTGATTGTTTCTTCTGTTTGCTCAGATCTACCTTTGACTACCTTTAGTGAATTCAATTATTGTATTTTTCAGCTCTAGAATTTCTTTTTAGGTTTTACACCTCTTTTTGATGTTTCATTTTATTCATAACTCACATTCTTGACTTTCTCCACATGTTTCTTTAATGTTTTAGGATCCTTAAGGTAGTTGTTTTAAAGTTTTTGTCTAGTAGAGTTGCTATCAGGTCTTTTTCAGGCATAGTTTCTGTTGATTTATTTTCTTCCTTTGTTTCTTTGTATGCCTTATAATTGTTTTGATGAAAACTGGACATTTGGATTTAATAATGTAAATATCTCTGGCAGACTCTCCCTCTTCCTCAGAGTGTTCTGGTTTGTTGTTGTTGTTTTATTGGATTAGGTTGTGTCTGCCAAAGATCTTTCTGAGGCATAGACTTAAGGTATTCCCAAATATTTTCTGAGCCTGTACCTTTCCCTGGGCACGTATTTCGAATTTTTCCTGTAGGTATAATTGCTTTTTGTATGTCCTAGTCTTTAATGTCTGAGTCCCAAAAGACAAAAAAAATAATGGGGAAAAGAGCACTGGCACTTTGAAACTCTTGGGAATCACTTTATATAGACAAGGGTGGGGCTTGCAACAATGGGGGAAGGCACAAGAACAATGACCACCTGCTCTCCATCTGCTCATGTTCGCTCGTCAGCAGCAAGCAATGATCAGAGCACTGGTATTTGAGGATGCTGTTTTCTCCCCAGGTATGGCTCGTCCACAAACTGTGTGCACGGTGCTTCAGGGACATATGTAGACTTGCCTGCCATGGTGCTTGGGTGATTGTGAGAACTGTTATTGTACTGAGGACTGAAATTGACTGATATTAACCATAATGTGCCCTCTAAGCTTGTCCCTGGAAGTGCAAGACTTCAGTGGACTTAAGACTTCCAAAATAGTTACTTCATAGCTTTTATAAAGTTTGATTAATAAATTAGGCATAAAAGATTAAAATAGTCTATACTAATAAAAGCCTATGTGGCCCTCACACCCTCAAGCGATGTCCTCACATTATCACAAGATAGCTGCCCCCATGTTGTCACAAGATGGCCACCACAAGATGATCACCACAAGATGGCTGGCAGGGGAGGCCAGTTGGGGGAAAACAGTCCAGCAGGGGTGGGCAGTTGGGGGTAATTGGGCTGGCAGGGGAGGGCAGTTGGGAGCAATCAGATTGGCAGGGAAACAGGCATCAATCAGGCCAGCAGGGGAATGGCTAGGGTGCGTTTAGGCTGGCAGGCAGGCGAGTGGTTAGGAGCCAGCAGTCCTGGACTGTGAGAGGGATGTCTGACTGCTAGTTTAGGCCCAATCCCACAGGGGTCCTAGATTTAAAAGAGTGCAGGCTGGACTGAAGGACACCCCCTGAGTGCACAAATTTCATGCACCAGGCCTTTAGTAATTAATAATAAAATGGTACAATTATAGCAATGTAATAAAAGTGGTGTTAATGTGGTCTCCCTCTCAAAATATTGTATAGCATTCACTAGAGGCCTAGAGCATGAAAATTTGTACACTCAGAGAGGTTCCTCAGCCCAGCCTGTGCCCTCTCGCAGTCTGGGACCCCTTGTGAGATGTCCACCTGCTGGTCTCAGAGAGCGGGCCTAAGCTGGCACTCAGACATCCCTCTGGCAGCCCAGGAGACCTCAGGGGATGTCCATGTGCCATCTCAGGCTCCCTCCTCAGGCAGTCAGACATCCTTAGCACTACTGAAGAGACGGGAGAGGCTCCCACCACCACTGCTACACTCACAGCCATCAGCCAGGCTTGTGGCTAATCTATCTCGGCCCACAGAAGGAGGCACCACCCACCCGCCCCAGCCCACTGGCCAGTGGCCTGGGCGTCCCTCTTTGAGGCAATCGTGGAGCCCCCCATTGAGCACCCTGCCAGGCCAGTGGCCTGGGCTTCCCTCTGTGGTGCAATCATGGGGCAATGGCCAGTCCCAGACCAATCACACTGCACCCACCTTGGGTGGCCTGGCGCCAGTGGGTGTCATAGTGTGGTCATCTGGACAGTCGTTCAGTTGATTTGCATTACAGTTTTATTATTAAATATTAGCAGGTTATCTAATACTAGAGACGGGGCATCCCTCAGCCCAGCCTGCACCCTCTCCAATCTGGGATCCCTCGAGGTACGTCAGACTGCTCCTCTAGGCCCGATCTGGTAGGATCAGGCCTAAAGGGGCAGTGGGACATCCTTCTCACAATCCAGGACTGCTGGCTCCAAACTGCTCACCTGCCTGCCTCCCTGATTGCCTCTAACCACTTCTGCCTGCCAGTCTGATCACCTGATAACTACTACCCTGCCAGCCTTATTGATGTTTAACTGCTCTCCTGCCAGCCTATTTGCCCCCAACTTCCCTCCTCTGCTGACCTGGTCACCCCTAACTGCTCTCCCCTGCAGGCCTGATCACCTACAACTGCCCTCCTTGCAGGGCCTGGAACCTCCAATGGCCCTCCCCTGCTGGCCACCTTGTGGCAGCCATCTTGTGTCCACATGAGGGCAGGATCTTTGACCACATGGAGGCAGCCCTCTTGTGTGTTGGAGTGATGGTCAATCTGCAAATTACTCCTTTATTAGATAGGATAGAGGCCTGGTGCATGAGTGGGGGCCAGCTGGTTTGCCCTGAAGAGTGTCCTGCATCAGGGTGGAGGTTCCCTTGGGGTGAGGGGTGGCCTGGGTGAGGGGTCTGTGGAGATTTACAGGCTGGCCTTGCCCCCCAGTGACCCAAGCGGAGGCCCTGGGATCTGGGATTAATCTATGTCTACAATTGAAACTTTGTAGCCTGGAGCAGAGCCAAGCCTTCTGCTCTTTCTGGGGCTGCAGCCATTTTTGTTTGAAACTTTGTAGTCTAGAGTGGAGGCCTAGGCCATCAATGGCAGACTGAAAGCTTGGCTTCCTCCGTTGCCAGGGAAACCCAAGCCTCTGTTCTCTCCAGCTCAGTGGCTGCCACCATTTCTGTATCTTTTATAATTGAAACTTTGTAACATTGAGTGGATGCCTACATAGGCAGAAAGCTTGGCTTCCTCTGTTGTTGGGGAAACCCAAGCCTTCCTCCTGCTCTCAGTGGTGGCAGCCATCTTGGTTGGGGTTTATTTGCATAATCTGCTCCTGATTGGCTAGTGGGCGTGGCTGTGGGCATGGCTTGTTGGTGTGGCAAAGGTATGGTCAAATTTGCATATTACTCTTTTATTAGATAGGATAACAAGAATCTCTACTAATAAAAGGGTAATATGCTAATTAGACCAGGAGACCTTCTGGGAGACCTTCCAGACAAAGCCATGGGGGTGGGGCCAAGGCAGAGACAGTTAGGGGTAATCAGGCCAGGAGGGGAGGTCAGTAGGAGTGATCAGGTTGGTGGGGGGGGGGCAGTGGGGACGAGCATGCCAGCAGTGGGGGGGGGGGCAGTTTTGAGTGAGCAGGCCAGTGGGGGGCAGTTAGGGCGATAAGGCCAGGAGGGGGGCAGCTGAGGGTGAGAAGGTGGGCACAGGGTGTATTTGGGGGTGAGAAGGCCGGCAGGGAGGCAGTTGGGGGCGATCAGGCAGGCAGGTGAGTGGTTAGGAGCCAGCGGTCCTAGATTGCGAGATGAATATCCAAGTGCCCGTTTAGGACTGATCAGTCGGGCAGTTGGACATCCTCTGAGGGGTCCCAGATTGGAGAGGTTGTAGGCCAGGCCTGGGGCACCCTCTGCCCCCACCTCCATGCATGGATTTTGTGCACTGGACCACTAGTATATAATAATTGTAAATATTTACTCAGCCAATAACAGACTGTCGAAATATATGAAGCCAAAACTGACAAAAGTAATGGGAGAAACAAACAGTTCTACAATAATAATTGGTTATTTGAATAATCATTCTCAATAATGAAAACAACAACCAGACAGAAGATACTAGTAAATAAAGAAATAGAGGACTTAACACAAAACCCAGCTGATTTAGCAAACAAATACCCTTTACAATGCACTCTGTCCAAGAAGACAGGCACACATCTTCTCCAGCGCACACGGGACATCTCCAGGGTAGATAACATGTTATGCCACACTTTAAGCCTCAATAAATTTTAAATATAGATAAATGCCAGAAGCCGTTCCATCCTTGCTGCTTGACACAGTCGCCGCAGGGAAGAAACATCTGCACAGCATATGTTACAAGGGACCTGGTGTACAAGGCATACTATTTTTAATACATTTGCTCCCCTTCTGCGTGCTATGCGTTCTTACCAGGTCCACTTCCTCGGGAAAGGTTGCTTCCCCAGCAGGGAATGTCTCCCTAGAGTTAGGGATTAATGGGACTAGGAAAGGGAGTGAATCAGTAAAACCCATGCCACCGCAAACAATGCAGGCAGGCTCCTCTAAAAATCTCATGCTAGCTCTGCAAGCAGAAAGACTCAGACTAAGTGTCAGACAGATGCTTAACCACTATAACTAAGAATAATCACCTTTAAAGTACATAACCTTTACTTAAGACATAGAATAGGAAAACTTCCTGCAGTTATTTCCTTATAGCTTAACAGTAAAGCAATAGAATATTGCCCTAGAATAGAAATAACAAGAAACTATAAACATAAATCAAGAAACTGTAAAAGGTCAAAGGAGGAACCAAAACATACCATGATGTATCTAGAGACACATGTTTGTAGAATCAAGTAGTATAAATACAGTTTTAACTGGGCAATAAAGTGTAAGAAACTGATTATGCTGATCATCTGAAAGCTGTCTGCGTGTCCTTCATTTTTTCGCTGACGCCGTCCACACCTTTGGGGAACCCCCGACCACTGGGGCTGGACGCCGGCAGATAAATACAAAGGATGCCTGCCCTCTGACTACAACAGGATATTAGAAAACAATAACAGACTGTAAGCGAAAGTTCACAGAAATTAAATAACACAACCATTAAACAAGTGATCAATGAAGAAATCACAGAGAAATTGGAAAATACTTGGAAATTAATGAAAATGCAAAGTACCAAACTTGGGGGAGGCAACAAAATGCTGCAGAGAAAGTTCCTAACTCCAGATGCTTCTTCTATATTAAAAATAAGAAGCATCTCAAATCTAAAACTTAACTTTACAACATAAGGAACTAAGAAAAGAACAAACAACATCTAACACTAGCGGGGGGGGGGGGGGAACCAATAAAGATTACAGACAAATAAAATAGAAAAACAATACAGAAAAATCAATGAAATCAGATTTTTAAAAAAGATTCACAAATGTGACAAATCTTTAGCTGGAAGGACTAAGATTAAAAAGTACCCTGGCCAGTTTAGCTCAGTGAATAAAGCGTCTGCCTGACAACCAAAAGGTTCCAGGTTCAATTCTGGTCAAGGGCACGTAGCTGGGTTGCAGGCTCCAGCCCTAGTCAGGGCTCATGCAGGAGGCAACCAATCGATGTGTTTCTCTCACACCAATATTTCTCTCTGTCTTTCTCTCTCTCTTCCACTCTCTCTAAAAATCAATGGAAACAATATCCTCGGGTGAGGATTAAAAAAAGAGAGAGAAAATTCAAATTATGGAAACCATAAATAAAACAGAAGACATTACTATCAATTCTATAGAATAGATATTATAAGAGATCTATAAACAACTTTATGTCAACAAATTGGATACCCTATATGGAATGTACAAATGCCTAGAATTACAAAACCTACCAACACCAAATCACAAAGACAGAAAATCCTAGACATGATTGATTGGCTGGCGAGTTCTACAAAAAATTTAAAGAAAAACTAATGCAAATCCTTAAACTTTTGAATAAATTGAAAAGAAAGGAACACTTCTGAATTCTTTTATGAGGCTATCAATACCTGATACTAAAATTAGTGAAGATTTTACAAGGAAAGAAAACTATAATATTTCCTTATAAATACTGATGCAACAATTTCAACAAAACACCACAAACATTAATTCCATTCAGCATGTTAAAAGGAATACACACACACACACACACACACACACACACACACATATGATAACCAAGTGGGTTTTATCCTTAGGATACAAGGATGATTCAACATATGCAGATCAATGTAACACTGACAAAATTAAACACAAATTTAATATAATAATACTCAATAAACTAGGAGTAAAATGAAACTACCTCAAAATAAAGCCTTTAGTCTAAAGTCAGGAAAAAGGTAAACATGTCTTATTTCACCTTTTTTATTCAACATAGTACTGCAAGTTCTGGCCAGAACAATTAAGAAAAAAATCCAAAGATGTAAAAGGCATCCAGATTGGGAATGAAGAAATAAACTTATCTCTCCTTTGGAGATGATGTGATCTTATTTGTAGAAAATCATAAAAATTTTACGAAAAGAAAAAATTAAAACATAAATAAAGTCAGCAAAGTCACAAGATAAAACTCAACACACAAATATCAGTTGCATTTCTTATACACTAATAATGAACAACCTGAAAGGAAATTAGGAAATCAATTCTATTGACAATAGCATCAAGAAATAGCACTTAAGGATAAACTTAACGGAGGAAGTGAGACTTTAAAATAAAAACAATAGAACATGGTAAAAAAAAATGAAAGAAGGTATAAATAAGTGGAAACACATCATGTTCATGGATTGGAATTCTCAATACTGTTACTCAGAGCAATCTACAGAGATGATGCAATTGCCATGGAAATCTCAATGACATTTTTGCTGAAATAGAAAAACTCATGAAATCTCTAGGGTCCCTGAATAGCCGAAATAATCTTGATAAAAAAGAACTTTTTTTTTCATTTAAAAACACAATATAGGTTTAGCTCAGTGGATATAGCATCTGCCCACGTACTAAAGGTCCCGGGTTTGATTCCAGTCAAGGGTATGCTCCTCTATGGCAGGTTCCTCCCCAGCCCCAGCCCAGTCAGGGTATGTGCGGGAGGCAACCAATTGATGTGTTTCTCTTACATTGGTATTTCTGTATTTTCCTCTCTCTTCCATTCTCCCTAAGAATCAATGGTAAAACAAAAAATAAAAACATATTATTAGCTACTGTAATCAAAACAGTGTGGCATTGGCAGAAAGACAGACATATAAGCCAATGGGGAAAACAGAGCCAGAAATAGTCCTCATGCACCTGGCAAATGGCCTTGAACAGATCCCGGACCCCATTATGGGAAGGAGAGTCTCTCCCTCACAGGGCAGTGGGAGAAGAGCACATCCACATAGACCAGCATGAATTCGGACCCTCACAGGCTGCATCCATGTTGCCACACATGTAGGACTCTCTCTTGTGAAGGCTGAGTCACATCTGTTGTGCATGTGTGTGTCACAGCGTCCTTGCCCCTGCCCTCGCTGAAGGACACAGTAACTGGCTGCTGTGACCCGCAGGTTGCAGACTCCTTTCAGAACCATTTCCCGCTGCCTTTGGATGTGCTCCCACAGGTGGAATTGCTTGGTCAAAAGGCAGTTCTAGTGTTGATTTTTTGAGGATTCTACACAGAGTTTCCCACAGTGGCTGCACCAAGGTCCATTGCCACCAGCAGTGCCTGTCCAGGGCATGTCGGCCCGGCTCGCTCTGTCCCACCTGCTGCTGCTCCTGCTGCTGCTCGGGCACCTGCACGGCCCTCGCTGTGCCCGGCTCTACTTTTGCTGTGAACATAAAAACTGCTTGGGGAAAAGTCTTAAAAAGTAATGGGTTTGATAAAAAAAGTAATGGTGAGTGTTTTCACATAGAACATTTCCAGAAAAGAGTATCAACGTTAAGCAAGAATGCCTAAAGTGTGTTACTACTTGTCTTTTTGTGGGTCAGCACTTTTTTACTGTCTTTTTGGAAATATCGAGATTCGGCCCTTGTTTTTGTGTATCTTCTCTACACGGTTTTGTTCCCTATTTCATGAACTGCTCCTTCAGTCGCTATTACTCCCTCCTTACTCTTCTCCTTCAGTTTATTTTCTTTAAAGTGTCTTGATTATGGACTTCATTCCAGTCTTCTGTCCCCTCGCGCGTGCACTTTAAAACTAAATTTCCTTCCAAACACGATTTTGGCTGATTCACAGCTTTGAATTGTGGAGCTTTATCACATCATTCAGTTTCGCAGGTGGTCGGATTCCTGTAACAACTTGTTTTTATTTTCAACTGTAGTAAAACCACCTGAAGTTCTAGGAGCCACATAAGCCGCTCCAGGGTGTGCGACAGGGTGGAGCTCGGGTGTGTTGGGCACAGACTTCCGGGCTGGTGCATTACCCTCCCCCCACCCCCGGGGAACCCTCGTTTTCCTATTTGTGTGAGTTTGACAACTTTAGGTACTTGATTGTCGCGGTAGAACAGAGGGAGTCTACCCGCCCCCAGGTGGAGATCAGGGGGGACCGGCTGGGTGGGAGCTGTGGCGGCTGCCTTCCCCACAGATGCTGGCGGGGTGGGTTCTTCGCTTCCAGGCCCCGCTGGTGCGGGGAGGCCCGAGAAGCCTGGCTGGGCAGCGGCGCTGGCTCCTGGCGGGGCCCAAGACCAGTTCCGAGACCACGAGGACCCAGCAGAGCACAGGAAGCACACGGAAGTGCGGGGGCGGGCAGCGGGGCAGACCCCGCAGGAAAGTGTGGCTTTTGTGTCCTCTTGTGACCCTCGTCCATATTCACCATTAGCCTTCACACCAGACCACTCCAGCTGTTGACTTGGCCTCAAGCCCTGGCTCATCGGACCTTCTCCTGCTGTCCACTTGGCCCCTCCCCCTTGATGACTTAACCACTTCCAACTGGCCACCAGGCCTCACCTCCCCTGGTTCAACTGACCAACTTCCAGCTGGTCCTGGGGCCAGGGCACACTGGTGGTCAGTTCACTGCTTCCAGATGACCACCTGGCCCCAACCGGTGATGATGTAACTACTTCCAGCTGTCTGAGGGCCCCACTTCCCCTGGAAAGTACCATAAACACACGTACACACAAACACACACACACACATAGGAGGGAGAAGGGAAGTACTCTAAACACACACACATACACAAAAGAGGGAGAAGGAAAGTATTGTAAACACACACATACACACATACACACACACACACACACACACACACACACATAGGAGGGAGAATGAAAGTTCCATAAACACACACACACAAAAACACGTAGGAGGGAGAAGGAAAATACCGTAAACACACATATGCACACATATGAGGGAGAAGCAAAGTCCCATAAACACACACACACAAACCCATGTAGGAGGGAGAAAGTACCATAAATACAAACACAACACACACACAAACACACATGTAGTAGGGAGAAGCAAAGTTCTGTAGAAACACTCACAGACATACATAAGAGGGAGAAAGTACTGTAAACACACACTCACACACACACATACACACATAGAAGGGAGAAGGAAAGTATTGTAAATTCACACACACATACATACAAGAGAGAAGAAAGTATTGTAAACACACATTCAAACATATACACATAGGAAGAAAAAGGAAATTACTATAAACACACAAACACACACACACACATAGGAGGGAGTAGAAAAGTACCGTAAACACACACACAAAAACACATACGTAAACACACATAGGAGGTTAAAGGAAAGTACCATAAGCACAGACACACATAAGAATAAGAGGGAGAAGGAAAGTATTGTATACACACCCACACAGACGTAGGATGGTGAAGGAGAGTACGGTAAACACACACACACACACACACATACACACATATGAGGGTGAAGGAAAGTACCATAAACACACACACACAACACATATAGGAGGGAAAAGGAAAGTACCATAAACACAGACACACATACACACATAGAAGTGAGAAAGAGAGTACTGTAAACACACACACACACACACAATGAGGGAGAAGGAAAGTTCGTTAATACACACACACATAAACACAACACAAATAGGAGGGAGAAGGAAAATACTGTAAACACAGACACACACATACACACACACATGAGGGAAACCAAAGTCCCATAAACACACACACACACACAGAAGGGAGAGGAAAAGTACCGTAAACACATGCACACACATACAAATACACACATAGGAGGGAGAGGGAAAGTACTGTAAACACACACATACACATACACACATCAAAAGATAAAGGAAAGTAACATAAACACACACACATAGAGGCACAGACACACACACAGAGGAGGGAGAAGGAAAGTACTGTAAACACACTCATATACACATATTCTGGAGAAGGAAAGTAGTGTAAACACACACACATAGGAAGGAAAAGGAAAGTACTGTAAACACACACATGCACATACACACATAGGAGGGTGAAAAAAGGTATCATAAATAAACGCACATATACACATAGTAGGGAGAAGGAAAGTACTGTGAAAGTACTGTATACACACACACATAGGAGATATGAAGGGAAGTAATGTAAACTAACACATAGTATGGAGAAGGAAAGTAGCATAAACACACACACACACACACACACACACACACACATAGGAGGGAAAAGAAAAGTACCGTAAACACACACAAATACATACGAGGGAGAAGGAAAGTACTATAAATACACAAACACACACAGAGACACATACACACATAGGAGGGTGAAGGAAAGCATCATAAACACACACACAGACACACACATAAGAGGGAGAAGGAAAGAACAGTAAACACACACACAAAGACACAGAAATATAGGAGGCAGTAGGAAAGTAATGAAAACACACACACACATACGAGATTACTCTACCCAGCCAAGCTATAATTCAGAACTGAAGGTCAGATAAAGTGCTTCACAGATAAGAAAAAGCTAAAGGAGTTCATCACCACCAAACCAGTATTATATGAAATGCTAAAAGGTGTTCTTTAAGAAAGGAAGAAGAAGAAAAAGGTAAAGATAAAAATTATGAACAACAAATACATATCTATCAACAAGTGAATCTAAAAATCAAGTTAATTAAAAATATGATGAACAGAATAAACTGGTGAATATAATAGAATCAGGAGCATAGAAAGGGAATGGACTGACAATTCTTGGGAGGAAAGGGGTGTGGGAGGTGCAGAAAGAGACTGGACAAAAATCCTTGAAAAACACCAACACTTTGAGACTCAATTTTAAATGTAAACAGTATCACACTCACTTCTTAGCTTTTTAACAGGATTTCCCAGTGATTCACACGATCCTACAGATATTAAGACTCTTTGTACATTTATTCCTAGTGTTTCAAGCACATTCATAGATATTACCCTACTGTATCATTGTGAATTTTCAGAGTTTGTTTCACTTTTTTCAGTGTTTCAAGCCCATTCAATTCCAAATTCCAACTACTAAACAGTGTGTTTACATATATACCAGCTCTTTATATAGGAATTATTACTATTTTAAAGAACATCCACCTTTCACAGTGCTTTGAATACAAATTCTCAGTGTTTCAACCATGCACTAGAGATAGTAAGGTTCTATAAACGTATTTCAAGTGTTTCAGACTCATTCCTAGACATTTGGCTGGTCTGTCAATTTGAACTCTGAGAGTATGAGCATTTTCATTCAGGTATGTGAGCACTACGAAAATGAATGTTTAAATGCTTAACCAAGCTTCTTTCAAGAACCTGTATAAGTGTGCTTGAAAACACTTGGAAATCACTGTTCAACATCAAGAAACAGTGTACTACATAGTTTGACAAAACTTGGGAGTTACTGCTAAAGAGTAGCACACTCTGAATCAGTATTTGAAACCTCTTGGAATTCACTACTTCTGCATGGCTGGAAATTTTGCAAAAGTGTTAAAAAAAACACTTGTAAATGACTGATCACCATGAGATAAGAGGGTAGGATAGCTTTTATCAAAACCTGGAAATCAATGCTAAAGAGCAGTACACTGTAGAACAGTGTTTGACACCACTTGGAATTCACTTCTAAATGGGCAGAATCTGTAATATAAATGTTTGAAGAATGCCTACAAATCACTGATCAACATCAGGAAACAGTGCAGAACAGCATTTGACAGAACAGGGGAATCACAGCTAAAGACCAGTACACTGTAGAGCAATGTTTGAAACCCTTTAGAATTCACATGCAAGTGGCTGTAAGCCACGTAAAAGTGTTTGAAAGTACTTTGAAATAGCTGATCAACTTCGGAAAACAGTGCAGAACAGCATTTGAAAAAGTTGGAAGTCACTGTTCTAGACTCACAATACTCTGTAGAACAGTGTTTCAAACAATTGCTATCCAATTCTAAATGGTTAATCGCTGTCTGAAAGTGTTTGAAAACATTTGGAGATCACTGTTCAACACAAGAAAACAGTCCGGAACAGCGTTTGGCAAAACATGGAAATCTCTGCTAAAGAGCAGAACACTGTTTGAAACCACTTGGAATTCATGTCTAAAAGACATCCACTGGGGTAAACGTGTTTGAAAACACTGGCCAACATCAAGAAACAGTGTAAAACAGCATTTGACAAATCTTGGGAATCACGGTTGATGAACAGTACACTGTGGAACAGGGATTGAAACCACTTGGAATTCACTTCTATATAGCTGGAGACTGTATAAACGTGCTTGAAAACACTTGTAATCATTAGTCAACATCAGGAAACAGTGTAGCATAGTGGTGGGTAAAACTTGGGAATCACTGCAAAAGAGCAGTACATTGTACAACAGTATTAGACAGAGATTGGAAATCAATTCTAAATTTCAGGAAACAGTTGAAAATTGTTTGGAAACACTTGGATATCATTGATCAACTTGAGGAAACAGTGTGGAACAGAACAGCGTTAGATCAAATGTGCAAATCATTGCAAATATCAGTGTTTGAAACAACTTGGAATTCACTCCTAAGGGCTTAAAACCGGGTGTATGTGTTTGAAAACACTTAGAAATCACTGTCAACATAAGGAAGCAGTATCTAACGGTGTTTGAGGAAACTTAGAAATCAGTGTTCTAGACCAATACACTATAGAACAATGTTTGACACCACTTGAAACTCACTTCTAAATGGCTAACAACTGTATAAAAGTGTTTGAAACACCTGGAAATTACTGTAGCAGGTATACTGCATTTCACTAGACTTGAGATAGTGAGAAATAGTGTCTAGGGGAGGAAAAGAAAACTAATAGTGAATAGACACAAAACCAATTTTTGATTTCAGATTGGCATCAGGAAAGACAATCCTATCTAATAAAAGAGTAACATGCAAATTGACCATACCTCCGCTACACTACCAGCCAATCAAGAGCAGTGGGCATAGCCAGCAGACAGGGGGCATCACCAGCAGACATGGGGTGTTGCCAGCAGACAGGGTTATGGCCAATAGGCAGGGGTGTGGCCAGCAGACAGGGGGCATGGCCAGTGGGGGCATGGCCACAGTGCTGCCTAAGCAAGCACCATGTATAAGCTCTGCCCCCATGGTACTTAAGGGCTGCGAGATCCCTCCTTACAATTATGGTGACTGAATCACATGCAAATGAGCGCCTGGGGCACCTTGGGTAATGAACGCCAGGTGCGAGGTGGGGCTGTGAGCCAAGCGGCAGTTTGGGACCATGCCCCCAGCCCAGCGCCTATGATGGAGCATATGGATACCCTGGTGGCCGCTGCTGTGTGAGGCCCAGGGGTCCCTGCATGCCCCCAGCCCAGCACCCACAATAGGGGTAGGGAAGCTGGCTGCCAGTCTCTGGGGTGTGCAGAGACCCTGGGGGCCATCACTGGCTGCAGAAAGTTCACAGTCTTCTTGGTTTGTGCATAACTGAACCAGAAGCTGACATCGAGTGCAGGGATGGGCAGGCACCAAGAGGCTGGGAAATGTAGTTCTGGTGGCAGATGCAGGGGTGTGGCCAGCAAGATGGGAGGTGAGGCCAGTGAGGCCTGCCCTGCGAGGGCGTGGCCACGATGCAGCATGCACTCCCCAGGCCTGGGCCCCTGCAGTGCTGGCGCAGCGTGCATGCCCTCCCCAGGCGGGGCCCCCACAAAGGGGTGGGGCAAGCTGTCTGCGGGGTGTGCTGTTGGAGAGGTGCCTGCCTGCTGGGTTGATGCAAGTCCAGTAAGGTCACCCTTTCCCCAAGCACCACGCACACTCCACGGCTCCCTGCCTCCTCGGGCCAGGATCAGAGCCGGGAGCCTTCCAACCACAGTGCCCACAAGCCAGGCCCTTCAGCTTCTGGAGATGCTGAGGAATGTGCGCATCTCCAGTTTCTCAGTTCGCACCCTCTCCCCAGGAGGATGGGGAGAACATATTTGGCAAAGTTCTTTAAGCCACGGTGGTCAGAGTAGTGAAACTCCACCAGGCAGGCACATAGAGGGGCTGGGGCCCTTCCGGCCCTGGGGTTAGGCAGCATGCCCTGTGGCCCTGTATGCCTGTGGCTGCCTGTGGCTGCAGCTGGCCTGAGTGAAGCTGGCCCAGATCCTGGGTGCCTATAGCTGGCCAGAGGGAGGGAAGCCTGGGTCCCAGGTGTGGGGCAAGGCAGAGGCAGTTAGGAGCAATCAGGCCAGCAGGGGAGCACTTAGGGGCAATCAGGCAGGTAGACAGAGGTGCTTAGGGGTGATCAGGCAGGCAGAAGGATTAGGGGCGATCAGTCAGGAAGGTCATGAGCAGTTAGGAGCCAGTGTTCCTAGATTGTGAGAGGGATGTCCAACTGCCAACAGTCAGACATCCCCGAAGGGGTCCCTGATTGGAGAGGGTGCAGGCTGGGCTGACGGAACACCCTTCCATGCACAAATTTTGTGCACCGGGCCACTAGTTTCTAAATAGTAGGCTACAGCATCACTAGATGGAGGGGTGAGGACTGCTGTGGAACCCAGTGGGTTTCCTGGCCTGATTTCCATGTCAGTATTAAGACACGGATGATCTGGAAAATTTGAGTGATCCTAAGCAGCAATCATGAATATGCTGTTTATCGTCACTTGAGATGACATACTTAATTCATACCCAAGACCCCAGATTTAGCTTGAAGAGGTTCAAAACATGAGTCATTTATTTTTTCTCAATGGGTCCAAACCAATTGTAAGACAACTTTTAAGGTTCAAGGTAGAATTGTAACCAATCTTGAAGGAAAGTAGAATAATTAAAGATCTGTCATGAACTGGAAAAATTTGCAAGAAGAAAGGGCACACGTTTGGTGCTTATTTATCTTGTGATCAGACTCAGGTTCCAGAAGGACCCTGAAGGTGAGGGACAAAGTGTGACCCATGAGGAAGTGTGTTACTCTTTGGAAGGACTGTGTGAATTCGGTAATTGTACAAGCAATAATATAATATATCAAATATGCGTGGAAATAACTAACGGTGGTGGATAATGTTCAAATAAGTGTATATTTGTATGAGAGGGATTAATTAATTTAGGCCCACTAGAGATACTGTCCATTTATATCTACAGCTTGGAGCATTTGCTAAAGCTATAAGTACTTATTGGGATGGTTGGCTGAAAAAGAGCATCCAATGATGGGCCAAAAATTGTGACATGGAAATGTCTACTCTCTCCCTCTGGTTTTAATGTCGAAGAAGTAATTCATAGGCATAGGGAGGGGTGAATGGTCTAGTGGGGTGGTCATAGCAGTCCTATTTCCCACTCTGAGAATGTCTACATGATATAACTTGCACCAACACATTGAGAAATATATTGAGGAGGGGAAACTGAATTCCATGTGCTGCATGATGACTTTTCCCAAGGACTGGTCCCCTGTCCTGTCCTCGGCATCTCCAGTGTGGCAGGAGGCAGGGGCCTGGTGCCTGCCAGGGAGAGAACCTGGTCCTTGGTGACACAGGACTCACATAACAGGTTGCAGGGTCTGTGGGACACCCCAGGGGGTGCTTCCCACGCAGTGACCCCTGCATGTGGGTGTGGGTTAGGTGCTCTCAGGGGGCCCACGGTTGAGGTGAGCACTTTGCCATCAGCTTTACGGCAAAGATGGTTCAGCAACACCCTCCGAATGGGAAAGGCAGCTCTTGCTAACCCTCCTGCTGGTTCTGAGCCCAAAAGGATGGCTCCTCACAGCTTCCGGGGACCTGGAGCTGAGGTCTGGGGATGCATGCCATCTCTATGGGCATCTCTGGCCCCTCGGAGTATGGATGGGTCACTTGGAGGTGGCAGCTGATGGATGGACTCCTCGGGCCCCCACCTCCTAGTCTCTTCAGCAGGGTATCCAGCATGTCACAGGCAGGCCCTGGGGGCGAGTCTGGAGCATGTGCAATGGCGCAGGAGAGCCACCAGGGGAGCGCCGGAACCTTCTTGTTGTTCACAGGGGTGGGTGGGTTTGCCATTCAGCTCTTACAAAATTAACCCACATGTTGTGAATCCCACATCCGAATATTCTAATAACGGGTCCCTAAGTCTCACTGAGGCTCCTCACTCTCACGCTTCTCGGGTGGCTTCCATCTTTGGCTCCACTATGACTTTCTTGGTCTGTGTACTCTGATGCTCAGAACTGCACCTGCACACCCCCTGAGGCAGGCTCTGAGGCCTGAACTCACAGCACTGGACCTTGGAGCCACCTGGGAGGAGGGTCTGGTGGTGGGCAAATGGCAGAATAATGATGGCGTAATGTGGCCCTGTACTCCCACCTGCCCCATCTGCCCCAGCCAGAGGTCTGGAAAGAGCCTCCTGCTGACCACGTGCTGCGATGCTGCTGATGGCCACACGGGGACAGCAGAGCCCTGTGTGTGCGGGTGCTAGTGGCCCTCTCAGAGCTGCTTTGCTGGGCCTGGGGCCAGGAGTGGGCCACAGGGGCCACCTGCTGGTTGGTAAGCCAGGACAACTGACCCAGATCACCTGAGCCCAGTCACTCAACCCCTAACCCCAGGTTATCTGACCCCTGTCCCTGATCACCTTGACCTGGACCCTGAAGGGCTGAGCTCACCCCAATAGCGCAGAAATGGGGCTGAGCTGGCTGGGCCTGCGGTGAGTGCGCATTCTGAAGGCAGTGCTTAGAGACCTCAGGGGCACTGGGCACTGAGATTAGTGCTTGGGAGACAGTTCTGTGCCACACTCCTGGTCCCTTGTCTTGTACTGGGCACTTTCATGGTAGGGACCCAGTGGGGCAGGAGGTGGTGACTGGTGCCTGCCAGGGAGACAGCCTGAACCTGAGGGCAGGGCCAGCTGTTAGCAGCCAGGCGGGGATCCAGGTTAGTAGGTGGCAGATACTCACATTCCAGGTTACAGGGTCTATGGGACACCCCAGCAGCTCTTCCCAGGCAGCCACCTCTGCACGAAGGTGTGGGTTAGGTGCTCCTAGGGGCTCATGATTCGAGGTGAGCACTTTTTCATTAGCTTTAGAGCAAAGATGGTGCAACATCTCCTTCAGAATTGGAAAGGCGGCTCCTGCTTTCCCTCTGCTGGTTCTACTCCAGGAAGGAGGGCCCCTCACAGCTTCTGGGGACCTGGAGCTGAGATCTGGGGACACATGCTGGCTCTGTAAGCATCTCTGGACTCTCGCGGCATAGATGAGTCCCTTAGTTGTGGCAGCTGGTGGATGGACTCCTCGGCCCCACCTTGAGATCTTTGAGTCTGGAAAGTGTGCAATGGCACAGGAGGGCAACTAGGTCGCGTCAGAACGTGCTCTCTGGTCAGTGGGATGGGATGGGTCTGCAGGGGAAGTGACCCAGGGAGGACCTGCCAGTGACCTGAGCCCACAGAGCCCTGACTGGCCCCCAGACTGGCCTGCCCCTGCCCTGCCTGTACCTGGCTGCCTGCCCTGCTGTCTGGATTCTTCTCAAACCTGGTTCTTATCTCAAAATGCCAGGAAATGCATTTGTGTATTGTGTGTGTGTGTGTGTGTGTGTGTGTGTGTGTGGTGTGAAGAACTGAATGGTGTCCCCCCCAATTCATACATTGAAACCCTAACCCTCAGAAGGTAACACCGTGGCTGTATCAGGAGATCTGCCCTTCAAGAGGTGAACGAGGTAAAACAGGGTCACCCCATGGGCCCTAATCCCAAATGAGTCATGATCATAAAGGAAGAGATTAGGACACAGAGGAGCAGTTACTCGAGGATACCTCCCCGCCCCTGCACTGCTTCTTGTGGTGCTGTATGGCTCTAGTGCCCTGGCCCCTGAGGCCACTGCCAGGCCAAGCTGTCCCTGCTCTGACGAGTTCTGACCACATCATAAACATGTGCACATCTCAGGGAGGGGCCTGCGTGGGTTCCCTGGCCTGCCGGTCCATTGCTCTCATTTCCAACGTCAAATACACACTTTCCAGGAAGACTTTCCAACCTGTGCGTCCAAGTGAGCACATCGTATTTCCTGGGATTGCTGCACACTTTATTTATTTTTTTTAATGGGGATGATATTTTTTATATATATACTAGGGGCCCAGTGCACGAAATTTGTGCACTGGGGTTGGGTGATCCCTCAGCACAATCTTACCCCTCACACATACTGGGAGCCCTCAGGGGATGTCCTACTGACCACTCACCCCAGACTGCCCAAGGCCTAAAGCCTCTAGCTGAGGCTTTAGTCCTTGGGCATGCAGCCTCTGCCCTGCAATGGGGCCAATGGCTGGCTCTGTACCAGCCCTGTCCCTCCCACTCCTTCCCCCAGCCTGGGCCTTCGCCCCAGCCAGTACAAGCCAGGCTAGTGTGAGCCTCGGCCTTGGCGCCCCCTGCCCACCCTCCCACCCCCCAGCCCAGGCCTTCTCCTTGGCCAGCACACACTGGCTGCCTTGGCTCTGCCCCCATGTTCCTGGTTGCCTCGGCCCCATCCCCCATGGCCCTGGCCAGTTCGGTCCTGCTCCTCCCCACCCCCTGGCCATAGCCACCTCAAACAAGTTCCCCCCACCCCCCGGCTGCCTCAGCCCCACCCTCCAGCCTAGGCCTTCTCCCTGGCCAGCATAGTGTTCCCGGTCAAGAAGGATGGTGACAGAGTATCCCTGATCAGTAGGGATGGTGACAGAGTGTCCCTGGTTGGGACAGAGGGTGAAAGTGTCCCCTGTCAGGTGGAAGGGTGACAGAGTGTTCCCAGTCAAGAGGGAGGGTGACAGACATTCCCGGACAAGACGGAAGGTGACAGAGTGTGCCTGGTCAGGAGGGATGGTGACAGAGTATCCCCAGTTGGGAGGAAGGGTGACAGAGTGTCCCCTGTCAGGAGCAAGTGTGACAGAGTGTCTTGTCCCCGGTCAGGAGGAAGGGTGACAGAGTGTTTCCGGTCAGGAGGAAGGGTGACAGAGTGTTTCCGGTCAGGAGGAAGGGTGACAGAATGTCCCCGGTCAGGAGGAAGGGTGACAGAGTGTTTCCGGTCAGGAGGGATGGTGACAGAATGTCCCCGGTCAGGAGGAAGGGTGACAGAGTGTTTCCGGTCAGGAGGAAGGGTGACAGAGTGTCCCCGGTCAGGAGGAAGGGTGATAGAGTGTTTCTGGTCAGGAGGAAGGGTGACAGAGTGTTTCCGGTCAGGAGGAAGGGTGATAGAGTGTTTCTGGTCAGGAGGAAGGGTGATAGAGTGTTTTTGGTCAGGAGGAAGGGTGACAGAGGGCTCCCGGTCAAGAGGAAGGGTGACAGAGTGTGCCCGGTTGGGAGGAAGGGTGACAGAGTGTCACCTGTCAGGAGCAAGTGTGACAGAGTGTCTTGTCCCTGGTCAGGAGGAAGGGTGACAGAGTGTCCCCAGTCAGGAGGAAGGGTGACAGAGTGTCCCCGGTTAGGAGGAAGGGTGACAGAGTGTCCCCAGTCAGGAGGAAGGGTGACAGAGTGTCCCCGGTCAGGAGGAAGGGTGACAGAGTGTCCCCGGTCAAGAGGAAGGGTGACAGAGTGTCCCCGGTCAGGAGGAAGGGTGACAGAGTGTCCCCGGTCAAGAGGAAGGGTGACAGAGTGTCCCCGGTCAGGAGGAAGGGTGACAGAGTGTCCCCGGTCAAGAGGAAGGGTGACAGAGTGTTCCCGGTCAGGAGGGATGGTGACAGAATGTCCCCGGTCAGGAGGAAGGGTGACAGAGTGTTTCTGATCAGCAGGAAGGGTGATAGAGTGTTCCCGGTCAGGAGGGATGGTGACAGAATGTCCCCGGTCAGGAGGAAGGGTGACAGAGTGTCTTGTCCCTGGTCAGGAGGGATGGTGACAGAGTGTCCCCTGTCAGGAGCAAGTGTGACAGAGTGTCTTGTCCCTGGTCAGGAGGAAGGGTGACAGAGTGTCCCCAGTCAGGAGGAAGGGTGACAGAGGGCTCCCGGTCAGGAGGAAGGGTGACAGAGTGTCCCCGGTCAGGAGGAAGGGTGACAGAGTGTTCCCGGTCAGGAGGAAGGGTGACAGAGTGTTCCCGGTCAGGAGGAAGGGTGACAGAGTGTCCCCGGTCAGGAGGAAGGGTGACAGAGTGTTTCCGGTCAGGAGGAAGGGTAACAGAGTGTTCCCAGTCTGGAGGAAGGGTGACAGAGTGTCCCCGGTCAGGAGGAAGGGTGACAGAGTGTTTCCGGTCAGGAGGAAGGGTGACAGAGTGTCCCCGGTCTGGAGGGATGGTGACAGAGTGTCCCCGGTCAGGAGGAAGGGTGACAGAGTGTCCCCAGTCAGGAGGAAGGGTGACAGAGTGTCCCCGGTTGGGAGGAAGGGTGACAGAGTGTCCCCAGTCAGGAGGAAGGGTGACAGAGGGCTCCCGGTCAAGAGGGAGGGTGACAGAGTGTTTCTGATCAGCAGGAAGGGTGACAGAGGGTTCCCGGTCAGGAGGGATGGTGACAGAATGTCCCCGGTCAGGAGGAAGGGTGACAGAGTGTCTTGTCCCTGGTCAGGAGGGATGGTGACAGAGTGTCCCCTGTCAGGAGCAAGTGTGACAGAGTGTCTTGTCCCTGGTCAGGAGGAAGGGTGACAGAGTGTCCCCAGTCAGGAGGAAGGGTGACAGAAGGCTCCCGGTCAAGAGGAAGGGTGATAGAGTGTTCCCGGTCAGGAGGGATGGTGACAGAATGTCCCCGGTCAGGAGGAAGGGTGACAGAGTGTTTCTGATCAGCAGGAAGGGTGACAGAGGGTTCCCGGTCAGGAGGGATAGTGACAGAATGTCCCCGGTCAGGAGGAAGGGTGACAGAGTGTTTCTGATCAGCAGGAAGGGTGATAGAGTGTTCCCGGTCAGGAGGGATGGTGACAGAATGTCCCCGGTCAGGAGGAAGGGTGACAGAGTGTCTTGTCCCTGGTCAGGAGGGATGGTGACAGAGTGTCCCCTGTCAGGAGCAAGTGTGACAGAGTGTCTTGTCCCTGGTCAGGAGGAAGGGTGACAGAGTGTCCCCAGTCAGGAGGAAGGGTGACAGAGGGCTCCCGGTCAGGAGGAAGGGTGACAGAGTGTCCCCGGTCAGGAGGAAGGGTGACAGAGTGTTCCCGGTCAGGAGGAAGGGTGACAGAGTGTCCCCGGTTGGGAGGAAGGGTGACAGAGTGTCCCCAGTCAGGAGGAAGGGTGACAGAGGGCTCCCGGTCAAGAGGGAGGGTGACAGAGTGTTTCTGATCAGCAGGAAGGGTGACAGAGGGTTCCCGGTCAGGAGGGATGGTGACAGAATGTCCCCGGTCAGGAGGAAGGGTGACAGAGTGTCTTGTCCCTGGTCAGGAGGAAGGGTGACAGAGTGTCCCCGGTCAGGAGGAAGGGTGACAGAGTGTCTTGTCCCTGGTCAGGAGGAAGGGTGACAGAGTGTCCCCAGTCAGGAGGAAGGGTGACAGAGGGCTCCCGGTCAAGAGGAAGGGTGATAGAGTGTTTCTGGTCAGGAGGGATGGTGACAGAAAGTCCCCGGTCAGGAGGAAGGGTGACAGAGTGTCCCCGGTCAGGAGGAAGGGTGACAGAGTGTTTCTGGTCAGGAGGAAGAGTGACAGAGTGTTTCTGGTCAGGAGGGATGGTGACAGAATGTCCCCGGTCAGGAGGAAGGGTGACAGAGTGTCTTGTCCCTGGTCAGGAGGGATGGTGACAGATTGTCCCCTGTCAGGAGCAAGTGTGACAGAGTGTCTTGTCCCTGGTCAGGAGGAAGGGTGACAGAGTGTCCCCGGTCAGGAGGAAGGGTGACAGAGGGCTCCCGGTCAGGAGGAAGGGTGACAGAGTGTCCCCGGTCAGGAGGAAGGGTGACAGAGTGTTCCCGGTCAGGAGGAAGGGTGACAGAGTGTTCCCGGTCAGGAGGAAGGGTGACAGAGTGTTCCCGGTCAGGAGGAAGGGTGACAGAGTGTTCCCGGTCAGGAGGAAGGGTGACAGAGTGTCCCCGGTCAGGAGGAAGGGTGACAGAGTGTTCCCGGTCAGGAGGAAGGGTGACAGAGTGTTTCCGGTCAGGAGGAAGGGTAACAGAGTGTTCCCAGTCTGGAGGGATGGTGACAGAGTGTCCCCGGTCAGGAGGAAGGGTGACAGAGTGTTTCCGGTCAGGAGGAAGGGTGACAGAGTGTTTCTGGTCAGGAGGAAGGGTGACAGAGTGTCCCCGGTCAGGAGGAAGGGTGACAGAGTGTTTCCGGTCAGGAGGAAGGGTAACAGAGTGTCCCCAGTCTGGAGGGATGGTGACAGAGTGTCCCCGGTCAGGAGGAAGGGTGACAGAGTGTTTCCGGTCAGGAGGAAGGGTGACAGAGTGTCCCCGGTCAGGAGGAAGGGTGACAGAGTGTCCCCGGTCAGGAGGAAGGGTGACAGAGTGTCCCCGGTCAGGAGGGATGGTGACAGAGTGTCCCCGGTCAGGAGGAAGGGTGACAGAGTGTCCCCAGTCAGGAGGAAGGGTGACCGAGTGTCCCCGGTTGGGAGGAAGGGTGACAGAAGGCTCCCGGTCAAGAGGAAGGGTGATAGAGTGTTCCCGGTCAGGAGGGATGGTGACAGAATGTCCCCGGTCAGGAGGAAGGGTGACAGAGTGTTTCTGATCAGCAGGAAGGGTGACAGAGGGTTCCCGGTCAGGAGGGATAGTGACAGAATGTCCCCGGTCAGGAGGAAGGGTGACAGAGTGTTTCTGATCAGCAGGAAGGGTGATAGAGTGTTCCCGGTCAGGAGGGATGGTGACAGAATGTCCCCGGTCAGGAGGAAGGGTGACAGAGTGTCTTGTCCCTGGTCAGGAGGGATGGTGACAGAGTGTCCCCTGTCAGGAGCAAGTGTGACAGAGTGTCTTGTCCCTGGTCAGGAGGAATGGTGACAGAGTGTCCCCAGTCAGGAGGAAGGGTGACAGAGGGTTCCCGGTCAGGAGGAAGGGTGACAGAGTGTCCCCGGTCAGGAGGAAGGGTGACAGAGTGTTCCCGGTCAGGAGGAAGGGTGACAGAGTGTTCCCGGTCAGGAGGAAGGGTGACAGAGTGTCCCCGGTCAGGAGGAAGGGTGACAGAGTGTCCCCAGTCAGGAGGAAGGGTGACAGAGGGCTCCCGGTCAAGAGGAAGGGTGATAGAGTGTTTCCGGTCAGGAGGAAGGGTGACAGAGTGTTTCTGGTCAGGAGGGATGGTGACAGAAAGTCCCCGGTCAGGAGGAAGGGTGACAGAGTGTCTTGTCCCTGGTCAGGAGGAAGGGTGACAGAGTGTCCCCGGTCAGGAGGAAGGGTGACAGAGTGTCTTGTCCCTGGTCAGGAGGAAGGGTGACAGAGTGTCCCCGGTCAGGAGGAAGGGTGACAGAGGGCTCCCGGTCAAGAGGAAGATTGATAGAGTGTTTCTGGTCAGGAGGGATGGTGACAGAAAGTCCCCGGTCAGGAGGAAGGGTGACAGAGTGTCCCCGGTCAGGAGGAAGGGTGACAGAGTGTTTCTGGTCAGGAGGAAGGGTGACAGAGTGTTTCCGGTCAGGAGGGATGGTGACAGAATGTCCCCGGTCAGGAGGAAGGGTGACAGAGTGTCTTGTCCCTGGTCAGGAGGGATGGTGACAGATTGTCCCCTGTCAGGAGCAAGTGTGACAGAGTGTCTTGTCCCTGGTCAGGAGGAAGGGTGACAGAGTGTCCCCAGTCAGGAGGAAGGGTGACAGAGGGCTCCCGGTCAGGAGGAAGGGTGACAGAGTGTCCCCGGTCAGGAGGAAGGGTGACAGAGTGTCCCCGGTCAGGAGGAAGGGTGACAGAGTGTTTCCGGTCAGGAGGAAGGGTGACAGAGTGTCCCCGGTCAGGAGGAAGGGTGACAGAGTGTCCCCGGTCAGGAGGAAGGGTGACAGAGTGTTCCCGGTCAGGAGGAAGGGTGACAGAGTGTTTCCGGTCAGGAGGAAGGGTAACAGAGTGTTCCCAGTCTGGAGGGATGGTGACAGAGTGTCCCCGGTCAGGAGGAAGGGTGACAGAGTGTTTCCGGTCAGGAGGAAGGGTGACAGAGTGTTTCCGGTCAGGAGGAAGGGTGACAGAGTGTCCCCGGTCAGGAGGAAGGGTGACAGAGTGTTTCCGGTCAGGAGGAAGGGTAACAGAGTGTTTCCGGTCAGGAGGGATGGTGACAGAGTGTCCCCGGTCAGGAGGAAGGGTGACAGAGTGTTTCCGGTCAGGAGGAAGGGTGACAGAGTGTCCCCGGTCAGGAGGAAGGGTGACAGAGTGTCCCCGGTCAGGAGGAAGGGTGACAGAGTGTTTCCGGTCAGGAGGAAGGGTGACAGAGTGTTTCTGGTCAGGAGGGATGGTGACAGAGTGTCCCCGGTCAGGAGGAAGGGTGACAGAGTGTCCCCAGTCAGGAGGAAGGGTGACAGAGTGTCCCCGGTTGGGAGGAAGGGTGACAGAGGGCTCCCGGTCAAGAGGGAGGGTGACAGAGTGTTTCTGATCAGCAGGAAGGGTGACAGAGTGTTTCTGGTCAGGAGGGATGGTGACAGAATGTCCCCGGTCAGGAGGAAGGGTGACAGAGTGTTCCCGGTCAGGAGGGATGGTGACAGAATGTCCCCGGTCAGGAGGAAGGGTGACAGAGTGTTTCTGATCAGCAGGAAGGGTGACAGAGGGTTCCCGGTCAGGAGGGATGGTGACAGAATGTCCCCGGTCAGGAGGAAGGGTGACAGAGTGTTTCCGGTCAGGAGGAAGGGTGATAGAGTGTTCCCGGTCAGGAGGGATGGTGACAGAATGTCCCCGGTCAGGAGGAAGGGTGACAGAGTGTCTTGTCCCTGGTCAGGAGGAAGGGTGACAGAGTGTCCCCGGTCAGGAGGAAGGGTGACAGAGTGTCCCCGGTCAGGAGGAAGGGTGACAGAGTGTCCCCTGTCAGGAGCAAGTGTGACAGAGTGTCTTGTCCCTGGTCAGGAGGAAGGGTGACAGAGTGTTCCCGGTCAGGAGGAAGGGTGACAGAGGGCTCCCGGTCAGGAGGAAGGGTGACAGAGTGTCCCCGGTCAGGAGGAAGGGTGACAGAGTGTTTCCGGTCAGGAGGAAGGGTGACAGAGTGTTCCCGGTCAGGAGGAAGGGTGACAGAGTGTCCCCGGTTGGGAGGAAGGGTGACAGAGTGTCCCCGGTCAGGAGGAAGGGTGACAGAGGGCTCCCGGTCAAGAGGGAGGGTGACAGAGTGTTTCTGATCAGCAGGAAGGGTGACAGAGGGTTCCCGGTCAGGAGGGATGGTGACAGAATGTCCCCGGTCAGGAGGAAGGGTGACAGAGTGTCCCCGGTCAGGAGGGATGGTGACAGAGTGTCCCCTGTCAGGAGCAAGTGTGACAGAGTGTCTTGTCCCTGGTCAGGAGGAAGGGTGACAGAGTGTTCCCGGTCAGGAGGGATGGTGACAGAATGTCCCCGGTCAGGAGGAAGGGTGACAGAGTGTCTTGTCCCTGGTCAGGAGGGATGGTGACAGAGTGTCCCCGGTCAGGAGGAAGGGTGACAGAGTGTCTTGTCCCTGGTCAGGAGGAAGGGTGACAGAGTGTCCCCAGTCAGGAGGAAGGGTGACAGAGGGCTCCCGGTCAAGAGGAAGGGTGATAGAGTGTTCCCGGTCAGGAGGGATGGTGACAGAATGTCCCCGGTCAGGAGGAAGGGTGACAGAGTGTTTCTGATCAGCAGGAAGGGTGACAGAGTGTTCCCGGTCAGGAGGGATGGTGACAGAATGTCCCCGGTCAGGAGGAAGGGTGACAGAGTGTTTCTGATCAGCAGGAAGGGTGATAGAGTGTTCCCGGACAGGAGGGATGGTGACAGAATGTCCCCGGTCAGGAGGAAGGGTGACAGAGTGTCTTGTCCCTGGTCAGGAGGGATGGTGACAGAGTGTCCCCTGTCAGGAGCAAGTGTGACAGAGTGTCTTGTCCCTGGTCAGGAGGAAGGGTGACAGAGTGTCCCCAGTCAGGAGGAAGGGTGACAGAGGGCTCCCGGTCAGGAGGAAGGGTGACAGAGTGTCCCCGGTCAGGAGGAAGGGTGACAGAGTGTTTCCGGTCAGGAGGAAGGGTGACAGAGTGTTCCCGGTCAGGAGGAAGGGTGACAGAGTGTCCCCGGTCAGGAGGAAGGGTGACAGAGTGTTTCCGGTCAGGAGGAAGGGTAACAGAGTGTTCCCAGTCTGGAGGGATGGTGACAGAGTGTCCCTGGTCAGGAGGAAGGGTGACAGAGTGTTTCCGGTCAGGAGGAAGGGTGACAGAGTGTCCCCGGTCAGGAGGAAGTGTGACAGAGTGTCTTGTCCCTGGTCAGGAGGAAGGGTGACAGAGTGTCCCCAGTCAGGAGGAAGGGTGACAGAGGGCTCCCGGTCAAGAGGAAGGGTGATAGAGTGTTTCCGGTCAGGAGGGATGGTGACAGAATGTCCCCGGTCAGGAGGAAGGGTGACAGAGTGTTTCTGATCAGCAGGAAGGGTGACAGAGGGTTCCCGGTCAGGAGGGATGGTGACAGAATGTCCCCGGTCAGGAGGAAGGGTGACAGAGTGTTTCTGATCAGCAGGAAGGGTGATAGAGTGTTCCCGGTCAGGAGGGATGATGACAGAATGTCCCCGGTCAGGAGGAAGGGTGACAGAGTGTCTTGTCCCTGGTCAGGAGGGATGGTGACAGAGTGTCCCCTGTCAGGAGCACGTGTGACAGAGTGTCTTGTCCCTGGTCAGGAGGAAGGGTGACAGAGTGTCCCCAGTCAGGAGGAAGGGTGACAGAGGGCTCCCGGTCAGGAGGAAGGGTGACAGAGTGTCCCCGGTCAGGAGGAAGGGTGACAGAGTGTCCCCGGTCAGGAGGAAGGGTGACAGAGTGTCCCCGGTCAGGAGGAAGGGTGACAGAGTGTCCCCGGTTGGGAGGAAGGGTGACAGAGTGTCCCCAGTCAGGAGGAAGGGTGACAGAGGGCTCCCGGTCAAGAGGGAGGGTGACAGAGTGTTTCTGATCAGCAGGAAGGGTGACAGAGGGTTCCCGGTCAGGAGGGATGGTGACAGAATGTCCCCGGTCAGGAGGAAGGGTGACAGAGTGTCTTGTCCCTGGTCAGGAGGGATGGTGACAGAGTGTCCCCTGTCAGGAGCAAGTGTGACAGAGTGTCTTGTCCCTGGTCAGGAGGAAGGGTGACAGAGTGTCCCCAGTCAGGAGGAAGGGTGACAGAGGGCTCCCGGTCAAGAGGAAGGGTGATAGAGTGTTCCCGGTCAGGAGGGATGGTGACAGAATGTCCCCGGTCAGGAGGAAGGGTGACAGAGTGTTTCCGGTCAGGAGGAAGGGTGACAGAGTGTTTCCGGTCAGGAGGGATGGTGACAGAATGTCCCCGGTCAGGAGGAAGGGTGACAGAGTGTTTCTGATCAGCAGGAAGGGTGATAGAGTGTTCCCGGTCAGGAGGGATGGTGACAGAATGTCCCCGGTCAGGAGGAAGGGTGACAGAGTGTCTTGTCCCTGGTCAGGAGGGATGGTGACAGAGTGTCCCCGGTCAGGAGGAAGGGTGACAGAGTGTTTCCGGTCAGGAGGAAGGGTGACAGAGTGTCCCCGGTCAGGAGGAAGGGTGACAGAGTGTCCCCGGTCAGGAGGAAGGGTGACAGAGTGTTTCCGGTCAGGAGGAAGGGTGACAGAGTGTTTCCGGTCAGGAGGAAGGGTGACAGAGTGTTTCCGGTCAGGAGGAAGGGTGACAGAGTCTTTCCGGTCAGGAGGGATGGTGACAGAAAGTCCCCGGTCAGGAGGAAGGGTGACAGAGTGTTTCCGGTCAGGAGGAAGGGTGACAGAGTGTTCCCAGTCTGGAGGGATGGTGACAGAGTGTCCCCGGTCAGGAGGAAGGGTGACAGAGTGTTTCCGGTCAGGAGGAATGGTGACAGAGTGTTCCCAGTCTGGAGGGATGGTGACAGAGTGTCCCCGGTCAGGAGGAAGGGTGACAGAGTGTTTCCGGTCAAGAGGAAGGGTGATAGAGTGTTCCCGGTAAGGAGGGATGGTGACAGAGTGTTTCCGGTCAGGAGGAAGGGTGACAGAGTGTCCCCGGTCAGGAGGAAGGGTGACAGAGTGTCCCCGGTCAGGAGGAAGGGTGACAGAGGGCTCCCGGTCAAGAGGAAGGGTGATAGAGTGTTCCCGGTAAGGAGGGATGGTGACAGAGTGTTTCCGGTCAGGAGGAAGGGTGACAGAGTGTTTCCGGTCAGGAGGAAGGGTGACAGAGTGTCCCCGGTCAGGAGGAAGAGTGACAGAGGGCTCCCGGTCAAGAGGAAGGGTGACAGAGTGTCCCCGGTCAGGAGGAAGGGTGACAGAGTGTCCCCGGTCAGGAGGAAGGGTGACAGAGTGTCCCCGGTTGGGAGGAAGGGTGACAGAGTGTCCCCAGTCAGGAGGAAGGGTGACAGAGGGCTCCCGGTTTAGAGGGAGGGTGACAGAGTGTTTCTGATCAGCAGGAAGGGTGACAGAGGGTTCCCGGTCAGGAGGGATGGTGACAGAATGTCCCCGGTCAGGAGGAAGGGTGACAGAGTGTCTTGTCCCTGGTCAGGAGGGATGGTGACAGAGTGTCCCCTGTCAGGAGCAAGTGTGACAGAGTGTCTTGTCCCTGGTCAGGAGGAAGGGTGACAGAGTGTCCCCAGTCAGGAGGAAGGGTGACAGAGGGCTCCCGGTCAAGAGGAAGGGTGATAGAGTGTTCCCGGTCAGGAGGGATGGTGACAGAATGTCCCCGGTCAGGAGGAAGGGTGACAGAGTGTCCCCAGTCAAGAGGGAGGGTGACAGAGTGTTTCTGATTAGCAGGAAGGGTGACAGAGGGTTCCCGGTCAGGAGGGATGGTGACAGAGTATCCCCGGTTGGGAGGAAGGGTGACAGAGTGTCCCCTGTCAGGAGCAAGTGTGACAGAGTGTCTTGTCCCTGGTCAGGAGGAAGGGTGACAGAGTTGTCCAGTCAGGAGGAAGGGTGACAGAGGGCTCCCGGTCAGGAGGAAGGGTGACAGAGTGTTTCCGGTCAGGAGGAAGGGTAACAGAGTGTTCCCAGTCTGGAGGGATGGTGACAGAGTGTCCCCGGTCAGGAGGAAGGGTGACAGAGTGTTTCCGGTCAAGAGGAAGGGTGATAGAGTGTTCCCGGTAAGGAGGGATGGTGACAGAGTGTTTCCGGTCAGGAGGAAGGGTGACAGAGTGTCCCCCGTCAGGAGGAAGGGTGACAGAGTGTCCCCGGTCAGGAGGAAGGGTGACAGAGGGCTCCCGGTCAAGAGGAAGGGTGATAGAGTGTTCCCGGTAAGGAGGGATGGTGACAGAGTGTTTCCGGTCAGGAGGAAGGGTGACAGAGTGTTTCCGGTCAGGAGGAAGGGTGATAGAGTGTCCCCGGTCAGGAGGAAGAGTGACAGAGGGCTCCCGGTCAGGAGGAAGGGTGACAGAGTGTCCCCGGTCAGGAGGAAGGGTGACAGAGTGTCCCCAGTCAGGAGGAAGGGTGACAGAGTGTCCCCGGTCAGGAGGAAGGGTGACAGAGTGTCCCCAGTCAGGAGGAAGGGTGACAGAGGGCTCCCGGTTTAGAGGGAGGGTGACAGAGTGTTTCTGATCAGCAGGAAGGGTGACAGAGGGTTCCCGGTCAGGAGGGATGGTGACAGAATGTCCCCGGTCAGGAGGAAGGGTGACAGAGTGTCTTGTCCCTGGTCAGGAGGGATGGTGACAGAGTGTCCCCTGTCAGGAGCAAGTGTGACAGAGTGTCTTGTCCCTGGTCAGGAGGAAGGGTGACAGAGTGTCCCCAGTCAGGAGGAAGGGTGACAGAGGGCTCCCGGTCAAGAGGAAGGGTGATAGAGTGTTCCCGGTCAGGAGGGATGGTGACAGAGTGTCCCGGTCAGGAGGAAGGGTGACAGAGTGTCCCCAGTCAAGAGGGAGGGTGACAGAGTGTTTCTGATTAGCAGGAAGGGTGACAGAGGGTTCCCGGTCAGGAGGGATGGTGACAGAGTATCCCCGGTCAGGAGGAAGGGTGACAGAGTGTCCCCTGTCAGGAGCAAGTGTGACAGAGTGTCTTGTCCCTGGTCAGGAGGAAGGGTGACAGAGTTGTCCAGTCAGGAGGAAGGGTGACAGAGGGCTCCCGGTCAGGAGGAAGGGTGACAGAGTGTCCCCGGTCACGAGGAAGGGTGACAGAGTGTTCCCGGTCAGGAGGAAGGGTGACAGAGTGTCCCCGGTCAGGAGGAAGGGTGACAGAGTGTCCCCGGTCAGGAGGAAGGGTGACAGAGTGTTTCCGGTCAGGAGGAAGGGTAACAGAGTGTTCCCTGTCTGGAGGGATGGTGACAGAGTGTCCCCGGTCAGGAGGAAGGGTGACAGAGTGTTTCCGGTCAGGAGGAAGGGTGACAGAGTGTCCCCGGTCAGGAGGAAGGGTGACAGAGTGTTTCCGGTCAGGAGGAAGGGTGACAGAGTGTTCCCGGTCAGGAGGAAGGGTGACAGAGTGTCCCCGGTCAGGAGGAAGGGTGACAGAGTGTTTCCGGTCAGGAGGAAGGGTAACAGAGTGTTCCCAGGCTGGAGGGATGGTGACAGAGTGTCCCCGGTCAGGAGGAAGGGTGACAGAGTGTTTCCGGTCAGGAGGAAGGGTGACAGAGTGTCCCCGGTCAGGAGGAAGGGTGACAGAGTGTCCCCGGTCAGGAGGAAGGGTGACAGAGTGTTTCCGGTCAGGAGGAAGGGTGACAGAGTGTCCCCGGTCAGGAGGAAGGGTGACAGAGTGTCCCCGGTCAGGAGGAAGGGTGACAGAGTGTTCCCAGTCTGGAGGGATGGTGACAGAGTGTCCCCGGTCAGGAGGAAGGGTAACAGAGTGTTTCCGGTCAGGAGGAAGGGTGACAGAGTGTCCCCCGTCAGGAGGAAGGGTGACAGAGTGTCCCCGGTCAGGAGGAAGGGTGACAGAGTGTTTCCGGTTGGGAGGAAGGGTGACAGAGTGTCCCCAGTCAGGAGGAAGGGTGACAGAGGGCTCCCGGTCAAGAGGAAGGTTGATAGAGTGTTTCCGGTCAGGAGGAAGGGTGACAGAGTGTTTCTGGTCAGGAGGGATGGTGACAGAATGTCCCCGGTCAGGAGGAAGGGTGACAGAGTGTCTTGTCCCTGGTCAGGAGGAAGGGTGACAGAGTGTCCCCTGTCAGGAGCAAGGGTGACAGAGTGTCTTGTCCCTGGTCAGGAGGAAGGGTGACAGAGTGTCCCCAGTCAGGAGGAAGGGTGACAGAGGGCTCCCGGTCAAGAGGAAGGGTGATAGAGTGTTCCCGGTCAGGAGGGATGGTGACAGAATGTCCCCGGTAAGAAGGAAGGGTGACAGAGTGTCCCCAGTCAAGAGGGAGGGTGACAGAGTGTTTCTGATCAGCAGGAAGGGTGACAGAGGGTTCCCGGTCAGGAGGGATGGTGACAGAGTATCCCCGGTTGGGAGGAAGGGTGACAGAGTGTCCCCTGTCAGGAGCAAGTGTGACAGAGTGTCTTGTCCCTGGTCAGGAGGAAGGGTGACAGAGTGTCCCCAGTCAGGAGGAAGGGTGACAGAGGGCTCCCGGTCAGGAGGAAGGGTGACAGAGTGTCCCTGGTCACGAGGAAGGGTGACAGAGTGTTCCCGGTCAGGAGGAAGGGTGACAGAGTGTCCCCGGTCAGGAGGAAGGGTGACAGAGTGTCCCCGGTCAGGAGGAAGGGTGACAGAGTGTTTCCGGTCAGGAGGAAGGGTAACAGAGTGTTCCCAGTCTGGAGGGATGGTGACAGAGTGTCCCCGGTCAGGAGGAAGGGTGACAGAGTGTTTCCGGTCAGGAGGAAGGGTGACAGAGTGTCCCCGGTCAGGAGGAAGGGTGACAGAGTGTTCCCGGTCAGGAGGAAGGGTGACAGAGTGTCCCCGGTCAGGAGGAAGGGTGACAGAGTGTCCCCGGTCAGGAGGAAGGGTGACAGAGTGTTTCCGGTCAGGAGGAAGGGTAACAGAGTGTTCCCAGGCTGGAGGGATGGTGACAGAGTGTCCCCGGTCAGGAGGAAGGGTGACAGAGTGTTTCCGGTCAGGAGGAAGGGTGACAGAGTGTCCCCGGTCAGGAGGAAGGGTGACAGAGTGTCCCCGGTCAGGAGGAAGGGTGACAGAGTGTTTCCGGTCAGGAGGAAGGGTGACAGAGTGTCCCCGGTCAGGAGGAAGGGTGACAGAGTGTCCCCGGTCAGGAGGAAGGGTGACAGAGTGTTTCCGGTCAGGAGGCATGGTGACAGAATGTCCCCGGTCAGGAGGAAGGGTAACAGAGTGTTTCCGGTCAGGAGGAAGGGTGACAGAGTGTCCCCCGTCAGGAGGAAGGGTGACAGAGTGTCCCCGGTCAGGAGGAAGGGTGACAGAGTGTTTCCGGTCAAGAGGAAGGGTGATAGAGTGTTCCCGGTAAGGAGGGATGGTGACAGAGTGTTTCCGGTCAGGAGGAAGGGTGACAGAGTGTTTCCGGTCAGGAGGAAGGGTGACAGAATGTCCCCGGTCAGGAGGAAGGGTGACAGAGGGCTCCCGGTCAAGAGGAGGGGTGACAGAGTGTGCCCGGTTGGGAGGGAGAGTGACAGAGTGTCCCCGGTCAGGAGGAAGGGTGATAGAGTGTTCCCGGTCAGGAGGGAGGGTGACAGAATGTCCCCGGTCAGGAGGAAGGGTGACAGAGTGTCTTGTCCCTGGTCAGGAGGGATGGTGACAGAGTATCCCCGGTTGGGAGGAAGGGTGACAGAGTGTCCCCTGTCAGGAGCAAGTGTGACAGAGTGTCTTGTCCCTGGTCAGGAGGAAGGGTGACAGAGTGTCCCCAGTCAGGAGGAAGGGTGACAGAGGGCTCCCGGTCAGGAGGAAGGGTGACAGAGTGTTCCCGGTCAGGAGGAAGGGTGACAGAGTGTCCCCGGTCAGGAGGAAGGGTGACAGAGTGTCCCGGTCAGGAGGAAGGGTGACAGAGTGTTTCCGGTCAGGAGGAAGGGTAACAGAGTTTTTCCGGTCTGGAGGGATGGTGACAGAGTGTCCCCGGTCAGGAGGAAGGGTGACAGAGTGTTTCCGGTCAGGAGGAAGGGTGACAGAGTGTCCCCGGTCAGGAGGAAGGGTGACAGAGTGTCCCCGGTCAGGAGGAAGGGTGACAGAGTGTTTCCGGTCAGGAGGAAGGGTGACAGAGTGTTTCCGGTCAGGAGGAAGGGTGACAGAGTGTTTCCGGTCAGGAGGAAGGGTGACAGAGTGTTCCCGGTCAGGAGGAAGGGTGACAGAGTGTTTCCGGTCAGGAGGAAGGGTGACAGAGTGTTCCCCGTCAGGAGGAAGGGTGACAGAGTGTCCCCGGTCAGGAGGAAGGGTGACAGAGTGTTTCCGGTCAGGAGGAAGGGTAACAGAGTGTTCCCAGTCTGGAGGGATGGTGACAGAGTGTCCCCGGTCAGGAGGAAGGGTGACAGAGTGTTTCCGGTCAGGAGGAAGGGTGACAGAGTGTCCCCGGTCAGGAGGAAGGGTGACAGAGTGTTCCCGGTCAGGAGGAAGGGTGACAGAGTGTTTCCGGTCAGGAGGAAGGGTGACAGAGTGTTTCCGGTCAGGAGGAAGGGTGACAGAGTGTTTCCGGTCAGGAGGAAGGGTGACAGAGTGTTCCCGGTCAGGAGGAAGGGTGACAGAGTGTTCCCAGTCTGGAGGGATGGTGACAGAGTGTCCCCGGTCAGGAGGAAGGGTGACAGAGTGTTCCCGGTCAGGAGGAAGGGTGACAGAGTGTTTCTGGTCAGGAGGGATGGTGACAGAGTGTCCCCGGTCAGGAGGAAGGGTGACAGAGTGTTTCCGGTCAGGAGGAAGGGTAACAGAGTGTTCCCAGTCTGGAGGGATGGTGACAGAGTGTCCCCGGTCAGGAGGAAGGGTGACAGAGTGTTTCCGGTCAGGAGGAAGGGTGACAGAGTGTCCCGGTCAGGAGGAAGGGTGACAGAATGTCCCCGGTCAGGAGGGATGGTGACAGAGTGTCCCCGGTCAGGAGGAAGGGTGACAGAGTGTTCCCGGTCAGGAGGAAGGGTGACAGAGTGTTCCCAGTCTGGAGGGATGGTGACAGAGTGTCCCCGGTCAGGAGGAAGGGTGACAGAGTGTCCCCGGTCAGGAGGAAGGGTGACAGAGTGTTTCCGGTCAGGAGGAAGGGTAACAGAGTGTTCCCAGTCTGGAGGGATGGTGACAGAGTGTCCCCGGTCAGGAGGAAGGGTGACAGAGTGTTTCCGGTCAGGAGGAAGGGTGACAGAGTGTCCCCGGTCAGGAGGAAGGGTGACAGAGTGTTTCCGGTCAGGAGGAAGGGTGACAGAGTGTTTCCGGTCAGGAGGAAGGGTGACAGAGTGTTTCCGGTCAGGAGGAAGGGTGACAGAGTGTTTCCGGTCAGGAGGAAGGGTGACAGAGTCTTTCCGGTCAGGAGGGATGGTGACAGAGTGTCCCCGGTCAGGAGGAAGGGTGACAGAGTGTTTCCGGTCAGGAGGAAGGGTGACAGAGTGTTTCCGGTCAGGAAGAAGGGTGACAGAGGGCTCCCGGTCAAGAGGAAGGGTGATAGAGTGTTCCCGGTAAGGAGGGATGGTGACAGAGTGTTTCCGGTCAGGAGGAAGGGTGACAGAGTGTTTCCGGTCAGGAGGAAGGGTGATAGAGTGTCCCCGGTCAGGAGGAAGGGTGACAGAGGGCTCCCGGTCAAGAGGAGGGGTGACAGAGTGTGCCCGGTTGGGAGGGAGAGTGACAGAGTGTCCCTGGTCAGGAGGAAGGGTGATAGAGTGTTCCCGGTCAGGAGGAAGGGTGACAGAGTGCTCCTGGTCAGGAGGAAGGGTGACAGTGTTCCCGGTGAGGAGGGATGGTGACAGAGTGTCCCCGGTCAGGAGGAAGGGTGATAGAGTGTTCCCAGTCAAGAGGGAGGGTGACAGAGTGTCCCCGGTCAGGAGGAAGGGTGACAGAGGGCTCCCGGTCAAGAGGAGGGGTGACAGAGTGTGCCCGGTTGGGAGGGAGAGTGACAGAGTGTCCCTGGTCAGGAGGAAGGGTGATAGAGTGTTCCCGGTCAGGAGGAAGGGTGACAGAGTGCTCCTGGTCAGGAGGAAGGGTGACAGTGTTCCCGGTCAGGAGGGATGGTGACAGAGTGTCCCCGGTCAGGAGGAAGGGTGATAGAGTGTTCCCAGTCAAGAGGGAGGGTGACAGAGTGTTTCTGATCAGCAGGAAGGGTGACAGAGGGTTCCCGGTCTAGAGGGAGGGTGACAGAGTGTCCCCAGTCAGGAGCAAGTGTGACAGAGTGTCTTGTCTCTGGTCAGGAGGAAGGATGGTGACAGAGTGTCCCTGGTAAGGAGGGAGGGTGACAGAGTGTCCCTGGTAAGGAGGGAGGGTGACAGAGTGTCCCCGGTCAGGAGGAAGGGTGACAGAGTGTCCCCAGTCAAGAGGGAGGGTGACAGAGTGTCCCTGGTCAAGAGGGAGGGTGACAGAGTGTCCCCAGTCAAGAGGGAGGGTGACAGAGTGTCCCTGGTCAAGAGGGAGGGTGACAGAGTGTCATTGGTCAGGAGGAAGGGTGACAGAGTGTCCCCAGTCAGGAGGGAGAGTGACAGAATATCCCCAATCCCGAGGGATTGTGCCAAAGTGTCTCCAGTCGGAAAGGAGGGTGACGGAGTGTCCCTGATATGGAGGAAGGAGGGTGACGGAGTGTCCCTGATATGGAGGAAGGATGGTGACGTAGTGTCTCTGATATGGAGGAAGGAGGGTGACGGAGTGTCCCTGATATGGAGGAAGGATGGTGACGGAGTGTCTCTGATATGGAGGAAGGATGGTGACGGAGTGTCTCTGATATGGAGGAAGGATGGTGACGGAGTGTCTCTGATATGGAGGAAGGATGGTGATGGAGTGTCTCTGATATGGAGGAAGGATGGTGACGGAGGGTCCCTGATATGGAGGAAGGATGGTGATGGAGTGTCTCTGATATGGAGGAAGGATGGTGATGGAGTGTCTCTGATATGGAGGAAGGATGGTGACGGAGTGTCCCTGATATGGAGGAAGGATGGTGATGGAGTGTCTCTGATATGGAGGAAGGATGGTGATGGAGTGTCTCTGATATGGAGGAAGGATGGTGACGGAGGGTCCCTGATATGGAGGAAGGATGGTGATGGAGTGTCTCTGATATGGAGGATGGATGGTGACGGAGTGTCCCTGATATGGAGGAAGGATGGTGATGGAGTGTCTCTGATATGGAGGAAGGATGGTGATGGAGTGTCCCTGATATGGAGGAAGGATGGTGATGGAGTGTCTCTGATATGGAGGAAGGATGGTGATGGAGTGTCTCTGATATGGAGGAAGGATGGTGATGGAGTGTCCCCGGCCAGGTGGAGGGAGGGTGACGGAGTGTCATTGGTCAGGAGCAAGGATGGTGATGGAGGGTCCCCGGTCAGGAGGGCGAGTGACAGAGTGTCCTTGGTTGGGAGGGTGGGTGACGGAGTGTCCCCGGTCCTGACCCCAGCTCTGAGGCCGCCTTCACCTGGCCAGGCTGGTGCAGAATGAGCCTCCCGGGGGCGGAAGCAGCAAGCCCCACAGGGTGAGGAGGGGCTGAGAGCGGACGGTGTGTCCTTGGAGCTAGCAGAGCAGCGGGGGAAGATCCCGTGGATCTGTCACCGGCCCGCCTTGGCTTAGCGCTGGGTAAGCTGCCCGAAGGGTGGTTTGGACTCGGGGCTGTGGGGACTCGGGGATGCAGGTGGCCTGCCATGTGTTTCTGATTCCTCCAGGCCTCCAGGAGGCACTTGTGCAAGAGGGGGGGTCTGCCCAGAGCCAATGCCCCTCCCAGCCACCCTGCAGCACCACCGCCTTCTGGAGCTGGCCCTGTGTGAGCCCGCAGGGGGGCAGTCCTCGCTGTGAGACACCCAGGGGGAAGCCCGCCTGGGAGGCTCCCCTCAGCCTCTTTGCAGGCCCAGGGGAGACCCCCGCTTGTGGGGTGCTCCTGGACTGGCCATACACCATCCTTGGCTGGCTCCATGCACCGCCCTGGAGTCTCCTGCCAACCAGTGCCCCCTGATGGCCCTTGGCTGGCTGTGACCCCCACCCCCCACTGCACAGGCCCCACGTCCATTCCATAGAGCATCCTGGGGTTTGTGCCTTTGGAGACCTGGCAGGCAGGCCCACCAGTACCCGGGTGGCCCTCTGCCCACACAGGAGCCTTTCTGCAGGCCGAGGCTCCGCTGCTGTCCTGAGTGCTGTCCCATCAGAAGCACCGGCAGCCTCTCCAGGCCGCCTGCCCCATCCGCCCCCCGAGTGGGCCCAACCCCTGGGATCCCAGCCCAGGGTGGGCCTGGCCAGGGCCTGCAGGGCTAAGGAGGGTGCAGGGAGACAAGGAAGGGGACACAGAAGAGGGGACATGACCATCCCTTGCTGGGCACAGCCTTGCTCCCTTGCTCACTCGTATGAAGGCTGCCTGTGCTCCCAGAGCCGTATCTCTGTCCTCTCGTTCAGCCACTCGGCGGACACTGGGGACTCGTCCAGCTCTGGGCCCAGGACCAGGCTGGGGCCGGGTGTTCTCTGAGGGGCCCCCACTCCTGAAGAATTAGGAGGAGGGCCCTGAGCCCTCACACCTGGGCCTCGTTGGAGCTTCAAGTATGTGGTGCCACTCATGGGGGCCCAGGACATTGCTGGACCCCTTCCCTTGTTGGTGAGGAGGCCTCGCAGGCTCTGAAGGCTCCTCAACGTTTCAGCTCCATCCCTATCCAGGGGTAGGTGAGATTTGAGGTCCCTGTACAGAAGAGGGGGTGGGTGAGATTTGAGGTCCCTGTGCAGAGGGGATGGGTTGGGGGGTACTTGTCCAGGGGCCTATGGAAGGGGCGCCAGGGTTGTGGTAGGGCTGGGAACAGGTTGCTACTTTGGGGTGGGGTGGGAGCTGCATGTCGAGGGCAGAAGCCTGGGTCATTCCAGGGAAGGGGCCCAGCTTTGAGTAGCCGGACTTTCAGGGGGTCCTGGCCTGGCTTGAGGGCCCCATTAAATTCCCATTGGGAATTTAATGGGGGAGCAGGAGGCCTGGAACGGCACCTCCAGCTCCATCTGCGACCTCGAGGGAGGCAGGTAGGGCAATGGGTCCTGGCCGTGGCTGCATCCCTGCCTCGGGCCCCCCACACAGCTGGGCGCCGGCGACGTCCCCCCAACGCTGACCGCCCTCCCGCGGCTCCTCGGCTCCCCAGTCAGGTTCCACCCACCTCCAGGCACAGCGACCCCTGCGTGGGGCGTCCCTCCCGCAGCCCACGCCCGGCCACACCTGGGCTCGGCCCTCCCCATGGACAGGCAGGCGGCTCTGCTTGGAGCCCGGCCCGTGGGTCGTGGGTCGTGGGTCGTGGACCGTGGGCAGTGGGAGCGGAACCTGCCCCAGGCCCGCTGCACCCCCTCCCCCGAGGCAGGGAGCTGCCAGAAGGGGGCCGCGCTTCTGACCCTGTGCCCAGGCCAGAGCCCAGTCACCCTCCACTTATCTTCCCGCTTCCCAGGGCGCGGTGCCCGCTGGCTGACCCCAGCTGACCGCTCCGCTGCCGTGGGAGGCCCCACTGTCCGCATCCCGCTGACGGGCCCCCTCCCCAGCCCCTCAGGTCCCAGGCTGTCATGTTGATGATTGTGGCCAGGACTGTGGAGGCGGAGCGGCTGCTCTGAAGCTCCTGGCCCCCCGGGAAGGCCTGGCAGTCCTCTTCCTGCTCCGTTCTCCCAGCGCCCTGAGCCTGGCCCTCCGGCTGCCCTCTGGCCACCTTCCCAGCCCCCGCCTTTCCTTCTCTGCGGATTGGCCGCTGCCTCCAGCCCGGCCTGTGGCCTCCATGTGCTCCCGGGCCAGCACTCCCAGCTCCCCCCTCGCTGAGGCCCTTCCAGCTCTTGGTCCGGTTGGTGGGCTTTGGGGCGTCGGGCCACAGCAGCCGGCGCCTGGCGTGAGCAGCGAACTGCAGGCTCGCTTTGCTCTGGATGACGCAGGGGCTTAGAAAACTCGAGTCTGGACCCAGAGGAACAGGTCGGTGCTGTAACGCCTGCACTTTGTAGCGCCGCTGGCGGAAGTGGCGGGACCATTGTGATTTGTCTGTCACCCGGCTGGGTTCTGGTCTCTGCCCTGAGCTGGGCAGTGGGTGGCCCAGAGCACTTGGCCTCGGTGCCCCTGCCAGCACGCCGGCCCCGGTTCCCTTTCCTCTGACTTGCTAGAGGGCCCTGACCTCGCTGCCCTGGCTTCGCCGTTTTTCCGCATCCACGGCGTCTCCCTTGCCTGTGAGTCGCTGCGTGTTCCTCCCGCCAAGCCTTGGAGACCAGGGGCAGATGCTGCTTCAGGGGCAGAGGCTTGTCTGTGCCACACCGCGGCCTCCACAGGTGCCGGTGTTTGGCGTGGCTGGTGCGGGGCTGAGCAGGTGCCGCTGCTTTGCCTCTGTCTGGACGGAGGGCCCTGCTGGCGGCCCTTCTCCCGAATTAGGCTGAACTGACCCACCTGGGCCGCCAGGACCCGTGTGGAGGGGCCCCAGGCACAGTTTTGCTCTGACTTTTGCTGACTTGCGCTGTTTAAAACTTGCTTTTTCTCTTAAGCAGTTTCAGAGGTACAGAGAAAGGGGTTGGAGCAAAAGGTCCCCGCTAGACCCTTCACTACCTTGTGCAAAGCATTCTCGGGCGGTGTTCCCGATCCCGGTGGAAGCTTCTGGAACCTGAATCTGTTTCTCTCCCCAGGTTTCCTTGTTACTTTTCAATTCACTCTGTATTTTCTTTTTGAAATCCACCTGAAAGCGATCAGTGTCTCGGGGGCTGTTCTTCCACAGCAGCCCCAGGAAGGAAGGGAAGCCGGCGGCTGAGGGGCGGCCTCCTGCCTTCGGGGTCTGACCAGCTTCCAGGGCCACAGGGCAGAGGCCCGGGGACCGGGAGAGGACCGGGAAAAGGTGCCCTGCGAGCCGGGCCCTGCCCTCGCCCTCCTGTCCTCAGTGAAAAGCCGTCCCTCGTGTGTCCTGGGCCACGGAGCCAGGGGGCCGAACCGGAAGGGAAATAGGCGAGCACAGACAGCCTCGCCGTTGACCTAGCCCACGTCTGCTGTCCATCGGTGACCTGTGACCCCAGGCGGCCAGAGGTGAGGCAGGAAAAGGTTCCCAGGAGGCTGACCAAGGTTCTGTTGTTCCTCCCTAGGGGTCTATGCCTGGACCAGGACAAGCTGATCACACAAACCAGCTCCCAGAATGTCTGCAGAGCAGGCCTGCGGGGCCAGGGGCCACCGGGGCCTCCCCTCCGAGCCCGTGAGTGAGGGGGTGCGGGAGGACCCAGGACCAGAATGCCAGTGGGCGCCCTGAGGAGGGGCCCAGGGCGGGCTATAGTGAGATCTCAGAAGAGAGAGAGGGCAGGGCCCCTCCGTGGAGACCAGCGAAGAACGGCCTGTCGTTGCCAAGGCGCCGAGGCCTGTCAGCACCTGTGCCTGCGGTTCCGGGGCAGGAGCCCGGTGCTGCCTCGCCTTCCAGCTGCTCTGGGGCCGCCCGGGGTCGGGTCATAAGAGCAGCTTAGCCGTGCCCAGTGCCGGCCGCCTCTTGGCCCTGGGCCTGACTTTCTGATGAGGGTGCCCAGGGCAGGTGGCAGCGGCAGCCCTGTGGACCCGTCTCTTCAGGCGGCGCCGCCAGCCTCCGCAGACGGCACACCTGCGAGGCAGACCACCGCGGGGCCGGCGGGGCCGGCGGGCGAGGCGCGGAGCGCGTGTCCGAGCGGGAGCACAGCTTCCCACGGTCACCATTGTTCGCATGGTGTCATCAAGCGGAGGGAGGCCAGTGGTGACGGAGGGACACACTGCTGCCCGCCCCACCCCCACAGCCCCTCAGCTCGAGGAGATGGTGAGGCAGAGGCCCCGCCTGGCTCCTCGACTTCTCCAGATGCTCAACCTGAACTCCCAGGTGACCTTTCTCTTCTAGGAGGGACCCGTGACTCCAGAGCCAGCGGCTGCCCCCGGCCGTCCAGGCACTGAGCACACAGCCTCCGCCGCCGCCCCAGCGCCCCCCGCTCTGCAGGGGCCCGAGCCTGCCTGGGACCACAGCGAGGAGCATTTCGAAGACTCCGCTGAGGGTGCGTTGTCCCCGGTCCTCCCTCTGCTGTCGGTTCGCCTGGAACATTCCCGTGAGCGTGTGTGTTGAGGGGCGTTGGCAGGCCATCTTCCTGCAGGCGGCTGGGTCCTGCCGGAGCGAGGCCCTGCCGGAGCGAGGCCCGGGGGGGAAGCAGGTTCTGAGAGGGCATTCCCGGGAGGTTGCTTGAGGAAGACTCCGGAGATGGGCCTGCAGCCGTGCCGAGAGCAGCACAGGCCTGCGTGCGGCCGGGACCGTGAGGGTGCCGAACACCTGGGAGAAGCGGCTGGAACCCAGACCCCGCGGGGCTGAGAGCAAGACTCCAGCCTTCCCCTTGGTGTGCATGCGGTTGAGCCGGCCCGCCCCGCAGCGAGGCGGGTGGTCTCTGAGGGAGGGTGCGCCCAGCGAGACCGCGTGCCCGAGTTGCTTTGGAAGACCGGCTGCTGGGCCAGGCCGCCCTTCCGGCTCCTTAAAAACCACTGGCGCAGAGGAGATGGGAAGTGGGGGTGGAGTCCCCCTGGCAGGACAGGCGCGTGTCCTCTGCAGGGGCGCCAGGAGCCAGGGAGGGCCTGCGCTGGGCCAGGCCCGCCACTCCCCGGGGACCGAGCGAGTCGGGGGGTTTGAGTCCGCTTCTCTGGCGGAGCGTGCTGTCAGGTTGGCCCGTGTTGCAGCCGGAACGACCGCGTGTGGACAGGGCCGCTCGTCACTCGGTCCCAGTGGGTGGCTTCTGTGCGGCTCCACTTCGGCTGCGTGAGCGTGCACACGTGGAGGCGCACTTACGGTTCCCGCCTTTCAGGTGTGGGTGCCGGCTGCACGTGCCTGTGCAACGCCCCGAGGAGCACGCGTCCCCCGGGCTCTGCGCCGTCTCCTCCCCAGGGGCGGGTCCCGCTGTCGGGCTGCGTGGTCCTCGCCTCCCAGGGGGTGCAGCAGGTCTGGGGTCACGAGCTGCGCTCCTGGTGACGGTGATGTGAGCACCTTCCGTGCTGGCTCGCCTGGTGTGTTCTGTGGAGGGGCGGCGGCTCCGACCCGCCTGCTCATCTGCCTTTGGAGTTGGGTTCTGGTGTTCTCCAGAGAAGGCCCGATCGGGCACATGGCGCGCAGAAATGCCTCCTCCTGTGGCTCTGCCGCGTGCGGGCGGCGCCCGTGGAGGCACCCGGTTCGTGAGGCCACTTTCCTGTTTCCTTCTGCTGTTTGTGATGGTGCTGTCCAGCCAGGAGCTCGTGGCCAACGCGGGTCTGAAGGCTGAAGCTTATGTTTTCTTCTAGGGATTGTGTCGTTTCGGCGCGTGTATGTAGGTCTTGGCCCCATTTTCAGTTGGTTTCATGTATGGCGTGGGGCACCCTGGGTTTTCTAAGGAAACGTGGTGACCAGAAACTAAAGGGCCACCTGGGGTGGTTTTAAACAGTGGTTGTCATTTGGCCCCTGGGCGCACCTGCCTCAGGGACCTCCCAACACCCGGTCGTGCGCAGCCCGGCCCCACGGAACAGTCTGGTTGGGGCGGGGTGGGCACAGCTGGGTGCTGGCAGTGTGAGTGGGGGTTCCGGGGACACCCCTGCGGTGAGGACGCTGCCGGCCGGCCTTGTTTCGATGGGGAAGCACACTCGGCCTTGTGTGGGGCGCCGGCAGCGGCGGCACTGACTGCTCCCTCAGTTCTAGGCGAGGGGGTCGACGTGGACTACCTGGCGCAGTTCGGGACATCCCAGGTGAGCACGCACCTGCCTTCCCCAGAGTGTGGCTCAGGGACACTTTCCTAGCACAGCGGTCACCCCGGGCAGCCTGGGCGATGCTTCAGGCTGAGCGTCAGGCTGTCCGGGCCTCTCCTGAAGCCGATTTCCTTAGCCACATCCCATGGCCCCCGCAGAGTCCTGTCCCCGGTCCCCACAGCCACTCGAGAGCACGCTGCGGGGTCAGTCCCCCGGGAGGCGTCGGTGCGGTGAGCACTCGGGCCCTTGGTCGCCTCACCTTGGGGGCTGCCATGTCAGGATGAGGGGGACCCAGTTGATGCCCCCTCCCCTTTCAGTTTAAGGAGTCAACCCTGAGGAAGCAGCCCCTGTACCGCACATTCGACCCGCTCCTGAAGGACAGCCCTGAGAGGCCTGTGCCTGCGGCCCCCAAGACCAGCAGGTAGACTGGCCTCTGGGGGCTCAGTGCGTGGCTGGAGGTGGGCAGGGATCGAGACCCCCAGGCTAGGGGGGCTGTGGGCCCAGCTACAGCGTGTGGACAGGTCCAAGCCTTGGACTGAGGAGAGGGCTCAGTGCTCTCGTGGCCACATGCAGGTCCCAGCCTGGAGGACAGCCTCCCAGCATAACCACAGCCAAGAGCTGGAGCTGTAAGCTCAAACCTACGGTCCGAACACGTGGCCCCACATGCCTGAGTGATGGAGTTCAGGTGCAGGGGATTGAGGAGGATTGAAGCCCGGGAGAATGCTGTAAACATTGATCACGCCCCTACTGTGCCCCCGGCATCTGCCTTAAATAAGAACTCGGCTTGTGGGCACTGTCGCTGTCTCAGGAAGCAGCGTCCACCGAGACCCAGCTTTCCTTCTCTTGTCTGTCTTTTCTAAGCCGTTCAGCCGCCCCCACTCAAGGTCCCCCTTGGCTGTGTGGATGCGGCAAAGGGGGCTTTGTGACTCGGCTTCTGAGCATCAGGCTGAGCTGACGCCGTCGGCTGCAGGAGGGCGATGCCCCCTTAGTAGTGGATTTGAAAAGGCGACCTCGGGAGATCTGAACTTGCGTGTGCCTCTCTCTCTGCTTCCAGCATGCCGGGAGCCGAGGCGCCTTCCTGCGGAGGCCCGCCCGCGGCCCCGCTGGTGCACCGGGACTTGGCGGCGGGGTCGGGCCCTGCTGTGAGTGCTGCTCCCTTTGTCGTGGAAAGGGATGGGTTTTATGGTCGGGATCTGAAGGGTCAGTGGACGGGGGGGCCCTGCTTGTCTCTGGTCACTATGCGGTCCGGGAGCCTCCCGCCCCCCAGGACCTGTCCTCCCTGACCACAGGGCGGGGCTGGATGGGAGAGGAGCTTGGGGGCCAGCTGGTCTGTGGCCCCACAGGTGCCCCCACCTCCGTGTGTGCTCAGGCCCGAGGGGCCCCTCGTGGACGTGCTACAGTACAGCCAGCAGGACCTGGACGCAGCGGTGAGGGCGAGGCCTGGGGAGGGGGTGCTGCTGCGGTGCGATCCCAGGTGTCCACTCCCTCGGCCAGCCCTCGCCCAGCTAGCACACGCTCCCAGGCTGTGCCCACCGGTAGCTGTGTCCTGCCCTGGCCTCGCTGCCCACAGCCTCTGCCCTGAACTGCCTCCTGTGTAGTGTTCTCTCTGCCACTCCCCAGCCTGGCTTGTAGCAAAAGTCGTCCCCAACCCACACCCCACACACGCGTGGGACCCCCGGAACAGCCCTGCCCACGAAGGGGAGCTTGATGGGCTCTCACCCAGACCCGGGCTCTCAGCGCTCACCTGCTGGCCGACTGGTGATGTCCACGCCTCCTCCCTTGTAGGTGGAGGCAGCAGGGAAGGAGGTCCTGCAGCTGAGGAGCCAGTGTGAGAAGCTGAGACAGGAAAACCTGGAGATTTGGTGAGGCATGCGGGGGTGGGACTTGGAGGTGGGGTGCGGTGAGGCCTGTGGAGGGCAGGGAAGGAGGAATGTGGAGGAGGGGTGGGGTGGGGCCTGCGGGGGATGGGGAGGGGAGTGAACCTGGGAGTGGCCCGCCACTGTGGTCACATGCATCTGCTCCTCCCACAGGGAGGTCTTGGTCTTATACCAGAGCTTCATTGAGGAGACTATAGGTAAGTGTGCGCCCTGGGCCCTTTCTAACAGCAGCTCCCGCCTCGGTGCCACAGCCCCCACCATAGAGCAGCCCAGGCCAGGGCGGAAGCAGCTGGGGGCAGGGCGACCGGTCAGGCTGTGGGCTGGTGCTCACGCTCCCACATGGGCCAGAACCCCAGCCAGAAGCTGGGACCACAGGGATCGGGGTAGGGTCCTCCCACGGCATGTCCAGCTTCACCCTCCGTGGGCATCGGCTCTGGGGTGTCCAGGCTGGGCTGGGGGTGGGAGCGCCTGCCTCTCCCCGGGCCAGGGACTCAGGCTCCAGAGGCCTCCAGCTGTGGGGACAGCTCTGCTGAGGAACTGGGTTTCTCTTGGGCCTGGGCCTCCGGGGCCTGGTGCTGAGGAAGTGCTGTGCTCTGGGAGAGCAGGTGGGGGGGGCTGGTCACCTTCCTCTGGCGGGACCCCCGAGTGCTGCGGCGGACGCTGCCCCCTCGCCGCGTCCCACTGTCCCGCCCTCAGTCGCCCACGTGGAGCCTGCCCCCCTAACCCCGTGTGCCTTTCCCTTCTCAAGAGGAGGATCAGAGACAGCAGGAACTGATCAAAGCCGAGATCCGGAAGATCCTGAAAGCATATCGGGACCTGAGCGCAGTCTTGAGCTCCGTGAAGAAGTCCTTCTCCGACCTCTTCAAGCAGCTTGATCAGCAGAAGGTGGTGATCGAGGCCCACCAGAAGGTAGGTGGGCTCTGCCCTGTGACCCGCCTTGTCATGCTCAGTCCCCAGCCCGTCGGGCAGGAGCTGCCCTTCCCACCGAGTCCTGGTTCCTTAAACTTGCACTGGCTAAGCCTTGCTCTGTGCTGGGCTGTGCGGCCAGTCTCCCCAGTGGGCCTGGGGCAGGGTGGGGGTGCTGTCGGTCTGGGGAGGCCTGGGCATGTGAGCAGAGGAGCTGGAGGCACAGCCTGGTCAGGACCGCGCGGGCCCAGCGGATGCCCTGGTGACAGCGGGCACCGAGGAGCCAGCGCCGCTTCCGGAGGAGGCCTGGCCAGGTCCCCCTCACGCCCCCCAGCTGGGCACATGCAGGAGTTGGGGCCCTCAGGGCTGCAGGCCAGGGAAGCTCTGGTGCGGGCAGACTCGGGGGCCAGGAGGCAATGACGGCCATTGGGGTCGGGGTCAGGGCTGGTGTCCAGGGACGGGGAGGCCCGAACTGTGTGTGTGGAGGCACCTTTTCCCAAAGAAAAATGGCAGGTGCTGCTTCCGTGCGCCCTTCCTCATCCGAGCTGCTGCTGGGGGACGTGCCAGGGGGCCTGGCGGGCCCTCGCACACCTGACCCCAGAGCAGCGAATGGGCAGCAGTAACGCCCCTCCCCCTTAAAGAATGCAGAGTCGCTGTTCAAGATTGTGGAGGACTTCGCTGTCAGGGCCCAGAAGGAAGGCCAGCGGTACCAGGAGCTGGTGGCCCACACGGAGGAGAGGCTCCAGCTGTGAGTGCGGACGCCTGGGGCAGTGGAGGTGATGGGGCAGAAGTGAGGCTGAGCCTGCTCTCCCGTGTGCAGGGCCAAGGAGAAGATTGCCCAGGTCTTGAGCAAGGCCCAGGCGAGCCTGAGGGAGGAGCAGATGCGTGTCCAGTCGCTGCAGAAGGCCGTGGAGCAGAAGGTGGGTGCAGACCTGAGGCCCAGCATCGGGAGGGACATGCCTGTGTGGTTTGGGACCTGCCCTGTCACTGGCCCCATGGCCTCCTGGCTCCCAAGCTGGGACACTGCCCTCTTCCCAAACTCTCTCCAGGCCAGGCCAGGCGCCACTGGGCCCCTGCTGCCACCTCTGAGCACTGGGAGATGGAGGGGTTGACGTTCCTCTTTCAGACAAAAGAAAACCAGTGACCAGACTCTGTGAAGACTCATTCCCACAATGGAGAAGACCTGACATGGGGGCCCCCGTCCTGGACACCCACCCCCTCCTGTCTGCCTATGTCTGTCTGACAGATTTCATGTTCTTTATCGTCTCCTCACCTCGGCTCATGTTTAAACTGATCACTTTAGAGCCGAGACCAGTTTGGCTCAGTGGATAGAGCGTCGGACTGTGGACTGAAGGGTCCCGGGTTCGATTCCGGCAAGGGCATGTACCTTGGCTGCGAGCACATCCCCAGTAGGGGGCGTGCAAGAGGCAGCTGATCGATGTCTTTCATCAATGTTTCTGACTTTCTATCCCTCTCTCTTCCGCTCTAAAAAATCAATAAAATGTATTTTTAAAAATAATAAAAAAATAAACTGACCACTTCAGAAAGAAGGCTGACGGTGCTGCCCACTCGCGGGAGCCCCCTGGGCCGGACGGGCTGCGCAGTCGGAGAGGCTGGGGCCCGACGCGCACCCTCCCTCCCCCCTAGCCGGGCACGTGGCGGGGGGGGTGGGGGGGGGCATCGCCTAGAACATCAAGGGCCGTGCAGAGCTGCAGACCCAGCCTCCCGCCCCCCACCGCGGCTTGCAGAACCCAGAGGTGAACGGGTGGCGCAGAAGGTTTGCACAAGGCTCCGCACCCACCGGAGTCCCAGCCCGGCCCTGCTCCGGCCGCTGGGCGCGGGTCTGCGGTGTGCGGGGCCGCCGCAGCACAGCCAGGAGGGCCGAGCCTCGACTTAACAATGCCTCCTTCTGACCCCCTCCTCCCCCCAGGCCCAGCCAGCTGGACAGCCCGGTCCTGATGAACAAGATCAAGGAGCAGCTGATGGTGAAGTCCCGGCCGCATCACCGGACGCCTATGTCGGCCTCGTGGCAAGAGCTGCTGTTCCAGCCGCCAGCGCCCACCGAGAGCAGCCGGGCGGTCCTGTCGCTGCCCAAGCTACAGCAGGTGCCGGGGCTGCACCCGCAGTCCGTGCCGCAGCCCGAGGTGACACTGCGCGTGCTGCCTACCAGCAGCACGGTCACAGGTCTAGGGCTCTCCTCCCGACCCGGCTGTGAGCACACCAGAGTCCAGCTCCCGCCCGGGCACCTGCACCCCGTCCACTCCCACCACCACCAGCCAGAGTCGCCTCATCAGCTCGTCCCCCATCCTCATCTCAGGGATCACCAGCCCCCCACCCCCTCCAGGACTACATCTAGACAATCCATGGCCAGTTTTGACCCCCAAGTCCCAGAGAGGCCGAAGAAAAATCCAGGCAGAGAATCCAGGGGGCCCGCCTGTCCAGGTAGTCCCCTACCCCATCCTGGCCTCAGGCGAGACTGCCAAAGAGGGCAAGACCTACAGGTGTAAGGTATGCCCGCTGACCTTTTTCACCAAGTCCGAGGTGCGGATCCACTCCAGGTCACACACACAGGCCAAGCCCCACAAGTACCCGCACTGCTCCAAGTCCTTTGCCAACCCCCCCTACCTGGCCCAGCACCTGCGCATCCACCTGGGCATCAAGCCCTACCACTGCTCCTACTGTGACAAGTCTGTCCGACAGCTCTCCCACCTCCAGCAGCACACCCGAATCCACCTGCTACCAGGCCTACTCAGCCCCCGCCTCGCTCAGATCCACCTGTCCACGCACGCCATCAAGCACCCCATCAAACACACGGTGGTGGAGCACCCGGTGAGCCATCACTCGCCCCAGTGGATGCAAATTCGCATCCCGGTGCGAATCTCCCTCATCTGAGCCGACCCCAGGCGCCGCCCTGCCCACCGGCAGACACAGACCCAGGCAGCACCAGGCCCGACTCCCTCCAGGGCCCTCCGGGAACAGCCGAGCTCTCAGTGACCTTCCTGACCTTCCAGAGAGCCTGGGCACAAGCCCCGCCCGGCCCGGCCCCGGGGGTGGCCAGGCCAACTGCAAGATTCTGGACTGTTCGGTGGCATCCGAAGGCAGTCTCAGAGCACTGTGAATCTCCCTCTGTGGGATTTCTTTTGCCCTCCACCCTTCACTTGCTTCGCTGTTCGTTTGTTTTAAGTTTGTTTTGGAAATAAAGATATTTATGGACCAAGAAGTTGGTGCTGCTACAACCGAGAAATTAAGAGTTGGACAGATGGACACAGAGAACCAGAGGGCAGCGTGGAACCTCCTCTTGCCATGGCCTTAGGTCTTGAGGGAAGGCTCAGGCCTGGGTTTCTGGACTGCAAAGTGCGGCGGGGGGGGGGGGGGGGGGGGGGGGGCGGCTGGCTGATGGAAGGGGCAGAGGCGGCTGGAGTGAGCCAGTCACCCTGAATGCCCAGCTTGGACCTCAAGCTGTGCCCTGAGCATCACTGACCCGATGGAAGCGGCAGCTCCCAGAGCTGCCCAGACTTCAGGAGGCAGAACAGGAGGGGCCGGGATCTGAAGGACCAATGGGTGCAGTGTTGGGCTGGGCCGGGTGCCAGCCCAGGGAGATGGGGTGCAGTGGGCTGGGTAAGACCTAGACCCCCAATGCCCTCAAGACCACCCCAGTCTACCTCAGTGCTGGTCGGGAAACCTATTGGCTACCTCTCCCACCATCCCAGACTGGGCAGGGGAATTGGGAGGGAGTGGGTCTGGGGCTAGGACCCCCTCCATCATTCCCTCCCGATGGGACATTACCCAGGGAGGGGCTGCTTGTCTTCCCTGCCATGGAGGGGGAATCCCCAGCCCAGGCCCTCAGCCCCTCGTTAGGGAAGGGATCCTCGGAAGGGAGGGTCCCAGGAGCTGCCCTGCCCTCAGCCCCCACAGACACACCCCGATCTGAAAGCCATGCGTGTCCGTGTATATAGGAACCATGTACAGAGACCAGAGAAGCCTGCTTCATCCCCCGGGGGAAAAAACTAGACAAAACTCATCTATATATTCTGTATCTGGGGTTCCATTTTGAATATTTATTTTTATACACTTTCTAAGCCTTAACTCACCATTGATTTACCAGTTTAACCTCGTCTGGGGTTTCTTTTCCCAGAGGGTTCTCTGCCCCACCCACCCCTTTGTTTGACTTGCATCGTCTGATACTCAGTATTGTAGCTTTTGTCCGCATGTTACTACCCTGTAAATACGCTGTTATAGGTACTGTTAACACCCTCTGCTTTTTCTATGGGATCTCCAGGCCACCTTATTTAGAACTAGTTACCTCATTTAAAAAGAGAAAACCATCTGCTGGCAAAAAAAAAGAAAAAAAAAAGGAGGCTGAATAAAATTTGGGTTTAGCACTGAAGTTGATCTATCGTGATTAAAGCAAGGCTTCCAGCTCTGGCCGGATCCTCCACGCCCACCGTGCCTCTCGCCTCTCCGGCAGGTGGACACGCAGCCTGCTACGTCTACCTCCCAACCACAGATCAGAGTCCAATGGACCGAAGTTTATTTTACTTTAATGTTTTTATTGATCTCAGAGAGGAAGGGAGAGAAACATCAATGATGAGACTGGCCAGCGGCGATGTGCCTGGCTGCCACCAGGGGGCGCTGCCAGCCATGGGCCAAGGTGCAAGGTCAGGGCCTGGAGTGAGCCCTGATTGGCGACCTGAACTTGGGGCTCTGGATGGCCAGGGGGCATCAGGACCCCACAGGTGGAGGGCTTGGGGGAGAGTGTATCTGTACAGGGACAAAAGGCCAGACCGGGGCAGGGACTGAGGCCACTCTGCCCCTTGCTCCCCTGCATTCAGCCCTGTCCTCTGCTAGGCCCCATGGCAGCTCCGGGGCCCTCCTGCTCCACTGTCAGCACAGGAGGTGCTTTTTGTTTGTTTGTTTGTTTGTTTTTAATCTTTAATTGATTTCAGAGAGGAAGGGAGAGGGAGAGAGAAAAACATCAATGATGTGAGAGAATCTTTGATCGGCTGTTTCCTGCACACCCACCACTGGGGATCGAGCCCACAACCCAGGCATGTGCCCTTCAGTCCTCAGGCCGACGCTCTACCATTGAGCCACACGGGCCAGGCCGGATGTCCTTTTATAAACAGTCACACATGTCCCTCCTGTAGCCAAGGCCCAGTCTGCAGTGCTCCCAGCGCCAGATGTACCTGCCTGCCAAGCCCTTGGGCGGGGCCTTCTGGGCATCCGAAGCTGCCACCTCTGTGCTTAATAGCCGCTTCTCAGGAGGCTTTCCTGACACCCCCAAACCACACCAGCTGCAGCCAGGCTCTGGGGCCCAAGCCCGTGTTCCTCCCACGCAGAGCGCTCCCTCCGGGCCACCGCCCACACTGGCCCTCCAGGCCCTGCTCAGGGCTCTGACCCTCGTGCTGTTGTCCCGTTCTGTGCAGAGTGGCGGGTGTCGGAGGACTCAGACCCTGGAGGCCACCCCAAGAGCAGGTGTGATGTCAGGGTTTGTGTGTCTTCAACCTGACCAAACCCCAGGGTAATGGCTGCAGGTGTGTGGGGGTGGGCGTGGGGCACAGGCTATACTGGAAGAAGTTTTCAAAAGTTTTGCCAGAAGCTTGGTATCACCCATAAAACAGGAATTCCATACAATCCCCAAGGACAGGGGATAGTGGAGAGAGCTCATAGCACTCTTAAGCTACAATTACAAAAAATAAAGAGGGGGGAGTTGTATCCCCTGACACCACAGAACTTATTACATCATGCTCTATTTATTCTTATTTTTTTAATTTTGGATGTGCATGGGCGATCAGCTGCCCAGCGGTTCTGGAATGCAGGAACTGCACCCACCTATGCTCAGGTCAGGTGGAAGGACCCTTTGACTGGACAATGGCATGGACCAGACCCCGTGCCCATCGGGGATGAGGGCATGTCCGTGTTTTTCCCCAGGATGCCGAAAGTGCGAGGGGGCTTCCGGAAAGGCTTTGTGCTTTGAAGGAGATGGGCGACCTGGCCAAGGGAATTCTGCGACTGACTCCCCAGGAGCAGCCCCACAGCCTGGCTCAAGCGACCAGGACAGCGGCGGTGCCCACCTGGGGACAGATGAAGAAGTTGGCGGTTGAAGCGGAACAGGTGCTGACAGAGACTTCTACCCCAAAGACAGGAGTCTCCATGTTCCTGGCTATGATGGCGATCTTAGGCTGCCAAGTGCAGAGCGTCCAAGGAGATACCGACTGATCCGATGTTCCTGACTCTCCATTACTCCATCCAGCTGAATGGGACGGACCGTCGGTTCTAGTGTATGTGAATGACACTCACACTTTGGGGATGCCTTCTAATGGACACATACGGCCAGAACTACATGTGGGTTTTAACTATTCTGGACAAGGAGATGGAATACCTATTTGTTTGTCAAGAGAGACTGATGTATCGGGATGTCTACTAATGTATCTTTAGACTTATTAGCTTTGCATAAAGAGACTCAAGGTTTGCAAGATGCAGTACCCCTACACTTTGGTGCTAGTCAGACTGCAAAAAATTTTCTTGATCCATTTCTTAAGAATGTTCCCTTTGTAGGAGATTTCCAACATTTAGCTTTTGGAATTATAGGTTTGGGAAGTTTTGTGCTGATACTGTTTTGCTTATTTCCCATTTTAATGAGTAGAGTAGGTAAGAGCATTCTTGCAGTACGTGATGGGTTACATGAACTAAGATTAATCCAATCTGCTTAATTAGTAAAAGAAGGGGGGATATGTGGAGAGTGTCCTCAGGGAACAAAGTTCCTCCGAGAGGGCTGGCCACGAGTTGGCCTGCCTGCTCTAAAGATTAGTCATGGTTTCTGCCCCCCCCCCCCCCCCCCCCGGGAGAATGGTTACCTTTAATTGTAGTTTAGCAAACATGACTGTCCTCCAGCACATAGCATTGTAAATAGCTAAGCTGTTTTCTGAAAGGGATTTAGGTAGCGTCTTGGGTGAAGGTATAGCATAGGGAAGATAGTTAAGATAAGAAGTTTAGTGGGGAAACATGTTAACAATGGAATGTAGCTTTGCTGTTTGGGGAACAAGGAATTGTGTAATATGTAACCAGAACTGTTTAAAAGAGTGGAGTAAAATAAACTCAGGGACGCAGTCCTAAAGAGGGTTCTGTGGACCTCCTGATCTCATATCTTTTATTTATTCTTTATTTCTATTCATCTTTCTATCTCTATCTTTCCGTAAGCCTCGCCCCCCTTTCAGGTACAGTTCAACTGATGCCGGCGGGCTTCCGCACAGTCGTATGGGTACTCCCTTGTAGGGAACCAACTGTTTTTCTCTTGCTGCTTTCAAGATTCTTTGTCTTTTCCCCTTGGTGTTTTTATCATGATGTGTTTTGATGTGGTCCTCTTTGGATTCCTCTTGTTTGGGGCTCTCTGTGCTTTCTGGACTTGTAAGTCTATTCCTTTCACCAGGTAGGGAAAGTTTTCTGTCATTATTTCTTCTAATAAGTTTTCAATATTTTTGCTTTCTCTCTTTTTCTGGCACCCCAATAATTCTGATGTTGGTACGCTTAAAGTTGTCCCAGAGGCTCCTTACACTATCTTCATATTTTTGGATTCTTTTTTCATTTTTTTCTGGTTGAGTGATTTTTTTTATTTCTCCTTATATTTCAGATCTTTGGTTTGATTCTTGGAGTCCTTTGATCTACCATTGAATTTCTGTATATTCTTACTTTCAGACAGTGTATGCTTAATTTCTGTCTGGTCCTTTTCCATTTTCTTGGCGTTCTCATTAAGGTCCTTGACAGTCTCACTAAGCTACTCAGAGGTCTCATCAAGTTTCTTGGCGGTTTTTAGAAGATTCTTGAGTAACCTTGTAAATGTGGTCCTGAACTCTATATCAGGTATTCTAGTCTGCTTTCCTCCATTTCTTTCATTCATGACATGTTTCTTTGTCTCCGCATTTTGCTGCTTCCCTGTGTTGTTGGAGTGGAAGAACTGCTGGGTTGGAGACACGCCTATGGGGCCATATGTGCTTCAGTGGGGCTTTGGTGCTCTTGAATGTGTCACTTATGGATGTGAGTAGTTGAATTCTGGTGTCATCTCACTCTGACCTGAAGATACGCTAGCTTCTGGATCTCCAGTGGGGTGCAGTTCAGCTACTGTCTGCAGTGATCCAGCAGGAGCCACACTGTAATTTTGCTATTGTCTTAGGCTCTACAGCAGCGGTTCTTAACCTGTGGGGTTGAGAACTGCTAGCGGAGTCACCTAAGACCATCAGAAAACACAGATATTTACATTACAATTTATAATAGTAGCAAACTTATAGTTATGAAGCAGCAACGAAAATAGTTTTATGGTTGGGGGTCACCACAACATAAGGAACTGTATTAAAGGGTCATGGCATTAGAAAGGTTGAGAACCACGATTCTATATAATTCCTTGGTATCTGTAAAGCATCTATTTCATCTGCCTAAGACATGTCTCCTATGTGAGTTTCCCTTCATAAACTGTTACTAACAATACTGGAATAGACAGTCTCTCTCTTTGGTCTTTCATTGCCCTCTGCTTACAAAGGTAGCTTCTCAACCTCAGAGACATTCCTCAGGACTGTGTGTAAAAACAATAGACAACTATTCAATCATACATATAATTACATGCATCTTATCAACCATATATATAACTATATGCAACTATTCAACTACATATACATCTACATAAAATCATTTCAATTTATATGCAGCTATATAAAACAATTTACCTAACTATACAGCAGCTATATACAATTGTTCGGCAATACACACAACTGTATACAAGTATCTGACTATACGTACCTTTCACATTATTCAACTACATAAACAATGGCTATACTTTTAAATACCTATACAACTACATATAACTATTCAAGTATATATACAACTATATGCAACTCCTCAACCATTTATATAAATATTTACATACTAATCACCTTATATACAGATATAAAATTATACACTATGCAGCTCTACCCAAGTATTCAATAATATACCCAGGTATATAAAACAATTCAACTATTTATAGTACTATATACAACTAATCAACTCTACGACAACTACATACAACTATTCAACTACACATACAACTCTACAACCAAATATACAGCTATATACAACTATTAAAACAAATATACATATATATACAACTATTAAAACAAATATACAGATATATACAACTGTTCAAAAATATATACAGCAATATTCAACTATACTATTACTAGAAGCCCGGTGTACGAAATTTGTGCACTGGGGAAAGGAGGTGTCACTGAGCCCAGCAAGCACCCCCTCCAATCTGGGACCCCTTGAGGGATGTCCAACTGCCCGTTTAGGCCCTTTCTCAATCAGGTCTACATAGGCAGTCGGACATCCCTCTCACAATCCAGGACTGCTGGATCCCAACTGCTTGCCTGCCTGCCTTTCCTGATTGCCCCTAACTACTTCTGCCTGCCAGCCTGATCACCCTCTAACCACTCCTTTGCCAGCCTGATTGATTAGTCTAACTGCTTCTCTGCCAGCTTGTTTGCCCCCAACACTCCTCTACCAGCCTGGTCACCCCTAACTGCCCTTTGCTGCAGGCTTGATCACCCCCTACTGCCCTCTCCCGGTTGCCTTCTTGTGTCCACATGGGGGCAGGATCTTTGACCACATGGGGGCAGCCCTCTTGTGTGTTGGAGTGATGGTCAATCTGCATATTATTCTTTTATTAGATGGATAGAAGACTGGTGCATGGGTGGGGGCCAGCTGGTTTGCCCTGAAGGGTGTCCTGGGTCAGGGTGGGTATTCCCTTGGGGGGTGAGGCAGCCTGGGCGAGGGGCCTGTGGTGGTTTGCAGCCTGACCACACCCCCCAGCCACTCAAGTGGAGGCCCTGGTATCTGAGATTTATTTATGTTCTACAATTGAAACTTTGTAGCCTGGAGCAGAGCCAAGCCTTCTGCTCGCTCTGTGGCAACAGCCATTTCTGTTGGTTTATTTACCTCTATAATTGAAACTTTGTAACCTAGAGTGGAGGCCTAGGCTGGCCAGAGCTGCAGAAGCTTCGTTTCCTCCATTGCTGGGACAACCCTAGCCTCCTGCTCTCTCCAGCTTCGTGGCTGCCATCATTATCTTATATAATTAAAACTTTGTAGCATTAAGTGGAGACCTGGGTCAGCAAGGGCAGGCACAACGCTTGGCTTCCTTCACTGCCAGGGAAGCCCAAGCCTCCCTCCTGCTTTCAGTGTCTGCAGCCATCTTGGTTGGGGTTTATTTGCACATTTTTTTCCTGATTGGCTGTGGGTGTGGCTGGTGGGTATAGCGGTGGTGTGGTCAATTTGCATATCACTCTTTTATTAGATAGGATTACTGCATCTATATTTAACCATCCAGGTATACATACAGATATACACAACACTTTAACTATTTACAGCTCTATTCACCTATTCAACCACATTACAGCTATATATTATTCAAAAATATATAACTACACACAACATCCAACCATATATCAACTTTTATCTATAAATAGTTATACTCACTTATTCAACTAAATATATAGCTGCTATAACAGCTATTCAACTATAAATACACAAGTGGCCCAGTGCATGAAATCTGTGCACGGAGGGGGGGTTCCCTGAGCCCAGCCTGCACCTGCTCCAATCAGGGACCCCTTCGGGGATGTGTGACCCCTAACCACCTCTGCCTACCTGCCTGATCATCCCTAAGTGCTCCCCTGCTGGCCTGATTGCTCCTAACTGCCTCTGCCTTGCCCCACACCTGGGACCCAGGCTTCCCTCCCTCTGGCCAGCTATAGGCACCCAGGAACTGGGCCAACTTCACTCAGGCCGACCACAGCCACAGGCACCCACAGGCACCCAGGACCATAGGGCATGCTGCCTAACCCCAGGGCCAGAAAGGGCCCCAGCCCTTCTGTGTGCCTGCCTGGCCGAGTCCCACCACTCTTACTGCCGTGGAGTAAAAAACTTTATCATATATGTTCTCCCCAGCCTCCTGGGGAGAGGGCATGAGCTGAGAAACTGGAGATGCTGCAGCCCCAGGGCCATTTTACCAATGGGTACACTGTCATTTTCAGATCTAGATTTGAGATAATCCATCAAACCACTATATTTTTCAACTCTCAACTTAGATTGGTTTGCTTTATTAAAATTTATCTGATTGGCCTCCATTTTTAAATACGAATCCATAATAAGCTGTTGAGTTAACTTTCCTGCATTTAAAATAGGATTGAACGTGTCCCTCACAGAGAGATGAAATCCATAATACTGCATTTGGGTGACTCGTGTTCTTACATTTTGTCTAGTATTATTGTTGAGTACACTGTTGTCTCTGAGTCTTAACGCAATATCTGTTCCCCCACCTTTTTCACCATGTGGAAAAAGAATAGGATATGTCATTGCATCGAATGTGGGAAACAGGATACTGATTGGTTTCACTTGAGTGCCATTTGGATTGTTGGGATCTGGTTTACAATGAATGAGCAAGTCCCTTTCAAAAGGAGGTTCTCTGTTTCTGAATATGACAGCAACCTCGATTACACGGGGAGAATTATATCTACCTGGGTCACTATTATGATCATATTTAATTGCCATAGTTACTTCCGTGGGAGCTATACCTTTTGCTGCTGCTTCAGATTAGGCTTCTTTTTCTACCTCACATAGCATCTTGTACGATTTTGTTAATTCATTTATTTCATGCATGAGTTTGTTTCTGAGCAGGCCTGGTTTGCTGGGATTGCTAATCTTTTACGTGTAGCTTCGGCTGTATCCAAAATATAGAGTGGAGCAAACTTCAACAATTTTTCTTTGGACATAGTCTCACCTCTCTGTTGCCACGTTCTGAGATAGAGGAGAATGACAGGCCTTTCAGGTGTGACCAAAGGCTGATTTGGACAGATTCTGTGGGGGTGGGACTTCCGCCTACCTGTTGCCAGTTTCAGCGGGGATGCTGAAGCTGGGACTCAGGGGCCTTCCCTCTGGCGGTTGCCTTCCGTTTTTGCTGGCAAACAGCTGAAGCTACACGTAATATTAGCAATGCCAGGGGCCTGCGGTGAGTTCTTGCAGCCGCCGCTGCCCAGGTGAGATATCGCAGCCACTCCCGCCGCTGCCGCCCCCGCCGTTCTCCACGCCCCGGGGCCTCAGTTGACTCAGCTGTGGTGAGTTCTGGACGCTCTAGCCGCCTCCGCTTGGTCTCCACACCCGAGCCTGGCGCGTGAGGCCTTCACCACTTTACGTTCCTGGGGCCTGGCGCTCACGCCTCTCCACCCCAACCCTTGCTCCGACTGGCTGGTAGCATAGCCAGTCAGGAGCCAAAGTACGGTCACAATTGCATGTTACTCTTTTATTAGATAGGAAGTGTCCATAACTCACCATCTCTATGTACAACTATCTAACTACGTATATATAAACCTATACATAACCATTCAACTGGTCAAATGGCAGGTCCATATTTAACTTTGTGAGGACTTCTTAATTAAACGTGGATGCAGGGAGTTTGCGGCATGGAGGCTTCCGACACTGTCTCTATGGAGTGAATCATTCCTAGCGGAATGTCAATCCTTCGCTCGTTCACTCTCTCACTGGGTGATCACTCTTCTCGCCTGGACCCCTCCCACGGCTTTATTCTTCGTCGGAGCTTCCCAAGCTGCTGCTGGCGGTGGGTGACTGCTTCCAGGGCAGACGTCCCCTCAGGGCCCGATGCTCTGGCCGTGCCCCCACGCTCCGAGTGAGGCCACAGCAGGCCTCACTGCTCTGGCCCGCAGGCCTCCCGAGCCTGGTGAAGGCGCGATCACCGCAGCCCGGCACGCTGCCGTGGAAGGCCCAGGTGCCAGGGCACACGGACTCCCCGTGCACGCTGCCCCACGCTGGCCGCCTCGGGCGGGAAGCCTCTGTCTGAGGCTGAGCAGCCGGGCGGCGGCTGTGTTGGCAGCGGCTCCTGTTTCAATGGCCGTCTTGGGCGGCAATAGAGCACATCCTCTGTACCCTCCGCTTCTGGAACCCGCTCCCAAGAAGAGGGCTCGCACCCAACCACCATCAAGTGCCAAGTCATCAAGCCTAAACCCTCAGGAGCGGGCGATGGCCAGTGGCTTCACAGGCAGGCGGTGTCCCCAGGCTTCTGTGCCCAGGGCACAGCCCGACTCCGGGAGCTGCTGACCGAGCCCCCCACAGGCGCTCAGGGTCCGTGAGCAAACACTGCAGCCTCTCCCCCAGTTTTCCGAACCCTCCCCCCCCCCCAATGCAGGCGGCACGAGCCGCACGGGAGCCACGTGCTCTCCCAGCCCAGACCCGCCGCGGCAGCACGCCCTCCCCGCCCAGAGGCCCTGCCCGGGCCAGGGGTGCCCGCCGGGTGGAGGTGCGTCCCTTTGCTCACATGACCTTGGCTCTCTCCAGGACCCCCTGCCCCGCAGAAGGAGAAAGACCTCTGCAGGGACTCACATGGCCCCGGCAGCCTGGCGGGCGGGCTCCGCCCAGAGGCCGATGGGAACCAAGTGGTGCTGGTCTCCTGGGGACGAGGGCCCCCAAACCAAGTGAAGCCTAACCTAGGGAGCACCCCAAATGGGCAGAGCACGTGGTCATGTGCCCCTCATCTGCCCCCCAAGTGCCCCTCGCAACACCACCAAGATGGAAGCCCAGGAAGCCTCTTCCCAAGGCAGACGTTTCCACGCGGCGCCCCGTGCCCGCGGCCACACAGTGAGGCGTCTCCGGGCGCTGGAGACCGGCTCCCACGTGTCCGCTGAGCCCGGGTCTCAGGTGCTGGGCACGCACTACGCAGAGGCAGGCAGCGTCCAGAGGAAATGTGCACACACCGCCTGCCGACCGCCAGCAGGGCTTCGCAGTTCACAGTGCACTTCTGGAGAGTTCTCAGAGGCCCTGGGAGAACCCTTTTCCCCTCATGGCGAGCCTTCAGGGGCATCTCCGAGGTCAGCCAGCCAGGGCCCCGGCTGGTCCAGTGCAGACAGTGGCCCGGCCCCGTCCAAGGTGCCCACAGCTTTTGCTTCCGTCTGCCACTCCCTGCCTCTGGCTCTCCAGACAGCACACGGGCCCCGCCCGGAAGCTGTGCAGAGGGAAGGAAGAGCGCACCCTTCAAATGCTCCCAGGAATAGACGCTGGCACGTGGCTGCCAACGAGCGGGCCTGTGGGAACTCAGCTCTGCGCCGGCGGGCAACAGTCCGGCCCCAAGGCTGCTGTCCTCAGACATGCAGCGGCCTGCGCTCCCCAGCACGGGGGGCCGGGCGGCGGGCTCACCGGGCGCTGCTCAGCAGGCCGGGCCCTCAGAGCTCCCTCGCGCGCCCTGGCGCCGGGTAAGAGCCGGCCTGGGGACCACTAAGTCGCAGACCCTCTCGCTCACCTGAACGGGGTGTGTCTGTGGGCTCATCTTGCTGCTACTCAAGGGGATTAAAGGGGCTGGGGTTTGCAGTTCTTAACAACTTCAAGATTAAGTTAAGGAAAGGAAAGAAATGCCAGTCTTTAAAAAAATAACAGAGGAGAGAGACAAGAGAAATCAGGCAGGAGGCTTCTCACCACCACGGGACAGAACTAGTGTCTACAACTGAAACCTTCCTCATCCAGAAGATACGCAGGCCCGCTGTGGGGCAGCTGCTCTGTTATCACTTACCTAGGGGCCCTGTGCATGAAATTCATGCATGGGGGGGGGGGGAATCCCTCAGCCCAGCCTTCACCCTCTTGCAATCCAGGACCTCTGGCTCCTAACCACTTGCTTGCCTGTCAGCTTGATTGCCCCTAACCACTACCTGCCTGCCTGATTGTCCCTGTCTCTGCTTGCCAGCCTGATCACCCTCTAAATGGTCCCCTGCTGGCCTGGTCACCCCCAAACTGCCCTCCCTGACAGCCTGACCACACCTTAACTGCCCCCCTGCTGGCCTGGTCTCCCCCTAACTGCCCTCTCCTGCCAGCCTGATTGCCCCTAACTTCCTCTGCCTCAGCCCCACCACCTCGGTTTTGTCCGGATGTCTGGCTGACCTAGTATAATTAGCACATTACCCCTTTATTAGCATAGCCTAGAGCAGTTTCCCGCAGGAACATTGTAAACCTATCTTTACCCCACCCTGTGTGTTTTTAAACTACAATTTCACTTGCTCTTTGTTTACCAAACAGTTCCTAATAGAAAGAATCTGTTAGAACCCACGGATGACTGTGGGAAGGCATGCGCTGCAGAGAGGAGGTGCTGATGGAGCTGGGGCACCCGGGCCCCTGGCGGCTCCTGCCCCGGGGAGGGGTGGTCTGTGCGGGCTCCTCCAGCAAGAGTCCCCAACATCCCAGCTAGTGGTGGCCGTCCACACTGGTCCACACACCTACCGAGTGGCCACGACTTGGATACGGGTGGCACTAGAGGAGGAACTCCGGCGTTTCACAGGGGCAGGGCAGCTGCCGCCGTGATGGGCCTCAGTCACGGGCCTCCAAACGGCAGAGACACGCGGGGAAGGGAAGGGGAGGATGGAAAAGAGAAGGCCCTGGCCCAGTTCACAGTGACCGCACAGATCAACACGAACCCTGGAGGCCAGTGAGCGGCACACGCAGAACCGCACGGAGACGCTTCAGCGACAGGAAAACGAGCACCGAGGACGCGCACGGAGCCGCCTGCAGCGACCCAGCCGTGTCCCACGCGGTGTCCTCGCCTGGCGGCTCTGGCGGCCGGACCTGCAGGGACGGAGGGCGCGGTGCTGCTCGTGGCGGGAGGGGCAAGGCCTCAGGTGCCCGCTGGACCCTCTGTGAGGCCCGGAGCAACACTGGGCTCTGCTGCTGCCCCCGCCTGGGGCTCCTCTCTGTGGGGGCAGGTGCCCTACACCTCGCCTCAGGCAGAGTCCCAACAAATTCACAGAAAGACATAACAGACTCTTCCCCCGCAAACTCGTTCACACGCTAAACAAACAAAATTCAAAATCGGAGCCTCCTTTCCGGGAGGAGGGACTCCACCCGCCGCTCTCCTGACGTTTATTAAACACACTGTCTTAGAAAAATAAACAAATGGCGGTCTCCTCAACCAAGGCCATCTCACAGACTTACAAGCACGCCCGCGCAGGGCCCTGCCGGCCGGGGCCGCGCCACGGCTGCCGGTGGCTCAGCCGGCCGGCTTGACCTTCACAGCTGATTGCCACAAAGTCCATTCATTCTTTCTTTTCCAGTTTGTCTGTTTTTGGCCGATAGAAAAATAACACATTGCAACTCAAAGTGCGTCTTTTAAAATAAACCATCAGCTCTCTCTATCAGATAAAATATTTACACCACGTGGTTCCTCGTCAAGAAGGGCGCTCTTTCAGGCTATCACCATGGGGACGTCGTCGGAAAACCCAGTTATCATCGGGGTGTCTTCGTCGTCCTCCCCTAAAGAAAACAGCCGGCGGTGAGTCGCAGCGCACTGTGTCCGTCTGTCCAGCCCCCTCCACCACGCCCCTCCATCCCCTCGTGCCGCCCCCCCATCACAAGCCACAACGCTGACGCCCAGCTGCTCGCTCTGCCACGAGTCACCGCCCCACCAGCAGGGGGCCACGCTCCTCCTCAGAACAGCTGGAGCGAACCAGGGAGTGAAGCATCTCTTGGGAAGCACGTCTCACTCCCTCCTCACAGGGAGCTGACTGCCGGGCTGTCCCCCCAGCCCGCGGCTTTCGGGAAGGGGTGAGGCCCGAGTGTTCGGAGGTCAGCTTTGCAGCTGGACGCCCTCCCAGGACCAGGCGTGACTGTGGCTGCCCAGCGCATCCCCTGCCCCGCGGGCAGCACCGCAGTGGCTGCCTCTCCTGCCGCAGGGGCCCACGGGCTCCCAGCAGGAAAGGCGCCGAGCAGCCGCAGAGGAAGAGCAGTGATCGGGGATGGGGGCACATCAGTGTCTTTGCAGACAAACCAGAACTTGTGCGCAGAAAACGACTGTGCACTCTCAGCTTCTGGGTCCCGAGCCTGGAGAGGCCCACGTTGGGGCAGGTCCCCGCACACCCACGTCATCAGGCAGTGGTGTGGGGAGTGTGCAGCCATTTGTAAGTGGATATTCCTCCTCCCCCTGCTACCGGCTGTCAGAACACAGAGGCCTGGCCAGCGAGGCCCCACTAACAATCAGAAAGGGAACAGCAAGACGGAAGCTGACTTTCTTCTCCTAGCCCTCACCCGAGGGTACTTCCCACTGAACCCCAGGGAGAGTGGAAAGGAGCGGTCAACACAGAGAGGAACATCCATGCGAGAGAAGCACATCGATTGGTTGCCTCCTGCACATGCTCTGACCGGGGCCCTGCCGGGGAAGATCCTGGAACGGAGGTCCATGCCCTTGACGGGACTCGAACCCAGGATCCTTCAGTCCGCAGGCCCATGTTCTATCCACTGCGCAAACTGGCTCTATCTCGACTGGGCGCGGGAGACCTCCGACCTCTGGTCTCAGGATGAGGGGCTTCCTGCAGGGCAGCTCCCGCAGCGCAAGCGGCCGGGCACGCTCCCGGGCAGCGCAGACCGGGTTAACCCAGCAGCGGCCGCCGCTGTACAGCACGTCTCTGGAGTCGGAAGAGGGCTCAGGTGGTGCTTCCTAACCAACCCGGCCCCACCATCGGCCCGCCGGGGGAAGGCCACGTACCCAGGTCGTCGCCCGCGGAGAAGACGGCTGCGCCCAGCCGCGAGCTGTAGTGGCCGCTGGCGAAGGCCGCGAAGCTGCCCCGCAGCCGCCGGTGCTTGGCGTACAGGACGGCGAGGCCGACCCCCAGGCTCAGCAGGACCAGGAACAGGATGGGCACCACCACGGCCGCCACGTCGGGAGCCCTGGCAGCCTGAAGCGCTGACGCGTCTCCACCTGCAAGGCAGTTGTCAGCCTCCCAGGGGCGGGCGGGCCGGGGCCGGAGCCGGAGCAGCAGCCCCAGCGCCCCCCACGCAGAACCGGGGCCGCCACGCCTGCTCAGACCGCCTGCCGCGGGCCAGGCTCCCACACACAGTGCAGCGTGGCCCCGGCTCCCTGCCTGGCTGACAGACACAGCCCTGGGCACGCAGACACGGTAACTACACGACACTCCTCATCAGAGGAGGACCGGGGTCAGACCGTGTGTGGGGACCATGTGCTTAGTGCCAGCGAGCGGGCCTGCGGTGACCCCCGCCCCCGCACTCCCAGGAGCTCGGGGCGGCACCAGGGGCACTGCGCCCCGCTCGGCCTCATCAGCTCCGGAGCTGACGGGGTTCCTCTCCTTGGCCGAGAGGGCGGAGGCTGCCTCACACGTTTCACCTTTAACGACCCCCCAAAGCCACGTGTCTACCCGGCCCCGCGCCCCTTCCCACGGCCGCACACACGGCCTCAGCCCCGGGCGGCCGTCGGCCTGCGCCCGCGCACGCTCTCAACACGCGGCCCGGCCGTGCCGCGGGGCCGGCCCGCTCCTCAGATCGCCGAGAGGCAACCGCCAACAACCACCGCCATCCCGTGTGGGCAGACCAAAGTCATACTTTGGGGCGGTTTTTTGGTCCGATGGGCAAACATACACCCCTTTGTGGCGTGGTGTGCCCCAGGGCTCAGTCTCTGGCTGTGGGCCCTCGAGGTGCAGGGGCTGGAAGGCGCTGCTGCGCAGCACAGCCACCGGAGCCGGGCGGGGGGGGGGGGGGGGGGGGCAGCCTTCTCACCTCGGACCCCTCAGGGTCTGGATGCGGGACCTGGGAGCCTGCTCTGCTGGGGCTGCGCCCGGAGCAGGGGAGGCCTTGGCCTCAGGCAGAAACCGGCAGCTGCCGGCTCCCCGAACAGGGTCTCAGAGACAGGCCTGGGCAGCGTCTCGGTCCAATCTAACAATTCAGGATTTGTGTCTGATTTCTCTCACTGTTGACTCAGCAAACAACAGCAACAAAAGGAACGTGTATCATGGGTGGCAACCTAAGCCCGACTGGAGGTGGCTGTTGGGGGTGGCTCACGGCCCAGCCCAGGGGGTCAGCAGGTGGAAGGGGCAGGAGAAGGGGGCTCCTGACTCCAGCACGGCCAAGGGCAGAGAGCAAAGGGAGGGTGCAGACTGAGAGGGCGAACCCGGGTTCACCGAGGCAGCGGCAGGCAGGGTCCTCCCAACAGTGTCCCTTTTGCTTCCCATTGCTGATTGGTCTCCTTTAGACGGGAGGAAACGCCAGGCTCAAAAGCGCTGTGACTACCCCCCCCCCCCCCAATAGAGCCTCCTCTTAAGCCCCGGGCGACGCTCAGCATGTGGCCGCTCCACCCCTGCCTGCCCAGGCTGCGCACAAGTCAGCGCTGCTTACACGGGCCGTTCACTGATTTTCTTTTGGGCCGAGGGGAGCGGCATTTCAGAAAAGCACCTTTCCATCAGCGGGCTCCTGCTCAGTGCCCTTCCCGGACCGCGGGGGCGGGGGCAGACTGACCTGGCCCCAAGTCCTCGAAGAGCAGCAGGGCCGGCTCCCCACACAGCTGGCTGCCCAGGAGGCAGCTGGCCCGCACGGTGAAGGTGTAATTGTGACCCAGCTTCAGGCTGGAGACTTTGAAGAAAGTGTCGGTCGTGTTCCCGAGGTAAGCCGTGGTGTTCAGGGAGTTATCGAGCGCATGTATCTCATAGCCCTGGGGACCGCGACAGGGGTCAGCAGGCTGAGGAAGGCTGCGCCCCGCGCTCCCCTGCCCGCCTGCCCCACGCTCACTGTGTCAGAGCGCCTGGCATCTCTCCCCCCAGAGCTTCCTGCGTCCCCTCCGGGACCCTGGGCCCAGAGAACAGGCACTTCCCATCCCAAGCGTCACGAATCCCTCCGTGCGGCCGGCCGTAGCCACGTCACCGCCCTCGGGCCACGCCGAGGCTCCGGCACAGCCCCCTGGTCTCAGGCAACGGCAGTGCCACTGAGAACCGGGACAGTCAGTGTCAGGAAACCCAGCGGGCAGCAGGCCCGGGAAGGGAAGGAAGGCCCGGCGCAAAGACGCTCATGCTAAAGGGGCAGCGCCAGCCCCTCCGCAGGCAGCAGCCCGCAGAGCGGTCCCGGCCCCCGCCCCCGGCCCCGCACGCTGCCCGCTGCTGCGTGCCGGGCAGCCTGCCCAGCACAGCCCCCAGCCCACCGGCCGCCGCTGAGGCGGGGAACTCACCCTGCTCTCCTGGAAATACTTTTCCTTCAAAGCTAGACTTTTCCAAAACAGAAGGACGTGGTCATTTTCCGTGATGATTTTTAAGGCATCAGGTGCTGACAACGACACTGAAAAAAACGAGGAAACAGGATGCAGTTAGTGGCTGCATTGTTTGTCATTTTCTTACTGATAGGTACCAACTGGTGTGCGGAGTTATGATGTAATTGACAGAGACATTGAGCCACCAATCAATCACATACCAGAGTGCCCTGTGTCCCACCCCTTCCCATTCTGCCCTGGGCCCAACCCCTGCCTGTTCCGTCCTTTAAAGGTGTCTCGGTGCACCACGTGGCACCTTTTCTCCCAGACTGTTCTCTCAGGCAGTCCGGGAGGAGGTCCGGCTGGGTCCCCTCTTTTCCCCTTCCCCTGGCCCCAGTCACAGGGCGCGGCTTCCCCAGCTCCATCCCCCCTGAGCCTGTGAACCCGCCCGGAGACCCCCAATAAAGCCTGATTAATTCGCTCACTCATTCGGACTCCCTGCCTGCAGTTTCTCTCACGGCGGCATAGAACTTTACACTTACGTCAAACAGAGATTGGAGAACGCTCACCCTGAAGGACTGATTCGTTTAAGGAGGAAATAAAACACGTGCACTGCTTAGTGCGTAGCCTAGCACATGGCAGACACTCTTGAGCTGGCCTCTCCCTTTAGATCGGGGGCAAGAAACATGGCCGGTGACTGACATTGAAGCCCTTCCACCCCTGGAGCCAGAGCCGAGCAGGCAGGCTGAGGGGGGAGTGGGGTGGGCTGACCTGGGCTCCCGCTGGCCGACCTGCTCTCCTTGGTCCTGAGCCAGAGGGAGAGCTGATCCCAGTGAGGGCTGGGGCGGTCCCTCGGCCCAGGCCCCGGCTCGGCGGCCCTCAGTGCCCCAGCGCTGCCCTGCTTTCTGAGCACACCTGGCTTCACCGGTGACACGGGCACAGGGCAGCCCCGCTGGCAGGAAGGCCCCTCCACTGGCTGCCCGGCCTGGGCGCCCTCCATTTCTGCACATCACAGCGCCACCAGGTGGCTTCACCCAGGCCCCCGGGCGATGCCTGGCTTTAGCGGCGAACACTCCGTTTTATTTCCTGTCTTGGACATTCCCCTCTACCTCCCTAGGCGTCCACACCAGTGGCACAGATTCAGAGAGAGAGACAGAGACAGAATATGGAACGGACGCTGCTCCCAGCGCCCAGTGCCCAGCACCCGGCGGCCTCCCTGCGGCGGCGAGGCCTCACACGGCTGGCCGGCGTGCGCCCTGCGGCAGCGCTCTCAGCCCCAGGAGCCGCTCTCAGCCCCAGAAGCCGGCGGCCTCGGCCCTGCTCACCTGTGGTGACTTTTACACTGGCGTCTTTGCTCATGTTCCCCAGCTGGACAACGACATGGTATTTCCCTCCGGGCTCCAGCTTGCTCAGGGTGTACTCCACAGTGCTGTTCCTCGAGCTCACTTTGTAGCTCCTGTCGCTCTTCCTTATTAGATCTTTGACTGCAATCGCATACAGCTGGACAAGGGAGAGTAAGTGGAAATGTGGCATTTCCCCGGCTGACCACCGTATCAGTGGCTGTGACCCTCAGCAACAACACTGTGAGCCCAAAGGTCTGACGCCGCTCTTTGGGAACCTGTTGGTAGCTAGACCCAATCTCACAAGTATTCAGTCCCAGGTTGTGTACAGAATGACACTCCAATCCCAAAAGCAATTCTAGCCCTAGCCGGCTTGGTTCAGTGAACAGAGCACTGGCCTGCAGACCGAAAGATCCCAGATTCGATTCAGGTCAAGGGCACATGCCTGAGATGTGGGCTTGATCCCCAGAAGGGGGAGTGAAGAAGGCAGCCAAATCAGTGATTCTCATCATTGATGTTTCTGTCTCTCTCTGGAAAAAAAAGTGTATTTTTTCAAAAAGCAATTTGATCCCTGGCAGGTCTGGCTCAGTGGGCAGAGTGTCGGCCTGCAGACCCAGGAGTCCCGGGTTCGATTTCGGTCAGGGGCATGTACCTTGGTTGCAGGCACATCCCCAGTAGGGGGCGTGCAGGAGGCAGTTGATTCATGTTTCTCTCTCATCGATGATTCTGACTCTATCCCTCTTCCTTCCTCTCTGTAAAAAAATCAATTTTTTTAAAAAAAAAAAAGCAATTTGAGGGAAAGCCGTATGCATTGTGGCAGCAGTAGGTAGAGGCACAGGCAAGGTGAGCCCAGGCCAGTGCTGGGCTTCTGCGTCCCCGCCTCTGGCATCACCGGGACGCTCACGGACACACTGAGGGGAGGCGGCGAAGGACAGGAAGCCTTCCTTTCTCGGGCTGCTTCTCGCACGGACAGGACAGGGCACAGCACAGGGACAGGCAATGAGCACAGTGAACTCACTCACTCCTCAGGAAGAGTCGACAGACAAGAAGAGTCTTAGCAACCACACTTTAAATGCCCCTGGACTGGGCTGGGGCAGGGCAGAGGCATGGAGGTGAAGTCAGCGGCAAGAGGCACCTGGAGTTTTTCGAGATTCGATGCCTCTCCGTTTAGATCAGGGACAGCAAACGTGTACGTGGGGCCCAGTTAGGAAACAGCGGGCTGTGAAGGCAGACGGTCCGTGCCACAGGCTCCCCTCCGCAATGCGAGCCGAGGTCGCATGCAGACGATGGCATAGTTTGGTCCTGATCACACTATTTTAACACCAGGTGACGGCCTGGACTGGCCTGCAGGCCTGTTTGCCGGCCCAGCTTGGCAGGCGGGGAAGGAGACGTGAGAAGGCAGAGAAGGGAGGGTAAGCCAGATCACAACTGGCAATGAGGGAGGTGCCAACTAAGCAGAGGCACCCATAACAACCCCATCCTTGGTGAGACAGAAGGAGGCCTATGGTGCCTGCCAGGACAGCGTCCCCGCCCCACCCCTGCCCCCACACCACACTCGGAACAGCCAGGGTTCCAGGCCGCTCGCACTCACCAAGTCCTGGTCAGGGGCATCGTAAGGGGACTCCCACTTAATCACGGCGGAGGTCTTGCCCGTGCGCACCGTGTGCAGGTGGCGGGGCGGGAGCCTGCTGTCCGGGATCATCCGCACGACCACGGGGTCCGAGGACGGCCCTTGGTAAGGCACCACCACACGGACCTGCAGCAAACACCACGCACTCTCAGCCCTCGCCATCAACTCATTTCCCAGCAAAACGGTGACACACACGCACAATCAAAATGCAATTTCACTGAAAGATACACAATGTGAACCAATTTCCCACATCCCTGAATGTCTGCTTTATTTCCTGAGGCACCACTGGTAGCAGCCTGTGTATTCTTTCCAGAAATGGCTTCTGTACATGTGTACAGTGTACACTCATAGAAATACAGATATGGTGTGTGCATAGATACATACTCCTATGCACGAGTGTATATGTAAATAACTTTTCTAAAAATATTTTACACGTTATGTTCTTAGCGCCTTCCACTTAATAAGACAGTCTTTCCTTGACAGACATTTGTTTCAAATACTTTGCTATCATAAGCAATAGTATGTTATACATATTTTCCATATATCTTGGCACACGTGGAAGAGCATGTAGGCTAACAGCATGGCACACGTGGGAGAGCATGTTGGCTAACAGCATGGCACACATGGAAGAGCATGTAGGCTAGCAGCATGGCACACGTGGAAGAGCATGTTGGCTAGCAGCATGGCACACGTGGGAGAGCATGTAGGCTAGCAGCATGGCACACGTGGAAGAGCATGTTGGCTAGCAGCATGGCACACGTGGGAGAGCATGTTGGCTAACAGCATGGCACACGTGGAAGAGCATGTTGGCTAGCAGCATGGCACACGTGGAAGAGCATGTTGGCTAACGGCATGGCACACGTGGAAGAGCATGTTGGCTAACAGCATGGCACACGTGGAAGAGCATGTTGGCTAGCAGCATGGCACACGTGGAAGAGCATGTTGGCTAACAGCATGGCACACATGGAAGAGCATGTAGGCTAACAGCATGGCACACGTGGGAGAGCATGTTGGCTAACAGCATGGCACACATGGAAGAGCATGTAGGCTAGCAGCATGGCACACGTGGGAGAGCATGTTGGCTAACAGCATGGCACACATGGAAGAGCATGTAGGCTAGCAGCATGGCACACGTGGAAGAGCATGTTGGCTAGCAGCATGGCACACGTGGAAGAGCATGTTGGCTAACGGCATGGCACACGTGGAAGAGCATGTTGGCTAGCAGCATGGCACACGTGGAAGAGCATGTTGGCTAACAGCATGGCACACATGGAAGAGCATGTAGGCTAGCAGCATGGCACACGTGGAAGAGCATGTTGGCTAGCAGCATGGCACACGTGGAAGAGCATGTTGGCTAACGGCATGGCACACATGGAAGAGCATGTTGGCTAGCAGCATGGTACACGTGGAAGAGCATGTAGGCTAACGGCATGGCACACATGGAAGAGCATGTTGGCTAACGGCATGGCATACATGGAAGAGCATGTAGGCTAACGGCATGGCATACATGGAAGAGCATGTTGGCTAGCAGCATGGCACACGTGGAAGAGCATGTAGGCTAAATTCCTTTAAGTAGAATGCGACAAAGGGTTTTATCAGTTGCTGTGGCTGCTCGCTGAGAGCTCAGTCCTCCTGTGGCTCCATCATGAGCTCAACTCATGTGCCCAAGAGGCCAATCCCCGTCACACCCGGGCCCTGGACCTCAGCACAGTGCCCCAGGCCTGGTCTGAGCTTGGAGCCTGGGAATCAAACCATCCCTTACAGAGAAACTCCCTGGACGTTCTGGCACAGGATACCCACCAGAAACAAGTACTGCTCGTCCCTCCCGACAATGACTGTCTTGTTGTGGAGCGAAGTCGTCAAGCTCTTCGGGTTCCGATAGAGGTCAAGGAAGGACGTGGCATAGAAGATGCCGTACACCTGACAGAAGGAGAACAGGAGGGGCTCAGCTCCGTGGCCACGACCCACCGCAGATCCTGGAACCAGTCACAGAGCCCAGAGAGCAGTCTTCACTTCACGTCCATTTCGTGAGCATTTACGGAGGAGGCACCTGGGCCGGGCACTGCTTTCACCTGGAGGCAAACAAGGCCGCTGGGTCCTCACAGAGGCAGAGAAGGAAAGCAGGTAAGCAGCAAGTTGCCAACACAGAGTGTCAGGCGCTCCACAGAGGGGTCTCCAAAGTGGCAGCTCTCTACCAGGTGGAGCAGGAATGTGGCAGTCCAGTGGACATCCAGGGAGGTGGGAGCTTGCAGACTGGGGGGAGGTGGGAGATTGCGGACTGGGGGGAGGTGGGAGCTTGCGGACTGCGGGGAGGTGGGAGATTGCGGACTGGGGGGAGGTGGGAGATTGCGGACTGGGGGGAGGTGGGAGATTGTGGACTGGGGGGAGGTGGGAGCTTGCGGACTGGGGGGAGGTGGGAGCTTGCGGACTGGGGGGAGGTGGGAGATTGCGGACTGGGGGGAGGTGGGAGATTGCGGACTGGGGGGAGGTGGGAGATTGCGGACTGGGGGGAGGTGGAAGCTTGCGGACTGGGGGGAGGTGGGAGATTGTGGACTCGGGGGAGGTGGGAGCTTGTGAACTGGGGGGAGGTGGGAGATTGTGGACTGGGGGGAGGTGGGAGATTGCAGACTGCGGGGAGGTGGGAGCTTGCAGACTCGGGGGAGGTGGGAGATTGTGGACTGGGGGGAGGTGGGAGATTGCAGACTGGGGGGAGGTGGGAGCTTGAGGGAGGTGGGAGCTTGAGGGAGGTGGGCGCTTTCAGACTGGGAGGGAGGTGGAAGCTTGAGGGAGGTGAGAGCTTGCAGACTGGGAGGGAGGTGGGAGCTTGAGGGAGGTGGGAGCTTGCAGACTGTGGGGAGGTGGGATCAAACCAGGCTGCTGCTGCAGTAGCCGGGGCAACTGGACTTGGGACCAGAACATGAAGGTTTACGGCTACATGACATTCCATGTCTGTCCTGTGCAGCTGGACCCTCACTGATACATGCAGGAAAGGAACAGAGTTATACCTGGGAAGGGAGAATGTGAGGGGCAGGAGTGGGAGCTGGGAGCTGATAGTGGGAGTTGCCAAGTACGCTTCTTTGTAAGTAAAGCCACAAAGCATGGTCTCTAAGAGTGGTTTCTTCAGCGGGAAAAGAGGAAACAGGCAGATCAGGGCAGCCAGGGAAGGAGAGAGTGATCAGGCCATGCAAGGGTCCCATCCCAGCAGCTCGCATGCTCCTCTGGTTCTGCCTACAGGTTAGACTGGGAGGGGAGAGACAGGAGTCCCAAAGGGGGCAGGCTCGAGGTGAGGAAAGAATTAGTGGTTCCAAGGGGATGGAAAGCAATTATGAATAGAGTGGGACCAGGAAAATGAGGGGGCTCCAAGCATGGGATGAGACAAGGAGGCCAGAACAGGCCTAAGTGCAGCGAGGACAAGCCTATGACCACCACCCAGGGAGGACCAGCCTGGGAGCCCCTGGGGGATGGAGGAGGACCAGCCCGGGAGCACTGCTGGGGGTGGGAGGACCAGCCCGGGAGCACCGCAGGGCGGGGGAGAGGACCAGCCCGGGAGCACCGCTGGGGGTGGGAGGACCAGCCCGGGAGCACCGCTGGGGGTGGGAGGACCAGCCCGGGAGCACCGTTGGGGGTGGGAGGACCAGCCCGGGAGCACTGCTGGGGGGGGAGCACCACTGGGGGGTAGGACCAGCCCGGGAGCACCGCTTGGGGTGGGAGGACCAGCCCGGGAGCATCGCTGGGGGTGGGAGGACCAGCCCGGGAGCACCGCTGAGGGGGAGGAGGACCAGCCCGTGAGCACCTAGGGGGGTGGAAGGACCAGCCCGGGAGCACTGCAGGAGGGAAAAGGGTACAGGAGCCAAGGGCCAGGCGTAAGGAGGCCTGCTCAGCACAGGAACAAGGAAGTGGCTGTGGGGTGGGCACAATGAGGGAGATGCCGGAGGCCTGGGGACAGCAAAGGAGGCGATAGCCTCCACAGGTACCTGGCCCTCGACCTCCGAAGCTCCCTTGGCAAGAGAGAGCGAGTGGCTTACCTGGGCCCCATTCCGGGAACCAGAGAGCCAGGCCCCGTCCCAGCGCCCTGCGCCTTAGCCTGCACGGGGCAGCTGGGCGACCAGGGCGTCCCTCAGCGGGGGTGTAACGGAAAGCAAGGCCCTTTGTAAGCGGAGTCCACCTCGAGATGAAGGGGGCCCTGGGACCGGCTGGGCATCCTGTCCCCGCCCCGCCGCCCTGGGTTCGGCAGCCACAGAAGAGAAGGGTCTGAGACCAGCGGAGCCTGTGTCCGCTCCCGAGAGCTCCCACACCAGCCAGTCCTCAGTCAGGCTCCAGCCTCCTCACTGGGAAAGGAGCATGTCCTCCCCTGAGCTGCTGACAGGAGGCAGTGGGGGAGGTGTGTGCGGGCCCGTGGTGCCTGGCACCCGGTGGGCACTCCTGTTTCCTTCCTTCTTCATGGCCGAGCTTCAGTTACCCGCAGACTTTGAATCAGCCCCGCACCCAGCACACGGGGACAAGCTGCACCCACGGAAGACGAGCCGTAGCCGTGTGCCCTCCACAGTCGCTGAGGACGCCCTGATTCTCAATGTCAAGTTTAGCTCCCCTTCCCCTTGGCAAACCCAAGGAGCTTGCAAACTACTCAAGGAGATTAGAGAACCCCTAGAAAGCATCAACTAGCCCGGCTGGCTTGGCTCAGTGGTTGAGTGTGAACCGGGAGGTCACGCTTCGATGCCAGGTCAGGCACAGGCCCCAGCCTCGAGCCCCAGTGCGGGGCCTGCCGGAGGCGGCCGATCAATGACCCTCTCTCATCACTGATGTTTCTCTCTCTCTCCATCTCTGATATCAATTTAAAAACGGAGAGAGAAAGCACCAAATAGGATCACGCAGTCGCTAATGAAACACCATTCCACACGGAACCAACTGTGAATGTTTCAGGAGCCCTGAGGTAAGGGGCCGAGGAGCCCAGAGGGGCTGACTCAGGGCAGGAGGAGGACCCTGGTGGCGAAGGCTCACAGCCCGGGGAAGACCCGCCTAGCAACTCAGGAAGGCCGCGCTGCAGAGAGGTGGGAGGTGACAGCAGATTCCGAAAGAAGGTCAGACTGCCACAGCGAAGCAGGCACACACAGGGACAGAGCACAGGCCAGCATTCAAGGCAGTGGGGACACCGGAATGGGGGCGGGGCCAATTCAGAGGACCGCCGAGAGAAGGCAGCCTGGGGTGGGGGTCCCCTGTGGTAGAAGGGGATGGAATTTGTCACCGTGCCCACACCTGAGCCCAGGGGAGGCCCACCACTGGAGCCGCGTCTTCCCACACACGCTTCACACGGCAAGGGCGCCTCCTCTCAGCCAGGCCAGAGGGAGAGAGGGATGCTGGCTGGGACACGAGGTGCCTCCACAGCTAACCCAGAGCTGGCCAGGAGGGGCGCTGAGCTTGGGGTGAGAGAGGATGGAACAGCAACAGAGGCGAGCCAGTGCTGCCCGAGACGTAGAGTCAGGGGGTGCGCACTCCCTGGGGGAGAGCCGGGCTGTCCCTGAGCTAGAATGGGGTGCACGCTCCTGGCTCACTCACCACAGCCCGGGGCCCCGTCCAGGCGCACTCCACGGCGGTCTGGTTAAGGGCTCTGGCTTTGAGGCTGGGGGCCGGCGGGCGGACCCCTTTGGTCACGATGTGCTCAAATGCCAGCGGACTGTCCCCGAGGCCGGTCCTGGCCCAGGCGGAGATCTCGTACGGGGTCTGAGCCGTCAGGTTGCCCACTGCGGAGACAGGAACAGGAAACGGCAGGGAGCTGGGGAGGCGGCGGGAACCTGTGTCCCGACAGGCGGCCTGTCAAGTGCGAGCTCTCGCTTTAAGTGAGTAGGAGGGCTTCTGTCATCTCACAGAGGCATTCAGAGTTACTTATCAATGACCCTAACCTCCCACCCCGTTACCCCGCGGAGTCAGAGAGGGGCCCAAACCAGACGTCCATCACCGTGTTTATTAGAGCAGAAAACGGCACGCAATCGATGGCCCAGGACGGCCATCGTGACGGAATGTACATCCCACACACTGCATGCATGTCCACAAACTGTTACGGGCCCCGGAAAGTTGTTCCAAGGATATTTACTGAGAATGAAAATCTCTTGACAATCGTTAAGTGAGAAAGACAGGCTACACAGCTGCACCGAAGGGCTGCGGTCGTAGTGTGCTGTGCGCGGAGCAGACGCCTGAAGTTTAAAGGGTTTCCTGGGAAGCGAGCTCAGGGAGAGTTCAAATTGTCACTACACTGTCTGTGTTCTAGATGTCCTGTCGCGAACGGGCCTTTCTCTGTGGCCGTGTCTGTCTGAGGGCACAGCCCCGCGGGGGCTCCCCAGTCAGTGCATTCCGTTCAGTTCCGGCACCGCCCCTCACAGTCAGCCTCCCTGGGCCCTGTTTTGTGAGGAACAGACAGCACTTCTACAGAAAATGCTTGTGAGGTGCTCAGCGTGCTGCCAGCCTCAAGCCAGCCCTCGGGCCCAGGCGGAGCCTTCCTGCTGGCCTGAGCCCAGCAGCTCTGAAATTAGAAAGATGTGGGTTCTAAATGGGCTCTGCTGCCTTCTGAGGGAATTCCTGCAGCTCCGGGCCTGTTTTTGCTTCAGTAAACTAAACCAGCCCACAGACTGGTGACTGGGGTCAGGTAACACCCGCTTCCCCTCCTCCCCTCCCGCCCCCAACTGGGGCCTAGGCAAGCAAGTGCAAACAGTAGGTGCCCAAAGTCACTTTTATTCCACTGCAGCCTCCTGGGTGGCTCCCCCCCCCGCCCCCCCCCGCCCCCAGACTGCTAGGCCAGCCAGGAGGAACCAGGCAGACCAACAACTCTGCAAACAGGTCTGCGGTGGGGAGTGAGGGGGGGGAGGGTGCCCCCACGCCCTCCCCAGGACCCATAGGCAGGCTTCCTCCGGGAGTTCTTCCCTGACAGAATCTAAATCTTCCCTGGAGCCCTGGCTGGTCTGGCTCAGCGGATAGAGCGTCGGCCTGTGGACTGAGGGGTGCCGGGTTCGATTCCGGTCAAGGGCACGCACCTCGGTTGCGGGCTCCTCCCCAGCCAGGTCCCGGTCAGGGCATGTGTAGGAGGCAACCCATCACTGTGTTTCTCTCACATCGATGTTGCTCTGTCTTTCCCTCTCTTCCACTCTAAAAACCAAGGGGAAATACCCTTGGTGAGGATTAAAAAGAAAATCTCTCCTCGAGTCCATTGTCAAACATGACATTTTAACTGAGACTCGGAATTCACACCAATGTAAGGGGAGTAGGGCGAAGCCCTTCCCTCCTCAGCCAGCCTGCGGCCCATTCACTCACCCAGACACTGCACGCTGACGGGCACCAGGCCTTCACTCACCCACAGACACTGCACGCTGACGGGCACCAGGCCTTCACTCACCCAGACACTGCACGCTGACCGGCACCAGGCCTTCACTCACACACAGACACTGCACGCTGACGGGCACCAGGCCTTCACTCACACACAGACACCGCACGCTGACGGGCACCAGGCCTTCACTCACCCACAGACACTGCACGCTGACGGGCACCAGGCCTTCACTCACCCAGACACTGCACGCTTACGGGCACCAGGCCTTCACTCACCCAGACACTGCACGCTGACGGGCACCAGGCCTTCACTCACCCACAGACACTGCACGCTGACGGGCACCAGGCCTTCACTCACCCACAGACACTGCACGCTGACGGGCACCAGGCCTTCACTCACCCAGACACTGCACGCTGACGGGCACCAGGCCTTCACTCACCCAGACACTGCACGCTGACGGGCACCAGGCCTTCACTCACCCACAGACACTGCACGCTGACGGGCACCAGGCCTTCACTCACACACAGACACTGCACGCTGACGGGCACCAGGCCTTCACACACCCACAGACACTGCACGCTGACGGGCACCAGGCCTTCACACACCCACAGACACCGCACGCTGACGGGCACCAGGCCTTCACTCACCCACAGACACTGCATGCTGACCGGCACCAGGCCTTCACACACCCACAGACACCGCACGCTGACGGGCACCAGGCCTTCACTCACCCACAGACACTGCACGCTGACGGGCACCAGGCCTTCACTCACACAGACACTGCACGCTGACGGGCACCAGGCCTTCACTCACCCACAGACACCGCACGCTGACGGGCACCAGGCCTTCACTCACACACAGACACTGCACGCTGACGGGCACCAGGCCTTCACTCACCCACAGACACTGCACGCTGACGGGCACCAGGCCTTCACTCACCCACAGACACCGCACGCTGACGGGCACCAGGCCTTCACTCACACACAGACACCGCACGCTGACGGGCACCAGGCCTTCACTCACCCACAGACACTGCACGCTGACGGGCACCAGGCCTTCACTCACACACAGACACTGCACGCTGACGGGCACCAGGCCTTCACTCACACACAGACACCGCACGCTGACGGGCACCAGGCCTTCACTCACCCAGACACTGCACGCTGACGGGCACCAGGCCGTCACTCACACACAGACACTGCACGCTGACGGGCACCAGGCCTTCACTCACACACAGACACCGCACGCTGACGGGCACCAGGCGTTCACTCACCCACAGACACTGCACGCTGACGGGCACCAGGCCTTCACTACCCACAGACACTGCACGCTGACGGGCACCAGGCCGTCACTCACACACAGACACTGCACGCTGACGGCACCGAGCCTTCACTCACACACAGACACTGCACGCTGACGGGCACCAGGCCTTCACTACCCACAGACACTGCACGCTGACGGCACCGAGCCTTCACTCACCCACAGACACTGCACGCTGACGGGCACCAGGCCTTCACTCACACACAGACACTGCACGCTGACGGGCACCAGGCCTTCACTCACCCACAGACACTGCACGCTGACGGGCACCAGGCCTTCACTACCCACAGACACTGCACGCTGACGGCACCGAGCCTTCACTCACCCACAGACACTGCACGCTGACGGGCACCAGGCCTTCACTCACACACAGACACTGCACGCTGACGGGCACCAGGCCTTCACTCACCCACAGACACTGCACGCTGACGGGCACCAGGCCTTCACTACCCACAGACACCGCACGCTGACGGGCACCAGGCCTTCACTCACACACAGACACCGCACGCTGACGGGCACCAGGCCTTCACTCACACACAGACACTGCACGCTGACGGGCACCAGGCCTTCACTACCCACAGACACTGCACGCTGACGGCACCGAGCCTTCACTCACCCACAGACACTGCACGCTGACGGGCACCAGGCCTTCACTCACACACAGACACCGCACGCTGACGGGCACCAGGCCGTCACTCACACACAGACACTGCACGCTGACGGGCACCAGGCCTTCACTCACACACAGACACTGCATGCTGACGGGCACCAGGCCTTCACTCACACACAGACACCGCACGCTGACGGGCACCAGGCCGTCACTCACACACAGACACTGCACGCTGACGGGCACCAGGCCTTCACTCACACACAGACACTGCACGCTGACGGGCACCAGGCCTTCACTCACCCACAGACACCGCACGCTGACGGGCACCAGGCCTTCACTCACACACAGACACCGCACGCTGACGGGCACCAGGCCGTCACTCACACACAGACACTGCACGCTGACGGGCACCAGGCCTTCACTCACACACAGACACTGCATGCTGACGGGCACCAGGCCTTCACTCACACACAGACACCGCACGCTGACGGGCACCAGGCCTTCACTACCCACAGACACTGCACGCTGACGGGCACCAGGCCTTCACTCACACACAGACACTGCACGCTGACGGGCACCAGGCCTTCACTCACACACAGACACCGCACGCTGACGGGCACCAGGCCTTCACTACCCACAGACACTGCACGCTGACGGGCACCAGGCCTTCACTCACACACAGACACTGCACGCTGACGGGCACCAGGCCTTCACTCACACACAGACACTGCACGCTGACGGGCACCAGGCCTTCACTACCCACAGACACTGCACGCTGACGGGCACCAGGCCTTCACTCACACACAGACACTGCACGCTGACGGGCACCAGGCCTTCACTACCCACAGACACTGCACGCTGACGGGCACCAGGCCTTCACTACCCACAGACACTGCACGCTGACGGGCACCAGGCCTTCACTACCCACAGACACTGCACGCTGACGGGCACCAGGCCTTCACTACCCACAGACACTGCACGCTGACGGGCACCAGGCCTTCACTCACACACAGACACTGCACGCTGACGGGCACCAGGCCTTCACTCACACACAGACACTGCACGCTGACGGGCACCAGGCCTTCACTCACACACAGACACTGCACGCTGACGGGCACCAGGCCTTCACTCACACACAGACACTGCACGCTGACGGGCACCAGGCCTTCACTCACACAGACACTGCACGCTGACGGGCACCAGGCCTTCACTCACACAGACACTGCACGCTGACGGGCACCAGGCCTTCACTCACACACAGACACTGCACGCTGACGGGCACCAGGCCTTCACTCACCCACAGACACTGCACGCTGACGGGCACCAGGCCTTCACTCACCCACAGACACTGCACGCTGACGGGCACCAGGCCTTCACTCACCCACAGACACTGCACGCTGACGGGCACCAGGCCTTCACTCACCCACAGACACTGCACGCTGACGGGCACCAGGCCTTCACTCACCCACAGACACTGCACGCTGACGGGCACCAGGCCTTCACTCACCCACAGACACCGCACGCTGACGGGCACCAGGCCTTCACTCACCCACAGACACTGCACGCTGACGGGCACCAGGCCTTCACTCACACACAGACACTGCACGCTGACGGGCACCAGGCCTTCACTCACCCACAGACACTGCACGCTGACGGGCACCAGGCCTTCACTCACCCACAGACACTGCACGCTGACGGGCACCAGGCCTTCACTCACCCACAGACACTGCACGCTGACGGGCACCAGGCCTTCACTCACCCAGACACTGCACGCTGACGGGCACCAGGCCTTCACTCACACAGACACTGCACGCTGACGGGCACCAGGCCTTCACTCACCCAGACACTGCACGCTGACGGGCACCAGGCCTTCACTCACACAGACACTGCACGCTGATGGGCACCAGGCCTTCACTCACACACAGACACTGCACGCTGACGGGCACCAGGCCTTCACTCACCCAGACACTGCACGCTGACGGGCACCAGGCCTTCACTCACACAGACACTGCACGCTGACGGGCACCAGGCCTTCACTCACACACAGACACTGCATGCTGACCGGCACCAGGCCTTCACACACCCACAGACACTGCACGCTGACGGGCACCAGGCCTTCACTCACACAGACACTGCACGCTGACGGGCACCAGGCCTTCACTCACCCAGACACTGCACGCTGACGGGCACCAGGCCTTCACTCACACAGACACTGCACGCTGACGGGCACCAGGCCTTCACTCACACAGACACTGCACGCTGACGGCACCGAGCCTTCACTCACCCACAGACACCGCACGCTGACGGGCACCAGGCCTTCACTCACCCAGACACTGCACGCTGACGGGCACCAGGCCTTCACTCACCCAGACACTGCACGCTGACGGGCACCAGGCCTTCACTCACCCACAGACACTGCACGCTGACCGGCACCAGGCCTTCACTCACCCAGACACTGCACGCTGACGGGCACCAGGCCTTCACTCACCCAGACACTGCACGCTGACGGGCACCAGGCCTTCACTCACCCACAGACACTGCACGCTGACGGGCACCAGGCCTTCACTCACCCACAGACACTGCACGCTGACGGGCACCAGGCCTTCACTCACACACAGACACTGCACGCTGACGGGCACCAGGCCTTCACTCACACACAGACACTGCACGCTGACGGGCACCAGGCCTTCACTCACACAGACACTGCACGCTGACGGGCACCAGGCCTTCACTCACACAGACACTGCACGCTGACGGGCACCAGGCCTTCACTCACACAGACACTGCACGCTGACGGGCACCAGGCCTTCACTCACCCACAGACACCGCACGCTGACGGGCACCAGGCCTTCACTCACCCACAGACACCGCACGCTGACGGGCACCAGGCCTTCACTCACCCACAGACACTGCACGCTGACGGGCACCAGGCCTTCACTCATCCACAGACACCGCACGCTGACGGGCACCAGGCCTTCACTCACCCACAGACACCGCACGCTGACGGGCACCAGGCCTTCACTCACACAGACACTGCACGCTGACGGGCACCAGGCCTTCACTCACACAGACACCGCACGCTGACGGGCACCAGGCCTTCACTCACCCACAGACACTGCACGCTGACGGGCACCAGGCCTTCACTCACCCACAGACACCGCACGCTGACGGGCACCAGGCCTTCACTCACACAGACACTGCACGCTGACGGGCACAGGCCTCCGGGCTCGTGCCGGCCAAGAGCCCCGAAAGCAGACAGACGGGACTAAGGAAGGCTCTTTCCCTTGGAACCAAACAGCCAGACGAGGTTCGAGGTCGTCTGGCTTCGCTCCCGCGTTTTTCCTTTTAAGTCTGCAACTCCCCTTAAGAGCCAGTGGGGCGGGGCTGTGGGTCCCTCCCTGGAGCGGGGGTCACTCAGGTGTCCTCCCTCCATGCACACGCTCTCCCCACGCGCCCCTCACGGCTCCGCTGCGGGAAACACGGCCTCGCCCACGCCCCCGGCTCACACAGACCAGCTCCGAGCGAGGGGTTACCTGTGTGGGACAACGTGCTCCCTCGAAAGTTCAAAGTCCTCTTCTCTTGTCTGTGAGCGTCAAATGCCCAAAAGAGATTCACCACGTAGCCATTCACCTGCGTGGACAGGACCCAGGTCACCGACAGTGGAGCCGCAGCCCCGACGCGAAGGCAGCCCGCCCGCGGCTGCTGCAGCGAGCGCGTGCACTCCGTTCTGGCCGGGGGCCCTGCGACATGAAGCGCACGCTCAGCGAAGCAGACGTTACACGGGACAAACGGAGAGAGCCAGCGCAACGGCAGGAGGGGACGGGAGAGGTCCTGCGCAGCTGGCCCTGCAGCCAAGGCCAGGAGGTTTGGTCAGACCTCCTGCTCCCAGGGAGCGGGCCGGGGAGCCGAGCTTCGCCAGGGCCTGCTCATGGAGAAGGCTGCCCGAAAGCTCTGCCTGCGGGCAACACACAACACCAACGTTCCAAGACCAGAGACGAGACGGACGTGCTCCACGTGAGGCTGTTTCTTGCATCGGCCATGTCAGAACTGCAGCACGTGAATGGCAGAGACTCTGAGGCTTCTGTCTGTCTGCCCCCCATCTGTCCAACACCCCCCCCACCACCACTTCTCAGACAGGATGATGTGAGGAGCAACAGGCAAGAAAGAACCTGAGAACCTGGGGTGCAGTGACTACAGGCAGTCACGGTGTGGGTCCGTGAGCGGAGGGTGATGGGAGAGGGGTGGGTGATGGGAGAGGGGCGGGTGATGGGAGAGGGATGGGGTGATGGGAGAGGGATGGGGTGATGGGAGATGGGCGGGTGACGGGAGAGGGATGGGGTGATGGGAGAGGGATGGGGTGATGGGAGAGGGATGGGGTGATGGGAGAGGGATGGGGTAATGGGAGATGGGCGGGTGACGGGAGAGGGATGGGGTGACGGGAGATGGGCGGGTGATGGGGAGGGATGGGGTGATGGGAGAGGGAGGGTAATGGGAGGGGGGTGATGGGAGAGGGGGGGTGAAGGGAGAGGGGCAGGTGATGGGAAGGGATGGGGTGATGGGAGGGGAGGTGATGGGAGGGGGGGTGAAGGGAGAGGGGGGTGAAGGGAGAGGGGGGTGAAGGGAGAGGGGGGTGAAGGGAGATGGGCGGGTGATGGGAGAGGAAGGGTGATGGGAGAGGGGGGGTGAAGGGAGAGGGGCGGGTGATGGGAGAGGGATGGGTGATGGGAGAGGGAGGGGGTGGAGTGGTGGATGCGCTTGCATGCAGTTGACTCTTGTAAAATGCGTCCCTTTGGAGCAGCGGCACCAGCACCAGCACCGGCACCAGCACCAGCACCAGCACCAGCACCAGCCCAGGAAACCCCCGGTGCCGACACTGCAGGGCCTGCTCCTGTGGCACCGGCCTGGCGGGCTCTGGGCCATGAGCCACTGAGGGTCAGCAGGCGCCTCGGAGCCCAGGACTCCGGTGCATGTGCAGGCTCTCCCGGGAGCCGCTTTGGCTCAGCGGCACCGGCCCAGGTCCGATCCCTCACGGCCCCGGTCATCGCTCGCCTGCCCGCATGCCCGCGTACCTGGACGGTGCTCGGCATGGCCAGGGTGAGGCTCAGGGAACTCTCGGTGCAGCCGTCGATGCGGATGTCCGGTGGCGGGACCGCTGCAAGAGTCCGGGAGCGGGCGGGTGAGGGCGGCTCCACCGAGACCACGCGGCCCGGCTGCTGGGAACGCGGCCTCGCTCAGCCCCGCTCCGGCCTCTGCTCCCTGGGCTCCCTTAGCTCCTCCGCAGCCACTCGGAGCGGGCGGGCTCCTTCTCGTGGACGCCCCCTGCCCGGCCAGGCCCCGTGCCCTTCGCCGGCGCGAACGACAGCGGATAAACAGCCGCTCTGGCAAAGGGAAGGCCCGGCCCAGAGGCGGCGAACCTGCGTCCACTTCCCGCCTGACGTTAACAAGAGCCGCTCCTCGTCCAGAGCCGGCGCCTGAGGCGATCGACACCCAGAGGCCAGGGCGCCCGCAGGCACCCCCTCTCAACACCCCCTTTCCTGTGAGGCCCCGTGTGGGAGCCTGGCACCCAGAGGAGGCGCACTTCAGCTGAGAACTGGGGGAGGGGGGGCAGCTGGCAGCCGACGGGCTCCGCCCGAACCTCGGGCTGGGGGGCGCGTGGTCAGGCGGCGTCGGCACACTCCTCCCGTGCCGGCAGCAGACACTCAAGGAGTGGACACCACCTGTTGGCAGAGACGGCAGAGCCCGGGCGTCTCGGACCATCAGCCATTGGTGAGGCCGGGCCCCGGGAACAGCCACAGGGGAGGAGCGCCGCCAGGGCAGTGCGCGGACGCTCGCCTGCTGACCACCGCGCCACAGGCAGCGCTCAGCTGCGCGTGCGCGTCCGACCGGCCGCTGAGGTCGGACGCGCACACCCAACAGCACAGCGGTTCTCAGGCCACAGAGGCGTTACACACGCTTCTCTGTCCCTGTGCGCCCACCACACCCGCCTTCACTCGGTGCCTCGGGCAGTGCACCGCTGTTTTCCTCCGCCTTCCTCGCAGTCCTCCTCTGAGGACACCTTCCCCCGGCTTTCAGAGAGTGGGACAGAGGGAGGGAAAGAGAAATCCTGACAGGAGAGAAGCACATCGAGGGGCCGCCTCCTGCACTCGCCCCTACCAGGGCCCAGACGGGAGGAGCCCGCAACCGAGGCACGTGCCCTCGGCCCGGAATCGAACCTGGGACCCTCCGCCTGCGGGCCGACGCTCTACCCACGGGGCCAAAGCGGGCAGCGCCTTCATCTTAACATTATGACATTTCACAACAAACACTGCTGACTCAGCACACAGCTGCTCCTGCAGGTACCCGAACCCGAACACAGGCCAGGAGCCCCGGTTCCCCAAAGTGTGCCCGAGGATGGAAGAGAAGCAAAGGCAGATGGGACTACGCCCGGGAGTGCGAGGCGTGTGCCTGCTGCCCTTCGAAGTCCCCATTGCAGTGCATCCGGCAGCCACAGTCCGACCCCGCTCCGCCGCGGAGCCGGGCAGTGGGTGCGGCTCTCTCTCCGGCCCCACAGCACCTGCTCCAAATCCTCCGCTGCATGTGGCTGCCTCCCAGCCAGATCTCGACCGGCCCGGGACTCCTCAGGACCGGGAGCCGGCCTCACAGGTTCAGGCGAACCTGGATACCCGAGCACATTCCATGCGGCCCCCGCAACCGACTCCACGTCCGTGCCCACAAGTCCGGTGCCACGGCGAAACCAGGGGGGGCTGCCTCTGCCTCCACCGGGCAGCCTCACCAACCCCTTCCTTTCACGCGCATCAACGGTTTCCTGGGTTCTGCTCGGGGCCAGCGGCCTCTGCCCTCGCAAGGCACACACGCCAGACGGCGTGCCGGCTCCCAGCACGTGGGCCACATGAGCCACGGGCCCCGTCTCGCTGCCACAGGGTCTCGGCGGCTCAGACACAGGCGTGGGGCGGCGGATCGGGCTCCCCTCCGCTGGCACCGACTAGGGGACAAGTGGCGTGGCCTCTGTGCAGCCCCTCATCTGTGCTTACAGGTGCGCGGGGGTCATCAGAGGAGGGTAGCGGCTGTCCCTACCAGCTGCTGGCTGGACACGGCCACCTGCCCGTCGGGGGAGCTGCTGGGACACAACCCAGCGCCCGGCGGACATGTTTACAAGCTCGTCCCCTTCAGTAGGGAGGGTGCCTTCTGTTCGGGGTGTTGGCATAAACACAGTGGGCAGGCCTGGGGCCTCTGCAAACCCCTGCATGTTGCGTTCTAGGAAGTGCCCAGCTCCCAGGGGAGCTGCATCCCCACGGCCGGGCGCACCGGCCATGTGGGGGGAAGGCCGCGGGCCGCTCTCTTCCTCCCCGAACCTGCCGCCTGCAGCCACGTACCTCTTCCCCGTGTGGTGGTGATGGATTTGGAGTCGCTCCAGTTTCCTATTCCCCGGCTCGTCACCGCAGCCACCTGTTCAAACAGAGTGAACCGGCATGAAATCAGGCCGTAAGCACAGCCAGACTCCCAGGGGCCAGAGAGAGACCTGGGCGGCGGGGGGCACTGAGGCCCGCACCTGGAAGAGGGAAGGAGGCAGGGGCGGGAGGTGGGGGCGAGAGACACAGCACGGAGGCCGGGACGTGGCCATGACGACGGAGCCAGGTTTTCCTGAGGAGCAAGGGAGTGAGTGTGTGCACATACGTGAAAACGGGCGCTGAGCCTGTGTGAGGGAGTCTGTGTGTGCACTTCCCGGTCTCAAACGTGTTTGCCCCAAATCTCTTTTCTGCTGGGGACGCCGACAGCGTGTTTGATGAGAACTCCCCAGCCTCCAGCGGCAGAGGCTCGCCCAGCTCTGCCGGCCCCGAGGCTGCAGCGGGAGAGGTCGTGCGGAAGTGTGCGGGCCGGAGCTGGCAGAGAGCCGGGCAGGGCGGCGCCACCGGGCCCTGGGCCCTGGGGGGACCCGGCTTGGAGTTCTCGGGGCAGGGTGCCCGGTGGGACAGAAAGAAGCAGGGCCGGCCGGAACGACGGTCTCAGCAGGGCAGGCGGCGCCCCCAGCCCCAGCCCCCCCAGGCGGGAGGCGCCGCTCACCCTGACGGTGTACTGAGCGCCGACCAGCACGTTGCGGATCTCCGTGGCGTTGCCGGCGGCCCGCTGGGAGGCCCAGGTCCTGGAGCCGCTCCTGCTGTACTCCACCTGCCGCACGGAGAGAGGTGCCGGCAAAGTCACCACAGGGGGGCACCCGGACCCTGACCCTGACCGGGACCGGGGAGCAGGCGGGGAGGTGGGGCTGTCCTACGGGACGACCATCTTCCCGAGGTCACATCACCCCGATCCTCACCGCGCCAGGAGGCACTCACAATGTACTCCCGCACGAGGCCCTGGCTGTGGGCGGGAGGGGCCCAGCAGCCAACAATCGCTCCCTCCTCGTCCGGGGGCAGGGACAGCTGGAGGTGCCGAGGGGCGTCGGGCACTAGGAGAGAGGTGGGGGGTAAACATGTCTGCACACCAGTCCCTGAGGGAGTCCCTGAGCTTCAACAGGATGAGGACGGTCTGGCCCGGCCTGCGATCTCTCCACCGGCCCCCACATGACAGGAAGCCTTCCCCTCAGCATGCACAGCCGCAGGCAGGTCTGGGCTGGGTTCACTAGGCTTGTGCCCATGAGGGCGGAGCCTCGCCCCTTGGGTCTCCCCACCTCCCAGGGCCTCCCTGTTATGAACCCCTTGGGAAAGACCCCAGCAAAGCTTGCAGAGCCCCTGCTTTTGGTTTGGATTGAACCAATCGGCCTTAGCTGGGAACCTCGGGGCACTCCACCCGGGAACCCCAATCCAGGCCCGCACGGTCACGGCCTCCCGAGTAACGAGGCACACGGGGACTCCTGAGGACCTGAGCAGCACCTTCTCCACTTGCTTCCCTGTGGACTCGACGCCAGGCCCACCGAACACTGTCAGCGTTAAGTGTTAACACAAGGTCCTCGCGGCAGCGGCGGACACACAGCTCACGAGCTGTGGGAGCGGGAGCCTTGGACACGTGGTGCTGGGCAGTGTCTTTACCACTGAGTCCCACGTCTCTGACCTGCCTCGTATTTTAATGATGGTCAGCTCTTAAGTGCCACGCGCTGGGAAGCGCCTGAGACAAGGCGGGCAGACTCGGTAAGAAACGCACACGAGGCGGCGGGGGGCAGAGTCTGAACGTATCTTCACAAGCTCATTATGTGACAGAATGGGGGTAAGTGCCCACCGTGCCGGTCTGGCTCAGCGGCTAGAACACTGGCCTACGGGTTCAAGGGCCCTGGGTTTGATTCCAGGCAAGGGCACAAGCCCAGGTTTCAGGCTTGGTGCCCAGCAGGGGACATGTCGGAGGCAGCCAATCAATGATTCTCTCTCATCACTGATGTCTCTCTCTTTCCTTCCCTCTGAAATCAGTAAAATACATTTGAAAAGAAGAATAAAAGTCCAGCAATGTAGGCAGGACTGCAGAGCAGCCGCCCTGCATCTACGCCTGAGGATGTGGACCAGCGCCCTCCCCGAGGACCTGCGGGAACCCGAGAAGCCACGCCAGGCCTGTCGGGGCGCAGACACGGCAGCACTTACGCCCCTCGGGGGTCCGCAGCGTCAGGACGTCGTTGGTGCCGTGCACCTTGCTCAGGCACTGCACCTGCACCTTCACCTGGTACGTGGTGTCCGGCTTCAGGACTCTGAGCCTCGTGTTGGTCTTGTTGCTGTGGGTTTCCAGGGTCTTCCACAGGCTCTCCCCCACCTCCCTGGCCAACAGAACAGAGGGAGGTCAACGGAGGCAGGCGGCGAGAGGTCCACGCTGTGCCAGAGCCCGTCCCTGCACAGCGCAGCGCTGCTTCTGCGTGCAGGAGGCAGCCCCGAGGCGGGAGGACCGCTCCCCGCGCGAGCCCCACCTGTAGTAGACATTGTACACACAGGAAGCAGAGGGCATCTTCTTGGGCCGCATCCAGGTCAGAGTTACGTCCCCGGAGAAGTCGGCTGTCCACCGCAGGTTCTGCACCTTGTAGACCGTCAGCTCCCCTAGAGACAGGGGCGGGAAGAGACCCCACACGTCTTGGACACGAGAAGAGCCCAGAGGCTCCCGATGTGGACGGACCTCCATGACCTAGAGCGCCAGGCCCCGGCGACACCCTGAAGATGCCCAGAAAACAGAGGAGCTCTTCCTGTGCAGCCCCCGGGCTTCCTAGCTGTCCCTTCTTGACGGCACTCATTTAAGCCACTTCTCAGCACAGGGGCTGGGGGACAGGCTGGGTCACAGCAGGGCTGCTGCTGCTGCAGACGAATGTGTTCCCCAGAACTCACATGCTGGACACTAACCCCGGGGGCTTCGCTGGGGCGGCCTTGGGAGGAGGTTCGGTCATGAGGCCGGAGCCACATGAATGGCTGAGTCTCGGCAGGAGACCCAGAGAGCTCGCTCGTCACCTCCCTGAGGACACAGTGGGAACCAGGAGATGGAGAGGGACCCACTAGCGACGGGGTCTTGGACTCTCAACCTCCAGTCTGAAAACTAAATGCCTGCTGTATGTAAGCCACCCAGGCTGCCTGCTCTGTGTGGCACCGAAGGGCCAGAGGCACACAGAGCCTCCCCACAGGCACACGGAGCCTCCCCACAGGCACAGGGAGCCTCCCCACAGGCACACGGAGCCTCCCCACAGGCACAGGGAGCCTCCCCACAGGCACACAGAGCCTCCCCACAGGCACACGGAGCCTCCCCACAGGCACACGGAGCCTCCCCACAGGCACACGGAGCCTCCCCACAGGCACACGGAGCCTCCCCACAGGCACGGGGAGCCTCCCCACAGGCACACGGAGCCTCCCCACAGGCACACGGAGCCTCCCCACAGGCACAGGGAGCCTCCCCACAGGCACACAGAGCCTCCCCACAGGCACACGGAGCCTCCCCACAGGCACGGGGAGCCTCCCCACAGGCACACGGAGCCTCCCCACAGGCACGGGGAGCCTCCCCACAGGCACACGGAGCCTCCCCACAGGCACACGGAGCCTCCCCACAGGCACACGGAGCCTCCCCACAGGCACGGGGAGCCTCCCCACAGGCACACGGAGCCTCCCCACAGGCACGGGGAGCTTCCCCACAGGCACACGGAGCCTCCCCACAGGCACGGGGAGCTTCCCCACAGGCACACGGAGCCTCCCCACAGGCACACGGAGCCTCCCCACAGGCACACGGAGCCTCCCCACAGGCACGGGGAGCTTCCCCACAGGCACACGGAGCCTCCCCACAGGCACACGGAGCCTCCCCACAGGCACACGGAGCCTCCCCACAGGCACGGGGAGCTTCCCCACAGGCACACGGAGCCTCCCCACAGGCACACGGAGCCTCCCCACAGGCACACGGAGCCTCCCCACAGGCACACGGAGCCTCCCCACAGGCACACGGAGCCTCCCCACAGGCACACGGAGCCTCCCCACAGGCACACGGAGCCTCCCCACAGGCACACGGAGCCTCCCCACAGGCACACGGAGCCTCCCCACAGGCACACGGAGCCTCCCCACAGGCACACGGAGCCTCCCCACAGGCACACGGAGCCTCCCCACAGGCACAGGGAGCCTCCCCACAGGCACGGGGAGCCTCCCCACAGGCACACGGAGCCTCCCCACAGGCACACGGCGCCTCCCCACAGGCACACGGAGCCTCCCCACAGGCACACGGAGCCTCCCCACAGGCACACGGAGCCTCCCCACAGGCACACGGAGCCTCCCCACAGGCACACGGCGCCTCCCCACAGGCACACGGAGCCTCCCCACAGGCACACGGAGCCTCCCCACAGGCACACGGAGCCTCCCCACAGGCACACGGAGCCTCCCCACAGGCACGGGGAGCCTCCCCACAGGCACGGGGAGCCTCCCCACAGGCACACGGAGCCTCCCCACAGGCACACGGAGCCTCCCCACAGGCACACGGAGCCTCCCCACAGGCACGGGGAGCCTCCCCACAGGCACGGGGAGCCTCCCCACAGGCACACGGAGCCTCCCCACAGGCACAGGGAGCCTCCCCACAGGCACGGGGAGCCTCCCCACAGGCACGGGGAGCCTCCCCACAGGCACACGGAGCCTCCCCACAGGCACACGGAGCCTCCCCACAGGCACACGGAGCCTCCCCACAGGCACACGGAGCCTCCCCACAGGCACCCGGAGCCTCCCCACAGGCACGGGGAGCCTCCCCACAGGCACGGGGAGCCTCCCCACAGGCACACAGAGCCTCCCCACAGGCACACGGAGCCTCCCCACAGGCACACGGAGCCTCCCCACAGGCACACGGAGCCTCCCCACAGGCACACGGAGCCTCCCCACAGGCACACGGAGCCTCCCCACAGGCACACGGAGCCTCCCCACAGGCACACGGAGCCTCCCCACAGGCACACGGAGCCTCCCCACAGGCACACGGAGGCTCCCCACAGGCACACGGAGCCTCCCCACGGGCACGGGGAGCCTCCCCACAGGCACGGGGAGCCTCCCCACAGGCACACGGAGCCTCCCCACAGGCACACGGAGCCTCCCCACAGGCACGGGGAGCCTCCCCACAGGCACACGGAGCCTCCCCACAGGCACACGGAGCCTCCCCACAGGCACGGGGAGCCTCCCCACAGGCACGGGGAGCCTCCCCACAGGCACACGGAGCCTCCCCACAGGCACACGGAGCCTCCCCACAGGCACGGGGAGCCTCCCCACAGGCACGGGGAGCCTCCCCACAGGCACGGGGAGCCTCCCCACAGGCACCCGGAGCCTCCCCACAGGCACTCGGAGCCTCCCCACAGGCACACGGAGCCTCCCCACAGGCACGGGGAGCCTCCCCACAGGCACGGGGAGCCTCCCCACAGGCACGGGGAGCCTCCCCACAGGCACACGGAGCCTCCCCACAGGCACACGGAGCCTCCCCACAGGCACACGGAGCCTCCCCACAGGCACACGGAGCCTCCCCACAGGCACACGGAGCCTCCCCACAGGCACACGGAGCCTCCCCACAGGCACACGGAGCCTCCCCACAGGCACACGGAGCCTCCCCACAGGCACGGGAGCCTCCCCACAGGCACACGGAGCCTCCCCACAGGCACACGGAGCCTCCCCACAGGCACACGGAGCCTCCCCACAGGCACACGGAGCCTCCCCACAGGCACACGGAGCCTCCCCACAGGCACACGGAGCCTCCCCACAGGCACACGGAGCCTCCCCACAGGCACACGGAGCCTCCCCACAGGCACACGGAGCCTCCCCACAGGCACACGGAGCCTCCCCACAGGCACTCGGAGCCTCCCCACAGGCACACGGAGCCTCCCCACAGGCACACGGAGCCTCCCCACAGGCACACGGAGCCTCCCCACAGGCACGGGGCGCCTCCCCACAGGCACACGGAGCCTCCCCACAGGCACACGGAGCCTCCCCACAGGCACGGGGCGCCTCCCCACAGGCACACGGAGCCTCTCCACAGTCACACGGAGCCTCCCCACAGGCACGGGGAGCCTCCCCACAGGCACACGGAGCCTCCCCACAGGCACACGGAGCCTCCCCACAGGCACGGGGAGCCTCCCCACAGGCACACGGAGCCTCCCCACAGGCACACGGAGCCTCCCCACAGGCACGGGGCGCCTCCCCACAGGCACACGGAGCCTCCCCACAGGCACACGGAGCCTCCCCACAGGCACGGGGAGCCTCCCCACAGGCACACGGAGCCTCCCCACAGGCACACGGAGCCTCCCCACAGGCACACGGAGCCTCCCCACAGGCACACGGAGCCTCCCCACAGGCACGGGGAGCCTCCCCACAGGCACGGGGCGCCTCTCCACAGACACACGGAGCCTCCCCACAGGCACACGGAGCCTCCCCACAGGCACACGGAGCCTCCCCACAGGCACGGGGCGCCTCCCCACAGGCACACGGAGCCTCCCCACAGGCACACGGAGCCTCCCCACAGGCACGGGGAGCCTCCCCACAGGCACACGGAGCCTCCCCACAGGCACGGGGCGCCTCCCCACAGGCACACGGAGCCTCCCCACAGGCACACGGAGCCTCCCCACAGGCACGGGGAGCCTCCCCACAGGCACACGGAGCCTCCCCACAGGCACACGGAGCCTCCCCACAGGCACACGGAGCCTCCCCACAGGCACACGGAGCCTCCCCACAGGCACGGGGAGCCTCCCCACAGGCACACGGAGCCTCCCCACAGGCACACGGAGCCTCCCCACAGGCACACAGAGCCTCCCCACAGGCACACGGAGCCTCCCCACAGGCACACGGAGCCTCCCCACAGGCACGGGGAGCCTCCCCACAGGCACACGGAGCCTCCCCACAGGCACACGGAGCCTCCCCACAGGCACGGGGCGCCTCCCCACAGGCACACGGAGCCTCCCCACAGGCACACGGAGCCTCCCCACAGGCACACGGAGCCTCCCCACAGGCACGGGGCGCCTCTCCACAGACACACGGAGCCTCCCCACAGGCACACGGAGCCTCCCCACAGGCACACGGAGCCTCCCCACAGGCACACGGAGCCTCCCCACAGGCACAGGGAGCCTCCCCACAGGCACACGGAGCCTCCCCACAGGCACACGGAGCCTCCCCACAGGCACACGGAGCCTCCCCACAGGCACGGGGAGCCTCCCCACAGGCACACGGAGCCTCCCCACAGGCACACGGAGCCTCCCCACAGGCACACAGAGCCTCCCCACAGGCACACGGAGCCTCCCCACAGGCACACGGAGCCTCCCCACAGGCACACGGAGCCTCCCCACAGGCACACGGAGCCTCCCCACAGGCACACGGAGCCTCCCCACAGGCACACGGAGCCTCCCCACAGGCACGGGGAGCCTCCCCACAGGCACACGGAGCCTCCCCACAGGCACACGGAGCCTCCCCACAGGCACACGGAGCCTCCCCACAGGCACACGGAGCCTCCCCACAGACACACGGAGCCTCCCCTCAGGCACACGGAGCCTCCCCACAGGCACACGGAGCCTCCCCACAGGCACTCGGAGCCTCCCCACAGGCACACGGAGCCTCCCCACAGGCACACGGAGCCTCCCCACAGGCACGGGGAGCCTCCCCACAGGCACACGGAGCCTCCCCACAGGCACGGGGAGCCTCCCCACAGGCACGCGGCGCCTCCCCACAGGCACACGGAGCCTCCCCACAGGCACACGGAGCCTCCCCACAGGCACACGGAGCCTCCCCACAGGCACACGGAGCCTCCCCACAGGCACGGGGAGCCTCCCCACAGGCACGGGGAGCCTCTCCACAGGCACGGGGAGCCTCTCCACAGGCACGGGGAGCCTCCCCACAGGCACGGGGAGCCTCCCCACAGGCACGGGGAGCCTCCCCACAGGCACGGGGAGCCTCCCCACAGGCACGGGGAGCCTCTCCACAGACACACGGAGCCTCCCCACAGGCACGGGGGCGCCTCTCCACAGACACACGGAGCCTCCCCACAGGCACACGGAGCCTCCCCACAGGCACACGGAGCCTCCCCACAGGCACACGGAGCCTCCCCACAGGCACACGGAGCCTCCCCACAGACACACGGAGCCTCCCCACAGGCACACGGAGCCTCCCCACAGGCACACGGAGCCTCCCCACAGGCACGGGGCGCCTCTCCACAGACACACGGAGCCTCCCCACAGGCACACGGAGCCTCCCCACAGGCACACGGAGCCTCCCCACAGGCACACGGAGCCTCCCCACAGACACACGGAGCCTCCCCACAGGCACACGGAGCCTCCCCACAGGCACACGGAGCCTCCCCACAGGCACACGGAGCCTCCCCACAGGCACACGGAGCCTCCCCACAGGCACACGGAGCCTCCCCACAGGCACGGGGAGCCTCCCCACAGGCACACGGAGCCTCCCCACAGGCACGGGGAGCCTCCCCACAGGCACACGGAGCCTCCCCACAGGCACACGGAGCCTCCCCACAGGCACACGGAGCCTCCCCACAGGCACACGGAGCCTCCCCACAGGCACGGGGAGCCTCCCCACAGGCACGGGGAGCCTCTCCACAGGCACGGGGAGCCTCTCCACAGGCACGGGGAGCCTCCCCACAGGCACGGGGAGCCTCCCCACAGGCACGGGGAGCCTCCCCACAGGCACGGGGAGCCTCCCCACAGGCACGGGGAGCCTCTCCACAGGCACGGGGAGCAGGGAGCCATGCCAGGGCCTGGTTCAGACTGAGAACAAACTCAGAAGATTCTCTCTAGCTGCCCTAAGGGACGCGGCTGGGACCTGCGGGGAGGGGCGGAAAAACGGGGGCGAAGGGAGAGGCCAGGCTGGGGAGCCCACCATTGCAGGCCTGCTCGTCGCTCTCATCTGCACAGTCCAGGAAGCCATCACAGCGCTCCAAGGGTTGTAGGCAGGCCTCGCCGTCCGCGCATGGGAACTCGCCGCTCGCACAGGCCAGGGCACCGCGTGTGGCTGCAACACAGAGGCATGCTGCGTGAACGTCTGTCCGGTCAGGAGCAGGGTTTCCCCTCCGAAAGAACCGCCCGAGGATGAGCGGTGACTGAGCAGGCACCATGGGGCCTGCTTCTGACGGGAACTGGCATCTGCTCCATGACACACGGAGCCCTGGGGGCGCACTGGGGCTGGGCCGTCTGCAGCAAACCACCGGACAGCACCGAGCTCAGACCCGTCTATAACACCGGTGACAATTCCGTCAGTCCTGTCTGCCAGGATCCAGGGGCAGCAGGAGGTCAGGATGCTTAACCATCTGTATGCCATAAGCATCTACAGACACAAGCGCAGGACCTTTTTAAATTACACTCACCGTGGCAGTTCACTGGTGAAGGCTCTGTCCCTAGCCTCCCACACCTGCCCTCCGTTAGCCTGTCTGTCCGGTGAGCGGGCCTCCCGCCCCCAGGCCCACGTTGGCCTCTCCCCGTGCGGCCCCGACCAGCATTCCTTCCGGAGCCACCCGTGCCCGGTGCAGGCCTGGCTGGCAGGATGCCGACAGCGCCCGCGATTTCTGTCCCGTCAGCCGTGGGGACGGCACACGGATTTCCGGCGTGAGTCGTGCTGTAGCAACGAAGTGATCACAGCACTGAGAGGCACGCCCTCATTATGTGGTATTTTACCTGCACAGGTTTCAAAGAATTTACCAGAAAAGGAAAGAGCGCTCACAAAGAGCACTGAGCGACACCCCAATCAGGTCGTCTCTCCGGTTCTAAAGGAGGGCGAGCTGCCTCAGGCTCTAAAAGCGCCAGTGACCACGTCAGAGCAGATGATTCTAGAAAGGGAGGAGATGGGGGAGGCCGCGGAGAAGATGTAAACCTCCTGCCCAGGGGAGTCTGGGCTGAGCCAGCTGCAGCGTTTCAGCCTTCATTCTAGATTGGCGGGGGCTGCCCAGCTGGACGGGAGGCGTCAGGACCCAGCCACCAGGAGGAGGCGCTACAGCCCTCCTGCTCCTCCAGCCAGAGCTGTGCACGTTGCTATCTGTGAGGCGTGCTGAAGGCACCCTGCCTGGCAGGTGTGATTGACCATATGGCCCTGATGTGAGAGGCGCATCAGGGATCATGGGGGGAGGGGCAGTCTGACCGTGGGGGCCCTGACAGGCCCTCCAGACTGCGGTCAGAGAGGAGGGTGAGGTCAGAAGCAGCACCTGACGGACCTGCTGGTCAGACACAGAGGAAGGCTCCTCTTGCAGCCAGAACAGCAAGGAACCAATCTCTCCTGCCGCCACATGCCTACGTCTGACTTCTGACCCACAAAACCACAGGAAGTGACGGAGCTTTCTAAGACGTTAGGTTTGAGGTGGCTGTTTCCCACACTCGATCCCCCGCACGTGGCGAGACTGCTGGGTTCCCGCGTTCACCTTTTCATTTCTCTCTTAGGACTTAAGACAACCCCCCCCCCCCAGTCCCCCCCCCACCCCGCCCCTGCGAAATGCACTCAGTATCCCAGGCCATGGCTCTCCTGAGATCACCAGAAAGTACCAGAGATCAGTAAGCATGTAGAATCCGAGAGCAGGAAACTGATTAGACAGATTCTTAACATCTTTTGGGGCTTCTAAAAATCACAAAGTCCTCGGAGCTGCCTACCCTGAGGCAGACACAGGGAGCTGAGCATGTGCAGTGTTCACAAGCTCCACAGCAATTGGTCAGAATTAGCCGGGGGAGGGACTTCAGTTCTAGAACAAGGACAGGTGATGCTGTTTCCCACTGGAGGTGGGACCTGGGGAATGCTCACGTGGGAGTCGGTAGATGAGCACCCAGGGAATGCAAATGGAGAGGAAAGGGTACAGGAGCTGGGGGAGAAGAGGAAATGCGACAGCAATTGTCTTCAGCTGATGAGTGTTCATGTGAAAGAATTAAGACATCTACACATGTCTCTAGGATGGAAGTCCAGACTTCAGTTAAATAGATTTAAATAGACTCTAATTCTCAGTGAGAGAAGGGAAATATCAAAACCACTTGGAAGGTTTATTACAAACTATAGTCCCCATCTCCCGGAAAACCCCCAGACGGGAGTCACATGCTGAGACGGAAATGGTCCTCCTGGGGGAGGTGGGAAGGAAACTGTTTGTTACAGATACAACTGCACTCGAGTATTTAGAAAAGGCTAGAGAACCACTGCTGTAACAGTCTCAGAATCCAGTCAATAGCTAATCTCGCCCAGGAGGACAGGTCCCAGGTTTGATTCTAGATGGAATTCCTTCATCCTTCTATCCATCCAGCCACCCATCCATCTACCCACCACTAACCCATCCACCCACCCATCCATCCACTCAGCCACTCATCATCTACCCACCCACCCACCCATCCATCCACTCACTCATTATCCATCTACCCACCCATAACCCATCTACCCACCCATCCATCCATCCATCCATCCACTCACTCATTATCCATCTACCCACCCATAACCCATCTACCCACCCATCCATCCATCCATCCATCCACTCACTCATTATCCATCTACCCACCCATAACCCATCCACCCACCCACCCACCCATCCATCCACTCACTCATTATCCATCTACCCACCCATAACCCATCTACCCACCCATCCACCCATCCATCCATCCACTCACTCATTATCCATCTACCCACCCATAACCCATCCACCCATCCATCCATCCATTCACTCATTATCCATCTACCCACCCATAACCCATCCACCCATCCATCCATCCACTCACTCATTATCCATCTACTCACCCATAACCCATCCACCCATCCATCCATCCACTCACTCATTATCCATCTACTCACCCATAACCCATCCACCCATCCATCCATCCACTCACTCATTATCCATCTACTCACCCATAACCCATCCACCCATCCATCCATCCACTCACTCATTATCCATCTACCTACCCATAACCCATTCACCCATCCATCCATCCACTCACTCATTATCCATCTACCTACCCATAACCCATTCACCCATCCATCCATCACTCACTCATTATCCATCTACTCACCCATAACCCATCCACCCATCCATCCATCCACTCACTCATTATCCATCTACCCACCCATAACCCATCCACCCATCCATCCACTCACTCATTATTCATCTATACCCACCCTAACCCATCCACCCACCTATCCATCCATCCATCCACTCATTCATTATCCATCTACCCACCCATAACCCATCCACCCACCTATCCATCCACCCATCCATCTATCCATTCACTCATTATCCATCTACTCACCCATAACCCATCCACCCATCCATCCACTCAGCCACTCATCATCTAACCACCCACCCACCCATCCACCCACCCACCCATCCATCCACTCACTCATTATCCATCTACCCACCCATAACCCATCCACCCACCTATCCATCCATCCATCCATCCATCCACTCACTCATTATCCATCTACCCACCCATAACCCATCTACCCACCCATCCACCCATCCATCCATCCACTCACTCATTATCCATCTACTCACCCATAACCCATCCACCCATCCATCCATCCACTCACTCATTATCCATCTACTCACCCATAACCCATCCACCCATCCATCCATCCACTCACTCATTATCCATCTACTCACCCATAACCCATCCACCCATCCATCCATCCACTCACTCATTATCCATCTACCTACCCATAACCCATTCACCCATCCATCCATCCACTCACTCATTATCCATCTACCTACCCATAACCCATTCACCCATCCATCCATCACTCACTCATTATCCATCTACTCACCCATAACCCATCCACCCATCCATCCATCCACTCACTCATTATCCATCTACCCACCCATAACCCATCCACCCATCCATCCACTCACTCATTATTCATCTATACCCACCCTAACCCATCCACCCACCTATCCATCCATCCATCCACTCATTCATTATCCATCTACCCACCCATAACCCATCCACCCACCTATCCATCCACCCATCCATCTATCCATTCACTCATTATCCATCTACTCACCCATAACCCATCCACCCATCCATCCACTCAGCCACTCATCATCTAACCACCCACCCACCCATCCACCCACCCACCCATCCATCCACTCACTCATTATCCATCTACCCACCCATAACCCATCCACCCACCTATCCATCCATCCATCCATCCATCCACTCACTCATTATCCATCTACCCACCCATAACCCATCTACCCACCCATCCACCCATCCATCCATCCACTCACTCATTATCCATCTACCCACCCATAACCCATCCACCTATCCATCCATCCATTCACTCATTATCCATCTACCCACCCATAACCCATCCACCCATCCATCCATCCACTCACTCATTATCCATCTACTCACCCATAACCCATCCACCCATCCATCCATCCACTCACTCATTATCCATCTACTCACCCATAACCCATCCACCCATCCATCCATCCACTCACTCATTATCCATCTACTCACCCATAACCCATCCACCCATCCATCCATCCACTCACTCATTATCCATCTACCTACCCATAACCCATTCACCCATCCATCCATCCACTCACTCATTATCCATCTACCTACCCATAACCCATTCACCCATCCATCCATCACTCACTCATTATCCATCTACTCACCCATAACCCATCCACCCATCCATCCATCCACTCACTCATTATCCATCTACCCACCCATAACCCATCCACCCATCCATCCACTCACTCATTATTCATCTATACCCACCCTAACCCATCCACCCACCTATCCATCCATCCATCCACTCATTCATTATCCATCTACCCACCCATAACCCATCCACCCACCTATCCATCCACCCATCCATCTATCCATTCACTCATTATCCATCTACTCACCCATAACCCATCCACCCATCCATCCACTCAGCCACTCATCATCTAACCACCCACCCACCCATCCACCCACCCACCCATCCATCCACTCACTCATTATCCATCTACCCACCCATAACCCATCCACCCACCTATCCATCCATCCATCCATCCATCCACTCACTCATTATCCATCTACCCACCCATAACCCATCCACCCACCTATCCATCCATCCATCCATCCACTCACTCATTATCCATCTACCTACCCATAACCCATCCACCCATCCATCCACTCACTCATTATTCATCTATACCCACCCTAACCCATCCACCCACCTATCCATCCATCCATCCATCCACTCACTCATTATCCATCTACCCACCCATAGCCCATCCACCCACCTATCCATCCATCCATCCATCCACTCACTCATTATCCATCTACCTACCCATAACCCATCCACCCATCCATCCACTCACTCATTATTCATCTATACCCACCCTAACCCATCCACCCACCTATCCATCCATCCATCCATCCACTCACTCATTATCCATCTACCTACCCATAACCCATCCACCCATCCATCCACTCAGCCACTCATCATCTAACCACCCACCCACCCATCCACCCACCCACCCATCCATCCACTCACTCATTATCCACCCACCCACCCATCCATCCATCCATCCATCCACTCATTCATTATCCATCTACCCACCCATAACCCATCCACCCACCCACCCCATCCATCCACTCACTCATTATCCATCTACCCACCCATAACCCATCCACCCACCCACCCATCCATCTATCCATCCATCCATCCACTCATTCATTATCCATCAACCCACCCATAACCATCCACCCATCTATCCATCCATCCAACGAGCATCCACGGATGTCTCCCGATGAATGAGGGACTGTTTAAGATGAAGAGGTGATGTGTAAAACAGACCAGGACCTACTTTCAGAGAGCTTATCCTTATTGATAGAGACCGCACAGAAGTAAACAAATAACGTTACTCTGGATGCTAGTAGTAATAAGAGCTACAAAGAAACACAAAGAGAGTAACAGTGCGAGCGTGATGGGGGTGGAAAGAGTGTCATTTTTATAGGACAGGCAGGGAGAACTCTGCTCGGAGAAAATTGGCTCGGAAAAGTCCCGGGTCCCATCGCAGAATTATTCCGCCTGGTAAGCATGTCATAACACAGCCCCACAGCTGAGCAGTGACGCTGGAAGATGTCTGAGTTCATGAAGCATGCCTCGATATTTTGAAAGGGGAAAACACAGGTTTTAGGTTGGAAAGGAGGTCGTCCTTATCTCAAAAAGGTCTTGACCTGATGATTGAACATGTAATTGACGGGCACGTAGAACAGAGCGCAGGGGTGCACAGAGGCCGCTCCTCTGAGCTGTCAGGCCACGCTCCTCATTCCTTCTTCTCACAGGCCCTCAGATTAGCCAGCACCACAGACCGGTCTGAGAGCGCATCTGGATTTCAAGATCCTTAACTAAGCAACATCCTTAAGAATAGGCAAACTAAAAACAGGCTAAACTTATTTAAAGAATGAATACCATCAAGAGCTAACCTCACCCAGGAGGAAAGTCCTATTCCAACTCCTTGTGAACTATTTTCCATCTTACTGTGATTCGCTCCTCCGCCAGACATGCCTGCTATTCTGACAAGTCTGACCTGTTACCGTAATGTCCCAATGGCATACACTGTTTCTTCTTCTAATGAACTGTAAAATTTTATCCTAATCCTTGTCTAATTTCTGCCTGTTATTTTGGGGTACTCACCAGATAAGAACTTTCAAGACATGATAAAAAGACAACAACTCTGGCCCTGCTGGTGTGATTCACTAGACCGAGCATCGGCCTGTGCACCGAAAGGCCCCAGGTTTGATTCTGGTCAGGGCACGTGCCAGGGTTTCGGGCTTGATCCCAGTAGGGGGCGTGAAAGAGGCAGCCAAGCCATGATTCTCTCTCATCACTGATGTTCCTGTCTTCCTTTCCCTCTCCCTTCCTCTCTGAAATCGATTAAGATGGTAACAACAAACAGATAATTTTGTACCAAAACTAAACAAATGCTCCGGTCTGTTACTGACGTGTAACCTCTCGGGAGCCTAATTTCCCTATGCTACAGCAGAGATGATCCCCACATGACAAGGTGAGACACGACACGCGGCAATGGGGGATCAGACGTCAGGGACGCCTCCCTGGGCTGAGCCCCCCAAACTCACGGCAGCCGGCCTCGTCCTCGCCTCCTCGACAATCGTGACGGCCATCACAGTGCTTCCAGCTGGGGATGCACGTCCGGGGCTGGGGGCACTCGAACTCCGACCGGCCACACTGCCCAAGCTGGGTGGGCACGGAGGCAGCAGTCACACTGGCTAGAGAAAGAGAGTTCCACAATTTACCTTTTAGAATGGAGGGGGCTGGCCGGCAACGCAACCAATTCCAGGTGTTGGGAGCTCACGGTGTTCTAGCAACTACTACGAGGACCGGAGACTGATGCGAGTTCCGGAAGAGACATCGACTAGACACAGGACCCGAAAAAAGACAAGAGCAACAAGATTTCGAGACTGGGAAGCAGACAGCCAGTGTGGGTGACTAGAGAGACCAAGAAGGATGCAACCTCTCCTGAGCCGCCAGGGAGAAGCTGAGAACCAGCAGACGGACACCACGGGACCCACAAAGTCGGCACCTCTTCCTGGGGGAGAGAAAACTGGACTCCAACTCGAAGGAGGAGGAGTGAGTCCTCAGGGTGACGGAGAAGTGACAGCACCGAGTAGGTGCACTTGTGTCCCGGGCAGAAGGCAACCAGAACGAATTCAAACAAAAACCCAGCAGAGAAAAACACCCAGGCTCTCCTCACTGTGCCTGGCGCCTGTGTCAGCACATTCACCTGACAAACCACTGGAAGGTGCGCTTCAGCAAAACGAGGGAGCCAGAAACAGAGCACCTACACCAGGGGAAAGTCAAAGAGCATTCCCAGGAGGGCAGTGAAGTCCCAGGGCTGGGCACGCTGCCCAAAAGAGAGGCTCTGCTGGGAGATGGGGAGGCCCAAGTGGGGAGGGGGAGGCCAGGTGGGAGGAGACCCAGGTGGGAGGGGGGAGAGGCCCAGGTGGGAGGAGGGACAGGCCCAGCTGAGAGGAGGGAGAGGCCCAGCTGGGGGAGGGAGAGGCCCAGCTGGGGGAGGGAGAGGCCCAGGTGGGAGGAGACCCAGGTGGGAGGGGGGAGAGGCCCAGGTGGGAGGAGGGACAGGCCCAGCTGAGAGGAGGGAGAGGCCCAGCTGGGGGAGGGAGAGGCCCAGGTGGGAGGAGGGAGAAGCCCAGCTGGGGGAGGGACAGGTCCAGCTGGGGGAGGGAGAGGCCCAGCTAGGGGAGGGACAGGCCCAGGTGGGAGGAGGGACAGGCCCAGCTGGGGGGAGAGAGAGGCCCAGGTGGGGGAGGGAGAGGCCCAGGTGGGGGAGGGAGAGGCCCAGGTGGGGGAGGGACAGGCCCAGGTGGGGGAGGGACAGGCCCAGGTGGGGTAGGGAGAGGCCCAGGTGGGGTAGGGACAGGCCCAGCTGGGGTAGGGAGAGGCCCAGCAGGGGGAGGGACAGACCCAGGTGGGGGGAGGGAGAGGCCCAGGTGGGGGAGGGAGAGGCCCAGGTGGGGGAGGGAGAGGCCCAGGTGGGGTAGGGACAGGCCCAGCTGGGGGGAGAGAGAGGCCCAGGTGGGGGAGGGAGAGGCCCAGGTGGGGGAGGGAGAGGCCCAGGTGGGGGAGGGACAGGCCCAGGTGGGGGGAGAGAGAGGCCCAGGTGGGGGAGGGACAGGCCCAGGTGGGGGAGGGAGAGGCCCAGAGGGGCCAGGGGTTGTGTCAAGCCACACTGGGGCTGAGGATCATCTGATGTGTTGACTTGTGGAAAATTATTGAGAGGCTACTGAGGAGTGGTAAGTACTCGCAAATGGTACAAAATAACCCAGCTAACAAATAACAACACAGCAATCGTTAAACTTTCACATATGTGTCTTGTTAGTTTTAACTGGTTTTAAGAAACTCTGCTGAAACCCGTCTGTGGAGAAGAGTGGCACAAATGAGGCTAACAAGCTGGGTCACAGGAAGTCCTGGTCTCTCACTCGGACCACAGGGAGTCTTCAGAAGGTTCTAGTACAGAGAGGCGACAATCGCACATCAGTGTGTGGCCTCGGGGAAATACACTGCAAGGCGAGAGGAACCAGCAGGAGCCTGCCCCACTCAGTGACACCCGACAGCCCGACACCCCGAGGTAACGCGCTGCTACACGTGCATTAACACACGTCTGGACAAAAGCTGAGGGGCACGCCCCGTCATGGGGCTAGCCAGGATTCACTGCAGTTTGTTAGCTTCTTCGTCAGTCTCACCACCCAAATACTCTTCTAAGAGAAGGATAACGCAGTTTGAATAGGGCGGGGACCTCGGGGGGAGCGGAGAGTAAGTGTTTTATTTTGTTTTGGGGTTTTAACCCGTTTTGATCTGAGAAGCGTGTATGGGACACCTGATTATTTGTCTGTTACTGTGATACGCACAGCGGTGGAGTCAGCGTCGCTGTGGGAAGAAGGTGTTCACACACACGAAATGTGTAGGAAGCAATGGTCAGCGGGTCAGTCAAAAAAGGGGTTCTTACAGCCTGGTGAACAAAAAGATGGATGCAGAGGCGCAAAGCACCGAACAGACCGTCAAATTACAGCGGGAAGGCGGGGAGTGCTGGGGAGGGGGGAGCTCAACCAAAGGACCTGTATGCATGCATGTGGGCATGGCCGATGGACACAAGACACTGGGGGGTGGCATGAGGGCATGTGACGGGGGTAGGGGAGGCTGGGGGAAGGTCAATGGGGGAAAAAGAAGATATATGTACTACTTTGTGTAATACTTTAAACAATAAAATAAAAGCTTTTTAAAAAAGGAGTTCTTATCATTTGGAACAACATGGATCGAGATGGAGAGCATTATGCTAAGCGAAATAAGCCAGTCAGAGGAAGATAAATACCACTTGATCTCACTCATGTGTGGAATATAATGAACAACATAAACTGATGAACAAAAGCAGATCCAGAGACAGAGAAGCATTGACCAGACCATCCACCTCAGAGGGAAGGCAGGGGAGGGTGGGAGGAAGGGGAGATCAACCAAAGGACTTGTATGCATGCGTATAAGCCTAACTAATGGGCACAGACACCAGGGATATGAGGGCATGAGGGGGGTGGGGGTCAATGGGGGGTTAGGACACATATCTAATACCTTTCTCAATAAAGAAAATAAAACAAAAGAATCGGAAGGTACTTGGCTGAGGCTGGGAAAGAGATGGACATCATGTAAAGGCTCAGTGAAGGCACCATGAGGAGGGGCTGGCAAGGGAGAGCGCCCCCTGCCTGCTGGGAGGAGGAATCCCTCTCAGTGACCTGAGAGCATACATGAGCTCCCGGCTCCCCTGGGAACCCTGGGCCTGTGCCTTCAGGGCCACCACACGTGACCCGACCCTTCGCGGGGGAGCTGGGGCCGAGCTCGGAGAAACGCTGACCGCGTGTCAGCCTCTCGGTGTGAAACCCTTGGCCTGTCTGTGTCGGACGGTGGGCGTCACCGCAGGAAAGTGGGGACCTCGTCCTCCGAGGTCGAGGAGGACAAGGACTCTGACAAAGCAAACCCAGCTGACTGACTCAGCGAGAGCAGGCGCAGAGCCGCAGCGGGCCCAGCGCGATGGGTGTGAGAAGTGACGTAGCGGCTCAGGCTGCTCTAGCCCAGGACAGAGGACAAAGGAAGCACTGATGTCCTCAGCTAGGGCAGGGCAGGGCAGGGCCGGGCAGGGCAGCGGGTGGAACTCATTTGGGAGGAGGAATGGCAGAGAGCCAGTCTAGGAGTTTGCCAACAAAAGCCTGGCACACAACTCTGAGGATAAAGGAGCCTGAAGAGGTACCCTTGCCTCTGGATGCAGCTAAGGGTGTGCCCCGGATGGGGCCTCCTGCACCCCAGCCTCCAGCAGCAAGGCCACCACACACATCCAGCTGACTCTGGTCCGGCCACTAGATGGCAGTGCTCCCCGCCGTTTAGTAGAAGAGCCGCCCATAAGCAGGGAACCTGGGCCCCTCACACCCACACTGCCCCTGCCTCCCACATCAGTGCCAGAAGAGAGCAAAAGTGCCCCAATGCAGCGGGGGAGACTCAGAGACGTTGCCCCCTCTCGCAGGAAGATGACAGAGCAATGATAGGAGATGCGACACCCCAGTCCCCAGGTCTCTAAAGCAAGGAGCAGTCTCTGAGCTCAAAGTCCCAGAGAACAAGCACCAGCCTGGCCCTGCAGCACCAGGGTGACCCGGGGTCCTCCCCACAGAGCAGGTGCAGGGTGACCCGGAGTCCTCCCCTCAGAGCAGGTGTCAGGTGACCCGGAGTCCTCCCCTCAGAGCAGGTGTCAGGTGACCCGGAGTCCTCCCCTCAGAGCAGGTGTCAGGTGACCCGGAGTCCTCCCCCAAGAGCAGGTGTCAGGTGACCCGGGGTCTTCCACCCAGAGCAGGTGTCAGGTGTCCCCAGTGGTCCTCCCCCCAGAGCAGGTGCAGGGTGACCCGGGGTCCTCCCCCCATAGCAGGTGCAGGGTGACCTGGAGGTCCTCCCCCCAGAGCAGGTGCAGGGTGACCCGGGGTCCTCCCCCCAGAGCAGGTGCAGGGCAGAGGGCACTGCACTCACCAGGCGAAGGGCAGGCTTCCTCGTCGGAGCCATCTGCGCAGTCCCGGTAGCCATCGCACACCCAGATGTCCATCACGCAGGCCCCGCCGCTGCAGCGGAAGTAATTAGGTGGACATGTGGAGGGCCCGGGAGTGGGGGAGGGAAGAATGTGTGAATCTGAGGAAATACCAAGAAAAGTAAAAAAGAGTTGCAGGAGGTTCAGTCCGAGACCAAAATGGGTCCCACACTCATGTGGACGCCGTTTCAGCTGCTCCGCCCAGCCCAGGGTCCAGGGAGCCTGTGAGACGCAGCTCATCTCAAAATCATACCGGTCCGCGCCTTTCCTTTCTGGAGCAGCCCTACTTGCTGTGTTTGATTTGAGCTAATTACACCTGGATGCGTTTGCTTTGAAAGGAAGGTGGCTCAGATGCACAGGTGGGAGTGAACACTGTTCTGGTTAATTCTACCCACCAAGCCACCTAGAGGCCTGGCTTAAGGGCAAGAAAACCAAAAACAAAAGTGACAGCATGCACTCCCCATCAGTGCCTCCCAACTGCGCCGAGGCATGTGGCACGTGGCACCAGGCACATGGCTCCAAAGGCCCTGAGCACCGGGGCACCTGGGTAGAGGTGGGACCGAGGCACCGGGGCACCTGGGTAGAGGTGGGACCGAGGCACCGGGGCACCTGGGTAGAGGTGGGACCGAGGCACCGGGGCACCTGGGTAGAGGTGGGACCGAGGCACCGGGGCACCTGGGTAGAGGTGGGACTGAGGCACCGGGACACGTGGCCCCTGAAGACCTTGCTAAAATGCAGGCTCTGGGTGAGGCTGGGAATTCTGACAGTGCCGAGGAAGAGCAAGCTGCTGGTCCGCAGGCCACACCAGGAGCAGCCAGGCCCGGGTCCTTCCTGCACCTGCGAGCTGTGAGATACGCAGCCCCCAAAGGGAAGCAGCCAGCCACTCCAGCATTCCACATAAGAAGGGACAGAACTCAGTGAGCTACCTGCCGGGTCATTACAGGGTCGGGCCCCTCGGAGGCGGCTGTGGGCAGCGCCGGGACGCCTACCTGCACAGGCCTCCTCGTCGGACCAGTCCCCGCAGTCGTTCTCGCGGTCGCACCTCCACCGGCTGGGGATGCAGCGGCCATTCTCACATCGGAACTGGAAGTGGCGGGAGCAGCTGGGGCCTTCAGTGGGGTTTTCTGGAGAAAAACACAGCAATGGTTGTGGGCCCCACACCAGCACGAATGTGAACCTGTGATGTCTCCTCACACCGCATCCTAGCCAGCTGCCTGCCACCAGCTGCATTAGGCAGCTTCTTGGACCCAGTGGGTGATACACTCGTAAGGGCCTGCCTTCCCGGACTCAGGTGTCTCCGACCCACACGTCTATGCATCCTGCAAATGACACTGGGTGTTTAACTTTAACCGTTTACCAAAGGAATGGCCTTGCTCCCATGATAACACAATTGGTAATGGGTGCTATTCCATGGGTTCGACAACCTGTAGGAGCGGAGGGAAGCCTCCTTCGAAATACTTACCGCTAATGCCTTCCCTACCAGGTTACACTGAGCACCCAGTCCCCGACTCAGAGTGAAGTGGAGTAAGTCACCTCTAACCCTGCGGGGGTCAGGGCCAGTTCACACTCAGTTTCCTACATGGAGATTCAAGAACTGGCAGGAAATACTGCTGAGGGAGGAGGGGTGCAAGGGCACCAGTGAGGGCTCCTCCTCGCCCACAGGAGCCACGGCCCCGAGCAGGTGTGAGAAGACACGGACCTGCGGCCTCCCCACAGCCTGCTTCGTCCGAGTAGTCGCCGCAGTCATCCATGCCATCGCACTTCCAGACCACACTGACGCACACGCCGTTCTGACACTGGAAACTGAACTCGTCACAATCCTTGTGGAACTCGGGGTCTTGGGCTGGATCAGAGACAAACGTCTGTGAGATCACGGCTACCTCATCACCGAGGAGTTCCAGTGAGGCAGCTGTGGCAAGAGGAAGAGGAAAAGTCTCCATCCAGAGACTCGCTGGGCCAGTGGAGAAGGAGTCCCCACATCACAGAATTTGACAGAAGGTCCTTATTTGTTTACTGGAGGCCTGGTGCACGGATTCGTGCACTAGTGGGCTCCCTCAGCCTGGCCTGTGGGGATCAGGCGAAACAGGCTCTCCGACATCCCCTGAAGAGTTCCAGATGGCAAGAGGGTACAGGCCAGGCGGAGGGGTCCCACCGGTGCAAGCTCAGGGCCAGAAGGGACAGTGGGAGGGCTACAGAGCATGTATGGCCTGTCTTACCCAGTCCCCAGCAGCCGGACCCCAGCAGCAAGCTAACCTACCAGTCAGAGCATCTGCCCACTAGTGGTCCTAGCGACTGGTCCAACAGTCGGACACTTAGCATATTAGGCTCTTACTGTATACTAGAGGCCCGTGCACAAACTCCGTGCATGGCTGGGCGGGGGGGGTGTCCCTCAGCTCAGCCTGCACCCTCTCCAATCTGGGACATCCCTCTCAATCCAGGACTGCTGGCTCCCAACTGCTTGCCTGTCTGCCTGCTTGATTGCCTCTAACCTCTTATGCCTGCCAGCCTGATCACCTCCTAACCACTCCTCTGCCAGCCCAATCATCACTGAACTGCTCCCCTGCCAGCCCAATTGCCCTAACTGCCCTCCCCTGCTGGCCTGGTTGCCCCTAACTGCCCCTGCTAGCCTGGTCTCTCCCAACTGTCCTCTCCTGCCGGCCTGGTCACCCCAACTTTCCTTTCCTGCAGGCCTGGTCACCCCTAAGTGCCCTCCCTGATGACCTGGCCCCCCAACCGCCCTCCCTGCAGGCCTGGTCTTCTCCAACTGCCCTCCCCTGCCAGCCCAGTCACCCTTAACTGCCCTCCCTTGCCAGTCCAGTTGCTAATTGCTCTCCCCTGCAGGCCTGGTTCCCCCAACTGCCCTCCTCTGCCAGCCCAGTTACCACTACCTGCCCTCCCCTGCAGGCCTGGGTCTCCCCCAACTATTCTCCCCTGCAGGCCTGATCGTCCCCAATCATCCTCCCCTGCAGGCCACCTTGTGGTGGCCATCTTGTGTCCACACAGGGGCATGTGTTGGAGTGATGGTCAATGTGTATATCACTCTTTTATTAGATAGGGTAGGCTCTTATTATATACTAGAAACCCGGTGCACAAAATTCATGCATGGGAGGCAGGGGGTGTCCCTCAGCCCAGCCTGCACCTTCTCCAATCTGGGACTCCTCGAGGGATGTCTGACCGCCTGTTTAGGCTCAATCCAGTAGGATCAGACCTAAAAGGGCAGTTGAACATCCATCTTACAATCCAGGACTGCTAGCTCCAGACTGTTCGCCTGCCTGCCTCCCTGATTGCCCCAACCACTTCTGCCTGCCAGCCTGATCATCCCCTAACCACTCCCCTGCCAGCCTAATTGATGTCTAACTGCTCCCCTGTCAGCCTGTTTGGCCCCAACTTCCCTCCTCTGCTGGCCTGGTCACCCCTAATTGCTCTCCCCTGCAGGCTTGATCACTCCCAACTGCCCTCCCCTGCTGGCTTGATCACCCACCACTGCCCTCCCCTGCTGGTCATCTTGTGGTGGCCATCTTGTGTCCACATGGAGGCAGCCATCTTTGACCACATGGGGGTAGCCCTCTTGTGTGTTTGAGTGATGGTCAATCTTGTATTGAAGTGATAGGATAGAGGCCTGGTGCATGAGTAGAGACCAGTTGGTTTGCCCTGAAGGGTGTCTTGGATCAGAGTGGGGGTTCCCTTGGGGTGTGGGGCAACCTGGGCAAGGGGCCTATGGTGGTTTGCAGGCTGGCCATGCCCTCCAACGACCCAAGCAGAGGGCCTGGTGTCTGGGATTAATTTATGTTCTACAATTGAAACTTTGTAACCTGGAGTGAAGCCATGCCTCTGCTTGTTCTGTGGTGACAGCCATTTCTGTTTGGGTTTATTTAAATTCTATAATTGAAACTTTGTAGCCTAGGCCTAGCCACCAAGGCTGCAGAAGCTTGGCTTCCTCCATCTCCCGGGTAACTCTAGCCTCTTCTCTCTTCAGCTCCATGGCTGCCACCATTTCTGTTGGGATATATCTTCTATAATTGAAACTGTAGCATTGAGTGGAGGCCTAGGCTAGCAATGGCAGGCGGAACGCTTGGCTTCCTCCATTGCCGGAGAAACCCAAGCCTCCCTCCTGCTCTCAGTGGCCACAGCCATCTTGGTTGAGGCTTATTTGCTCCTGACTGGCTGGTGGGCGTAGCTTGTGGGCTTGGCTTGATCAGAGGTATGGTCAATTTGCACATTACTCTTTTATTAAATAGGACCAGAGGCCTGGTGCATGGAAATTCATGCACTGGAGGAGTCCCTCAGCCTGGCCTGCCCCTCTCATAGTCTGGGAGCCCTCAGGGGTGGGAGGCGACTCGGCAATCAGGGAAAGGTGACATCCCATCACACCTCTGCTGCTGCCACTGCAGCGCAAACCTCAGCCAGCCCTGGTTACCTGAGCCTCACAGCCCTGAGCAGCTGGGCCCAGCTCTCAGTGGCCACAGCCATCTTGGTTGGGACTTCTGAGGCTTCCTGTACCTCGGGCTGGTCTTGAGAAGCTGGGGGAATGAAGGGACTGGGGGACTCCGGAGGTAGGAGCATTGAGCAGCCAGGCCTGCCTTGCCATGCACCTGTCGCCCTGGCAGGGCTGAAGGGACTAGGCATCACCATCTTGTGGGTGTGGGCACTGCCATCTTTGAGGGTATGGCAATCAATTAGCATACTCCCTCCTTATTGGCTGTGAGCACTGCCATCTTTGAGGATATGGCAATCAATTAGCATATTCTCTCCTTATTGGCTGTGAGCACTGCCATCTTTGAGGGTATGGCAATCAATTAGCATATTCCCTCCTTATTGGCTGTGAGCACTGCCATCTTTGAGGGCAGAGCAGTCAATTAGCATATTCCCTCCATATTGGCTATGGGTACTGCCATCTTTGATGGTGGGGCAGTCAATTAGCATATTCCCTCCTTATTGGCTATGGATACTGCCATCTTTGAGGGTATGGCAATCAATTAGCATATTCCCTCCTTATTGGCTCTGAGCACTGCCATCTTTGAGGGCGGAGCAGTCAATTAGCATATTTCCTCCATATTGGCTATGGGTACTGCCATCTTTGATGGTGGGGCAGTCAATTAGCATATTCCCTCCTTATTGGCTGTGGGCATTGCCATCTTTGCAAGGCATGAGGGTCAATTAGCATACTCCCTCTTTATTAGATAGGATTATTATTATTTTTTTGGTTAATCCTCACCCAAGGATATTTTTCCATTGGTTTTTAGGGAGAGTCGAAGAGAGAGGGAAGAAATATTGATGTGAGAGAAACACATCAATTGGATGCCTCCTGTATGCATCCTGACCAGGGCCCAGGCCGGGGAGGAGCCTGCAATCAAGATAGGTGCCTTGATCAGACTCGAACCCATGACCCTTCAGGCCAGGACAACATCCTGTCCACTGACCAAACCAGCCAGGCTGCAGACGGGCCTTAGGGTGAGGTTACAGGGTCAAACTCTGACTCCGTCTGGCTGAAAGGGGAGGAGATGGGGACACAGACAGGCACCGGGAGACCACGGGAGGACCTGGGAGATGATGGGCACTGCCCGTCGAGGAGACGGGCCTCGGAGGAGAGCAGACCTGCCAACACTCTGAGCCGGGAGTCCCAGGCTCCCGAGCCGGACGAAAGGTGTTTCTGATGTTTAAGCCGCAGCCCGTGGTCCTCATGGGGCTGCCCAGGCTGACTCATGCTGCACGCTCTCCCCGTGGGGCCATCCCAGCAGGCGGCCCAGCAGACACCAGACTCTGCCTGCGGGACACCCTGGGTCGGGAGACAGGCAGGAAGGCTGGCACACTGTGCAACATGGGACAAGAGCTGCGAAACCGCGAGCAGGCGAGGCCTCCAGGGATGGGCAGGAGACCCCGTCAGACCCAGTCACGCCCCGTCTCTCCTGTGTGTCCACCAGCAGCTACTAAGCATGACTCCTGAAGCGGGAAACACATGTTTTCCTCAGAAAATGCAAGACCGGCCCTAGCTGGGTTGGCTCAGTGGATAGAGCATCGGCCCGCAGACTGAAGGGTCCTGGGTTCAATTCCAGGAAGGGCACATGCCAGGTTGTGGGCTCAATGCCCAGTAGGGGGCGTGCAGGAGGCAGCTGATCAATGATTCTCTCTCATTATTGATGTTTCCATCTCTCTCTCTCCCTCTCCCTTCCTCTCTGGAATCAATAAAATATATTAAAATGTTGAAAATGTAAAAGGAAATGCAAGACTGGCAATGTGAAATCAGATCTGTAACCAGAAGCAGCACCTCGCCATGGTGACCCTGCCCTCAGGGCCCGCCCACTCACAGCAGCCGGCAAAGGCAGCGTCCTCATCCGAGCCGTCCCGGCACTGCACGACCCCGTCACACACCATGGAGTGGAACAGGCACTGCTGGCGGTTCTTGCACACGAAGTCCATGAAGCGGGTGCAGAGCGGCTCTGAAAGGGGCGGAGGAGGCCCTGAGCACGGGGCGGGGGCCCACGGGCCCTGGGCCAACGCACCCGGCACAAGTGCTCCCCGGGAGCGGCAGGAGAGCCGCCGTGCACTGAGCACGTGGCTTATGGCAGCCCTGACCTGAGCATCTGGTGAAAAGGACATGACCGAGCTCTCAAGACAACATGACGGGGCGTTGCTGCCCTGCTTTCCGACGGGAAAACGGCGGCGGCAGTGCCAGTAAGTGTTCTGCAAGCGGAGGAGGTGGAGCCAAAGCCCAAATCCAAAGCTGTCTGACAACCAAGCCCAGGACCCCAGGCACTGTTAGTGCAGCAGGGCCCCCCCGGGGCTGGCACGCTGCCGGGAGGGCCTGTGGCCTGTGTCGGACTAAGCTGTACCCCCTCCCCCCCACATGCATACGCTGAAGCCCTAATGCCCAGTGGAACTGTATTTGGAGACAGACCTCTCAAGGGGCGATAAGGTAAATCAAGTAAATACCGTTAAAAGGCAGATGGATGCTAAATGGGCCAGGGCAGAGCTTAGATCCAATAGGACTAGTATTATTTTTTTCCTTTTAAAAAATATATTCTTCTCGGTTTCAGAGAGGAAGGGAGAGGAGGAGAGAGAGAGAGAGACATTAATGATGAGAGATAATCATTGACCGGCTGCCTCTTGCACGCCCCACTGGGGATGGAGCCACCACTTGGGCCTGACCCTGACGGGGAACTGAACTGTGACCTCCTGGTCCATAGGTCGAGTCACTGAGCCGCGCTGGCCGGGCAGGAACTGTTCTTACACGGAGAGACTGGAGATGTGAGCCCGGAGCAGAGGCCACAGGAGGACGCAGCCTGGACCGCCCGCCCCGCCAGCCGCCGCAGGCCGACCGCCCCTTCATCACCGCATGAGGCTCCCGTGGCTCTGCCTCTCGGGAGACTGTCTCCCTCACAGTCAGGGCAACGCGGTTAAAGCGCAGGACACGCAGGTACCATGGGGATCGCCCCCGCGGTCCTCTCTGCACACCCAATCGGCTCGCCGGGCGGCAGGCAGACTCACCACAGTGCTGCTCGTCGGCGCCGCTGGCGCAGTCCCGCAGGCCATCGCAGTGCTTGCTGGCGGGGAGGCAGGTGCCGTTCGGGCAGCGGAAGCCGTTGCACCTCTTCTCTGGAACGGACAGAGCGTGGCCATGAGGAAACGCGGGCGCCGGGAGGCCCGGGCTCGGCCTGCCCAAGGGTGTGGGTGCGGTGACCAGCAGAGCTGCCGGGGAAACGTGGCCTGCCCCCACAGGGGAAACGTCAGCCCCCCTCACCGAGACCCTGGCCTGCGTGTGCAGCCCTGCGCGGGCAGCCAGGCGCTGACCGTATGAGGAGAAAGGTCTGCTCTGGGGCCAGCGAGCCATTCTCTCGGGGCCCGCAGCAGAGAAGCCGAGTCCACAGACCTACGTCCACTGCTTCCTGCACAGCTGCACAGAGAGCCGTGCGCCAGGGCCTGCCTGAACACCTGCTGCACCACACACGTGTGTCCTAGGGCACTGCCACCCAGGGCACGGCACACTGCTGCCAGCGAGGGCATCTGGCACACTTAGCTGTCAGGGTGGGCACTCTTAGCTGTCAGGGTGGGCACTCTTAGCTGTCAGGGTGGACACTCTGAGCTATCAGGGTGGGCACTCTGAGCTGTCAGGGTGGGCACTCTGAGCTATCAGGGTGGGCACTCTTAGCTGTCAGGGTGGGCACTCTTAGCTGTCAGGGTGGGCACTCTTAGCTGTCAGGGTGGGCACTCTTAGCTGTCAGGGTGGACACTCTGAGCTGTCAGGGTGGACACTCTGAGCTGTCAGGGTGGGCACTCTGAGCTGTCAGGGTGGACACTCTGAGCTGTCAGGGTGGGCACTCTGAGCTGTCAGGGTGGACACTCTTAGCTGTCAGGGTGGACACTCTTAGCTGTCAGGGTGGGCACTCTTAGCTGTCAGGGTGGGCACACTTAGCTGTCAGGGTGGGCACACTTAGCTGTCAGGGTGGACACTCTGAGCTGTCAGGGTGGGCACTCTTAGCTGTCAGGGTGGGCACTCTTAGCTGTCAGGGTGGGCACTCTTAGCTGTCAGGGTGGACACTCTTAGCTGTCAGGGTGGGCACTCTTAGCTGTCAGGGTGGGCACTCTTAGCTGTCAGGGTGGACACTCTGAGCTGTCAGGGTGGGCACTCTTAGCTATCAGGGTGGACACACTTAGCTGTCAGGGTGGACACACTTAGCTGTCAGGGTGGGCACTCTTAGCTGTCAGGGTGGGCACTCATAGCTGTCAGGGTGGGCACTCTTAGCTATCAGGGTGGGCACACTTAGCTGTCAGGGTGGGCACTCTTAGCTGTCAGGGTGGACACTCAGCTGTCAGGGTGGACACTCTGAGCTGTCAGGGTGGGCACTCTGAGCTATCAGGGTGGACACTCTGAGCTGTCAGGGTGGACACTCAGCTGTCAGGGTGGGCACTCTTAGCTGTCAGGGTGGGCACTCTTAGCTGTCAGGGTGGGCACTCTTAGCTGTCAGGGTGGGCACTCTTAGCTGTCAGGGTGGGCACACTTAGCTGTCAGGGTGGGCACTCTTAGCTGTCAGGGTGGACACTCAGCTGTCAGGGTGGACACTCTGAGCTATCAGGGTGGGCACTCTGAGCTGTCAGGGTGGGCACACTTAGCTGTCAGGGTGGGCACTCTTAGCTATCAGGGTGGGCACTCTTAGCTATCAGGGTGGGCACACTTAGCTGTCAGGGTGGGCACTCTTAGCTGTCAGGGTGGACACTCTGAGCTGTCAGGGTGGACACTCTGAGCTGTCAGGGTGGGCACACTTAGCTGTCAGGGTGGGCACTCTTAGCTGTCAGGGTGGGCACACTCAGCTGTCAGGGTGGGCACTCAGCTATCAGGGTGGACACACTTAGCTGTCAGGGTGGGCACTCTTAGCTGTCAGGGTGGACACTCAGCTGTCAGGGTGGGCACTCTTAGCTATCAGGGTGGGCACTCTTAGCTGTCAGGGTGGGCACTCTTAGCTGTCAGGGTGGGCACTCTTAGCTGTCAGGGTGGGCACACTTAGCTGTCAGGGTGGACACTCTGAGCTGTCAGGGTGGGCACTCTTAGCTGTCAGGGTGGACACTCTTAGCTGTCAGGGTGGACACACTTAGCTGTCAGGGTGGGCACTCTGAGCTGTCAGGGTGGGCACTCTTAGCTATCAGGGTGGGCACTCTTAGCTGTCAGGGTGGGCACTCTTAGCTGTCAGGGTGGACACTCTGAGCTGTCAGGGTGGACACTCTGAGCTGTCAGGGTGGGCACACTTAGCTGTCAGGGTGGACACTCTTAGCTGTCAGGGTGGACACTCAGCTGTCAGGGTGGGCACTCTTAGCTGTCAGGGTGGGCACTCTTAGCTGTCAGGGTGGGCACTCTTAGCTATCAGGGTGGGCACTCTTAGCTGTCAGGGTGGGCACTCTTAGCTGTCTGGGTGGACACTCAGCTGTCAGGGTGGACACTCTGAGCTGTCAGGGTGGGCACTCTTAGCTATCAGGGTGGACACTCTTAGCTGTCAGGGTGGACACTCAGCTGTCAGGGTGGGCACTCTTAGCTGTCAGGGTGGGCACTCTTAGCTGTCAGGGTGGGCACTCTTAGCTATCAGGGTGGGCACACTTAGCTGTCAGGGTGGGCACTCTTAGCTGTCAGGGTGGACACTCAGCTGTCAGGGTGGACACTCTGAGCTATCAGGGTGGGCACTCTGAGCTGTCAGGGTGGGCACACTTAGCTGTCAGGGTGGACACTCTTAGCTGTCAGGGTGGGCACTCTTAGCTGTCAGGGTGGGCACACTTAGCTGTCAGGGTGGGCACTCTTAGCTATCAGGGTGGGCACTCTTAGCTATCAGGGTGGGCACACTTAGCTGTCAGGGTGGGCACTCTTAGCTGTCAGGGTGGACACTCAGCTGTCAGGGTGGACACTCTTAGCTGTCAGGGTGGGCACTCTTAGCTGTCAGGGTGGGCACTCTTAGCTGTCAGGGTGGGCACTCTTAGCTGTCAGGGTGGGCACTCTTAGCTGTCAGGGTGGGCACTCTTAGCTGTCAGGGTGGACACTCAGCTGTCAGGGTGGGCACTCTTAGCTATCAGGGTGGGCACTCTTAGCTGTCAGGGTGGGCACTCTTAGCTGTCAGGGTGGGCACTCTTAGCTGTCAGGGTGGACACTCAGCTGTCAGGGTGGGCACTCTTAGCTATCAGGGTGGGCACTCTTAGCTGTCAGGGTGGGCACTCTTAGCTGTCAGGGTGGGCACACTTAGCTGTCAGGGTGGACACTCTGAGCTGTCAGGGTGGGCACTCTTAGCTGTCAGGGTGGGCACTCTTAGCTGTCAGGGTGGACACACTTAGCTGTCAGGGTGGGCACTCTGAGCTGTCAGGGTGGGCACTCTTAGCTATCAGGGTGGGCACTCTTAGCTGTCAGGGTGGGCACTCTTAGCTGTCAGGGTGGACACTCAGCTGTCAGGGTGGGCACTCTTAGCTATCAGGGTGGGCACTCTTAGCTGTCAGGGTGGGCACTCTTAGCTGTCAGGGTGGGCACTCTTAGCTGTCAGGGTGGGCACACTTAGCTGTCAGGGTGGACACTCTGAGCTGTCAGGGTGGGCACTCTTAGCTGTCAGGGTGGGCACTCTTAGCTGTCAGGGTGGACACACTTAGCTGTCAGGGTGGGCACTCTTAGCTGTCAGGGTGGGCACTCTTAGCTGTCAGGGTGGACACACTTAGCTGTCAGGGTGGACACACTTAGCTGTCAGGGTGGGCACTCTTAGCTGTCAGGGTGGGCACTCTTAGCTGTCAGGGTGGGCACTCTTAGCTATCAGGGTGGACACTCTTAGCTGTCAGGGTGGGCACTCTGAGCTGTCAGGGTGGGCACTCTTAGCTGTCAGGGTGGGCACTCTTAGCTGTCAGGGTGGGCACTCTGAGCTGTCAGGGTGGGCACTCTTAGCTGTCAGGGTGGACACTCTGAGCTGTCAGGGTGGGCACTCTTAGCTGTCAGGGTGGACACTCTTAGCTGTCAGGGTGGGCACTCTGAGCTGTCAGGGTGGACACTCTGAGCTGTCAGGGTGGACACTCAGCTGTCAGGGTGGGCACTCTTAGCTGTCAGGGTGGGCACTCTTAGCTGTCAGGGTGGGCACTCTTAGCTATCAGGGTGGGCACACTTAGCTGTCAGGGTGGGCACTCTTAGCTGTCTGGGTGGACACTCAGCTGTCAGGGTGGACACTCTGAGCTGTCAGGGTGGGCACTCTTAGCTATCAGGGTGGACACTCTTAGCTGTCAGGGTGGACACTCAGCTGTCAGGGTGGGCACTCTTAGCTGTCAGGGTGGGCACTCTTAGCTGTCAGGGTGGGCACTCTTAGCTATCAGGGTGGGCACACTTAGCTGTCAGGGTGGGCACTCTTAGCTGTCAGGGTGGACACTCAGCTGTCAGGGTGGACACTCTGAGCTATCAGGGTGGGCACTCTGAGCTGTCAGGGTGGGCACACTTAGCTGTCAGGGTGGACACTCTTAGCTATCAGGGTGGGCACTCTTAGCTGTCAGGGTGGGCACTCTTAGCTGTCAGGGTGGACACTCAGCTGTCAGGGTGGACACTCTGAGCTGTCAGGGTGGGCACACTTAGCTGTCAGGGTGGGCACTCTTAGCTATCAGGGTGGGCACTCTTAGCTATCAGGGTGGGCACACTTAGCTGTCAGGGTGGGCACTCTTAGCTGTCAGGGTGGACACTCAGCTGTCAGGGTGGACACTCTGAGCTGTCAGGGTGGGCACTCTTAGCTATCAGGGTGGGCACTCTTAGCTGTCAGGGTGGGCACTCTTAGCTGTCAGGGTGGGCACTCTTAGCTGTCAGGGTGGGCACTCTTAGCTGTCAGGGTGGGCACTCTTAGCTGTCAGGGTGGGCACTCTTAGCTGTCAGGGTGGGCACTCTTAGCTGTCAGGGTGGACACTCAGCTGTCAGGGTGGGCACTCTTAGCTATCAGGGTGGGCACTCTTAGCTGTCAGGGTGGGCACTCTTAGCTGTCAGGGTGGGCACTCTTAGCTGTCAGGGTGGGCACACTTAGCTGTCAGGGTGGGCACTCTGAGCTGTCAGGGTGGGCACTCTGAGCTGTCAGGGTGGGCACTCTTAGCTGTCAGGGTGGGCACTCTGAGCTGTCAGGGTGGGCACTCTTAGCTGTCAGGGTGGACACTCTGAGCTGTCAGGGTGGGCACTCTTAGCTGTCAGGGTGGACACTCTTAGCTGTCAGGGTGGGCACTCTGAGCTGTCAGGGTGGACACTCTGAGCTGTCAGGGTGGACACTCAGCTGTCAGGGTGGGCACTCTTAGCTGTCAGGGTGGGCACTCTTAGCTATCAGGGTGGGCACACTTAGCTGTCAGGGTGGGCACTCTTAGCTGTCAGGGTGGACACTCAGCTGTCAGGGTGGACACTCTGAGCTGTCAGGGTGGGCACTCTTAGCTGTCAGGGTGGACACTCTTAGCTGTCAGGGTGGACACTCAGCTGTCAGGGTGGGCACTCTTAGCTGTCAGGGTGGGCACTCTTAGCTGTCAGGGTGGGCACTCTTAGCTATCAGGGTGGGCACTCTTAGCTGTCAGGGTGGGCACTCTTAGCTGTCAGGGTGGACACTCAGCTGTCAGGGTGGACACTCTGAGCTATCAGGGTGGGCACTCTGAGCTGTCAGGGTGGGCACACTTAGCTGTCAGGGTGGACACTCTTAGCTATCAGGGTGGGCACTCTTAGCTGTCAGGGTGGGCACTCTTAGCTGTCAGGGTGGACACTCAGCTGTCAGGGTGGACACTCTGAGCTGTCAGGGTGGGCACACTTAGCTGTCAGGGTGGGCACTCTTAGCTGTCAGGGTGGGCACTCTTAGCTATCAGGGTGGGCACACTTAGCTGTCAGGGTGGGCACACTTAGCTGTCAGGGTGGACACTCAGCTGTCAGGGTGGACACTCTGAGCTGTCAGGGTGGGCACTCTTAGCTATCAGGGTGGGCACTCTTAGCTGTCAGGGTGGGCACTCTTAGCTGTCAGGGTGGGCACTCTTAGCTGTCAGGGTGGGCACTCTTAGCTGTCAGGGTGGGCACTCTTAGCTGTCAGGGTGGGCACTCTTAGCTGTCAGGGTGGGCACTCTTAGCTGTCAGGGTGGACACTCAGCTGTCAGGGTGGACACTCAGCTGTCAGGGTGGGCACTCTTAGCTATCAGGGTGGGCACTCTTAGCTGTCAGGGTGGGCACTCTTAGCTGTCAGGGTGGGCACTCTTAGCTGTCAGGGTGGGCACACTTAGCTGTCAGGGTGGACACTCTTAGCTGTCAGGGTGGGCACTCTTAGCTGTCAGGGTGGGCACTCTTAGCTGTCAGGGTGGACACACTTAGCTGTCAGGGTGGGCACTCTGAGCTGTCAGGGTGGGCACACTTAGCTGTCAGGGTGGGCACTCTTAGCTATCAGGGTGGGCACTCTTAGCTATCAGGGTGGGCACACTTAGCTGTCAGGGTGGCCACTCTTAGCTGTCAGGGTGGACACTCAGCTGTCAGGGTGGACACTCAGCTGTCAGGGTGGGCACTCTTAGCTATCAGGGTGGGCACTCTTAGCTGTCAGGGTGGGCACTCTTAGCTGTCAGGGTGGGCACTCTTAGCTGTCAGGGTGGGCACACTTAGCTGTCAGGGTGGACACTCTGAGCTGTCAGGGTGGGCACTCTTAGCTGTCAGGGTGGGCACTCTTAGCTGTCAGGGTGGACACACTTAGCGGTCTGGGGGGGCACTCTGAGCTGTCAGGGTGGGCACTCTTAGCTATCAGGGTGGGCACTCTTAGCTGTCAGGGTGGGCACTCTTAGCTGTCAGGGTGGACACTCAGCTGTCAGGGTGGGCACTCTTAGCTATCAGGGTGGGCACTCTTAGCTGTCAGGGTGGGCACTCTTAGCTGTCAGGGTGGGCACTCTTAGCTGTCAGGGTGGGCACTCTTAGCTGTCAGGGTGGGCACTCTTAGCTGTCAGGGTGGGCACACTTAGCTGTCAGGGTGGACACTCTGAGCTGTCAGGGTGGGCACTCTTAGCTGTCAGGGTGGGCACTCTTAGCTGTCAGGGTGGACACACTTAGCTGTCAGGGTGGGCACTCTTAGCTGTCAGGGTGGGCACTCTTAGCTGTCAGGGTGGACACACTTAGCTGTCAGGGTGGGCACTCTTAGCTGTCAGGGTGGGCACTCTTAGCTGTCAGGGTGGGCACTCTTAGCTGTCAGGGTGGGCACTCTGAGCTGTCAGGGTGGGCACTCTTAGCTGTCGGGGTGGACACTCTGAGCTGTCAGGGTGGGCACTCTTAGCTGTCAGGGTGGACACTCTTAGCTGTCAGGGTGGGCACTCTGAGCTGTCAGGGTGGGCACTCTGAGCTGTCAGGGTGGGCACTCTTAGCTGTCAGGGTGGACACACTTAGCTCTCAGGGTGGGCACTCTTAGCTATCAGGGTGGACACTCTTAGCTGTCAGGGTGGGCACTCTGAGCTGTCAGGGTGGGCACTCTTAGCTGTCAGGGTGGGCACTCTTAGCTGTCAGGGTGGGCACTCTGAGCTGTCAGGGTGGGCACTCTTAGCTATCAGGGTGGACACTCTGAGCTGTCAGGGTGGGCACTCTTAGCTGTCAGGGTGGACACTCTGAGCTGTCAGGGTGGGCACTCTGAGCTGTCAGGGTGGGCACTCTTAGCTGTCAGGGTGGGCACTCTTAGCTGTCAGTGTGGGCACTCTGAGCTGTCAGGGTGGGCACTCTTAGCTGTCAGGGTGGACACTCTGAGCTGTCAGGGTGGGCACTCTTAGCTGTCAGGGTGGGCACTCTTAGCTGTCAGGGTGGACACACTTAGCTGTCAGGGTGGGCACTCTTAGCTGTCAGGGTGGGCACTCTTAGCTATCAGGGTGGGCACTCTTAGCTGTCAGGGTGGGCACTCTTAGCTGTCAGGGTGGGCACTCTTAGCTATCATGGTGGGCACTCTTAGCTGTCAGGGTGGGCACTCTGAGCTGTCAGGGTGGACACTCTGAGCTATCAGGGTGGGCACTCTTAGCTGTCAGGGTGGGCACTCTTAGCTGTCAGGGTGGGCACTCTTAGCTGTCAGGGTGGGCACTCTGAGCTGTCAGGGTGGGCACTCTTAGCTGTCAGGGTGGGCACTCTTAGCTGTAAGGGTGGACACTCAGCTGTCAGGGTGGGCACTCTTAGCTGTCAGGGTGGGCACTCTTAGCTGTCAGGGTGGGCACTCTTAGCTGTCAGGGTGGGCACTCTTAGCTGTCAGGGTGGGCACACTTAGCTGTCAGGGTGGGCACTCTGAGCTGTCAGGGTGGGCACTCTGAGCTGTCAGGGTGGACACACTTAGCTGTCAGGGTGGGCACTCTTAGCTATCAGGGTGGGCACTCTTAGCTGTCAGGGTGGGCACTCTTAGCTGTCAGGGTGGACACTCTGAGCTATCAGGGTGGGCACTCTTAGCTATCAGGGTGGACACTCTTAGCTGTCAGGGTGGGCACTCTTAGCTGTCAGGGTGGGCACTCTTAGCTGTCAGGGTGGGCACTCTTAGCTGTCAGGGTGGGCACTCTTAGCTATCAGGGTGGACACTCTTAGCTGTCAGGGTGGGCACTCTTAGCTGTCAGGGTGGACACACTTAGCTGTCAGGGTGGGCACTCTTAGCTGTCAGGGTGGGCACTCTTAGCTGTCAGGGTGGGCACTCTTAGCTGTCAGGGTGGGCACTCTTAGCTGTCAGGGTGGACACTCTGAGCTATCAGGGTGGGCACTCTTAGCTATCAGGGTGGACACTCTTAGCTGTCAGGGTGGGCACTCTGAGCTATCAGGGTGGGCACTCTTAGCTGTCAGGGTGGACACACTTAGCTGTCAGGGTGGGCACTCTTAGCTATCAGGGTGGGCACTCTTAGCTGTCAGGGTGGGCACTCTTAGCTGTCAGGGTGGACACTCTGAGCTATCAGGGTGGGCACTCTTAGCTATCAGGGTGGACACTCTTAGCTGTCAGGGTGGGCACTCTTAGCTGTCAGGGTGGACACACTTAGCTGTCAGGGTGGGCACTCTTAGCTGTCAGGGTGGGCACTCTTAGCTGTCAGGGTGGGCACTCTTAGCTGTCAGGGTGGACACTCTTAGCTGTCAGGGTGGACACTCAGCTGTCAGGGTGGGCACACTTAGCTGTCAGGGTGGGCACTCTTAGCTGTCAGGGTGGACACTCAGCTGTCAGGGTGGGCACACTTAGCTGTCAGGGTGGGCACTCTTAGCTGTCAGGGTGGACACTCTTAGCTGTCAGGGTGGGCACTCTTAGCTGTCAGGGTGGACACACTTAGCTGTCAGGGTGGGCACTCTTAGCTGTCAGGGTGGGCACTCTTAGCTGTCAGGGTGGGCACTCTTAGCTTTCAGGGTGGACACTCAGCTGTCAGGGTGGGCACACTTAGCTGTCAGGGTGGGCACTCTTAGCTGTCAGGGTGGACAGTCAGCTGTCAGGGTGGGCACTCTTAGCTGTCAGCGTGGGCACAGGGGAACGGCTGGCCGTCAGCGTGGGCACAGGGGAACGGCTGGCCGTCAGCGTGGGCACAGGGGAACGGCTGGCCATCAGCATGGGCACAGGGGAACGGCTGGCCGTCAGCGTGGGCACAGGGGAACGGCTGGCCGTCCGCATGGGCACAGGGGAACGGCTGGCCGTCAGCGTGGGCACAGGGGAACGGCTGGCCGTCAGCGTGGGCACAGGGGAACGGCTGGCCGTCAGTGTGGGCACAGGGGAACGGCTGGCCGTCAGTGTGGGCACATGGGCATAGCAGGGCAGTGCTCATGTCCTGCTTCTTCCTGGAGGTGGAGGCCAGAGACACTCCGGAGGGCCTGAGCGTGCTCACTTACCGCAGCTGGCGGGGTTCTCGTCGGAGCCGTCCTGGCAGTCCAGGTCCCCATCGCAGGCCCAGCGCCGGGGGATGCAGTGCCCGTTGTGACACTGGAAGTCGGCCGCCTCACAGGTGTGGTAGACGGCTGCGGGGGAGAGAGCAGTCAGCGCCCTCCTTTAGCTCCCTTGGCCTCCAGAAGCTGCCAAGGGGAGGGCTGCCTGCGCCTGAAGTGAGGGGACACAGGGGACACAGTCTCCCGGGGGGCGGGAGTGAGGTGGTGGAACCACAAGGTTACACAAGCAGATGCACCTGCCACAAGCTCGCTTCCACCACCAGGGGGAGCGCCTGCCCCCTTCTGCCACTGGAAACGGGCGTGGAGACTGAGACGCCCACGGCACAGGGGCGCATGGACTGGCACCAGGCTGCCCGAGCCAGAGCCCTTGCTTCCACTCGTCCTCGCTACTTTACTCTTGTAAACCCCTGGCTCCCGCTGGCTCCGCCGACCAGAGACTCCCACGCCAGGTGTCAGGAGCCTGGCCCGCCCCGCCCAGCACCGTCCTGCCATCTAAGGGCCTGTGCACTCGAAAAGGCTGTGTCTTTAGAATTCTCAATAAACTACCCAATTTCAAATGTGGAAACCTCACGTCCAAAAAGCATAAAAGATTTTCTAAAATCGCAAGGCGAATGAGCCTCAGAACCGGGACGCGGCTGGTTTCGGGACCATTGAAAGCAACGTCTGCTCGGCACCCACTGCAGCCATGGGAGCGAAGGCGGGGACAGCAGGCACGTGGTCAGTGGACAGGCTCCTCGGCACGCGTGGGCTGCGCCACAGGAAGTCATTTAGAAACAGCTCAAAGCCTTGGGCCAGGCCTGGATCAGGCCCTAGCTGGTTTGGCGCAATGGAAAGAGCATCGGTCCCGTGTTTGATTCTGGTCCAGGGCACATGCCTGGGTTGCAGATCCCCAATAAGAGGCATGCAGGAGGAAGCTGATCCATGGTTCTCTCTCATCACTGATATTTCTCTCTCTCTCTCTCCCTCGTCCTTCTTGTCTGAAGTCAATAAAAATATACCGATATATATGCTAGAGAACCAGTGCACGAAAATTCATGCACTCAGAGTGTCCCTCAGCCCGGCCTGCACACTCTCACAATCCCTAGGCCTGGCCTGAGATCAGGGCCTATCGGGACTTTTCTTCCCCGGGTTGCAGGCAGCTGGCCCCACCCCCACTGCTTCTACTGCTTGCCATCTGTGCAGCGCTATCCCCTCTCCCCTGCCATCAGGCCTCCCTCTGCAGGCGACAGGCACGGGGTGGGATGGCTTGGCTGGCCTGGGCCTCCCTCTTCGCTGGCCAGCTGCACACCTGCCACAGAGTTGCCCATGGTAGCCTGGACCTCTCTCTTTCTTTGCTGGGAGGCGGTGCCCGCCCTGTGAGGAGCCATCTGCCTACCTGATCGCCCCGAACCACTGGTCTGCCCTCCTGATCACCCCTAACCACTCTGCCTGCCTGATTGCTCCTACTGCTTGCTTGGAGGTGGAGCCAGCCCAGGGAGGGGGCCATCTGCCTACCTGATCACCCCTAACCACTCTGCCTGCCTTTCTGATCACCCCTAACCACTTGCCTGCCTACCTGATCAATCACCCCTAACCACGGGTCTGCCTACCTGATCACCCCTAACTGTTTGCTTGGGGGCGGGGTCAGGGTCAACCTGATGAGGGTCCATGGTGGTTCTGGTCACTGATCCTTCCAGTCGTTACGCTGATGGTGGCTGGCCTTTTATTATATAGAATATTTTCTAAAAGCCTAGGTCAAATGCACACTCTTGGCCTTAAACCCAACCAGCACCCCTACTTGCCCTCTCCACCAGGCTCCTGCCTGCCCGCTACCGAATGGCAGCCAGGCCCGCCCTCTGCGCCGGGCACCAAACAGCCTCACCGAGGCTTAATTACGCGGCCAGGACATCCTCACAACAGGAGAAAGAAGAAAAAACAACCAACCAACAGGCCATGGAACGCAAATGGCGGCGATCTATCCACGCCAAAGGGTGCGCAATACGCTACCCAAGGCTGGGAAGACTAGTTCCCAATGCTCTCGAGAATGTCTCCTAAATCTGGGTTCTGAATCTGGGCTACGGTTTGGAATTGTCTGACATACAAGCCTGACCTTTCCAGCCAGGTGGCCGGTCCCTGCTGCCCTCACCGCTCTCTGAAGGTCACGCTGTGCCTGACAGTATGCACACCACGTCACAACACGCCTCAACATCGGACCCGAAGTCCATTGCAGGTCTTTAAAACAGACCTCCCTCTGATAAGGGGAGTGCGTGTCATGCATGTTACAGGAGCTTTGGCACCAGGAACAGCCGTTGCCTGGAAACATTTTGACTTATTGGCTTTCCAGTCTGACAGCCCTTAAACAAAGCCTGGCTCATTCTCACAAGACACTTGCCAGAACTCATTTCCACGTGGACCTATTTGTTGCATTCGGCCCATGCGCTTCATGTCCAACTGAGACCACATTGGGGGCTCACGGTGTCTCCAAGCAGAAATCCTGAGAGGCGAGTGGCGCCACCAGAGCCCACCGAGGCCGAGCGCAGAGCCCGACGGTCGGTGCGCTCTCCTGTGCGTGCGGGACGCTCCTTCCTGACTGTCTCCGAGGAGCTCCGAGCTCCCCGAGACCGAGGGCCCGGCGCGCAGTGGGTGCTCGGTTCGTAACTTCTTTCGTGATAAGGGTGAGAGGAACGGACTTTGATACAGAGTAAGGAATGTCGGGAAGGTCAAGAACAATCCTTCGCATGGCAAGATGACGGTGACGGTCCACCTGGGAGAGCTGACGGAGTGACAGTCATGAAATCAGAACGCCGGTTCCTCCCAGAGGCCACTGTCCCACACCAGGAGGCCTGCACACACCCGTCAGGAATGGAAGTACAGCAGGCAGGGCGCCGTGACCACAGTGATGAGAGAGCAGTGCCTCATCGCTACAAAACCCTGCACTCCCGGGAAGCGAGCCAGCACAGGCCGATTTCCACACAACCCCAACGGATAAGCAGCACAGAGCCCCGAGGGCGCTGAAAAATAAAGGTCAGGTGCGCAAGAGAATCAGATAAAAATTCTGGAGTCGAAAGACAGGAAACAAAAATAGCTCAGCTGATGCGTGGAAAGCAGATAGATGTGGCTGGAAAGATCTGAACTGGAAGGGAAATCTGAGAAAGGAAATGAAATTCTAGCAGACGGAGGAGACAGCACAGACACAGGAGGCGTGAGCGACAGAACGCGAGTGTGGCTGCGGCCCCGGGGACGAGCCCTGAGCCAGCTGGAGACACAGCCAAGAAGGCCAGGCTGCATGTCCCAGACCCACGGAAAACAGCAGATCCTCGTATTTTAGAAAGAAAACCAGCAGAATGGCAGATTCCACACCTCGGCAGGTGACACTACCTCACAGCAGCCCGCCCACCACCCGCACACAAAATACAACGCTGGGGAGAACTAGGGAAACGGTGCCGATCAGCGCTCAGCAGATATCCACCAGGACAGAACCTGAGCTGAAGGAGGCCAGAAGGAAACAGAATAACACCGTGGAAACGCTTATGAAAAGGGGCTATGCACCCAGGAGTGCGGTGCACCTGCAGTCAGGCTGGTGAGTAAAGGGAAGGCATAGCTACCCCACAAAACCTAAGAAACACTGCAGGCTGGGGAGCACTGTGTACAGAGCAAAGGTAATTAGAGAACAGGGGGGTGTTCTTAGTAAGTTATGACTACAAAACAGTAAGAATCACTAACTTTAGGCTTTTGAATTGTAAAACAAAACACCAAGTATTCAGTGTTTTAAGTGCAAAGTGTTGGCACTGCGTGCGGTTCGGATGAAAGCATTCTGAAGCCCGGGCAGGTCCAGGACAGAGGAAAAGGGTGAAGAACACACGGAGAGGAACAGGTAAAAGCACACAAGTGAAGTGTTTAAGGTCAAACCGGTGCAGGGGGTGGGGGTGGGAAGGGCCTCAATTCCCCAGAAAGCCGGAGGGAGGAGAGGAAGAGCAGGGAGCACGGCGGGAAGCGCAGCCGTGGACGGAGGGCGCGAAGGTGGACTGAAGGACAGCTTGGCGTTGGGGGCGGGGAAAACCCCCACGAGGCAATGAAGTACTTTTTTATTCCTCCAACTTCCCCAACTCTGCTCTCCCGCACTCCACAGTGTTGTACGCGCCTCCATTCACCCCGCCGGCCGCAAGAGCTGTGCAGTCAACAGGAGGAACCATTACTCAGCAGAAGGAGTGCAGCACCTCGACCTCACACCGTAGGACCAGCCCCCCGCTGATGTTCTCGTGTTGTCTCCAAGTTCATGTGTAATGAACTCTCACCCCAAAGAGATGCAAGCACCTTTCAGGTTCTCAATGTCGGGGAACCCCTGAAGCGCCGAGATTCAGAAACATGCGCTACGTCAGTGCCTCCACTCTTGGACCCCAGCCCCTCGAGGGGGCGGGCTGTGAGCTGCCTCCTGCTGTCCTGGAGGAAGCACAGCTTGAGCCAGCACATAACCCAAGGCGTGTCACTCGGGACGCTCAGTTCCCTGAGCGCTATTCTCAGCGAGGCGCCCCCGACGAGGGCCCGGGCGGATGCGCACGGTCCGAGGGGGCCGGCCGCTGTGGAGGAGAGACTGGGTGGTGTCTGGGCCTGCTCCTCAGGCGGAGCCCCCGCGGGCTTCCGGAGAGCGGAGCAGGACCCCGGACCGCGTGCGGACACTGACCCGTGCAGTTGGCTTCGTCGGACCAGTCCCTGCAGTCGTTGTCGCCGTCGCACACCCAGGAGGCGCGGATGCACAGGCCCGAGCCGCAGCTGTGCTCGTCCTCCCGGCACTGGTGCTTTTCTGCGGGGGGAATCAGGTGTGAGGACAGCGCTCGCGTCCGCCCCGCTGCCGAGTCCGGAGTCCGGAGGGTCACAGTGCGCCAAGCCACCGCGGGCCTGGAGGGAGGCACCGAGGAGCCCCTCACCCCTGCCTCTGGGGAAGAGCCGGCCATCAGCTCCCTGCACTCGACAACCCTATCGTTCCGACATCTGTTGGTGGGGAGGGTGGGAAGCACCCCCCGCTGCCCAGAAAGTAGAATCTTAAAGACACAGAAGCTTCCAGAGACAGAGCCTGTGGCGCAGAAAAGGAGCAATGAGCAGCCCTGAGGGAGCTGGGCTGGGGCGGGGGCGGGGCTGCTGAGAGCAGAGCCAGGGCCTGGCGGCCGGCTGTCCGGAGGGAGGGGCCGCAGGCCAGCCAGGACCTGGGGGAGGCTACGCCGCTGGGATGGAGCCCGGAGCACCGCAGGGAGGCAGCGCCTTGAAATGGCATTTCAGCCCGGCCGGCGTAGCTCAGTGGTTGAGCGTCGACCTGTGAACCAGGAGGTCCCGGGTTCGATTCCTGGTCAGGGCACATATCCGGGCTGGGGGCTCAGTCTCCAGTGTGGGGCGTGCAGGAGGCAGCCGATTGATGATTGTCTCTTATGTTCATCTCTCCCTCCCTCTCTGGAACCGATCAGAACACGTTAAAAGAAATGGAATTTTAAAACAGCTTCAACCACAGACGCAGCCAAACCTCTGGCCCAGGGTGGTGGCTCGCTGGCCACACGCACGAGCCGGGCTGCTGTGGAGCTGGACACCGGGCTACTGCAGGGAAAAGGCTGGCGGCACTGAAGAGGCGAGGCCTGCGGGCGGACGGCCCCGGCCCCGGCCCCGGCCCCGGCCCCCCCACCCCGGCCCCGGCAGGCTGCGGACCGGTAACGGGTGGGGACCTGACGGTGCTGTGGCTTTTAATGCTCAAACACGGGCCAGCGAGGGAGGGAGAGGCCGCCAGCAATGCAGCCACAGGCTTCCTTCCCCCAGAGCACACTGCCTGCACGGAACCCCTCGTGCTGAGGAGTCGGCGGGATGAGGGGAGACAGTGTGCGTCCCAAACACTGTTCTGGAACTCCATGTTTCTACAGAGATGAAAAAAGTTATGTAACGCACCTCCAACATGTTCTGAGGGGCAGACAGGCGCCTCAGTCCCCGAGTCCCTGGCTCTCTCCCCCCTCCCTTCCTCTCTGAAATAAAAAGTAAATAAAAAGAAAATAACAGCTCACAAAGGTGCGGGTCTGTGTCCTCAGAAGGCTAACCCCCAGGCGCCCAGAGGCGTGGGCCTGCCGGGCTCTGACAAGCACGGGTTCGCTCAGAACCGCCCGGCACCCCTGCGAGGCGAACAGGCGCGGCGCCAGAGCCAGCCAGGCCCTCTGCACGCGTGGAGGGTCGGGCCGCTGGGCCTCGCAACGGCCACATGGCTGTCAGAGCCCCGCGCGGCCTCCTGGACAGCCCCTGACCGCAGTCCCTTACCACAGTGGCTCTCGTCACTGTTGTCCCCACAGTCGTCCTCCAGGTCACACTTGTAGGAGAGCGGGACGCAGGTCCCCGACTCCTGGCAGCGGAACTGCGTCTCCGGGTCACACACGGTGGTAGCTGAGGGAGAGACACACACCAGAGGCGTTCGCGCCCCAGACGCCAGCGCCCACCGGGAGAGAGCGCAGAGGGAGCGGGTTAGCTGTTGCCGCGGCAACGGAGCAGACACGTGGAGATGGAGCTTCGGGAGAGCCACGCCACCACCATGTCCAGCGCCTCGGCTGGAGAGCCGGTGACAGGCGGGTTAAGTCCGGGATCCCTCGATGGGAGGAGCCCAGGGGAGAGGCCAGAAGCCCTTTACCTAGAACACTGCAGAGCGGCGCAGGGTCCCACCGGGGCTGGCTGCCCCCCCCCGCCCCCCCCCCCCCCCCCCCCCCGCGTGCGCGAACAGGTCGAGGGGAGGTGGGTCTGCAGCAGCAACGGGCTCTGCAGTCAACTCGGGTGTCAACCCTGGCTCCTCCCCCCCAGGGTTCGCTGTGACCCCGAGCCTCTGTCACTCCACAGTGAAGGAGGAAACGGCACCCTGGCCGGTGTGGCTCAGTGGATAGAGTATCGGCCTGCAGACCAAAGGTCCCGGGTTCGATTCCAGCCAAGGGCACGTACTTCGGTTGCAGGCTGGCCGCGCCCTGGCCGGGTGCGTGCAGGAGGCAAACCCATTGATGCGTTTCCCTCACACGGAGGTTCCCTGTCCCCCCTCTCCCCCCTCCCTAAAAGCCAGCGGGAAAGAAAGACCCTCGGTGAGGACTGTCTATGACAAAAGGAGAAAAGACACGTGGCCCGGCCCCCTTCCCTCGCTCGTCAAATGGAGACAACCCCCACTCATGGCGTCACCTCAGTAAGAACACGTGTGGGTGAGAGGCCACCAAATGGGGTGTAAACATAACGTCACTTCTCCCCTCACCCTCCTCGTGCCTCGGCCTCAGAGTGAGAACGAGTTGGCTGCCCCCCTTTAAACAGCAATTGTCTCAGCCCGCAGGAAGGGGGGAGGCGCTCTCGGGGAGGGGCAGCTGTAGAGGGTGTGGCCCAGCCTGGGACACGGGGCAGGGGAGGTGGGATGGGGGAGCGGGGGAGGGGAATGCCATGAGGTGAAAGGCTGTGGCAAGGCCCTGGCAGCTATTACTTGAGGCTCCATGTCTTCTCTGTGGCTGAGCGTGCGGTGGGGGCAGGGGCAAATGCAGCGATGCCAAGGCTGAGGGGATGCATATCTAACGCCTGACTCCTGACAAAGCCCAACATAGGAGCCTGTCTAAGGGAGGGAGGCATGCTGGCAACCCCCTCCCTGGATCCCTCCATCACTCCTGTCCCTCCCCCCCCCCACCCCGCACAGTGGCAGGGGGCCTCCCTAACCTCCTGGTGGCTCCTGCACCTGCCCTGAGCTGCTCCCCCTCCTCAGCGGGAAGCAGAGGCAGAGGCACCGCTCCCTGCTCCCCCAACATGCCAGTCCCAGACGCACCTCCTCACTCGGAACCTCACTAACTGGGCTGAGAAGTCTCAGGCCGGGGAAGGTCACCCAGGCGGACCTTCTCACCAGCCAGGACCCGAGCCCGCTGCACCCTTCACCCAGCGGCGGAGCGCAGGCTGGCGGAGGCCGCGCCCTGAAGACGCCAGGTCTCTCCCAAACCGGAGCCCAGGAGACCTACGCCAGTCCACGCAGCCGGAACGAGAGCCCAGAGACAGGAGGAGTCCCTGCTACTGGACACGGGGCTCCCTCTGCCTCCACGGCGCCTCATCAGGGCAGACAACATGCCTGCAGAATGCAGGTTCTGGGGAGCAGGCCCCCCCACCCCACCCCCCTGCCTGCTCTGTGACAGCTCAGATGCTGCTGTGTTTATCGCTGTTTCTAAGGCGCTCTGGCTCCTCCCCCACAGACATCAGACCTTCCCGAGACTCTGGAGGGAGAGGGGGTTCTCCGTGTCGGTTTGCAGAACAGAAACCACAGGCAGAGCCAGTGCTCCCCGAAGTCGGCCTTCCGGTGCTCTCCTGATAGGTGTGCAAGGTGTGCCCCGAGGGCGGGCTGATCCAGGAGCCTGGTCTGTGCTTGGCAGGTGGGACAGCGGTGCTAGCCTGCCAGGGGAGAAGCGTGGGGTGCTCCCTGCTTCTCGAACTGCGTCCTGGAGCGGCTGGGAACCAGCACAGGCTCTGCAGGTGGGGGCCTGCCATGCGTACCTGCCAGGGGCCAGATGAGCAGAGCCAGAGCCACCAGCACCCTCCTCAGAACCTAGTGACCTCGCACTGCCAGGTCCCACAGACACAGCACGTGGAAGAGAAGCTCCCAGCTCTGGTCCTTCCCCTGGATTCCTCTGCCCACAGCTCACTTCTCCAAAGGGAACGTTCCTCCCGTCATCCCGATGGTCCACCTCCCTCCTGAGAGCTCTCAACGCCTGCTGCTCTGGCCCCACACACGCCCCAGCTCCAGGACTCCAGCCGGGTCTCTGCGACCCCCCGCCAGGCCACGTCCACTCTGCCCTGCAGCTTTCACACCTGCTGCTCCCCCACCTACGCTTGGGTCACCTCTGCTCACGTGCAGGCTCTGTGGGGGGACCGACCCAGGTTTGACCTGTGTGCCCCATGCTCCCCGTCCTCACATTCAGCTCTCCAGGGCAGCTGGCTGCTCACTTTATTTATTTACTTATTTTTAATCCTCATCCGAGGATATTTTCCCATTGCTTTCTTTTTTAGAGAGTGGAAGAGAAAGGGGAAGAGAGAGAGAAACACACGGATTGATTGTGTCCTGCACAAGGCCCAACCAGGGCCGGAGCCAGCAGGCAGCCTACAACCAAGGTATGTGTCCTTGATCAGAATTGAACCCAGGACCCTTCGGTCCCCACCTGCCAGACCGAACTGAACTGGCAAACGGCGCCGGAGCCAGGCACCAGCATCGCGGCCTGTGGCAGCGCCTGGCCCGCCTCCAAAGAGCGAGCATCGAACTTCAGGTCCAGACCGCCACCTGGCCACCGCCCGCCACCAGCGTGCCCGGCTCCCACCTTCAGCCATGCGACGCTTATCTGTGAACCTCTTATAACGATGGAGTCAACTGATGTGCGTGGGTCTGTTTTAAATAATAATACGTATCTAGCCGGGTGTACAAAGGTGTGTTCTCTGTTCTCCAAACATCACCCACCATAACGGGCGAGCCAGGCTCTGGACCAGCGATTCTCAGCCAGTATGCCAAAGGAATTTTTAAAGCACACACTACCTATTAGTCAGGGACACTGGCTTCTTTTCCCTTAGATTGTCCAATAAAAAAATGACAGCAGCCAACACAACAGGATGACAGAGCCACCCTGTACAGTGTGAATGAATCAAAATTATAGCTGTTTTTGTCAGGCCAGCAGAATATACGACTTCTTTTGGTTTAGCTTGTGGGTGCCATGAGCTGAAAAAGACTGACAATCACTGCCCTAGAGTGCCCGCCCACCCCGAGCGGACCGGCCTTCTGAGCAACAGGAAATGCTTAATGTCTCCGCACTCGCAGGCACTCACGGCAGTTCCTCTCGTCGCTCAGGTCTCCACAGTCATCCTCGGAGTCACAGCGCCAGACGCTGCTGACGCAGTGGCCGTTGCTGCAGCGATGCTGGCTGCGGAGGCAGGCGTGCTCTGCGCGGAGGGCGGGGAGAAGGGAGTCAGGGTTACTCACTCAGGGCCCAGCCCTCCTCTCCCGAGTGGCCGTTTCTCTGCCGCAATGGCATGCCGAGAGGGTGAAGCAGAAGAGAGGTGCGTGCAGGGACGGGCCCCGCAGGCCTCTGGGCTCTCCAGCCACACTCCTTTGAGAAGAGGCCGGGAGCCCCGGCCGCCCGCAGCCCCGGGGGGGAGGGAGGGGCATGCAGGTGAGCCCCGTGGGGAGCAAGGACAGGTGATGACGCCTAATGGGCCTCGTGGGTAGAGAACCCATGTACCGATGTCAGAACACTAATTACACCTTCCTACACGGCACGTGCACGGCATTCAAACACACGTACTCAATGTCTCCACAGCCACATATACCCTATGTCAGTGGTCGGCAAACTGCGGCTCACGAGCCACATGCGGCTCTTTGGCCCCTTGAATGTGGCTCTTCCACAAAATACCATCTGCGGTGCACACATACAGCACGATGGTAACTTAGTGACCCATTCGCAGAAGTCAGTTTTCGGCTCTTAAAAGAAATCTCAATCCTTGTACTGTTGATATTTGGCTCTGTTGACTAAGGAGTTTGCCGACCACTGCCCTATGTAGTTACATACATAGTTTACCAACCAAGTGTGTTATGAAGGCTTTCCTTACAAACTGTGGGGTTTTTAAAGCAAGCAGCATGACCCCCACAGAAGGCACGCGTTGTTCAGTGAGGTCCCGACACGTGACCTGCCTCAGTCTGGGGGACCCAGAGCCTGGGCTCCTTCCCCGGGACTTGGTGCCAACTCTTTCTCCAAACGCCCCCCGAGCCTGAAGGAGTGTCCTGTGCCCACCAGGGAGGCGCATCCTCCTCCATTTGTCTTTCTGAAAGGCCAGAGGGACCTAACGCCCTAGACTAGTGCTCGGCAAACTCATTAGTCACCAGAGACAAATATCAACAGCACAACGATTGAAATTTCTTCTGAGAGCCGAAAACCGACTTCTGCGCACGGGCCATGAAGTTTCCATCGCACTGTAAGTGCACGCTCACACACGGTGTTTTGTGGAAGAGCCACACTCAAGGGGCCAAAAGGCCGCATGTGGCTCTCGAGCCACAGTTTGCTAATCACTACCCTAGACTAAGCAGCTGCTGGGGGGCGGGGGGGGGGGGGGAGGACCTCACAAAGCAAAGAGCCTGGAGCCTAAGGAAAAGGAAACAGGCCTTGAACTGGGTGCTTCCCCGCAGGCCCCCCAGGACTCACCTCCAGGGCAGAAACGGAGGCTGAGGACCAGGAAGTGGGGAGGGTAAAATCAGACGGGAAAAGGTCAACAGCTTTTCAGAAGAAAAGTTCAGAATCCATGCACTCAAATTCACGGGCGAGAGGGAGGAGGCTGCTACAGCCACTGGCCACGCTGGGAAACTGGCCGCCGGGCCCTCAGGCACTTAGCCGGAAAGTTCCAGGCCCTTCAGGCGGATGAGGTGGGGTGAGGGAAGGAGAGTCAAGCCAGTTCTTTCTCCAAGTCCAGTCGGTCCCACTTAAGGAAGCTAGAGAGCGCGGGTGAGGGAGGAGCGAGGAGAGCACGTGGCCAGACAAGAGAAAGGCAGCCTAAGGGCCCTGCCACTTGGCATTGTGGGAAGCGGCCTCTGTGGTCCCCTCCAGCAGGGCCAGCTTCAACGGGAGCGGTCACTGAGCTCCCCAGCAAACAGGGTGGGGGGGGGGGGGAGAGGGAAGAGGATGAGAGAAGCAACAACTGTGGGCGTCAGCATCATGGAGGAAACTCCCGAGGTGCCCACCTCAACCAGACGAGGGGGGGGGGGGGGGCGGGCACTGGAAAAGGCCTCAGCCGTTCTTTTAGATGGTCCAATGGGAGAGAGCAGACCCAGGCGCCTATGAGGGAACAGGTGACCCCATGGTGCTCAGCCAATGAGGAGCCGGAGGAGGGACTCCCATCCTCCAGATAAACAGCCTGTGATCACTGCTCTGTGCTCTGACCCCACTCCGCTCTAGCAAGAACGAATTAGTATCAAAGGTCTCGTTTTCCCACACTTCTGTCAGACAGGTAAGCATTTCTCACAGCATTAAACCAAAAGCACAAGCTCTTATCTATAATAATAAAGTGTAATGTGCTAATCAGACTGGTCAGTTAACTCTTATCTATAATAATAAAGTGTAATGTGCTAATCAGACTGGTCAGTTAACTCTTATCTATAATAATAAAGTGTAATGTGCTAATCAGACTGGTCAGTTAACTCTTATCTATAATAATAAAGTGTAATGTGCTAATCAGACTGGTCAGTTAACTCTTATCTACAATAATAAAGTGTAATATGCTAATCAGACTGGTCAGTTAACGACCTTCCAGATGTCCTTCCGGATGACTCTCCGGACCACGCTGGGGCTGCGAGGGCCGAGCCCCTTGCATGGTCTCCTGCGTCAGGCCTCTAGTGTTTAGTCACAGCTCGGGCTGTCCTGAATGAGGACTGAAGCCCCACGTGGACCCTGAGCCGGATGTGTGCGGGCGCCGAGTGGTGCTGTTCCCACTGCGGGCATTTCCGTAACTCAGACAGCAGGGACTAGAGATCACGGGAACAGGGGGAGGAAAGGGGACAGGGAGGGGGAGAGAGGACAAGGCGGGAGGGGACGGGGCAGGGAGGAAGGGAAGGAGCGCACCTTCTTTCACGCAGGAGCTGTTCCTCAGCTGATAGCCCCCGGGGCACCGGCACTGCAGGTCCCCGGCCTGGAGCTCGGTGGCAGGCTCCCCCTCTGGACACCTGCAGGTCCTGCTGCCGTTGGCCCTGGGCAGGCACAGCAGGCTGCAGGGCCGGGGCACACAGGCATTGCTCCCTGGAGGAGGCAGAGTCAGGGAGTCAGGTTCACACGGGCGGCCGCCAGCTCCCCCTCCAGACACCACAGTGCGAGGCTGAGAGGCGAGTGGCCAGAGCGGGGCCTCCGGGGCGGGGGGCGCGCCTCTGCTCAGAGCCCTCAGGGAAGCTGCTGCCACACCAGCCTCCGCCTCGCAGATCGGAGCCCCCAGGGAGCTGGTCTCTCGGGGACTCAGAATGGGAGGCTGACTCGGAGAGGAGCCTCAGGCGGGTGTCCGGGTGGCAGGGCCCGACCTGTGAGGCCAGAGCGGAGCAGAGACAAACGGGGTGCAGAGGAGGGAGTCTGGGCTGCACAGCACCAGGGACCTGGAAGAGGTGGGGGGGTGTCAGGGGAGGGGGAGGTGAGAGATAGCAGGGAGGAGAGAGGCAGGAGAGAGGGGAGAGGGGAGAGGGGAGAGAGAGAAGGGGGAGAGGAGGGGGAGAGGCAGGGGAAAAGGAGGGGAGAGCAGGGGAGAGAGGGAGGAGGGGAGAGGAGGGGAGGTGGAGGGGGGGAGGAACCTGCCACAGGCCTCATCAGGCTCTGCCTGCCACACCACAAGTCCACATGCAGACCAGTTAGCGTGCATCCATCCCACTGTTTCCACACTTCCCTCTGCTGGGCTTTCTGAGGACGGGGTGGAGTCCCTAAACCCTCCCTGGGCTGGAGAGGAAACTGGGTGAACAGGATGCACAGGTGTGTCCCTAGATGCAGCTCTTCCTGGGGGCGGATGCCCGGGAGGCATGAGCCCTGGGGCAGCCACGGCCACGCCGGGCAGGAGCGCTCCCTGCAGGCCAGCCCTCACCAAGGACAGGACTCCGACAGAGCTCAGCGTGGGAGCCCCGCTTCCCCTCACAGGCAGAGACCCGCCAGCCCAGACCTCCTCTGTGCCGGCCTCGCCTGGCCTGCGGCAGGGAGAGGGGGTCACCCAGGGCCCTCAGTGCCAACGCGGGTGATGCGCCCTTCACTGTCTGTGGTTGTGTGGGCACCTTCTCAGTGTGAACCGGCATAACACTCAGAAAAAACTATCGCATCGCCCCAAAGTGAAGGCCCCCGGATTACAAGACACTAAAGAGAGAAAACAGACTGTCCATGCCCGAGCTCCTGCATCCTCCCCAGCCCCCGCATCCTCCCCAGACCCCCCGCATCCACCCCAGTCCCCCCCACATCCTCTCTAGACCCCCCGCATCCTCCCCAGACCCCCCGCATCCACCCCAGTCCCCCCCACATCCTCCTCAGACCACGCATCCTCCCCAGACCCCCCGCATCCACCCCAGTCCCCCCCACATCCTCTCTAGACCCCCCGCATCCTCCCCAGACCCCCCGCATCCTCCCCAGACCCCCATCCTCCCCAGACCCCCCGCATCCTCTCTAGACCCCCCGCATCCTCCCCAGACCCCCCGCATCCTCCCCAGACCCCCCAGCATCCTCCCCAGCCCCCCCGCATCCTCCCCAGGCCCCCCAGGATCCTCCCCAGGTCCCCCCGCATCCTCCCCAGACCCCCCAGCATCCTCCCCAGGCCCCCCCTGCATCCTCCCCAGACCCCCCGCATCCTCCCCAGACCCCCATCCTCCCCAGACCCCCCGCATCCACCCCAGTCCCCCCCACATCCTCTCTAGACCCCCCGCATCCTCCCCAGACCCCCCGCATCCTCCCCAGTCCCCCCTGCATCCTCCCCAGACCCCCCCACATCCTTCCCAGATCCCCCCCGAATCCACCCCAGACCCCCGCATTCTCCCCAGACCCCCTCGCATCCTCCCAAGCCTCCCCCTCCCCCGCATCCTAAAAGTAAATAATAAATAACCAGAGAAAACATACACACCCTCGGAGGGAAATCCATGGGATGAACATTCTAAAAGGTCCCCCAAACAACCTCTCCCCTAACAGCCACGGCGGCCACACCAGCCACCAGCCGCGCCGCTCCGGTCCACAGGGGCTCGCCCCGGCTGCAGCGGGAGTGCCACTCGGCACCACTGCACCCGGCCGGCCGGCCCTGTGTTCCAGCTGCCGCCACTGCCGTCCGCTCGAGGCTCCCCGCGGGAACGGAGCGGGAAAGCCAGGCCCCCGGCCAGCGGTGCACTCCCCCGGGCCACATGCCCAGTGACAGGGAGTGCCTGCGTGTCAGTCACTGCGGGGACAGACATGGCCGGCCAGAGTGGGCTGGCCCTGCAGCCTGAGAGCAGGTGGGAGAGAACATGTAGCCCTAACCAAGGACGTCTCTCTCAGGTCCGAGTTCTCGCAGTGCGGGGCTTTTGGCTCCTGTGCCTTCTGGTTTGGCTCCGCCAGTGTTGCCTCCATCGTCATGCGGCATGGGGACCCCGCGCGCGATGGACGGTGGCCTGCGGGGCCACAGGCTGAGCCAGCTGGTGCTGGGCTGGACTGGCTCCCACAGGGCAAGGACCCCCTGGGCAGGGCTCTGCTGACGCCCAGCTCACGTCTATGACAGGACGAAGGGAGGTGGGGCTTCGGGAACCAGGGGCCCTCCCACGGAAATACAGCTTTCTACCCTCTCATCCCCCTTGGGGGCCTCTGAAATACTTGTTGCAGTGGAACCCCAAGAACCCCACTTTCACCAGCAACGGGGTTGAGCCCCTCTCCTCCTGTAACAAAGAGGACACTCACTCAATGTGACAAGGAACTGAACAACAATCGAATGTTTGGAGAACATTCAGTCACAGGATATTTTCTCACAGGTTGTCTATAGAACACTAACCTTTTCACACACAGCAGATGCTCCCGTGCGAAGAGGCAATAGCCAAAGGCAAGAACCCAGCCTGGGATGCAGCGTTCAGGAGCCCGGGCCGGGCAGGGACGCACGAAACCAGTCCCAGAGTCACATCCCAAACCTCACTGACCAGGTCACTGACCCCAAGAGGCAGGCAGGGCAGGAGTGCGGGCTGGGACAGAGCCACAGGCCGGAACCGGCCGTGTGTCGGGGAGCCTGGAGGACGGGGCACAGTTCAACAAAGCACCGAGCCTGGCCTCCCACGGACCAGTCTGTGTGGGAGAATGGGAAACACGAAGGGCAGCAGTCCAATGGGAGGGGGTCCCCTCAGAAGACCAAACACAGCCCTATGATGTCTGTCAGAGGCAGAACATTTCCTGACATCCGCTTTGGAAAATTCTTCCAGAATGTTCTGGACTGCAGTGCTTCCTCCCTCCGATGGCCTGCGGCTCTGCTCCTCTACGACACGCTGACGAGCAGAGGGAATCTGCGGGGCTCTAGCAGCCCCTCATCAGCACAGGCGCGAGGCAACAGCGCAAAGCAATGACTGTTTTCGGACTCAGAGGTCCCTGCAACTGGGCTAGGATCAGCAGGAGCAAAGGACCTGGGGAGCCCACATTTTCCCTCGACCCCTGGATCTGGCCGTGCTGGCCAGCAAGCTCCCCTAGCCTTGACCCTTCTCCTTTGCCTTAACAATAAAAGATGATGGAGTCCAGTCTTTCTTAAGATGGATTGGAGAATTAGTTCTCCTGCCTTCTCTAGCAAGGCCTTCTCAACCAATAAACTTTGCTTGTTCCAAACCCTGACTTATCCAATATTGGCCTTTTGTTTTGAAGCATCAGGTACACAAACCTTGAGCCTGTAATAGAACCAGTTAGGGGGAAAAAAAAAAACCACAAAACCATCTTATTTAGTTATCTACTGAACTCAAACCCACCGCATTACACAGACATGCCCTCATTATGAACAGTTAAAAGCATGCGCTCCCTGCAGGCTCTGAGGAAGAATTCCAAGGGCTCCAACAGACTTTAGCTCATTGCAGCATCAACTAAACATATCAACAGTCTCACAAAGTAAGCTGTTATGGAAAAAAGACTTTGTGAAGAACGAATTCCAGTAATACCACGTACAAATCAGCCAGGTGTAAAGATGAAAAATGCAAACTGACAAAAGTTCCAAATCAACAAAGTTCTATCACAGACAAGAACCAATGAAGCTTCTAAGTCAGCCGGGTACCAGGGCTCGGTGGCTTTGGGGGCGACAGCGGCAGCCGAGTGAAGTCTAGGCAGCTGCAGTTCAGATGTTTACCGCTTACTCAGCACGCAAGGCAGCCGCTCAGGCTCGTCCACAACACGGAGATGCGGGTAGCACACATGGATTGGGGAGGACGAACGGCGGCCACCCGGCCCGTCCAGCACGTTAATGGGTGCTCATTGTGGGAAGCGGCCTCTGTGGTCCCCTCCGGCAGGGCCAGCTTCAATGGGAGCGGTCACTGAGTTCCCCGGCAAACAGGGTGTGTGTGTGGGAGGGGGGGATGTGAGAACCAACAACTGTGGGCGTGGCCAGCATCATGGAGGAAACTCCCACCTCAACCATACCGGGGGGTGGGGGGGGGGGGGGAGGCACTGGAAAAGGCCTCAGCCGTTCTTTTAGATGGTCCAATGGGAGAGAGCAGACCCAGGCGCCTATGAGGGAACAGGTGACCCCTGGTGCTCAGCCAATGAGAAGCCGGAGGAGGGACTCAGTAAAGGGCTGTGCACGCGGCCCCAGGTGTGCCTGCACAACCGGACGGACATCGCATTAAGTCTCGTTCCGCCATGTTTCTGTCGGAGTCTGCTACTTAAAGCCAGACCGGTGAGCGTTTCTCACATTGCGCCATCACCATGCCGTAACAAATGTAGTTACTACCACCATCTTTGTCTTACACTCACAGAGTCCTCCGCGTGTCCAGAGCAGACAACAGAACAGATGCCTGGCACCAAGGACAGGACCGAGGACAGGACCCTGCAATCCTCTCCGTGTCAAAGGGGCGGGCAGGCCCGAGCGGGCAAGCTTAAGACCAGGCGACACCCCGCTGCACGTGAGCCGTACCGGCAGCCAGATGCCCTGGCAAAAGCCTCCATGTAACCACACTGGCCTGTCGGAGAGGTCACAGCCTGCTCCTCCAGCCCCAGGGCTGGGCAGGGGGTCCCGGGAAGCAGCAGACAGCCTCCATTTCCCCTTCACGTCCAAACAGCCCCTTCCCTGGAAGCGTGGCTGCAGGTCCGCTGAGAGGAAGCGACCTGCCAACACCGGCGAGGCCAGGGCTTCGGTTCAGCTGAGCACGGTTTCTGGAGCGGCCTGTGCTCACGGGGACGCGCATGCTCACAGGGACTTGCCAAGATGCAGGCCAGCCTCCCGGGCCCGGCGGGGACAGACGGTGGCCAGCGGCTGGAGTCCTCGCCCAGGCTGCGGGAGCTCAGTCACGAGCTGGGAGCTGACGCCTTCATCGCCCCAGTGCAGGCCAGGCACCTCCTCTAAGAACATGGCCTCTCCACTGAGGGGCAGAATTGGAACAAAACTCAGCTCTTGGGCTGCCAGGGGTGTTTGGGAAAACAAATTCCTCTCCAAGATGTCACTCCCGAATCTCTGCCCGCAGATCCTGTTCCCGCTCTGCCCAGCGCAGGCCGGCCGTGAGGACACAGCGATACTGACTGACAGCGCTCATGCGCCGTGCCGGCCCCAGGGGAGCCACGGCGTCTCTAACCGAATTACTTCCCTTTGCCAATTTTCTCTCAGCGTGGCTGCCAAGCCGGCAGAACAATGCCACATTCTAATTCAAACCGGAGCCCGGCAGTGTGTCCGCCAGATCGTCAGCTGACCCGGGGCCGCGGATCCTGCGGCCGAGGCGGCGCCTCCTGAACGGGCTGTCCCGGGAGAGCCTGCCCTCTCTCCTTGTGCCCACGTGCGCCGGGGAGTCAGCAGAGGGAAGGCCGGCAGGGACAGGGCAGCTTTCCACAGAGCAGCCTCGCCGCCAGGCCGGGAGGCCAGAGCCTCCAGCAGCTCAGAAGCCACCGCCAACAAGCTTTAAGAAAGCTACTGACTGCACCTCTTTCTTATCCCTCTTCTTCCAATACACATGATGTGGCACCTACTGAGCGCCAAGCACTGGGAAGACTACTGAGCAAAAAGAAAAGAGAGAGAACCTTCATCCTGGGGGGCACACAGTGAGTCACCGTAGAGCAGCACGTCGTGCCACGCCAGACGCGTGCTTGTCTGAGCCACGAGGCCCAGGTGGATCCTGCCGGGAAGCGGCACTGCCTGCACCCCCAGCGCAGCCCGGCCGGGAAACTGCGCAGCCCCCGGTCGGATGTGCGGGCTGTGTGGCCCCTGGGAAAAGTGTGTGGCATGAATGAAGCGCATGCAGGGCCCTTCCGCCTGCAACCCAGGACACATCCCCTCTCAGTGGGGGACGAAAGCAGGCGAGGCAGTAATTACCTACCAACCACCAGCACTCCGGGCAGGCAACACATGCTTCTTCCAGCTGCTTGTGTCTCATTAGGATAGGAATCACGATGTCTTTGGGAAGAAGTGAACAATGTGCCTGCCACTGAGACTGGCTGTGGCTGGATAACACTGGCTGTAGTTGGAAACACTGGCTGTGGCTGGATAATTCTGACTGTGACCGGCTGAGATTGGATCTGACTGGATAATGCTGGCTGTGACTGGCTGAGACTGGTTGTAGCTGGCTGAGACTGGCTGTGGCTGGATAACACTGGTTGTCACTGGCTAAGACTGGCTGTAGTTGGCTGAGACTGACTGTGGTGATGTAACACTGGCTGTGGCTGGCTGAAACTGGTTGAGGCTGCAGAGCTGCTGGGGCAGAGGCTGCAGCACCCAGCCTTCTTCTGGGACCCACCAACAAGATGAGGGAGGAGAGGCCCTTACCAGTAGTCTTCCCCTTGTAAAAAACCTTCATGTCCATCAGCCCCGGGAGCTGGCTGGCCAGCAGCGCCACCTGCGACCCGCCCTGCTTGGAGGCTCGGAAGATGCTGAGCTGTGACCAGTCGTCCCAGTAGAGGTCGTTCTGAAAAGAAAACGTCGGCTCTTTAGTGTAGCTCTGGGCTCCCCTCTGGGCCTCGGCGAGGCTCCTCTGGACCCCACGCGATGCAAGTCGGGAGTTCATCCAAACTCAGCCAACGCCCACACTAAGGCACTGCCCCAAAGACACTGTTCAGTCAGCACTCACGATGCCCACAAGCCCAGCCCTTCCATTTGAAATCTATTTCTCAATGTTGGGAACCTTTCGTTCTACAGTCCGAGCGGAGTGGCCAGCCCCACAGGTACAGGCTCCTTTGGGGCCACAGAGAGGCTGGGGCAAAGCTTCCCAGAGACGTGGGCCGAAGCTGACACCAGGGACCGAGCACCTGTCTGCCTCCCTCTGAATGGGCTGAAACAGCCTCAAACCCGGAAATGAGCTCTCTTCCAGAAGTTAGACTAGCCGCTCTGCAAACAGCCATCCCGTTTGTCGCAGCAGTGTGCTTGCCACCCTGGGACAGGGCGGGCACAAGGCAGCCCCACCTTAAAGACCGCGATGGCATAGGGGTGCGGCAGGCCGCCCAGGAGGACTGAGCGCTGCTGGCCGTGGAGGGAGACCCGCTCGATGCAGTCCAGGTAGGCATCCGTCCAGTAGACCCACTGCTCGTCCACGGAGATGCCATTGGGCCACTTCACGTCCTCTGACACTAGCGAGCGCACAGCAGAGCCGTCCATGTTGCTCCGGTAAATGCCCGGCCTCAGGTCTCCCCAGTCGGTCCAGAACATCACCCTGTCCAACCAGAGAGTATGTCACCAGCTCTGGGGACAGGACCCAGGCCCTGCTCCCCACGGGGAGCACAGAGACAGGGGCTCGGACCCTGCTCCCAGGAGGGAGACCCACCCACCAGTGGGTTATTTCAGCCTTATTATCACAATTTGTAATCAGAATACATAATCCATTTCATTCATTGACCCAAAAGTTCCTATACTGGGTGTTTTCTATATATATAATCAAGTAATGCAAAAATAACATAAAAAAGGATGGTCACCATAGCAAAGACTGTTCATAATAGCAAAAATAATCTATACTAATGAGAGAAATATGGTAATTGACCATCACTCAGCGATGCCCACAGCCAATCCACAGGGAATATGCAAATTAGTGGGACAAAGATGATGGGAGACTTGGGCCACCCCTGCCCCCATGTATGGAGAAAGCCCAGCTTCCTGCCTGCCTGGGCTGGCTGCTGAAGGAGAAGCCTGCAAACGGCCCTCAGCCCCTCACCCAGGCTGGCCAGGCCCCCCAGTGGGGACCCTCACACTGAAGGCGGTATGGCAGGCCTGCAAATGGCCCTCAGCCCCTCACTCAGGCTGGCCACACCCCTCCCCCCCCAAGCAGGGACCCTCACCCCATGGGGGCATGGCCAACCTGCAAACCACCACAGGCCCCTGGCCCAGGTCACCCACCCCCAAGGGAACCCCAATCCTGATCTGGGACACCCTTCAGGGGAAACCAGCTGGCCTCCACCCGTGTACCAAGCCTCCATCTATACTAATAAAAGAGTAATATGCTAATTAGACTGGGAGACCTTCTAGGAGACCTATCAGACATTCTTCTGGACAAAGCTATGTTGGCGGGGCCGAGGTAGAGGCAGTTAGAGGCCAAGAGGGAGGGCAGTTGTGGGAGATCAGGTCGGTTTGGGGGAGAATGGTAGTGACCAGACAGGTGGGCCCAGGGGGCAGTTGGGGATGAGCAGGTCGGCAGGCAGAGTGGTTAGTGGCAATCAGGCAGGCAGGTGAGTGGTTAGAAGCCAGTGTTCCAATTGCGAGAGGGATGTCCGTCTGCCTGTGGTATTGGGCCTAAACCACCTATCAGACATCCCCTGAGGGGTCCCAGATTGGAGAGGGTGCAGGCTGGGCTGAGGGACATCCCTTTCCCCCCAACCCCTGAGCATGAATTTTGTACACCCGGCCACTAGTTTTTAAAATAAAACATACATGTATTTTTGTGTGGGTATACATATATGTATTTTAATCTGTAGAAAAAGTAATACATTATGATATATACAAAAGAAAATTATGCAGCCTAAAGTCTACAGGTGCTCCTATGAAACCATCTTCAAAACATATTAAACTTTTAATATATGGCCCAGCCTGCCTGGCTCAGTGGTTGAGCACTGACCTATGAATCTGAAGGTCACGGTTAAGTTCCCAGTCAGGGCACATGCCTGGGTTGTGGGCTCAGTCCCCAGTGTGGGACATGCAGGAGGCAGCCAAGCAATGGTTCTCTCTCATTATTGATGTTTCTCTCTCTCTCTTTCCTCCCTTCCTCTCTATAATTAATTAAAAAATTTAAGATATGTAGAATAGTACAACACATACCTTAGTACTCTATTTGGCAAATATGTGTATGTGTCTGAGTGTTAAAGATATGTTCTTGTATACATGGGTTAAAAAATTCTGAACTAGACACAACTGATTACTAACCCCTAGAAATGTGAGGTGAAACGTTTATAGAGAGAAGGGAGAAACAAGTGTTGTTCACTTCATAAACTCCTGTTCTCTTTTAATGTTTTAAGTCAAGTACGTAACTTCCAAATGTCTGCTGCTGTTCATTCTCATCTGAGGCTATTCTTTAAATGTTTGCACCATGCAAGCAACGCACTGTCCATGGACACAGACAACAGTGTGGTGAAGGCGGGGGTAGGGTAGGAGCTGGTGGAGGCAGCAATGAGGGTAAATTGGGGGGCATCAGTAATACTCTCAACAATAAAGATAAATTTAAAAAAAATAAAAAAAATGCTACAATAAATGTATGCGGTATTAAAAAAAAAAAAAAACACAAATCCTCACACTATCTAATCAGACCTAACTATGTCTACAGAGAAGCTTTAATACTATCTTTTCTTAACATGTTTTTACTAGAGGCCTGGTGCACAAAATTCGTGCATGGGGTTGGGGGGTTCTCCCTCAGCCCAGCCTGCACCCTCTCCAATCTGGGACCCCTTGAGGGATGTCCGACGGCCCGTTTAGGCCCTATCCCACCTGGGATCGGGCCTAAAAGGGTAGTTGGACATCCTTCTCACAATCCAGGACTGCTGGCTCCCAACTGCTTGCCTACCTGCCTTCCTGATTGCCCCTAACCACTTCCGCCTGCCAGCCTGATCACCCCCTAACCACTCCCTGCCAGTCTGATTGATGCCTAACTGCTCCCTTGCCAGCCTGATTGCCCCCAACTTCCCTCCTCTGCCAGCCTGGTCATCCCTAACTGCCCTCCCTTGCAGGCCAGGTCGCTCCCAACTGCCCTCCCCTGCTGGCCATCTTGTGGTGGCCATCTTGTGTCCACATGGGGGCAGGATCTTTGACCACATGGGGGCAGCCATCATGTGTGTTGGAGTGATGGTCAATCTGCGTATTACTCTTTTATTAGATAGGATAGAGGCCTGGTGCATGGGTGGGACCAGCAGGTTTGCCCTGAAGAGTGTCCCGGATCAGGTTGGAGTTCCCTTGGGGTGTGAGGCAGCCTGGGCAAGATGCCTGTGGTGGTTTGCAGGCCGGCCATGCCCCCCAGCGACCCAAGCAGAGGCCCTGGTATCTGGGATTTATTTTATCTTCTACAATTGAAACTTTGTAGCCTGGAGCAGAGCCAAGCCTTCTGCTCGCTCCTTGGCAGCAGCCATTTCTGTTGGGACATTTACCTTCTATAATTGAAACATTGTAGCCTGGACTGGAGGCCTAGGCTGGCCAGAGATGCAGAAGCTTAGCTTCCTCCATTGCCTGGGCAACTCTAGCCTCTGCTCTCTCGAGCTCCGTGGCTGCCACCATTTCTGTTGGGATATATCTTCTATAATTGAAACTTTGTAGCATTGAGTGGAGGCCTAGGCGGGCAACGGCAGGTGAAAAGCTTGGCTTCCTCCATTGCCAGGGAAACCCAAGGCTCCCTCCTGCTCTCAGTGGCCACAGCCATCTTGTTTGGGGTTTATTTGCTCCTGATTGGCTGGTGAGTGTGGCTTGTGGATGTGGCTTGATCAGAGGTATGGTCAATTTGCATATGACTCTTTTACCAGATAGGATTGATTTCAGAGAGGAAGAGAGAAACATCAATGATGAGAGAGAATCATCAATCAGCTGCCTCCTGCGGCCCCACACTGGAGATGGAGCCTGCAACCCAGGCCTGTGTCCTGACCGGGAACCGAACTGGGACCTCCTGTTTCACAGGTTAATGACCAACCCCTGAGCCCTGCTGGCCGGGCTTCATATTTCCTTTTGTTGGAGGAACTTCCCACAGATGTGAGACATCTGGATGTCTAAGGAATTTGGATGCTTGCTGGGGAAAAGTTACCTGACAAAGACTACGGTTTCAAAACTAGCTGACAGCTTATTACAACCACAGTCCTGAGAAGCGGCTTTTGCCCAGCAATTTGCATTTCCATGAGTCTGTCTGCTGCAGCCTGAGACTCACACCGTCTTCCATGGGGCCACACTTACCCCTCCTGGGGCACGAGGGCCAGAGCGCGGGGCCGATCGAGCACAGAGGAATTGACGATCGTGAGTCGGAAGTCACCATCCGGATGAGCTACCTGACAGACACGGAGGAAGAGAAAAGGGCCCAGACGGTCAGAGCTCCTGCAGCCTCCTCTCAGCCGCCGCCTCCAGACAGGCCCCTCGAGGCCACCAGCTCCGCTCCGGGCTGACGTGGCACATGTGCCCCTTTTTCCAGTCAGAATGGCCTTTCCTCTGGGTCCCGGCACGCATGCTCTGGCAGAGGCACCGACATCCTGGCCCCCGTGCCCAGGCACGGCGATGTGCACAAGCACTCACATGTGTTTACTTATTTAACCTGCCTGTGACCCGGGCCCAGTCACCCAGCCACACTGTCCACAGAGCCAAGTCTCCATGTCACAGCCTTGCACCTCTGTCCCCAAGGCTCCTCTGCCCCCTCGGTGTGCATCCCCAACGCACCCCTGCCCCCTCGCTGTGGGTCCCAACACGCCTCAGCCCTCTCACTGTGCTTGCCCACTGCCTGATGTTCTCGCTGTGCACCCCACTGCAGCATGCACCACCACAGAGTGGCTGGCCCATTTCCTCATTATGTTGCTTCTCCATAAACTCTATCCTTCAGCCCTCACTGGCTTGGCTCAGTGGATAGAGCGTCAGCCTGCAGACTGAAGGGTCGCAGGTTCGATTCCGGTCAAGGACATATGCCTGGATTGCTGGCTCAATCCCCAGTGTGGGCGGACAGGACAGCCAATTAATGATTCTCATCACTGATGTATCTCTTTCTCTCCCTCTTCCTTCCTCTCTGAAATCCATAAAAATATATTTAAAAAATAAACAAAAAATAAACTCTGTCCTTCGCCGAGCCTCCACGCCGAGCCTCCGCTGTGCCCCTCCGAGGCGAGGCTGCATGGGCAGGTGCCACGCGCTCGGAAAGCACTGCGCTCGCCGATGGCGATGGACGGGTGACCCGGAAGCCAAAGCCCCTCGGCCCCTGGAGCGCAGGAGGCCCAGGCCTACCCTCACCTGTGGCTCACGTCCTGCAGCCGCCCTGGACTCTGTGCCTCCCTGCTTCCCCTGCCCCCCAGCCCCCCAGCCTGCACAGGGACAGGAGCAGAGGCAGGGTCCAGGCCAGCAGCACCGCACCCGGAGGTGACTGGGTGCACAGCAGCCACTGCGGAGCTTCATGTGTCCAGGCCGCGGAGCTGCGAGAGGAAGTTAGGACAGCAAGGAGAGCTACCTCGCTGGGTTGTTAAGCCTGCCAAGTGGCTCCCGCAGGGACGGGCACAGTGTGAGCCTCATGGCCCTGGGGACGACGCTGGTGGTGATGACGACACTGCTGTCATTATTCCTCCCACCGACCACCATGCTGATGGCAGAGCCGATAATGATGCTACGGCCCCGGCCAATTCGGCTCAGTGGACAGAGCGTCGGCTTGTGGACTGCGCACATGCCCAGGTCACCGGCTTGATCCCCAGCAGGGGGCATGCAGGAGGCAGCCGGTCAATGTTTCTCTCCTTCTCCCTTCCTCTCTGAAATCGGTACGAGTGTTAAAGACAGTCGCAATAAGCTACGACACTGTTATGGCCGTCGTCACCTGTTTCCGCTCCGAACGCAGCCTGCCGGCACCTCAGGAAGTGCTTGGCAGGTCCGTGTCCTCTGTGTGGGAGCGTCACAGCGGAGCGCAGCGGCTCCGAGGCCAGCCCGCCCTTCTCGAGGCCCAGGGCCCTCCTCGGAGGTCTGAGAGTTCCAGAGTAAAACAGGACGGGGGCCCGTCTCTGTGTCCCATCTGACTGCAGTCCTACTTTCCGCGTTAGGTCAGGGGACCACACATACCTCAATCTTCTTAAAACCAGCATCCACCCAGTACAGCAGCTGGCCGAGGGGGTCAAAGGCCAAGGCTTCCACGGTCTCCAGGCCGGAGCTGACGATCACCTCCTGCCCGGTGCTGCCGTTCAGACAGAGGCGCTGCGAGGGAAGCGGCCGCAGTTCTGTGAATGCTCACTGACGGCCCCGCCGGTCAGGACGGTCGCCCTCCCTCCGGGGCGTGGCCGGCCAGGGAAGGGTGAGACGCTCTGTATCTGAGAGCTTTCCCGATGCAAACAGCGGTTTTACGTGACGCCTTCAGCGTGGAAGCCGCAGGAGTCTGGCAGGCCACTGAGCCATGCAGCGCCACCCGCAGCCAGGGCCGGGTGCGCGGTGTCTTTACCCCCCTCTGTCTGCTTTTCTGTTTCTCTTCCTGGAGCGGCTCAGGCCATCCGGTGCTATTGCTGGGAGACACTAAGCGCCACCCCGCACCCACCCCTTAAAGGCCCAAGCCCCAGGAGATTTCTGTGGGTTAGAAGTCCCAATAAAACTTGCTTTTCTGAAAGGACTGAAGGCCAAACAGCTCTGCTTTGAAATGCAAACTTCAGGCCGGGCTCTCTGTGGCCTGCGGCCGGGCACAGCCTGCCCCGTCCTCACTGCGCGGAACGCCACCAGGGTGCTCACCTGACCACCCGCGCCAGGGACCCATGGCCTGGGGAGAAGGGCGCTGTGGGCACAGGTGTCACAGGAAGCGACCCCGCAGTCTGCACCAGCGTCCTCCAGGCTTCCGGCCTGTGGGGCTCCGGTCCGCTCTGCGGCGGTCAGCCCCGAGTGGGCAGATGGATCCTGTGACACCCTGGCCCCCGGGAAGAAGTGGGTCTGTCGGGCGGTGCGAGCCGGGCCCGGCCGGCCGGGCCACTCACCTGGATGAGGTCCAGCGCCAGGTCGGACCAGTACAGGCAGTTGCGCGCGTAGTCCAAGTCCAGGGCTACCGCGGCCCGCAGGCCGGCCAGCGGCAGCTGCTCGGTGGCGCCGGAGGCCAGGTCGTAGCGGTGGACGGACTTGCGCGTGGCAAACAGGATGAACTCGTTCTCCTCTGCACAGACCAGACGGGTGAGCGGGTCTCCGCCTCCCGGCCTGGGCCCCCCCGAGCCACGCGCAGCGGGGCCGTGGGTCCGGGGGAGCACCGGCGGCGCGGACGTGGACCGGAGCACACCTCCCGCTCGGGCAGGTGACAAACTCCCGTGAACGTCCAGCCGTCTCTCCTCTGCCGAGTGCGTCACCTGCTCCTTTGGTTTGGGATCTAGACCCCCGCAGGCAGGCCCCGTCACCCCAAACGCTGAGCGCGGCCGTCGTCGGTCACACGTGGACACCGGTCAGCACGCGGCCCCAGGCCTGCCCGTTTGCTCACCTTCCACGTGTGGTCCCCGTGGGCGAGGCCACCTGGGCGCCCTACTCTGGTTTTAGACGACAACAACACACTTGTTCTTCCCTGCCGACAAAACGTTTACCCGCAGTCATCCTCGAGGCTTTTCTCCAGCCAGTGCTTGTCCACAACCTCCGGACCATGTACCAGGCATCGTTTAATCCACAGAACTGACTACCGAAAGGCCTACTATTCATACAGTTTTACAAATCAGAAAACTGAGAGCAGAGAGGTCGAGCGATTGGCCACGACTAGTGAGCTCCGATCCGAGGCCTGAGCTGGCGGTCTCCCCCCCCCCCCCTCCCCCCCCGCTGCCTCTGCGGGAAGCAGACACTCGTGGTGCCATTTCCAAGCTATGGAGAGGCCCGGAATTCCCAGTTTGCTTCGCGTCCCGGAAGTAACTGAACACTCGTGCCTCTGCCCTGGTTGGTGCGGCTCAGTGGACAGTCTGCCTGCGGACTGAAGTCCTGGGTTCAGGGCACATGCCCGGGTTTCAGGCTCAATCCCCAGTGCAGGAGACAGCCAGTCAACGTGTCTCTCTCATCATTGATGTTTCTATCCCTCTCTCCCTCTCTGAAATTAATAAAAGTGTATGGAAAAAAGAAAAAAAAAGCTAGTGCCTCTCGCTCTCCCAGCCGGGAACAGCCTGGCACACATCGGGTTCCTCCCAGGGAGTGGAGCGAGCACACGCGCACAGCCCTGCCCAAGCGCCCACCTGGACAGTGTGCTGCAGATGGTAACCTGCTATCAACCGAGTCCCTTTGCTGCGTGTTTGTACCGGCCTGGTGGACCCCCGTTCCCCCTCCCCGTCCCCTCCTTCCCTCCCTCCCCCTCTTTCCCCTCCCCTCTCCCTTCCTCCTTCTTTCTCCCCCTCCCTCTGCCCCCTCCTCTCTCCCCCTTTCCTTCCACCCTCCCCTGCTCTCTCCCTCTACCCCTTCCCCTCCCCCTTTCCTCCTCCCCTTGCTCCCCTCCCCCACCCTTCCCTTCCCCTCTCCCTTCCTCCCCCTCCCTTTCCCCACTCCATTCCCCCCCACTCCCCTCCCCACTCCATTCCCTCAATGAGCAACACATACTACCCTCACAAAGGCTTCAACATAGATAATGCACCAGAAATGAATCTACCTGCAACTCTAATAAAGGTATGTTTGCCTCTTTTCCTCATGTCTCACTTCACTTCTCAAATATCTAAGCTGCCACCGCACGATAACCAATTTCTCCTTCTGGTTTTCAAGAAAACATCCCCAGGGAAGGGCGATCAGGATGGAGACAGCTGAGCCCCTAAACGTCACAGAGCCAGGGACTCCCTGAAGTTGCGCAGGGGAGAACAGCCATTGCAGCGAGTCTCGAACCCACACCTCCCTCGAAGACCCACAGGCCTGACCGCTGCGCCGTTTCTTGTTCTCACGAAGCCTCGGGGGCCGTGTCCAGGGAAGCTGTGGGAGCGCACAGCCTCTCCACGGAAACTTCTCAGAGAAGACGAGACCCGGCCATCCCCGCACAGGGGCCAGGGCAGCAGCCTGTGCCCCTTCAGCACTCGTAATCACAACGGGAAAACGGACTTCATTTTTGGAAGTCCTTCCGGATGCCCAGATGACTCACCTTTGCAGAGATGTGGGGTCCCATCAGTCCTACACCCTCTTCCTGTCTCGGCACCAACCTGCCTCAGCCCCGGACTTATCAAAACAGACAGCTAAGGCGCCCTCCGCTGCGAGGAAGACGTGTCCACCTCATTCCCTGTTCCAGCCTCTCCTCCATCAGCAAAGAGCTTTCCTGCCAGTGAAAGGGCTCCCTACGTGGCTGCATCACCTTCATAAATGCTCAGTATAGACCATTTTAGAAGTGCGCACCCCAGCTCCCCCGGAGCCATCACCGAAGCCCCGAGCGGCCGGCCCAGCGCCGCCGGGGGGTGGGGGGGGGTGGCCGCAGCCTGGGCCTGGCCGTCCCCACAGGTGTGCTCACTGGTGGCAAGGATGGAAGGTTCAGTCAGAGGCCGAGGGAGCTAAGTGTGCAAAACACAGGGTGAGCGGGCGAGCAGCCAGCAGGGAGCCAATGAGAGGCCACGCTCCCCGCAGACTCGGACCCGGCTTCTCTCGGGACTCGCTTCGAGTCTTGGCTGCTCAGTCAGCCGCCCCTGCGGGTGGAGCCAGGCCCACCATCACCCTCCCCAGGCCTGAGCAGGAGGCAGGGCTCAGGGCCAACGAGGAAGCTTCCATGAACGAGAGCCAGGAAGAGCCAAGGGGGGATGATGCTCCAATGAGCACCTCGCAAAGGAACAACTTCATGTTTTAGTACAAATACCTCAACGTGTGCCGTCAGCACTCAGCCAACGTGACCATGTTGGGACACAGGTACAGCGTGTGCACACGCTCCAAAGCGGCTTTCCTCAGTCAGCCCGCATGAGCCCACAGGAAGCACGTTCCCTGCCAGCGGGCTGACAGAGCAGGGGCTGAGCGTGCTTCTCTGCGGTCCCTGCCCAGGAGTCTGGCCTTTGAGGAAGTCATTCCATCCTCTCCTCTGAACATGCCTCCTCACAGTTTTAAAAATGGAGCTAATTATGCTTCAGGAGTTGAAATGACAGCACACGGAAAAGCACGCTGAAGTGTGTAAAACTCCATCAGAATCGCACCCAACGGAGACGTGACAAGCAAAGGGTCGTTGTGCTGTGGAGCTTGTCGACCGGCCATGCACCGACGCGCCCCGGCTCAGCAGGTGGGGCGGCGCTGCCCGCCGACTGCGGAGAGCCGCGGGGCTGGGCCGCAGCTCTGAGGGGACGCGGAGGGGCAGGGGTAGCTTCGGGGGTGGGGCAGGGGGAGGAGAGCTACTGGAGGGCGGCCGCGAGCTCTGGCGAGGTACGGGCGCATGGACTCCTGTGCAGGACCACTACGTTGCTTATAACAAGTAACACAAAAGTGAGACAGACCACCAGCCGCTTCCCCAAAAGCTCTTTCCCATCGGCTCTGACGAGATCAAGGAACCAGAGCCCGGGCACCGCTTGCCGCCGCCTGGACCACGGCAGATGCTGAGTGAGCCTTTTTCAATGAACAAAGGGGATTCCTTCAAAAAGACTCGTCATTCCTGCGAAGTCATACGGTAACAGCAAGTTGAGTTTGGATCCCAGTTCAGGGAGCTCTGAGAAACGTTAACGCCATTCCTTCTCCCCACGGGGTCGTCACGGCCTCCCCACGAGGGCTCAAGAAGCGACAGGAAGCGCCTCTTACCTGCCACGGGGCATGGGACCAGCTCCCCCTCCAGTCGCGCTTCGACATCCCCTCCACTGCACGTGTCCCCGGAAATCTTCCGATAGCTGTCGCCCCAACCCCAAGAGCAAGAGGTGAGACGGCCGGAGAACAGCCGCGCGGCGCTGTGGCCCCGGCCGGGGTGCTCCGTGAGTGGAGCGTCGGCCTGCGGACCGAAGGGTTTGGGGAATGATTCCGGTCAAGGGCACACGCCTGGGTTGTGGGCTCGATCCCCAATAGGGGGTGTGCAGGAGGCAGCCAATCAATGATTCTCCCTTCCCCTCTGAAATCAGTAAGAATATATATTTTGTAAAGGCTCTGTGACTGGAACGTATTCCCAGCATGCACAGCAGGGTTCACCTGCTCATTTCCCCAGGGATCCCGCAGGCCCAGCGCTGCTGAAATCAGGAACAGCTCAGACCAAAGGGGTGCTGCCCTGCACAGCTTTTACCCCATTTCCCCCCAACTCTGCAGGCGATGTGCGTGCTAAACGTCTGACTTCGGATAGCAAGTAAAGCTGTAGCGGAACTTACAGACTTGCCTTTTTCTCTCACTGCAGATGGGAGAATTTGTAAACGTCCTAACATTAAATATTGCCGAGCTACTTGAAAGCTGCTTGCCTAGCCCTAGCGGGTCTGCTCAGTGGATAGGGCATCAGCCTGCAGACCACAAAGTCCCAGGTTCGATTCTGGTGAAGAGCACATACTTCCCCAGCCCAGTCCCTGGTTGGGTGAGGACAGGAGGCAACCAGTCGATGTTTCTCTCTATTTCCTGCTCTCTCACACTCTAAAAATGAATGGAAAAATATCCTCAGATGAGGATTAAAATCAAAACACTGGCATTTCCAGTACAAAAGGCACCCGGGGCTCTCAGACCCAGTGTAGACCCCAAGTCCCCGACCTGCAACCGCTGGGAGACGTACCCTCTCGTTCTCCGGTAAGTGGAGCCCGCAGGGCAGGGCGCAGGAGGGGAATATGACTTCTCAGAGAACTCGGGATCGGGCACGCAAACTTCCAGCAGCAGGTCTTCACTCATCTTGAAGCCAAAGTCACTGAAAGGCAACGAGGGCTTGTCACGGCCGTGGTTTGCAGCTCAGGGCCAATGCTGCAGCTCCCACAGGAGACCTGCACCTGATCTCGAGCTCCTGCCACACCCTTTAGACTGCGCACAGCTCTGCACCAATGCCGTTCCAGAAGACCTTTGTATCAGAATCGTAATCGTAAACCACTATATCTCGTGCCATAGGGGATAAAACCAACACAAATCATTACGCTCAAGACAAAAGAGTACAATGTTAGCTAGATCCCGCATCTACCCAAAGGCTCTGGGCCTGCCCTCTCGCTGTGGGAAGGACAGCGAATGTTCACAGGCCACTAGCACCTAGTGCAGCCTTCTGGACACGACGGGGAGCCTTCGGAGAGAATCAGGCCCCGGTCAGTGTGGCTCAGTGAGTGGGGTGTGGGCCTGCTGACCGAAGGTCCCAGACACAATTCTGGTCGAGGCCACGACCTCGGTCTCAGGCTCCTCACGGCCAGGACCCCGTCAAGGCTCGTGCAGGAGGCAGCTCATCGATGTGTTTCTCTCACGTGGATGCCTCTCTTTCCCTCTCTAAACACCAATGGGAAATACACTCGGGTGAGGATTGAAAAAGAGAGAGAAGTTAATAACAGTCCCCTTTTAAACCAATGTTGTTTAAGGTCATGTCCACATACTACCTCGCATCACCTGTGTCCCTCCCGCCCTTCAGGACCCAGCGCCTTGGTCCTCCCGAACTTCTGTAACGCGGGGCCGTCTCCTCCAAACCGCCAGCCCCGGAGCAGAGTGGGAAGCGGGGTCTCACTCCTGCCGAGGCTCTGTCTGAGCTGTGACTCCTCCCGGCTGCACTGAAGGACTCACAGGGGAGGATGTCAGCCACACTGGTGTCCAGGCCCCACCCAAACTGTGACTGCTAACTCAAGAGGCACCTCCAGCTGCTCACTCTCCCTAAAGGCTTCATTTGCTCTGTTTGGTCCCACACATACTTCTTACACAGCTACTGTGTGGAAAACACTGACCAGGTGAAGTGTTTGTGTATATCCTGTCATCATTCACACTTAGCCCTTTCTACAGAATTGCTCAGGAAAACGTTTATTACTGTGCCAGGCAATCTTACTCATGAAAGCAGATCCTTTGATTGAGGGGCTGCTTTACATCTTTTGGGGACTGGCTGGAGCGTTAGCCAATTACTGTTTTGTCTCCCATCCTTGCCAGGCTGGCTTCCCCACCCTTCCGCCGACAGGCAGTGCACGTGCAGGAGGGTCCAGACAGCCCCCCCCCCCCGCCACTCCCTTAACACACAGAAGACTGCAAAATGCAGCCCACTCACCAGGAGCTGACACCTCACAAAACATGTTGCAGTCACATATGTGCATGCATTTACATGTACAAAGATGTGTGGGCACCGGGTCAGACTAGAAATGCATGTGTGCCCAGGAGCTGCATTCAGGAGTTTGAAAGCCACACTTCTTGACAACATGGGGAAACGTAAAGATGTAAAAGGGTCTATTGTACTTTGATAACAATCTTTTTGCATTTAAAAAAAGACATAAAAGAAGCTATCCCCTGGACCAGGGCACCTGTGGGCCAGTGGGGGGCCTCCAGAGGCAGGGAGCTGAAGGGCTCAGAGGCAACCTCTCTCTCAAATGCAGGTGCCACCAGACACTTACTCTCACTTCCTCTCCCGTGGTCCATCTCAGGCCATCACACTGGCCACACAACTGCAAGGTCCACGCAGTGGGTGCTGGCACCTTCCCTGCAGCTGCAGCGAACGGACAAAGGGGTGCACAGCAGCAGGACAGCCTGAGACCTGCACTCCCTTCATCACTGTCATGGGCTCACGATCTCACTTGGCCCGAAGCCCTGCTCCATGGGCGCAGGGACGGTCGCTTTCCTGATCTGTAACAGACTCAGCACTGGGGTTTCTGGCCGGTGGGGTGGGCGTATGGACCAGGAGAGCCAGGCCAGGGCTTAGGGCAGCCCACCAGCCCCTGAGACCTGGTTTCCGGTGTTGCCGACTGGTGGCAGATTGTAGAGAAAAGGCATAACGTGACCATCGAGTGAAAAAATAATAGTGAGAAAGTCAGATTTGTTAGATTGCCTGGCATATTTTTTTGTTTTGTTTTCATTTTAAGTACTTCGTGGGGATGGAAAAGGAGAGAGGGCCCTTTCCCTGACTAGGGCCTCTACAGTCAAGGGGACCCTCACTCAGGCCAGCAGGCTCTTGGGTTAGCTACAGGTTGATGAGCGGCCGGTGGGCACTGCCCTGGCAGCACGGGGCATCAACCAGCTTGGGGTGCTATGGAGCATCCATGCTACTTCTAGGACCACACGCTGTGGAAGGGAATGTGCGTCTGAGCTGCCTGAGCCGTTCCCAGAGCGGGTGTGGGGAGAGGCAGCGTCCCCATCGCCCGTGTCTGCATGCAGGCGCCGACTCGGGAGTCAGACCTCACGTTAGCGTGACCCTGGCGACCCATGCGCGCAGCAGCCTCAGAGCCTGGTCCCGAGAGGCGTGCCCAAGAGTGGCAGCTGTTTCGGTGAAGAGAACTTAGTGGGTCCATGCACACGTACCCACTCGGGGCCCTGCTCCTGCTGCCCAGGCCCAGGGGAGCAGCTGCAGAGACCACGGGCCTGCAAGGCCTCAAACATGCGGCTGGCCTGACCCAACTTTGGACCAGAGGCACCTCAGGTGTCCCTTCAGGACGTGCACTTCTGGAAGCAAATGTGAGTTTCCTTGGGTTTAGCAGCTGCTGGAAGATGAGCCAGCTGTTTGAGTTCAGTATCCAAGCTCTGCAGACGGACCTGCTGAATCCGTGTGGATCTGGCTCGGGTTACAGAACCGAGCGTCTGCCTCAGGGCCCGGCCTCAGCTCTGCGCAGCCTTCACACCTCCTGCTCTCGGGGCATCTCCCCGCTCTGACACTGCCCCCCAACTCCCACCAACCAGACGCCCAGCAAGAGAGCCCCAGGACGTCCCTGCCCCCACACCGCTGCTCCCTCCTCTCAGAACGCCCCTGCCCACACATCTGGGCCTTCCTGAAGGCCATGACCTACGATGCTTTCTCCAGAAATTCTCGGTTCCCAGCAGCCATCCGGCTCCTCCTCCCCCTGTACTCACAATGAAGTGTGCCCCCAAGGCTGGCAGCTCCATCCCGTTAGTTACCTGTGTGCGTGTCACTGCTCCACTTCTGCATTCTCAACAGTCCTCGCGTGCTCTGCTCAAGGACCAGCGTGTGTGTGCACGCATTTGCAGGTGCACGCATGTGTATGCACACTAATACTCCCATGTTTCAAAGGAGGAAACAAACTCCCTCTAGGGCAGGGCTCCTAGGAACAAGGAGTTGCCCCCGTGAACCCCCAGGAGGTGCCATGGGGTGCCCACATGGAAACAAGCCGAGTGCCCTGCTGCTGAATGACGGCTGCCATCCCCCAGGTGGACGCTTCGCCCACATCACACGTCCCTGCAGCCAACGGGACGGGCTGTGTAAGAGGTGCCCGCACAGCTGCACGTGAAAGGTGCTCTATCACTGTCTGCTTCCGGTGACGCCCCCATGCTCAGGCCAGGGGCCTGCCGGCTCCCACCCCCACACGGCTGAGAAGACGGCCGGTCCGCACAGGCGGCGCGGCACCCACCATTCGTAGTCCGCGCGGGTGCAGGAGCAGTTGGCCACCACCACGGGCCTGTCGAAGTCTTCGCCGTTGAAGCACGTGGCGTGGGGCGTCCGGCGCTTGAAGACCGTCTTGTGGCCCAGCAGGCACTGGCTGCCCCTCTCGTCCGACGGGGACCACAGCTTGTAGTCGTTCTCTGTGCAGGGGACCCCTGCAGAGGAGACAGCATGAGCCACTGCCCTGGAGGGTCCCCATCCTGCCGCCCCTTAGCCCCGCTACCGAGCCCACCCACCAGGGCTGTCCCAAGCGGGTTGGCACCCACACAAATGAAAGCGGCCCCCAGAACTCGTTCACCTGAGGAACTGGAAGCAACAGCCCCGCTGGACCTGTCTGAGGGTGATTTCCTAAGGTCTCTGCCCTGAGGCTCCCTGTCCCTGTTGAGGCTCCCTGTCCCTGTTGAGGCTCCCTGTCCCTGTTGAGGCTCCCTGTCTCTGTTGAGGCTCCGGTTCCTGTTGAGGCTCCCGGTCTCTGTTGAGGCTCCCGGTCTCTGTTGAAGCTCCCTGTCTCTGTTGAGGCTCCCTGTCTCTGTTGAGGCTCTCAGTCCCTGTTGAGGCTCCGGTCCCTGTTGAGGCTCCGGTCCCTGTTGAGGCTCCGGTCCCTGTTGAGGCTCCGGTCCCTGTTGAGGCTCCCTGTCCCTGTTGAGGCTCCGGTCCCTGTTGAGGCTCCCTGTCTCTGTTGAGGCTCCGGTCCCTGTTGAGGCAACCTGTCTCTGTTGAGGCTCCCTGTCTCTGTTGAGGCTCCGGTCCCTGTTGAGGCTCCCTGTCTCTGTTGAGGCTCCCTGTCTCTGTTGAGGCTCCGGTCCCTGTTGAGGCTCCCTGTCTCTGTTGAGGCTCCCTGTCTCTGTTGAGGCTCCGATCCCTGTTGAGGCTCCGGTCCCTGTTGAGGCTCCCTGTCCCTGTTGATGCTCCCTGTCTCTGTTGAGGCTCCGGTCCCTGTTGAGACTCCCGGTCCCTGTTGAGGCTCCCGGTCCCTGTTGAGGCAACCTGTCTCTGTTGAGGCTCCGGTCCCTGTTGAGGCTCCCTGTCTCTGTTGAGGCTCCGGTCCCTGTTGAGGCTCCGATCTCTGTTGAGGCTCCCAGCCTCTGTTGAGGCTCCGGTCTCTGTTGAGGCTCCGGTCTCCGTTGAGGCTCCGGTCCCTGTTGAGGCTCCGGTCCCCGTTGAGGCTCCCGGTCTCTGTTGAGGCTCCCTGTCCCTGTTGAGGCTCCCTGTCTCTGTTGAGGCTCCGGTCCCTGTTGAGGCTCCGGTCCCTGTTGAGGCTCCCTGTCCCTGTTGAGGCTCCCTGTCTCCGTTGAGGCTCCGGTCCCCGTTGAGGCTCCCGGTCTCTGTTGAGGCTCCCTGTCCCTGTTGAGGCTCCCTGTCTCTGTTGAGGCTCCGGTCCCTGTTGAGGCTCCGGTCCCTGTTGAGGCTCCCTGTCCCTGTTGAGGCTCCCTGTCTCCGTTGAGGCTCCGGTCCCTGTTGAGGCTCCGGTCCCTGTTGAGGCTCCGGTCCCTGTTGAGGCTCCCTGTCTCTGTTGAGGCTCCGGTCTCTGTTGAGGCTCCCTGTCTCTGTTGAGGCTCCGATCTCTGTTGAGGCTCCCTGCCTCTGTTGAGGCTCCGGTCCCCGTTGAGGCTCCGGTCCCCGTTGAGGCTCCGGTCCCTGTTGAGGCTCCGGTCCCTGTTGAGGCTCCGATCTCTGTTGAGGCTCCGGTCTCTGTTGAGGCTCCGGTCTCCGTTGAGGCTCCGGTCCCTGTTGAGGCTCCGGTCCCTGTTGAGACTCCCTGTTCTCTGTTGAGGCTCCAGTCCCTATTGAGGCTCCCCGTCCCTGTTGAGGCTCATTCTCGTCAAGTTTCGTGAACCTCCTCAGAATCAGTGTTCCGCACTCGGCCTCTGGGAGCCTGTTTGCCTCCATGTGACCTAATTCTCCCCCATTCCCGCCCCCGGGGTTCCCACTGCCCCTTAATTGGGGCTTGATTCCTGGTGCCCTTGGCTGCCCCTGGATGTGTTTCTGAGTGCTGGTGGCTCTGACCCACCTGGGGAGGGCCTGCTGTAGCAGGTATCCTGGGCTCAGGGGCGCAGTCTGCTGGTCCCTGGGCTGGGGCTCAGGCACACCCCTCCTGAGGGTGTGTGGCTGTCTGGGGTGCTGAGTTTGCACTGCTGTTGGCAGTCCGAGGGCAGACTGACCTCAGACTCTGAGAGGACCTGCTCCCATGCGGTCTCAACCCTGCAACGGCATGTGCTGGTTCTGGGGCCGCCTGGGAGGGACTTCAGGCAGCTCAAGTCAGATGCTGTCTGACCAGCGCTGGGCTGCCTGGTAAGAGCCACTAATTGTTCCACAGTTGGTGGCTGCTCTGCTGGGCCAGAGTGGACCTGGGAGGGGCCAAGTGAGGAAGGTAGACTCCCCCCAGCACTGAGCCTGGGCAGGTCAGCCAAACACCCTGGGCACCCCAAGACCTGCCTCCGCCGGCAGCCTCCCTGCAGCTGCTGGTCAGGCTCTCCCCACAAATGGCTCTGACGACACTCAAGGTGTGAGGCAGGCTCCCAGGACTCTCCAGGAGGGGCGAGCTTGGTGCTCACCAGGTTAACATGGATTCAGACTCAGCTCTGGGTCTCTCCACGGTCCGCGCCGCCCCCTGGGGTCTGGGCCTGTGTGGTGGTGTGATCGGGGTCCTCCCGGGGAGGCCGGCGGGGTCCGCAGGTTACGACAGGAAGGTTGGCGCGTTGAGGGAGACTGCTCAGGGCGTGAAGAGAAGACGGCCCTCGTCCGAAAGCCACTTCTCCCCTGCGCGGCTCAGGTCCTGCTGGGCTGCTGCCTCCTGGAGCCCGGGTGCGAGGCCTGCTCCTCCAGCAGACGCCCTCCGCCTCACGGGCAGCGCATCCGAGCCGTTATCCGGTCCTCCTCCCGCACCCTGGCTCCGGCCGCTGGCGGGGCCTCGCACCGACGTGGCCGCCGGCTCTCGGCTGCTGGCGGTCCGTCTCCGGGCGGCTTGTTACCCTTGGTCCCGGCACTTCCGTCCGGCTTGTCTCCGCCTGGCGTTCGGGACCTGTTCTGCGCTGTAGTTCTGACCCCACTTCGGTCCTGGGAGCAGGTGTGTGAGGCTTCCGCCTGCTGCGCTGCCATCTTAGATCCCTGAGCACCACGGCCGCCCCTACAGTTTCAGTTCCCTTCAGAAACGGGTACCCGGAGGTCTCCTTTCCTCTTCATTGTTGTAAGTATTACATATGCCACCCCCTCCATTGACCCTTCTAGTCCTGCCCCCTACCCCACCCTCCCCACACTGTTGTCTGTGTCCAACGTTGTGCATATATGCATACGTGTTCTTGGGCTGATCTCTTCCCACCCCCCAGACCACCCAGCCCCAGCCTTCCTTCTGAGGATCACTAGTGTGCTCCATGCTTCTCTGTCTCCGGATCTATTTTGATCAGTGTATTTGTTTCATTAGGTCTCACATGAGTGAGATCATGTGATACTTGTCTTTCTCTGACTGTCTTATTTCACTTAGCATAACACCCTCCAGGTCCATCCATGCTGCTGCAAATGGTAAAAGTTCCTTTTTATTGGTGCATAGTATCCCATTGTGTAGACGTGTCAGTTTTTCACCCACTCATCTGCTGATGGGTACTAGGCTGTTTCCAGATCTTAGCTATGATAAATTGTGCTGCTATCAACATAGGGGAGCATATATCCTTTCTGATTTCTTAGGATATAGTCCTAGAAGTGGGACTATATCACTTCTCCCTTCAGAGCGGAAGGGAGAAGGATAGAAAGTCAGAAACATCGATGAGAAACATTGATCACCTGCCTCTTGCACGCCCCCTACTGGGGATGTGCCCGCAGCCACGGTACATGCCCTTGATTGGATTCGAACCCGGGACCTTTCAGTCCACAGTCCGACGCTCTATCCACTGAGCCAAACCGGTTTCGGCTGGGCAGTTCCATTTTTAATTTTGGAGGAAACTCCATACTGTTCTCCACAGTAGCTGCACCAGTCCGCATTCCCACCAGCAGTGTATGAGGGTTCCATTTTCTCTGCATCCTCGCCAGCACTTGTCATTGGTTGATTGGTTGATGGCAGCCATTCTGACAGGTGTGAGGTGATGCCTCATTGTTGTTTTGATTTGCATCTCTCTGAGGATCAGTGACTCGGAACATTTTTTCATATGTCTCTAGGCCATCTGTATGTCCAGTTTGGAGATGTCTATTTAAGTTCTTTGCTCATTTTTCAATTGGATTGTTTGTCTTCCTTTTATCTAGTTGTATGAGTTCACTATATTATTTTAGAGATTAACCCCTTATTGGATGTATCATTGGCAAATGTATTATCCCATACAGTGGGCTCTTTTTTCATTTTGTTGATGGCTTCTTTTGCTGTGCAGAAGCTTTTTATTTTAATGTGGTCCCATTTGTTTATTTTCTCCTTAGTTTCCTTTGCCCTAGAAGATATATCTGTAAACGTATTGCTATGAGAGATGCCTGAGATTTTGTTGCCTATGGGTTCTTCTAGGATTTTTATGGTTTAACTACTTACATTTAAGTCTTTTATTCATTTTGAGTTTATTTTTGTATATGGTGTAAGTTGGTGGTCTAGTTTCATTTTTCTGCATGTATCTGTCTAATTTTTCCACCATTTACTGAAAAGACTGTCTTAACTCCATTGTATGTTCTTGCCTCCTTTGTCAAATATTAAATGAGTGTAATGGCTTGAGTCAATTCCTGGGTTCTCTGTTATTACCTTTGTCTATATGCCTGTTCTTGTGTCAATATCAGGCTGTTCAGAGTACAGTGGCTTTGTAGTATAACTTGATATCTGGTATTGTTATTCTTTCTCGCTATTCTTTCTCAAGATTGCTGTGTCTACTTGGGGTCTTTTTGGGTCCATATAAATTTTTGGAGTGTTTGTTCTAGGTCTGTGAAATATGTCATTTGTATTTTAATAGCAAATGCATTGAATCTATAATTTGCTTTGGGTAGTATTGACATTTTAATGATGTTAGTTGTACAAATCCATGAACACGGCATATTCTTCCAATTATTATATCTTCCTTTAGCTTTTTTCAATATCCTGTAGTTTTTGAGTACAGGTCTTTTACCTCCTTTGTTAAGTTTATTCCTAAGCATCTTCATTTTTTTTCCGCAATGGTGAATGTGATATTTTTGTTTCTTTTTCTGAGAATTCATTATTGGTGTATAAAAATGCTATAGATTTCTGTGTTTTAATATTATATCCAGATATGTTGCCAAATTAATTTATTAAATCTAGTGATTTTTTACGGAGTTTTCTATGTACATTTGTGAATGATGACAGTTTTAATTCCTCCTTTCCAATTTGGATGCCTTTTATTTTTTCTTTTTGTCTGATCGCTATGGCTAGGACTTCTAGTACTATTTTAAACCAGAATGATGACAGTGGGCATCCCTGTCTTGTTCTTGCTCTTAAAATCTAAATGATTTGTTTTTCCCATTGAGTATGATGTTGGCTGTATGTTTGTAATATATGGCCTTTACCATGTTGAGATATGATCCCTTGATTCCCACTTTGCTGAGAGTTTTTATCAAAAATGGGTTTTGGATTTTGTCAAAGCTTTTTGATATGATCATGTGATTTGATATGATCATGTGATTTTTGATATGATTACGTGATTTTTGTCTTGCAATCTATTTATGTGATGTGTTACATTTATTGATTTGCAAATATTGTATCAGCCCTGCATCTCTAGAATAAGTCCCACTTGGTCATGGTGTATGAACTTTTTAATGCAATGATGTTTCTCTTTCCCTATATATATTCATCAGAGATACTGGCCTATAGTTCTTTTTTTTTAGTGTCTGTATCTGGTTTTGGAATTACACTAATATTGGCTTCATAGAAAGAGCTTGGGAGTGTTCCTTCCTCTTGAATTTTCTGGAATACTCTGAGGAGAAGAGGTGTTACTTCTTCTTGGAATGTTCAGTAAAACTCCCTATGAAGCTGTCCAGAGCAGGACTTTTGTTTGCTGGGAGTTCTATGATTATGGCTTCAATTTCATCAGTAGTTATCAACCTATTCGGATTGTCAGACTCTTTCTGATTGAGTTTTCTAAGGTTGCATTTTTCTAGGAATATGTCCATTTCATCCAGGTTGTTCCATTTGTTGGAATAAAGTCGTTCATAATATGTTTTTACTCCACTCTGGATTTCTTGGGGTCAGGTGTCCCTTCACCTCTTTCGTTTCTGACTTTATTTGGTCCTCTCTCTTCGGGGCCTGGAGAGTCTGGCTACCCAGAGGGGTCTGTCTCCTAAGGAGCTGGGAAAAGGCTGAGTCCGTGGAGAGGGCATCTTTCAGGGTCACAGGGCCTAGCCTCCTTCCGGGGCTGGTGAGGGCACACGAGGCAGCAGGGCCTGAGAGCAATGCAGGTCTTTCTGTCACTGCTTGGCAGGTACAGGGTCTTCGTGGAAGGAGACTGAGAAAGATAAGCCAACCTGGACGATCACGGAATCTGCCTGCATTCACTCAAAATGAAGGCAGAGAGGGCTCCACAGGAATTCCAGAGCCAACCTATGCCAATAGCGGCACTTCATGTTGTTCTGATACATGTGTGTCCTCGGTCAGATTCAATGCTGCCTGAAAATAGACTGTCCCTGCCATTCCATTCAAACAAGCAAGTACGTGTTAAGCTCTTCCTGCCTGGAAGGTGATCAGACTCTGTAGCTCATGAAGAGTAAGGAAGCAGAGGACAGTCCCTGTTCTAAGTACCTTACAATGTAGCTGATGGGAAACGACAGACACGGAGGGGAGACCAAATTCATAACTCAAGGCAGATCGCACGCAATGCTCCTACACAGACGGGGGGGGGGAAGGGGGGGGCAGGTGAGGCTTCCACTTATTGGCAGCCAAGCCCACTGGGTCCTGAAACATGGAAGGCTTTCGCCTGGTGGAGGCCGAATGGGAGGTAGGGGCATTCCCACAGCTGAGACCACAAAAAACAAGCAGAGGAGAGGGAAGGGACAGGGAGGAACGAGTCACTTCTCTCTGCCTAGACTTCCAGAGCACGCTGAGGGCCCAGACACAGCAAGGGCCTGCTGCCGTGGGCACTCCTTCTGCACAATCTGTCAAACCGCTCGTTTCAAAGCACGTTTTCCATCCATTCATTCATTAAATCATTCATTCATATTCAGTACAGTTATACCTAAAGCCACTATGTGCTAATGACCATAACAAGATGAGGAATCCAAGAATAGCACATGGTCCCACACTAAGTACTGCCGAGCCCTAGTGGGTTTGGCTCAGTGGACAGAGCGTCAGCCTGAGGACCAAAGGGGCCGGTTTGATTCTGGTCAAGGGCAAGTACCTCAGTTGTAGGCTCCTCCCTGGCCCCGACCCTGGTCAGGGCACGTGCAGGAGGCAACCAATTGATGTGTTTCTCTCACATCAATGTTTTTCTCTGTCTTTCCCTCTATCTTCCGCTCTCCCTAAAAATCAATGGGAAAATATTGAGTGAGGATGCAAATAATAATAATGGCCCTAGAAACAGCCCGTATGTTTTTCACTCACATATTGTGTATGTGCCCATCTCATTCAAATGGCCACAAACTCTCCCGAGGATAGAGCGCCGAAGCGAGTGCTCTGGCCAGCAAACACGCCCACGGCAGGGCTGCAGAGGCAGGCTCACCCAGGGCGTCAGTGGCGTTGACCTGGAGGATCAGCCAGCTGTGCGCACTCTCTGTGTCGGAGCCAAAGATGGTGAAGACGGTGCTCTTCTCGCCGGGCTCCGTGAGGAGCCCGTACACAAACACGGGCTTCCTGGAGAAGATGGCCGTCTGCCAGGTCTCCCCCTCGTTGGTGCTGTATCTGCCCAAAGGCAATGAGAGGAGCCTTGCAGTTAGCATCTCAGGGCAGGGCCTGGCCCGCAGGTGATACTCACCGGTGACAGGACCCGCGGTCCTGGAGAAGCAGCGGTCCTGCGCTAGAGCAGAGGGTAAGGCTGTGCCAGAGAGCGAGGGCGTGCTCAGCAACAATGCAGTCGGCACGGAGGACACAGGAGCCAGCTCGATGGGGCCCCACTGGCTGAATTTAGGAAAATCTATATGTATAAAAGGCTAAGCGACCGTCTGACCGCTGACAGGCTGGTGGGTGTGACACATACTGACCACCAGGGCGGACACTCATCACAGGAGCTGCCGAGCTGCAGTGACTTGGCAGTGGCGGCTCTCGGGTGACACACCCCAGAATCAGAGAGAAGGGAGCCAGAGTCCTTGCAGGGATGCAGGATTCCACCTTTGGCCATGGGCTCTCTTGTTGCACTGTTGACCCTGAACCTGGTTTACTGCACACTTGCATTTGCTTTCCACACCCCATATGACGGCACCTTTGCAGAGTGCCCTCTTGCACTCCAGGACCCCCCAGGGGATGTCGGACTGCCAGTTTTGGCCCAATCCCCGCAGGCCAGGCTGAGGGACCCCCTGCCAGAGGGACTCACTCACTCCGCAGACGCCCTTCGAGCCGTACTGCCACCCCAGGTGCCACCAGCCGGGGAAGGACCACAGGAGGTTGACTCCGGGGCGTGTCCACCCCCGCCTCACCCAGTGCCCCCGCCGGCCACCTTCTAATTAATTTCCTTTCCCCGGGCACAAATCCGCACAGCGGTGCACCAGTGTGAACGTAAAGAAGAAGAATGGTGACGGCAGAGATGCACTGACTGAAGACAGAGCCCAGGGATCTAAATGGCACAGACACTGAGGGAAAAGGAAGAAGGAAATTCATTTCTCATATTCAGTGCCATTGAATAATGTTGAAAACAATGACAGAATGAGAAACTGGCCACTCTGTAACCAACCCACAGTGTAATCACTGCTTCAGACGAGATCATCATTAGATGCTCAAATCACTGGGTGAAACGAGCTGGGGACCGAACGGCCCCCTGGCGTGTAGATGTCCCCCCACAGACAAGCCCTCCGTCACCAACAGGGAAAGGTGACTCTGAGACCACTGGAATGAGCTCAGTGTTGTACAGGAAAGCAGCGAAGGGAAGGCCAGAACCTATCGGCACGTCCTCTGGGCAGCTTCACCAGGAAGCTGCTATTTCACACTCCCCACCCCCTGCAGGCCACTGGGGAAGGCGCTCCACAAGGCCAAACTGAGATGATGAAGGGAAGGTGCTGATCAGTCAAACCGAAGAGCAGAAATCACTGGCTACACAAGGCGAGGCCAGTGCAAGCCTGCAGACAGTTGGGAATACACAGTCCCCCAGAAAAAGCTGCTCGCTCTCCTGGCCTATCTGATCCTGCACACACACACACAATGCACAGATGAGCTGCAGTGGGGAACAGCCTAATGCTGTCTTCCCCTCTTCTGCACAGACATGGAATGTTTCGGGAACTCTGGGCAAAAGCATTAATCCTAGCTCTGCTGAAGCCACAGCTATGCTTCCTCTATGGCAGAAAGAAGGGAAATGGAAACCCAGGGATTTAACTCCATGCAAATAAGTGCCACTCATTCTCCCATGCAAGTCTCAGAAACTTCTTTTTCTCAGAACATCCCAAGAAGCCCACTTACCAGCAACTAGCGAGGACAAGGAGAGCTCCCCACGAATACAAACTTTACAGTGAATCTTGTAAGAATCACACCTTCACCAAACTTGTCATCTCTAATAGCAGGATAACCTGCACCATGTGCTGCCAATAAAGCACTAAGGACAACATCATGTATGTGCTATTCTATACAATAAATCCAGAACTCGGGACACTCCGCATGACAACTGGTCTGGAGTCTTCAAAAAAATAAATTAAAAAGTCAAGGTCATGAAAAACAAACAGGAAAGGGAAAAGGTCTGCTATAGGTTAAGAGGCGAAACAGCCAAATGCAAGGAGTAACCCCTGACTGAGTCCTGGGCTGGAAAAAAAAAGTAGCTATAATATGGAGCCATAGTCTACAAGTAACACCGAGGCCATGTGAACTTCCTTATATGTGATAATGGCATGCTGACTGGACGGGAAAATACCTTTATGTATTGGAGAAGTACGGATGGATTGACAGACAGGCAGACAGGATAGATAAATAGAATGGTGATAGACGGAAGTTAAGAACATTTACAATTGGTGATCCTAGGCGAAGTTATATAATTGATCTTTATGTAATTCTTTCACCTTTTCCTGAAGTCCCAAAGACTAAAAAGCTGGACGGAAGTATATGAGGAGGAAAGTCTCCAAAACAGACCACATCAGGATGAAAAAGTGAGCCCTTGAGAAACTGAGCAGCATCCAAGTAATTATAATGATTTTACTTATTTTTATTTTTTAAAATATATTTCTATTGATTTCAGAGAGGAAGGAAGAGGAAGAAAGAAAGAGAAACATCAATGATGAGAGAATCATTGAGTGACTGCCTCCTGCACGCCCCACACTGGGGCTCTAGCCCACAACCTGGGCATGTGCCCTGGGCTGGAATCAAACCATGACCTCCTGGTTCATAGGTCAATGCTCAAACACTGAGCCACGCTGTCCAGGCTGTAACGGTTTTAAATTAGCACTTCTGCTAGAGGCCTGGTGCATGAAATTCGTGCACGGGTGCAGTCCTTAGGCATGACTGGCAATTGAAGTGCGAATGTCTGGAGTGGAAGGGCAGATGCCAGTTGACCTCTGGGCCCTGGGTAGCACCTGGGCCTCCAGGCCCCCATGCGTCCCCCCCCGGCCAACATGAATCTTCGCATCCTATCTGCAGAGTGATTGGGCTCCCGCCTGGCTCCCTCAGTGCTTGGGAGCCGGACAGTGGCCCCACCCCCACTGCCACCGCTGGTCACCGCCTAGAAGGTGATTGGGCCCGTTACATCCACCTTGGCCTGGTGCCACCTGCTCACCTGCTCCAGCATCCCACTGCGGTCCAGCTCTTATTGGGCCCCTGGAGCCAGCAGCCCCTCCCTGCCACCCGCTGCCAGCACAGCTTTGCTGATGCCTGCCATGTCCCATGCCACCCCTGGTGGTCAGCGCACATCATAGCGAGCGGTCAAGGAGGCAATTTGCATATTAGGCTTTTATTCCATAGAAGGATTGAAAAGGAGGAGGAGAAAATGTGCCTATTTGCTTCATCAACCAGGAAGCTGTTGTGATGTTCAACATGAGAAACTACTCAATTAGATCTTTCATTAGAATCACAAAGATACTGCGGTTCCTCTTAGATCCCAATTATATACAAAACTCTTCCTTTCACTTTTCACATGTTTCTGAGATTTCAGTTTTACTCACTCAGGATCTTCATCCTTGACATAAATCTGTTCATGGCATCATTTGATCCGTGCACTTCCTCTCATACTGAGATTACCAGAACTGGTACTTCTGCAAGAAGGCTACGCACTAAACCCCTCAGCAGTTTGCAGGGCAACACAAGAATGTCAAGAAGGACGGCCTGATCTCTCTGCAGATTGCTAAAGAGAGCTCCTTGTCTGGCGGACGTGCTTTTGGTTTGAGATCATTCTGAAGCTGACATGGGAGTAACTAACTCCTTCAGTCCCTGCACCATGTGACGTGCCTAGGCATTACATCTAAGAGAATTCACACAAACTCGGTGTTACTTATGACTATTTATCTTTCCTTGGTTCATATTATTGTAGCTGTCTTTTTCCAGTTCAGGGTTCAGTCAAAGATTACTCATTGGATTGGGCTCTTGTACCTCTTTAGTCTTTTAACCTAGAGCAAGTCTTAACCACTTTTAGCACTTTCATTGATTTTAGAGACAAAAAAGGAAGGAGAGTAGAGAGATTGCATCAAAACATGGATGTGAGAGAGAAACATCAATCAGCTGCCTCCCATCAGCTGCCTCCGGTACGCACCCCGACCAGAGATGAAACCCACAACCTGGGTATGTGCCCTCGCCAGGAATCGAACCCGTCACCACTTCTGAGGCAGGGTAATGACCGACAACATTATTTTTTAGGAGATTCTTCTCGGACCACACAGTTAAATACATTCATGGCCAGGGAAACAAACAAATCCCAAGTGTGCTGATAGATTATTTGATCTCAACCCAAAATAAGACATCTAGTTCCCATTTGGCAGTGAGCCACGTAAAAACAAGAAGGAAGGCAGAGCTACCAGGTCTGCAAAGGGAACTGGCTAGTCACACAGATAATATAGTACCAACCACAGGGGTCAGGGTAAGAACTGCTCCTTTCTAATTCACTGTGGAGAACCCACATGAGGACGAGAAGGATGGGTGTGGGGGCTCTCCTAGGAAGCGTAACCATGACAACCATCAACCACTGCCTGCCACCCCCCGAAGCCGCAGCGCCACCTCCAGAACTCAGTCCAAACTGTGCTCCTGGCCTCCCCACCGCACTCTCTGGGCTCCCACAGGGGAGGGGACCTTTCCAAATGCAAACCCCTGGAGGGGCGTGGCGTTTGTGCAAGTTCAAAGGGTTCTCGGTGGCCACCAACAGCACACACCCCTGCCAGGCACTGGCAGAGAACGGGCACCGGTGCCAGCCTTCACAACCCAGTCAGCACCCTGCCCGGGCACTCGGGTCGGTGCCCACAGTCCCCTGCGGGCAGGCCTGCCCTGAGCGGTCCCGGCAGCCTGCTGCGGGCGAGGGAGCAAATCCCCCAACGGGCTCGGATTGACCACTTCAGACACGTCCACACGAGCAAAACAAAGCGCCCAGTTTTTGTCTCGATTTCAGTTCACACCGGCAAAGGTCACCGGCTCAGGGAGAACCGGGCAGAAGCTGAAACAAGCAGTCACTCTTAGTTTTCTGTGCCACCAGGACAAGGAAGACATGGATGATTTAAAGGAACACAACCACCACTCGGGGCAGTGTCCCCACTAAACCTCAGAGTTTCCGATGTTACTCTGCTTCCTCCCTAAGGAAGGAAGGACACTGCCTTTGGGTCAGAATAGGCCCTTTCTGCCCGGCGGGCGTGGCTCAGTGGGTGAGCATCCACCTATGACCCAGGAGGTCACGGGTGATTCACGCCCAGGTTGTGGGTCCAATCCCCAGTAGGGGGTGTGCAGGAGGCAGCCGATCAATGATTCTCTCTCATCTCTGATGTTTCTATCTCTCCCCCTCCCCCCCTCTCGGAAACCAATAAAAACATATTTAAAAACAAAAACACTTTCTCTTCATCTAGCCTTTCTCCATCCAGCTGGCTCAAAACACAGCAGTCACAGTGGACACAGGAAGTTCCCGAACGATGCCCCCCTCACCTTTGTATCCTAGAACACCTGGTTCGTTACAGATGTTCAGCAAACGCTGGGTAACTGTCCTGAGATTCTGCCTAACAGAATGAGCCCCAGTTCCCGAGTGGGCCCTGACCACTGGCCACCACGGTCCTGGTATTCTTTGTGCAGATGAGTAAGGAGTCGGGCATGTAATTAAAAGGAATTGACAAAAGGAGTCAGTTGGTGGTCAATGGCAAATTAACGGATGGCCAATCAATGCTGCGAACTCAGGAGCAAGCGGTGGCTGTGGAGGGGCAGGCCCGAGTCCTGGAGCCTCAGGCGCCTCTGGCATCCAGGGGGCCAGCAGCCTTCACATTGCCTGGGACGGCGACGTGGTCTGAGGATGTGAATGGACTGCAGTGTTACTTCCTGCATCTCAGCTGAGGGAGCTGCCAGCACACGACACCAGGGCAAAAGCAGAGCCGAGGGAGGAGCAAAAGAGCTGTGAGCAACAGACCCAGTCAGTGCCAGGCGGCCGAGTCAGGCCAAGTTCAGACTGATATTTGGGACCGGCGCACCTGTCAATAGAGGCATCATATTTGCAAATACCTAAATCATACACACTGACACCTCCAATGGCAGGTGCAAACAGAACAATGCCACCATGTCCGTGGTCCCCACAGTCCACAGCGAGCCACTTCTAAGTGTCCGGGAGGCAGTGGCACCCGCCACAGGTTTTCCTGGTCACATCTAGCGCCAGCTGGTGCCGCCAGGACCCTGCTCCCTGAGCCCCGGCAGGAGGTGGGGACAGGAGTCTCATGACCACTCGGGGAAGCCAGCTTGGAGTGCAAATGGAACCTGTAGAAGCTACACTCAGAACATCTGGCACTGACCACCGTCTGCCGGCCACGGGAAGAATAAATGTGTTCCTAGGAAGCCAGACTATGTCCCTACTGTGTTTCTCTCAAGTCACTGCCCAACACCACACACAGTAGGAGCTCCTTCAGACATAGGGAACAGCCTACTCGTCACTGGACACACTGCCTCACAGGATCTGTGCTTGCTGAACAGTGGGATGGGGATTAATGAGGTAATGGGAGATACATGGCAGCTACGTGTGGGGAGAAGTGTGCTCTGTGGCTGCCTCATCTGAGCAAGTGCCATCTGAACGTAGATACCAAGTGCCACACACACAGCCTCTCTGTGGGCAGTGCCCACGGCCCGGGACCGTGGGGGCCACACCGGTCACTGGGACCTGGCTTCTCTCTACCCCAAGATGGGCTGCTCGGCCCACGACAAATCCATCACAGGGGAACTTACCTGCTAAGAACCCTTTTGCAAACCATCTGCTTCTCTCAGGGCCAGCCCTGCTTCTAGCAGGCTCTCCTCCCTACACTGAGCATGACGCCCCTCCCTCTCCCACAGGATCCCCGATGGGTGCTCCGCAGAGCAGGGCAGTGAGGGCCAGTTTCCCCAACCTAATGTGGACAGGATTCACTTCCGTCCTCAGGGACAAAAGCAATCAAAGGACTGGTCTTGATAAATCAGGCTTCAGGGGGCAGAAGTTTCAAATTCTAGACATGTTTGCTTTTCGGAACATGTTGAAAAGAGTGTAGAACTAATTTAAAGACCCAAGTGCCAGTCTCCCTGTCGCTAATGAACGGGAGACGCTGGGCAAATCATGTTATGCTGCTGAGCCTCGGATTCCCGTCTGTAAAATGATGTGGTCAACCCCAACTGTCCCTCTAAAACCAAATGTCTGACTACAAAGTCAACTGGCCACCAATTTGCATGAACCCTGAAGTCACTGCTCACAGATCGTGATCACTTATTGCTAGTGGCTGATGGGGTGAATGTCCGTCTGTGTGTAACACATGGGGCAACGGGAAGCGATGTGAAGAGTCAGCAGTTTACTGTGAAACCATGAATGACTCGTATGTAAATGGAGCCGTACCTTTCCAAATCAATAAGATTATCTCATTATTCCTCATGGTGCCGAAGTTGGGACGGGCAGGTCATTACTCCTATCGTGTGAGAGCGAAGCTCAGTGGTTCTGCACGGCACAGTTGTGCTGTCACACCCAGTGTGGCCGAGAGGCCAGTTATCACCAGACTCAGATGCTCTGGGAGGACAGTGTGGGGTTAAAAGAGCAGCTTCCTCACACACTTACTTCAGCTCGTTGGTTTCCATGCCCTGGGCGATGGCCACGATGATGCCGCCGTGGTCCCCCCAGGTGTAGTAGTGAGGGCCGGGCAGGGCCTGGAGGGAGGGCAGCGCTGACATCACCGTGGGGAGTGATGAGCAGAATACACACAATACACACAATACACACACACACACCACACACGCATGCCACACGCACACAGTCACATCCATGTGCACGCACACATGTACACAGCACACATCAGCATAGTTGCCACATGCATGCACACACACAGACGAAAACAAGCACATACACAGAGGCACACAAGTGCACATGCATGGGAGCGCGCGTGTGCGCGCACGCACACACACACAGGCAGTGTCCGGGCCTCCAACCTATCAGCTAGAGGGGAGGTGCGTGGCAGTTCTCTGTGACTGTGAAAAGCCAAGCAATGGGGGGCTGTATGACAATCTATATGTTAGAGGCCAGTGCAAAAAGTCATACACTGGGGCGGGGGTCCCTCGGCTCTGCCTGCACCTTCCGCCCGCCTGCTCACTGCTCCTTACTGCTTGGCTCGCTGCTCCTTAGAGGCCGCGGAGGCTGAGAGGCTCCCGTCAGCCGCGAGCCCGGCTTCTGGCTGAGCGAGGCTCCCCTTGTGGGAGTGCACTGACCACCAGGGGGCAGCTCCTGTGTTGAGCATCTGCCCCCTGGTGGTCAGTGCGCATCACAGCGACTGGTTGTTTCACCATTTGGTCAATTTGTGTGCTGGGCTTTTATTACATAGAATTGCATGTCTTAGTATGAACATGCACACGGCATTCCCAATAAGCAGTGCCATGAGGATGGGACCCGTGCATGTGCTCTTCTGAGAGCTCCACGTCCCTCCGGACACCCCACTCAGCCTGCAAGCGGCGCTCTGACCGAGGCTCTGGCTGTGCTCTGGGGGCTCCCCTGCCAGCCTACGCCCCGTGCAGCAGGCGCCTCAGAACGCAGCCCCACCGAATGAGAGCAGAGGCACTCCCCTGGCCTTGTGAGTCAGGAAGAACTTCCTTTTGACAAGTTTGGGAATTCCCTAATGTCCAAGGACTGGACAAAGAGCTGTACCCTCAGAAGTGGTATAACCAGCACCTAAGGACACAAGTTAATTACACAAGCCTAAGGCAAAGCCAGCTTGTTCACAGAATGCCAAGCGAGCACCTGCAGATCACAGTCAGTGACGAGGCTTGATTTCAATACCAATGACACACCAAAGCAGCAAATCAGGGGGCGTGGGCCTGACACCACGACTGCATGATCGTTTCCTAACGAATCAGCAGCTGTTTACTGAACACCCACACCCTGCCAGTGAGGCCCCCGGACAAAAAAGTGAGCAGCCCTGCCTGGTTTGGCTCAGCGGATAGAGTGTCGGCCTGCGGACTGAAGAGTCCTGGGTTCGATTCCGATCCAGGGCACATGCCTGGGTTGCCGGCTCAATCCCCCGTATGGGGGCATGCAAGAGGCAGCCAATCAATGATTCTCTCTCATCACTGATGTTTCTATCTCTTTCCCCCTCTCTCTTCCTCTTTGAAATAAATTAAAAATATATATTTTTAAAGCAAGCAAAACAGACATTGCCTTGTGTTGAGGGAACTTATAACCTTAGAACATTTGTTTCTTTAAGTCTGTTTTTTTATATATTTTTATTAATCGCAGAGAGGAAGAGAGAGGTAGAGAAACATCAGTGATGAGAATCATTGATTGGCTGCCTCTTGCATGCCCCCTACTGGGGATCGAGCCCACAACCCGGGCCTGTGCCCTTGACCGGAATTGAACCCAGGACTCTTCAGTCCGCAGGCTGTTCTGTCCGCTGAGCCACACCGGCCAGGGCCAGTCTGTTTGGACTCAAAGCGTTTTTACAGCCACGAGCGCACTGCAATCTGCGGTACAGACGAGGCGCTGCCCCTCGTGGGCGGCACCAGGGGAGTTTCTGTTTATCATCACAGGTGGGATGGTGCCGGCACCACACGCATGCGTGTCCCTGACATGCTGGCTCAGCGCACATGCTCACACAAGACCCAGCCGGCCTGACCTCGCGCCACCGGGCGCCTGCGCTGCTGGAGACGTACACGCTCATCTTGCTGGCCAAGTTCTTTCCCACTGAACCTGCAACACAAGAGGAACGACGACTTTTTAGTTTAAGAATATGTCAGGTAATCAACACCTGGTCCAACCAGAAATTCTGAGTAGAACCCAGCAACTCAGAATGTCTGAAAACCACAGACCAGCAGTTACTGCAGCAGATGGGGGCGGCCACCACGCAGTTGGCCACACGGGAGAAACCGCTCACCCGCTCACCCGGTAAGAACGGCTTACCCAGTTTGGGGCACACTCACCGGTGGCGATAAGGAGACCCGGAGCCGACTCCTTGGACAGGATGGGCATCCTCCGCAGCTGGAGGCTGAGCAGCTGGCTGAGCCGCTGGGCCAGGTGCAGGGAACAGCCCTGGGACAGCTACAAACACAAGTGCCAGCTCTGTCAGCAAGTGGCGCAAAGCCTACGTCTCCCCGAGACCCCGGGGCCTGGGAGTGGGCACTGCAGCCGTGGCAGAGGAAGGGGCTGGCCCAAAGGACGACGAGGGCCGCTGTCCCCACGCTGTACCGCCAGCAGGGCCTGCTGAGCCAGTAGATGCCTCTCACTGCACAAGAGAAAAGTGCTGAAAAGTCCGCTGGGACTCAGCAAGACGGCAACCAGAAATCAGCATCAACTCAAGGAGACGGCAGAGCCACCCACGTCTCCACACCCCCGGGGTTCTCCTGTGAGCCCCAGGCACACGGCATGAGTCGAGGCACCAAAGTAGCCACACTAAATGTTTCAAGAGTGCCACATCTGTGCAGAGCACAACGCCTACAGATTTCACGGAGACTTGAGTTCTTCAGACCGACCTGCAGGCTCAGGCTCGCAAGCAAGGCCGCTGCCAGAGGGGCGTGCCTGACGCCCGGGGCCAGAGATGGTCATCAGACTCGTTCTGGACAGAACCACTGTGTGGTTCTTACAGACAGGCCAAAACTGGGACCTGGTTTGCGGGATATACCAACTTTTTTATAATAAAGGGTCACTAACAAATATCCATCTGGCTAGCATCACAGTTAGGCAAGTGAAAACTGTAGCACATCGACTGTGTCCCAAAGAAGTATCTGCCAACCTCTTCCACCTTTCTCCTTTTCTTTCACCACCTACAATCAGGAGGAGAACTGGAAGCCAATTTACGGTCATACAGTTCATTCATAAAGTGATCAGTCCATGATACAGAAAGCTGACTCTTAATGCCATTAATTCTCTATAATCAGGCTTAGACCCGCCATGTGCCGAAAAAACCCTGCCCCCATTCAGAGCTGACTCATGCCCGCTCAGAGATCCTGAAGACACTGCTGAGGAAATGGGGTCTGCGGGTCCTGTTATCCTGCCTCTGGGCAAAGTTAGATGTGATGTGCTCAGTCAAGAGTTGGTGCAAATCAGAGGGTAAATCAGGAAGTGCATTTTCGAGCAAAATGTCCCAGGGAGTTTTCCCCAGGACCACAGATACAGTATATATCTAACCACAGACAAACAAAAGTCAATAATCCAAAAGACCAAGGAACTGTCTCACGAAAATGTTATCACTTCTCCAAAAATCAGTACTACTTGTTTTTATCTGAGCCCTCTGCCGCCCACTTCACACCCTGGTCCCGCATGTGAGGTGAACACAGAGATGCATGATCGCACAGAGCCAGGGCCCATACCTGTTCTTTTGCGGGAAAAGAAAGGAGTTGCTGGCATATAAGACCAAATAATGCATTTCAGTACCCTTAACTTTTCTGACGAAGCCGCGGACAGATAAAACCATACAATCCTAACTTACATGCAGAGAGGGATTCTAAAAGAAATTCAATAGAAATATCTCCCGATGGGAGAGGTTGACAGATGTTCCTGGTGCAAAGCACTATGGTGCCTGTCATGTCTGACAGCACGCAGCAGCCAGAAGAAATGCCAACAGCACCTGACCTAAGAGCTCAGAGCAGATGGAGTTGTAGAAACAGCAAAAGCAAACACGAGACTCATTTCGTTCCTAAATGCCTGCAGGCACTCCGTAACGGGGTGTGGGCCTGCTGCCTCTCACCCTCTGCAGCCACAGGCCTCCGCTTCATCTCCTCGCCTCCCTTCCGTCACCTCACCTCTGAGAACTCAGTTCAGAGGTGTGGCATCACCCGAAGAAACGCAGTGAGAGGGAACGCTGAGAGCGAAGCTCACGGGGCCAGCAGCTCGCTGTCCGAGGTGCCCGAGTGTCCGTCAGCACCTCAGGGTGCCTCGTGCGGAGCGTGGGAACTGTGTGTGTAGAACGACAGATAACGCTTTGTAGTAAAAAAGCCAACTGAGATGAACGCATCCGTACCTCACAATCGATTTTTTCTCCGTAGCCCGTGGCAGCCGGAGGCTGGAGAAACTCCCAGGTGCCCCCTTTGTCAAAGGTGATGACTGATCTCATGTTCTCCTCCTTCATGGAGCCGCTCACCAGCGTGGCGATGTAGACGCCCTGCAGCCCTTCCACGCGGTGGAGGTCAGCAAACGGCTCACTCGCAAAATACCTGCAGAGAACACCAACAGCGGCGTGACGCTGCTCCTCAGGGTGCTTCTGTTTAAGTTTAACGGTTTTCAGTTGCACAATCCAGTCACATTGGTGGCCTCTGGACTCCTCCTTCTCATCCAATCCGTCAGCAAACCTATCAGAATGTGACTGTTTCTATTATCAGCACTGCCCTGGCTGGCCTGTCCACAGCCGTGCCCACAGCCACCCCCACTGGCCCGGCCCAACCACAGCCGTGCCCACAGCCACCACCACTGGCCCGGCCCAACCACATCCACCCCCACTGGCCTGGCCCGCCCACATCCACCCCCACTGGCCCGGCCCAACCACAGCCGTGCCCACAGCCACCCCCACTGGCCTGGCCCAACCACATCCACCCCCACTGGCCTGGCCCGCCCACATCCACCCCCACTGGCCTGGCCCGCCCACATCCACCCCCACTGGCCCGGCCCGCCCACAGCCGTGCCCACAGCCACCACCACTGACCTGGCCCGCCCACAGCCGTGCCCACAGCCACCACCACTGACCTGGCCCGCCCACAGCCGTGCCCACAGCCACCACCACTGGCCCGGCCCAACCACAGCCACGCCCACAGCCCCCCCCCCACAGCCACCCCCACTGGCCTGGCCCAACCACAGCAGTGCCCACAGCCACCCCCACTGGCCTGGCCCGCCCACATCCACCCCCACTGGCCCGGCCCGCCCACAGCCGTGCCCACAGCCACCCCCACTGGCCTGGCCCGCCCACAGCCACCCCCACTGGCCTGGCCCGCCCACAGCCGTGCCCACAGCCACCCCCACTGGCCTGGCCCGCCCACAGCCACCCCCACTGGCCTGGCCCGCCCACAGCTGTGCCCACAGCCACCCCCACTGGCCTGGCCCAACCACAGCTGTGCCCACAGCCACCCCCACTGGCCCGGCCCAACCACAGCTATGCCCACAGCCACCCCCACTGGCCTGGCCCAACCACAGCCGTGCCCACAGCCACCCCCACTGGCCCGGCCCAACCACAGCCACCCCCACTGGCCCGTCCCAACCACAGCCACCCCCACTGGCCCGTCCCAACCACAGCCACCCCCACTGGCCTGGCCCAACCACAGCCGTGCCCACAGCCACCACCACTGGCCCGGCCCAACCACAGCCCCCCCACTGGCCCGGCCCGCCAACAGCCGTGCCCACAGCCACCCCACTGGCCCGGCCCGCCCACAGCCGTGCCCACAGCCACCCCCACAGCCACCCCACTGGCCCGGCCCAACCACAGCCCCCCCACTGGCCTGGTTTCTGGACATTGTTACAATGCTTCTCTGGCTGCACTCTTACCACCTCCGGTGGTCTGATTCCCGACAGCAGGGAGTTTGGTTTTAAAAGATAAGTCACTTTAGCAGCAGACATGCTAAAACTGGAAGTACTGAGATTAGCACGGCCCCCACAAAAGGATGACATGCAAACTCATGAAGGATTCCATTACTGCCCATTTTTGTTTAATGCACTTTTCTTTACATAATGCAATTTATAATTTTTAAGTGGTAAACAAAATAATGTGCTCCTTCTGCTCAAAACCCTGCATTCTACTAAGAAGGAAAAGAGTAAATGTCTTCCAGCCCCGTCCAGGCCCTACGCCCCCTATGCCCTGCTCCTCTGGTCCTCGGGGATCCTCCCCCTCCTTCAGTTTGGCCTCCCCGGCGGCCTCCTCGCCGGTCTGAACTCACCCCGTTACAGCAGAGCCCCGTTACTGCAGCTCAGCCGGGTGTCCGCCAGCTCCTCCGCCCGAACTCAGGCACTGTGACCTCGGCCTCCTGGCCGACACAAACGACACCCACGTGCACCTCGCCTGTTTGTCAGCCCTCACCAGGCCGGCACTGACCGAGCTGTCTCTGTCCCGCCTTCTCCTGAGGAGGAGCCCTGCAGGGGCCTCGGCTCTACCTAAAGCCGGGCTGGCTCCGGGCAGCAGCGTCCGTGCCTTGAACGAAATGCTGACTGAATGACTGCCTGCTGGAGGGACAGTGGAAGTGGGCAGCGGGACATGCCCTCTGACCTGGGGCCGCAGCTCTAGGGCCAGCCCTCCCTGCAGACTAGTCAGCTTCACCCGAGGACACTTTCCAAGAGCAGAGGGGGCCCGAATCAGTAGGGCATCTTCCCGAGGTCTGGCTGTCACCGGACAGAGGAGAGCAAGGGGCCTGGCGGCACTCGGGGATCGGTGCGCCCACACCGCGGCCCTGAGCCCCAGGCCCGGGGCCTTCCGAGCCGAGAGCCCGTGCAGACGGTCACTCCCAGGTGGCCACTGGTAAAGGGTCAGTGTCCTCCCACCGGCAGAAGGCGCCTCACAGGCAGACGCCCCCACGGGCTGAGTGAGGCGGCCAGACACCGACACCGACTCCGCCCGCAGCAGCGCTGCTGGGCCGGCGGCAGCTAATGGGGGCCCACACCCTAACCAGCCACCTGTCATCTCTGGGACCATGAGCGGGGGGGGGGGGCTGAAAACACCTCCACTGGGTGCAAACGTGCAGCTATGGCTCCAAACCAACGAGAGGCCAGTCCTGGGGCTCTCAGAAGGGGCCCTGTGGCTCTCAGAAGGGGCCCTGTGGCTCTCAGAAGGGGCCCTGTGGCTCTCAGAAGGGGCCCTGTGGCTCTCAGAAGGGGTCCTGTGGCTCTCAGAAAGGGGTTCTGTGGCTCTCAGAAGGGGCCCTGTGGCTCTCAGAAGGGGCCCTGTGGCTCTCAGAAGGGGGTTCTGTGGCTTGCAGAAGGGGCTCCTGTGGCTCTCAGAAGGGTGCCCTGTGGCTCTCAGAAGGGGGCCCTGTGGCTCTCAGAAGGGGGCCCTGTGGCTCTCAGAAGGGGGCCCTGTGGCTCTCAGAAGGGGTTCTGTGGCTCTCAGAAGGGGTTCTGTGGCTCTCAGAAGGAGCCCTGTGGCTCTCAGAAGCGGGCGCTGTGGCTCTCAGAGCGGGCAGGACTGGGCCTCACCTGACCAGCGTGTCCCGGCCGGCCCCCGCGGGGCTGTAGTAGAGCACGTTCTCCAGGGACAGGGCGAAGCGCAGCCCCTCGGCCTCGGAGATGTACAAGTCGGTGCGGTTGTCACTGTGGCTGACACACACGAACACCTGGTCCTCGGAGGCGTCCGCGACGTAATACTCCTGGCGAAGGGAGGCAGGTCAGCCAGGCTCCCCCGGGGAGCAGGCAGGAGCTTCCCCCCTAAATCCTCACGTCCTGACGCAGGTCTCCTCCCTCCTTCCTCTGCATCTGAATGTGGCGGCCTCCTTCTGGGGCCACCAAAACCATCAGCCTAAAGCCGCCTGCTGCGCTGGCCACACACCTAATTCCGCCACTAAGGCCCTGGCAGGGCCCGACCCAGGGCTCTGGCAGCCGGGGCCCGGGCCGCCGCACCCGGGGGCAGAGGGTGAGCGCCCCGCGCCGGGCAGAGGCCGCTCCGCGAGGGCGTCTGGGGGACGGGTCAGGAACGCCATAGGTGACCTAAAACCTCTTTCAGCTAAGAGGTCGCCCTCTTTCCCCTAAGACCGACCGTCAGTGCAAAGTGCAACCGAGATGATCATGAACGACCTTCCCTTTTCTCCACGGAGGCTGCAGGGCGCTGAGCCTGCAAAGAGCAGGGTTCCCACCGGGCACCCTGGAGCCCCAGCCGTCCACACCGCCGGCGCTGCCGGGCCCCGGGCTCCTCCCCGGCGGCCACTTCTCTGGCGACTCAGCCCCTGACCTTTCCGAGCGACGCTCCGTGCCGCACACGCCTCGACCGCATGTGGTCCACATGGGCGCTCAGCCTCTGCCCGGGGCAGGGCCTGACCCCACACCTTCTAACCCAGAGTGGGGGACGCAGGGCTTAAGGAAGCGCTGCTGCCGGCGGGCCCGGCCCGGCCTCTGCCCGCATGCCCTCTCCCACTTACAGCAAATGCGGGCCCTGTTCACTGGTCAGATGTCCACCTGACAGGACACCCCACAGCACCCCGTCCTGGCCCAGCAGGGAGAGTGACCCTTCTTCCCAGCCCTCAAGAACCCACTCACATTGATGGGATGTCTTGTGACAAACTGGGCTGCTCGCATGGGCTTCCGGCCAAAGGAGACCCAGAGCTGCAGGGACGGCAGCTGCGGGCTGCCCGGGAGGTGCTGCGGAGGAAGAGGGGGACAGTCAGCTGCGCTGCATCAGCTACTCAAAGCACCTGCAAAAGGGGCCAGAGGCGTCGGACCCCCCGATTCCACCCGAAGCACCAACAGAGCCAACAGGGCAGCAAAGACATGCCCTCTGCAGCCTTGGCTCAGCTTTTTCCGAGCGGAGCAGCCACAGAGCCTGAACCCCCCCGCCTCCCCCGGCGCCAGCGGAGGCGAGGCCGCTGTGGTGTGAGAGAGCGGGCTCGGGGAGGGGTGCGGCCACCAGGGTAAGCAGAGAGAGGAGAGGCTGTGGGATGAGGCTGCGGACAGGTGGGCAGAGCTTCCAGCCAAACCGCACGGTGAGTCCGCACGCACCAGGCACACCACCGTGTTCTCTCCTCCACCCAGTCCCACTTTGATTATGAGGACACTGGACTTACAGGCTTTAACTGGTACCAAGAACGGGGGGAATTTTCATTGATTCAATTTTTCCGCCTTTTAATACTTGTACAATAGGGTGATTTGGGTTTTTTGGTATAGAGTATTCCCCGTGAGGCTGACCATGCCCCATCGTGCTTTGCAGATACTAAACCACAGCTGGAACCAGGAAAATGCGTGTAAAACACCAGTTAAGAGGAAACCGCTACATCTCCTAGGCTCGTTTATTTAACTACAAAACGAGCAGCTTCTCCCCGGGTGGCTCTGAGTGGCCCGGAGCCCGTGAGCACGTGCACGCGTGTTCCGTGCAGACGCGCGCATCCACCTCGCCAGGGAGGGTCTCCTGTGCAGACTCTCAGCGACTCAAGAAAAGGGCGAGCAGCACGTGAGGCTTTCTGTGGTGGTGCCCTCGGCGGGCGCCTCCTCACGCAGACACCCTCACCCGCGCGGCCAGCACGCTCCCCGGAGGGCTGTCCTCCTCACTGATCACCGCTGTTCATTAGAGTCCATCTCCCCCGGAACAAGGAGCACTGTGCTTACCGCTGCCCGCGAGCACAGGTGGAGAGCGTGCTCACGGACATGTCACCTCTGACTCTCCTGAGCAACGCACACACGTATCCAAACACCACTGAACCAGGGTGAAAAGTCCTTTGTGTGAAAAATGCCAGGGGAGAAACATAAAAGACTGCTTTTTCAAAATGGCACCCTAAAAACCGTGTTAATAGTTTGTACTCAGTGTGGGTGGGACCAGTAAGGAATTGATGGACCTATTAAAAATGTAGCGTCTTATCTGAATAAGGAAATAGTTCCCAGAAAATATGTATAAATTTCAAAGTCCTACCAGCATGGCTCAGTGGTTAGCATCAACCTAGGAACCAGGAGGCCCAGGCTCCATCCTGGCCGGGGCACGGCCCGGGCTGCCGGCTCCTCCCCAGGGGCGATGCAGGAGGCTGCCGGCCAATGCCTCTCTCTCGTCATTGATGTTTCTCTCTCTCCCTCTCCCTTCCTCTCTGAAATCAGTAAAAATGTATCATTTAAGAAAACATTTCCCTAGATACGCACCTAGCCACCCACATCTTCTCTCCTCATTCCAACCTTACTCCCTCACTTCCCTGCTGGGGAGGCCTCTCTCCACTCGGAATCACAAGGGCTCTGACCTGCTGCTGCCTGGCCAGCCCCGACCACACATGAGGGCCTGGAGGGAACACCACACCTCACTGCCCCCTGAGGGTAACAGCGACAGGAAGCAGAGCAAACTCCCAGTCACCAAAGGCCTCAGAGCCCAGGCCCCGGCCGCTGGCCGCCATCAAGAAAGCGGCTGTCACCCCGGGCACAGGCCCGCACTCTCAGCTGGGCCTGCCCTCTCCCGGACACAGGACAGTCGAGTGGCAACTTACAGATTGACGCAGGAGCAAGGCAAGTCCTGTTGGATAATTAAACTCTGTTAGATGAGCAAACGCTCCATCTCAGCATCTGGCTCCAACCCACTGAATCAAGGGGAAATTTTCCCAAAGCCTGGGAGGGAAGCTACTTGCTAACAGCCTAAAGCTTAATTACTGCTTTCCTTAAGAGCATTAACCCTCGCCAGCCACTGCCTCGCATTCTGTGAGCCATGTAACTCAACGTGGGCCCAAAACTCACAGAGGAATCAGCCCGAGGTACGAAAACCAGGCGGTGGAATTAAAGCAACACGCCCCTGAGCGCGCCCTCCTCTGAGTTCTTCCCATCGGGATTTCGAAGACACGTGTTTGCCAAGGATGCATGGAAAACCACCAAATCTGAGTGCGCGCTTCTCCCCAGCTCCCGCCCCGGAGCTCCCACGCCCGCCGGGAGTGTCCGTCTCGGCCATCACTGGCCAGTCCAGCACCCTGTCCGCAGCCCAGCCCGCGGGTGCGGCTCCCCCTCCCCGCAGAGGGCCAGGCCTCCGAGGGCAAACTTACCACCACCTTGGTGGCAAACAGGTACTTGTCCCGCAGCTGGAAGTCTCTCACCGCCTCCAGGACCACCTCCTGGCTCTCCCGGGACTGGAAGAAGTCCGTGCTGCGGACCACCGTGGAGGAGCCAGAGGGCTCGTGCCGCTCCACGTAGAGCGTGTTTGGCTTGTCGTAGGGATCAATCCCCCTGGAAGAAAACAGTGTCGTCCTCACTTCCGTCACTTCCCTGTCAGCAGGAGGCGCAGCCGGAACAAGGGCCCCCCACACTTCCCTCAGTGCTCTGGGTTCCCGGCAGCGGCAGCGTGGGAAAAAGGGGGAAACCATGGGTGCTCGGGAATCAAGCCCGGCTGGAGGCTGTCAGCACGTTTCTGGCCTCAAGTGCCAAGCCTGGGAGGAATGGAGGCGTTTGGCAGGGCACAGCATTCTCCGGAGGATAACTCAGGAGGAACCACACGAGGGCCCCGGTAAGACACGTCCTTCCAACCCCCCCCCCCCCCACCCCTCCTGCCCAGGCCGCTGCTGCCAGCACCGCACCAGCGAGATGGTGAGATGGCTCCTGCCCTGTGAGTCTCTCCGCCCCCGCTGACCTCCAGAAACGGGCATCTCCCCCACCCCCGTATTTCTGTCAGCTCTGCACCCCTGCAGGGAGGCCTTCCCACACCCGCTCAGCCCCTCTGAGTCTCCCTCATCTTCCAGAGCCAAGTTCAAGCCTCCCTTACAGGAAGCGTTACCCATGCTCGCTTCCCGCTCGGGCGCACCGCGCCTCCCCGCACGCACCGTGTCCCGGGCGCCGGATTTCAAGCAGTTTAATCCATTTCATGTCCGTTCAAACAAACGTAGGAGACTGCTTTGGTTGGATGGGTTCTAAATCAGTCCCTCACTTACACAGTCCTGCTTCTTACCACACCGCATAGACTGTGTTACCATGGATGGCGGTCCTGTCCCCACACAGCCTTTCTCTGAGCTTCCTAGAGAGCACAAATGCCTTTAAGACCAGGTCTTCTGCTGCTTTTCACCCCCCGGGGCTCCTCCTGAACTGATCCTCGCCGCACGCCACCTACAGGCCATAGTTCCAGGGGCTGCTCCAACTGGGAGCAGGACAGGGACGAGCTCACACCACCTATGAGAAGAACCTCGCACTGCTGATCCCCAAATACAGCCCCAACAGCAGCCGCCGGGCCCCACCTGCCCGGCTCCTCACCCACCCAGGCAGGCAGACCACACCAAGCAGGAGCGAGAACTGGGAGGTCCTGCAGAGGTGAGGAAGGCAGAGCTCACGCACAGGTGCCTGGAGTTCCTCCATGCACACAGAGCTCGGATAATGAGGGTTAGGAACCAAACTCACAGTTTCAGGATGCACTGCCTATTCTCAGGAAGACTGAATGGCCCTGAACAGTTTGGCTCAGTGGATAGAGCATCAGTCTGCGGACCAAAGGGTCCCGGGTTCGATTCCAGTCAAGGGCACGGACCTCAGCTGCCAGCTCCTCCCGGCCCGGGCCCTGGTCTGCCTGGTCTGGGCTCATGCAGGAGGCAACCCATCGCTGTTTCTCTCACACTGACATTCCTGATTCCTCTCTTCCACTCTCCTGAAAATCCACGGAAAAGTATCCTCAGGCAAGGAGTAACAGGGAAAAAAGAATGAAGGGAAAGAAAGACGAGGGGAAGGGAAAGGAAAGGAAGGGAGGAGAGGGGAGGGGAGGGAAAAGGGAGAGGAGGGAGAGGAGAGGAAAGGAGAGGGAAAGATAAGGAAGGAGGGGAGAGGAAGGGAGGGGAAGGGAAGGGAAGGGAAAAGTGAGAGGAGAGGAGAGGGAAAGGAAAGGAAGGAGGGGAGAGGAAGGGAGGGGAGGGGAAGGGAAGGGAAAAGGGAGAGGAGAGGAGAGAGGGAAAGGAAAGGAAAGAGGGGAGAGGAAGGGAGGGGAGGGGAAGGGAAGGGAAAAGGGAGGAGAGAGGAGAGGAGAGGGAAGGGAAAGGAAAGGAAGGAGGAAAAAGAAAGTTGGGGGGAAAGAGAGAAAGGAGCTCGGAAGAGGAGAACGGAAGAGCCTCTTCGCACAGGAAAGACGCCTTTGGCCCGTAACCGGGAGGCTCCCTGGAGGGACCAGGGTTTGGTCCTAACGCAGGCGGCTCTGTGCAGTGAGGGAACCTGCTCTTCCCACCACTGGAAGCCCCGATTCCAGTGCCGCCTCTGCACTGACGACGTGCAAATGAGCACAGGCTGCGGGATATTGTTAACCGCAGAGAGGAAGGGACCTGGACTCAGTCTGCACAGCTCACTCTGCTGTTCAGGCCTGGCCACAGCAGCCCCGAGAAGGAGGAACAAAGGTGCACCTTCAGTTCTGCAACGCAGACAGGGACCTCCATTCCTGAGAGCAGCTCCCCTTACCAGTTAGTGCTCTAGCCCCCCTTTCTCACAGCCACTCACACCTGCTTCCTCTTCGGCTGGCCCTCATCTGGAAAGCCCACGCCTCGCTCTCCCTCCGTGGTCACCAGCCCTTGCTGGCCTCCCCGCTCCCGGCCCCTCACAGCCCTTCAGTGTTGCTCCCCTGGGATCCGACCCCACCCACAGCTCCTCCCGGTCCCATCTGCCAGCCTCCAGCTCTGGGGGCACATGAGGGAGGTGTCCAGCTCTCCTGCTGCTCCAAGGCTGCCACTGCTCCCTGAGGGCTTGGATGGCACTCACACTTCCTGTGGGGAATCCCAGGGGGAGCCCCCCATTGGCATGAAATGCCCTGACACTAGTCATGCATCTGAGATGAGCCCATCCTTCCCCTAAACTATCTAATCCACACACTAATCCCCAAGCACAAAGCACCTTTGTGAGTAACCCAGCTGGTGTTCCCTCTGACCACATGCTTCTCCAACAAGTGAAAGAGCTGCTTGTCCCTTTAAAATGCAGTCAAGCACCAGAAAGCTCTGAGGGTGCTCCTTGATGGAGGGGCACTCAGATGAGGTTGGGTTCCAGTTTCACTGAGACTCCACGACCTCTGCCCTAGGAGAGTAACATTTGGGCGGGAACGCGCCCTCAGCCAAGGCCGCGAGAGGCTCGGGGCCCCTGCACTGGCCGCAGCCCAGGGAAGCATTGCAGGCACACGGCCGCACGCGGTCCTGGAGGAAGCACAGAGGTACCTCGCCTCCCGCTGGGCCGCTACGTCTAATGAAGGTAAAACTAAAAGTGAAAAGACAGCCCTAGCCAGTTTGGCTCTGGATAGAGGGATGACCTTCGGACTGAAGGGTCCCGGGTTCGATTCTGGTCAAGGGCACATGCCCAGGTTGCAGACTCGACCTCCAGCGTGGGGCATGCAGGAGGCAGCCAATCGATGATTCTCTGTCATCACTGATGTTTCTCTCTCTCCGCCCCCCTTTCCCTTCCTCTCTAAAATCTATAAAAATATATTTAAAAATAAAAAGGAATGACATACTGGAAAATATAAACACACAAATCTATCTCATATCACAAAGAACTAATCTCAAATATAGAAAGAGCTCCTGGTAACCAATAATAAAACAATGATGCATCCGATAGTCAAAGGGCAAATGGCATGAACAGACATATCACAAAAAACATACAAACAAACCTAAGGAAGGATAAAAGACGTTCAAATCATTCAGAACCAGAAAACTGCAAATGGAAACCACACCGAGACACTATTTCTTCCCTAGCACACAGGCGCGGAGAGATGCACAGGTGTATGCTGCTGAAATCTGAGACTTTCTATAGAAAATTTGGCAATCTCCACTAATGTTATAATTTCAAAGCTTCATTCACTGGGGATATGGCAATACCCAAACTGACAAAAGTCCCTGCCCTTGTGTAGCTTTTATTCTACTACAGAGAGCAAGACAGACAGAAGCAGAGCAACAGCTCTAAGTGCGCGCCAAGAGCCCTCGGGGACAGCAGCCTGGGACCCAGCAGAGCAGCTTAGCTGCGATGGGACCTGGGGGCAGGCCTCCCGGAGGAGGGGAGCTCTGAGCGCCCTGGGCGAGGTCAGGGAGCAGGCAGTCAGCCCACCTTCAGCAAGAGCGGTCCCTGGCACCTGCCCCGAGAGAAACGAGATGGGCAAGAGAGGGTTCGAAGCAGAGGAACAGGACGGAGCTGGCTCCTGCGGAGCATTAGCTGCAGAGGGGCTGCAGGGAAGCAGGCAGCAGCAGAGGCGGTGGCTGCGGGCGAACAGGAGCGGGAAATCCCGGCCACACACCGAAGGCGGAGCCCTCGGGACTCCGCAGGTGGAAAGGGAAGTAGGAAAGAAATTGGACTCAATGATGAGGCAAAAGTTTTGGGCTGAGCAACTCGACACTGAAATGGGGAGGACCACGGCTGGGTTGGGTCTTGAGGGGAAGATCAAGAGTGTATTGGAGAGTGATCAGGCTTGCTGTGTAAACAGGCCCGTGCCCCTGGGACTCCGTCCTACATGCCCGCCCGCACACCTACTCAGGAGTCTATACCACGTGCCCAGGAGGCTGTCATCCAATGCTCGGTCAGGGCATGTGCCCGGGTTGCAGAGTCCATCACGGGGGTGGGGGTGGGTAGGAAGGGGGGTCATGCAGGAGGCAGCCATTCAGTGATTCTCTCTCATCGATATTTCTATCTCTCTCTCTCCCTCCCCTTTCCTCTCTGAAATCAAGTATATATATATTTCTTTTATCCAACAATCCTGTGACAGAAAAAGATCAAAAGCAACTATGACTAGCAACAACTGTGCTTACAAAGCCTGTTGATTTCACCTTCCTTCTCAGCATCCCACAAAGGCACCCATCGCTTTCACAATCATCCAAATTCCTCTCCCAACATTCCCAATACACAGCCCCAAGATAAAACTCAGCGCTTTGCACGCCAGCACCGCATCATCTGTCTCTGCTCTGGCCATTCTGGTCCTGCACCCCCACAGCGCCCCCGCCTGCCGCATGCGATCGCTCTGGCCATTCTGGTCCTGCACCCCCACAGTGCCCCGCCTGCCACATGCGATTGCTCTGGCCATTCTGGTCCTGCACCCCCACAGCGCCCCCACCCGCCACATGCGATCGCTCTGGCCATTCTGGTCCTGCACCCCCACAGCGCCCCGCCTGCCGCATGCGATCGCTCTGGCCATTCTGGTCCTGCACCCCCACGGCGCCCCCGCCCGCCGCATGTGATCGCTCTGGCCATTCTGGTCCTGCACCCCCACGGCACCCCCGCCCGCCGCATGCGATCGCTCTGGCCATTCTGGTCCTGCACCCCCACGGCGCCCCCGCCCGCCGCATGCGATCGCTCTGGCCATTCTGGTCCTGCACCCCCACGGCGCCCCGCCTGCCGCATGCGATCGCTCTGGCCATTCTGGTCCTGCACCCCCACGGCGCCCCCGCCCGCCGCATGCGATCGCTCTGGCCATTCTGGTCCTGCACCCCCACGGCGCCCCCGCCCGCCGCTTGCGATCGCTCTGGCCATTCTGGTCCTGCACCCCCACGGCGCCCCCGCCCGCCGCATGCGATCGCTCTGGCCATTCTGGTCCTGCACCCCCACGGCGCCCCCGCCCGCCGCATGCGATCGCTCTGGCCATTCTGGTCCTGCACCCCCACGGCGCCCCCGCCCGCCGCATGCGATCGCTCTGGCCATTCTGGTCCTGCACCCCCACGGCGCCCCCGCCCGCCGCATGCGATCGCTCTGGCCATTCTGGTCCTGCACCCCCACGGCGCCCCCGCCCGCCGCATGCGATCGCTCTGGCCATTCTGGTCCTGCACCCCCACGGCGCCCCCGCCCGCCGCATGCGATCGCTCTGGCCATTCTGGTCCTGCACCCCCACGGCGCCCCCGCCCGCCGCATGCGATCGCTCTGGCCATTCTGGTCCTGCACCCCCACGGCGCCCCCGCCCGCCGCATGCGACGGCTCTGGCCATTCTGGTCCTGCACCCCCACGGCGCCCCCGCCCGCCGCATGCGATCGCTCTGGCCATTCTGGTCCTGCACCCCCACGGCGCCCCCACCCGCCTCATGCGATCGCTCTGGCCATTCTGGTCCTGCACCCCCACGGCGCCCCCGCCCGCCGCATGCGATCGCTCTGGCCATTCTGGTCCTGCACCCCCACGGCGCCCCCGCCCGCCGCATGCGATCGCTCTGGCCATTCTGGTCCTGCACCCCCACGGCGCCCCCGCCCGCCGCATGCGATCGCTCTGGCCATTCTGGTCCTGCACCCCCACAGCGCCCCCGTCTGCTGCATGCGATGGGTGCTGCCATGAGCGCCCATCCGCAAAGAACAGGCACCTCGTCCCCCGCGATCTCTGAGCTTCATAATGTGTGTTCGGCACAAAAAACGGTTTCTCCGCCCTGGCCAGGCGCTCGCGCAGCGGTTAGAGTCCTCCCTGTCCACCCAGGAGGCAGTTCGATCAGGTCCCGGCACACACAGGATCAGCCAATCAAGGTGAAAACAAGTGGCACAACAAATCGATGTTTCTGTCTCTCTAAAATCAATCGATACATTTTAAAAGATTTTTAAAAAGCCTTTCCTTACCTCCTAAACTGCAATCTCCTGAACAAGTTAATCCGTAAATCAGTCACCTTCCCACTCCCTGAAACATGCATATTCAGCATGTTTTACATTCAGCGGACATTCAACAACTATGTTAAGGATGAACAAATGAACTGGTCTTACATGGAGAAAACGCCCCACTTCTGAGGCGATGCTCTAAACACGAGTGTCTTTAGAAACTTTCCACCGCTGACAGCGCAAAGCCCCCCACGACCCCTGGGGGCCTGGGGCGGAGCCGAAGCCTCCAGAGCCTCCACCCCTCACCCCCCTGCCCCGCCCGGAGCAGCACCGGCCAGGGCGCGGCTTCAGGGGGCCTGGCCCGTGCGGCCGGCCCTGGGGACGAGGCTGAGGCGGCTCAGGGGCAGGCCTTACCAAGAGAAGGACCTCACGTGCTCCTGGATCAGCATCCAGGTCTGGCCGAAATCCTCCGACTTCCACAGCTGCAGAGACAAGGTGACAGTGGCTGTGAGGCGCGAAGCACCGGCTCTCCTTCACACCCCTGGATCTCTGTCACACCCCCCTGTTCTCTCCGTCACACCCCTTGGCTCTCTCCGTCTCAACCCCCCCCCCCCCCGGCTCTCTCCGACACACCCCTTGGCTCTCTCTGTCTCAACCCCCCCACCCCCGCTCTCTCCATCACACCCCTTGGCTCTCTCCGTCTCAACCCCCCCTCCCCCCGGCTCTCTCCGACACACCCCTTGGCTCTCTCCGTCTCACCCCCCAGCTCTCTCCGTCACACCCCCCCCCCCGGTTCTCTCCGTCTCAACCCCCCCCCCGGCTCTCTCCGTCTCAACCCCCCCCCCGGCTCTCTCCGTCTCAACCCCCCCCCCCCCCCCCGGCTCTCTCCGACACACCCCTTGGCTCTCTCCGTCACACCCCTTGGCTCTCTCCGACACACCCCTTGGCTCTCTCCGTCTCAGCCCCCCCCCCCCCCGGCTCTCTCCGTCACACCCCTTGGCTCTCTCCGTCTCAACCCCCCCCCCCCCCCGGCTCTCTCCGTCTCAACCCCCCCCCCGGCTCTCTCCGTCTCAAACCCCCCCCCCCCGGCTCTCTCCGACACACCCCTTGGCTCTCTCCGTCACACCCCTTGGCTCTCTCCGACACACCCCTTGGCTCTCTCCGTCTCAGCCCCCCCCCCCCCCCGGCTCTCTCCGTCACACCCCTTGGCTCTCTCCGTCTCAAACCCCCCCCCCCCCGGCTCTCTCCGACACACCCCTTGGTTCTCTCCGTCTCACCCCCCAGCTCTCTCCGTCACACCCCCGCCCCCGGCTCTCTCCGTCTCATCCCCCCCCCCCCCCCGCTCTCTCCGTCACCCCCCCCCACTCTCTCCGTCACCCCCCCCCTGCTCTCTCCGTCACCCCACCCCGCTCTCTCCGTCACACCCCCAGCTCTCTCCGTCACACACACCCCCCCGCTGTCACGCCCCCCCCGCTCTCTCCGTCACCCCCCCTGGCTCTCTCCACCCCCCCCCTACTCTCTCCGTCACACCCCCAGCTCTCTCCGTCACACCCCCTGGCTCTCTCCATCTCACCCCCCCTCCCGCTCTCTCCGTCACGCCCCCCCCTCCCCGCTCTCTGTCACCCCCCAACCCCGTTCTCTCCGTCACACCCCCCGGCTCTCTCTGCCTCACCCACTGAAGCCCAGGAGCGGCTGGGGCTGTGAGGAGGCCCGGGCCCACCCAGGCCAGCGTGTCACTCCGGGGCCAGCCTGAAGGGGGCCCTCCACACCTCTGTTTCCTCCATGGCCACCCAGGTCTGCCCTGAAACTGGAAGACAGGGTCCGGCCTGCCTTCCATTTGTGCTGATCAGGAGCTCCAACTCCTCCAGAGCAGCCAGACGGCGGTAAAACGAGCGGATCCTGTGCTGGCGCTTCGCACCTGGGAGAGTCCTTACAACTGCACAAGGACCCCGCCGGTGTGGCCAGCCTGCGCACCGAGGGTCCCGGGTTCGATTCCCCTCAGTTGCAGGCGCGCCCGGCCCAAGCCCTGCTCAGGGCACATACAGGAGGCAACCAATCGATGTGTTTCTCTCACATTGAAGTTCCTCTCCGTCTTTCCCTCTCTCTTCCACTCCCTTAAAAACCAAAGGAAACACATCCTCAGCTGGGGATTAAAATACATCCATTAACCAATTAATTAATTATTTTACAAAGCCGTACAACGGCCACCGCAGTGGAGGTGATGGAAAAGATGCTGGTCAAGTGCAGGATCAGAAAGGACAGAACATCCCTGAGCATATGGGAGGGTGCGGCTCGGAGCAAGGAGCCTGCCGGAGCCCCCAGCTTCCCCAGACACAGGCGGCCCTCTGGCCTGAGGGCCTCTGGAAAGCGGGAGGCCGCAAAGAGCAGCGCTCTGCCCGCTGGGAACTGAGCCCGCCCCGAGGGCCCCCTAAGCACGCGAAGGTCAACAGGTCATGTTTTGGCTAAACAACCTGCAAAGAAAAAGAACTGCTCCAAGCTGGTTCTGAGGCACGTCATGCAAACTCATCCCAGCCCAATCCTCCGGGATCCGCAGGGCTCACAGGTGAGCCAGTCCAAGCGTCTCGGCTCGGCCAGGTTCAACCTGGAAATTAAGTGCTGCTCAGCTGTTGCTCCCCATCGCTCACCCTCCCCAAACTAGATCAGCAGAGGAAAGCGCCACGTTTATGTTTTGTGCGCAGGCACGCACACCAGAAAGGAATGTGAACCTCTGCGGGAGAATCAGGTACGTGGCAGGCCACGGCGGCGGGTAAGGAGGGGCAGGGGAAGGCCCAGCAGAGACGCCAGGCTCCCTGCTCTGAGGCTGAGGAGGCTCCCGCCCGGGAAGGGCGCGCACCCAGGAACAGGGCCTGCCAGGAGCTCGGTGTGCCCGGGCTCAGGCGTCCCTGCTGGGACAGCACCGCAGCTACAGAGGCCGGCTCCAGGGCAAAGGAGGGAAGGGCCGAGGGAGGTCACTCAAGGGCATGCAGTCCACAGGACAGAGCGTAAGGGGGACCTGGCGGAGCGCCCCGCCCTCCGGCTAGTTCTGAACAGTCTCTAACCTGCTTGTTGGGGTGAGACCTGTCGAACCCCAGGAGGAGGTCGGAGGCCTTGCTGTGCAGGAGGAGGTCGGCTGCCCGGAACGGGATGGAGAAGCCTCGGATGGTGTTGCAGAAGTCGAACGTGATCCAGAGGTACTGGGCGTACGCGTCTGCGAAGATGTACTGCGGAGGAAGGAGGAGCTGGAGCGGGCCTGTGGAGCCCCAGCTCCCCCCGCAGTGAGTCCGGCACACGGCCTATCGCCCCCGCGCAGAGCCTAGGCCTGCAGGCTCAGCCCCTCCCGCTCTCTCGCTCGCACCCTCTCCTGCATTGAGGGAGGCAGGTGCACACCCAGGATGACTCAGCAAAGACACAGGTGCGGGATGGGCAGGCGGGCGAGCCAGACAGAGCTTGCATTTAACCAGAGAATGACCCCCTGTGGGAAGCGGCCTCTGTGGTCCCCTCCAGCAGGGCCAGCTTCAATGGGAGCGGTCACTGAGTTCCCCGGCAAACGGGGGGGGGAGGGGGGGGAGGCGGGGGGGATGTGAGAACCAACAACTGTGGGCGTCAGCATCATGGAGGAAACTCCCGAGGTGCCCACCTCAACCAGACGGGGGTGGGGGGCGGGCACTGGAAAAGGCCTCAGCTGTTCTTTTAGATGGTCCAATGGGAGAGAGCAGACCCAGGTGCCTATGAGGGAACAGGTGACCCCATGGTGCTCAGCCAATGAGGAGCCGGAGGAGGGACTCCCATCCTCCAGATAAACAGCCTGTGATCACTGCTCTGTGCTCTGACCCCACTCCGCTCTAGCAAGAACGTATTAAAGTTCTCGATTTTGCCACACTTCTGACTGAATCCATTATTTGAATGTGGACAGGTGAGCATTTCTCTCATAGTCAAGCCTTTTTTTTTTTTTTCAGATGACACAGCCATTCTCTCTGGTGAACCACTCGGCCACAATCGAAAGATGGCTCCGGAGAGCCGAGACAAAGCCCTGCCCTCGGACTGGCTGCACACAGCTGCCACTTGTCTCTGGCACCGCAGGAAAGCCACACCACGGGAACCAGCTGCAGCCTCTGCCCACCATGCCAGGCCAGGGAGCGCTCACGCCTGCGGCCTGGGGGCACGGGCCTGGGAGACAGGCAGGAAGGCTCCCGGGGCCGGACCTCGCCCCGAGTGGCGCTCTGAGCTAGAGAATGACTGCAGCCTAAGCAGCTTCGAGGGAACGGAATGAGGCGACTGTTGGACAAACGTGCACCGGAATATTCACCCGGGGCCAGACACGGGGTGCCACAGCGGAAACACAGGGCCAGGGCCCTTCCCCGTGGGTGGCCCGAAATCCATGCGGGGGGAGGGGGGGCACGGCATGCCCACGAGGACCCTAAGTCAGAGGAAGTCAGACCGGATGAGGAACGAGGGCATCCTGGGAAAGCAGAGATTACAGATCGGTTATGGTCGGCGAGGTCAGAAATTTCTCCGTGTAAGAGCTGGGCCTTGAAGGGCAGGCAAGGCTTTGAGAGAGAACATTCCAAGTGCCATGCAGAGAAGCGAGGGAAACAACACAGCGTGGGTTGACAGCAGCTCCCGAGAGCCTGACTAACGGTCCGAACATGACACACAGGCTGCACGCACTCCCCTGTGGCGACAGACCACTTTCAGCCTCTGGCCTGCTGAGGGCACCGGCTGTCCAGATCTTAGCCGCGGCGGACTGTGCCGCCACGAACACAGGGCGCGTGTGTCCTTTCTGCTGGTGTTTCTGGTTTCTTGGGACACAGTCCGAGAAGTGGGATCACAGGGTCAAATGGGAGCTCCATTTTCAGTTTTTTCAGGAAACGCCATCCTGTTCTCCACAGTGGCTGCCCCAGTGACATATGTAATACTTTCAACACTACAGAATCCTGTCCAATAAAGAGGAGATATGCTCACCGCCCATCACACCCTCCCAAAGATGGCGGCGCCCACAGCCACAAGGCGAAGGCACCCAGCCCTTAGCCCCCCAGCCGCCCAGGGCCGCCCGAGGCTCAGGTAACCCAGGCCTGCTGTGGCTTGCATGCCTTCCCTTATTGCCGCCCCTGAGGGCTTCCAGACTGAGGGGGGCAGGCCGGGCTGAGGGATCCCTCTCCAGAACATGAGTTTTCATGCACCAGCTTCTAGTTTAAAATTAAAAAAAAAATAAGTAAAAAGGCTGAAAACTCACCCGGCAGCAGGCGGGACTCAAGGGGACTAGATGGCAGTCCTGCTCCCGGGATCACAAGGGGCTCAGTGGACACTGTGAACCCGAAACTAGAGCAGGGGAACCAGTCACTGAAGCCCTAGAAACCACAACCCCAAGGAATCAGTGCAAACCCGTTCCCTACCTGCTCCGGCTGGTGCAGCCAGGCAGAGTCCTCTCGGCACCACCCTGCGCCTCCCCTCGCCGCCCTCCCCTGCGCCTCCTCCAGCCCCTGAGTAAACTCCAGCCCCTGCAGCAGCCCGAAGCCCCCGGGAAAGGCAGGCGGGGCTCGGGAAGGAAGCCCTGCGCTGCGCACACGGGGTCGGACACCCAGAGGACCCAGGGCACCCCCAGCGGGTTTTGAGGAAAAGCACTCCTTAGAGACAATGCGCCCGCCTCCTGCTCCCCAACCATCCTGGCCACTGGGGAGGGCACAGAGGCTGGGGTCAAAAGGAACCCGTCCCAGGCTTCCTGCACTGTCCTGTTTCAGAATCTGCGAGCCTGCACCCAGTCACAGAGCTCTCGTTGGCACCGCTTCCGCTCTGCCAGGCACTGGCTGGGGCTCCGCATGCCTGTGGTTTCTAGGGCTTCATCGGTGCACTGAGCACTCCCAGCTACTCCATCTTGAGTGGGGATTCTGCCACCTCTGTATAAGGTGCAGGTGAAACTTCGAGAAGTCAGCCCCAAGAGGACTCAGCAGTGGGTGCGTTTACCTCCGTGCCCGGCTGGTTCAAAGCACCTTTCTGAATAGTCCATCAACCCTCCCCTCTTTGCTTCCATCAAAAGGGCAGCATCTCCTGAACATGAAGCACAGTCTCCCTTCTACTCAGGTACCTGCCTTCTCTCGTAAATCCTTTCTTTTTCTGGAAACGCGTCTTTCCTCAATCCCATCACCAGCCCTCCCCCCTCTGACTTCAACTCACGTTCGCTGGCTCTTGTCCTGGTCCACGCTCCACCGTCACACCACCCCCGCCCTCTCTCACCCTCGGCCACACCTTGGCTAATCCTCCTCACAGCTTCACCGACTGCCTCCTGAAACAAGCATCCCCGGCTTTCCAATACACCGCCTCGCCCGGCCTTCTCCCCGGGAGCCTAGCGCCAAACCTCCATCTTCTCAGCATCTCCCCTCTGCCTGCCTTTGACACCGTCCCCCAAGCCCAATTCTCCCTCCGGGTCCTGGGTTCTAGTCTCACAACACCTTGGCCCAGCACAGCGAACAACCGGGGGGGGGTGGGGGGGAGCTCTGCCTGCTTTAGCCTGTGCTTCCACCTGCATGCCGCTGCTCCCTCTGCCTTTAAAACAGCTGTCACAAACCACGTCTGTCTCTGCTCCGGGCCCGGCTCCCGGCCGCATCCCTGCTGGAGGCAACCTGGGCATGCGCCTCGGGCCTCCTGAGACCAGGGGACGAGCAGCTCTGAGAGGGGGTGTTCGGGCTCAGGAACCAGCAACGTGGTGCTGCATTCCCACTCGTGTCGACCCCTCCATCTTCCCTCCAGCCGCCCGCAGGTTTCCAGGGCCCAGGTTTCCCTGAGAACCTATTCCCAGTGTCGCCCTTCTCAAAGACCCCCAGCTCCCCAAGTCGTTTTTCTTTTTTAAAGTGTTTTTTTACTGATTTCAGAGAGGAAGGGAGAGGGAGAAACATCAATGATGAGAGAGAATGACTGACTGGCTGCCTCCTACACGCCTGCTACTGGGGATCGAGCCTGCAGTCTGGGTGTGTGCCCTTGGCTGGAATGGAACCCGGGACCCTTCAGTCCACAGGCGGATGCTCTATCCACTGAGCGACACCAGCTAGGGCTCCCTACAGTCTTCAAGACAAAAAGCAAGCCCTCCAATCTCAGACAGGAGCCTGGGGTACCATCCCCAGGCGCCTCACTGCACCCCTCACCCCAGCAGCACCCCCTGCGGCCTGCAGGCCACACTGCACTCCAGAGTCTGCCCTTGCATCTCCTCCCCCAGGGCTCCCACCAGCTCACTCCTGCACCGGAGCTAAGTGCAGGCTCACCTGAGCCCACCCTGCTCCACCGGCTTCCGAGCTGTGAGCAACCTCACCCCCGCATCTGTGGGAGGAAGCACGCCCATGCACCGCCGTCTGCTCTGCATGTCAGCGCGTTCTTCCCGGCTTCAGGCCTCTGCACCCGCAGCCCGCAGCCCCGCCAGCTGACCCGACCCAAGAGGCACTCTCCACAGGGGCAGGTCCCGGCCTCAGTCATCGGGAGCCAGCCCTGCCTACACCCACTAGCTCATGCCTGGCCTCTGAATCCACAAGCCGCTCTGGGAAGAGAGCATAGTAAGCAACAGAGTTGTTACCTCCTCGTGGGCAGAGGAGCCGCTCTCCCGCCGCAACGGCAGGGGGAAACAGGGAGATGAAGGTGCACAGCTCCGGGAGGCGGGGCCAGGCCCTGAGGCCTGACTGTGTGCTCAAGGTGTGTTTAGGCCCGGCCTGACTGTGCTCTGAGGCCGGGAATCTGCAGGCACCAGGGCTGCACCAAGCAATGCAGACCGAGGAGGAGGTGAGATTGCAGGCAACCCAAAAAATAGACTCCACACCCACCTGTCCACAGCTCACCTGCGCACAGCCATTCCACACTGCACAGCCATGCCCACATGCTACACAGCCACGCCCTCACCACACAGCCACGCCCTCACCATACAGCCACATCACCTGCCACACAGCCACGCCCTCACTACACAGCCATGCCCACATACCACACAGCCACGCCCACAACACACAGCCATGCCCACATAGCACACAGCCACGACCTCACCACACATTCCTCACTGCACAGCCACGCCCTTACCACACAGCCACACCCACCTGCCACACAGCCATGCCCTCACTACACAGCCATGCCCACATACCACACAGCCAGACCCTCACCACACAGCCGCGCCCTCACCACTCAGACATTCCTCACTGCACAGCCACGCCCTTACCACACAGCCACACCCACCTGCCACACAGCCATGCCCACATACCACACAGCCACGCCCTCACCACACAGCCACGACCTCACCACACAGACATTCCTCACTGCACAGCCACGTCCTTACCACACAGCCACACCCACCTGCCACACAGCCATGCCCACATACCACACAGCCACGCCCTCACCACACAGCCACGACCTCACCACACAGACATTCCTCACTGCACAGCCACGCCCTTACCACACAGCCACACCCACCTGCCACACAGCCATGCCCACATACCACACAGCCACGCCCTCACCTCACAGCCACGACCTCACCACACAGACATTCCTCACTGCACAGCCACGTCCTTACCACACAGCCACACCCACCTGCCACACAGCCATGCCCACATACCACACAGCCAGACCCTCACCACACAACCACAACCTCACCACACAGCCACGCCCTTACCACACAGACATTCCTCACTGCACAGCCACCTCACCACACAGCCACGCCCTCACCACACAGCCACGACCTCACCACACAGCCACGCCCTCACCACACAGACATTCCTCACTGCACAGCCACGCCCTTACACACAGCCACACCCACCTGCCACACAGCCATGCCCTCACTACACAGCCATGCCCACATACCACACAACCACGCCCTCCCCACACCACCACGCCCTCCCCACACAGCCACGCCCTCACCACACAGCCATGCCCTCCCCACACACCACACAGCCATGCCCACATACACACAGCCATGCCCTCCCCACACAGCCACGCCCACATACCACACAGCCATGCCCTCCCCACACAGCCACGCCCACATATCACGCAGCCACACCCTCCCCACACAGCCACGCCCACTTGCTACACAGCCATGCCCTGACCACACAGCCACGCCCTGACCACACAGCCACACCCACTTGCTACACAGCCACGCCCTCACCACACAGCCATACCCACTTGCTACATAGCCACGCCCTCACCACACAGCCATGCCCTCCCCACACAGCCACGCCCTCCCCACACAGCCACGCCCACATACACACAGCCATGCCCTCCCCACACAGCCACGCCCACATACTACACAGCCACGCCCTCACCACACAGCTATGCCCACATACCACACAGCCACACCCTCACCACACAGCCACACCCTCACCATACAGCCATGCCCACATACCATACAGCCACGCCCTCACCACAGCCATGCCTGCATACCACACAGCCACGCCCTCACCACACAGCCACGCCCTCACCACAAAGCCACGCCCTCGCCATACAGCCATGCCCAATACCACACAGCCACGCCCTCACCCCTACATGGCCTGTCACCTGACAGAGCTGGCCCCAAACCGGGACCTGCTTTCCACTCCAGGCACACCCCCTCACACCTCTCCTCGGCCCTTTGTGGCACTAACTTTGCAGAGCAGATGCTGACAGTCACTTCAGCCATTTCGAAGCCTCCTCTGTGGCAGCCCTCCTGACCGGCCATATGGATGTGGGCAGCACGCACCCGTCTTCTGGGACGTGTCTGGAGAAAACTGCCTTCCAAGACACAGAAGCAAAAGTAACAAAACTAATTCGCAGAGGAGAGTCGTCCTTTCCTTCCCAAGAAGTCTGGGGAGGGCACCAGGCTCCCTGGGGAACGGACACCGAAGAGCTGCACCTACCCCAGCCCAGGCCTGTGTCACAGTTCCCGGAGAAGGCGGCTCCCTTCTCAATCTCAATCGTAACAGCTCCCAGCCCGTCCAGCTCCACCGGAGAAATCTGCTTGGCACGCTCTGCACCCAGCGCCCAACTCCCTGCAGCCAGCACAGCGCCACTCTGCACCCACCTCTGCACACCCTGTACCCAGAGCTGTAGGCCCTGCACCCAGCCCCGCGCACCCTGTACCCAGCACCGCACGCCCTGTACCAGCGCCGCGCGCCCTCAACCAGCCCCGCGCGCACTGCACCCAGCCCCGCGCGCCCTGCACCAGCCCCGCGCGCCCTGCACCCAGCCCCGCACGCCCTGTACCAGCGCCGCTGGCCCTCAGCCAGCGCCCCGAGCCCTCAGCCAGCACCGCGCGGACTGCACCCAGCCCTGAGCGCCTCAACCAGCCCCGCGCGCACTGCACCCAGCCCCGCGCGCACTGCACCAGCCCCGCGCGCCCTGCACCCAGAGCCGTGTGCATGCTGCTCCCTCTCACCTGCAGCGCCTCATATCCTGCACCTCCATGCCCAGAGTTGTGGCCCCTGCCTTGACCCTTCTCCAGACCTAATGTTCAATAAGGCCCTCACATCTCCCTGCACTAACCCTCCCCGAAAGCCCATGACATCATCCTCCCTACTGCTGACCACCGGGACCTGAGGCTCAACAGCCACTCACCGCAGCCCACGCAAAGAAGGGGGGAAGCTGCACCTGCCATGGACCCCTGTGCCCTGAGGGGGAAGAAAGAAGGTACAGGTGAGTGAAAGGAAGCCTCTAGAGAGATAGTGAGATGGTGTCAAGGTCACAGCATAAGCCAGTGTTAGTTCTGGGACAACATGTAACAATAGTAACAACGGGTACAATCTGACACGTTGTGCCATCCAAGTGTCATTCGATTCTTGGGAGGCAGGGGGCACACAGACCGTCCCCTGGGAGAAAGACACCTCAGTCCGCTGAACCCTGGGCTGGGCTGTGAGTCCCAAGTCACATGCCTGGCATGGTCCTGTCACCTGAAGGAAGGGAAGAGGAGGGGGGTGTCTTCTCCTGCAGGAAGGTAAGTTCAGGGGGTGTCCTGTCTCCTGCAGGAAGGTAAGTGGGGAGGTTCCTGTCTCCTGCAGGAAAGTAAGTGGGGGGGTGTCCTGTCTCCTGCAGGAAGGTAAGTGTGGGGGTGTCCTGTCTCCTGAAGGAAGGTAAGTGGGGGGGGGGGGTGTCCTGTCTCCTGCAGGAAGATAAGTGGGGAGGTTCCTGTCTCCTGCAGGAAGGTAAGTGGGGGGGGGTGTCCTGTCTCCTGCAGGAAGGTAAGTGTGGGGTGGTTCCTGTCTCCTGCAGGAAGGTAGGTGTGCGGAGGTTCCTGTCTCCTGCAGGAAGGTAAGTGTGTGTGTGCGGGTGTCCTTTCTCCTGCAGGAAGGTAAGTGGGGGTGGTGTCCTGTCTCCTGCAGGAAGGTAAGTGGGGAGGTTCCTGTCTCCTGCAGGAAGGTAAGTGTGGGGGTGTCCTATCTCCTGCAGGAAGGTAAGTGGGGGGGTGTCCTGTGTCCAGCAGGAAGGTAAGTGGGCGGGGTGTCCTGTCTCCTGCAGGAAGGTAAGTGGGGGGGGGTGTTCTGTCTCCTGCAGGAAGGTAAGTGTGGGGTGGTTCCTGTCTCCTGCAGGAAGGTAAGTGGGGGGGGTGTCCTGTCTCCTGCAGGAGGTAAGTGTGGGGGTGTTCTGTCTCCTGCAGGAAGGTAAGTGTGGGGTGTTTCCTGTCTCCTGCAGGAAGGTAAGTGTGGGGGTGTTCTGTCTCCTGCAGGAAGGTAAGTGTGGGGTGTTTCCTGTCTCCTGCAGGAAGGTAAGTGTGGGGTGGTTCCTGTCTCCTGCAGGAAGGTAAGTGTGTGTGGGGTGGTGTCCTTTCTCCTGCAGGAAGGTAAGTGGGGGGTGTCCTGTCTCCTGCAGGAAGGTAAGTGTGGGAGGTGTCCTGTCTCCTGCAGGAAGGTAAGTGTGGGGGTGTCCTGTCTCCTGCAGGAAGGTAAGTGGGGGGGGTGTCCTGTCTCCTGCAGGAGGTAAGTGTGGGGGTGTTCTGTCTCCTGCAGGAAGGTAAGTGTGGGGGTGTTCTGTCTCCTGCAGGAAGGTAAGTGGGGGGGTGTCCTGTCTCCTGCAGGAAGGTAAGTGGGGGGGGGGGGGTGTCCCGTCTCCTGCAGGAAGGTAAGTGTGGGGATGTCCTATCTCCTGCATGAAGGTAGGTGGGGGGGGGGTGTCCTGTCTCCTGCAGGAAGGTAAGTGGGGGGGGTGTCCTATCTCCTGCAGGAAGGTAAGTGTGGGGATGTCCTATCTCCTGCATGAAGGTAGGTGGGGGGGGGTGTCCTGTCTCCTGCAGGAAGGTAAGTGGGGGGGGGGTGTCCTGTCTCCTGCAGGAAGGTAAGTGTGGGGATGTCCTATCTCCTGCATGAAGGTAGGTGGGGGGGGGGGTGTCCTGTCTCCTGCAGGAAGGTAAGTGGGGGGGGGGTGTCCTGTCTCCTGCAAGAGGTAAGTGTGGGGGTGTTCTGTCTCCTGCAGGAAGGTAAGTGGGGGTAGGGGGTGTCCTGTCTCCTTCAGGAAGGTAAGTGGGGGAGGTGTTCTGTCTCCTGCAGGAAGGTAAGTGTGGGGGTGTCCTTTCTCCTGCAGGAAGGTAAGTGTGGGGGTGTCCTGTCTCCTTCAGGAAGGTAAGTGGGGGGGTGTCCTGTCTCCTGCAGGAAGGTAAGTGGGGGGGTGTCATTTCTCCTGCAGGAAGGTAAGTGTGGGGGTGTCCTGTCTCCTTCAGGAAGGTAAGTGGGGGGGTGTCCTTTCTCCTGCAGGAAGGTAAGTGTGGGGGTGTCCTGTCTCCTGCAGGAAGGTAAGTGGGGGGGTGTCCTGTCTCCTGCAGGAAGGTAAGTGGGGGGTGTCCTGTCTCCTGCAGGAATGTAAGTGGGGGGCTGTCCTGTCTCCTGCAGGAAGGTAAGTAGGGGGGGGGGGTCTTGTCTCCTGCAGGAAGGTAAGTGGGGGGGTGTCCTGTCTCCTTCAGGAAGGTAAGTGTTGGGGTGTACTGTCTCCTGCAGGAAGGTACGTGGGGGGGTGTCCTGTCTCCTGCAGGAAGGTAAGTGGGGAAGTTCCTGTCTCCTGCAGGAAGGTAAGTGTGTGAGGGGGTGTCCTGTCTCCTGCAGGAAGGTAAGTGTGGGGTGGTTCCTGTCTCCTGCAGGAAGGTAAGTGTGGGGGAGGTTCCTGTCTCCTGCAGGAAGGTAAGTGTGGGGTGGTTCCTGTCTCTTGCAGGAAGGTAAGTGTGTGTGGGAGGGTGTCCTTTCTCCTGCAGGAAGGTAAGTGTGGGGGTGTCCTGTCTCCTGCAGGAAGGTAACTGGGGGGGTGTCCTGTCTCCTGCAGGAAGGTATTAGGGGTTTGTCCTGTCTCCTGCAGGAAGGTAAGGGGGGGTGTCCTGTCAACTGCAGGAAGGTAAGTGGGGGGGCTGTCCTGTCTCCTGCAGGAAGGTAATTGGGGGGGTGTCCCGTCTCCTGCAGGAAGGTAACTGGGGGGGTGTCCTGTCTCCTGCAGGAAGGTATTAGGGGTTTGTCCTGTCTCCTGCAGGAAGGTAAGGGGGGGTGTCCTGTCAACTGCAGGAAGGTAAGTGGGGGGGCTGTCCTGTCTCCTGCAGGAAGGTAATTGGGGGGGGGGTGTCCCGTCTCCTGCAGGAAGGTAACTGGGGGGGTGTCCTGTCTCCTGCAGGAAGGTATTAGGGGTTTGTCCTGTCTCCTGCAGGAAGGTAAGGGGGGGTGTCCTGTCAACTGCAGGAAGGTAAGTGTGGGGGAGGTTCCTGTTTCCTGCAGGAAGGTAAGTGTGGGGGGGTGTCCTGTCTCCTGCAGTAAGGTATTTGGGGGTTGTCCTTCTCCTGCAGGAAGGGAAATGGGGGGGGGTTTCCTGTCTCCTGCAGGAAGGTGGGTGGGCGGGGGTCCTGTCACCTGCAGGTACTGTATTTTCCAGGGTATGAGAAGACTGGAACTCTGATGACAGGAGGAAGATAACAAACAATAGAGAGAAAGCAAGTGCCGGGCTAGGCCCTGGCGAGTTAGCAATGTCCATCATAACTGCAAGCTACGGTATTTTTACACCCTGCGTATAAGATGACCCCGGTTCTTGAGAAGATTTTCCTGGGTTAAAAAAATCATCTTATATGCCAGAACACACAGTAGGTAAGAAGTTAGGGAAGAGGCGAGTTGGCTGCTCCACTTTCAGATTAAGCAGAGCTGAGCTTTAACCTGTGGGTAAAAACAAAGATCCCCAGTGGGGGGCATGCAGGAGGCAGCCAATCAATGAACCTCTCTCATCATTTATGTTTCTATCGTTCCCCTCTCTTCTCCTCTGAAATCAATTCAACTATATTTTTTAAATTGCTTCCGCACCTCACTTCCCAGAAACCTGTGGGTGTTCCTCCAAAATCTGCAGTGGGCTGACCTCTTCCCCAAAATCTCTCCCAAGTCCAGCAGCTAAAGGGTTAATGTCCACCCGCAGGGTGGCCCATGACCAGCTCCCACATCAGGCAGGTCTGATTGGTCACTGCTAATCCAGTGGCCAAATACTTTCAATACCACCTCTGCCAACAGAGCACAGGCAACCAGATGCAGGCACTGGGGGACACCTGGGCATCTCCCTCCCTGGTCCCCTTTCTGGGGCGGGAGGAGGAGCAGGTACCCTTCCCTCAGCATCCTGAGAGCAGCCATCCTACCTGGAAATGAGTGAGGGATCAGGACAGTGGGGACCAAAGCAGCAAGCACAGCTCCTAGTGGAGCCAGAGTTCCCGCCAGGCAGGAAGCCTTGAGGGGCGGCCTCCGGCACCGCTCTCTCCCCTCCTCCTGCCTCCCTTGGGGCCAGAGCAGCCTCCACCAAGTCACACCGTGGGGGCGGCCAGGGGAGGGGACGTCTTCTGCAGAAACAAGCACCAGACCAGCCAGTTGGGAAGACAGATCAGGAGACACATCTACTGCCTTGGTGGCCTCTGCACCAGGACAGGTTGGAGGGAGGAGAGTGTGTGTGCCCACACGCACACGCACACGCACACACATGCATACACGCACACCCACATGCACTGGTGATGCCAGGAAGAACACAAGCAGCCAGTCCAGATTAGACTGCAAGAGAAGGCCTGGGGACTGGTAACCCTTTTGCCACCGTGGAGCCACCAGTTATCAGCTGGCCGGTTTTCGGTGCCGTCACCAGCCAGTTGGCCTGGACCCTGCCCGGCCGGCACCTGGCCGGCTTGGCTATGTTAGGTCCACCTGAGCACTGGACTCTGTCAAACTCCCAGGGAAACCAAAAGACTGTCCCTGGCCAGCAGTCACGCTGCCAAGATGACACAGCGGCCCGCGCCCAGCCTCCGACCGCAGCCCTCTCCCGGAGCGCAGCCTCCTCACCCGCCTGTGGTCCGCGGGGCTGTGGTAGAACTGGGCGATCACCGCCTCGCTGCCGTTTCCCGCACCGAAGTTCAGCTTCTGGGAGATTTTCCGAAAGGATTTCCCGTAGTCGTAAGACACGTACACCTGGGACAGGGAGTGGGGGAGAGCTGGTGAGAGACGCGACAGGGAGAGCCCCACTTCCCAAAGTCCTGCCTGGGCCCTGTGCGGCTCCAACTGGGCAACAAGAGGACCCGCAGAGGAGAAGCTGCCCGCCTGGCCCTGGCACTGGGGCAGAAAGCCAGGGAGCAGGCAGCGCTGCTTCAGGGAGACAGTCCCTGGAGAGGAAGCCAGGTAACAAACTGCATTGAGACAGAAAGCGGTGGTCTGCGGGGAGGGACTGAGAAAGTGCTTTGCCATCTGTGGAAATGTCCCCAAAAGGTCACCTAAAGCCTCATCCCTCCACTGGGAAGTCTGTTCCTACAACATTCCAGACAGAAAACTCCTCATGGTGTCACTGAGGCGCCCCCGAGATGGAAATGCAGGCGCTGGGGGGCCAGGCCTGCTGGGTGAGCCCAGGAGCAGACCGGCCGGCTCAGCCGTGATAAACCCGAGACCGCGGGCCCTGCTCAAGGCCTTCCCCCAGGACAGGGATGGGCAGCCTTTGAGCTCGATGTCAAAATTCGCCAAAAAAAACCGAGCATAACTCGGGTGGTGTGTCACTTCGAGAAAAAAAACCGTAATTTCACAATATTTATAGTTTAAATAACAAAAATGTATAATTGTAATATATAACTCTATTTAATAAACCAAAAACTAATTATTTAACTTACCTGCTTAGTGACTTCTTTGTTCATCTATCAGTCCATTTCTTTTGTTGGTCTTGATATTGTTTAACTTGTGTGGGGTGCCGTGAACTAAGATAAGTGAGGGGAAGGGGGGACTCTTTAACTAACCTGCCTATTAGTGACTTTTTTTGTTGCTGAATTTCATTGGCTAAACGTTCAATTGAAGGTTGGTATTTTGTACACTTCAAGCCCAAGCAAGCGCTTCTAACTTCATCTGTCAATCTGTTTCCTTTGTTGGTTTTGATATTATTTAACGCTGAGAATAAGGTCTCACAAAAGTACGTAGAGGCAAAAATTGTGAGTAAAGCCATTGCTATATTTTTCAGGGTGCTAAAAGTGTCTGGTAATCGGTTCCAGGCACTCCAAACTTCCTGTTCGTAGTGGCACTCCTCTTGATTCTCCAAGCGGCACATTTTCAGATTCTCAAGCTTTGACCTCAAATGGACAAATACCTGAGCCCAGATGCTGTCTTGAAATTCTGCAAGTTGCATCTCCAAATCATCAATTTGCATCCACTGGAAACCATTTAATTCCAAACTACTGTAGACTACTACATCAGGATACTAAATTATTTTTATGGTGTGTTCTAGGCTTCTAAATTGATTAAATCTATCACTGAACTGGTCAAGTAACGAGTCTAAAACATGCTGGTACTTTATATGCAAGGGTTCCATTTCATTTTGTATAGCTGCACTGGCCTTCTCAAAATACTTTGCTACTGGAGGAAAATACGTACAAGTTCTAGTTTCTACATCTCGCTTGAAAATTTTAAGTTTATTTTCAAAAGCTTTTATGTATCCAAACATAACGTCAATACTTTTGCCAAAACCTTGTAACTTCAAGTTCAGTTCATTAATATGAACAGAGAGATCGGTAAACAATATCAGGGTGTTGACCCACTTATCATCATTGAGCTGAGAAAGCTTCCCAGATTCTTATTCTCAAGAAATACCTTAATTTCTTCAAAGCACTCAAGAAATTTGCCTCGGCTCAGCCACCTTACATTTTTGTACATCAGCAGTCCACTGTAGGTGGAATCAACCTCCAGTAAAAGTGCAGAAAATTCTCGCTTGTGAAGGGAATGATCAGCTATTAAATTAACTATTCTTGTAAAAACTGACATTAAGTCGTTTAAGTCCGTGAATCCTGCCTTGGCACATAAAACCTCCTGATGGATAATACGATGAAAAGGCACAGTCGGATGTCCAATAGCTTCCGTAAACTGACAAATCCGACTTTTTTTCCCACCATGTTTGGTGCCCCTTCTGTCATCACTGACACAACTTTAGAGATATCAATGCTTAGGTCACGGAATCCTATATAATAAAAGAGTAATATGCAGACTGACCATCATTCCAACACACAAGATGGCTGCCCCCATGTGGACACAAGATGGCCACCAGGGGAGGGCAGGTGGGAGGAACCAGGCCTGCAAGGAGGGCAGTTGGGCGGGGGTGGGGAGGAAGACTCAGGCCTGCAGGGGAGGTCAGTTAAGGGAAAACAGGCAGGTGGGGAGCAGGCATTAATCAAGTTGGCTGGGGAGTGGTTAAGGGGTGATCAGGCTGGCACACAGAAGCTACTAGGGGCAATCCTACTGGGATTGGGCCTAAATGGGTAGTCGGACATTCCTCGAGGGGTCCCAGATTGGAGAGGGTGCAGGCTGAGGGACACCCACTGCCCCTGTGCATGAATTTTGTGCACTGGGCTTCCAGTGTTTGTATAACAACCTTACATATTTCGCTTCCTGATGTATTTGTTGGCACTGAAGCTAATTTTATCAACTCTTCTCTCATTGTGAGATCATCAGAATATCGACCAATAATGGCCAACTGAGCATGTGATGTGACATCAGTAGTTCCATCAAGAGAGATCGAAAAATATTTACCATTACTTATGTCCCTCTTTAATTGATGTTGTACATTTGTGTTCAGTCTCATTATTTAGTCTTTTATGATATTTCTACTGAGTGGTAACTCAGATATTCTGTTAATAATTGCATCTTTATTCTGCATATCATGGAGTAGAACTGGTACACATCTTAGGAGAGTTTCTTTAATAAATTCTCCCTCACTGAGTGCTTTTCCATGCTGAGTTATGGAGTGAACAATGCTCAAATGTGCAGATGTTAAATTTGTAGAGCCTTTTATAAATTTAAGGATGGAATTAGATTGCCTTTCATAATGGTATAGCTGCCTGGAAATGTATTCCTTCCTTTCATCCTTACTTTTTTTCAAGAGCTAGGAATGATTAGTTTCGAAATGTCTATTTATATTCCATGTTCTGCTTACTACCATTTCAGTACATAGAATGCAAAATGATCTGCCATTTTTTTCTATAATGCCATACGTCTCAGTCCATGTCTCTTGAAAGGGTTGGCTACTGCTACTACCACTTTCTTTACTTAACCTTGGTTTTTTATTTTTTGGGTTCTCAATCAAGGGGTGGGGGGGAGGAGGGGCAGTGACAGAAGATAGAATTATAGATAGCCTGTTAGCCCTGCAGGCAATTAGGAGTTAACTAGCCTAACTGACCACAAGATGGCACATGTAACTGTCTTTTAGGAAAGGGCAGGGTTAATAAGCAGAAATGGGGGTTAATAAGGATGCACAGCAGTAATAGTGGTGAAATGGAGTCTGCACTATGCTGCAAAATGGCATTCTTTATATAAATTAAGATGGCTGCTGCTATTTCTAATGGTGGGAAATGGCACTCATAGCACAGGCCCTCGCCTCTCCCAGCCTCCCCCTCACTTATCTCAGTAATGATGGTCAATTAGAAATCCACAACACCCCAGAACAGTAGATTGGATGACGGTTGCTGTGGTTATGTGGTTGCTGGTGATGGTGATCACAGGGCCCCCAGAGATGCATCCCCACGGCATTTTGCTGCTCCCTGCTGTGCCAGCCGGAAGTGAGATCAAAGATCCCCTAACGGCCTAACCAGAAGTCCCAGCACTAGACGCTCTGTGCCAGAGTTTAGTTGTTTTGGCCTACAGACCTCTGGCACAGAGTGTCCACACTACACTACAGCAAATGTTTCATCCTTGACTACTGTACCTGGCCGTGCAGTAGCCGAGGATGAAACGTCATTCTTGGCATGGGGCCCCACACTTCTCTGTATGTGACCACATGCAGCTGCGTGTCATAGAAAATGGCTACATGTGTCAGTGCTGACATGCATCATAGGTTCGCCATCACGGCTCTAGGAGCTCAGGCACTCGCTCCCACGCCACAACCCTGCGACCCTGCGCAGCAAATGCAGCAGTGAAATCACCTCCAGGGAAGACAGCGGGCTGAGCAGAGGAGTCACCTGTGGAAGCAACACAGATGACCAGGGCTCTGCGGGGTGCCCACCACGCTGCCTGCCCCAGAGCCAACAGGTAAAGCCTTATATCTCAGGTAGGATGGCATATGGGCCATCTGACATCCTATACCTAGACCTTACTGTCTGTGCAATATGACACATACTGAACATAACTGGTGGGTCAAACACAAGCCTGACAGTTCACTGTGATGTTAACCATCACTGAGTTAGAACGGGTAAGGTTAAAGAAAAAGGACATGTCCCCCACTGAACAGCAAAGCTTCCAATCCCAGCCCTCAGGCCCCGCCCCCTTCTGTTCTGAATGTGCACACGCTAGCCATCCCAGCTCACGGCTCCCTTCGCCGGCACTGCCAGCCTCACCCTCAGCCTCCTCCGGAGATGTGACTGTCACTGACCTGATACTAGCAGCTCCTGCCTGAGCCACCGTTCATTTCTGCATTAACTTTTCACATCAGAACCTCTCAATTTCATCTGCCAGTTCCTTAATGCAGATTGTACACACACCCTCCTTATTTATTACTAGAGGCCTGATACATGAAGATTCGTGCAAGAATGGGCTTTCCTTTTCCTGGCTGCCAGCCCTACCTTTGCTCCGGCCCAGAGCCACCTTTTGACCTCCCCATGCTGCCCATAGGCCCGGAGTGGCTGGGGTGGTGCAGAACATGGCAATGACGCAAGCATCCCGCTCCAGTGGTTCAGTGCCTGAGTATGCAAATTAACCTGCCATCTTTGTTGGATTAATCTGCATACTCACTCCTGATTGGCTGGTGGGCGTCACAAAGATATGGTAATTTTCATCTTTCTCTTTTATTAGTGTAGATCCCTGAGCAATAATTTCCTTATCACTTATTCTTAGGTACCCTTCATTTAGAACAGTGTATTGCTTCACATGTCCCATGGTTCCTCCCAGATACATTTAAATATTCAGATAGAGGAAGAACTGGGCTGGGGACTGGCAGCACCAAGGTGACCAACCACTCTGGCTGACCTGGAACGGAGGGAGGGTGGTCCCACTAGGGACTCCCAGTGCTGAAGCCCAGGCCAGCGGGTCACCCATAGCAACACTACATCCTCACCTGCCAAGTATCAACTCTCATTAGCCCCAAACCTCCCAGACATGCGAAGTAACTGCATGGGCGTCACTGACTATCTCTGTTTGTCTAGCAAAAGCATAAAATGACATGGAGGTCTTTACCTATCTTACAAAAAAATAGTATCTATGCAAAAAACTTTTGATTGCATAAAAACTCTAAGAAAGCCCTGGCTGGTGTGCTCAGTGGTCAGAGTGTGAGCCCTCACACCAGAGGGCCTCAGGTTTGATTCCTGGTCAAGGGCATACACCCGGGTTGTAGGTTTGATCCCCAGCCCTGGCTCAGGTGTGTGCAGGAGGCAACCAAAAGATCTCTCTCTCTCTCTCTCTCTCTCTCTCTCTCTCTCTCTCTTCCTCCCTCCCTCCCTCCCTCCCTCCCTAAAAATCAGTGGGGAAAATATCCTTAGGTGAGGATTAACAACAAAGCCTGTAAGGAGGATTTCCTCAGCACAGCAGGGCACAGAGCCATGTCCTGTGTTCAGAGGCGGCGTCTGTGGCGGAGACTATGCTGACCCTGCGGGCCAGAGGACACGGGCACACTCACTGGGCTTCACACCCATCACATCTGTAAACAGGCTAAAGTGATGGCCCCACGAGCCTCGCCTGCTGCAGCCACACTCCCGGTGGCTGTCAGGTCCGGGTGTTCACAGGCCCCTGCTCCGACCCCCCACGGACACAGCTGTATATCGGTCCCTCCCTGCCTGCAGGTTCCCCAACTCCACTGGGAAACCGCTCCAGGGGCCTCACAGAACCATGTCTGGGCTCAGGCATGGCAACTGTGTGCTCAGGCTAACGTGACATGCCGGCTATTCCCCCGGAGGCATCTGCTGGCCAGAGCGCCTCTCCCCAACACCGCCCCACACGCTGCCCTGACCCGTGGTGGCTGCTCCTCCCCCGCGAGGGGGCGTCTGGAGCAGAGGCCACAGCCTGGAGGCCAGGCCAGCTGGCCTTCATGCGTTTTGCTTGGCTTATAGGTTGCATGCAAGAACTATACATTTGGTGCCAACTGTAAGAATCAGCAGTTTTCTCATTAAAATCCAGATCTCTGAGCTTCTCTTGGAACTGTGGAAGACCTGGCAACTCTGGGCCCTGCTTCTGCTTCCCGCTCGGCATCCTGAGCACGTCTTGGCCTGGGAAGTCTTTCTGCTCCAGCTCACACAGTCCTGTCCACGCCCAGGGTCCCGGACACCCGGCCAAGTACAGTCACAAGTTCAGACTAGGTTACAGGGGGTGTTCCCTGAACCTGCACCTCCACGGAGAGCGGACAAATGGCACACCGCCCCAGAGGGCATGTACTTCACGAAAAACGGAGGAGACCATGGTTCTTGGGAGAGGTAAAGGATGCCGTCAGCTTGGAGACAATGTCGCTCCTGCCCGTTCCCCGGCGCCTCCCGCAGGACTGTGCCTACGTGGCGGTTGGTCTTGGGTCTTCACAGCACCTACCTGCCAAGCACCTACATGTGTAAGGCAACTGTGGGAATAAGAACGTGAGCAAATCACCCTGGCCGGTGTGGCTCAGTGGATAGATCATTGGTCCTTGGACGGAAGGGTCCCAGGTTCAATTCTGATCAAAGGCACGTGTGTTGGTTGCAGGCTCAACCCCTGGCCCTCGGGCGTGTGGAAGATAACCAATCGATGTGTCTCTCTCTCTGACTCTCCCCCTTCCTTCCATGCTCTAAAAATCAATGAGGATTAACAAAAGTAAAAAAATTTTTTAATTAAAATTTTAAAAAATATATGAGCAAATCTGATTCATCAGTGCACCCAATTGTAAGGTGTTGGGAGAAATGAGGACAGAGGCCGCGGCTCTCCGGGCCGTGAGCAGACCTACACTCTGCCCAGAGGTGCTCTCAGCGTTGTGACAGACACCGCCACCAGACCGCACGCACCCTGTCGCCTCACATGAGTCATCACGCATCACATGGTCCGCTGGCAATGGACTGCATGACCCTGTGGTCAACAAATAAGGGGCAGTTATTATTTTCTGGATTCTCTTCTCGGATGAAACTCATGCCATCCATTCTCCAATGACCCGCTTTTTTCTGGAATGAGAACCCTGGCAGGTCACCAAGGGACGTGCTGGCGGCACAGAAGAGGAGGCCGAGATCCCCCGAGACTTACGTCGCTGCTCCGGGGCCGGGCCACGGCCAGGCTGTCGCGGGCCAAGGCCACGATCACGTTGCTCTTCTCCCCGGCCCAGTGCACCACCATCTGGTTGTGGGAATCATTCAGACTGACCTAAGAGACAAAACCAACACAGAAGCGCTCATGCCTCCTGTCACTCAGAAACAACGACAATCCTTAAATCTGGAGCACCGGGCGGGGGGGGGGGCATTTCTCCCCCCACACAGATTCCACCAGACTCAACTTCCCAAGAAGCTCTAGTGCTCTGCTCTTCGTAACGTAACAGAACTGCAAAAGGGCTCGGGCTCTCACTGGTCTGTGGACTCCACCTGGTCCCTCTGCCCTTACTCCACACATGGACACGCGCTCCAGAACACCGGGACCTCTTTCCAGGCAGAAAGGTGCTTTCAGACCTCCCTTTGAACGAGTGTTTCCTGGGCCCCCTGGGGGCACGGCCGTCCTCAGCTCACAATGAGGGCAAAAGAGAAAATGGTCAATAAAACAGCAGTTATATTCAGAGAGGTCTGAAGTATCCCAAATAAGGAACTAGTTTCCAGAACTCCAAAGAAATGAACTTTGGATTTTTGCTAGCAGTTATTCCCATGCTTCCAAATTTTGTAAACCAGTAAAATGAAAATAAATTAGAAAGACCATCAAAAGATTAATGGCCACTCCTTTTATGAAAGGCAAGAGGCCCAGTGCACAAAATTCGTGCACAGGGTGTGTGTGTCTCTCAGCCCAGCCTCAACCTTCTCCAATATGAAAACCCATAAACTGCCCATTTATGCCCGATCCCTAAACGGGCAATAGACATCCCTCAGGACTGCTGGCTCCCAACTGCTTGCCTGCCTGCCTTCCTGATTGCCCCTAACCACTTCTGCCTGCCAGCCTCATAACCCCCTAACCACTCCCGATAGCTTGATTGATGCCTAACTGCTCCCTTGCCAGCCTGATTGGCCCTAACTGCCCTCCCCTGCAGGTCTGGTCACCCCTAACTGCCCTCCCTTGCAGGCCTGGTCCCTCCCAACTGCCCTCCCCTGCTGGCCATCTTGTGGTGGCCATCTTGTGTCAACATGGAGGCAGGATCTTTGACCACATAAGGGCAGCCATCTTGTGTGTTGGAGTGATGGTCAATTTGCATATTACTCTTTTATTAGATAGAATAGAGGCCTGGTTCATGGGAGGGGGCCAGCTGGTTTGCCCTGAAGGATGTCCCAGATCAGGGTGGGGGATTCCCATGGGGCATGGGGTGGCCTGGGCGAGGAGCCTGTGGTGGTTTGCAGGCCGGCCATAGCCCCCAGCAACCCAAGTGGAGGCCCTGGTACCTTCTACAATTGAAACTTTGTAGCCTGGAGTGGAAGCTTCCTGCTTGCTCTATGGCCGCAGCCATTTTTTGTCGGGATTTATTTATCTACTATAATTGAAACTTTATGTAGACTTAGGCAGAGACCAAGGCAGGCCAGGGCTGGGGGAAGCTTGGCTTCCTTCATCATGGGGGGCAACTCAAGCCTCCTGCTCTCTTCAGCTCTGTCGCTGCCGCCATTTTTGTTGGGATTTATTTATCTTCTACAATTGAATCATTGTAGCCTTGAGTGAGGCCTGGGCCCACCAGGGTGTGCAGAAAGTTTGGCTTCCTCCATTGCCAGGAAAACCTAAGCCTCCTGCATGCTCCGTGGCCACAGCCATCTTGGTTGAGTTAATTTGCATACTCTGTCCTGATTGGCTGATGGGCATGGCTTGTGGGTATAGCAGAGTGATGGTTGATTTGCATATTGCTCTTTTATTATATAGGATAAGAACAGAAACAGCCACTGTGCCAGAGCATGACTCATCTGCTGTTTCCTTGCTTCCTGAAGACACATCAGGCTGAGTAGGATGGAACCCAGCTGTGGCATTGGGTGTGAACCTGGAGGTTGGTATGAAATGGCAGTGGAGTGTGAACTGGCAGTGGGTGTGAACCTGGCAGTGGGTGTGAATGGGCAGTGGGTGTGAATGGGCAGTGGGTGTGAACTGGCAGTGGGTGTGAATGGGCAGTGGGTATGAACCTGGTCGTGGGGTGTGAACAGGCAGTGGGTGTGAACCTGGTAGTGGGGTGTGAACCAGCAGTGGGTGTGAACTGGCAGTGAATGTGAACCTGGCCATTGGTGTGAACCAGCAGTGGGTATGAACCGGCAGTGGGTGTGAATGGGCAGTGGGTGTGAACTGGCAGTGGGTATGAACCTGGCAGCGGGTGTGAATGGGCAGCGGGTGTGAATGGGCAGTGGGTGTGAACTGGCAGTGGGTATGAACCTGGCAGCGGGTGTGAACCGGCAGTGGGTGTGAACCTGGCAGTGGGTGTGAACTGGCAGTGGGTGTGAATGGGCAGTGGGTGTGAATGGGCAGTGGGTGTGAATGGGCAGTGGGTGTGAACTGGCAGTGGGTGTGAACCTGGCAGTGGGTGTGAATGGGCAGTGGGTGTGAATGGGCAGTGGGTGTGAACTGGCAGTGGGTGTGAACCTGGCAGTGGGTGTGAATGGGCAGTGGGTGTGAACTGGCAGTGGGTGTGAACCTGGCAGTGGGTGTGAATGGGCAGTGGGTGTGAATGGGCAGTGGGTGTGAACTGGCAGTGGGTATGAACCTGGCAGCGGGTGTGAATGGACAGCGGGTGTGAATGGGCAGCGGGTGTGAACCTGGTCGTGGCGTGTGAACCGGCAGTGGGTGTGAACCGGCAGTGGGTGTGAATGGGCAGTGGGTGTGAATGGGCAGCGGGTGTGAACCTGGTCGTGGCGTGTGAACCGGCAGTGGGTGTGAACCGGCAGTGGGTGTGAATGGGCAGTGGGTATGAACCTGGCAGCGGGTGTGAATGGACAGCGGGTGTGAATGGGCAGCGGGTGTGAACCTGGTCGTGGCGTGTGAACCGGCAGTGGGTGTGAATGGGCAGTGGGTGTGAATGGGCAGTGGGTGTGAACCTGGTCGTGGGGTGTGAACTGGCAGTGGGTTTGAAATCTGCGCTGGGTTATGAAATGGCCATTAAGTGTGAACCCGCATTGGGATGTGAACCCAAGACTGAGCTTCAGCCTTGGAACGTGAGAAAAGGTGTCAGATGTCCCTGCCCATTCAGTCCTGCTTTCCTCCTAGGCCAAAGCTGCTTCCAGGACCTGCCATCCCGGAGAAGCAGCACCGAGACAGGGACCACGTCCCGGAGTGGAGAGCCTCTGCTAATCAGTGCCCTCGCTGTCCAGGTCTCATAACTGGGAGGCATCCTGGCAGCTGAGCTCCTCGGAGTCATCAGGTGTGTCCTGACCCACCCCCGCCATGCATGCGCCCTCTGTGATCACCACCCCTCTCAGACAAAGGACACTGTAACCCGAATCCTGAGGAAGCACACACTCCCAGAATAAAGAATACTTCCTTCAGACAGTTTCTGCTTATGGAAAACTAATCTTATTACCGTTTTGTTTTTTAAATCTTTATTGTTGAAAGTACTGCATAGGTCCTCCTCCTCCCCCATTAACCTCTTCCAGTCGCTCCTGTGCTCTCCCTTCCCAGGCCCTCAACACCCCTTTGTCTGTGTCCATAGGTTATGCATATATGCATACAAGTTCATTGGTTATCTCTTCCCACCCAGTCTCCCTACCTTCCCTCTATCATTCATCAGTCTATTCATGCTTCTATGACTCTGGGTCTTTTTATATACACTGAGTGGCCATATTATTATGATCTATGAAGGCATAATCATCTGCTCACTCAGTGTATATCCTATATAATAAAAGGCTAATATGCAAATTGTCCCCTTGACATGCCGGCCAACCCCCATGTCCCCTCCCCCTGGCCCGGCTGGCTGGACCCCCACCTATGCACGAGATCATGCACTGGGACTCTAATACACACACACACACACACATGCACGCACACACATACGCACACACACACACAGTGGCCAGATTATTACGATCTCTGAATGCATAATAATCTGCCCACTCAGTGTGTGTGTGTGTGTGTGTGTGTGTGTGTGTGTGTGTGTGTGTTGTGTGTGTGTATTTAATTGATTTCAGGGAGGGAGAGACAGAAACATCAATGATGAGAATCACTGATCAGCCACCTCCTCCATGTCCCCCACTGAGAATCAAGCTCACAACTTGAGCATGTGCCCTTGGCCAGAATCGAAACCAGGACCTTTCAGTCCAAAGGCCAAACTAGCTAGGCCCCAGGTCTATTGCTCTTTTGAAGGAAAATAACACAAACAGTTAATGACAAAGAAATGAATACCAATTAGTTAGATCCTCACTATATTCTTTCTACATAATGAACATTAATATAGTATGTTTAAAAGACAGTTCAATTATTGGCTTTATAATATTTTGATATTTGAAGTAGGAAAAGAGGAACTTGGCCAACAAATTGTTTCATGTCACCACATGTATTTAACATTTCTTTCTCTTTTTTCCCTCTATTACCTCTAATTTTCTGCAGTCACAATAAACTAAACTATATTAAGCAAAGAAAATCTGATTTGGTGTCAATTTAAGTAGCAAAAATTCACATTCCCTAAGTTGATTTGGGATTATTTGACCACGTGAGTCTGCCTCATGCCCTCTCCCTTCCGTGTATCTTCTGTACAGAACGCAGATGACCCAGACTCTGCCGACACCTTCATGGATATCTTTGACACAGACCACAACCAGAAATTAGACTTGGAAGAATTCTTTCTGATGCATTTCACATTGGCTGAAGTCTACTATGACCCTAAATGAGGCAAATTTCCAAGCATCAGACCAAAGCAGAAAAAGAAGGGACACCTGAAGAAACACGGAGAACATGACATAGAGGAAAAGAGGAGGAAGAGGAGAAGGATAGAGAGGGAAAGTCCAGGCATTCAGAGAGTGATGGAAGGGGGAAAGCAAGATCCAAGAACACAAGAAGAGGAGGGAATAGGCCTGGGTCTAGCTCTGAAAGAAAAATAAAAAAGGTGATACATCTACTTGCAGACAAAGAGACACACATTGGCGGGGGGAGGGGGGGGGAGCGGTCACGACAAAAGGGGAAAAGATAAAAGCAGGTCAAATTCTACTGAAGCATAAGGCAGAAGACAACAGTCAAGTGCCAGCCCAATCAGGGGAAACAGAGGCAAAGAGGATGAAATCAGCTATGAAAACACAGGATCACGGTGTGTAAAACCGAATAAAACAAGACGCAGTGACTCACATGCACGTGAAAAAAAAATACAGGAAAAAGGACAATCAATTGAAAAAAACCAAAAATACTGATAATTTAAGAGTTAAATTCAACAGAGAAAAGCTGAACAATAGAGAGGTCTACAGGTCAGAACAACAAAAAGTCACAAAAGAAGGATGACCATTTCACCTCTAACGATAAAGAAACGCAGGGTCCAGCACTAATCAGAACAGTGACAGCAAGGGACACTCAGAAGATTCAGTGACAGAATCAGGGCTCGCTTCAGGAAAGCACCCTGGGTCTGCCACGGCCAGGCAGGAGCCAGCTCCAGGCATTCGGGGTCCCATCGAGGACAGACAGCCCGGCCTGGGCCATCTGAGTCTGTCCGTGGACATTCCGACTCAGGTGGGGATCGCAGACAGGGATCCGGTCATGGGTGGATCAGACTGCCTAGGCATCCTCTCAGGACACCACGTCTCATCCCAGGGGCGGTCAGGATCGAGCTCAGGAGGAAGACAAGCATCCCAGCGCGAGCAGTCACCTGACAGCCGGCACTTGGGCGCTGGACACTGACCACCTTCCGCATCCAGGACAACCAGACGTGGGACCCGGAGCAGAGGGCAGCGAAGCGGACGGCCCGAAGATCCCGGTGGACGATCTGTCCCCACCTCCCGCCGGGCCCGGCACAGAGCGGGGCCGTGGCGCCACAGGCCTCGGCTCTGGGCCTCAGAGGCCTGGGTGGCGGGCGCTCTTGGCAGCCGCTCTGGGGCCCGGCGCCTAGGAGGGCAGGCCTTCGTGGCGTAAGGCCCAGAGCTCTCCTCTCTGCCCTGTGCCCCTCTGGGCTATTTTTGATCATCAGTTTATTTGGTTCACTAGATTTCACATGAGTGAGATCTTGTGATATTTATTGGCCTATTTCACTCAGCAAAATACTCTTCAGCATAATACCGTCCTGCTGTTGGAAATGGTAAAAGTCTTAGTAGTCCATTGTGTAGATGTACCAGTCTTTTAATCCACTTGTCTGCTGATGGGCACTAAGGCTGTTTCTAAGTGTTAGCTATTATAAATTCTGCTGCTATGAACTGAGGGGTGTATATATCCTTTCTGATTCATGATTCTAGTTTCTTGAGATATATTCCTATACGTGGGATCACTGGATTAAATGGCAGATCCATATTTAATTTTTTGAGGAAACTCCACACTCTTCTCCTCAGTGGCTGCCCCAGTCTGCATTCCCACCAGCAGTGCACGGGGGCTCCCTTTTCTCCACATCCTCGCCAGCACTTGTTGGTTGATTTGTTGATGGTAGCCTTCTGACAGGTGGGAGGTATGATATCTCACTATCGTTTTGATTTGCATCTCTCAGATGATCAGTGACTTGGAGTGTGTTTTCATATGTCTCTTGGACATCTTTCCTATTTCGTGCCATTTTAGAACCCCTAAGGGTACTACGTTTCGCCATCTGTGTGAAGAACACGCTGATCGCCACACTAAGAGAAATCCTGAGAGCCGCTGTCAACATTCAAAATCAGAACAAATGCCCAGAAACAGGAGCTGGGCTCCCCTCCTCCTGAGCAAGCCAGCGAGACGGATCCTGGTCTCCCAGATGCCCTCATCTCAGGCCGGGGCAGGAGTAAGTCGAGCTCTGGGCTCCGAGCAGCCTCTGCCCCTCCAGCCTGCACATCCCCCCACTGCCCTGACTGCTGCCCAACGCAGCCCCGCGGCCGCCTTCAGAGAGGCTGCCCTTCAAAGCTCCAGCGAAACCCCCCCTCCAGGACCTTCCCCCACTCCTCGCCCTCCACCCCCTACACCCACTACTGGGGAACCTCCGATACCCCAGCCAATGGAGGCGGTTCACCATAACACTCTGCTCTGGGTCCTAAGCGCCTGCATCCAAACTCTTGGAAAACATATGAAAATGACTCTGAGGTTTTAGGAAAATATGTCAATTCCAAAATGTTCCTGCTCAGGGAAATCGAGGCATCAACAGAGAAATGTAAGAAAAAAGTAGAAGCAAGCAGCCTCACCGCCCAGGGAGTCCCCTTGGGGACCGACCCACAGCAGCCGAGCGCCGCCTGGAAAGCACCCGGGCCGGCGCTCAGCGCAGAGCGGTCCCCACCGCAGCCCGCGAGGGGCAGCCGCCCCGTCAGGACCGTGCATTACGGCCATGTCACATACAGGCACACACGCCAGACCAGCTCAGCCACAAAAAGAATGACACCTCACCATCTGCTCCTAGAGAGTATGATGCCACAGGAAGTCAGCCAGGGAAGACAAATACTGTATGGCCTCACTTATATATGTGATCAAAGGAACAAATAAATGACCGAACGAAACTGAAACAGACACATAGCTACGGAGAGAACTGGTGGTGGGGGGGGGGGGGGAGACAGAGAACTCTGGGTGACGAGGTGAAGGGACTGGTGGTTGGGGGGGGGGACAGAGAGCTCTGGGTGACGAGGTGAAGGGACTGGTGGTTGGGGGGGGGACAGAGAGCTCTGGGTGACGATGTGAAGGGACTGGTGGTTGGGGGGGGACAGAGCGCTCTGGGTGACGAGGTGAAGGGACTGGTGGTTGGGGGGGGGGGACAGAGAGCTCTGGGTGACGAGGTGAAGGGACTGGTGGTTGGGGGGGGGGGACAGAGAGCTCCGGGTGACGAGGTGAATGGACTGGTGGGTGGGGGGGGACAGAGAGCTCTGGGTGACGAGGTGAAGGGACTGGTGGTTGGGGGGGGACAGAGAGCTCTGGGTGACGAGGTGAAGGGACTGGTGGTTGGGATGGGGGGACAGAGAGCTCTGGGTGACGAGGTGAAGGGACTGGTGGTTGGGGGGGGGACAGAGAGCTCTGGGTGACGAGGTGAAGGGACTGGTGGTTGGGGGGGGACAGAGAGCTCTGGGTGACGAGGTGAAGGGACTGGTGGTTGGGGGGGGACAGAGAGCTCTGGGTGACGAGGTGAAGGGACTGGTGGTTGGGTGGGGGAGACAGAGAGCTCTGGGTGACGAGGTGAAGGGACTGGTGGTTGGGGGGGGACAGAGAGCTCTGGGTGACGATGTGAAGGGACTGGTGGTTGGGGGGGGACAGAGAGCTCTGGGTGACGATGTGAAGGGACTGGTGGTTGGGGGGGACAGAGAGCTCTGGGTGACGATGTGAAGGGACTGGTGGTTGGGGGGGGACAGAGAGCTCTGGGTGACGATGTGAAGGGACTGGTGGTTGGGGGGGGACAGAGAGCTCTGGGTGACGAGGTGAAGGGAATGGTGGTTGGGATGGGGGGACAGAGAGCTCTGGGTGACGAGGTGAAGGGACTGGTGGTTGGGTGGGGGAGACAGAGAGCTCTGGGTGACGAGGTGAAGGGACTGGTGGTTGGGGGGGGACAGAGAGCTCTGGGTGACGATGTGAAGGGACTGGTGGTTGGGGGGGGACAGAGAGCTCTGGGTGACGAGGTGAAGGGACTGGTGGTTGGGGGGGGGGACAGAGCTCTGGGTGACGAGGTGAAGGGAGTGGTGGTTGGGGGGGGGACAGAGAGCTCTGGGTGACGAGGTGAAGGGACTGGTGGTTGGGGGGGGACAGAGAGCTCTGGGTGACGAGGTGAAGGGACGGGTGGTTGGGGGGGGACAGAGAGCTCTGGGTGACGAGGTGAAGGGACTGGTGGTTGGGGGGGGACAGAGAGCTCTGGGTGACGAGGTGAAGGGACTGGTGGTTGGGTGGGGTGAACAGAGAGCTCTGGGTGACGAGGTGAAGGGACTGGTGGTTGGGGGGGACAGAGAGCTCTGGGTGACGATGTGAAGGGACTGGTGGTTGGGGGGGGACAGAGAGCTCTGGGTGACGATGTGAAGGGACTGGTGGTTGGGGGGGGACAGAGAGCTCTGGGTGACGATGTGAAGGGACTGGTGGTTGGGGGGGGACAGAGAGCTCTGGGTGACGATGTGAAGGGACTGGTGGTTGGGGGGGGACAGAGAGCTCTGGGTGACGAGGTGAAGGGAATGGTGGTTGGGATGGGGGGACAGAGAGCTCTGGGTGACGAGGTGAAGGGACTGGTGGTTGGGTGGGGGAGACAGAGAGCTCTGGGTGACGAGGTGAAGGGACGGGTGGTTGGGGGGGGACAGAGAGCTCTGGGTGACGATGTGAAGGGACTGGTGGTTGGGGGGGGACAGAGAGCTCTGGGTGACGAGGTGAAGGGACTGGTGGTTGGGGGGGGACAGAGCTCTGGGTGACGAGGTGAAGGGACTGGTGGTTGGGGGGGGGACAGAGAGCTCTGGGTGACGAGGTGAAGGGACTGGTGGTTGGGGGGGGACAGAGAGCTCTGGGTGACGATGTGAAGGGACTGGTGGTTGGGTGGGGGGGACAGAGAGCTCTGGGTGACGAGGTGAAGGGACTGGTGGTTGGGTGGGGGGGACAGAGAGCTCTGGGTGACGAGGTGAAGGGACTGGTGGTTGGGTGGGGGGGACAGAGAGCTCTGGGTGACGAGGTGAAGGGACTGGTGGTTGGGTGGGGGGGACAGAGAGCTCTGGGTGACGAGGTGAAGGGACTGGTGTTTGGGGTGGGGGGACAGAGAGCTCCGGGTGACGATGTGAAGGGACTGGTGGTTGGCGGTGGGGGGACAGAGAGCTCTGGGTGACGAGGTGAAGGGACTGGTGGTTGGGGGTGGGGGGACAGAGAGCTCTGGGTGACGAGGTGAAGGGACTAAGAAGCACGAAGCGGCAGCTGTAAAACAGCCCCGGGCGACAGTGAAGCTCGGGAAACAGGCCAATAACACTATGGTGACCACGGCTGGTGCCCGGTGGGCACGGGGACTGTCAGGCTAACACATGTAAGTACGTGGCTGTCTAACCACTGAGCCGTACACCCGAAGCCGAGAGTCTCCACAGCCTTCCCTTCCCTTCTCCCCTCCAGCCCTCACCTCTGGAAGAATCTGGGGATCAGGAGCCTAGTCTCAGGCCAGAAGTCTCCCTCCAAAAACACCCCCCTTTCAACCAGAGGGTGACACCAGAGAAGTATGCAAACATCTGCACAGCAAAGGCTGTGGCCTAGAGCGACCGTCCAGCTCATCGGGGCCTGGGATGGGAACGCCCACCGAGGTTCGACTTGGGACACCTCTGAACAGTTCCTCCGCAGGTGACAACGAAATGACTGCCCGGTCACAAGGCCAGCAGCGACCAGCGTGGGAAAGAAGTCTGAACAGCATGTGCTGAGCCTTCCTACGCAGAGCATGAGATTCGCGGGGCCCTCCCCCAATCCAAAAGGGGGAGTGGGGGCGCAAAGGACAAAGGACATCAGAACCTCCAAGGGCGGTCACAAAGAAAGCCCAGATGTGCGCTTGGTGAGACACCTGTCAGACATCACTCTCAGTGGGTGGAAGAGATCCCATTTGTGCACACACGGAGCTTGTGTGCACGTGTGCCTAACCCATGGACACCGAGGGCCTGGGGGGGACGGGAGTGGCTGGGAGGGGTTAATGGGGTGGGGGGCCCATGCAATACTTTCAACAATAAAGATTAAAGGAAAAAACACATGCACGCAATGAAAGCCAGTAAATAAAAATTATCATTTTATTACATGTCCCTTTACCCCCAGCACGGGCTGTAAAAGGGCAGCCCAGCAGGGGAGGAAGGAGTCCCTGGCAAGAAACGCTTATTCCAGCCATGGGCACTCTGAGCGCCTCCCCTCGGCAGCATGTCACATGGCAGCTCCTGGGTGAGGCCGCCCCTGCGGAGCCAGCAGCCTCTGGCTGAGTCACGGCTAATCCTCCAGGTGCCCAGTGCCCATCCCCCACACAAGCCCATCTTCAGCCAGAGTCAGGCACCTGAAGCCATTGAGGGGAGGGGAGGAGACGGGCAGGCAGTGAAGCTGTGTGTTGCCCTCTGGCCTCCCCTGCCTCCCCCGGCTCCCTGCCCCCCCCTCCCCAGGGGAAAGGAAGTGGAGATGCTCGCCCTGGACATCGAGCAGGAGCCCACACCCAGGGCAGCCGCCAGCAGTGACACCTGTAGAACCTGGACAAGCCCCTCCCCCCGTGGTTGGGATTTGTGTGGTTGCTTCTCCCTCCCCAGGGACTGCCCTCCTGCCCCCTCCCCCAGGCGGCTCTCCTCAGGCACCCCTCAGCAGCTGAGGCCTCCAGACCATCTGCTCACTCAGGTCCCACAGTCAGAAGGGGAGGGTGGGCGGGTGGCTTGCAGGGAGGTAGCCTTGATGTGCAGTCAATTATCCAGCAACCCCAGGCAGGCACCACACGCCCCCGCCCCCCCCCCCCCCCCCCCCCCCCCCCCCCCCCCCCCCCCCCCCGCAATCTCCAGCTCACAGGGCGAGGCTGGCGCTTGGTACTGAGACCTTGAGTTGGAGATGGAAGGGCAGCAGGGCGGCCCAGTGCTGCCCTGGGGGCAAGCACAGCACAATCCAGCGTGGGAAGTCCTGTGCACAGAAACCACGTCACGCACCGTCGCCGGAGGCATCCGAGGGCGTCAGGCTCCCCCCCCCCCCCACTCCCCACCCCCCCACCCCCCCCCGCGAGGCTTACAGGCGGCTGAGGAGTGGAGGCCAGGCTGCAGAGGTCACCTGGTCCAGGGCTCCCGATCATGGCTGCAGAATCACCCAGACCCACCAATTCAGAACCCTCATGACCGGAGCCCAGGAACCAGTATTTTTCAGAGACACCTGCATGACTCCTGTGCAGCTGATCTGGGGAGCAATGATCTGGTGCACTCCCTGCCCTTCGGCAGGAGCTGGGACTTCCCACGAGGGTGGCAGACGACTCCTCATGGGGCAGCTGTCGGTGGGTAGCTGTTAAATCTCTCTGATCCAAGCCAAGTGTGGGAACCCTCAGACCCCTATTTAGACAGAGTAGTTTCCGGTACTGCATGCTAGTATTGACATGAACGTCCCGGACAGGGGGGCCCGGGCGATGGACGGCAGACTGGGGCTGCAAGGCTGGGGCGCAGGCAGTGCCTTCATGGGAAAGGGTTTATTCTGGATGAAAAGGTTTAGGACTGCACAGAGGCGGTGGCTGCGCAATACTGTGCATGTCCTAAATGCTGCTGAATCGTGCACTTCAAAGTGGTTACGCGAAACTCAACTCCATTTTTAAGAGGCTCCATTTATGACCTAGAAAGAACCCACGGCTCAACTGCTGACGCAGCACCGAGGAGCTCCCTCTTCAGAACCGGTTCTCTCATCTCCAGTGAGTCCTTCAAAGCGCCGCCGCCGCGTGAGTCCGGGGAGCCAGGCTGTGCAGAGCCCGGAGCCTGCAGCCTGGCCCCGGGCCCCAGTCCCTGTCCCCACTGGGGACGGCCTCAGCTGGGAGGCAGTGTCCACCCCCCGTTCACAGCAGCCACACCCACGCTGACACTCTCTCGGCCGCAGCGCCGGAGCATCCGGAGAGTCGACGGTCTCCAGCCCCGAGCCCTGGGGTGTCGCGATGGACGAGGACACAGTGGTGTGAAGGCCGACTGCTTGCGCTTCCCCTGCTGACTGCACACCCAGTGAGGCACCACTGGAGCTCTTTTCTTCTTTTTTTTTTTTTATACTTTTATTATTTTTATTTATTTTTATTTTTTTAATCTTTATTGTTCAGTTTATTAATTACATTGTTCCCCCTTTTTATCCCCCTATAGCTCCCCTCCACCCTGTACCTATCCCACCCTCCGCCCTCACCTCCCCCTCCCCACTGTCCTCTCCCATTGTTGCAAGATTTTTGTCCAGTCTCTTGCTGCACTTCCCACCCCCCTTTTCTCCCCAAGAATTGTCAGTCCATTCCCTCTCTATGTCCATGTCTCTGTTATATTCACCAGTTTATCCTGTTCAACAGCCTATCAATTCACTTGATTTTTATGTTCATTTGTTGATAGATGTATATTTGTTGTTCATAATTTATATTTTTACCTTTTCTTCTTCCTCTTCTTAAAGAATATCTTTCAGCATTTCATATAATGTTGGTTTGGCGGTGATGAACTCCTTTAGCTTTTTCTTATCTGCGAAGCACTTCATCTGACCTTCAATTCTGAATGATAGCTTTGCTGGATAGAGTAATCTTGGTTGTAGATTCTTGCTGTTCGTCACTTTGAATATTTCTTGCCACTTTCGTCTGGCCTGCATTGTTTCTGTTGAGAAATCCGCTGACAATCGTATGGGTGCTCCCTTATAGGTAACCAACTGTTTCTCTCTTGTTGCTTTTATTATTCTTTGTCTTTTGCTCTTGGCATTTTAATTATGATGTGCCTTGGTGTGGTCCTCTTAGGGTTTCTATATATTGGGGTTCGGTGCACTTCTTGGACTCCTAAGTCAATTTCTTTCACCAGGTGTGGGAAGTTTTCAGTCACTATTTCTTCAAATAGGTTTTCATTGTCTTGGTCTCTCTCTTTTTCTGGCACCCCTATAATTCGGATGTTGGTATGCTTGAGGTTGTCCCAGAGGCCCCTTATACTATCTTCAATTTTTTGGATTCTTTTGGTTTCCTGCTTTTTCAGCTGAGTGGATTTTACCTCTTTGTATTTCAAATCTTTAACTTGGTTCTTGGGGTGCTCCAGAGCACTTTTAGGTCTTTGTATAATATTTTTTGTTTTAGTCAGTGTATGCTTAATTTCTGGTTGGGTCCTTTTTCATATCCTTGAGAGTCTCCTTTATATCCTTGAGGGTCTCCTTCATTTCCTTGTAGGACTCATTCATTTCCACGTTGGTCTTGATCATTTCCTTGCAGGCCTCGTTTATATTCTTGAGGGTCTTGTTCATTTCCTTGTAGGACTCATTCATTTCCTTTGTGGTCTTGCTTATTTCCTTATAGGCCTCGACCTTTTGTTGGAGCCTCTTGAAAAACCCTATAACCGTGGTTTTGAATTCCATGTCCAATCGTTTTTTTTCCTCCATTTCTTTCACATCTGATTTTTTTCCATGTTGCTGCATGGTGGCTGCTTCCCTGAGTTGGTCAATTAGCTTTGTGTGGTAGACTTCCTACTAGGGACAGTGGCTCAACCTCCCCAGTTACCTGAGGTGGATATGGGCTGCACAGTCTTGCTGAAGTTAAGCTCAGTTAATCGTTGTTAGCACTTGGAGGGTTGACCTCCAGGCCAATTGTCTGTGAAGCTCAGCTGTGCTCAGGTTGGGTGGGCGGAGTCTCCGGGCCAAGCAGACAGCGTTAGCTCTGCCCTATGCGGCCCCAGGGACTCTGTGCCGGGGGCAATGGCCGCCAGCACCTCTGAGAGAGAGCCACTGCCGAGCTCCACCGGCTGCCGGGGAATTCAGACTCTCCCCAAATGAGTCTGCATGCTAAATGTCTCACCCAGGGTCGTAAAACAAAGCAGTCTGATGGTTTTCCGAATGAGAGAGCGAGTCGCAGAGCGCTCTCTGCGAGGTCACGCAGCCAAGCTGTTCACGCGCAAGCTGCCTTCTCCACAAGCCCACAGACCCGGCAGCACCCGAGCTTCAGCGTGCCCTCCCACTGTCCAGTTTTCACCCCGTATGATAGTGGGTTCCCTGGACTTCGCCCAGAGCTGGAGAATCAGTCCAGTGGGACGTCTTTCTCTCCCCCGTTCGAGAAAACTTTCCGGTTTTCAGCCGCCCGCCCTCTCCGTGGCGCGCACTCCAAACCTCTCTCTGCGCGCGAATCTTTCAACGCCGTCCGCCGCCGCTCCTCCGAGTCACAGTGTCTTATCTTCACTTTTATTTGTGGAATTTTCACTCGGCGAGCTTTCTGGTGATTCTGGAAGGTGTTTGTTCTTTCGTTAGGTTGTAGTGTTAAAATTGCTGATTATGACGGCAAGATAGGTGTTTCACCTATGCCGCCATCTTGGTTCCTCGGAGCTCTTTTCTTCTTAACGTGTCTTTATTTATTTCAGAGAGGAAGGGAGAGGGAGAGAGGAATAGAAACATCAATGATGGAGGGAATCACTGATCAGCTGCTTCCTGCATGTAGCCCACTGGGGATCGAGCCTGCAACTCAGGCACATGCCCTTGGCCAAAATCGAACCCAGGACCCTTCAGTCCCAGGCCAACGCTCTATCTAGTGAGCCACACCAGCCAGGGCCACTGGGGCTTGTGAACCATTTCTCACCTGTCCAAAGTACAGAGTTCTTCCGGGGGAAATGAGTGTTGCGAATCTGACGGTAATGAGAAACACGATAAAACCACAGTACAGTCATTGAGGTTTTCCAGGCGAATACGGAATGGGTCCCCTGTTGTCTCTATTCATTTCTTCTGCCATCAACTCTTTCAGTTTGGTCAAACCCGAAGACATCACGGCCCACATCCTCGCCACTCCTACACAGCTTCTGCCCAGAACAGTCTTAGAGGACGAGCAGGGTCGCCTGCCCCACTGCCAGTGAGGCACAAAGGAGCATCTTTAAAATGCCCTGTGGACAGTGAAACATGAAGCAAGCATCCTGTCCCTGAAGTCAGCGGCAAGGACAGGCGACCGAACTTCAGGACAGGCCCGAGGAAGCCAGAGCCCGAGTCCAATAACAACAAGGTTTTCTCCAACCACCCGTTTGCATGACCCAAATGCGAGGTGTGCAAACGGCCCCCCGAGTCCCAGTGCGGCTCAGTGGTCGAGCGGCCGCCTATGAACCAGGAGGTGGCGGTTCGGGCCCAGTCAGGGCCAGGCCTGGGCTGCAGACTTGGCCCCCGGTGTGGGGCGGGGCAGGAGGCAGCCCGCAGTGACTCTCCCTCATCACTGATGTTTCTAGCTCTCTCTCCTCCCTCCCTCTCTGAAACCAATTTTAAAAATACTTTTTAAAAAAGACTGTTCTCAGTTTAGTGAGCTCGCCATCCTCCCTGGAGCCCCCCCCCAAAGGCGGCCGAGACTCGGGGCCAGCTCCTCACACAGCCCTCTCTGCACCTCCTCTTGTGCTCACTCACTTCCCGTGTTCGCTGAGGCCTTCGCCCACCGAACTCAGTACCTACTGTGCTGATAAATCTGGCTGCCCATCTCAGAGATGAGGACCCTGGGCTTCAAAACTTGGCATTTCACTACAATCTCCTTAACTGAAATCATGATCTCTCTCTGAGGAAAAACGAGCTCCTGATTTTAGTGAAGGAGATAACCCTGTTTTCTCTTCCCCGCAAGGGCGGTGAGTCTGTTCGCACTGGCGATGCTGGCAGCAGAGTCCGTGTGCCGGCTTCCAGCGCGCCCCCTCCGGGAGCCCCGCCAAGCAAACCGGCACTCCGCTGCTCCGGGAGGGGCTCTCCCATAAAAAGACCGGGAAGCACTGTGTGGTGAAAATGACCACCCCGCCAGGGACCAGCTGGGAAGTAAGAAAACAGGCGTGGGGAGCATCTAACCACACCCCACCTTGTGCATATGAAGTTAAGCCACAGTCAGCAGGGGGGGTGTCCCTGCACCAAACCCCGGGCCAGGGCAGGCACCCACCACCCTGTGCTAACCGGCGGCTGACACCTGGGCCAGGACTAGTGTTAAGTGAGGGTTCACCTACGAACCACAAGCTACTTCTGGGAGCTCTTTAGGAAGGTTCCGGAACATCGGCTCTCCCAGACTCTCCTCCTTGGCTCTGCTACCTCACCACCTCTTTCCCTCAGAAATATTTACTGTACACCAGACTCCAACCTAGGAATTGGGAAAACAGCGGACTTGGGGGTGGGGCAGAGCGTGGCTCCCGCAAGGGCAGAGCTGCGCCAGGAGCCAGGAGGGCTGGGCCTGTCTCACCTGAGAGGTTAACAGGAGGCGGTGCGGCCAGGAGCTCGGGGAAGAGGGTGAAACGAACGGGAGCTCCAGGCTGTAGAGGAGGAAGAGCTCCTTTCACAGCAAAAAGCCCGGGGATCCCGGTGAACAGCGCTTGCACTGGCCAGGACCGGAGGCAAGTGTGCCGCGAACGCGGCGTGGCTGCAGCCGTCCCCACGGCTTCCCAGCCGCACAGCCGCCGGCCGGGCGCCCCTCCCCTCCCCTCCCCTCCCCTCCAGCACCCTGAGAGCGAGAGCACTGATTCTCACCGCACCTTCCCGACTGCACGGGACTGTCACACGATGCTATCTGACAGCCGTGCCGGGGACTTCAAAATGTGAATGGTGTATCCTTCACAGCAAAATAAGCCATTCTTCCCAAAACGGCTCCACAAAAAGGCACCGAGCCAGCAGGGCTGGACTCGGAGAGCAACGGCAGGTCGGACCTGCCAGCCTGCGTCAAGCTCAGCGCTCAGGCCAAGCCCAGCTCAGGTCCCCCCGGCCACAGCGGGCTCAGAAACCCGAGAAACCCAACCTCCAGCCCACCCAGTGTGGCACCCGTTTCTGGCACTTTCCTCGCGCCACAGGGGAAGCATTTAAACGTTCCATCCTGGAACTGAAGTCTGGAGGCCTTCCCCAGCGGCCTCTTCACCGACTTGAAGGCGAAGATGATGGAGAGCAGATGCATCAGACCCATCAGCAGCCAGTGAGCCCTGCCTGAGGCTGGGGGGGGGGGGGGGCGGCCTCGCGGCCAGCTCCTAGCTTACCTCCACTTCCCTGTGTCCGTAACCCTTGTACCTCTGTCCACCTCCACCTCCACCCCTTAACTCTTCTCCTCCAATGACGCAAGGCCTTATCCCACAGGACCACCCCAGCAGGGTGTGCCTCGCCAAGCTCAGCGCCACATGCCAGTTAGGCGAGGGAACGTGGGGGAACTCAGTGTGCACAGTGCAGTCTCATGCTACCCAGGCACTGAGCACAGGTTTAAACATTCCAAGTCTCTGCCCAACAATGCCGGCGTTGCATAGGCCACTCGCCCGCCTCCCCTGTCCCCGTGCCCTGCACTGCAGACTCCTCTCAGCTCCTGGGCAGCCAGCCCAGCCCTCTGAGCAGACCCCGCGGGCAGCTCTCTCGCACAGATCCCCTGGGCTGACAGGGAAAGAGGGGTCTGACCACCTGGGCCTCTGCCTCACACGTGGCTCATCTCACGGCCCCCCACCCGAGTCTCCCAGCGACAGGCCCCACCCTAGCCTTTCTCCCTCGTTTGCTTTTAATACTGGACCTCCACATTCAGTGAGATCATCCCAGCTTTCCCCAATTTTCTCCAGGCCAAAGGTTTCCTAAGAGTTAAAAATTTCCTCATGACACCACTCAGCTCCACAGCTCAGCAAGGTAGACTGCCTCTCACCCGGGCACCAACTAACATGAAAATCCCAATCAGGACCCACTTATGGCTCAAAGCCACGCTTATTTCACATGCTAGTCATGTGATTTGCAAGTTATTTGGGGGAAGTGGGTTTCTACTCAATAGGCTGGTCTCTTTTCTCAATAACAGAGGCCACATTAGTTATTTTCTTCATTTAAAAATGGAGAGGGGTCATAAACAGCATGCTGGCTGGCCCCTCCGCAGCAGGAAGAGCGTTTGATACACATACCTCTCTGCTGCTTGTGTTTGCCACTCGGATCTGGGCTACGAGCACGTCAGCCCGCCTGTCTGAGAACCTACGGTGTGCTTTGATCTACTGCGGGGACTGGGACAACTCCGGGGAGGCCCCTGCTCTGGACGCCGCCCGCAGCTGTCGGCCGCGGCACTCAGTGAGGGCGGGCGGAGCGGGGCTGCGGCGATGGAGACAGGCCAGTGCTGTCATCCCCACGCCAGCCGTCCGGGCTGCAGAGGTGACGGACAGACCCAGCGACAGGGAGGCCAGGCAGCAAGCCCAGGGCACGCGGGGAGGGGCGGGGCTGCTCAACAGACCTGCGGGTCTCCCAGCATCTCAGCAAAGACCCACGAGAGGCCCCATCAGAAGTGAGTCACAGACGTCAGCTGTCATCGCCCAAGGCGCTGCTGGGGGGAAGCAGCTGTGCAGAGCACCCCTAAGACAAACACCCCACCCACGTGCCATCCTTAGCCCCGAAGCATTCCTGCCCAGGAGAGAAAGAGACCGACTCCCCCATCCGACTAGCAGTCAGCAGCCCCCAGAACCTGGGTTAGACAGCAGCACTCATTCTAATAACCTGAAGAGCTGGCCATCCCAAAACCGCTCGCTTCCCTCCCGTTGGTGGTGAAACAAACGCATGCCCTGTTGCTGCAGCTCCAGTGCTTCTCTGGAGCGGGGCCCAGGCCGGGGGAGCCTGCACCCGAGGATCAATCCCAGGGCCCTTTGGGGAGCTGGGGCTGTCGGCCACTGGGGAGAGGAGACCCCCACAGCCTGCACGAGTGACCCAGCCTAGTACAGAGCTGCATGTGGCTACTGACACTTAAATTTACATTGACTAAAATGAAAAGAAGTAAAATAAATTCCGGTTTTCGATCATGCCAGCCACACGTTGCTAGAGCACAAACTGGCCAGCCCAGACACAAACTGTTCCCGTCCCCACAGGTGTCTAAAAGCACTCTGCTGGGCCCGCGCTGGTTCGGCTCAGTGGACAGAGCACTGGCCTGCGGACCCAAGGGTTCCGGGCTCGGTTCCAGTCAAGGGCACGTATCTGGATCGTAAGCTCCTCCCCAGCCCGGGCCCTGGTCAGGGGTCATGCAGAAGGCAACCAATCGATGTTTCTCTCACATCAATGTTTCTCTCTGTCTCTCTCTCTCTTCCTAAAATTCAATGGAAACATACCCTCAGGTGAGGAATAAAAACGGGCTCCACTGGGAGCTCCATCACAGGCCAGGAGGCTCTTCCGGTTCCTGGCCAGCAGAGTAGAGCCACAGGACCAGTGCAGTCAGCATTCCCCACAGAAAACAGATTCTGTAAATCTTTTCAACTCACTCTTGTGACCACCATCAAGTCCTATCTTCATGGAAACCCCCACACCCACACCTCCTCCCCTCCAAAAAGAAATGCACATTCCTATATTATAATAAAAAAAATACCTGAGGATTTCACAAAAGCAGAGTGAAACCTAAATCCTGACCTATCACCAGCCCGCCTACTTTCTGTTCTCTACGGCAGCCCCATGCTGAAGCCGCCCATGCCACTTCTATGAAGGCCCAGCGTTCACAGCTCAATAAACCAGTAAATTAGGTCGAACTTAACTGTGACTCGTTTTAAACGGAAGGAAATTGATTTTTTGCATCTGTGTGGCTGGCCTAAATATGCCATGTGCCAGTGGGTATCCTGGTGTACCTAGAGAATCGTCAGGAGGGTCTGTGCTCACCACCAAACAGAACGCCTCAAACCTGCAGCCCCCCACTTCTGGAAAATCCTCATCCCCAACGGGCAGGCCAAAATGGAGTGAGCTCACCTTCAGTTTCCACTAAATGTTCAAAAAAAGGAGAAAAGGTCAGGGTAACACCTCAGCTTAATTCACTTTTATGAAGTCAATTATCTGCATCTGATTTATCAGAAATTCTAAACTCCAAGCTAGCTTCTGTTTATGCCAGCCATTTCACATACCAGTTGCTCAAAAATGCAAACTCATTTTAATACTTGTCTAAGCAAAATTTAGTTAGAAAGTAAATTGGTGTGTTTCTTTTTAAAGACTAAATAAATACATACCAAAGGCAAAGAGGTTATTTTTTGGATCACCAGCTCTTCAGATTATCGGACTGTTAGGCAGTAACAGTACAAACGTGGCTTTCATCTCTAAGGAGAAACAGACCAAAATATGACAATGAGATGTTCCAACAACATCCAACAACATCTTTTGGTTACGAGTGTTGGAGTGTTCGTTGCTGTTGGGATCTGCTTCCTGGGTCTCGGGTACAAAGCACTGTATTGAGCATACCATTAACTTCATTTCACACCCTATAAAGAAAGCATTCTTGAAAACAACATGAATTAGAACCAATATGCACCCCTAGCTGGATTGGCTCAGCGGACAGAGTGTCAGCCTGCAGACCAAAGGGTCCGGTCATGGGCACGTGCCCAAGGGGGTCAAGGCTCGATTCCCAGTGGGGGCGTGCAGGAGGCAGCCAACCAATGAATCTCTCTCATCATGCTGTTTCTGTCTCTCTCCCTCTCCCTTCCTCTCTGAAGTCAATAACAATATATTTTTAAAAAACACACACCAATATCCATGATCTCTATATTCTGATGTCCTGCACCTCTGAGCTCTGCATCTCTAGGGAACTGCTCTCCTGGATGACTTTTCATTTTATTCCTTTAATTCTCCATCCCTGTCCCCCTTCCTCCCATTCTTCCCACATCTTAAAGCCTCTACGCACCCACATATCCCCAAACAAGCAAGCAATTAATGAACTCAGCAGTGGCCAGACACTGAGCTACGTACAATGAGATGCCAAATGGAACCAGGAAGTTTTTCAAGGTCACATCCCTTATCACGCCAACCCAACACGCCAGGCAATTCTGCACTACTTGGAAATCAACTGGAAACAGCAGATGCTTTGGCTTCTCATCTTTTAGAAGCCTGAGGTCAAACATTCTAACTTTGAACCCACCAACCAATGACTTCCCCAGGCAAGTGCATTGTGCAAGAATCCACTCCAAAGAGATCTAAAGCTCAGCAGAATGCCACCCAAAGGAGGCTCTTTGTCCCAGGACCTTGTGCTGTAACAGACACCCGGTTTTCAGTCTCAAATCAGGACACTGAATACTCCCTGGAATTAGAGAGAGAGCTCACTGGCAGGAAAACAAACCTGTAAATCCTGTTGGGCTTTGAGCTTCCTTCCAAAGGATTTTTTTTCCTGGGACAGAACTTTAGCAAACCACAGGACCCCTAAAAGAGAGGATGTTGTGCCACAGAATCCCAGCTCAGCACTCAGAAGAACCCCGGATTGCACAGGAAGAACGGGGCTCCACCACCACCGTTCTCCCAGCAAGTGCGCCAACTCACTACCCGTCTCCAATGGGCCCTCCTTGCAAACGCCTGTCCCAGAACTCGGAGGTGCTGCCTACACCCAGGCCTGTCTCCTCCCAGGTGTGCTGCAGGTGCATCGTATTCCTGACGGCTCCCAGGTGCCGTGACACAGCAGAGAGAATGCCTGATCCATGCCCATGGAGCAAACTCGGAGATAAGAAGTAAACCAGCACCAGGCGAGGCTGGTAACGCTGCGGCTGAGCTCAAGAGCTCTTTCCCCAGAGCCTGGCTCCTGGGAGCTGTGGGGCCTGGAGGACAGACAGGAGACCAGTCCAGGCAGAAGAAAAGGCAAGAGAGAGCACAGAGGCACAGAGCTGACATAAAGTCAAGAAGAGACTCCATGTGGCAAGATTTATGGAAACCTCTTTCTTGGACTTGGCCTTTGTAAGAAGGGGCTCAACTCCATAGGTTAGTGGAGCCAGAGATAAAAAAAAAACTGACTACAGCCAGGGCCCTCTCCACCCGCAGGACACCGGCAGAGCCCTCCTGCTCCTCCCAGCAGCTGGCGGGCTTCGGGCTTCTGCATTCAGGCAGCTGCTGTTCCAGCCTGAGGCTGTGCTACCAGAGAGCTCAACCTCATCCAAGGTCAGAGGTCAGAACCTACCGAGTGCTGGAGCCCACTGACCCCTTATCGCGCCACCTCCACGCCTCCCATATCACACAGCCTGTGCGGAGATGTGAAGTGTTACCACATCCACGTTTTCTTGCTCCGGTTTGTATAGTCATGAGCCTTATTTGCATCTGCTTTATCTGCTTAAATTGTAAGTTTTCCAAAAGCAGGATGAAATATTCCCTCCCCCATCTCTATGGAACCACACCCAATTCAAGCAATACTATGGGAAAACACTGAAACTCCAGATCTAAAAGTTAAAGGGCAGGGTACAAAGCGGAGCCTGGCTTAGGGCTAGAAGCGGGATGGGCATGTGTTTGTAGTCCACATCCTGACACTCACAATAGTGAAGGCAGCACTTTTCATAACCGGCAGGGGCAGCTGCAAACCAGGGCTGTTCGAGGAGAAACAAGCAAAAGGTCACCATCCCGGAAAGGGCATTCCAAACAGGTGAATCCCCAGAGCGCCCAGAGGGGCGCCGTGCCTGCGGGCACGATTCCTGTGCTCAGAGCTGAAGGCCTGCACAGGGGTCCTCAAGGCAGAAAGCCCAGCCCCGGTGCGTTCCTCCTTCTACCTGACTCAGTCCCTAAAGATTCCGACGAGCCGCAGGCATCAGAGCGCCATGGCCCGGGAGACAGTCTGGGAGGGAAAACACCCCTCATCAGACTTCCCCATTAGATGCCGGCCCGCGGCTCTCCGTCCTTCAGCAGGAACAGACTCACGCTCCCGGCTGCACGGAAGAGCTGGGGTTTGGGAACACAGTTCATCAACTTCCCCAAGGAGCTTCCACAACCACAAGGCGGGGGGCACCTGTGTGCATATTTTGGGGCAGGAACACTCTGTCCTCCACAAAACTACCGCTGCAGCAGACCTGAGCTCAGGAAGGGACTGCTCCCCATCCTCACCCCCTGCACCCACGTGCACTCCAGGCCCCCAGAGAGCGGATTCAGGCCCACAGCACAGCTGACTGGGGAGACTCAACGAACAGGGAACTCCACTCCAGCCTCTCTACCCTCTCCATCCGGATGCTGGCATCTCTGCTGAGAGCAAGGACCCTGCTGACTTCAACAACACACACACACACACACACACACACACACACACACACACACGGTTCTGCCGGGGGTGTGGGGAGCTCTGACCTGCCCCCTGGCACACACCAAGGTCCCCAGGGGCTGACAGCAGACAGAAGCCAAATGCTCCCACCCACTCACCACCATCCCTCCCCCTTCATAGCCCAATGCACACAGGAGTTAAAAGGAGGTACTTAAGAAGCTTCACACAATGTCAGGGCAACTGTTTGGCCCCCCTAAAGTCAGACAACACAGACACAAGTTCCGCAGGCAGCCCTGCCGTGTGACCTCGGGCTGGTCACTTCCCCTGCCCACGTTTGGTTTCTTCCTCAACAAAATGACACAGGAGGGTTAGCCAATGTCACTGAAGTAAGTTTAATTTAAAAAATTCAAAGGACACAATAGGGTAAGATGGTTTGTTTATAAGGTTCTTCCTCGGATGGCTCCAAGGATGGAATGTTTAACTCTATTTCCTGAAGAAATGGCTAAAGAAAAATCGGTAAAGAGAGGCAAAATTCAGACTAGTTTTTGTTATTTTAAAAGGGGACGTTTTGACTGCAGAAGTCATGATGTTTACTGCCTCCATTGGCCCCACATTTTCTCCCCCACTGACCTTCTAGTTTTGTTGATGTCAATCTTAACAGCAGGCTTGGGAGCCCCGAGAAGCAATAACAGTCAAATTAATTTTTCCAATGTTGATACTAACCCACACACTCGGTTTGCAATTTCCGGCATAAAGTCTGGCCATGAAAGTGAAATTCGTGTTACTCGTGATCTAATAACCCCATTGGCTGGGTGGAAACAGATCCCAGAATAATGCTCAACAAATGTTGCGGTCTTTCAAATCGGAGGAATAGTCGGATTAGCTCACACTTGCACACGCACGCGCGCAGTGGATGCGGCTGTCTGGATGGCCGCTCTCCTCCCCGGTTTGCCCACCTGGACTGCAGTCGGAAGACGAGTGGAAATCCCCTCATCGCGCTGTTCCGCGCCCACCGCAGGCTGCTCGCCGGCACGGCCCGCGGCGCCGCTCAGGCAGGCCCACCCTCACCCACGGCAAAACGGAGGCACCCCTGCTTCCGTGCCCGCGGTACTCGCGCGGATCGGGCACCCAGTTACCTGCAATACGTTTGCTAAAACCAACGGGAAGAAGGAAAGATGAATGCAATTCAACTGCTGAGGCTGTGCTCCTGGGGGTGGGAGGGGTAGGGGAACGAACGCAAGCCAGGGGTTCCCGCGGTGCAGCCCCGGGAGACTGCTGCGCGGGGTGGATGCGGGGTGAGAGCCGCGGGGAGGACCGGGCGCCACCGCGGGCTCACCTGTCCGTACACCTGGATGGGCTCCGGCTGCAGCGCGGCGCTCCGTCTCCGGCGCAGCGGCTCCCCGCGCGCCCGCGGCCGCAGCTCCCGCGGGTCGGCCGGCACCACGAGGAAGCCGCGGTCCTGGGCCCGGGGCGTGCGGCCGGGCAGCGTCTGCGTCCCCGCCGCGCCCGGAGCCGGTGGCAGCAGCAGCGCGAGCAGGGCCAGCGGGGCGAGCAGGACGCGGAGGAGGCGCGGCTGCCTCCGGCTCGGGGACGCCATGTTCGCGCTGCGCAGGGGGCGCCGCCGCCCGGAGAGAATGCGCAGCGCGAGCGGGAGCGCGGCCGCCCCGGCTCCGGCCCCGCCCTCCCCGTGCCCCGCGCCCGCCCCCGTCACCCCCACCTCCGCCCGCTCCCGAGCGGCGCTGTCACGTGAGAAGCCTCAGCCGCGTCCCGCGTGCACCTTCCCGCCAGCGGCCAGCGGCCTCTCGGCGCCTGGGCCTCGCCCTGCGGTGGTGGTGAATCAGGCCACGAGGGACGGGAGGTCGGGGCTGCGAGGCTGGCGGGGTGCGCCCTCCAGGCTGCACACACCTGGTCCGACTCCCCACTGCAGGCCCAGCTCCACCTCGGGGCGTATTTGCCTGCGTGGGGTCGTGCCCAGGCCGCCCTACATGTCACCATCTCCTTTGCGACGGCACAGCCTGGGCCCCAGCAGCCGCCCCACCGACCAGGTGATAGAGTCTTGGCCAAAGAACACGAGCTTGGAGAACAAGGAGCGCACAGGAGAGGCCACTGACACGCCCTCGCGGAAACTGTCACTACTCTCAGCCCAGCATGTCCTTGTGGCCACAGCCACACTCAGGGGTCGGTTCTCGACCCCTCCAAGGAGCGCAAGCACAGAGCCCGGAGTCTCAGTGACAAGTGGGCACAGGTGTACACCAGTCCCTGGGCCTGCAGCCAGGGGTGTAAAACTTGCCGCTGGAGGCAAGAGGGGCAGGCAACCAAGGAGTGGGGAGCACACCCTTCAAACTAACCCTAATTCAGCCTAAAGATCCAGACCCTCAACCTCAGGAGATAAAACTTCGGCTGCAACCTGAGGCTCAGCCCAGATCAAGAATTTTTGTAGGTCTGTGGGAATAGCCACAGCCTATCCACTGTGGTTTCATCCTGCTTCCCTGGACCCGGGTCCCTGTGGTTTCCTCTGCCCTGAGCCAGAGCCCAGCTCTGAGTGAGACGGGAGGCAGAGGGGCGGCTGCAGGGAGATGACTCCATAGCTGTGTGAGCCCTGGGTCTAGAGGAAGGAGGGCCTGGTCAGTTCCTCCCAAACGACCTCACACTCAATGAACCACAGCAGCGGGATTGCTACCCTTCTCCCCAGTGAGCAAGCAGAGCTGCCTGCCCCACCCAGCACCCCCAGTGACAACCTGCCCAGGACAGACAGCCTTTCCTGCCGCCCTAATCCATCTTCCTGCCCCTTCCCCCGACCCTGTGCCAGACGTGCGGGGGTCCTGCCTCAGGTTCTACAGTCCCCACTTTTCTCCCCGTTTTCTCTCCGTCTCAGCACAACCTCAGAACCACCCAGTTCTCCTCTCCACACAAGCTGCTTATCCTGAGGAAGCCGCTGACCCACTGCCAGCTCCTCCCCAGGGAGAGCCGCGCGGTCTAGCACATCACCTCCCAAGAGTGGGCCCTGTGGCCTCCCGAGACCCGCAGCAAAGACACCTGCAGCCACCACGCAACCCAAGGGAGAACTCGAGCCGCGGCCGAGCCAGGACACCTACAGATAATTCGGGCGTTGTTTGTAGTGTGTGTTTCATGAGAACCTTCTCTACAAAAGCAAGCCTCAGGGACCATGCAGAAAACACCTGCCTGGAGTGTGGATTTGGAGGGAGGGAGGGGCTTTGACCACCCAGACTGCTGGCTGCCTTGAGGTTCAGACAGCAGTTTGCACACAGGGCCCGCGACTGGATAGTGGCGATTTTGAACCGGCAAGAAAGTGCAGTCATGGTGATGGGTCCGGAAAGCCTTCCTCTGTGATCGCTGTCTGCATTCCCAGCCACTCCAGCGGATGATCTGCGGACCCTGAGCTGTGTGTGCCTCTGTCCACCCACAGGTGTGGTGGAAAGCACACTGAGTTTTGCCTCAGGAAAGTCCACTTTCTGACTTTGGAGACTTGGCCAAATAACCTCTCTGGGTTTGTTTTTTCATTTGCAAAATACGGATCTTAATCCCTCCCTACGGCACGATGGCACAGAATTCCTGAGAGTACCGGAGGGAAAAGTGGGGGTGCACTGAAACCGCAGCGCCAATTGTGAAGGCCCCAGGTAGAAGTATTGCATGCAGCTGGCATTGCAGACATGAATTCTAATCCTAATTTTGCAACCAAGTTTCTGCGTGATTGTTGTCCGGGTTACCTCTGGGCATGGGCTTCCTCCTGTGTGAAATGAAAAGAGATCTGAGTCCTGATTAGCCCCCACTGCCTTCGAGGCTCCTCCGGGGCATAAGATGGGAGCAGCCACAGAAGAGGCCTCCCAGGACGGGTCAGAGCTGAATTATGCAATTGAATTGGGTGTTCCTCCCACCTCAAAGCCGGATCTCTGGGGCGTAAACAAACCTCTACTTCCTCCAAAATAACATCCAAGTTGGGGTGGGAGTGAAGACAGAAGGCGGTATACCATCCCCCACTCCCCCAACCTGCAGGGCCTTGCTCTTGATGCTGCCCTGCACCACGAGGAAACTCAACAAGCAGAGGAACATAGTCCAGACTCACGGCTGACAACAAGAAAGTCTGAGCCACGGTCAGACTTAACGCCCTCCTCCGTCCTCCTGCCCAACCTTGGCCTTGCTAAGCTGGGGCTGGAGGTGAAGGTGGGAGAAAATCCCCCAGAGGCCAAAGGGTCCCACGTTTAAAATAGCAACAAGACCAGCCATGAAGAGAAAGGGGGCAGGCAGGGCGAACCCCAAAGCCTAACTGGACTTCTCCCTGTTCTCTCTCCTTTTGTAGACTTCCCAGATGCTGGGGTGTCTGCTCACTCTCCTCCAGTCCTGGCCTGCCTTCTCCTGTTCAGGTTTCACAGGGCCTTCTCTGGCCCAGCTTACACCTCCTGCTCTAAGGCTCTGGGTCCCCTGCCTTCTTCGATACTCTCTGGTCACATTACCTGTTTAGCCTCGTCTTCCTCTTAAACTACAAGCAGCAGGAGGGCAACCCCAGGATTGTCTGATTCCACATCTATGTCCCCAGTGCCAGCATAATCCTGGCATATGGTGGGTGCTCTGTGATATTCACAGAATGCATGAACATGAATGATGGGGGTGGGGTTCCACCCCCATCTGCTTTGTGGTGAGGGTTAAGGGACCAATGTAGTTGAATTTAAGAACTTTTCTTACCTCACTGCCCTTTGCCACTCCTTTCCACGCTAGACTCTGAGTCACGGAACCAGGAAAAGGACCTTCCAGCATTGAAGTAGGGACTCGTTCCCTTTGTACATCACTTCATTCAAGTGACTCCCACTCAGCTCACCAGCCAGGGGACTAGAGAAATAGCCCAAGAAATAGCTCTGCCCAAGAAATAGCTCTTTCTGTGATGGGACAAACAATGGACCGGGGCTGTAAGCTGAGACAGGGTTGAATCATTGTAAGCCTTGACCCCAATCCTGCTGGCAACATTGAGAGCAGCAGGTTAGCCACGAAAATCTGCTCTGCCCCCACGGTAAGCCAGTTGCTTATATTGGGTAGAAAGACAAATTAGGCAAAAGGGCAGTTTACAAATATGCAAAAGGCTAGGGGTCTTAAAAGGACTTAGTATATGCAAGGGCTGGGGCTACCTGGTTACCTGGGGAAATCAATTAACAGGTAAGCCGACTGGAGGTGTGCAAAGGCTTTCGGGTGTGCAAAAAGGGCTAGAGGTCTTCAAAGGGCTGGTGATTGCGGTTTCTGCGGCACAGCTGTTCATCTTTCCATGCCAACAGGCGGCTGCAAATGGGGAGGAAGGCGGCATCTTCTCTTCGGGTCAGCTCCAGCCAGGTAGAAGGGCCTCCCTTACTCAGAACAGAACAATCATGTTAACGTGATTAATATTTCTTACAATACTAGCTGGTTCCGGCATTCTCCTTCTGCCCCCTTTCATTTCTTCTGCTATTGCCCAGAATTCCTTTAGTTAAGGCAAAGTCCGGGGTAAGTTATGAGGTTTAAAATACATACGCACCCAGAACTTAGATTATGCAATTTATAATCTCACTCTTGAATTTCAAAGAGAAGGTTCCGGAAATAGTCCTTTTGCACAGCAGTGATGTGCATATGCATAACATAATAACTGTGTCACCTACCAGACTCCATCTCACAGCGGGCCAACGCCGGCATCACCCACCCCTCTGTCTCACAGGTCTGAGCACTAAGGTGATTCGGTAAGGTTGACTCACACCCAGTTTCCTGGCTTTCTCTGCAATATCTGATGTCTCCCTTGGGAAGAGGGCAGAGAAGCTGGCATTTCAGGTGCGGGTGCAGTGGGACAGCGAGCGCCAGGGCAGGAAGACGCGTGGGTGCTCAGGTGCTCGCTCTTCCACAGCTTATTCCTGCTTCATCCTCCCCTAGGGGATGGTCGGCAAACTCATTAGTCAACAGAGCCACATATCAACAGTACAACGATTGAAATTTCTTTTGAGAGCCTGAAACCGACTTCTGCGCATGGGCCACAAAGTTTCAATCGCACTGTACGTGCACGCTCGCACACGGTATTTTGTGGAAGATAGGGGCCAAAGAGCCACATGTGGCTGCGAGGCACAGTTTGCCAACCACTGCCCGAGGGCACTGTCCCTGCACTGGTGCCTGTGGAGGTGTGATGCACAAGAGGAAGTGATGTGACAGAGCCATGAAGCAAGTCCTGTTATCCGCACTTTCTAGAAGACAAATTGAGGGATTTGTTTTCAAATGGGAAACTTGGGTGCCATTGCTGTGAAGGTGCACAGCTGGCCCACGGCTCACCCTGGTGTCTGGCCTCACTTCTCAGAAACAGAACTGGAACTGGTAACAAAGCACTTCCGCCGCCTTTGTGTGTGAGAGGGAAACTGAGAGTTGGTTATTGTTATGGAGATGCCAGAACAAATGTCCTGCCCTCAGACAACTTCCTATGATGTGGACCAGGATTCTTTGACATCCCTGAAAATTACATATCAGCTTCATATGTGTCTTCCCCTGTGAGCCTTTGCTGTGCAGAACTGGCTGACACACCGTCAAGCACCCCAAGCCGCATGGACCCAACTCCACTGGAGTGAGAGTCGTTCCGCAGATGCCCGAAGTGCTCGTGGCTATCAGCACCGGAAAGCAGGTGAGCAGGCTAGCTTTGGGCCCACCCCTCTGCAGTGCATTCTCATAGGGACCTAGGATTTTTTTTCTTTTTCCATTTTTCTGCACCAGGAAAAACAGGTTAAAATGCTGCCCCTCCGACCACCACTGTTTAACCCATCAGCTAAAAGGCCACTTCTTGATTCTGCCCAGACTCCCCTCAACAACCCACAGCCCTATAACCCTGATTTATGTCTGTCTTGATATGATCATGTCCTGACTTCCATTATAGCAACTATTTTGGTACCTACTTCCTTTTCTAAATTATAATTAGGTCTTTGGATCTATTTCCCTGTCTTGCACTTAATAGGTTATATCCTGTTGAATTGAAATAAACAGCTTGGAGGCAAATGTAGAATTACCCCACCTCCACTACTCACATCCATGCGCCGCTGACTCTGTAAGGAAGAACACTTTGGAGTACTGCTCCTGGGAGAAAACAACCCATCGAGGCTTACATCAAAGGCTGCTAGAAAGACAGCGAGGCCCTATCAGCATGGGGTGAGTCAGCCTGGCCAAGAAATGAGTCGTCTTTTTCTGTTTGTTTTAGTATGTGGTTATTGATTTCAGAGAGGGAGAGAGGGAGAGAGGGAGAGAGGGAGAGAGGGAGAGAGGGAGAGAGGGAGAGAGGGAGAAAGAGACAGAAGCATCAGTGATGGGAGAGGATTGTCAATTGGCTGCCTCCTGTGCATCCCACACTAAGGATAAAGCCCACAACCCGGGCATGTGCTCTGATTGGGAATCAAACTGAGATCACTGGTCCATAGGTCAATGCTTAACCACTGAGGCACATCAGCTGGCAAGAAATGAGTATTTCTGAGGTATGTGGTGAAACAGCTATAGCCGATAATGGCTACAAGGACTATGAAGGAGATAGTAAGACCAACCTCCAGCTGGTTTATGGCTTAGAATCTGCAGAAGATCAGCTTAGTCCAATAAGGTAACTATGGCAACTAAATCTTTGGGTGACCCCTGGCCTCATAATACATTCATCCTATCTAATAAAAGAGTAATATGCAAATTGACTGTACCTCTGCTACACCCACAATCCATGCCCACCAGCCAATTAGGAGTGAATATGCAAATAAACCCAAACAAGATGGCTGCAGCCACAGAGAGCAGGAGGAAGGCTTGGGTTTCCCTGGCAATGGAGGAAGCCAAACTTCTGCAGCCCTGGCTGGCCTAGGCCTCCACTCCAGGCTTCAAAGTTTCAATTGTGGAAGATAAATAAGTCCCAGATACTAAGACCTCCGCTTAGGTCGCTGTGGGGCATGGCTGGCCTGCAAACCACCACAGGCCCCTTGCCCAGGCCACCCCACACCTCAAGGGAATCCTCACCCTGATCCAAGACACCCTTCAGGGCAAACCAGCTGGCCCCCACCCATGTACCAGGCCTCTATCCTACTAATAAAAGAGTAATATGCAGATTGATCATCACTCCAACACACAAGATGGCCACCCCCATGTGGTCAAAGATCCTGTCCACATGTGGATACAAGATGGCCATCACAAGATGGCCAGCAGGGGAGGGCAGTTATGGGCACACAGGCTGGCAGGGGAGCAGTCAGGCATTAATCAGGCTGGCAGGGGAGTAGTTAGGGGGTGATCAGGCTGGCAGGCAGAAGTGGTTAGGGGAAATCAGGAAGGCAGGCAGGTGAGCAGTTGGATTGTGAGAGGGATGTCGATTGCCTCTTTAGGCCCAGATTGGAGAGGGTGCAGACTGGGCTGAGGGAGACCCCCCCCCCCATGCATGAATTTCATGCACTGGGCCTCTAGTCCTATATAATAAAAGCCTAATGTGCAAATTATCTCCTCAGATGATAGTGTGACTAAGAGTTCGACTGCTCCTTGTGACATGTGCTGACCACCAGGGGGCAGGGCAGAACATGGCAGGTGTTGGCGATGCAGCGCTGGCAGCAAGCCACAGTGGAGGTGCTGTTGGCCCCAATGGGGCCCAATGAGAACAGGACTGCAGCAGAATGGTGGAGCAGGTGAGTGGGCCGTGCCAAGTCGAGGCAGGGTGCTGGGGGGGGGGGGGCTGCATGTCTGTGAGGTGGGGAATGTAAGCTGGGGCCCGATCTCCGCAGGCCACCCCAGGGACCCCACCCATCATGAATTCATACACTGGGCCTCTAGCCTACACTAATAAAAGAGAAACGTGCAAATTGACCATACCTCTGCTATGCCCTCCAGCCACACCCACCAGTCAATCAGGAGCTAGTATGCAAATTAACCCATCAAAGATGGTGACTAGATTTGCATATGCAGGCGGGGTAAGCAGTGTCATGGCCTGCCCCTGGGGGTCCGGGTCCATCGGGGGCCAGGGGAGACTGGTGGGGCAGCACCAGATGCTGACCACATGGTACCAGTCCGTGGGGCCCAGGGAGGCGGGGTTGCAGTGGCAGACACCACCCGCAGGGTCCGGGCCCACTTCAGGCCCTGGGAGGGGCAGCAGGCCTGCCTAACCATGCACGTGGGGCCCTGGGAACATCCCCACCCCGGTGAGGGGAGGCCGGCCTACCTAGCCACTCCTGTAGGGTCTGTGAACATGACTGCGGGGCTGCCTGAGGGGCGGCTCCAGGGCGAGTGCCACAGCTTTGGCAACATGGATGGCCAGGAGGCAGATGTTCCAAGGGGCGCCTAGCAGCACCTCACCATCCCTCTATGAGGACACCCCACACAGGCGCTGCCTTCGCCAGCAGGCTCTGAGCGACATCTGCAAATGCGACTGCAACCTCTAGCTTTCTGGGCAAAGAGCTGACCCTGTGCCCCTCTGGTACCAGGCTTGCTAGGAGCCTGCTGTCACCAATGCCATAGATCAAAGGCAAAAACATGGAGAGGCGAGGTGCACTGGAGGGAGCTCGAGCCTGAGTAGGGGGCCGGTGGGCAGGGATCTGCCTGGCCTGCAGAGAGAGAAGTTCTGCAGTGGCCCCAAGACATGGGTGGGCCCGGCCAGGGATCAAGGGGCATGGAAGGACACCGGGGTGGAGGGGCAAGGACCCGCAGCCCTGGGGCGGGGGTTGAGGGGCGGTGCCACTTCAGTGTGGGGGTGCTGCACTGCAGGGTACCCGACTGACTGATGTGATTCAGAGAAGCTCCCAGCACTAATCAGCAGCCTCTGCACTTCAGAGGCAATGACTACTACTCCTGCCTTGGCCCAAAAGCAAGCCCGTGCCACCCTGTCCCACGGCAGAGCATGCCTAGGCGGTGAGTGCAAAGCTGTCCACCTGCTTCAGAGAAGGGGGAGCAGTAAAGAATGGGGGCAGGGGACCAGGGAGAGGAAAGAATGTGGAGTGTTCGCGGTGAAGAGGTGCTTGAGAACCAGGCTCAGAAGCCTGATGGGGAGGTTTGTTCTGCTTGCCCCTTAGAAGGGCGGAGAGCGCGGCTGTGAGGGCTCCCTGTGCGCTCAGTCAGGTTCCACAGCAGCTGGAATTGTCCTGTTTCCTGGTCTGTAAAGTGGATTGAACGTGTCCCAGTGCCTTCGCTGAGCTTTGAGGGCCAATTGATACTATATAAGGAAAATGAGGGAAGATGTGAGAAAGAAAAGGAAGGACAAGCAACACAAACGGAAGATTGAAGGAATCTGTAAACCCATTGTCACTTGAATAGGGAATGAAGTCAATAGTGCTGTAATGATGGTATGATGCCAGGTGGGCCCTGGAAATATCGGAAACACTTTGTAAAGTATGTGATTGTCTAACCAACCATTATTCGGTAACTAATATAATACCTGAACCAACACAAAATAATATTGAATAAAAACCGAAGTGAAATTTTTATAAATTTCAAAGATTAAATAAAGGCTGCAAAATAATGCCTTTCATTTTACCACTTCATTGTCTTTTCAGTACATGAAAAAAAAAAGTTGTCTTTATATAATGCTTTTATACTTTTTTAAGTCATTATCTCGTTTTAATTTCAGGGCAACTTAAAGACAAGATAATTATTCCCTCCACTATTCAAAGGAAGGAAATTTGGTGTCTCGTCCCAATGATTCAATTGTCAACCCTTATTATAAAGCAGGGTTAGTAAAATTTTCTGTGAAGGGTCATATCTATACTAATAAAAGCCTTGGGGGTAATCAGGCCAGCAGGGAAGGGTAACTGGGAGCAATCAGGCTGGCAGAGAAGCAGTTAGGTGTCAATCAGGCTGGCAAGGGAGCAGTTAGGGAGCAATCAGGCAGACAGGTGAGCGGTTATGAACCAGTAGTCCTGGCTTGTAAGAGGGATGTCCAACTGCAGGTTTAGGCCCAGTTCCACAGGGAGCAGGCCTAAACCTGCAGATGGACATCCCCAAAAGGGTCCAAGATTGGAGAGAGTGCAGGCTGGGCTGAGGGACACCCTCCCCAGTGCACGAATTTTGTGCACCAGGCCTCTAGTCTATAATAATAAAAGGGTAATATACTAATTAGACCAGACATCCTTCCTGACCAAGCCAGGGCAGAGGGAAGCCAGCCCGGTCCTGGGTGCTTGCAGGTGGCTGGGGGAGGGAAGCCTGGGTTCTGGGGCCAGAGGGAAGCTGGTGCCAGCAACTCGGGGAAGGAAGGCCTACTTTTGCATGAATTTTCGTGCATCGGTCCTCTAGTTGTAATATATTAGCATACTAACCATAATCAGAAATGGAAGCCCGTATAAGGGGCTCCAGGGCTCTTTTGAGAAGTCTCCACCACTTCCTTTGGGAAAATCCTGGGTGTTCCTCCCCCTCACTGGAGGCCCTGCCCCATGGTTAGATGAGCCTCAGTTAAAAAGGAGGGTCCCAGGGCCCATCTCACAAAGAACCCTCCTGCACTGCACGGTGCTGCTCCCATCCCACTCCCTTCCTGCATGACGCTAAGAGCCGCAGTGGCTGCAGATCAACTAGGACAGTAGGCACGTGTGAGGACAATGCTGGAGTTGTTACACAGGGGCATTAGCCTCAACGGGCTCAGCTGCACGGTGGCCACCTGAGCGAAACAAAACCTAACTTAGTCACAAGCAGCCAACCAAGCTTTACGCTGCAGCCAACCAGACTTCCTTTCCTTTGCTTTCACCTTCTTTCTATAGATGTGTCTCTCCTGGCTTCTCTCTGGGGAGCACCCAGCCAGTTTGGTGCTTCCTGATTCAAATCAAGTTTTGTTCAAATAGAAGCAACATTTATGATATGCCCCAGTTTATCTTAAAAAAAAAAGGATGCTCTATGGGTTTATGGGGGTGAAACAGGGAGAACTGTCCACAGAAACGACCTGGGAGCACATTAGGTGGGTCAGGGGTGCAAGCAAGCCCTGAGGGGAAGGCTGAATCGCTGTGCCCAGAGCAGAGAGTCGGCTTACGTGTTTGAGGAGAAGGATATAAGGTTTCAAGGTAGAGGGTGGAGGCGAGGCAGAGCAGGGAGCAAGCAGGGAGGGCAGTGGCCCAGGAAGCAGGAAGGCAAAGGGCGCAATGGGGAGAGAGCCGAACCCTGAACAGAGAGCGCGTTCAGTTTCTGCCATAGCCTGGTGCAGGTGGCCAAGGCTGTGCAGCAAGGCAGCCGACACCCCACTTCCTCCATCAGCACTTCCTGGGGCTAGCGGCCCCCCCCCCCCACACACACACACACAATGCCTGTACAGCACCTGGAGGCACCTGGGGACAGGGCTGGTCGCTCGCAGCTTGTCTCCCTCAGGGTCTGCCATTTCTCGACCCATCACACACACTGTCCTGTGTGCCATCAGCTGAACTCACACCTCCTCAGACCATCATCCCACCAGACTCACAATGACAAGTGCTTCTGATGAGGTCATGATGAAGGAATACATTTTCTCAGAGCGCTTAAATTACATCAAATCCTTCTCACCAAATAGATTATTGAACCAGCAATTACTGAACCAGGGTTTGGACTACTCAGAGGCAGCTTGGTTCTCATGGCGTTGGAAGCATGCCAGCGTCAGCCTTCCAGCAGCCTGAGCTGGCCTGGGATGCCTTCTCCCGCTCAGTGGCTATGTATGTGTATAAAATTTATTTGCATTCATGTATAAATGAACCCCTCAAAAGAGCAAATTAAGACTATTCTTTTTTTTTTTTTTAATCCTCACCCGAGAATATTTTTCTGTTGATTTTAGAGAGTGGGAGAGGGAAAGATAGAAACATCCATGTGAGAGAAACACATCGATTGGTTGCCTCTCGCACATGCCCAGCCAGCGACCCCAGCTAGGGAGGAGCCCACAACTGAGGTGCATCCCCTTGAGAGGACCCTTGAATCCACAGGCCAACGCTCTATCCACAGACTCAAACCGGCCAGGACAAGACTATTCTTAATTCTAAAAGGCCTCTATTCTGAGATAATGACACCATGGGATACTGCACAGTCTGCCAAGCACGGTGCCTGCCCATCCTCCACATCTCTACCTCCCCTATCACCCACACCCCCATCTGCTTAGCTACCTCCCATCAGAGGTGCACCACAGTGTGCTTTCTTTCCTGCCCACTAAAGTCTGGTTCAAACCCCACCCCCTTCCACCTCCTGCTTTAATCTTTCCAAGGACATTTAATCACATAGACGGGGCAAGAGGCTGATTTGGCTCAACCTGCACAGAGAGCTGTATGGAGAGGCAGGAGGCATTGCTTGACTCTCAGGAGCCAACTCGCATAGGCTGCAGCCCAGAGGTGCCCCCAACCAGCTCACACACCTGCTCAGAGCCTGACTTCCCTCACCTATGATGAACCGCCCACTTATGCATGTCAAAGCACTAAATGAGATTATGCATGTCAAGGGTTTAGACCAAACCTTGGCAATAAAACATGTTCATGAAATGATACCTACTGTTATTGTGGAAAGCTCAGGTCAGAGATATTGTTGTGAAATCATTTTGGCCATTAAAGGAACTTCCAGGTTTTTATTCAGGTTTGTATATACCCTTTGACCTCACGACCACGAGACACCTATCCCATCTAATAAAAGATGTAAATTAACCATCACTTTGCCACACCCACAAGCCATGCCCACTAGCCACGCCACTAGCCAATCAGGAGCGAGCATGCAAATTAACCCCAACCAAGATGGCTGCGGCCATGGAGAGAGCAGGAGAGAGGCTTGGGTTTCCTGGCAATGGAGGAAGCCTAGCTTTCCACACACCCTAGTTTCAATTGTAGAAGATAAATAAATCCCAGATACCAGGGCCTCCACTTGGGTCACTGGGAGGCATTGTCGGCCTGCAATCCACCACAGGCCCTCCCTCAGGCCACCCCATATCCCAAAGGAACCCCCACCCTGATCCAGGACTCCCTTCAGGGCAAACCAGCTGGCCCCCACCCATGCACCAGGCCTCTATCCTATCTAATAAAAGAGTAATATGCAGATTGACCATCACTCCAATACACAAGAGGGCTGCCCGCATGTGTTCAAAGATCCTTCCCCCATGCGGACACAAGATGGCCACCACAAGATGTCCTCCCAGCAGGGGAGGACAGTGGGAGGTTCCAGGCCTGCAAGGGAGGGCAGTTGGGGCTGATCAAGCCTGCAGGGGAAGGAAGCTGGGGGCAAACAAGCTGGCAGGGGAGCAGTTAGACATCAATTAGGCTGGCAGGGAAGTGGTTATGGGGTGATCAGGCTGGCAGGCAGAAGTGGTTAGGGGCAATCAGGGAGGCAGGCAGGTGAGCAGTTTGGAGCCAGCAGTCCTGAATCGTGAGAGGGATGTCTGACTGCCCATTTAGGCCCAATCCTATCAGGATCTCAGACTGGAGAGGGTGCAGGCTGGGCTGAAGGACATCCCCACCCCCTCCCCCGTGCACAAATTTCATGCACTGGGCCTCTAGTATAAATATAAAAAGCCAGCTACCATAACGACCACAGCCCCTTGTCCAGGCTGATCTCACCCCACAGGAAGTGGTTATGGGCACCTGTAGGCAACACAATAGGGTGGAAGTTTGATGGGGGAAAGTTGAAGACATGGGGGGGGGGGGGTCTTAAGTGTCTGTGGGGTTGGGGCGGTTGCCCAGAGTAGGTCTGAAGTGTGCCGGGGAAGGAAGAGGAAGATCCGAATGGAAACAGCTCAGCACAGTACCTTTCTCATGGCGTACGGGGCAGGGGCTGCATGGGCTGCTGTTTCATGAGTGCGCCTGGGACCGCCATGTTCACAGCAGCAGCAGCACTCCTGAAACTTCACGGATTCCAAATAGTAAACAGCAATGAACGTCAAAGCACAGAAAAATCCTCTCCAACCAGAGGCCCTGGACTTGCAACGCCACAGAAGAAAACACCACTTCAGCAGGCGCTGGAGAAACCGGAAGTGGCGCCCAGAGGATTGTGGGATTGTGGAGGATGCCTGGCGCCCAGGCTACAGGACCCTGCTATTGCGCATGCGCATAGTCACCTGTAGCCCTCAGTCTGGCTGTATTTGGATATGACTTCTGGTGGGAAATTATTTCCATTGAGATTTGCTGTTCCCTTTCGGCGAGGACTATGAGAATTAAAGGTTTCGTTTGTTACTTGGTTTGAAGCGAAGGACAAAAGCCACGAGGACGACCAGCTCTGCGAGGGGTACACACGCCCCTCCCGGGACCTGCAGACAAGCGCGCACCGTCGAAGCCTTCAGGGAAACCATCCAGATCTTGGGAGAGCGGGCCAGACTCCGGAGAAGTGGAGCAGGAGTACCTGGAGGGCTCCCGGCGTGAGGGCAATGGAAACGAGATGCAGAGGATCCGGCTGAACTCAGGACGGCTCACAGCTCACATCGCGGAGATCCACGAGAGCCGCACGAAGCTGGAACCGGAGCTGTGGACACAGGCCTCGCACAACCAGGAGATCGATAAGCGCATGCACAGCCTGAAGCCAGACCTCACGCAGCTGCGCAAGATCCAAGACCGGGACCTGGTCTGGCTCACTCAGGAAGGCGCCGGCAGAGGAAAATTAAGGCGTGGTTGGGAATCAGAAAGGACCAGTATGCACTGATGGAGGATGAGGATGACCTACCCGACCTTGAGTAACAAACCTAGTTGTGGGCAAGGTCAGCCGCCCGCAGGCTGAGGAAATTCTGAGCAGCCAGCAGGGAGTACCTTCCTCACCCGGAGAGCAGCCAGGGGCCTCTGTGCCTGCTCCAGGTGGTGGATGGTGATACCAAGAACTGTGTCATCTTCCACTCGGCCACTGGCTTGGGTTTTGTGGAGCCTGACAGCCTGTACGGGTCCCTGAGGGAGCTGGAGCTGCATTACCAGCACACCTTCCTCGAGCAACACAAGCATGCGTCACACGGGCACGTCCCATTCGAGCCCTGTGCCCCGCCCTCTCCTCCCCCACCCCCACCCCCCCCACACACACATACACACAGCCCACTGACTCATACAGAGCAGGACTCCATCTTTTTTATGTCTCTCTCTCTCCTCTTTGTGAATCTTTCTCTGTCTCAATCTCTCTTTTTTTCTCTGAGTCTCTCTCTTCCTGTCACTTTCTATCCCCATCTCTGCCCTCCCTGTCTCTTAGTCTCTGTGCCTCTAAGTCTCCATTAGAAGACATACCTCCTCCACCCCATGCCCCCTTTCCCCATGGGCACAGCTCTCCCCGGCTCTGGATGCCCCCACCAGTTCCTACATTTCCCCAGCTCCCCCTGCCTGTACCTGCCATGTTGGTCCCTGGGTGCTCAGCCCCAGGCTGGTGCCTGATTTTTAAGCCACAGACCTGGGGTCAAGGCAGGAAGGAGGCAGGAAGGAACTTCGCTGGGCCACTTTCAAGACCCTCAGCTGTGACATTTAGACCCAGGTGGTCCGCCCCACAGACCCAAATTCCTCTCCAAACCCTGAAGCGAAACCCGCATGGATTATCCCCAAATGGAGCTGCTACTCAGCTCTTCTCCCAAAAAGCAAAATTATTAAAAATAACCTCCAGAGCTGGGCCCTGCCTGACCCCAGGCTTCTTAGGAGCCGAGGCTGCTGCAGGTCCTGCTAGGCCAGATGAGATGCACGCTGCCCCCAGCACCTCCACACGATGCAGTTTCAAGGCTTCTCCTTGATCATGTTGGGCTATGATTTTGTTTCCTTGACTGTAAACCCATTTTCTCCTCTTTGGGACAAGAACCCCGGTTTTCTATGCTGCATGGATGCCCCCTCCTGCCTCCCAGCTAGGCTGGCAGGTGGGTTTTGTATGGTACGTTGATACTGATGTGGATATAAAACATTGAAGAAGAAGAAGGAGAAGAAGAAGAAGGAGAAGAAGGAGAAGAAGGAGAAGGAGGGGGAAGGGGAAGAGGAAGGAGAAGAAGAAGGAGAAGAAGAAGGAGGAGAAGGAGGAGGAGGAGGAGGAGGAGGAGGAGGAGGAGAAGGAGAAGAAGAAGAAGAAAATGGGATAGTGACGAATAAGAAACTTCGGTGACAGTGAATGGCAGTTTGTCCAGACGGTTGACAGCTATGAATTAGAGTTTAATTGGGATAGAAATCCTGCTAACAGCACCTGATGCCTGAAACCTGAGCACTCTGCTTTTAGGTTTTCCAGTTCAAGCTTTTGGAAGCTGCCTATGAAAACATTTCTGGTTGGAAAGTGTTTGTATAGAAGCCCATAAGTATTAACTATTTGCTTTGTTTACCATGCTTAGTTCTCTGTAAGAAATATGGAATAATGTTAAATGCCTCATGTTCTCAAGAAGCTTGACTTTTAAAATAAAAAATAAAGAAGAAATATAAACATTAAAAATTTAAAAAGAAGAAGCTTGGGTTTTAGGAGCGAAATCAGGTAACCAGGCAAGCTGTTAGGGGCGATCAGGCAGGCAGGAGAGCGGTTAGGAGCAAAGGGTCCCAGATTGCAAGGGGGATGGATGTCCAACTGCCAGTTTAGGCCCAATCCCAGGTGGTGAGAGGATGTAGGCTGAGCTGAGGGACCCCTGCTCCTGTGCACTAATTTCATGCAGTGGGCCTCTAGTGTTGCTGTAAAACCTCAAATCTGGCTCTGTCACTCACACCACGTGTCTTAGAAACAGGCAGCAAGGCAGTCACACAGCCCTTTCCTGAAAGCTTAGGTCAGGCCTGCTCCCAGGCCTTTTCTTCACCCAGAATCCACAGAAAACATGGCGCAGGACAGAGCAGCGGGGTTCTGATCTCAGGGATCCACCAAACTCCGGTTATCAGGCAACAAGACTCTCCACTAAGCAGAGGGACCGACGACGACGGAGGAGGTTCCCTGAGCACAGTTCTGGAGGAGAAGACAGCCTGCCCTTTGCTGGAGTCTGTAGCTGGCCCATGCAAGCCCCCGTCACTACCCTCCTTTCTTAAGCAGTGTCAACATTAATAACTGTTCAAACCTGTAGAGAACTTGTTATTAGTTTGTTTGAGCCAAACTGTTGACAATTGCTGGGAAGCAAAATCTCAATGGACTGAGGAAATGCTCCAGGGAATGGCAGTTTTCACCTGGTTTTATACATTACAATCAGAGGAGGCTACGGAAGGGTTACCTGAAACCCATTGGTGATAGATCAGGAGGCAGAAGAAAACAAAGTGAAGAAACCTCTTGGGTTGGATAAAAAGTAACACAAGTGGACAGTCCATTTACATAGGTGGGTGCAGGTTTGTTAACAGTCAACAATGAGTTAACCATAAAGATGAGGGTGTGGACGAAGGGGCCATGTGCTGACCTGACAGCTCAGGGGAGGCCTGCATGGCCCTCTTGCAAACTCAGAGACCTAAAGTCACCACAAAGGACAGTCTGAAATGAAACTTTATGTGTTCATCATTTTACTTTTTATCCAATCCCAACAGTTTTCTCCGCTTTGCTTTCTCCCACCTCCTTAATCTATCACCAATGAATTTCACATAACCCACCCACGTCCCTTCCTTTAATTGTAATGTATAAATACAGATGTAACACACCATTCTCCGAAGCATTATCTCAGTTCGCTGAGGTTCTGCTTCCCAGAATATGTAGACAGTTTTGCTCAAATAAACTCACAAAATTCTTTACAGGTTTCAATTGTGTTTTATGTTAACAAGGGGATTTGTGGTCTCTGCTCTGATATGGACCTGTGCTCTGAGGGGTCCAGAAAAAGGGAAGTTAGCTTGATATGCCAAAGTTATGTTGTCAGATATGTTAGGGTAGATGCAAAAAAAAGATTACAGACTCACTTAAGGTGAAAATTTATCTTTATTTGGCCGAGAACATGACTCCCCACCACAACTGCTTTCGGTTAGAACAGTTTCATTTTAGAGCATCCCCTGTGGTTCCTGCGGGTCTCTGAGTGTGTGCAGCTGCTATGCAGGCTTCCCCAGCTGGTCAGGTTTAGAATGTGGCTCCTTTTAATCCATAGCAGCACTGGTTTCACCAGTGATTTCTGATGGGTGGTTTCATGCATCATCTGATCCAGATTCAGATAATGAGATGGCAAGTTCTCCAAACAGCAAACACCTCTGCAGCCTGGATTCCTGCCAAGTGCTTCAGACACTGGTCACACTCAGAGGGTGAGCCCACAGGGACCCTTCGTACTCTGGTCACACTCAGAGGGTGAGCCCACAGGGACCCTTCGGACTCTGGTCACACTCAGAGGGTGAGCCCACAGGGACCCTTTGGATGTCATTCACACTCTGGGCATGAAGCCAACAGGGACCCTTAGATGCTGACTGTATACTAGTAATCCCCACATTAACTGAAGTTACTTTATGCACAAGTACCTGTCATTGTTTATATTAAAGTGTTTAAAGTAAATTACAGACGATATAGCAATTGCGAATAAGGAAAAGCTTCCATCATCAGTGGAGCAGGAGAGCTATGAAAACTATTCTAGTTCATCATAAATATTCTATACTTGGCCTTCATCTCATTTCTGGCACAGAACCCCTTGTAATTCTCAGTGATGAGATCTTTTCTTCTTCAAAATATGCCCTTTCAGCCTGAGTGGTAGTTGTATGGAGGAGGTAGCTTTTGAAAAGCCCCTAGACAGAACTCCAGGTGTGCCCAGCTCTACTCTGCCTCACATACAAAAGTAAACTTGAGATAAAACATAAACCTAAATGTAAAACTAAACCGTAAACTTCTAGAAGAAAATGTAGGAGGATGTCTTTGCAGATTGGAGTGGACAGAGATTTCTCAGGAAAGACACACACACAAACACACAAGTAACAATAAAATTTAAAAAATGGATTCAATGTATTTTATTAAAATTAAAAATTATGATTATCAAAGGATATTGTTAATAGAATGAATAAGCAAGCCACAGCCTGAGAGGAATATACAGGAGTGGGAAAAAGCAGGTTTATGGTTGTCAAGCAAATAAATAATATATTCTGTGTTTTGCATACTCAAAATTGTAAACCTACTTTTGCCTACCCTGTGTATCTCTGACAAAGGACTCATAAACAGAATACAGAAAGACTGTCTGCAATTCAGTAATAAAAGACAATATTTTAATTTTTATTTATTTATTTTTTAAATATGTTGTTATTGATCTCAGAGGGGAAGGGAGAAAGAGATAGAAACATTAATGATGAGAGATAATCATTGATTGGCTGCCTCCTGCACACCCCTACTGGGGATAGAGGCCACAACCCAGGCATGTGCCCTGACTGGGAGTTGAACCAGGACCTCCTAGTTCATAGGTGGACTCTCAACTACTAACCTATGCTGGCCAGGCAAAAAGACAATATTTTAAATAGGCAAAGCACTGGACATACACTTCACTTTCTTGGCCAATCTATGTATGTAAAAGCCAAGTGACCAGAAAGCTGAAATGACTGGTTGTTATGACATGCACTGTGGCTGGGCAACTGGTCTGATTAGGGGGGCGGCCCCTACCCTGGGCAAGCCCGGCCCAATTGGTTCCCATGGGGTGGGGAGGCTCGTCGGATCCCACCCATGCATGAATTCATGCACTGGGCCTTTAGTAAGTATATAACAAAGATGTTCATCATTGTTGGTCAATAGGGACATGCAAATTAAAACCACAATGGGACATGGCCCCACTACCACTAGAAGAGTTAAAAATGTTAAATTCTAACAATGCCAAAGATTGGAAAGTTTGTGGAGCAACTTGATCTCTTAAACATTCCTGGTAAAAGTACAAAATGATACAGCCAATTTAGACAATTGGCATTTTCTTTTTTTAAAATATATTTTATTGATTTTTTACAGAGCAGAAGGGAGAGGGATAGAAAGTCAGAAACATCGATGAGAGAGAGACATCAATCAGCTGCCTCTTGCACGCCCCCTACTGGGGATGTGCCCGCAGCCAAGGTACATGCCCTTGCCGGAATGGAACCCTGGACCCTTTAGTCTGCAGTCTGACGCTCTATCCACTGAGCCAAACCGGTCTCGGCGACAATTGGCATTTTCTTATAAATATTTACCTATCTGGTGATCCAGAAGTTTAAAAAATTAAATCATATGCCTACAAAAATATATATATAAGAATATGGCTTTACTTCTAACTTTCAGGCTTTGAAAACAATGTAGATATTTGCCAATAAGAGAATGGATACACAAATTGAGGTATATTCACACAGCAATAAAGAGGAACAAACTATTAAGACATACAGCAACACAGGTGAATCTCAAAAAAAAGTTGTTCTGTGAAAAAGCCAGGCACAGAAGAATATACACACTGAGTGACTGCACTTACATGAAGTCCCGGGAGAGGAGAATAACCTCCGGGGACAGAAATCAGAATTGTGGGTGCCTGGGAGGGCTGGAAGGAAGTGAACTGCACACGGGGGCATTTTCGGTGTGCTGGTCATTTTCAAATGACACAGACACTGTCAAAACTCACCAAACTACAGGTCAGGTCTGTGCATTTTGCTCTATGTAATTATACCTCAACTTAAAGTAAATGTAATAAATGAGCAAAAGGATAAAATGAGTTTCCTCTTCCAGTATTATGCTCCTTCACATTGGAAATATCCAAGTTCAACTAAACACTTGTCAAAGGTCCAGTTTAAGTCATTTTAAAATATCATATTTTAAGACCTTGATATATAGGATAGAACTCTAGGCAATACCTGCCTTCATCTTCATCTTCTTGGAAATGACATAAGGAAGTTAGATAAGAAAATAGATAACAAAATTTATGCTGCCAACACTTGAAAGCATTTTGCAATGTTTCTGTTTATTTTTCTTTTCTGAAATCCTTTCCCTGTCTAGCCTTATCTCTACTTCCCTTCTGACACACCCTCACCCAGTCTGTTTCAGTCCCTCAGGGACCTGGGCTGTTTGAACTTTTCCTGTGCTAAACCTCCTCCCACCACTCCCCATCCTCCTCTGCCCTCCCCGGAGGCTCTGCAGAGCCCACTGCACAGCGAGGCCCCTGTGAACACTGCTGCCTACAGCAGGAGTGCCATGCCCACCCCAGGTTTGCCTGTGCATTAGCGTTTACCGGGGCGAAATGGCGCCAAAGTTCCTTTCACCTCAAAAATTGAACTCTTTTTTTTTTTAATTGATTTCAGAGAGGAAGAGAGAGGGAGAGACAGAGATAGAAACAACAAAGATAAGAGAGAATAATTGATCGGCTACTTCCTGCACTCCCCCTCCTGGGGATCAATAAAGCCCACAACCCAGGCATGTGCCTTTGACAGAAATCAAGCCCAGGACCCTTCAGTCCCTGGGCCAATGCTCTATCCACTGAGCAACACCAGCCAGGGCAAAAATTTAGCTTCCAGCCGGAACAATGAAGAGAAATAGTCAAGCTGTCAGCAGGTGACCAGCGCGGTGAGGGAAAGAAAGAGAGTGTCTTGGTGAATCTCCTGTGGGAGCTGCATTGCCACTTTCTCAGCTGACTGAGAGCCAGCGAGACAGCAAGAGTTGAGAGTTACAGCTTTGAGGCTGGATAGGAAAGAGGTCCAGTGGCTCCTGAGAATGGACCTGCACAGGTGCCTGAGAGAGAGATGAATAAAATGCAAGCCGAAATGCAGAAGCTGATTTTTATGGAGCACTTCGGTGCCGGGTTCTATGCTAAACACACTGTATCCATTAATCTTGTGCAGTCTCATTAAACCAGAGATTAAGTAGCATGCCCACGACATCACAGCTGGTGAGGGATAGAACAGGGTTCATTTCCAGGTCTGCTTGACTCCAAAGCCCATACTCTTTAGCAGCACCGTGTACCAGGGAAGTTGTCAAAATCACTATGCCCTTCCCCTTGGTTCCAGATGCTCCAACCAGCACAAACTGACCAACTCTTTTCCATTATTTCCCGGTTATCTGGAAAGAGGCATCGACAGCACCTTCAGTGCCTGCTCCAAGGTCTCTAATGTCTTCTGCCAGGACACTGCTCATTGGATCCTACCAAGTTCTCCTGGAACCAGACAACCATGCTGCCCATCACTACTTGAGCCAATAGCAGAGGCAGGGTTGACTAATGAGTGTTTATTCCAATCCTGCTGACAACCTGGGAGAGCAGCAGGTCACACACAGAATCTGTTCCCCCACCATAAGCCAGCTGCTTATATTGGTACAAGGACAAAGATTGCATGGAAAAGTATTCAAAGATATGCCAAATGGGCAGAGCAGGAACCAAGATGGCGGCATAGGTAAACATCTATACTGCTGCCTCACACAACAATTTCAAAACTACAACTAAAAGACAAAACAGACAACATCCAGAACTACTAGAAAGCTGGCTGAGTGGAAATTCTACAACTAGAAGGAAAGAGAAAAGGACACTGAGACTGAGAGGAGATGTGGAGGACAGAGCCATGGAGACAGAGGCATGGAGATATGCGCATGCAGAAAGGGCAGATGGGTGAATACGCAGCTGATTTTCTCAAACAAGGAGGGAGACAAAAGCTCCCCACTGAACTGAACTCCAGTTCTGGTGAGACTTGGGGAACCCAGACTCATATGGGGTGAAACTGTACTATCAGGAGGAAGCACACTGAGAATCAGGAGAGCTCCAGAGGCATGAGAGCTCGCAGAGAGGGCACACAGCTGAGTGTGTGGCTGGCTCTCGTTCGGGAGGGAAACAAAACTTTCCGACTGCACTGTACTCCAGTTTCCACTGAGATTTTGGGTATTCAGACTCATTCAGGGAGAAACTGGACTGTGTGGAAGTGGGCAAAACTCCAGGGCATCTTGTTCTCAGAGGTGTGTGCAGCTATTGCCACAGGACACTGAGACCCAGGAGCCTCTTAGGGTGGGACTGACAGGAAACCAAGGCTGTCTGCTCAGCCCTGAGACTCCGCCCCATCCAAGCTGAGCACAGAAGCTCTCCCAGCATAAACACAGCTGATCCTCACAGCCAATTGGCCTGGAGGTCAACCCCTCCCAGTGATACCAACAACAATTTAGGCTTAACTACAACAAGACAGTGTAGCCCATAAAGGGGTGCACCAAGAGTGTCCACTTCAGGTAACTGGGGAGGCTGAGCCATTGTGCTCTAGATGACACCTACCACACAAAGCTACTCAACTCAGGGAAGCAGTGAAAATGCAAAGAAAAGGAAACCGATCACAAATGAAAGAAATGGAGGAAAACAAATGACTGAATATAGAGTACAAAACCACGGTTATAAGGTTTTTCAAGAATTTCCTAAAAAGGCCAATAAATTTAACAAAACCCTCGAGGATATGAAAAAGGACCAACTAGAAATTAAACATACACTGACGAAATAAAAAATATTATACAGAGACCTAACAGAAGACTAAAGGACTGCAAGAATCAAGTCAAAGTTTTGAAATACAAAGAAGCAAAAAACACTCAGCTGGAAAAGCAAAAAGAAAAAAGAACCCAAAATATTGAAGATAGTGTAAGGAGCCTCTGGGACAACCTCAAGCATACCAACATCCGAATTATAGGGGTGCCAGAAAAAGAGAGAGAGCAAGATACTGAAAACCTATTTGAAGAAATAATGACTGAAAAACTTCCCCCACTTGGTCAAAGAAATAGATTTAAAAGTCCAGAAAGCACACAGAACCCCAAACAAAAAGAATCCAAAGAGGACCATACCAAGACACATCATAATTAAAATGCCAAGAGGAAAAGACAAAGAGAGAATATTAAAAGCAACAAGAGAAAAACAGTTAGTTATCTACAAGGGAGCACCCATACAATTTTCAGCTGACTTCTCAACAGAAACAATGCAGGCCAGACAGGAATGGCAAGAAATATTCAAAGTGATGAATAACAAGAACCTACAGCCAAGTTACTTTACCCAGCAAAGCTATCATGCAGAATTGAAGGTCAGATAAAGAGCTTCACAGACAAGAAAAAGCTAAAGGGGTTCATCACCACCAAACCAGGATTATATGAAATGCTGAAAGGTATTCTTTAAGAAGAGGAGGAAGAAGAAAAAGGTAAAGATAAAAATTATGAGCAATAAATACATGTCTATTAACAGGTGAATCTGAAAATCAAGTGAATAAAAAACCCGATGAACAGAATAAACTGATGAATATAATAGAATCAGGGGCACATAAAGGGAGTGGACTGACAATTCTCAGGGGGAAAGGGGTGTGGGAGGTGTGGGAAGAGACTGGACAAAAATGGTACACCTATGGATGAGGACTGGGGGGGAGATAAGGGCAGAGGGTGGAGTGGGAACCAGGTGAAGGGGAGCTCTGGGGGAAAAAGAGGAACAATTGTAATAATCTGAACAATAAAGATTTATTAAATTTAAAAAAACACAGATATGCCAAATGGGCAGTTTACAGGCAAGCAGGCTGGTGACTGGCAAAACTCTGCTGGTATACAAAGGGCTGGGGATCCTCAAATAGCTTAGAGGTGTGCAAGGGCTGGGTTCTTCAAAGGGCTGGCAGCTCTGGGTTCTGCAGCAAAGTTGTTCATTTTTCCATGATCATAGGCAGCTCCCGATGGGGAGGAAGGGCTGCATCTTCAGGTGAGCTCCCAGGTCCATGTGCAACTCCCAGCCAGGTCAGAACATGCCTTCTTTAATCAGAAAAACAGTCACAGCTAACAGAGCATGATGACTATTTCTTATAATTCTAGCTAGTCTCCAACATTCTATTTCTGCCCCTATTACTCCCTACTCATGTTTTATCATTAGTGGATGAGCATAAGGCCCATTTCTACCAATACTTTTAGTGGTAGCAGAAGGATGCAGAAACTACATGAGAATTTTTAATAGACTGGTATGTCTGCTTTGTGTCTGATTTTCTCAGTATTTACTCTAAAACCATCTATGGGGACACTGATGAGGGGACATGGTGAGTCAAGAAGTAACTGTTCATTAAAGAGAGTGGGAAATGGCTTTATTCTCACTAGGGTGTAAGAATAGTAGACCATTGAGTACGTTGAAACATGAAGATGTGGTTGATCCAAAGAAAATGCTAGGAACAAAAGCATAGCAAGTTATGCTGAAGTTTTTTAGTCTCTGCTTGGTAAGTAAGTTTGTCTACATAAACCAAAGCCATGTCAGACACATTCAGCACAGACTAGCTCATTTCTCCATCCTCCCCTCTTCTCTGCGGGGCATGTGGCTGTGTGGGGAAATTCTTGCTTTGAGAGAGAACCAGAATATGGGTCCTTCTTGCTCAATCCTCAGAGCTGCAAGCCAAGATGACACAGACCACCGATCTGAAATGGGGTCTGAGTCTGTGATCCCACAGCTAAGAAGGGGAGCACACACACTGGAAGCTGTGTCGGTGACTTAGCAACAGGCAGCAGAGAGATTTTTTAAAAATCACTTCCCATTTTCTTTCAACCAAATGTGAGAAATGAGACTCAAGCCAAGTCCATTTTTTCTTTTTTAGTTAGTGTTGTTCACATCCACATCTAAACAAACGAACAGGTAGTCCTGGCTAAGTGTAAGGTGTGCAGCATGGTGACGCGACATACATATTGTGCAATGATGGCCACAATGGCTTAGTTAATGTCCCTCATCTCATATAGATACACAACTCAGGATTTACTCTGAACAACCAGGCAGCAGTGCTAACAGCAGTCAGCACAGTGCACATTGCATCCCAGGATTTATCCATACCTTCCAACCACCCTCATCCAATTCCCTCCCCCCTCCCGTGGTAACTCAAATCTGAGCTCTTTTTCTATGAGTCCACATGTAAGTGACACCATGCAGTCTGTCTTTTTCCGTCTGACTTATTTCATGTGGCATCATGCCCTCCATGTCCATCCATGTGGTCACGGGGGCTACCGCTCTATCTCTTTATGGGGCGTTGTATCACATTGATATGTATACCACGCTTCTTAATCCGTTCACCCATGAAGGTTCTTAAGTTGTTTCCATGTCTTAGCTTATGTAGGCAGTGCTGGTGAACACAGGGACAGCTATCTCATCAAGCCTCGTGCATTTTTATAGAGCCCAGAGCAGAGAGAAGGAAGCAGCACTCGGAGTTTATCCAGGAGAGCGAAGCTGAACGAGGAATTGGGCGGGACGCCCTGGTCACACAGGGGATGCCCTGGTCACATGGAGGACGGGCTGCAAGCAGAAGGAGCAAGAGCAAGCTGCTTTGCCTAGCGCCTGCCTCTGTGGCTTCTGAGAGAGGGCAGGAAGGAAGCGGAAGTGGCCAGCATGTTGACACTCTCGCTGTGGTGGAAACACATGCACAGCTGCAGCATCTCCTCTGGTTGCTGCAACACTAAACAACTGCATAGACTCTATGCCATAGAGATTGCACCAGCCAGAAGCAGGAGCGGGGAGGAGGATCGGACTGTTGCTTAAGTTGGTAATGTTGCCAAGTTCACCAAAGCCTTCGGCTACTGCAACACAACCAACAGGGCCGCCCCAGAGGTGGGGCCAGTGACTGGTTGAGCTTGGAGGGACTTGCAACACTTGGGACCTCAGTGCCAGCTGGTTATGGGAGGGGACAAGCTTCCCTAGCGCAGATCGGGTCAGGGATCTTTAAAAAATCTATCTTTATTGTTGGAACTATATGTCCCCTTTTTTCCCCATCTACTCTCTCTACCTGTACTCCCCCTGCCATGCCCCGCTTCAGCACACTATTGTCTGTGTCCATGGGTTATGCAGATGTGCATGTAAATTCTTTGGTTAATCTCTTTCCACCCCCACCCCCTCTCGATTCCTCAGTCTGTTCCAGGCTCCCATGTCCAGAGGCCTTTTTGAATTTAAATGATGAGAGAATTTCAGTAGTCAGACCACCGATGACTTAGGTTGTCACAGGGATCCACACTTGGGGATTCCCAAGGTCTAGGAGCTGGTTCTTAGTTGGGAAGGCTAGAAACTCAGTTTGATCAAAGCATGTGCACTCATTTGGCAGAGTTATCTCTATGTATCTGTGACTCTGAATAGCAATATCCATTGTGATGTGATTTCTCTTGGACTCGGGGCTAAAGGACTTGAGTGGAAGGTTGCCCATTACTATAGCAACATTGGAGGGAGTTGGGCTGGTTGGGAGGGAGAGCCATGGTACCCCCGTCAGAGATACTCTCGCCTTGGCAGAGTGCTCTTTGTTATTCCTGTATGCAGGGATCTTGCAAATTAGCCACAGGGGGGAAAGCCTACTTCTTACTCTGCCATCAACTCAGATCTTGAAAACAGAAAAAGTGTTCAAGACTTTGAAACCATAAGTGTGAACTGTATAAAAATGAACTTGGCCGCCAGTTACCCTGGCCAGAAATGTGCACTCATTCTCAAGATACTACTATCATTGCTCAACTGATTTTGGCACTTTGGAAGGGGGAAATTTCTAGCTCTCTCCATTTACTGCATTTACTTTAGAACTGGCTCAGAAGTCACACAAAAATCAGTTTGGAGCCCTGGCCAGGTGGCTCACTTGGTTAGAGCATCATCCTGATACACCAAGATTGCAGGTTCCATCCCCGGTCAGGGCTCATACAAGAATCACCAATGAGTGCACCAGTAAGTGGGACAACAGCCCAGCCAGCGGTGCTGCCTGTGAGGAGATGAGTTCTGTGCAGAGAGCGTGAATTTCCTGGGACCCTTCGGAATCGGGTGCTAAGAAGCACTGCTGTAATCCACCCTCACTAAACCAGCGAGTCTCCCCCAGGAACTAACGCATGCTTGCGGCGAACCTACCCAAGTCTGCACAGAGAACATGGGCGCCCCTCTGTGTCCATCAAGTGGGCAGAGGCTCTTGGAGGAGCTCTCAGAAGAGGGGGAGCAGACCCCACCCGGCTGGCCAGGTGCCACACCCACAGTCCCCACACTGGGACACCCCACCACACACACACACACACACACACACACACACTGATTTTGCAAAAATGCAAATTCCCTGTGCTTGTTCATCAAGATCTGGGAAGCCCGGGTCTCCACAGTTCAGATCACGACTGCGCTGCTTCTCACTGAGAGAGTAAGTGCTTTCCCAGCCTGGCTGAGGCAACATGAAGGGGCTTCTTTGCCTGCTGGGGTGGGGGGGCACCCTCAGCCTGGGCCTTTTGGCATGGCCAGCTTCTTGCTGATGAACATGCTGTTTGTGTTGCTTTAGGAAACCAGGCTGTTTTGTGAATAAAACAAATGCATGTATCACAAAAAAGAAAGAGAAGAAAGCACACCAAACATGAAAAGGCTTGCACTCAAGAAGAGACTCCGAGGTTGTGGTGTAAGGACTTGTGAAAGGTGTCACCTCCCAGATTCTTCACCCTTCAGCGTCTCTGCAGCTGGAGGGAGGGTGCTGCTGGTGAAAGAGGGGAAGCTCTGGGGCGAAAGCTGGGCTCTGTCAGAGAGGAGAGCAGGCCTTTGGTTAATATGCTGCCATGTTGGCGTGACTGGCCATTAACTTCCCCCACCTCATTTGTTTCCATTACTTCAGCACCAAGCCCAGATATATTTACTGAATGACACTATTGACATGTGTGGAGTGAGATCAGTGAAAGATTACACTCTCAGACCTATGCCAAGTGGGTTCTATCAGTGTCATTACCTAACATTGTAGAGCAATAAGGGGAAGGTACCACCCTGACTGTGTGGCTCAGTTGGTTGGTCCTATGCCCTGAAAGGTTGCTGGTTAAATTCCGAGCCAGGGGCCAATTGATGTTTGTCTTTCACATTGATGTTTCTCTCTCTCTCCTTCTCCCTTACTCTCCCTCTAAAATTTTAAAAATCTACACTAATAAAAGGAAAATATGCAAATTAACCATCACTACACTACACCCACCAGCCAATTAGGAGCGAGTATGTAAATTAACCCAACAAAGATAGCAGCAGCTATGAAGCTGGAATGAGGAAAAGTCTTGGGTTGCCCCTGGCAGTGGAGGAAGCCAAGCTTCCTGCCTGCTGTGGCCTCTGCTCAAGGCTACAAAGTTTCAATTATAGAAGATAAATAAATTCCAGATACCTGCTTCCAGCTGGCCCTGGCCTCAATGAGGCACTGAAAAAGAAAAGAAAAAAAAGCTTCTTACCCAGGCTGGCTACACTCCCATGGGGTGAGGGTCCCTGCTGGGGAGCTTGGCCAGCCTGTAAACAGCCATCATTCTCTCACCCAGGCTGGCCATGCCCCTTCAGCAAGGACCCTTATCCCATGGAGGTGTGGCCAGCTTGCAAACCACCACAGGCCCCTCACTCAGACCACCCCACACCTCAAAGGAATCCCCACCCTGATCTGGGACATCCTTCAGGGCAAAGCAGCCAACCCCCACCTGTGCACCAGGTCTCTATCTATTCTAATAAAAAGGTAATATGCTAATTAGACTGGAAAGCCCTCCAGGAGACCTTTCAGATGTTCTTCTGGACAAAACCATAGTGGTGGGGCCGAGGTAGAGGTGGTTAGATGCCAAGAGGAAAAGGCAGTTGTGGGTAATCAGGCTGTTGGGGGCAGGCCGTTGGAGGTAAGCAGACAATCAGGGGGGCCAGTTGGGGGCAGGGGGATCAGCAGGAGGGCCAGTTGGAGGTGATCAGGACAGCGGTGGGGGTTAGTTTGGAGTGAGCAGGCCAGCAATGGGGCAGTTGGGGGCGAACAGGTCAGTGGGGAGGGGAGGTGGGGAAAGCAATTGGGGGCAATCAGGCTGGTAGAGGGGCAGTTGGGGGCAAGCATACTGGCAGGGGGCAGTTGGGGGCGAGCAGACTGGCATGCAGAGTGGTTAGGGGCAATCAGGCAGGCGGGCGGGCAGGTGAGCAGTTAAAAGCCAGTAGTCCTGGATTGCTAGAAGGATGTCCGACTGCCAGTTTAGGCCTGATGCCTGTAAACCAGCATTAGGACATCCTTCAAGGGGTCCCAGATTGGAGAGGATACAGGCCAGGTTGAGGGACACCTCCACCCCATGCATGAATTTCATGCACCAGGCCTCCAGTAAATAAATAAATAGGGGAGGATAGCATTTTTACACAATATGACACTGCGTTAGGTATGGAGGTGAATGTGTTAGGGAGATCAGTGTAATCACCCTGTTGGTGTCTTATCATTGTGGAGTGACTAAGTTAGTGTTATTTATTCAGTACTTTTGCTCCATTATTAGTGTGCCTCTAATGGCTCTAATTTTGTGAAATCACTTAATTTTTGTTCTTGGTTTTAAAAGCCTTCATTTCTGCTAGTTCACTTAAAAAAAACTCAGAAATTTGAATGAGAAGTAATTTGATCCAATTCCCTAAATTGCTTTAGCTCAGGGAAAAAGGTCCTTTCCTTGGTCAGAAATTGTCTTTCATTTCCCCTAAAAATGATACGTTACATAATAAGACCCAAATGACAGAAACCTCAGCTCTCACCCAATCCAGACTCCCCACGCGGCGTCTGAGTGAGGCGGCCAGGAAGCTCAGGATGGTGGCACGTGGCAGCCACGCCACGGCAGCCGTAGCTTTCCATGGCCGATTGTCTAGCTCTCTGCCTGTTCCCGGCTCGGCTCTGGACTCAGGTTTAGCAGAGTCTGGATGCTGTGGCTTGGTTACTCCACATGCTGGGGTGCCTAGTTAGTACTCATGCTTTAGTAAGTGCTCACCTGGCTTCTCTGGTGTGTGTGGGACCCGGACTAAGTGGTGTGCCTGATTCTCCTTTGTGAGAAATGGAACGCAGGGGCTCGTATAAGATCAGGACTGTTGTCTTTGCTGCCCTTTGCCGGGGGTCCGAATCCTCCCCGTGCCCAGGCAGAGATTGAGGTGTTCACACTCGTCCACACCTGCTCCCACCCCCTGGGGCGGAGCACAGGCAGATTTTTCAGAAGACAGTGGACCGCTGCCCCCTGTGTGAACTGCAGGCTGAGTGGGAGGGGCAGGTTTTGCACCAAGTGCCAATCACATGGAGGCAATGTATGTTCGGGCATGTCCGTAGCTGTGTGTTATGCCCGATGGGCAGGCCAGCCGGCTGAGGAAAGGCCTCTCCAGTCACCATGCTTCGTAGTGGTAGAAGGGGTGACCGGGACTGTGATGCATTAGATAAGAGGGAAAATTAACTCCTACCCAGACCTTTCTCTCTTTGCTGCTGTGACTGTATTCCTGGAGACACGTCGTGGAGAGAGCAGCGCTGTGGAATCAAACACGCCTGGGTTCCGATCCCACTTCCACCTTAACCCGGGACACTGCCCTCCCCGGAGGGCCCCTCACCCAGCAGGCACCCAACTTGTGGGAGTGGGTGAGGCTGTATTTGTGGAACTAGTTAGGATTCAGTATGAAGCCCGACGCTGGGAAATGCCATTAAGATCACTTGACATTTTTCTCATTCTGTTGAAGCAGGCCTCTGAGCGGGCCTTGGTGGAAAGATCATGCCCCATTTGTCACCCGTCCCGGAGTCTACCAGCGAAGCAAAGCGTACCTGCGTCCTGAGTTGGGGACCAGGAGTAGGTCATTTTCTTCTTCCTGTGAAGTACTTCTAAAAAATGTACCTATCTATTGATTTATCTATCATCTTTCTATGTATCAATCTATCTATTGGTTTTCAGAGAGTAAGGGAGAGAGAGATAAACATCAGTGATGAGAGAGAATCATTTATCGGCTGCCTCCTACATGCCCCCTACTGGGAATCGAACCTCGGGCATGTACCCTGACCGGGAATCGAACCTCGGGTCTCCTAGTTCGTAGGTTGATGCTCAACCACTGAGCCACCACAGTGGCCTGTGAAGTACTTTTCGATGGTCTCTAGCGGCATTGGTCCATTTCCTAGAGTCCCTGCCACAGGGAGCCGACCAGGAAGGCTGGGGATCCCAGGCCAAGAGGAACAGAGCTGGTTCTGAGGCCAAGAAGGCACAGAAGGGCTGGAGGACAGAGTTCTGTCCAGCTGGAAACTGTTCTGATGAGAGAGAGTCATGGATCGGCTGCCTCTGCACGCCCCCTACTGGGAATCTAGCTTGCAACCCAGGCATGTGCCCTTGATGGGGATTGAACCCGGGAAGCCTCTTTCTAAAGATCAACTTTTCTCTTCAAATTGCCCACAAACATTTTTTTAAAATCTCTTTGTTTATATGGCTTTGGCTTATAAACTCACTAGAGGCCTGGTGCATGAAATTTGTGCATGGGAAGGGTGGCAGGGGGTATCCCCCAGCCCAGCCTGCACCCTCTCTAATCTGGGACCCCTCGAGGGATGTCTGACTGCCCATTTAGGCCCAATTCTAAATGGGCAGTCGGACATCCTTCTCACAATCCAGGACTGCTGCCTCCAAACTGCTCGTCTGCTTGCCTCTCTGATTGTCCCTAACCACTTCTGCCTGCCAACCTGATCACCCCCTAACCACTCCCCTGCCAGCCTAATTGCTGTCTAACTGCTCCCCTGTCAGCCTATTTGCACCTAACTTCCCTCTTCTGCCAGCCTGGTCACCCGTAACTGCCCTCCCCTGCAGGGTTGATCACCCCCAACTGCCCTCCCCTGCAGGCATGATGGCCCCCAACTGCCCTCCCTTGCAGGCCTGGAACCTCTCACTATCCTCCCCTGCTGACCAACTTGTGTCCACATGGGAGCAGGATCTTTGACCACAGAGGGCAGCCCTCTTGTGTGTTGGAGTGATGGTCAATCTGCGTATTACTCTTTTATTAGATAGGATAGAGATCTGGTGCATGGGTAGGGGCCAGCTGATTTACCCTGAAGGGTGTCCTGGATCAGGGTGGGGGTTCCTTGGGGTGAGGGGCGGCCTGGGTGAGGAACCTATGATGGTTTGTAGGCTGGCCATGTCTCCCAGCGATCCAAGCAGAGGCCCTGGGATCTGGGATTAATTTATGTTCTACAATTGAAACTTTGTAGCCTGGAGCAGAGTCAAGCCTTCTGCTTGCTATGTGGCCGCAGCCATTTCTGTTTGAAACTTTGCAGCCTAGAATGGAGGCCTAGGCTAGGGCTACAGAAGTTTGGCTTCCTCCATCGCCCTGGCAACCCTAGCTTCTGCTTTCTCCAGCTCAGTGGCTGCTGCCATTTCTGTTGGGATTATGTATCTTCTATAATTGAAACTTTGTATCATTGAGTGGAGGCCTAGGCCGGCAAGGGCAGGTGAAAAGCTTGGCTTCCTCCGTTGCTGGGGAAACCCATGCCTCCCTCCTGTTCTCAGTGGCAGCCATCTTGGTTGGGGTTTATTTGCATAATTTGCTCCTGATTGGCTGGTGGGTGTGGCTGTGGGTGTGGCTTGATTGGAGATACAGTCAATTTGCATATTACTTTTTTATTAGATAGGATAGGCCTTTAGTTCTAAGAATACTTACTATTGTTGAAAATAATTCCATTTTCCACTTCTCTCATTTTACCTGATGCATCAGACATAAGTATTTAGAGTTAAGCCAAGTCAGTGGTGCTCCCCACAATTCCATTACACATCTCAGAGTAGCTGTTCCCACCTATGAATGGCCCTTCACCCTTTCAGGAGGGAGATCATTCTCTCTGAGTCAGAATTCAGAAACAACATGAATGCTGAGGTCTGTTCTCTTTATGTCACCCTAAGTGTATAGCATCAGCATTCAGTAACAGACTCAGCAGTTCTGGCTTACGTCACCTGCATTGATGTTAGAGCACCTCCATGGGGTTAATGGAGGCCCAAATATTGCTGCTCTCTCTTGCCCATTCAGGAAAATGTAAGGATTCAGATTTTTCAGCCCAAGTGCCCATCAGCAGATGAGTTGATAAAAACCTGTGGTACATCGGCACCATGGAACACTATGCAGCAGTAAAAAAAAGAAGAATCTCTTACCCTTTGAGTCAGCATGGAGGGACGTGGAGAGTATCATGCTAAGTGAAATAAGTCAGAGAAATACAAGTATCCCATGATCTCACTTATGTATGGAATCTAATCCTATCTAATAAAAGAGTACTATGCAAATTTGACCATATCTGCACCACACCCACAAGCCATGCCTACCAGCCACACCCACCAGCCAATCAGGAGCAGATTATACAACTAAACCCCAACCAAGATGGCTGCCGCCACTGAGAGCAGGAGAAAGGCTTGGGTTTCCCCAGCAACAGAGGAAGCCAAGCTTTCCACCTGCCATTATGGGCCTAGGCCTCCACTTAATGCTACAAAGTTTCAATTAGAAAAGATACAGAAATAGCCACAGCCACTGAGCTGGAGAGAACAGAGGCTTGGGTTTCTCTGGCAACAGAAGAAGCCAAGCTTTCAGCCTACCATTGCTGGCCTAGGCCTCCACTCTAGGCTACAAAGTTTCAAATAGAAATGGCTGCTGCCACAGAGCGAGCAGAAGGCTTGACTCTGCTCCAGGCTACAAAGTTTCAATTGTAGACATAGATTAATCCCAGATCCCAGGGCCTCCTCTTGGGTCGCTGGGGTGTGTGGCCAGCCTGTAAACCTCCACAGGCCTCTTGCCCAGGCTGCCCCAAACCCCAAGGGAACCCCCACCCTGATCTGGGACACTCTTCAGGGCAAACCAGCTGGCCCCCACCCATGCACCAGGCCTCTATCCTATCTAATAAAAGAGTAATTTGCAGATTGACCATCACTCCAACAAACAAGAAGGCTGCCACCATGTGGTCAAAGATCCTGCCCCCATGTGGACACAAGATGGCCACCACAAGATGGCCAGCAGGGGAGGACAGTGGGAGGTTCCAGGCCTGCAAGGGAGGGCAGTTGTGGGTGATCAGGGCAGCAGGGGAGGGCAGTTGGGAGGGACCAGGCCTGCAAGGGAGGGCAGTTGGGGGCGATTAAGCATGCAGGGGAGGGCAGTTAGGGGTAACCAGGCTGGCAGATGAGGGAAGTTGGGGGCAAAGAGGCTGGAAGGAGATCAATTAGACATCAATTAGGCTGGCAGGGTAGTGGTTAGCGGGTGATCAGGCTGGCAGACAGAAGCGGTTAGGAGCAATCAGGGAGGCAGGCAGGTGAGCAGTTTGGAGTCAGCAGTCCTGGACTGTGAGAAGAATGTCTGACTGCCCGTTTAGGCCCGATCCTATTTAGGATCGGGCCTAAACGGGCAGTCAGACATCCCTCAAGAGGTCCCAGATTGGAGAGGGTGCAGGCTGAGCTAAGGGACATCTCCCACCCCCTATGCACGAATTTCGTGCACTGGGCCTCTAGTTAACAAAATAAACTGATGAATGGAGTGGATCCAGAGACTTGGAAGCATGGAACAGAGTGTGGAATCTCAGAGGGAAGGCGGGGAGGGTGGGTGTGTGGGAGGGAGGGGAGGTAACCAACCAAAGACCTTAAGTGCATATATGCACTGCCCATGGACACAGATAATAGGATGGTGAGGGCCTGGGCAAGGGCCAAAGGTGGTCTGGAGGGGGTCGATGGGGTTGGGGAGAAGGGAACCATATGTAATAATTTCAACAATAAAGCTTTTAAAAAGAAAAAAGCAGGATTCTGATTCCTCCATAGACCTTTAAGTAATTTTTTTATTGCCGTCCTCATCCCCCTGTAGGCCCCTGTTCCCTGAGCCGAAGCAGCTCTGGGCACTGACCAGATGCACCAGCTCATCCTCGAGTCCCTGCTTCTCCTAAGAGCCGGGTGCTCTCCCAGAAGCAGACTGCAATGACAGCCAGAAGAACGGGCGCCACACGGTTTCCAGCTGCACGTTTCCAGGGACGAGTGCATCTTCTGTTTTCTTCTCCTTGCCTGTTATCTGCCAAGCCTCCCTTTGACCCAGACTCAGCGGCATCCGGGCGGTGTCCACTGCCACTGCCACTGCCTGAGGAGCTCCCGCTAAGCACACCTGTTGGCTCATCAGGGGCCAGGTACTCCCACGCAGGGCCAGTGGGTTTTCCATCTCTTCAGAAAGACACTTGACTTTGCAAATGGTGGTTCATCCCAGCAGTCCCAGCCTGGCAAACGCTCTGTATGTTCTTAACCACAAGGGGAGCTGCTGCCAGGGAAGACAGCGGGCAATCGGGCCGAAGCAGGGTTCCCTCTGACTTCATCCTGAGTCTGGGCAGCAGCAGCGGGCAGCTAACCAGAGGCTGAGCCACTGGGACATCGACAATGGGAAGCAGCCGTTCTGCCCTGGTTTTCTGGGCATCTTACTTCCCATCATTTTAATCTTTACAGTAAAGGTGACTTGTTAAATGCATAACATGCAAAAATATTTCTGTAAAAAGTGATCTAATTGATATAGATAGATAAATAGATAGACATGTAAATATGTATATATGTATACTAGAGGCCCAGTGCACGAAATTCGTGCACTGGGGGGTGGGGGATGTCCCTTAGCCCAGCCTGCACCCTCTCCAATCTGGGACCCCTCGAAGGATGTCTCACACTCCAGGACTGCTGGATCCAAACTGCTCGCCTGCCTGCCTCCCTGATTGCCCCTAACCACTTCTGCCTGCCAGCCTGATCACCCCCTAACCACTCCCCTGCCAGCCGAATTGATGTCTAACTGCTTCCCTTCCAGCCTGTTTGCCCCCAACTTCCCTCCTCTGCTGGCCTGGTCACCACTAACTGCCCTCCACTGCAGGCCTGGTCACCTTTAACTGCCCTCCCCTGTAGGCTTGATAGTCCCCAACTGCCCTCCCTTGCAGACCTGGTCCCTCCCAACTGCCCTCCCCTGCTGGCCATCTTGTGGTGGCCATCTTGTGTCCACATGAGGGAAGAATCTTTGACCACATGGGGGCAGCTCTCTTGTGTGTTGGAGTGATGGTCAATCTGCAAATTACTCTTTTACTAGATATGATAGAGGCCTGGTGCATGGGTGGGGGCCAGCTGGTTTGCCCTGAAGAGTGTCCCAGATCAGGGCGGGGGTTCCCTTGGGTTGAAGGGTGGCCTGGGCGAGGGGCTGGCCATGCCCCCCAGCGACCCAAGAGGAGGCCCTGGGATCTGGGATTAATTTATGTCTACAATTGAAACTTTGTAACCTGGAGCAGAGCCAAGCCTCCTGCTCACTTCGTGGTAGTAGCCATTTCTGTTTGAAACTTTGTAGCCTAAAGTGGAGGAGGCCTAGTTCGGCAACAGCAGGCAGAAAACTTGGCTTCCTCCGTTGCCAGAGAAACCCAAGCCTCTGTTCTCTCCAGCTCAGTGGCTGCTGCCATTTCTGTATCTTTTATAATTGAAACGTTGTATCATTGAGTAGAGATCTAGGCCCTCAATGGCAGGCACAAAACTTGGCTTTCTCCGGTGCCAGGAAAACCCAAGCCTCCCTCCTGCTCTCATTGGTGGCAGCCATCTTGGTTGGGTTTATTTGCATAATCTGCTCCTGATTGGCTGATGGGTGTAGCGGGTGAGCGTGGCTGGTGGGTATGGTGAAGGTATGGTCAAATTTGCATATTACTCTTATTAGATTGTATATATGTATATATGTATATATGTATATATGTATATATGTATATATTAGGGTTGTGTCCCTCAGCCCAGCCTGCACCCTCTCCAATCTGGGACTCCTCTCACAATCCAGGACTGCTGGCTCCCAACCGCATGCCTGCCTGCCTTCCTGATTGGCCCTAACTGCTTCTGCCTGCCAGCCTGATCAGCCCCTAACCACTCTCCTGCCAGCCTGATCAATGCTTAACTGCTCCCCTGTTGGCCTTATTGCCCTTAACTGCCATCCCCTGCTGGCCTGGTCACCCATAACTGGCCTCTCCTGCTGGTCTGGTCACCTCCAACTGCCCTCCCCTTCAGGCCTGGTCCCCCTCAACTGCCCTCCCCTGCTCACCCCTAACTGCCCTCCCTGCCAGCCTCATCGCCTCTAGCTTCTCTCCCCCGCTGGTCTAATACCCCCTCCCCAACTGCCCTCCTCTGCAGGCCTGGGTCTCTCCAAACTGTCCTCCCATGCAGGCCTGGTCCTCCCCCAACTGCCCTCCTCTGCAAGCCTGGTCCCCTCTAACTGCCCTTCCCTACAGCCTTGTTCACCTTTAAATTCCCTCCTCTGTGGGCCTGGTCACCCCTAACTACCCTCCCTTGCAGGCCTGATCTCTCCCAACTGCCCTCCCTTGCAGGCCTGGTCCCTCCCAACTGCTCTCCCTTCCTGGCCATCTTGTGGCAGCCATCTTGTGTCCACATAGGGGCAGCCACCTTTGACCACAGGGGACAGCCATCTTGTGTGTTGGAATAATGGTCAATCTACATATTGGGGGCTGGCTGGTTTGCCCTAAAGGATGTCCGGATCAGGGTGGGGGTTCCCTTGAGGTATGGGGCAGCCTGGGCAAAGGGCCTGTGGTGGTTTGCAGACTGGCCACACCCCTTGGCAACCCAAGTGTAGACCAGGGTTGACTGGAAGCAGGTATCTGGAATTTATCTTCTATGATTGAAACTTTGCAGCCTTGAGTGGAGCCCATGGCAGGCCAGGGTAGGTGGGAAGCTTGGCTTTCTCCATTTCCAGGAGCAACCCAAGCCTACTGCTTGCTCCAGCTCTGTGACCACTGCCATCTTAGTTGGATTAATTTGCATACTCGCTCCTGATTGGCGGGTGGGCATGGCTTGTGGACATATCAGAGGTATGGTCAATTTGCATGTTTCCCTTTTATTAGATAGGACTAGAAACCCAGTACATGAAATTCGTGCACTGGGGTGGGGGTACCCCTCAGTCCAGTCTGCACCCTCTCCAATCTGGAACCCCTCAGGGCAGTGGTTGGCAAACTCATTAGTCAACAGAGCCAAATATCCAAAGTACAATGATTAAAATTTCTTTTGGGAGCCAAATTTTTTAAAGTTAAACTTCTTCTAATGCCACTTCTTCAAGATAGACTTGCCCAGGTCATAGTATTTTGTGGAAGAGCCACATTCAAGGGGCCAAAGAGCCACATGTGGCTCATGAGCCATGGTTTGCTGACCAATACCTCAGAGAATGTCAACTTCTGGCAGTTGGACATCCCTCTCACAATCCAGAACTGCTGGCTCCTAATCACTCACCTGCCTGCCTGCCTGCCTGATTGCCTCTAACCCCACTGCCTGCCTGCCTGATCGTCCCTAACCCCACTGCCTGCCAACCTGATTGCCCCTATCTTGTTCCCCTGGCAACCTGATCACCTCCAACTGTCCTCCCCTGCAGGCCTAATAGCCCCCAACTGCCCTCCCCTATTGGTCTGATCACCCCAAACTGCCTGTGCCTTGGCCCCCAGTCTGGACTCCCTCTGGGAGCACCACCCCCATTTCCCCCCCTGCTGCTGCCACTGCTGGCCTGAGCCTCAGTCCTTGCAGCCACTGTGGCTTTTGAAGACAACCACTCTAATTAGCATATTACCCTTTTATTAGTATAGATTACTAGTATAGATTTTGGGACTGTCACAACCATGCAGAACTTACAGAAAACACATGGCCCTGGCTGGTTAGGCTTAATGGAGAGAGCTCGGCCTGGGGTGATTCTGCTCACACCTGGGTTGCAGGCTTAATCCCTAGTAGGGGGTCTGGAGGAAGCAGCTGATCAGTGATTCTTTTTTAAAAATATTTTTTTATTGATTTTTTTTACAGAGAGGAAGGGAGAGGGATAGAGATTTGGAAACATCCGATGAGAAACATCAATCAGCTGCCTCCTGCACACCTTCTACTGGGGATGTGCCCACAACCAAGGTACATGCCTTTGACTGGAATTGAACCTGGGACCCTTCAGTCTGCAGGCCGACACTTTATCCACTGAGCCAAACCAGTTAGGGCTGATCAGTGATTCTTATCATTGATGTTTCCGTATCTCTCTCCCTCTCCCTCTCTCTCTGAAATTAAAAAAAAAATTTTTAAAGAAAACACATATCTTCACTTTGGCTTTTGCCATTTTACAATATCCTTTGTGCAGTATTTTAACTTCCCTCAACTTTCCTTTACCCACCCTTAAAATCCAATCTATTTTGGGGAAGACGACCAGGAAAGTGATTCTAGTGAGTAGAAGTTATGTTTGGAGGGGATGGGGTCGTGAAGATATTTAAAAATTGAGCACGGTGATGATTGTACTGCTCTGAATTTACTTTAAAAAAACAGTTCATTGTACACTTTAGGTGACATGTACAGTATATGAGTTAGATCTCAACAAAGCTGTTCTTTTATTTCTTTTTAAATAAAGACCAGTTTATAATCAATTGCAGATGTTTTTAGAGGCTCCACAGGATTTGCTTACCGTGTCCCAAACCACAGCTGTGACTACCAGTTGCCTCCAGTCCTGGCAGATTTGGATGGTGTGGTTTGTGAAGGAGAAGGTGGCAAGAGGCTTGTGGGATTTCTGCAACCCTATTCCCGCCGTCTCCTCATAGGGCACCAGGGCCATTTCCACTGTGCCAGCTCTCTGCTTCCTTTAACCTGTTGGGCAAAGGAATCCTGCATGTTCTGGCCAGAAAGTGCATTCTCTCTTAGGTGGCTGAATGCCTTTTTTAAGGTCGTTTTATGGATTCAAAAGAATAAACAGTGATGTGGAAGGCTTTTGTCGAAATCCTTTTACATGGTTCTCCCAGTCTCATGGCTAGTGAGATGTGGCTCTGAATTCATCACAAAGGGTGTCTTTGGGCAAAAGAACCCAGAATGGTACAACTCCTTCAGGATGCCCTACCCACTTTCCTGTCAGCACTCAGGGGGGTTTGAGGGTAAGCGAGGAGGCGGTGCCAGCACAGGACCCAGGATAAGGTAGTGCTTTCTACATGACCCAGGCCACATGGACTGCAGCTGTACCTGCCCAGGTGGGCAAGGTGTTTCTGCTGTTTTGTTTTGGCCTGGCCTCCACCCCATCAGCCACGGGCCTGTGTCTGCACTGAGACTGAACGGTTTGGTGGTCCTACTTTTTGGTGGACTGTGGATGCACTCCCACCCCCCAGAGACTGGCAGTTAGACTCTGGCAGCTTCTGAGTCTCTCGCAGCAAGAGCCTGCCCCTAGTGCAAGAACAGGCTCGGGCACCCTCGGCCAGAGGTCTCCTTGGGTTAGGGGCCGTCGCAGTTTGGAGGCCGGCCACAACCCCCGATCCTGGTGGGGATTTCCTCTGGCCAGCCTGGGCTAGGGCTGTGGGTGGTTTAGAGGCCGGCCATGCCTCCCCATCCTGGCGGGGGTCTCTTCTGTGGTGCTGGCCGGCCTGGGCTCTGGGCACGGCAAAGGGAGAGGTTCTTGAACCCGCTTCCCACACACCTAGTCTAGGATACATCTCATAGGAGTTGGCGGCGGCAGCCAGGTCCTCCAGCACCTTGTCTCCTGGCAGCTAATGTACACCAGTTGCCCGCACCACCAGTCGCCTTAGTGCAAGCTCCAGTGCCAAAAGCCAGCCTCCCAGCGGCTGAGCCACCACACCCATCACCGCTGGTAACTCTCTGCTGCTCGCTCACTGCCACGCCCTGTCCACTGGGGTGAGGGCATGTTCCAAGATGCTCCCACCCCTGGCCTGTGCCCACTGCCCAGAGGCCCTCCCTCCCTCCCTCCCTCCCTCCACAGCCAGGCTTGGGAAGCTGGCCTTGTTGCCGGGACTACGATGCCAGCATCCTGCCCTGGCCACTATGGGTGCTGCCATCTTTGTAGTGGAGTGATGGTTAATTTGCATATTGCCCTTTTATTATATAGGATTGATTGGTTGATTTTAGAGAGGGAGAGAGAGAGAGATAAAACGTTAATGATGAGAGAGAATTATTGATTGACTGCCTCCTGCATGCCCCCTACTGGGGATGGAGCCTGTAACCCAGGCACGTGCCCTTGGCTGGAACCGAACCTGGGACCCTGCAATCTGCTCCGTGTGCCTGTTCAACCCGACACCAGCTCTTGCAAGAACGCATTCAAGGTCTCATTTCGCCACACTTCTGTCTCTGAGTGTGCTATTTGAATTTGGACAGGTGAGCATTTCTCTTAAGCGCCAATAAACTGCTGAACTCCGGGCTGGGCTAGTGCTCCTCTGCTATACACTTAGTACGGTCACCGCCCACTTCAGTCCTATCTACCCGCTCCCCCACCTGACTGTCCACTTCTGGAGGCCAGGAACTGTGCATGAAAGATCTGACACCTGATGTAGACTGAGTGCGGGTATCAGAAGGCAACCGTAGATTCTAGGGGAGGGAAGGAAGCGAAGCGAGGAGGGCAGAGTTCTGTCAGTCATGTGTTGCTGCAGTGAGGCTCTTTAGAAACAACTACAAAGCCCAGTGGCTTCACCAATAGCAGTTAAGTCATGAGTTCTGGCTCAGCTGCACAGCTCTGACCTGGGTGGGCTCTCTTCTGTCTGCACTCAGTCGCTGGTAGACTTGGCTTATCTCAGCTGGGCTGTCTCACCCCTGAAACCTCCTCGAGGATCCAGGGGTCTCCCTCCTAGCTGCGAGCCCGGATCCAGGCTCACGTCCAAGGCAGGGTTCTCCAAGGGAGGGCAGGTGCAAGACCTCCCGTGCCAGGCTGGGGCGAGAACACCCTTGCTTTTGCTTCAGTCTGTTAGCCAGAGAAGGCCAGGAGGCAGGGCAGGGTCAAGCAATAGGGAAATAGAGTCTATTGCTTGATAGGAAGAGCTACCAGTCAAAGGGTCAGGGTGTGGCTACACAAGGGGGAAGGCGTGGGGCTGTTTTCTGCAGTCCACTGCCATAATTTTAGGCTGACTTTTGAGGGTTAGTAAGAGTGTGCAAATTCCAGGGTGTTGACTTTAACGCTGTCACCTTCAAGTTCTAAACATCCTTCATTGCGCTAATGTTCTTCCCGTCACTCACTTCCTAGCTGCTTCCTTCTCTGCTCCAACTGTGTGTGCTCATGTAACACAGGTTCGGTCTAAATTAACGTGAGCAAAACATAATTAGAGAGGCGAAGCTGTTGGAAAAAAAAAAAGTAAAACCAGTTTAAAGCTAGAATAAATACTTTTACATTTAGCTCCAAGCAGGTCACCTGCATTCCCACAATGGTACTTAAGAGTTGTTAATGTACATATGATTTTTTTTCTTTGTGCAGACATTTAGTTTTATTGTAACAAAGCAACTTGTACACTTTTAACTTTTAAAACTGAGCATCATCTTTCCTTTCCAGTGAAACAAAAAAAGAAAATGTAAAAATAAATAGGAATGAAATTACAATAGAGAAATGTCAGTTCCGAATAAGATCCTACAGGTTCTGCTGCTTTTCTCATCGAGTGGCAGGGCTCTCTCACTCGTCATTAGGAGAGAATTTTATCCGAAAAGCGCCATCTTAGACTGCAAGGATGTCCGTTAAACATCACCGTTGAACATGCCAAGGGAGGGTCCATTTTGTCAAAATGCCCACTTAACCCACCAAATGTCTCAAACCCACCCTGTGCTGACTTTCTGTAACACACCCCCCTTTTAAGTTTCTTTTTCTAAACAAGAGAAAGTAGACAGATACATGTTGGTAAATGCTAACTGTCCATATTCACATAAAGACACTGTGTAACCTCTGAGCCCAATATACAGGGAAAAGCTAGAATTCTGTGCACTGCCACACGGGGGCCTCGCGACCTCCAGCTCCCAGCAGAGCTAGGGGAGCACAGGTTTTTCTTTTTCCCACAGAGCACGGTGGTGTTGGTTCCATTAAGTTTTTCCTGAGACAGGAAGGGATAAAAATGAATTTGGAACAGAAAGGGGCAGAGATTCTTTTCCCACTGTATTCTGCTCAAGATACACCCCCTCCCCACTCCCACCCCCCCTGGCCAAAAGAAGGTGAGAACCATGGTGTAAAGGAGAGAAGAGAGACCTCACAAACAGAGCAACTGAGCACGGGGAGGAAAAAAAGGAAAATAAAAAATACTGAAACTTGCTCCCAGGGACTGGAGAAAACTGAAAAAGGTTGGAATCTATCGGTGATTATTAGTCATGTTCCCCTTCACCTTCCTCTCCTTCCCCTCATCATCATCTTCATCTTCTTCACCTCCATCCTCATCCCTTCTTCATCAATATCTTCCAACCCTTCCTCTTCTTCGTCATCATCATCATCTTCCTCTCTTTCCCCTTCTTCATCATCCATGTCAGGAACCAAGCAGCACTGCAATGGATGTGGCCAAATGTCACCTTGGATGACTTCTCCTAACTCATCGGCACCTGTATCAGAATGGCCACTGAGTCAGGTCTAGAGGCTCTGTTCCTCATGGTCTCTTCCTGCGGGCCGAGCCCTGTTCTGTGTTTGACTTGAAAGTTTCGTCAAACCTTTCCAGATTTCCATTTTATTTCAGTGGACTTTGAAATGGATCGCCACCCCCAATCAGATGAAACTCTTTGGAGAGAACTTTATTTCCGAAGTAAGGATTGTCATCAAAATAAAAATCTATTCTCTAACCTGATTTAATATCTTCAAATTCTGTCCCTTCAACTCCTGTCAAACAATACTGTGCCTCTTCATCCTCTTCCCCAAGCAGGGCAGACACCTGTGGCTGGTTGACAAATGTTACCCCAAATGTGGGATTTTGGCGATCGATTCTGACCTCTTCTGAAAAAATGGTTGGCGGAGTTTGTTATGTTTCTGTTCTACTTTCAAAATCTCCCACTGGCTTGTTCATGACATCTGGCTATTTCATTTTGTGCTCCGTCAGCACGTTCAGTCGCTGCTTGCTGTTCTTTTCCCCCTTTGGCACGTCCTGAGGAGTCAGCTTCTTCTCCGGCTTTGGGGCTGGAGGCAGTTCCGGTTTCTTCGTTTGAGGTGGGAGTGAGGACTGGCGCTTGGGGGCCAGGCTATGAGGAATGTCTGAGGAGCTGCTGTACTTGTTTTTACTTTAATATTTGGAATAGGTAGCACATTAACTAAAGTACAGAAGAGCATATAAAAACCCTCTCCCACCCATTCTTTCCTACACACACATATCACCACCCAGCTTTCCTCAAAGGCAGGCGATATTATTTTAAAAAACATATCCTTCCAGAAGTGCAGATATAATAAATACACAATATGTCATCTTGATTCTGCATTTTGCTTTTATTTTTCAGTTAACATTGTATCTAAAACATTTTCCCAAATATGGGCACAGAAGCTTCCTTACTGTTTGTCAAGACTGCAGTGTCATTGTGTGGGTGAGTCACCCCCATTCAGCAGTCACCCTGGCAGCTGTCTCCCTGTCTCTGTTCTTGCGACTGTGTGATGACAGTCTCAGAGGTTGGTGGTGCACAGTGATCAGTTCCAAAATTTGGTCTTATTCATGGATTCATAACAATGATGCCTCTATGATGCCTCCTTCTTTTCCACCTTCTCCTCCTCCTCCTCCTCCTCCTCCTCCTCATTATTATTGTTTTAATATTTATTGCTGAAAGCATTACATAGATTCTCCTTTCCCCCCTTAACCTCTTCCAGCCACTCCTGTCCTCCCCACTCAAGGTCCTCACCACCCATTTGTCTGTGTCCATGGGTTATGTATATATGCACACAAATTCATTGGTTGATCTCTTCCCACCCACCCTCCCCTGTCTTCCCTCTGAGGTTCAAGTCTGTTCATGCTTCTGTGGCTCTGGGTCTATTTTTGATCATCAGTTTATTTGGTTCATTGAATTCCACAAATGAGTAAGAACATGTGATATTTACCTTTTTCTGACTGGCCTATTTCACATAGCATGATACTCTCCAGGTCCTTCTATGCTGTTGCAAATGGTAAGAGTTTTTTCTTTTTCATTGCCAGGTAGTATTCCATTGAGTAGATGTACCACCGTTTTCTTTTTTCTTTTTAACAGTTTAACATTTTACTAAATCAATTCACACAAATTCCAAATTGCAAATATATTTAAGGGCAACAGATTCTGTTCTGCCTTTTAAATCTTTCATTTTCAAATCCATCATTAAGACAAAAAGTAAACAAAAATTAAGTCTATGGTATAGTCATGATTTTTCTTCTTGGGGGAAAAGGAACAGTATAGTAAAGGAGAGAACTAAGATGGTGGCATGGTGGCGGCTGAGGTCTGTGTCTTTGGGGAGAGTGCACGAGTAAATTAGAGCAGCAGTTCCTGGAGTGCGCGACCAGGCAGAGAACGCGCGACTCGCTCACTGGCTCGGAAACCACCATACTGCTTTGTTTTACAACCCTGAGTGAGACTTTGGCTGTGCAGACTCATTTGGGGAGAGGCAGAGTTGTCTGGCAACGGGGAGACCAGCAGTGGATTTACATTGCCACCCAACACTGAGACCCGTGAGCCGCACAGATAAGCTGATACCGCGAGTCCCATTGACGCTGAAGCTGTGCGCCATGAAGGGCGGACCTAAGCCTGACACTGCGTGCTGCATAAGGAAGCAGAGCCACTGTTCCTTCGAGGATACCTATCACACACTGCTAAGGGACCAACTCAGGAAAGCAACCACAATGCAGAGGAAAGGAAAGAACTCAGCTGTGAAAGAAATGGAGGGAAAAAGATGACTAGACATAGAGTTCAAAACCACAGTAATTAGGTTTATGAAGAGGCTCCTAGAAAAGGCCGAGAAACTTAATGAGAACGACGACAAAATAAATAACACCTACAAAGAAAGGAACAACGCCTACAAGGATATGAAAAAAGACCAACTAGAAATTAAGTGTACACTGACTGAAACAAAAAATACTATACAAAGACCTAAAAGCAGTCCAGACAACCGCAAAAACCAAGTCAAAGATTTGAAATACAAAGAGGGAAAATCCACTCAGCTGGAAAAGCAAGAAGCCAAAAGAGTCCAAAAAATTGAAGATAGCATAAGGGGCCTCTGGGACAATCTCAAGCATACCAACATCCGAATTATTGGGGTGCCAGAAAAAGAGAGAGAGAGCAAGATAAGGAAAACCTACTAGAAGAAATAGTGACTGAAAACTTCCCCGACCTGGCGAAAGAAATTGACTTGAAAACCCAAGAAGTGCACAGAACCCCAAAATATAGGAATCTAAAGAGGACCACACCAAGGCACATCATACTTAAAATGCCAAGAGCAAAAGATAAAGAGAGAATATTAAAAGCAGCAAGAGAAAAACAGTTAGTTACCTATAAGGGAGCACCCATCCGACTGTCAGCGGATTTCTCAACAGAAACAATGCAGGCCAGACGGGAGTGGCAAGAAATATTCAAAGTGATGAACAGCAAGAATCTACAACCAAGATTGCTCTATCCAGCAACGCTATCATTCAGAATTGAAGGTCAGATAAAGTGCTTCGCAGATAAGAAAAAGCTAAAGGAATTCATCACCACCAAACCAATATTATATGAAATGCTGAAAGATATTCTTTAAGAAGAGGAAGAAGAAAAAGATAAAAGTGTAAATTATGAACAACAAATACACATCTATCAACAAATGAATCTAAAAATCAAGTAAATTAATAAGCTGATGAACAGGATAAACTGGTGAATGTATCAGAATCAAGGACATAGAGAGGGAATGGACTGACAATTCTTGGGGAGAAAAGGGGTGTGGGAAGTGCAGCAAGAGACTGGACAAAAATCATGCAACTATGGGGGAGGACAGTGGAGAGGGCTGAGGGTGGAGGGTGGGCTGGGTACCAGGTGGAGGGAAGCTATAGGGGAAAAAAAAAGGGAACAATGTAATTAATAAACTGAAAAATAAAGATAAAAAAAACATGTTCCTGCACTGTGAAGCCTTCTTTGGTTGGTGGCAAATTAAACACTTTGGGATACTAAATAAAGATAATATGAATAATTCTCAAGATTTCCTGACCATTTTCAAAGAGTCAAGAATCAGCAGTCAAGGGGGCAGGAGCAAGGTGCAAGGGGTTAATGGAGGAGAAAGGAGATATCTGTAACACTTTCAACAATAAATTTTAAAAATAAAAATAAAATAAAAATGCCACACAGAAAGTCTGATATCCTACTTGGTAGCCCTGAAAATAGCTGGTGCTAGAACATCAGGCCCATATCCTACCATCACTGGCGGTTGGTCAGAGTAACAGGGGGAGCAATAAGGGTGCCTCTGCATCCCTGCGGGACCCCTATACACTCTGAGCTGCGACGAGTAGAAGGGCTGAGATGGGACTTGAAGCCTAGGGCATGGGCCCGGGTAGAGCCATTACAGGTGAGGACTCACCTAACACAGCAGACACTGCAGGCAGGCCTGAGGCAGCTGGATGGCTTGGCTTCCTGGCCCTATGGGGCACATTGACACTCAATCATGAAATTCCGGCAAAGGTAGTCAGTTGCCATTCATGTTATGTTTGTGCAAACAATCAGGCCAAATTAAATACAATAAATAAATTAATCTTAATTTGTTTTGATAAACATAAAAATAATTTTGAGGAGAAAAATTCTATTTCAATAGGAATTATTTTTTTCCCTTCCACCAGACCATTTGTTACAGCTTGTCTCCACCAGGTCACAAGCCCACCTGCTTCTGTGCCCAGGCCTCATTGTCCCTCTGACAGACAGCAAGGATCTCTTGGCTCTGAGAGAAACTTCTGACCCGCCTCCACAGGAAGTAGCTAGAAGAGCCCACCGACGTCCATTTTCCCTAAGAGAATTCAGAGCCAGGATTCTGAAGGTAATATATTAGACAGACAGATATGAACAGGGCAAGGACAATGGGCCAACTGGCACTCTCTTCTCTACCTATGTGAGTCAAGGGGACTCCCCCAAAACAAGAGGGAATAAGGCTACATATAAAGCATCCCAGGAGGCTGCCCTAAAACCAGTGGGGCCTCTACAGAATCTAATGACTTTTCCAAACCCTGACTTACCCACGTCACCAGCTTACATGGAAACCCAATCTTGAAAAGCTGAAATCCATAACCAATCTTTACTCAAGTTCTTACAGGCTTTACAGTCCGCTCAGAAAGCAGTACCAACTTCTGGTCTATCCTTCCACCCTGGTGACTCTGTTTAAATAAAGAAATTTGCCACACAAGGACTGACTCCTACCTGGAAAGGACCACCTCCATGGCAGTCAAGGTCGACGGGATCCTAACGTGGCTTCATCACACCTGGCTTACGCCCTCATCTCAAACAGGCCCCTGACTTTATCCAGCAGAGTTAGTTCTAACAAGCTCATGGGTCAATATAACTACCCCGCCAACAATGACCCAAAAGAGTCAATGATTGGACTCATACATAAAACCAGTGGGGAATGTTGTAGTAGAGTGGGAATTTTTGAGCATTACTGAGGCCATGGACTATGCCCCAGATAGAGTTGTCAGTGCTGACACCAGGCCAGGCCAGGCCTTGAGATACGGTCTCATGGCCCCTTCCCAGCACTTAGGCCTTGTAAGATAGAACACTGTCAGCTTTCTGAAGTACAGGATGACCCTGTGGGTGGTCTGGTCATCAATGGCATGACTCTGACATAGCTTGGGAAAAACTGTTTTGTCTTGGGTTGCTTGTTGTGCAAAAACAGAATGTGATTAATGTGCTTAAAAGTGGTCTTGCTCTCTAATCTCTCTGCATGGAGGATGGCAGAGCAGTCCCCGGGTCGGCTAATAAAGGCTCCCTAAATTTTAATTTGGTCTGGGCTCCAGTGGTCTTTCACTCACATCCACTCCACACTATAGCCAGGATTCACACGTGGCCTCTACTTGGAAGGAATTTAGGTTCTAGAATAAATAGCAGCATGACAGAAAGCAGCGAATGCTGCCAGACAGCCCAGCAAGTGCCGTGAATCAAAGTTAGAAAGCAAGCAAGAGAAGCTCTTCACAGCTTCAGCTGGTCTCCCTGGACATCGTCTTTTCATGCTCATTGGCAATCGTTCTCAGGGTCTCAAACTTTTCCTCATGAGCTAATCCCAAATGTATCTGTTCTGATGTGTCTCCCAGTTTCCGTCTTCTTCCCAGACACCGACTCTATAAACATCAGCCTGCACTGTAAACCAAGTCTCAAGAACTGAACTTGGAGTTCTGTCTGATTTCCTGAAGATGGAGGAAAAGAAATGTGTGCTAGCCAACAAGAAGGCAGTGACCACAGCATCTGACAAGCGAGAGTGACAGACACCGATGAGGAGTCAGCAAAGGCTTCAGAGTTTTGTACCACTTCTATCCATTTTCCAAGTTTCAACATAAATGTGAAAAATATCTTGACTTTCCCTTCCTGTGGGAATTTAGATCCTCACTTCAAAGAATCTTCTCTGAAACCCTTTACTGGAGAATAGAACGTGAAGGCAGGTACAAAAAGCGTTAAGGACTGCTCAGCACACTAGTACTTAGTAAGACCAGACTTTAAGGAAAAGGGTGGGTCCTGCCCGCATGGCTTAAGGTTGTGGGTTCAATTCCTGATCAGGGCACATTCCTAGGTGTATGTTTGATCCCCATTCAGGGCACATGGGCGAGGCAACTGATTTTTGCTCTCTCTCTAGAAATCAATAAAAGCATATCATGCGGTGAGAATTAAAAAAAAAAAAAAGGAGGGTGGGAGGGCAGACACTAGTTGGATTACACTTGAGGAAGCTTCCAGAGTATGCCCTTTCTTTCCTATTCGAGACATAGTAATAAAATCTGGAGGAAATGCTAACACTCACGATTGGTTTCGGAATTAAGGAGGTGAAGAAAGCTAGTGCAAGAATAACTTGGGATAGCCTGAGTGCGTTCTCTCTTCAATACCTTTATTTGAACCTCATAAAACAGGGGAATTATATGAGCTTGGCAAACTGGCTAACCCAAGTCTCTGAATCTCAGTTAGATGGGCCACGTGACGGAGATCTGTCCACAGGAGCACATGTGGGGGACATGTCTGACTTCCAGGCCTGACACAGACATGCTCCAGGTCTCTCCCCCTCCTTTCCCTTGAAGAGAGACAGCAGACGGAGAGCCAGGCGGTCTCCTAAGGTGGAATGAGCCTCCGAGTAACTGTGGAGGCCGCTCACGAACCGCCGAGAAATAACCTTGGAAAAGTGGCATTGCTCGGTCTGTTTCCACACATTTATAACAGTGTCTGATCAAGAGTAAAAGCTCCAAAATTTTAGCTCCCGTTATCATTAGGGAACAAAATTTACTTCAAACTTTCCTTCTTCTTGGGCAAAGCAGAATATTAAGGGGTGGGGGTAGTGAAGAGCACTCAGATACATTTACCAGTTAAAAAAATGATTAGTACATTGGTGTATTTAATCTAAACATTGTAACAGTGATTCAAAGAGGAAAAACAACTCATTTGGATCTCAAGCATTAAGTGTTATGATGAGTCTCATAAAATAGTTCTTATCCACTCAAATCTAATACAAATGTGAAACACAAAGAGAATTAGGGTCTCTTTTTCTCCCCTTGACAAAGAGCATTTGAGGACCCTCTAAAACAGTTCTGACAATCCACATCATTTGTGTGGTTTCAAATTAATACAAAATTGTACAAAGAACAGTCCATGCTGTTACAATATTTGTGATAGTTTAATAGTCATAATCATCTTTTAATTTTAAATAAATTGATTTTAAAAGAATGTCTTAGCAAACCATGTTTCCCTAATATACTTATAATATACAACATTTATGAAAATATTAGTTAAATTTTTTGCAGAGGAAGTGTGAAAAAGTGAGGGGAGAATAATATTTCAAAACTACTCTTCAGTGTTAGGCCTAAATATTTAGCAATTATTCCTGATTATAGAAAATTACAGAGTTGTGACATTGAAACATCGGAAGTGCAGTGATCCAGCCAAAATGAATAGTTCCTCTAGAGACTCGCTTTTGCCAAATGAATACGGCATAACCAACGCCACTCATATTTCAAACGGAACCAATTTTGTCTTTGTGATTTTTCATAGTTCCTGGGTTGTGTTAGAAATTAGAAAATTCTGGCTAAAGATCTTGTTACTTTCCTATAAATCATATGAAAAACTTCATATTTTATTACTAATGGTTATTATCTTTAAATGGTGAAGAGCCTCCATGGTAATATTTTCATAAAAGGGATACTTTACATTTCATTTTCTTCAGAATATACTGAACAAAAAAGTGCATCAACTTAATTTAAAAGTCAGTAGTGTCAAATATATTATTTGGGCATCTAATTTCCTTTCTAATTACCATAGCTTATCAGCTATTGTTGTTAACCTGTGCCTAATTTATAAATTAAACTTCATCATAGCTTTGTATGTCTAGGAAAAAATATAACATATATACATATATGAGGTTGGGAAGTATCTATAGTTTTATGCACCCACGGGAGGTCTTGGAATGTATCCCCATGAATAAAGGGGAAATACTACATATTCTGGTTCATATATTTTTATACTATTAAATAGTAGTTTTAAATAAAACCATCAAAATCTTTAATCTCAGATCTAGATTAAATCATGATAGGATCAGTTATTTTTTAATTCAAGTTTATTTATTCATCAGTAAAATGTATTATTTAACAAGGTCCCTAGAGAATAAGCTTCCTGTGTGTAAGAAGTGGTGACCTAATGACACTGCTTTAACTAGGCCATTTACAAAGCTGCTAATATGCAGTATCAGTATAGTTCCCCACACTGATGCGTGAACAAATCACAGCGACCCAGAGATACCCATTCCTGAAACAAGGAACCATCTCTACCTTAGCATTTCGTTGTCATGGTGCTGCCTTGGTATTTTAAGCACAATGGATTTTTCTTAATGATTATGATAGATTAAGGCAAAAAGACATAAGCTAATCCCCTCAATAATTTATGTTCTCTCTTTTAAAAATGGTTATTGAGACGATACAGATGATAACTCTGTTGCCTAGAAAGACACACGCTGCCCCTTAGACCCACGTCAGGAGTTCTGGAATGAGGCTAAGATCGCGATGCCCACAGCGTCTTGCCTTTGCTCACCACTGGGGTCATTTCTCAGCAGCACCACATGCTGATTTCAAATAATTCTGTCTACCCGCTAGTGTCTTAGCTGGATAGAGTATTTTTCTTATTAAAAAATACTTAATAACCTACTCAGTCTTTGTAAACTCTCCAAGGAGTGACTTTCCGTCTTGGCAAGCGCTCCCTGCATGGCTGCTGCACTTTTCTTCCATCTTCTTCACATAACTGAGTGGTCCCGTCCCTTCGAAGGAGGAAGGGTTTTTGAAGGAGCCTCCAATCCTATCCCATAATGTGAAGTATTGTCCATAGTTGTAGTCGAAGAACATGTGGTGATCTGTGTGATGAGCTGAGCCATTAATAAATGGCCTTAAGATTTGAGGGACACGAAAGTCACCATCGTGAATGGATATTGTCCAGATATTGACCAGGATGTACAGACCCAAGTAAACCACCTTGTGCAGTGGAAAGATGAAAGGATATATGTGGTAAGGCAGACTTTGAAGGAAGCCATCCACAGGGTGAAAAGCATGACTTGCAAATGGAGTAGGAATCTTCCAGATGTGATGAGGTTTGTGGATGTGCTGCAGAAGAAAAGAACACCATCAGCATTCACACTTCACCGAGGTCAACACTCAGCTTAGCTTGTCATACTCATGCTATGGAGAAGTCTAATTTAAAACCCCTGTGAAATTAGCAGAATCACTTTATAAAATGCCTTCCTTCTTTACCCTCTAGTGAAATTTTAGCACCAACACTTCACTCATAAAAAACATAAACAAAATATACCTGGTATTTTCATCATATGGTTACTTAGGTATTTACTGTAATTAGAGGAAATTTTTATAAATAGAGGACTAATTTATAATTGCAAACTGCTGAAATGTATACTATTTTTTTTTAATATATTTTATTGATTTTTTACAGAGCAGAAGGGAGAGGGATAGAAAGTCAGAAACATCGATGAGAGAGAGACATCGATCAGCTGCCTCCTGCATGCCCCCCACCGGGGATGTGCCCGCAGCCAAGGTACATGCCCTTGCCGGAATCGAACCTGGGACCCTTCAGTCCGCAGTCCGACGCTCTATCGACTGAGCCAAACCGGTCTCGGCATGTATACTATTTTTTTAAGTCATCTCAGATTGCCCTACATCCCACTATAGGGCACTCCTCATTGCATTCCCCCTAGAACCAGGGATCCACATCATGGCTTCTCTCCAGATGCCCAGCCATATTCCAATTGACAATCTTTAGTATCTAAGTGTCATCTGAAAAGTTTGATAAAAGTGATACCTGAGTTCTAGCTCCAAGATTGCGTCGGATTAAGTGTAGAGTGGGAGCCAGATAACAATTTTTAAAAAGGACCCAGGTAGCCTGGGGACCCTCTTTGAAAACACTGCTAGAATACAACACTTGCTGTAGGATTTTAGTTAGAACGAGGTATGTGGCAAATCACAATTCAGTCAATAAAATTCCATGTTCTTCGATCTGTATCAGTGGTCAATCTATATTTATATCAGTAGAATCTCTAGTTCTATTCAACTGGACAATAAAATTCAGTGAGAACATCAGATGGGAACGTGGTAACTCCATCCTCCCTACTAATCCTGATCCCAGCTAGCCTAGCCTGAAGGGTGCCAGTGGACTAAAGGTATCCAGTGAGACTGACCCAGATCAAGAAACTCAAATTATTCTTGAAGTTTTACACAAGGATCCTGAGTGGTGAGATTCATTGACTAAAACAACAAATCAGGTCAGGCACAGGATTATTTTTTTAAATATATTTATTCACTGATTTCAGAGAGGAAAAAAGAGGGAGAGGTAGAAACACTGATGAGAGAGAATCATTGACCGGCTGCTTCCTGCAAGCTGTCTACTGGGGATCAAGCCCGAAACTCGGGCATGAGCCCTTGGCTGGAATCTACTCTGAGACCCTTCAGTCCACAGGCCGATGCTCTATGTACTGAGCCAAACTGGTTAGGACAGGATTTTTATTTTATATATATATATATATATATGCCACATTAGATTACTAGACTCAGGCATATTTCTATGTGGTCATTCTACCCTTTAACAAGGTTTCTTTTAGAAAATTATTTATTGATTGATTTCAGAGAGCAAGGGAGAAGGAGAGATAGAAACATCAATAATGAAACTCATTGATCAGCTGCCTCCTGCACACCCCCTACTAGGGATTGAACCTGCAATCCAGGCTTTGCCCTTGACTGGAATCGAACCCGGGACCCTTCAGTTCGCAGGCCGATGGTCTATCCACTGAGCCAAACCGGTTAGGGCGACTTCTGTTTTTAAAATTAAATTTATTGGAGTGACATTGGTTAATAGGACCATTTAGGTTTCAAGTGTACAATTCTATCACATGTGCTCTGCATATAGCATGGTGTGCCCACCGCCCAGTCACAGCATCTTCTGTCATCGTGCATTTGTCCTCCAATTACCCTTCACTACTCACCCTCCCTCTTGCCTCCGGTAACCACCATCCTGTGTCTACGAGATTCAGTTTGATATATATTCATATATACTATTGTTTTCTTTCCCTAACCATGATCTACCTTATACACAAGTCTATGATGAAGGCCTCTGTGGATCCAGTAGATCAGCATGTCTGTGAAGAAGAGGAAGGACAGTATACTAACGATGAGCTGAAACCAGCCTAGAAGAGAGCACAGTGCACAAAGGAATCAACAGTCAGCTTCTAGGATTAGCATTTATTTTTCACATGTCTAAATGCAAAGTATGAACCTAAACTCAAATATTACAAACTATCTGTTTTGGCCAATTAAACACATAAATTCATCTCCTTTGAATCTCTGGAATCTGCTCATTTCCTCCTTTTCTTCATGTAAAAACTTGGAAATGCCCCACCTAAAATCTTTCTTAATTATACTATTAAGCTATGAGACAGAAAAAAAGATATTCCTGAAGCATCGGTATTATTTAAATCTCTGAGATTAATTCTATTTAATAATCTTCCTTCATAAACATGTCTTTATATATGATCTCCCTGGTTAGAATTTTATTTTTCACTAAATACTTCAAACTGAGCATTCATTCCATAACCCATCCCTTTCTGATTTTTCCGACCTCACCTATTCCTGACTAACCAGGCTGGGTTACTCAACGTCCCCCCAATATCTCGGCAGTTTACCGCTGTCCCATTGATCCTGCTTCCCCGAGTGTCCGGAATGCCCTTCCTCCATTGATTTTCCCTCACAATCCCATCACTTCTCAGTCTAGTCAAGCCACCCACTGGTGTGTGATCTCCGTTCAGCCCTTAGCCAACCTGTCCTTACTCAGAACCCAGCCTGGGCCTGGCCCACCCTTCTTTGTGGAGACCTGGACTCGTCACTAAATGCTCTGCAAACTCCATTCCTCACCTCCAAAGCAGCAAATAACAGAACCTACCTCACAGAACTTATTCGAATAAAATGAATTAAGACATGTGAAAGCTTAAAACTGTAACTGGTACTTATTAACACTCAATAAATGTTAACTATTATTCTTACTGCTTAATACTAGACACTAGAAATGTCTCTTGATGAAATAATTTCAGAATTTCACAAAAAGTGAGCTTAGTCACTGTAGGACTGTTTATAATAGACAAAAAGAAAGACTCTAACGGTCTAAAAATAAGAGTTCATGTAAATAAACTATGGATATCTACAGAATGAAAAACTATAATTAACACTAGATAATGCTAATATTTACAGGCATAACAATATGGGCATAAATATTGTTAACAGCAACAACAACAAAAAACTCCAAAGCAGTATGCATAGTGAAGTTTCATTTTTATAATATAAAAAATGAAGTATACAAGGCATAAAGGGTATATGTCAGAAGATTTACAGTTTCTAGTAGAAAAATAATTGATTGTTTTAAAACCTCTTGTTCTTATTTTCCGTAATTGTCATGTATTATGAGTTATTTTTTTTATAAGTTTGAATTCAACACAGGGAAGCAAATGCAAAGGCTTATATGTCTGATCATACCAATCTTTCCCCAGGAACAATTTCATCTAAAACAAAGATTTAAAACTGACAGATAAATTTAAATAAATGCACATAAATGCATAAAATAAAATAATACTAACAAATATTAAAAACAACTGAGCAACTTCTAATTATTTTATATTTTTATTTATCTCAGAGAGGAAGGGAGAGGGAGACAGAAGCATCAATGATGAGAGAGAATCACTGACCGGTTGCCTCCTGCACATCCCCTGCTGGGGATCAAGCCCACAACCTGGGCATGTGCCCTTGACCGGAACTGAACCCAGACCCTTCAGTCCACAGGCCGACACTCTATTCACTGAGCCTAACTGGCCAGAGCTTTCTAATTATTTTAAAAGAAGGAAGAGGCAGATTAGATTCTTTAGAAACACCATCTTGGGCTGACTTGGTTATTCACTTACCACTTGGAAAGCCTCCTATGTCATCATATAACTTGCTGTACCCTCGCAGCTCCAGCAGGAACAGCAAGACAGTGGGAATGCTTATCCACGGCAACGCCTGGACGGTGAACATGATCTCTCGATAGACTTGGTTCTGAAAAAGACATTTCCCAGACTTAGAAATCACTGCTCATTAAGCAACACTAGCACAGAGTTGTTTGGGGTTGGACTGTTAGAATCTCTTGTATTTTTTTAATAAAATATGTTTTTACTGATTTTTTGAGAAAGGGAGATAGAGAAATAGAAACATCAATGAGAGAAACATCATAGATTGGCTACCTCTTATATGCCCCCTACTGGGGATTGAGCCCAACTGGGGCACGTGCCCTGATGGGGAATCGGACCATAACCTCTTGGTTCCTAGGCATACGCTCAACCACTGAGCAACACCGCCTGGCCTAGAATCTCTTTTAGATGAACAAGCTAATTCCCAAAATGTTTATATTAAAATGTTAATATGTGTGAATGGGTGTGTAAGAAAAAAATTCCTTTTGTACTGAGCAAAAACAATAAATATTTTAAATTCTTGAGTTTATTCTCCATCAAAATATGTATTCTAAATTTTATTTTACTGAATAATTATTTCTTTCATAATTAACTTCCATCCATAATCCTCTTTTACCTCAGTTTTTGGAGACTTGTGCTTGAGATTTGTATTTGACAAATACAAATAACTGAAACAAAAATTATTATAAACTAATCTAAAATTACTGTGTTTGGATCCTCTAACTAAAGAAAAATATACATAGCAAAGTTTATTTCAGTTGTGAGTCAAATATAAAAACACACAAATGTGTGCATTTATCTATCACTATTAGCAGATAAATTCTTTTTAAAAAAATATTTTATTGACTTCAGAGAGGAAGGGAGAGGGAGAGAGAGACAGAAACATTAATAATGAGAGAAATCACTCACTGACTGGCTGCCTCCTGCCCACTCCCTTCTGGGGCTTCATCCTGCAGCCCCTTCATGTGACCTTGGCTAGAACTGAACCCAGGACCCTTCAGTCCACAAGCCACTGTGCTATCCACTGCGCCAAACCAGCTAGGACTAAAGAAATTCTTTGTAACTTCCAGTTACAAATACCAGGCTTTAGTTAAAAAAAAAAAAAAAAAAAGCTGGACTCATTATTTGTTTAAATTGAGGAAGGAGAGGCGGGATTAGCCCTACCAAAAACATATAACCCACCTGGGGCTGGTTTTAAAAACTTTACTTAATGCTTATAACCAATGTAATCTGAATAGCTTATAAGTTCATCATATCGTGTTTTTACTGTAACAGTAGTTAAAAATAGGTAAGAAAATCACTTACCTTTAAAAATTGTGGATGTTTCATTAAAGAATGATCAAAGATAAAATAATAGCTGAGTGTTGCAAAGACAAAATAAAGGATATAAGCCCCAAGATTTGTCACAATCAGGAGACTGAGGGTCTGCCGGAAGAGCCCGTCCTCCGGCCACGCGGCTGGGTAAACGTACGGTGTGAGAACGTAGCGGTCTGCAGCGCTGAGGACGAGATCCATCTCAGCACCTGGAGGGGCATGTGCAAAAGATACGCGCTGACATTTCTCAAAGCGACGTTTTTCAGAAAAGTGACCTGAAGTTCCTGCTTTAATAAGCATGTGTAGAAGTCTGCTCCTACCGGAACCTCTGGAATGCCATCTTTAGAGCTAGCAGGGATCTTAAGTACCATCTCTAACCCAATCTCTTCGTATTGCAGAAGGGGGCATCAAAGCTGTTAGAGAAACCGAGACCCAGTAAGTCTTTTCTCTAAGGTTTAGCATGTCCATGGGCACATGTAGATCCAATTCCTTTCCAGCGTTCTTTCCTACGAAGCCCGAGGGCAAGACGGCAAGTAGTAAAGATGTGTAATGTAAGGTACTGGGTACCCAGGCAAATGGTTTCCTCTTTAAGCTACAAATCTTGGCAGCCACTCAAAACAAACAAACAAACAAAACTCTGCTATTTCAGAGATTTTTGCTTCCATGTTGAAACTTTAATTTCCTAAAAGGTATCGATGTTGCCACCACAAGCATAGAAGTCGGGCACTATCTGTTCTTATCACAGGAAAAGGCCGTTCTCATTGACAGAACAAAGGTAGATATATTCTTAATATTTATTTATTTACAGCCTATTTCCCCTACTAGGTTCCCCATTGATTCCACACAAGAATGTAGACTTTTTAAGAATCATGCATACATGTGATTTAAAATAATCACTATAAAGTGAGATACAGAGAGAAGTGTCGCTTCCATAAATATCTCTGTACACAAGACCATCACCTAACTTTCAGCCATGTGGGTAACCATCCTTATTAGTTCTTATAGATCCTTACAATACTTTTAAATGTAAGATCCAACTACAAATTTTTATTTCCCTCCTTCTTCATAAAAAGTGACATATTAAATACACTGACATTCTTTCCTGGTACAATGTATTTTGGAGATCTTTCCATCATAATATAAAGAATATTCTTTTTGTTTTTAATAAAGTAGCTTTATTAAGATATAAATTACAGAGAATGATTCAAAAGTTTTTAGCATATTATTACAGTGTGCAATCATCACTATCCAATTTCAGAACCCTTTCATCACCTCCAACAGAAACCCCATTCTCCATACTGTTGAGCGTCTTAGATGTGTACATTGTCTGCCATCCAATTTAAGGAGTTTGGGGCTATAATTTCTTAAAACAACCAGTTTACTATTTTTCTCTCTTTTCTTTTGGGACTCCTATTATGTGTATGGTGGTATCTTTGATGGCATCCTCCAAGTCTCAAGACTATTAATTTTTCTTCATTCTTACTTTCTGCTCCCCAGATTGGATAAACCTCAATTGCCTTATCTTCAAACTCTTTGTTCTCTTTGCTCAAATATGATGTTAATTAAGTCTGATGGTTCATTTGAAACTCAAGTTATATTTTCAATCTTTAATTTTTATTTGTTTTTTTTTCTTAAAAAAATAAATTCTATCACTTTATTGATAGTCTCTATTTGCTGGGAAATTGTTCTCATATTTTGTTATTTACATAGTGTTCTTTAAACATATCTGTAGTAGCCAATTTTAAAGTCTTTTCCCAGGAAATTTGGGCTTTCTTAGAGATTGTTTCAATTGACTGCTTTTCTTGTGCATGTACAGGCCATACTTACCTGTTCCTTTGTGTGTCTCCTAAAGAACATGTTAAATCACATAATGTGGCCGCTGTGGAAATCAGATCCCCAGGGGCTTTCCTCAGGGTTTCATGCTGCTGCTATTTTAGTGACTTCTCCACGCTGCTTGTAGAACACCTGTATTTTGTTGTGTAAGCTACTAAAGTCTTTATTCACTAATGAATGGACAGACTTTCTTAAATGCCGTTAGCCACTGGCCTTTGGGAGGTGCTGTGTGTGGGGCCATGCTTTCAATGTTCCCGTGGGAGTCACATCTCTGATGTAGCCTTCACTTCCTGCTTGCACAGACCTGCAAGGTCAGCCATCAGGAGAGATCAAGGCCTTCTCCCACCTTTCTTGGATACACTAGCCTTCCTGTGGAAATCGTTCTAGATCCCAACACAATGTCAGAGCTTTGCAAAGACTCCTACGGACATCCCTCGGTGCCTTCTTGTAAGTGTTTTGCTCTGGCTCTTGTTAGTACCAACTGTCAAAACTGTCTCCTAAAACTACGGGGTAAGCAATCACCACTTGACAAAAACCTCAAGAACATAGTTCAGAGAACTGCCAGAGAGGTCACGTAGTGAAATTCTCCGTTGGGGGTTCCGGGGAACTGCAAACGCGTCCTGTCCCTTCCAGGGTTGCTAGGCTGCAGTACTTGTTGATTCCTACAGCTGCAAGGTTCCTTTTCAAGGCTCCCTCGGAGCTGCGGGAGGGGCTAGAAGCCTTAAGGAAAGCTAAAATGCCACAAAGCTTCCTGTTCTTCCTGTGTCTCAGTCATTTTTCTAGAATAAACCTTCCTAGGATTATTATAAATCTTTAATTCCTAGAGTTCTACAAAAATTGATCTTGGCAACTACTGTCAGTATTTTGTTGCTTTTATAAAAAAGCAGACTTTCAGAGGAAGGTCTTACTCTGCTATTCTGGAAGTCACCCTCTCCTTTTTTATAGCACAAGGTTACCATTTTTTTTTTCATGAAACATTTGGTTTCAGATGTATTTTGCAATTCAGAATTTCTAGATTTTTCCAAGGTAAAAACATCCTCCTACTAGTAAACACAAATATTTGTTTAGAAAAATGTATGAATATTCACATTAAATGGATGTACACTGCAAACAGTATGATAATAATTTATATACTAACTATATGTACTAATAAACAAATATAGAATTGTATAGGCTAACACAACTCTTTATTACTTCTATTTTTAAAGGAAAATATTCGGTAAACTTTCAAATACATTCCAAAGTTCAACAACTGCATCTGTGTGTGTGTGTGTGTAACACATTTTCACTGAACCTGGTGGTTGGAGGCTCTTGCAGAGAAGGGCCCATGAGGTTGGAATTAGACACTGATGATGGGCCGGGATCAGGACTCTCAAGTGATAAAGCAACGCTACTCAAGATGGCCTCTTAAGATTTCTACCAATGCCAGCTGTCTTACTAAATGTTTCTGCCCCACCAATGCTGTTTAATTGCTACCAAAATGCCTTCAGTAACTTCTCCATTTGTATTCACAATGTCGCCGTCATCGCAGTCTATCTTCATGCTTGTTTAACCACCTTTCAGTAGTCGGCCCCCGCCCCTCCCCATCCAAGAATGCATAACAGAAGCATGGAGATCAATGCTCAGCACTTCCTCCCTGTCGGAGTCTGCTGGCTTACTATGGTTCTGGCTGTTAAGTGCCTGGTGTACTTAATGGAGTCAGGTGCCATCTTCTCATTGGGGACACAAAGTGGTGCAAAATCTTTATTTGCAGGTTCATTTTCAAACCTTATTGTCACTGCAAGGCTAAGCATTACTAATGCAGACTTATCAACATCATTTTAAGCTTTAGTAATCTGAAAAACAAGACATTTATGACTGATTTTTTATATTCTAAATTTTCTTTTCCTTTTTATTAAATTTATTGGGGTAGCACTGGTTAACAAAATGATAAAGGTTGCAGGTGCACAATTCCACAGCACATCATCTGTATACTGTGTGTTCACCACCGGCAGTAAAACTTCCATCCATCACCACTTATCGCCTCTATACCGTCCTCTCCTCCGTGGGGGGCTCCCTTCCCCTACAATCACCACTGTTGTCCATGTCCATGGGTTCTTTTATTCCATTTTGCTCAATCCCTCCATGCAGCCCCCTCAGCCCACTTCTTACTCTCTATCTATGAGTCTGTTCATTAGATCCATATGGTATTTGTGTTTCTCTAATTGGTTTATTTCACTGAGCAAAATGCTCTCCAGGTCCATCCATCCCTTCACAAAGGGTAAAATTTCCTTCTTTTTTTATGGCCAAGTAAAGTAGTATTCAATTGTGTAAATGCACCACAGATTTTTTTATCCAATTATCTACCAATGGACATTTGGGCTGTGTCCAAATCTTGGCTATGGTAAATAATGCTGCAATGAACACAGAGGTGCATATATTTTTTCAAATTAGTGTTTTAGGATTCTTTGGATAAATTCCCAGAAGTGGAATTGCTGGGTCACAGGAAGCTTTTTATTTTTAAATTAATTTATTGGGGTAATATTGGTCGGTAAAACTATGCAGATTTCAAGTTACAATTCAGTAACACATCATCTGTACACTGCATTGTGCACTCATTGTCCCAAGCAAGTCTCTTTCCATCTCCATTTCCCCACCTTTGCCCACTTCTACCTAGCTTTCACCGGCCTTTCTCTCTAGTTATTGCCACACTGTTATCTGTGTCTATGTGTTATATATACATGAGGTTTTTGTTGTTTTTTGCTAATTTGTAGGTCTCTTTTAACTACTGCAGGCACTACAAAACTTATTTTTCCCAGAGCATAACACACCATGGTATAAGGGCTGTATTTCAGTCACGGTGGGTGGAAAGCAAATGGAAAAAATATTATTTTAACAAAAAGTTGAGGAGAGTGCACTAAAGAGCGGTCTAGGATGTGTTACTGAATCAGACAGAAGATTTTGGCATGAAAATGCCCAGGAATTTTGTGAGACTCATGCAAACTCTTTAGGTGGTGGCTTTTTCTAACACTGCCAACTTTATCTGTGTGTGTCTGAAGCACTGGTGTTGCTCCTGCAGTCTGAAGTATTTTTTGGAATGTAAACCGTATACAGAACTATTTCATCACTATTGCAAATTTATTCAGCATTCAGGTTTTCATCAGATAGTATCTTAGCAAATTCATCAAGGTAAATGTTTAGCACAGTCCTGGATTGTGAAAGGAATGTCCGACTGCCGGTTTAGGCCCAATCCCACAGTCGGACATCCTTCAGAATCAATAGAATATTTACCCGACTTTCAGATATTTTTCACAACACTGCTTCCTAAATATCTGAATCTTTCCTTCTTAATACTGTTAGTGTAGGTAGCTAGATAATATTAAAGAAAGGGAGTAAAGTGAATCAGACATTATTAAGCCTAATAAACCCCGGAGCTGAACTGAACAATAAGCTGGCTTGCTTCCTTAGGAATTTACAGCTTCACACACTCTATAGGGAACTACAGGTCTGTGCCCCACAGATCACTGGGGGAACACTATATAATAAAGAGGTAATATGCAAATTGCCCCTAATGCCCTCACATAAGATGGCCACCCCCATGAGGTATAAGATGGCCACAACAAAATGACTGGCAGGGGAGGGTAGTTGTGGGCAATCAGGGGAAGACAGCTGGGGGTGACCGGGCATGCAGGGATGGCAGTTGGGGGCGACCAGGCCTGCAGGGGAGGGTAGTTGGGGGTGATCAGACTGGCAGGGAAGGGCAGTTGGAGACAATTGGGCTGTCAGGGGAGCAGTTAGGTGTCAATCAGGCTGTCAGGGGAGTGGTTAGGGGTGATCTGGCTGACAGGCAGGTGAGCAGTTGGAGGCCAGCAGTCCTGGATTGTGAAAGGAATGTCCGACTGCCAGTTTAGGCCCAATCCCACAGTCGGACATCCCCTGAGAGGTCCCAGATTGGAGAGGGTGCAGGCTGGGCTGAGGGACAACCCCCAGTGCACAAATTTCATGCACCGAGCCTCTAGTAGAACAATAAAGGAGATAGATACACATGTACAGTAGAAGCAAAGGTGGTGAACTCAGCCTGGGAAATGATGGGATTGGTTAAGGAACTTAGGACCCTAGAAAGTCTAGGAAGTGGATTGGCTGTAGAGAGTATGCAGTGCCAGCCAGGAAATACTAGAAATTGTTTGAAGAAGTGCCTGATCCTTCCCAAGCCTAACAAAGACAACGGGAGGCTCCCTCTCTTCTGCCTTCCCTCGCAGTAACATGGGTTTGCCTCATTTGCTCATGCTAAATGTCTGGACACTGCCCTATTTCTAGGCCTGCTGAAGACAAGGCTGAACTTTTTTCAGAGCATGACAGAGCTTGATCTGGGACAACCCTCTGCATTTACTTCAGCGTCAATAAACTTTATCACTTATTCTCCCAGATATGGGTCTCCTGGATGCTTTCCTTGCGACCCCAAACCACCTGCAACACTAACACACATCTTCAGTAGTTGCTCTTCCTGATATATTCTAGTTTATGTCATGATCAACAAAGCCATCAGTAGCATTTATTTACTTCCTTACCAAATTTACTTAATGAAAACATGGCTAGGATCATCATTTTCTAACCCCTACAATGGTTCTTTACTTTTCAATGTTTTACATTGCAGTGCAAAACATCTGCAATCTATTTTCCTGTTCTTTTTAAAATATATATATTTTATTGATTTCAGAGAGGAAGGGAGAGGGAGAGAGATAGAAACATCAACAATGAGAGAGGATCATTCATCAGCTGCCTCCTGCCAAGTCCCACACGGGATGGAGCCTGCAACCCAGGCCCGTGCTCTGACCAGGAACTGAAATGTGACCTCCTGGTTCATAGGTCGAAGCTCAACCCCTGAACCATGCCAATCAGGCCTGTCTGTCTATTCTTTAATTCACTTATACTGTAGTACAATGCTTCACAGACACAATAGGCACAAGCTCTTATAATAGCTCTATGTTCTATACTGTTACTAATCACAGATATTTCCATTCATTCTGTTATTTACAGGGTTACCTTTAAATACATTTTATTTTCACATGTAATTAAACCCAAACTAACAAAACAGTACAAAAAAAAAAAAAATAGAGGCAGGATCTGGTAGGTACACCAAGATAAACTAGAGTCAAGTTTTGCTATTAAATGACTTTGAACACCATTTTTTAATATTTTAAGCCTCGCCTGAGGATATGTTTTTATTGAATATTTTAGAGAAACAGATGTGAGAGAGAAACACTGATTGGTTGCTCCCCACATGTGCCCTAACCAGGGACTGAACCCATCATCTAGATATGTGCTCTAAACTGGAATTGAACCCTCCACCATTTTGACATACAAGATACTCTCCAACCAACTGGGCCACACCCACCCAGGGCAGAGGGTGACATTTTAACGAAGGAATTTTTGGTTTTCAGGTCTTTCCAGACTTTGAAACTGTGGCTAAGGGACTGTGGGCCTAAGTTCCTTTGTGTGATTTCTCTGTTGTTTATTCAATCTACACATACACCTGGATAGAAACTTACCCTTTGCTATTACTAGGTGTACCAGTAGATTATAATAATAGATTTTGTAATCAAAGAAAACATGATAATTTCAAGAGAAACATCAAAAGTGTTTTATTCAAAGTAATGTCCATCTCTAGCTACACATTTCCCCCATCTGTCTGGAAATTTGTGGATACAGTCCCAATAGAACTTTTCTCTTGTTCTGAGGCAAACCATTCAGAGACCCAATTTTTCACTTCTTCGTATGTTTTGAAGCGCTGCTCAGAAAGTGCGTGTGCCATCGATCAGAACAAGTGGTCATCTGAAGGAGCAAGGTCTGGTGAATACAGCAGGTGGGTTAATACTTCCCAGGCAAGATCTTTTAACGTGTCTTTAACTGGTTTTGAAGTGTGTGATGGTGCATCATCATGAAGCAAAATTGCTTTGCCCTTTTCTGGCCCATTCTGGTCATTTCACAATCAAAGTGTGGTTCAAATTGGTTATTTGTTGTCAGTAGTGATCAGTATTAATGGTTTCACCTGGTTTGAGAAACTCATAATACATCACACCTTCCTAATCCTACCAAACATAGAGCATTATCTTCTTAACGAAACAATTTGGCCTTGCAGTCAATGTTGATGGTTGACCTGGATCAACCCATGATTTTGTGCATTTGGGATTCTCAAAATAAATCCATTTTTCATCACCCGTCACAATTCAATGCAAAAAAGACTTTTTTTGTGCCACTGAAGCAACATTTTACTGATGACTTTTTGATTTTCCATTTGTCTTTCATTCAGTTGATGTGGCAACCATTTCCTGCCTTTAAAATTTTTCTCATTATTTGTAAACAATCAGAAATTGTTTGCTGAGCAATGTTTAATCTTTCTGCAAGTTGTTTTTGAGTTTGACACGCATCTTCATCCAAAAATGCTTGTAATTGTTGGTCTTCAAACTTTTTTGGTTGACCTAGATATTCTTTGTCTTTCACACAGAAATCATCACTTTTAAAGCGTTTAAACCAGCGATCACTAGTATCTTGATTTGGAGGATTTTCACCATAAGCTTCCCAAAGTATTCAACATCACTTTTCTTCAAAATAAATGAATTTAAACTTCCCACAAATACTTTTTGTTGCATGAAACTCAACATTTTTAAGTGTAAAAATATCTATGATGTTAACAGCTTCAGCAAATACGACATATGAAGTTTTGAAGCTTGTCAATACAACAAAATAGCATACATATCAAATTGCACATGTATCAACATATGTGAAACTACATCTATTGAAAATAATTCACATTATCATCTGGTACACCTAGTACAAGCAATGCTACAATGACTAACCCTACATTGGTAAACTCCTACAAGCAGAAGAACTAGGTCAAAGAGTAACTGCATTGGTAGCTTTAGTAAATACTGTTAAATTGCTTTTCATAGGGGTTGTGCTACTTTGCAGGTCCATAGTAATATAGGATAATGCCTATTTCTCTATGTTAACAACAAAGGATATCATCAAACATTTGGATATTCATTAATCTCATAGCAAAAAAATGATATCTTGCTGCATATTTATTTTATTTTTAAATTAATCTTTATTGTTGAGATTGTAGATGTCCCTCTTTCCCCGCCCCCCATAGCTCCTCTCCACCAGTTCCCACCCTGCCCCAGGGACTCACCATTCTATTGTCTATGTCCATAAGAAATGCATACACGCATATAAGGTCTTTGTCTAAGCTCCTCCCATACTCGCCACATCTTCCCTCTGAAGGTCATCAGGCTGTTCATTTCCTTGCTCCTAATTCTATTCCATTCACCAGTTTATTCTGTTCATCAAATTTATTATTTGATTTTTAGATTCAAAAAATGTTGATAGATATGTATTTGTCATCATGTTGTTCATGTTTTTTTATCTTTACCTTTTTCTTCTTCATCCTCTGCTTAAAGAATACCTTCAGCATTTCATAGAATACTGGTTTGGTACTGATGATTTCCTTTAGCTTCTTCTTGTCTGTGAAGCTCTTTATCTGCCCTTCAATTCTGAATGACGGCTTTGCTGTGTAGAGTAATCTTGGTTGTAGGTTCTTGCTATTCATCACTTTGAATATTTCTTGCCACTCCCTTCTGGCCTGCACAGTTTCTGTTGAGCAATCAGTTGACAATCCCTATGGGCACTTCCTTGTAGGTAACTGCTTTTCTCCTGCTGCTTTTAAGATTGTCTTTTGCCCTTGACATTTTAATTATGATGTGGTCCTCTTTAGATTCCTCTTATTTGGTATTCTCTGTGATTCCTGGACTTGTAAGTCTATTTTTTTCATCTGTCAGAGGAAGTTTTCTGTCTTTATTTCTCCAAATAGGTTTTCAGTATCCTTCTCTCTCTTATCTTCTGGCACCCACATAATTTAGATATTGGTATGCCTGAAGTTATCCCAAAGGCTCCTTACACTATCTTCATATATTTTTTATTATTTTTTTCTTTTTGCTCTTCTGGCTGGGTGTTTTTTGCTTCCTCTTATTTTAAATCATTTATTTGATTCTTGAGATCCTCTAGTCTACAGGTGAATCCCTGTATATTATTCATTACATCAGTCAGTGTATGCTTAATTTGGCTAGTCCTTTTCCATTTTGTTTTTTTGGCATTCTCACTAAGATCCTTGAAAGTCTCACTAAGAGCCTTGAAAGTCTCACTAAGTCCCTTGGAGGTTGCTAGAAGATCCTTGAGTAATCTTATAACTGTGGTTTTGAACGCTATATCCAGTACTTTGCTTTCTTCCATTTCTTTCATTTGTGACATGTTTCTTTGTTTCTGCATTTTGGCTGCTTCCCTGTGTTTATTTGTATGTACTGGGTAGAGCTGCTAAATCTCCTTGAGTTGACAGAGTGTCTTTGTGTAGTAGGTGTCCTATAAGGTCCAGGGGCTCAGCCTCCACAATCACCTGAGGTGGACACTCTTGTTGGGCTGTATGCACAGTCTTATAGTTGAGCCTTGATGGTTGTTGGTGTCACTGGGAGGAATTGACTTCCAGGCCAGTTGGCTGTGGGGACCAACTGTGTCTACAAAGGTGCAGGAGGTACCCTAATGGAGTAAGACTTACTTCAATGGGGCTTTGGTTCTCACAGTTTGCCCCTTGAGTGTGTCGCTTATGGATGCAAAGAGTTGTAATCTGGTGTGGTCTCACACTGACCACTGGCTCTTGGGTCTCCCGGAAGGGGCAGCCAGTGCCTGGGGCCACCCAGCAAGAGCTACAGAGAGATCTGCAGATTCCTCCTCTTGGTGTTGGGTTGGGAAATGCCCAGACGAGGCCCAGCTTTGAAGCAAGGCAGGCTGGTGTTGGGCCTTAGGCCTTTTATTGATAGGTTTGGGGTTCCCTGACCCAGCTGCAGTTTGACAAGAGTTTTAGCTTGATAAAGGATAGACTATTCATATGCAAAAGCTGCTGCCTACAGCTTGGGTGGAGTCTCAGGGAATCACCAGGGCAGAGCAGACAGAAATGGCTGCCAGTCAGCCCTGCACTGGGGTGTTCCCTGCACAGGAAACATGACCACTACAAGCACCTCTGTCTGGAAGAAAGCCACACCCAAGTTCCTGCCCCAATGCCAGACAGTTCAGTTTCACCTTGTATGTTTCTGGGTTCCCCAGTCTTGCCCAGCACTGGAGCTCAGAGGAGTGGGAATTTGTAAATTCAGTTTGTAGTGATGGCCTTTTCAGAGGAGCAGCTGGGTCTCCAGCAGCCTGTGTGTCACTCAGCCCCAATTTGCACTAGTTTTTATAGTCCATAGCTCTTACTGCCCTGGGAATTTCTTTCCCCAGCTCCAGAACCTTGGGCTAGGGGTCTGGTTTGGGGATGGGACCCCTGGCTCCCCTGGGTGGCCTCCACAGAGGCACTCTCCCTCCCAATTAAAAAAGCCACACACACAGCCGGTGCCGGACCAGCCCGTTCCAGGTCTCTGCAACTCCCACCAGTCTCAGTGTGCTTCTTCTTTCCCTCTCAGTGTGCTTCTTCTTTCCCTCTCAATGTGCTTCTTCTTTCCCTCTCAGTGTGCTTCTTCTTTCCCTCTCAGTGTGCTTCTTCTTTCCCTCTCAATGTGCTTCTTCTTTCCCTCTCAATGTGCTTCTTCTTTCCCTCAGTGTGCTTCTTCTTTCCCTCTCAGTGTGCTTCTTCTTTCCCTCAGTGTGCTTCTTCTTTCCCTCTCAGTGTGCTTCTTCTTTCCCTCTCAATGTGCTTCTTCTTTCCCTCTCAATGTGCTTCTTCTTTCCCTCAGTGTGCTTCTTCTTTCCCTCTCAGTGTGCTTCTTCTTTCCCTCAGTGTGCTTCTTCTTTCCCTCTCAGTGTGCTTCTTCTTTCCCTCTCAGTGTGCTTCTTCTTTCCCTCTCAGTGTGCTTCTTCTTTCCCTCTCAGTGTGCTTCTTCTTTCCCTCAGTGTGCTTCTTCTTTCCCTCTCAATGTGCTTCTTCTTTCCCTCTCAATGTGCTTCTTCTTTCCCTCAGTGTGCTTCTTCTTTCCCTCTCAGTGTGCTTCTTCTTTCCCTCAGTGTGCTTCTTCTTTCCCTCAGTGTGCTTCTTCTTTCCCTCAGTGTGCTTCTTCTTTCCCTCAGTGTGCTTCTTCTTTCCCTCTCAGTGTGCTTCTTCTTTCCCTCAGTGTGCTTCTTCTTTCCCTCTCAGTGTGCTTCTTCTTTCCCTCAGTGTGCTTCTTCTTTCCCTCTCAGTGTGCTTCTTCTTTCCCTCTCAGTGTGCTTCTTCTTTCCCTCTCAGTGTGCTTCTTCTTTCCCTCAGTGTGCTTCTTCTTTCCCTCAGTGTGCTTCTTCTTTCCCTCAGTGTGCTTCTTCTTTCCCTCTCAGTGTGCTTCTTCTTTCCCTCTCAGTGTGCTTCTTCTTTCCCTCAGTGTGCTTCTTCTTTCCCTCTCAGTGTGCTTCTTCTTTCCCTCAATGTGCTTCTTCTTTCCCTCAGTGTGCTTCTTCTTTCCCTCAGTGTGCTTCTTCTTTCCCTCAGTGTGCTTCTTCTTTCCCTCTCAGTGTGCTTCTTCTTTCCCTCAGTGTGCTTCTTCTTTCCCTCTCAGTGTGCTTCTTCTTTCCCTCTCAATGTGCTTCTTCTTTCCCTCTCAATGTGCTTCTTCTTTCCCTCTCAGTGTGCTTCTTCTTTCCCTCTCAGTGTGCTTCTTCTTTCCCTCTCAGTGTGCTTCTTCTTTCCCTCAGTGTGCTTCTTCTTTCCCTCAGTGTGCTTCTTCTTTCCCTCTCAGTGTGCTTCTTCTTTCCCTCTCAGTGTGCTTCTTCTTTCCCTCTCAATGTGCTTCTTCTTTCCCTCAGTGTGCTTCTTCTTTCCCTCTCAGTGTGCTTCTTCTTTCCCTCTCAGTGTGCTTCTTCTTTCCCTCTCAGTGTGCTTCTTCTTTCCCTCAGTGTGCTTCTTCTTTCCCTCTCAGTGTGCTTCTTCTTTCCCTCTCAGTGTGCTTCTTCTTTCCCTCTCTGGTGCGGGACTTCCACCCAGCCAGCTGTCCGGTGGTTCTGGATGACAGCTGTACTGTACTTTTTATTTAAAAAAAATATATATCTTATTGATTTTTTTACAGAGAGGTAGGAGAGGGATAGAGAGTTAGAAACGTTGATGAGAAACATCGATCAGCTGCCTCCTGCACACTCCCTACTGGGGATGTGCCCACAACCAAGGTACATGCCCTTGATCGGAGTCAAACGCGGGACCCTTGAGTCCATAAGCCGACGCTCTATCCACTGAGCCAGACCAGTTAGGGCAGTTGTTCTGTATTTTAGTTGTAATTTTGATGTGGTGTGGGAGGCAGCAAGTACAGGTGTTTACCTCTGCCACCATGTTGGTTCTCCTTGCATATTTATTTTACAATTGTCTTACTATGAATGAGGTTGAACATCATTGTATCTAGTTAAAATAACTTGTTTTTTTTTTTTCTGTAAATCATGTTTTTGTTCATTGCCCATTTCATACTGGGTTTTTAGTCTCTTAAAATCAAATTCTAAAAGTTCTTTATGTATTAGGGTGTAGCCCCTTGTTTGTGATATGAGTTGCACACATTTTTTCTCGCTTTATCACTGAAAAAAAATTTTAATTAATACCAAATGGCAGCTATTGACATATATCCTTCATCATACATCATGAATTCATTCAATCAATAATTAAGTATCAAACACTGCATTAGGTAATGAGCACACAAAGATTAAATGAAATTAAACTTTTCATACATATTTAATTTTCATTACCCAAACCTGTGTACCTAAGAAAAAACAGGTAAACTAACTTGTCAATTTTTTTACATATGCATTCAAAAAACCTAGTTTATTGTATAATGGATTTTTGGCTTTAAAGGACACCTGTTACCTGATTCAATCTGTAAACCAGTGCCTGGATGGGAGGGAAAAAGGCCTCAGTCAATCTATAGGCAAGTTTTCAGAATTTTGGTTTCAATTCATTCCATTTGTTGAATGTTATAAGTAGGCACTTATGAATATATTGCTGTAATTTCTTACATTTAACATAAAATCTTTTGAAACCAACAGCAACATGATTGCAAAACTGCAACTCAATTTTGAAGTTTAGATTCAAATCCACATCTATAAAGTGGTGACAACATATCAACATTATAGATTAAGATTCAGAGACTACGAACACAGTTTTGAGGCATCATCTGATACACAGAAAAGAGTCAATTTATAGGAGCTATTATTACTACCATAACAGGAACCAAAGATGAGTTAAAACTGCCTCAACCGAACGAGAGAGCTGGCAGAGCTGGGAGATCTGTGCCTGAAATAAAGCCCGTGGCTGTTGGAGCTGGTAAACGTGGAAAAGGGCCCTCGGAGCTGGTGGCAGAGGGGATTCCTATAAAGCAACCCATTTAGACCTGACAGAGGAGGGAAGCCCAAAAATTTTGGGAGGGTCCTGGCTGCAAAACCCAAGGGGGAAAGGGGACTTGTGCAGATATACTTGTGGATCCTGAGTTTGCGCACTTGAGCTTTTTCCTCTCCTAATCTGAGCTTCTGAGTGCTAACCCAGGAACGTGGGATCCCCTGGTGGGGAATAACCTGGGAGACCGCAGGGGAGCTCTGTTTTTCTGGAGCCTGGGGATAAGAGTAGGCAGTCACCATTAGAGAGGCAGTTCTGGGGCAGTGCATCCCCACAAATCAATATTGAATACCACAGGGATAGCAGGATTTTAGTTCAGGCTAGAGAGGGCCAACAGACCCAGAAGTCATTCCAGAAACACTGCCACCCAGGGCCTGAATCACAAATAGACTCTTGTGTAACACAAATTAAGGAATTAATTTTATTTTTTCTTTATTGTACTTTGGGACTAGTGTTCCACAGTCTATTTTCATTAACCCTTTAGTATCTTTTTACTCTACCTCAACTTCACCTTTATGCCACCACTCTCTTGCTAACCTTTCCCTATTTAGCGCCTTGTTTTCCTTAAAATTTTCCCACTTTAGATTTACCTTATTCTTTATTTTTACCCCGTTAAAATTTCACCCCACTTATATATCTAATCTCCAACCACTACTCCAAGTCCATACATACCTCTCACTTCTCTGACTTCACTATCCTAAATTGTTTTTCTCTCTGTCCTGTTGTTGTTGTTTTGTTGTTTTCATTTGCATTATTTTTTGATAGATTTTTGCCTCTGTGTTCCCTGACCTCCCTTGATATTAGTTATTGTATGTAGTTTGTATATCAATCTCCAGGTACTTGTTTCTGGCTTTTGTTCGGATTAGTGGCTGTCCTACAGGAGTTTTCACCCCAAATTTATAGTTTATTCCCCTTTTCTTTCTTTTCTTTTCTTTTCTTTTCCCTCCCTCCCTCCCTCCCTCCCTCCCTCCCTCCCTTCTTTTACTTCTTCCCCCGTTTCCAATTTCATTTTAGCATTCCTTTCTTTCTTTTGTGTGTGTGTGTGTGTGTGTGTGTGTGTGTGTGTGAGTGTGTGTGTGTTTTCTCTTTCTTCTTTCTCACCTATCACTGAATTTGCCTTTCTCTGGCGATCATCTTTATTTGGAGTTACCAATACCGTGACTACATACTTATTCAGTGCCTGGTACGTTGCACCTGGTTGTGTTGTATTTTGTGCCTTCATATCAACGTAGGAGAGTCAGAACTACATAACCAGACACACAGAGAAGAGAGACCATTGGGAGACAAAGAAAAACAAGCCTCACCAGAAAAGGAGGTAAACAAAATGGAAGCTAGCAACCTGTCAGAGAAAGAATTCAGAGAAATGGTCATAAGATGGCTGAAAAGAATGGAAAACAAATTAGACAACATGAGTAAGAACCAAGAGGAATTGAAGAAGAATGAAGAGGAAATGAGGAAGACCCAAGAAGAAATGAAGAAGAGCCAAGAAGAAATGAAAAGTGACATCGCTGAAGTAAAGAACTCAATAAAAGTATCAAGAGTAGAATAGAAGAAGCAGAGGACCGCCTCAATGAGCTAGAAGACAAGGTAGGAAAAAATACCCAAGTAGAGCAGCTTCTAGAAAAAAAAAATTAAAAAGCAGGATGAGAGCCTTTTGGGGGAAAGGGAGGGACACATTAAAGAAGTCTTCTCTAAAGGGATGCTTATGGAAAAAAAATGTAGAAAGGACTACAAGAGAAGAGTGATTTCTTTAGTAGACAAAGCAGCTCTATTAGGCAACAGGTTTGGGAGCCCAGACAGCCTGAGCCCACGCTGGCTACCTACAGGGGCGCTTGCACCTCCACCAAGCTTTTCTGCTTTACATTGCAACATGGTCTTCTTGATGAACCCAATCCGTAATGAAAAACTCCTGAACTACACTGTGTTTTACAGATGGTTTTTTAAAATTGAGGCTTTAGGCCTTGGGCAGGCTGGGGGTGAGCCATCAGTTGGACATCCCAAAAGGACTCCCGGTATGTGAGAGGAGGCAGGTTGGGCTGAGGGACCACCCCTCCCCCATGCACGAATTTCATGCACCGGGCCACTAATAATCAAATCAGAAATGAAAGAGGTGAAATAATAACAGACCCCATTTAAATACAAAGGATTGTTAACAAATACTATTAACAACTCTAACAAACTGGACAATCTGGAGAAAATGGATATATTTCTAGAAAAATATAACCTCCCAAAACTCAATCAGGAAGAATCTAAACAGCTCAATAGACCAATAACTATGGAAGAAATTGAATCAATCATCAAAAAGCTTCCAGCAAACAAAAGCCCAGGGCCAGTGGGCTTCACAGGGGAGTTTTACCAAACATTCAAGGAAGAACTAAAACCTATCCACCTCAGACAAGCCCAGAAAATTCAAGAGGATGGAATACTTCCAAACTCCTTCTATAAAGCCAGCATCACCCTAATACCAAAACCAGATAAAGACGACACAATGAAAGAGAATTACAGGCCAATATCCCTCATGAATATAGATGCCAAAATCCTCAATAAAATTCTAGCAAATCAGATCCAGTAGTGCATCAGAAAGATCATACATCATGACCAAGTAGGATTTATACCAGGAATGCAAGGATGGTATAATATCCGCAAATCAATAAATGTGATACATCACATAAATAAATTGAGAGGTAAAAATCACATAGTCATATCAATTGATGCAAAAAAAAAAAGCATTTGACAAAATACAACACCCTTTCTTGATAAAACCTCTCAACAAGGTGGGAATAGAAGGATTATACCTCAACATAATAAAAACCATATATGATAAACCCACAGCAAACATCATACTCAATGGGCAAAAACTACAACCATTTCCCCTAAGAACAGGAACAAGATAGGGATGCCCACTCTCACCACTCCTGTTTGACATAATACTAGAAGTATTGCAATTACACGAGAAGAAGAATAAAATGCATTCAAATTGGAAGAGAAGAAGTAAAGCTATCCTTATTTGCAGATGACATGATATTGTACATAAAAAAACCCGAAAGACTCCATAAAAAAAACTAATAGACTTAATAAATGAGTTCAGCAACGTAGCAGGATACAAAATTAACGCCAAGAAATCTATGGCATTTCTATAGCAATAGTGAACTTACAGAAAGAGAGGCTAAAAAAAGCAATCCCATTTACCATCACACCAAAAAAATTAAGATACCTAGGAGTAAACTTAACTAAGGAGGTAAAAGACCTATTTGCAGAAAACTACATGACACTAAAAAATGGTAAAAAAAAAATATATATATATATATATATATGTAAACAGGTGGAAGGACATACTATGTTCATGGACTGAGAGAAGCAACATCATTAAAATGTCCATACTACCCAAAACAATCTATAAATTTAATATACTCCCCATTAAAATACCAACAGCATATTTCACAGACCTAGAAAGAACTCTCCAAAAATTCATCTGGAATAAAAAAAGACTCCGAATAGCCACAGCAATCCTGAGAAAGAAGCACAAAGTTGGTGGAATTTCAATAACAGATTTCAAGCTGTATTACAAAGCTACTGTTCCCAAAACAGCCTGGTACTGGCACAAGATCAGACATTTGGACCAATGGAATAGAATAGAGAATCCAGATATCAACCTAAACCCCTATGCTCAATTAATATTTGACAAAGGAGGCATGAACATACAATGGAGTCAAGACAGTCTCTTCAATAAATGGTGTTGGGAAAATTGGACAGATACATGCAAAAAAATGAAACTTGACCACCAACTTACACCATATACAAAAATAAACTCAAAATGGATACAGGACTTAAACATAAGATAGGAAACCATAAAAATCCTAGAGGAATCCACAGGCAGAAAAATCTCAGACATATGCCGAAAGAACTTCTTCAGTGATACCGCTCCTAGGGCAATGGAAGCTAAAGAGAAAATAAACAAATGGACTACATCAAAATACAAAGCTTTTGCACAGCTAAAGAAACCATCAACAAAACAACAAGAAAACCCACTGCATGGGAGAACATACTTATATTTGCAAATGTTATCACTGATAAAGGTTTAATCTCAAGTATCTATAGGCAACTCATACAACCTAATAAAAGGAAGACAAATGGCCCAATAAAAATATGGGCAATGGACCTAAATAAAATCTTTTTGAAAGAAGACAAAAGGAAGGCCCAGTGACATATGAAAACTGGCTCTAAGTCACTAATTATCCGAGAGATGCAAATCAAAACACAATGCGGTACCATCTCACACCTGTCAGAATGGCTTTCATCAACAAATCAACAAACGACAAGTGCTGGTGAGAAAAAGAAACCCTCGTGCACTGCTGGTGGGATTGCAGACTGGTGCAGCCACTGTGGAGAACAGTATGGAGTTTCCTCAAGAAACTAAAAATGGAGCTCCCATTTGACCCAGTGATCCCACATCTAGAAATACATTCCAAGAAACTAGAAACATGAATTAGAAAGGATATATGCACCCCTATGTTCATAGTAGCACAATTTACCATAGCTAAGATTTGTAAACAGCCTAAGTGCCCATCAGCAGATGAGTGGATTAAAAAACTGGTACATCTACACAATGGAATACTACATTGCGGTAAAAAAGGGGCACCTACCATTTGCAACAACATGAATGGATTTGGAGCGCATTATGCTAAGTGAAATTGGCCAGGCAGAGAAAGATAAATATCACATGATCTCACTCATTTGTGGAATATAATAAACAGAATAGACTGATGAATAAGAACGGATCCAGAGACTGAGAAAAGTCCATCAGAATGTCAAACCTCAGGGTAAGTGGGAGGTGGTGGGAGTAAGGGGGAAAGTCAATGTATTTGACCTCTTAAACTAAAGTAAATAATTTGTGTTTTTACATCCCTGACAAAGCTTATATAAAGCTATAAAAAAATTGGCAGCTAGTTTGAGACTGAATTGACATGTCCTAGAGCATGTCATCTCCTATAGACACCAGTCCTTAGGCTAGGACCCCCTTAACCTCCTGTGATACCATAATACCCTTACATGATATTATTCTAAATGTCATTATAATTTTTTTTATATTTGACAACAGCATATTGTTCAATTATCCCAAAGAAACTTATAAACCAATTCTTTGAATGTTTGGCAACAATTTAAAAAAAGACAGGAAATGAATTAATCCCTTTCAGAAGGAATTAAGGCACTGGGAAGGCACTTGAGCATTCTATATTGGCCCCTCTTGCCCTTTTTGCCAAGAGGGACCCTCTTCTCAAAATCCAAGTGCACACAGCTGTTGCCTGAGCTTTCCGTTCAAGCTGAGGTTGAAGCCTCTGGGTGGCTGGCACCATGGATCTGTCCATGGTGTGAGCTGGGCCCTCTCTGGAGAAGAAACCTGAGTCTCCCAAGTTATGTGATAAGTAACGGGACCCCACCAGCAGGTGAGGGGATCACAAGGTAGGGGCTGGGCGTGGAGGCCATGAGAGCATAGAAGACCAAGGAGACAGAATTGAACCTCACGTCACCCTGATTGGTCCCGGAGGATGGCTGGTTAGCCAGAGACAGGTAAGATTCCTCAGGGAAGAAACAACCTAAGACAGGCACAGTCACAAAGGGGCCAGCAGGAGAAAACTTAAAGGTCAACAGAGGTGGGGCACAGACCCTCACCCCCCTAACCTTGCAGGGGCCTGAACTCTCACTCCTTCTGAGGGAGGTCTCCTGCTCCCATGGCTGCTTTGCCTCCCACGCACAGCTCAGATTGGGACCCAGGGTACAGAGACTTGGCCAGCAACAGCTGCCCTATATCTAAATCCAATCTAGTATCAGGAATGCTCAGGGCCTACTCAAGAATGAAAAAAAAATCCTTTCCACTAACATTTACAGCATAAACTAAGATTATTGTTTGAGTATTAAATTCAACAGTAAAATAATCAAGTTTCAGATTAATTTAAATTGGCCAATTGAAATAAGTGAACATGTAAAAAAAATTTAAGTGTGCTGGACAAAAAGCTGTTCCTAAAATATTAACTAGAGTTTCTATTAGTAGTTCATCTCCTCGTAAAATTGCCTAACATACAAAGAACCAATAGCAGTCATATTTTTGTGCAAAAATTAAAATTTAAAGTTACCAAGACTGTATTATAAAATTTCCAAAAGCCCACATTAATTAAAAAAAGGCGGGGGGGGGGTAGTGGGGTAATATCATGTAAGAAGAAATATCTTTTAAGTAAATTACATCTAGAAAATTCTTACTCCAGGAGAGAACCAAGATGGCGGCATAGGTAAAACAACTATACACAGCAAGTTTAAAACTACAACTTAACGAAAGAACAAACACCATCCAGAATCACCAGAAAGCTGGCCGAGTGAAAATTCCACAAATAAAAGTGAAGATAAGACACTGTGACTCAGAGGAGCGGCTGAGGACAGCGTTGAAGATTGGCACAGAGAGAGGTTTGGAGGATCGCGTGCCAGCGGTTAGGGTGGGCGGCTGAAAACCGGCCAGTTTTCTCGAACAGGGGAGACAAAGACGTCCCACTGGACTGATACAGCTCTGGGCGAAGTCCAGGGAACCCACTATCATACCGGGTAAAAAATGGACAGTGGGAGGGCACGCCGAAGCTCGGGTGCTGCAGGGGTCTGCGGGCTAGTGGAGAAGGCGAGCTTGTGCAGAGTGCGCATGAACTTGGGAACAGCGCAGCTGCATGACTGTGCAGAGAGGACTCGTGACTTATTCTTTCACTCGGGAAACTGTCAGACTGCTTTGTTTTACAACCCTGGGTGACACATTGGGCGTGCAGACTCATTTGGGGAGAGTCTGAATTCCCCAGCAGCCGGTGGAGCTCCACAGCGGCTCTCTCTCAGAGGTGCTGGCGGCCATTGCCCCCGGCACAGAGTCCCTGGGGTCGCATAGGACAGAGCTGACGCTGTCTGCTTGGCCTGGAGACTCCGCCCAACCAACCTGAGCACAGCTGAACATCACAGACAATTGGCCTGGAGGTCAACCCCTCCAAGTGCTAACAACGATTTATCTAGGCTTAACTTCAGCAAGACTGTGCAACCCATATTGACCTCAGGTAACTGGGGAGGCTGAGCCACTGTCCCTTGTAGGACGTCTACCACACAAAGCTAATTGACCAACTTAGGGAAGCAGCCACCATGCAGAACATGGAAAGAAATGAGATGTGAAAAAAATGGAGGAAAAACAACGACTGGACATGGAATTCAAAACCACGGTTTTAGGGCTTTTCAAGAGGCTCCTAGAAAAGGTTGAGACCTATAAGGAAATAAGCAAGACCACTAAGGAAATGAATGAATCCTACAAGGAAATGAATGAGGCCCTCAAGGATATGAACAAGACCTGCAAAGAAATGAACAAGACCAACTGGAAATGAATGAGTCCTATAAGGAAATAAACGAGACCTACAAGGATATGAAGGAGACTCTCAAGGATATGAAAAAGGACCAACCAGAAATTAAGCATACACCAACTGAAATAAAAAATACTATACAAAGACCTAAAAGTACTCTAGAGAACCCCAAGAACCAAGTTAAAGATTTGAAATACAAAGAGGGAAAATCCACTCAGCTGAAAAAGCAAGAAACCAAAAGAATCCAAAAAATTGAAGATAGTGTAAGGGGCCTCTGGGACAACCTCAAGCATACCAACATCCGAATTATAGGGGTGCCAGAAAAAGAGAGAGAGCAAGACAATGAAAACCTATTTGAAGAAATAGTGACCAAAAACTTCCCACACCTGGTGAAAGAAATCGACTTAGGAGTCCAAGCGCACCGAACCCCAATATATAGGAACCCTAAGAGGACCACACCAAGGCACATCATAATTAAAATGCCAAGAGCAAAAGACAAAGAGAGAATATTAAAAGTAGCGAGAGAAAAAACAGTTAAGTTACCTATAAGGGAGTACCCATACGATTGTCAGCGATTTCTCTACAGAAACGATGCAGGCTAGACGGGAGTGGCAAGAAATATTCAAAGTGATGAATAGCAAGAATCTACAACCAAGATTACTCTATCCAGCCGAGAGTGTTTTGGCTCAGTGGATAGAGCGTCGGACTGTGGACTGAAGGGTCCCGGGTTCGATTCCGGCAAGGGCATGTACCTTGGCTATGGGCACATCCCCAGTAGGGGGCGTGCAAGAGGCAGCTGATCGATGTCTCTCTCTCATCGATGTTTGACTTTCTATCCCTCTCCCTTCCACTCTGTAAAAAATCAATAAAATATATATTTTTTAAAAAAAGATTACTCTATCCAACAAAGCTATCATTCAGAATTGAAGGTCAGATAAAGTGCTTCGCAGATAAGAAAAAGCTAAAGGAGTTCATTACCACCATACCAATATTATATGAAATGCTGAAAGATATTCTTTAAGAAGAGGAAGAAGAAAAAGATAAAAGTGTAAATTATGAACAACAAACACACATCTATGAACAAATGAATCTAAAAATCAAGTGAATTAATAAGCTGATGAACAGGGTAAACTGGTGAATGTAACAGAATCACGGACATAGAGGGAATGGACTGACAATTCTTGGGGAGAAAAGGGGTGTGGGAAGTGCAGCAAGAGACTGGACTAAAATCATGCAACTATGGGAGAGGACAGTGGAGGGGGGTGAGAGTGGAGGGTGGGATGGGTACCAGGTGGAGGGGAGCTATAGGGAGAAAAAAGGGAATAAACTGAACAATAAAGATTTTTTTAAAATTGGAGAAAAAAGGGAAACTTCTTACTCCAGAAAGTTAATTTCCATTTGTAATGCTAACAGCAGGACACCCATGAAAAACACACATGATTTCAAAATAAGTCAAAGGAAAATCAAGTGGGCAAAAATAGAAAGAATCCCAAGTCTAATTTACAGAAAAGATCCCTTATTAACTTTTGGTCAAGAACATCCTATCTAATAAAAGAGTAACATGCAAATGTGACCATACCTTGGCTCCTGATTAGCTATGCTACCAGCTAATCAGGAGCAGGAGGCATGGCCAGCAGGATGGGAGGCGAGGCAGGTGAGGCCTGTGGGGCGTGGCTGCAATGCAGCGTGAGCTTCCCAGGTTGGGGCCTGGCGTAGGGGTGGGACTCACCTGACGCCTCAGGCCTGGAGGCGATGGCGGAGGCAGAGGCGCAGCAGCCTGTGTGCGCTCTGCAGCCCGGAGCCCCATGGAGGGGCGGACAGAAAGGCGCCACAGGCTAGGCGGCGCCGCATGTGCTCTCCAGGCCAGCCCTGCGGAGGGGCGGGACTGGGCGGGGCACCTCAGGCCGGGAGGAGGCGGCTGTGGCAGGGGCACAGCCTTTGTGAGCTTCCCAGGTGGGGGCTCCGCGGAGGGGCGGGACGGCTGCGGGAGGCCCGCCTGGGGCTGCGGGGCACGCTGTCTGCGAGGTGTGCTGTCAGAGAGGCGCCTGCCTGCTGGGTTGACACGGGACCCCCCAGTTCTGGATGCATTTCTCTGCTCCTTCAGTCTCCATGACCTCATGCCGTTGTCAGTGGCAGTGTGTGTGAGTCCAGTAAGGTCACCCTTTCCCCAAGCACCACACACGCTCCACAGCTCCCCACCTCCTCAGGCCAGGATCGGAGCCGGGAGCCTTCCAACCCGGTGCGCTCGGCTTCTGGAGATGCTGAGGAAGGCGCGCCCTCAGCGGGGCTGCAGCATCTCCAGTTTCTCACTCACGCCCTCTCCCCAGGAGGCTGGGGAGAACATATGTGGCAAAGTTCTTTAAGCCACGTCAGTCAGAGTGGTGGGACTCGGCCAGGCAGACACACAGAGGGGCTGGGGCCCTTTCCGGCTCTGGAGTTAGGCAGCATGCCCTGTGGTCCTGTGTACCTGCGGCTGGCCTGAGTGAAGTTGGCCCAGGTCCTGGGTGCCTATAGCTGGCCAGAGGGAGGGAAGCCTGGGTCCCAGGTGTGGGGCAAGGCAGAGGCAATTAGGGCCAATCAGGCCAGGAGGGGAGCACTTAGGGGCGATCAGGCAGGTAGGCAGAGGTGGTTAGGGGTCACACATCCCCAAAGGGGTCCCTGATTGGAGCGGGTGCAGGCTGGGCTGAGAGAACCCCCCTCCATGCATGAATTTTGTGCACCAGACCACTAGGGTTTGTATATTTTCAGAAAACAACTCCAAGACCATATGGATTCCTGCAACAAAGAGGAACTGACAGGTCTGTTCCAACTACAAAGGCAGTCCAGAGATGGAACACACTGATAACACCTTGTCATACTAGCAATCAGCAGCTGTGCATTGCTGCAGGCGGCCCAGGACCAAACCAGAGAGGGTGGAACCTGCATTGCCACCATATGTCCACCATCCAGATACCATTGCTGACATGTACATATAAGGAGCTATTTGACATTGAAACTGGGACTCAGAACTGTTGGACATGGAAACTGAGACTCAAAACATTATTTTGTTATTATATATTTATTTCCAGTAGGCAGATGCAAGATTTTTTTTTCAAGAAAAGAAACAGGGGGAAAACATTGATACAGAGGCAAAGAAGCATTGAACAGACTGTCAAACTACAGTGGGAAGACAGGGGAGAGTGGGGGTGTGGGGGCTGTAAGAGATCAACTGAAGGACTTGTATGCATGCATATGAGCATAACCAATGGATACAAGACACTGGGGCAGGGGGGCAGGTGAGGGGCATGTGCTGGGAGGTAGGGGAGGCTGGGGGGAGGTCAATGGGAGAAAAAAAAAGGAAACATATGTACTACTATTTGTAATACTTTAAAGAAAAAAAAAACTACCTCAACCTACTAAAAATAAGGTGCCACTTGATTTTTCTTTGAAAAAGTAGAGAGGCCCAGTGTATGAGGTTCGTGCAGGGCGAGGGCTCCCTCAGCCTGGCCTGGATCCTCTCCAATCAGGACCCCTCAGGGATGTCCCAATGCCTCCTGCAATCCAAGACTGCTGGCTCCTAACTGCTCACCTGCCTGCCTGATCGCCCCTAATCCCTCTGCCTGCCTGCCTGATCACCCCTAACCACCTCTGCCTGCCTGCCTGATGACTGCTGACTGCTCCACTACCAGCCTGATCTCCCCTAACTGCCTCTGCCTTGCCCTGAACCCAGGACACAGGGATTCCCTCCCCTGGCTGGTTGCAGGTACCCAGGACCTGCCTTCACTCCCCTGGCCATTTGCAGGCACCCAGGACCTGGGGTGGCTTCACCCCAGTGGGCCACAGCCGCGGGGATTGTGGGATGGTGACTTGTCCCTTTCTAGGCCAAGCCTAGCTGGTCCCCATTCCTCTCTGGTGAACTCATTTGTGCCTGGTTGGTCCCTACTCCTCTCTCCCCAGTGTCCAGTGTCTGAGCCATTATGGTGTGAGGGTGTGACAGCCACTTGCATTTTAGCTCCTTATTATATAGGATAATTAGTCAATTAAACATTGGTAATACTAAAATATTAATATTTGTTATATACTAGGTATTGTAAATATTAACTCATTCAACCCTTTGAAACCTCAAGAGTTAGGTACTATTTTTTTGTTTTACAGATGAAGCTGGGCACAAAAAATTCAAGTAATTTGCCCAGGACCATCCAGTAAAAAAAAAAAATGGCTGCACATCGACCTATAAACCAGAAGGTCATGGCTTGATTCCTGGTCAGGGCACACGCTCGGGGGTGGGCAAGTGCAGGAGGCAGCCGATCAATGATTGTCATCATTGATGTTTCTCTCTCTCTCCAGCCTAATGCCTTTCCCCTTAAAAACAAACAAAAGACATCTCTCCAAGAACAGAGAAACCTGTCTCACAGCATAGCAATGGTGGCCCAGGGACAGACTTAACTTGGATAAGGGACCCACAACAGCCACTGAAAAATATTTCCTTGTCTTCAGCCCATCCGTGTCAGTTTCTAACACTCCAGGCTTCTTGGCGCCGAAACACCTGCTTTGCCTGGCAGTGCCCCCACTGGCCTCTGCCCCTCACTGGCCTCTGCTTCCACTGGCCTCTGCCCCTCACTGGCCTCTGCCCCCCACTGGCCTCTGCCCCTCACTGGCCTCTGCCCCCCACTGGCCTCTGCCCCCACTGGCCTCTGCCCCTCACTGGCCTCTGCCCCTCACTGGCCTCTGCCCCTCACTGGCCTCTGCCCCCCACTGGCCTCTGCCCCTCACTGGCCTCTGCCCCTCACTGGCCTCTGCCCCCCACTGGCCTCTGCCCCCCTGACCGCTGCCCCCCGTTGGCCTCGGCCCCCTTACCTCTGCCCCCCGTTGGCCTCTGCCCCCCGTTGGCCTCTGCCCGCTCTGTATGTAACTGAGGAAAACCATACCGGTAAAGCCTGTAAAGCCATCCAGGGTTCAAGTGTCCGCGGAAGGTCGGCGGAGCCCTCGGGCCAGTTTCGCCTACGCCCCCGGGACCCGCCCGGTGGCGTCCTCAGTAGGCATTCTGCCAACGCTCGCGGCTCGTGGAAGACGGGCAGGTGCCCTCACCTCCCACCTGGGCTCCTCCCGCCTCTCCACCCGCTCCGCTCCCGCTCGCGGGGCGCCCCCCTACCTGTGAGCTCGGCCGCGGCTCCGGCTGGCGCTCTGCACATCCAGCGGCGGCGGTCCGCTTACACTGGCCGGGCCTGGCCAGGCCGCCGAGTTATGCTGCCTAGGGGCGGGGCCAGGACCCCCGGAGCCGCCAGCCAATCAGGGGCCGCGGTCATAAGCTGATATGACGGCGGATCGCGTGACTGGGCCTGCGCCGCTCAGCGCGGTCACGTGGTGGTGGGCGGGGCCTGACGAGAGTCGCGGGTCCCAGGCGCGCGGGGGCACCCAGGGGCGTGTTTGTTTGTTTTGTGACCCGCACCGAGGTCCGTGGCGGAGCCCTGCCGCGGGCAGGTCTACCGAAGTCCCGGAAACGGCCCCGCCAGCGGCGCTCTACCTAGAGGGAAGCGTGGCCTGTCCTCTGAGATGATGGCGGGCATTCCCCCTCCAGTTAGGGCGGCGCTAGCGTCTGTTAGACTCTGGCCTCCGCGAGCCGCCCTTCCCGTGCTGCGCGGAAGGGCGGAATCTGCTCCAACCGGCTTCCGTGGGCGAGTAACGGGCAGAAGCCTTTCACATCCCGCCGAGCGCACTGTGCACTCGGGCGGCTGCGGGCTCCCGGAGGATCGCTGTGTGCTGGAGCCTTTGGATTGTTGTGGTTGTAGCTTCGCAAACACGAATTGGGGGTCACGGGGGAAGCGGCCCTTCCTGGGCGCCCGTGAAACGATTCCGTCTCCCCAGCGGCTCCTGCTAGTTCTCGGGCCCAGGAGCCTGGTTCAGTGACTTTAATGTTTATCAAGCCTAAGCACCATCGCTCTAGCAAATTGACCAATCAGAAGAAAACCTGACCAGTCGCTCCCTCCAGAATGAGAAATAGAAGAAAGTACATGAAAATGGGAGGTGACTACGCTTGGGAGAATCATTTCTATTTCCTTATAGGACTATTAGAAGTCCTTATAGTACTAATGTAGGGGGGACTATTAGACTTCAAACAAATCTATATTTCGGTATTGTTTTAAATATCTGTAGTTTTCCTCCTACTTTTAAAATTGCCATATAACATGTTAATGTCAGCTGTACAAAACTTATATATATTGTAAAATTGCCTCCTATTTTCAAAATCACATTTCTTTTTTCTTTGTTATTCTTATTTCATCCTTTAATTTTTTAGATTAAGATTTTTGTATTTATATATAGGAAAAACAAAAACGTGATTTAAAAGGTATTGACGTTCTTTTTCATGCTGTTGTTCTCACTAAATTCCTTGAGCATCATTATAACTTATGTTTACTGTGAACTCTGATAAATTACTTGCTTCCAATTCATTTAGCTTTTTTTCTGGAAAGTTCTGTTTTTGCCTTTGGGAGTTGTTTTGCACCAGGCCTCTGGTTACTCATAAAAGGCCAGACATGAGAGGCTTGTTCTCTGCAAAGCACTGGAGGAGGGAACGGGACAAAGGGCAGACAGACTTGTGCCCAGGGCCTTTAGAATGACTAGGAATGCGCTTGCCAGTCACAACCAGGACAGAGGCCATTAGCCAATGAGGCATTAATACTTGGGAAAAGAATTGTATGTAGAAGACCATGTGGAAGGGGGTGTGGCTCTGGGGAGGCTTATATAAGATCCTTAGCAATGGAAAAGGAAAGGTGAAATGAGAACTACATTTCTTTAAATTGAATTATTGGGGTGACATTGGTCTATATTGACATACAGTTCTCAAGTGTACAAGTCAATAAATATGTCAGCACACTGCCTCAGGCACCCATTCTCTCAAGCAAGTCTCTTTCATCCCCCATTTCCCACCCCCTCCGCCCACCTCCACCTGTCCCCACACAGCTCATCTTGCTAGAGCTGGTGAGACCAGAAATGGAACTTGGGAACACTGGATGTGTTGAAGAGTTATAGAGAGAGTTACAAGGCAATATTAATAGATAGGGCCAGAGAGGAAGTAAAATAACTTTATTAAAAAGACATGAGTGAAATCGTAAGATGGTAAAATTGTATGTAGAAGACCATGTGGAAGGGGGTGTGACTCTGGGGAGGCTTAAATAAGATCATTAGCAATGGAAAAGGAAAGGAGAAATGAGAACTACATTTCTTTATATTGAATTATTGGGGTGACATTGGTCTATATTGACATACAGTTCTCAAGTGTACAAGTCAATAAATATGTCAGCACACTGCCTCAGGCACCCATTCTCTCAAGCAAGTCTCTTTCATCCCCCATTTCCCACCCCCTTCGCCCACCTCCACCTGTCCCCACACAGCTCATCTTGCTAGAGCTGGTGAGACCAGAAATGGAACTTGGGAACACTGGATGTGTTGAAGAGTTATAGAGAGAGTTACAAGGCAATATTAATAGATAGGGCCAGAGAGGAAGTAAAATAACTTTATTAAAAAGACATGAGTGAAATCATAAGAAGGTAGATAGTTTACATAGTAATGGGAGACATCTGAATACGACATCAAAGAGAGAAATATTTGACTATAAAATTTAAAATTGCATAGATTTTAAAAGAAATCTACATACAAATTAAAAAGTAAGTCAATAACCTGAAAATGAACTTCGCAATGTACTTATGTATCTACTAGAGTTCTGGTGCATGAAATTTATTCATGGGGGTGTGTGTCCTGTAGCCCAAACTGCAACCTCTCCAATCTGGGACCCCTTGGGGGATGTCTGACTGCTGGACCTAAACAGGCAGTCAGACATCCCTTTCACAGTCTGGATTGCTGGCCCCCAACTGCTCACCTGCCTGCCTGATTGCCCCTAACCGCTTCTCCCTGCCAGAGTGATAACCCCCTAACCATTCCCCTGCCAGCCTGATTGTTGCCTAACTGCTCCCCTCCTGGCCTGATCATCCCCAAGTGCCCTTCCTTGACAGATCAGTCACCCTCAAATGCCCTCCTCTGCCAGCCCAGTCACCCCTAACTGCCCTCCCCTGCCGGCCACCTTGTATCCACATGGAGGCAGCCATCTTTGACCACGTGGAGGTGGCCATCTTATGTGTTGGAATGATGATCATTTGCATATTACCTTTTTATTATATAGTATTTAAGATACAGTCTCAATAACTTGTAAAGCAATAGTAAAAGACACGTTCCCAATTAGGAAAATAGTTAAAGACAGCCTATGGTTAAAGACAAGAAAACATATATATGGGCAAAAGAAAAAAGATGTTCAATCTTATTATTAGTTAAATAAATTAGAAAAAGTATTATGTTACCCTCATCAAAATGACAAAGCTTCAAAAAAATGATAGTAAATTGGAGAGTAATATGAAGAAACAGACAATTACATACATGACTGGTGGAACTGGAAGTCTTGTTCATTTTTTGTTGTTTTATTAGAATACTAGTTACCTGGTGCATGAAATTCATGCACATGGGGGAGGGGGAGTTGTCTCTCAGTCCGGCCTGCATCCTCTCCAATCTGAGACCCCTGTGGGATCGGGCCTAAACTGGCACTTGGACAACCCCCTTGCAATCTGCTCCTAACCGCTCACCTGCCTGACTGCTTGATCACCCCTAACCACTCTGCTTGCTGGCCTGCTTGGCCCCAACTGCCCCCCACCACTAGCTTGATCACCCTCAATTGCCCTCCCCTCCTGGCCTGATCACCCCCAACTGCCTTCCCCTCCTGGCCTGATCATCCCTAACAGCCTCTACCTTGGCCCCGCCACCATGGCTTTGTCCTCTGGGGCTGAGCTGTGATCTGGGACCCCTGGTGCTCGTGGCTAAGCGCCCGCATGGCGGCCTTTGCCATGGGCCGTGGGGGAGCTGGATTGCCTGCTGGGGCTGGGGCTGGGGCTGGCCTGTGATCTGGGAGCCCTGGTGCCCATGGCGAAGTGCCCGTGTGGCCAGCCTTTGCCACAGGCCGAGGAGGGCTGGATCGCCCATGGGAGGGACGGAACGGGCGCTGCAGGCCGGCCGGGACCGCCAGCGCCGCATCCATTCTCCAAGCTGGGGCCCTGCAGAGCGGCACGCTGCTCAGTCCCAACCGCCACTCCTGATTGGCTGGTAGTGTAACAAAGGTATGGTCAAATTTGCATATTACTCTTTTATTAGATAGAATATTTTTATTGATTTCAGAGAGGAAGAGATAGAAACATAAATGATGAGAGAGAATCATTGATTGGCTGCCTTGCCTCCTGCACGTCCCCTACTGGGGATCAGCTTGAAACCCTGGCATTTGCCCTTAACCAGAATCAAACGTGGGACTCTTCAGTCTGTAGGCAGATGCTCTATCCACTGAGCCAAACCAGCTAAGGCTATTGTTTTTCAATAGGATCAAGCATTTAGAATAAACAACCCGTTGTGTGGCACATGGCTGGCTGTTAAATAAATTCTTGGAAGAAAAGTTGAGCTAGAATATAAAAGTGAGTATCTATTGCTTTCATACAATTGGGACTACATGGGTATTTTTTTGTTTATTTGTTTTTTGCAATTAACCATTATATTTTACTTTATTTATTTTTTCTCAACCTCCACAACTTTCCCCTTTGGCAACCATCAACTTTTTCTCTGTATCTAAGGGTCTATTCCAGTGTTTTGTTTATTCATTTGTTTTGTTTTTTTAGATTCTTCATGTAAGTGAAATAACAGATTTGTCTTTGTCTGATTTATTTCATTTAGTGCAATACCCTCCAGGTCCATCCATGTTGTTGCAAGTGGCAAAATTTCATTTTTTTGAACTAGAGGCCCAACATGAATTCGTGCATGAGTGGGGTCCAGCGGCCTGGCCCCAGTTGGGGTGGATCAGGGCCCAGCCTATCAGGAGTCGGAGTCGGTGGGAGGTTGTGGTCTTAATTTGCATTTTCCTGATGATTAGTGATATTGACTATCTTTTCATACGTCTATTGGCATCTTTAGGTCCTCTTTGGGAAAATAATTGTTCAGGTCCTCTGACCATTTAGAAAAACATTTTATTGATTTCATAGAGGAGGGGAGAGGGAGAGAGAGAGAGAAACACTAATGACGAGAGAGAATCATGGATGGGCTGCCTCCCGCATGCCCCGCATTGAGGATCGAGCCTGCAGCCTGGGCGTGTGCTCTGACTGGGAGCCTGGCTGTGACCTCCTGGTTCAGACATTAATGCTCAGTCACTGAGCCAGGTCGACTGGGCTTGCTTCCCTTTAAAAATGTTTTACTTTTTAATTACAGTTTACATTTGATATTATTTTAAATTAGTTTTGGGGGCACAGCATGTGGTTAGACAGTACATGCTTTATAAAGTGATCCCCCAAATATCAAGTACCCACCTGGCACAATACATAATTATTGCAATATTATAAACTGTATTCCTTGTGCTGTTCTTTGCATCCTCGTGACTTTTGTAACTGCCAATTTGTACTTCTTAACCCCTTCACCATTTTCACACATCCCACCAGTCCCATCCCATTTGGCAACCATCAGTCTGTTCTCTGTATCTGTGAATCTATTGCTTTTTGCTTGTTAATTTTTTTTTTTAGATTCCACATATAAGGGAAATCATATGGGATTTATCTTTGTCTGACTTATTTCACTTAGCATAATACCCTATAGGTCCACCCACATGGTAGCAAATGGTCATTTTTTTAAAATTGATCATATAAGTAAGAATTTACTTCTGGGCTCTCTATTCTATTCCATTGATCTATATTTCTGTTTTTATGCTAATACCATACAGTGTTCTTTTTTAAGTTTGTATTTATTGATTTTTAGTGAGAGAGGATGGGAGAGGGGTAAAGAGGAGGAGAAGGAGGAGGAGGAGAGGAGGAGGAGGAGGAGGAGGAGGAGGAGGAGGAGGAGGAGGAGGAGGGGGAGGAGAGAAAGTCAGAGAGAGAGAGGGGTTGATTTTTTTGCTTGACTCATTTATGTGTTCATTGGTTGATTCTTCTATGTACCCTGACCAGGAATTGAACCAGAAACTCTGGGGCATCAGGATGATGCTCTAACCAACTGAGCTACCCTGCCAGACCCATGCCATTGTGATTATTATATCTTTGTACTGTCATTTGGTATCAGGGAGTGGTATATCCCACTTTGTTTTATTCTCAAGATTTCTTTGTCTCTTAAGGGTATGTTGTGGTTTCAAATAAATGTAAGCACTTGTTTTAATTCTCAGAAGAATGCCACGTATTTTAATTGAGATTGCATTGAATCTATATTGCTTTAGGTAGTAAGGCCATTTTACCAATACTAATTCTTCTAATCTATGAACAAGGTATATTCTCCCATTTATTCATGTTCTCTTTCATTTCTTTCTTCAATGTCTCATGTTTTTTAGAGTACAGGTTTTTCACTTCTTTGGTTCAATCTCTGTTATGATTTCTGGTGCAATTGTAAATTGAATGTGTTCTTAATATCTCTTAATGATAATTTTTCCGTATAGAAATTCATGGATTTCTGCATATTGATTCTGTATCTTAAAACTTTACTGCTTTCTAATAGTTGCTTTTTTGTGTGTGTGGTTGTAGCCTTTATGGTTTTCTGTATATAGAATTATGGCATTTGCAAATAGATTTTTACTTCTTCCTTTCTGATTTGGATGCCTTTTTATTGATTTTTCTTGTCTAATTTCTGTGGTTAACATTTCCGATATTATATTGAATAGAAGAGGTGAAAGTAGGCATCCTTCCTTTGTTTCTGATCTTAGAATAAATTCTTTTACTTTTTCACCATTAATCATCATATTAAATAAGGATTTGTCCGATATAGGCTTTATTATGTAGAGATACAATATGGTCTTTCTATATCCATAAATGTTTTTATCATAAATGTATGTTGAATTTTGTCAAATGCTTTTTTGGGGCATTTATTGAGATGATTATATAAATTTCACTGTTGGGTTTTATTGATGTGGTGTATTATGTAAATTGTTTTACAGATATTAAATTATCCATGCATCCCTGGGGTAAATCCCACTTGATCATATTGTGTAATTTTTTTAATGTATTATTGAATTTGTATCTCCTCTTGGTTTCATCTCGGAGAGTTTATATTTCTAGAAATTTATCCATTTCTTATAAATTGTTGAATTTGTTGGGATATAATTGTTTTTAATATTTTTTGTGATTCTCCATATTTCTGTGGTTTCAGTTGTAATTTTCCTTATAATTTTATTTATTTGGTCTCTCTCTCTTTCTTGATCAGTTTGGCTAAAGGTTTATTGATTTTGCTTATTGTATCAAAGAGCCAGCTCTTAGTTTTATGGATCTTCCCTATAGTATTTATTTATTTATTTATTTATTTATTTATTTATTTATTTATTTATTTATTATTTTTTAAATACATCGTTATTGTTCAGATTATTACCATTATTCCTCTTTCTTCCCCTCAGAGCTCCCCTCCACCCAGTTCCCAACCCACCTTCTGCCCTTACCCATCCCCCACTGTCCTCATCCATAGGTGTACGATTTTTGTCCAGTCTCTTCCCACACCCCCCACACACCTTTCCCCCTGAGAATTGTCAGTCCACTCCCTTTCTATGCCCCTGATTCTATTATATTCACCAGTTTATTCTGTTTATCAGATTTTTTATTCACTTGATTTTTAGATTAACTTGTTGATAGATATGTATTTATTGTTCACTAGTGGCCTGGTGCATGAAATTCGTGCACATTGAAAGGGTAATAATTAGAGGAAATATTTTAATAGTGGTATTTGCCCTTTCTCTATAATGAAAGTGTGACAATAAAAGGTAATGAGTATAATGTATATGAAAATAATACATAATTTCATTCATAAATAAGTAACAAAATGATATAACAACAATAACAAACTCATGATATAAAAACACCATTGATGCAAATAATGACTGATAAAGTGATTAAACTTATTCCAATGTCTCCCTGTATATCACATTAACAGTGGGATAAAGTACTTACAGTTTTAACTATAACATCACATGCTCTTCGAACTCGAAAGAAAGCAACATAATAACTGACCATGTGTGAAAACGGGTTCAGGTAGGAATATTCCTACTCTGTCTAGTTTGTCCTTGTGATTTATTAATAGTCATTGCAAATGCTGGCATAATGGGAAACTATCATCGAATTAATTTAAATGGGAGGCCAGTGTCAGATGGGGACAAATCAGTTCTTGGAATCAGAACAACCTCTCCCTCTGCAGATCCTCTTAATACTTCAGCTTCAATAATGTTAGGTAGTAATCTTTTGAGAATAAATCTGGTACCATTACAAAGACCCCATTTACTATTAAGATTTCTCAATAGCATGATGATTGCACCCACTTTCAATTTTAATTTATGACACGGCATTCCTGAAGGAGTAATACTATTAAGAAATTCAATGGGAAAATTTTCCTTTTCAGCATCATCTGTTGAGTCAATGGAATCATCACTCAAATAGGTGTTAAAATCTCCATTGAGTATATCCAAAATTTCTTCATTTAATTTTTGAACATGCTCATTTTTTGGACAAAGAGATATGTCCTACTGATGGTCGAGAGTGGGCCTCAGCCACAGTCTGGCCACCCTCTGTGGGAAGTGACTGGGCTGATAAGGGAAAGCGCCAGCCCCATTACCCTGCTGCGGCAGCCACTGCCAGCCATTGTAGCCACCAACGTGTTTTCATCAACACGGACTCTAGTCCCTTCACTGTGAAAAAATGACAACTTTCTTTAGGCATTTTCAAGATGTGTCTTTCATAGGATATGACATTTCTCTTTTTTTTACCCTCACCTGAGGAAATGTTTCCATTGATTTTTAGAGGATGTGGAAGAGAAGGAGACACAAAGAGAAACATCAGTGTGAGAGGGACACTTTGATTGCTTCCTGCATGAGCTCTGACCTGGGCCCCAGCCATGGAGAAGCCTGTAACCTAAGTACATGACATTGATCAGAATCGAACTGGGACCCTGTGGTCAGCAGGCCGAGGCTCTGTCCACTGAGCCAAACTGGCTAGAGCAGGATATGACACTTCTTAGCCCCTCCAGTAAGGGACCTTCCTTTTTTCCTCCAGGAATGTGGTGGAAAAATCCAGATCACCTTTTTGGATTCTTATAACCCAAGTTACCAAGAACACTGCAAGTGGTGGCATACAGGAGCTTAGCCAATGAGCGGTCAGAAAAGGTGTTTATGCTGGAACTGGTTTGGGTCAGTGGATGGACTAGGGGCCTGCAGACTAAAGGGTCCCAGGATTGATTCCTGTTAAGGGCATGTACCTTGGTTGGAGGCACATCCCCAGGGGAGAGTGTACAGGAGGCAGCTAATCAATGTTTTTCTCTCATTGATGTTTCCAACTGTTTATCCCTCTTCCCTCTTCTCTGTAAAAAAAACCCAATAAAATATCTATTTTTTTTAATGGTGTTTCCTCTGCAGCTCATGCAGCCCCTACATTGTATCCACTGGGCTAGGGGAGTGTCCCTGCCACCCAGTGGTGGCCACCGGAGTCTCCACATACCCCAGAGACTGGCAGCTAGCCCCCTGTTGTGGGTGCTGGGCTGGGAGGCATGCGGGGACCCCTGGGCTGTGTGCAGGGGTGGCCGCCAGGGTTTCTGCATGCCCCAGAAGCTAGCAGCCAGCTCCCCTCCCCATTGTGAGTGCTGGGCATGGACCCAAACCGCTGCTTGGTGCGGGGGGGGGGAACATCCCCGTCTCTGAATGCCCTGGAGGCCAGCAGCCAGCCCCATCATAGGCGCTGAGCTGGCGGCCTGGACCCAAACCACCACTTGGCACTAGAGCACGTGCAAGTGGCTGGAGAAGGTGGTGGGGGATATTCCCACCCTGCCCCAGCTGCTTGTCTGTCACACCCATAGTCCCAGAGTGGCCGGAGTGTTCTGGGACCGGCCGCTCAGGGCCTACGTGCAGGCCTACAGGTTAGGAGCGGCCTGGGTCCCAAGTATGTCCCTGGGACCCCGGCTGCTTGACGCCTGTATGCAAATTAACCGCCATCTTGGTTGGATTAATTTTCATACTCGCTCCTGATTGGCTGGTGGGCATGGCTGGTGGGTGTAGCGGAGGTACAGTCAATTGCATGTTTCTCTTTTATTAGATAGGATTTTGTTTGTTTTCTATTTGCATGAAATATATTATTCCATCTTCTACTTTCAATCTGTGTATGTCTTTTCACCTCAAGTGGGTCTCTGGTAGACAGTGTAGGTATGGATCTTGTTTTCTTTCTTTCTTTTTTTTTTTTTAAAGAATACTTTTTTTAAAAATATATTTTATTGATTTTTTACAGAGTGGAAGGGAGAGGGATAGAAAGTCAGAAACATCGATGAGAGAGAGACATCGATCAGCTGCCTCTTGCACGCCCCCTACTGGGGATGTGCCCACAGCCAAGGTACATGCCCTTGCCGGAATCGAAGCCGGGACCCTTCAGTCCGCAGTCCGACGCTCTATCCACTGAGCCAAACCGGTCTTGGCGGATCTTGTTTTCTTATCCAATCAGCTACCTATTTCTTTTGATTGTAGAACTTAATTCATTGACATTTAAAATTGATAGATACAGAGCTATTGCCATTTTATTATTCACATTTATGTTCTATTTTTTGTTTGTTTGTTTTTTCTTAAAGAAGTCCCTTTGACATTTCTTATAATACTGGTTAGATGATGATTTTTTTTAAAGATTTTTTTTATCTGGAAGCCTCTTATCTCTTCACTTTCAAATGATAGCCTTTCTGGGTATGTTGGTCTTGGTTGTTCTTGCTTTTCATCATTTTAAATATTTTGTTCCATCTTTTTTGCCTGCATAGTTTTTGCTGAGAAATCAGATGACAGTCCTATGGGAACTCCCTTGTAGGTAGCTAACTGCCTTTCTCTTGCTGCTTTTAAGATTCTCTGTTTTTAACCTTTGCCATTTTAATTATGATGTGTCTCGGTGTGGGCTTTCTTGGGATTTATCTTTTATTTTTAGACCCTCTGTGCACTTGTTTGGGCTTGCATGGTGTTTTTTGGGTTACTTGTTTGTTTGTTTGTCACCAGTTTAGGAGAGGTTTCAGTTATTATTTCTTCAAATTGGTTCTCAATTATTTTCTTTTGCTCTTCTCCTCCTGGTACCCCTGTGATGCAAATGTTCTTATGCTTAATGTCATCCCAGAGTTCCTTAAACTATCCTCATTTTTTACTTTTTTTTTCTGATCAGGTGTTTTCTGCTATGTTGTCGTTGAAATTGTTGATTAAGTCTTTTGCTTTATCTAATCTGCCTTTGATCCTCCTAGTGTATTTTTCATTTTAGTTATTGTAGTCTTTATTTCTGATTGGTTCTTTTTTGTGGTTTCCATGGATTTTTTTTACACTCTATTTCTTTGAAATTCTCACTGAGTTCATCTATTCTTCTCCTAAATTCCTGAGTATTTTTATAGCCAGTTTTAAAAAAATCTGTGTGTCTGAAAGATTCCCCTCATTTTTGAAAGATTTTTTTTTCGGGGGCGGGGGGGTCTGGAGTTTTTCTTTCCATTACTCATTTCATGCCTCTTTGCTTCCTCATTTTGTCTACCTCTGTGTGTTTGCTTCTGTGTATTAGGCAGATCTGCTGCATTTCCCAGTTTGGGCAGGATGGCCTCATGTGGCAGCTCTACTGGGGTTCAGTGGCACAGGCTCTCTGATCCTGAGCTAGGTGCTCCAGGAGTGCTCCTTGTGTGGGCTGTGTGAGCCCTACTGTTGTAGTTGAGTGTTGATTGCTGTTGGACTGTCTATGCATGGGACTGACCCTTACTTAGGCGGACTGGCCATGGCCACAGTGTAAGGGCTGCTCCGTGAGGGCTTAGCCCATTGAGCAGGATCCACCCTAGTGGGCTTGGTGCCTGCCAAAACCACCTTTGGCGGTGCCGCCTGTAGAGCTAGTTGGGTGGACTGTTGCAGTCTAAGCCAGCTACCATGTGTTAGTTCTGAGGCCTCTTGGGCCTCTGTTGCAGGCCGAGGGCAGCAGCTGCCTGTGATCAGCTCAGGGACCCTTTGTCAGGAGCTACAAATCGATGTGTAATTGATAGCTACTTGTGCTGGAACTGGAGGCATGTGGGAGAGGCCATGCTTTGAACCTGGACCAGCAGTACTGGAGCCATTCATCAAAAGGCACAGGGTACCCATACTCTACTGCGACCTGCAAGCTGCCCCTGAGACTCAGGCGTGGGAAGTGTCTCGTGCAGTGCACAGTTGCGTGAGGCAGGGTCTCAGGGAATCACAGGTCAATGCAGATTTAGCTTTAGCATCAGTGCTGAGCCTGGGGCAGCCTGGAAAAAGCACATGGCATACTGAGGCCATCCACCTAATTTCTAAGAATGACGAGCACAGGAGGAGCCTGGCTTCCTGCTACCACAAGGGCCGCTGATGTGTGCAGTGTGGGTGGAGTCTCATGGTCATCAGGGCACTGAGTGGTGTTCACTAGGCTAATACAGGTTCAGTTTGGGTTGTGTTGGGGTACATTCAACACAGGACGATGGTGCCCACCTTCTGCCCTTGTGAGAGGAGGGCTCAACACAGGGGCAATGATGGCTCTTCCTCCTGCCCAGGCCTGGAGGACACAGAGCTCATCTGTCTGTCTGTAGTGCCTCCTGAGCTGTCACTCACCTACCAGGGCCCAGCGTGAGTGCCTGCCAGCCAGCGGGTCTGTGAAGCGGTCTTTCAAAGAGCGCTTGGGTTTTCAGCAGCCTCCCATCTCGCGTGGATGGACGGACTCCCTGCGGATTTCTACGGCCACGTACAAGGGGGCTCCTCTTTCCAATACTGGTACTCCTGGCTGGGGAGCCCGGTGTGGGTCCGAGACCCCTTGCTCCTCAGGAGGTACATGCAGCTGTTTCTCCTAATTCTTAACTGCCACATGTGTGAATGTGGGTGGGGACAGCTGCTTTGCATCTCACCTGCCTACCCGCCTCAGCATGGCTTTCTCTTTGTATCTTGAACTTCTGTTCAGCTGGCCTTCAGACGGTCCTCCAAGTTGACTGTTCTATGCTTCAGTTGTATTTGAAGTGATCATGGAAGAAGGTGAGCACAGCATTTCTGTACTCTGCAGTCTTGACCAGAACTCTCTAGAATGCAGATATTGGAATATCTGGTTCTTTTTTAAAAATAAAATTCTGGTTTAATATTGGACAACATGGTTTCATGAGTACATCAAACAGGACAAAACAAATAAGGTCTGCTTCTTAGTTCAGTTTATCTTCATACTTGGTTTAAATGGCTGACAGAGTGACAAAAACTACCTCCGTGAATATATAGATCTCAACAGAAGAAGTGACTCATGGTTGGAGTTATTACATAATTATACCCATTTTGTCTACTTCATTTTCCAGTTATTTTTAAGCAGTTTTTCTTTATAGATCCTAAATTGAGTTACTTTTGCATTGTTTCCTAGAAACCGTAGAACCAAAATTAGTGGCACTTTCTTAGTCCCTATGTAAAATTTCATGACATGCAAAGCAGCATCTATTTTATATTCGTACCCTTTTTGCCCACCTACTTATAAACAATACATTTTTGGTTGTTTATGATTCTGCTATTGCCTTATAGAGTTTTGGGACCACAGTGAGAACAAGAGAAGGAAGAGAGTGTGAGTGAGAACACAGATGAGAGGAGAAAAATGAGTAGTTAGAGGATATAGTGTCTTGGTTAACTCAAGCTCATATATGTTCTAATGCAATAATCAGAATTAGGCCCCAAGTATCCATCTCATCTTTCTCTTTTATGGGTATTACCCACTAATTAGTATTCATTGGATAAATACAAATTAATAAACTATTTTATAGAAAATTGTCTGCTATATCAGCTTATAAGGCAGTCTCCATTGAATCATCAAATGATTGAGATACATCTTTTTAGGGAAAATTTCCAAGAGTTCAATTTGGAGAGTAATGCAGGAGGGGTCCTTCTATTTCTTTTGGATTTTTTTATAAGCTTGGGAAATTTAATCTTTATTTTCTATTGTTTGAATTTTCCTAGGCTAATGTAATTATTATCAGTCCAGTTGGTCTTCATAAAACTTAATAAGGAGCACTATTTTGAAAACAGCTTTCTATTTTAAAAACAAATTTAAATCTTATATTTCAACCTGCAGATACTATTTAGCAAAAATATCCAAGTGCATTAATAATGGGTTTGAAATGTATGTTTGTATAATTTTAATAAATAAAAGCTGCTTTTAAAATTAATGCTTCACTGTTTTTTAATAGTTTTTAATTATATAATGCTCTTTTGGAAAACCTATGTGCTTGATAATTTTCCTCTTTAAACAGCACATCAGCATTCAGAAACAACAGCAAGGGTTTTGGAGGATATTCCCCTAAGAGATATCTATATGAATGCTTTTATAGTTAGTGGGCTAGTGTTTTAAAAAATATATTTTTTATTAATTTGAGAGAGGAAGGGAGAGAGATAGAAGCATCAATAATGAGAGAGAATCATTGATCAGCTGCCTCCTGCACAGCCCCCACTGGGGATTGAGCCCTGACTGGGAATTTTGAACTATGACCTCCTGGTTCATACATCAGTGTTCAACCCCTGAGTAACACTGGATGGGGTGTGGCCTAGTATTTTCAATATGTTAGTAACTTTGTTTATTTGGTCAGTCCTCAGGTGAAAGATAAAATTAACTGAAAAAAACAAAAACCACTCATACACTTTACAAGATAGCCAAATAGTACAGGAAATGGTGGAAAAGTAAAACAGGTTTTAACTAAATTATTCTCTCACAGATATTTTTCTTCTTTTTAAAAGGTATATGTTTTTATTGATTTGAGTGAGTGAGAGAGGAAGCAGAAGGAGAGAGAGAGAGAAACATCAATGAGAGAGAAACATCCCTCCTGCATGCCCCCTACTGGGGAATCAAGTCCGCAAACCAGGTGCGCTCTGACTAGGAATTGAACCAACCTCTTAGTGCATGGTTTGATGCTCAACCCACTGAGCCACACTAGCTGGGCCATTTCTTCTTTTACACAAGAAAAAATTTATCCTTATACATTTATAGTAATTTATAATGTCAGTAAGGAAACAGTGATAATAAAAGGCATTTGAATCGGCATTCCTATAAACACAGTTCTCTACTAGATTTTCTCCCACACATCTTCAATGAGCAATAATTGACAATATTTGCACAACAAAGATAAAACTACTGTACATGTATTATAATACAGAGTCCTGCATTAAATGATATATTTATCTTTTCATTTAATATTCTGTATGCTGAATAAGCATCATCCCTGTTTTATAGATTTTATAGGTTCTCAGAAATCTGTACATATAAAAGCCTAAGCAATTGGAACAACTGGAATGGCCGGCCGCTATGACACACACTGACCACCAGTGCAGGACACTCAATGCGGGAGCTGCCCCCTGGTAGTCAGTGGCTAGCCAACATCCCATGGTCCCTTCTCCATTCCCTTCCTCCCCGGCCTGCAGGCCCCAATTGCCTGATTGGGGCCAGGCTCCAGGCTGGGATGGGGAACCGGAGATGGGTGGCAGCGGAAGTGGATCCTTTCGCAGGAGGACTGACGGCCAGCTCCCTCCTCAGGGCTGATGGCCAATCTCCTTCAGTCCTGCCCTCCTGTTCTTCACCCTGGCCAGCAGACCCTGGTGGTGGCGCAGGGCAAAGGAAGGAGGAGGGGAGGAGGCGGAGAACTGTGTGGTGGTGGGTGCCAGAGTTAGTTTCTGGTGTCCGTTCCTTCTGTGCCCGGCCCAGCGACCTTGCCCTTCTCATGACCCCACCAGGACCTCAACTTGCCCGGCCCTGATTGCCGGACAGGCCTAGGGACCCCGGCCTCTAACATTAAATAACTTGCCAAGACCTTCCTGCACTGAGCATGGTTGACTGCTCCATCCTGCTTGCAATACTCCTTCCTCAGTATCAGTCACACTAGTTCTTGAGTTTTCTGGCTGTTCTTTTTTGTTGTTGTTGTTGTTGTTGTTGTTGTTTTTTGTTTGTTTTTTTTTTTAGCAATTTCACACTCTCTTTCTAACCTCTAAATTGTTTTTACCATTTTTATTTTTTATTCTTTTAAATAAGTCTTTATTATTCAGATTATTACAGTTGTTCCTCTTTTTCTCTCCCCATAGCTCCCCTCCATCTGGTTCCCAACCCACCCCATTCCCCCCCTCAGTTTTTGTCCAATCTCTCCCCGCACCCCCAGACTCCTGTCCCCTAAGAATTGTCAGCCCACTCCCTTTCTATGCCCCTGATTCTATTATATTCATGTTTATTTTGTTCATAAGATCTTTTTCACCTGATTTTTAGATTCACTTGTTCATAGATATGTATTTGTTGTCCCTTTGTTGTTCATAATTTTTATCTTTTCCTTTTTCTTCCTCTTCTTAAAGAATATCCTTTCAGCATTTCATATAATACTGTTTTGGTGGTGATGAACTCCTTTAGCTTTTTTTTTTTTTTTTTTGTCTGTGAAGCTCTTTATCTGACCTTAAATTCTAAATCATAGCTTTGCTGGGTAGAGTAATCTTGGTTTTAGGTTCTTGCTATTCATCACTTTGAATATTTCTTGCCACTCCCTTCTGGCCTGTGTAATTTCTGTTGAAAGTTACCTTCCTTGTAGGTAACTTTTTCTCTTGCTGCTTTTAATATTCTCTCTTTGTCTTTTGCCCTTGGCATTTTAATTATGATGTGTCTTGGTGTGGCCCTCTTTGGATTCTTCTTGTTTGGGGTTCTCTGTGCTTCCTGGACTATAAATATATTTCTTTCGCCAGGTGGGGAAAGTTTTCTGTCATAATTTCTTCAAATAGGTTTTCAGTATCTTGCTCTCTCTCTTCCAGTACTCTTGTAATTCGGATTGAAGTTGTCCCAGAAGCTCCTTACACTATATTCATATTTTTGGATTCTTTTTTTCCCAGTTGGGTGTTTTTTTTGTTTCTTCGTATTTCAAATCTTTGACTTGATTATTGGGCTTCTCTAGTCTGCTATTGGATCTCTGTATATTATTCTTTATTTCAGTCAGTGTATGCTTAATTTCTGGTTGGTCATTTTTCATATCCTTATGTGTCTCACTAAATTTCTTGGAGGTTTTTTGAAGGTTCTTGAGTAACCTTATAACTGTGGTTTTGAACTCTATATCCTGTAGTTTGGTTTCCTCCATTTCTTTCATTTATGACATGTTTCTTTGTCTTCACATTTTGGCTTTTTTCCTATGTTGCTAGGGTGGCTTTGTGTGCTAAATGTCCTATAAGGCCCAGTGACTCAGCCTACCCAGTTACCTGAGGTGGATACTCTTGGTGCACCCCTTTGTGGACTGTGTGCACAGTCTTATTGTAGTTAAGTCTTGATTGCTGTTGGTACCACTGGCCAGAATTGACCTCCAGACCAATTGGCTGTGAGGACCAGTTGTGTCTACAACGGGAGAACTGCTGTGTTGGAGACACCTTTGTGGGGCAGGACTGCTTTAGTGGGGCTTTGGTGCTCACTGAGTCTGCCCTTTGAGTGTCTCTTATGGATGTGAAGAGTTGTAATCTGGATGGTCTCACTCTGTCCACTGGGTACACTGGCTCTTGGATCTCCAAGGAGGTGCAAAGTCAGCCTCTGCCTGAGGCCACCCAGTAGGAGCTGCAGAGATATATGCAGTTTCCTCTTCTAGGTTTGGGGTTTGGAGGTACCCAGATGAGACCTAGCTGTGAAGTAATGCAGGCTGCTAATGAGCCTTAGGCCATCTTTTAGAAGCTCTGGGGTTCTTTGACCCAGCTGCAGTTTATAAGGTTAGGTTGCAAAAGGCCAGGCCATTCACAAGCAAATGCCTCTGTGCAGAGCTTGGGTGGGTTGTAAATTGGGTGGGGCGTGATCTCAGGGAGTCACTGGGCAGAGCAAACCATAATGGCTGCCAGTCTGCTGTGCTCCAATAGGACTCTGTGTCTCTGTGTCCCGCGGCCCTGTGCAGGAAAAATGAACGCTGTGACCACCTCTGAGAGAAAGCTGCCCTCATGTTCTGGCCTGATGCCAGACAGTCCAGTTCTTCCCCATATGAGTCTGGGTCCCCAGAGTCTCGCCCAGAACTGGAGTTCAGAGCATTCTGGACTTTGTATCTCCCTCCCAATTGAAAAAGACAACGGTGTACTCAGTTGCCAGCCCATTTCCACACGTGCCTCTGTACCTTCTCTCTTCCACACTTTTGCACGTCCTACCAGTCTAGATGCTCTTTCTTCTTTTAGTTGTACAAATTTTCTTAGTCAGCCTTCCTGTGGATCTTCATGAAATCTGTTTTTTCTTTTAGTTGTAGTTTTGATGTGGTTGTGTGAGACCACACACAAGCAAGTTCAGGTGTTTACCTATGCCGCCATCTTGGTTCCTTGATCTAACCTCTAAATTTTGATCTTTTGGATTTTTAAGCCTCTTAAAATTAAGGTCCCTTCTGTTTTCTCTCCCTAAATTCTGTCTTAAGTTTAAAATGCCTCCTAAATTGATATGATTCCGGTATATGGCTTATCACCACACCAGACTAGTCCGATGAGCTCCTGTCATATATCTTACTGCCTGTGCGACACCTTATTGGATCACTTACAGACACATCATGCTCAACATGTCAAAACTGAACCCTTGGTTTTTTTCCTCTGAAACTATTTCTCACTAAACTTTTCCCACTCAGTAAATGACATCATCATCCACTCAAGTTGTACAAATCAGAATCTTTTAAAATTCCTATATTTCCTTTATCTTCAAATTTAGTATCTATCACTCAGTCCAAAATACAGTTCAAATCCATTAATTTTTTCCCCATGTTTTCTGTCCCAGGGTTCTGGCTAACTCTGGCTAATACAGTCATCACTTGTTCTTCCTGCTTCCTCTCTTTCTCTCTACAAATCCATTCTCAATATACCATAGTGTTGGAAATTATTTTTTAAATGAAAATTAAAATTATAACTAGGCAGGTACAGAGGTTTTTTTAGGTCAGTAAAACTATTCTAGGTGATACTATAAAGAGATACAAATCTTCATACACTTGTCAAAACCAATAGAATGAACAGCACCCAGTGTGGACTCTAAAATTTGTACAACTAAAAGAAAAAAGAGCATCTAGACTGGTAGGAAGTGCAAAAGTGTGGACTCAGGTTGACGATGTCAATGTAGGTTCATTGGTTGTAAAAAATGTACTCCCTAGTGTGGGTGTCAACAGTGGGGGAGGTTGTGTGTGGACAACGGGTATGTGGAAACTGTAACTTTTGATTGATTTTGCTTTGAACATAAAATTGCTCTAAAATATAAAGTATTTAAAAAAATAAATTGGGTAATACCACTCTCCTACAGACAGTCTTGTAGTGGCTTACTATTACCATTGAAATAAAACTCAGATGCCTTCTCATGGCAACAAGGCCCCTGCCTACCTCTCTAGCCCTAGCTCATGCCAGCCTAGAAAATTCCACCCACACGTGCTCTTTCTCATCCTTGCCACACACCACTCTCAAATGTTAGAATTTGTCCTTGCTCTGGCTACTGCCTGAAATGCCTTTCCTGAAGCTTGGTTCCTCTTTTCCCTCAATGCCAGCTGAAATGGTGCCATCTCAGAAGGCCTGCTTGACCTTGCTTTAAATGTGTGTGCCGTTCCTTTTTGCCATGATGCCCGATGTTTCCTTCATAAGACTTTTCTCCACTGGGAATGATACCTTTGTTTGTGTACCTGCTTCGCCCACCTACCTGTATGTTCTATAAGGGCAGGGACTATATCTGTTTTTATTTACTGCTTTGGACCTGGTACAAGGAGCCAATCAGATATTTGGTGAGTAAATGAATGAAGTGCATCTGGCTAGTAAGTGGTGAAACTGGATTCAAACCCAGATCTGTTTAACTCCAAAATCTGTGTTCTGAATTATGATGCTACTAGTAGCCCAGTGCTCGAAATTCATGCACACAGGGGGTTGGGGTGGGGGTGGGGGTTGTCTCTCAATCCGACCTGCATCCTCTCCAATCTGAGATCCCTGTAGGATTGGGCCTAAACTGGCACTTGGACAATCCCCTCACAATCCACTCCTAACCGCTCACCTGCCTGACTGCTTGATCACCCCTAACCACTCTGCTTACTAACCACTCTGCAACTGGTCCCCTCTGCCATCCTGCTCAAGCCCAACTGCCCCCACCATCAGCCTGATCATCTACCATCAACTGCCCACTTCTCCTGGCCTGATCACCTCTAACTCCTTCCCCTCCTGGCAAGATCACCCCTAACAGCCTCTGCCTTGGCCCCTCCACCATGGTGATTTGGGACCCCGTGTACACACACCCTTCATGATCTGGGACCCCCAGTGCCCACAGGGAGCGTGGTGGTAGCCGGTCTTCCCCCCAGCCTCCCGTGGCCCCGCCCTTCACGATCTCGAACCCCAGGCACCCACGGCAAAGCATGGCGGTGGCTGGCCTTCCTCCGTGCCTCTGCGCAGCCTGGGGAACTGGCACCGCGGGCTTGCTGGGACCACCAGTGCAGCATCCGCTCCCCAGGCCCATGATGCTTGTTCCCCAGGCCGTGTGGAGGTGGCAGGAAAGGCAGGATTGCACACTGCACAGCCCCGCCCCCCGCTCCTGATTGGTTGGTAGCATAACCAATCAGGAGCCAAGGTATGATCACATTTGCATGTTACTCTTTTATTAGGTAGGATAAACAAAACTCCATTTCCAGTGAAATGCCGTGAAATTAATTTTAGCATAAAAATATAAGATGTTTTAAGAATTTGATAGTCCATATACTAACACTCAGGTGACAACAAAGGCTTGACCAACCTATGTCCTCAAGCACGAGGCTGGGCAACATGGAGGACTGTACTTGGCAGCTTGTTTGCACGATCTTTGCAATGACTCCACTCTATCAAATGCTCTGTGACATCAGATAATTCTGGACAAGTCACTTAATCTTTTTACACCATTGTTTCTTCATCAACAAAAGAAGGAAATTACTGTTTTATGGGATTATTAAGGGGGATGAAAAGAAATAATAGAGGGCAAGCCCCTATCACAGACAAGTGAACAGAAACTGCTTTAAACTCTAGTCTTTAGGGTTAATGCCTTAGGGCCCCTTTTTAAACCATTTCCAAATGGTTCAGATGAGCTGGATGGACCCACCAAGTCACCAAAGATTGATGACACAGGGAGGGAATAGGTGGCTCTTGCTCTGCAGAGGAAACTTAGAAACCCATAGGAGCCCAGAAATGACTCTGAGCAAAGGGCTCACCCCCTTCTGCACCAATTCTTTCAACTCACTACTCTCTGCCAGCAAACGAAACAGCAGCTCACGCAGAGGCCCATGCGAACAGAAGCTCGGAGCAGGCACATTGTTTCCTTAGCAAACAGAACTGGATTGCCAAGTTCTTTGTTGGGCCACACCTCTTTTGTGCTTTATTTTTTATCTATAGACACAGAGATGTGTCCCTATGCTATGCCAATGTTGTCTTATATGAGAGTTTATTTCAGCAAAATAGTTAAATCATCATAAACAGAGCCTTCTGTTAGACCAGAGTTATTGCTGGGGAGATTTAATGTATATGGAAGCTAAATATTTCCTGGGTTTTTAAAATCAGATTATTTCTTAACATTTCAAAGAGATTCTTAATTTTCCCCCCAACACGTTAGAAAAACAGGTGTTAAAGGCAAAATTTGCATGGGATGCCAAGAGCTGATATTTTCCTGGAAATATCTTACTGTGTGTGCAAAAACCACACACTGTTCTCCAGAAAATGTCCTTAGCATTTGTGTGTTCTCTACAGCTTTATTCTGGTAATGTTCTGCATCTAAGCTTTCAAGGAGGGGGAGAAGTAATATTTTAAAAAAGATTTTAAAATTTATTTTTAGAGAGAGAGGAAGGGAGGGAAGAACACACAGGATTGAGCCCGAAACTGGGTGTGTGCTCTGACTGAGTAGCAAACCAACAGCCTTTCATTGCGTGGACGGCGCCCAGCCACACCAGCCAGAGAGAAATCATGTTTTCATTAGTGTGGTTCAGTACACACGTTTGGATTCCAGGCAAAAAGAAAAAAGGGCACTAGAGGGTGCTGTTAGATGCTCCTTTTCACTGGGTGGCACTGCAGCTAGCAGTGCACAAAGCCTAGAAATGCCATCCTGTTCTGACCAGGACCAGATTGCAGTGAAATCAGGTGTGGAAATAGGGTTCTAGGAGAGAGGCTGGAGGGTTTGGGATGGGGCCAATGCCTAAATAATTATGAATTAGCGAGAAAGAGTCATTATCAGCCCAAGCCTGCATGATTGTCATCTTTTGATAATTCCTTTAATTGAAAAAATTTTTTCTACTTCAGTGTCAAAGAGCTAGAATGTTAGGCAGTGTGAAACAGTTGGTGCTCTCAAGTTCTGCCTTTGGGATTTTGAGGAGAGCACATTCCTACTTTTAAAAATAATTTAAGAATTACAGGATTCCCAATCATCAGAAAGACCAGGTTCCAAGGTGTTGCTTCCTCTGCCATCAGAAAAACATTAAGTTAATGAGATTCCATCGCGACATCCTTTATAACTTTTTCTAAGCACATTCTCTCCCTCCCTTCATTGAGGCCAAATTTTTTGAGTGGCAGAAAACAACTATGCTCTGGGGTTACGTAAATATGCACTGTCATGTGGTTTACATTTGTACAGTGTCATTTTAAAACACAAGAGCGTTTTCAAAGAAGCGTGATGTTCTCATTGTAGAGAGAGAGAAGGGAAGGTTTCGCGGCCCACGGGCCGACTTGTGAGAGTCACCTCCTGCCTCTGCCTTGAAGGCAGGAGGCTGGGGGCCGCCTGTTTGGCTCCGCGGCTGCATTCCTCCTGAGTGCAGAGGGGTAACCCTGAGCACAGGGTAACCGCAGAGGCAGCGTGCTGCTGGCACCTGAATGTCCAGTCGTACCGCTCCCAGGCTCAGGGCAGGCTGCAGTCTCCTTTCTCTCAAAGTTAGTGACAGCATGTGACTTGTTTTGGCCAATGAAACGGGAACAGAAGTGATATGTGTCTCTTGTGGGGTGTGGTTCCCACACTGTCTCCCTTGCCAAGATGAACCCCAAAGCCTTGTGTGGGGCAGCATCAGAACATAATGAAACCAGTGGGATCTTTTGGAACGGTGTGAGGAGGACAGGTGTTAGCTCTTTGAATGTTTGGTAAAACTCCCTGTGAAGCCGTCTGGGTCAGGGCTCTTGTTTGCTGGGTTTTGTTTTGTTTTTATTGCTTCAGTTTTATCAGATGTTATTGGCCTCTTCAGGTTTCCGCTTCCTCCTGATTGAGTTTTGGAAGATTGTATGTTTCCAGGAAGCTGTCCGTTTCAGTCAGGTTGCCTTTTTTTATTTTTTATTTTTTTGGCATAGAGTTGTTCATAGTATTTCCTTACAATCGTTTATTTGTCTGTAGTGTCAGTTGTTAATCCACCTCTAGCGTTTCTCACTATTTGAGTCTCTTTCTTTGTTTCTTGATGAGTCTGGCTAAAGGTTCATCAATCTTGTTTATCTTTTCAAAGAACCAATTCTTGGTTTCATTGATCTTTTGTATTTTTATTTTTTCAGTCTCTGTGTTATTTATTTCCACTATGATCTTTACTATTTCCTTCCTTCTACTTCCCCTGGGATTTTCTTGTTGTCTCTATCTAATTCTTTAAGTTGTAGGGTTAGAGGGTTTATTATGCTTTTTCTTGTTTTCTGAGGTAGACCTGTAATGCTATGAACTTCCTCTTAGGACTGCTTTTTCTGTGTCCCAGAGATTTTGGATTGTTGTGTGCTCATTTTCATTTGTTTCCCGAAAGTTTTTTCTTTCTTTCTTGATCACATTGGTAACCCATTTACCATTTAATAACATGCTATTTAGCCTCCATACGTTTGAATGTTTTTGAGTGTTTTACTGTAGTTGATTTCTAATTTCATGTCATTGTTATCTGAGATGTTTGATATGATTTCAACCTTCTTGAACTTGTTTTCTGTCCTAACATGTGGTCTATCTTTGAGAATACACACACACACACACACACACACACACACTAGAGACCCAGTGCACGAAATTCGTGCATGGGAGGTGGGGGTAGGTGGGATGTCCCTCAGCCCAGCCTGCACCCTCTCCAATCTGGGAACCCTCAAGGAATGTCTGACTGCCCATTTAGGCCTGATCCTGGTAGGATAGGGCCTAAATTGACAGTCAGACATCCTTCTCACAATCTAGGACTGCTGGCTCCAGACTGCTTGACTGCCTGCCTCCCTGATTGTCCCTAACCGCTTCTGCCTGCCAGCCTGATCACCCCCTAACCACTACCCTGTCAGCCTAATTGATGTCTAACTGCTCCCCTGCCAGCCTGTTTGCCCCCAACTACCCTCCTCTGCCAGCCTGCTCACCCCTAACTGCCCTCCCCTGCCGGCTTGATTGCCCCAAACTGCCCTCCCTTGCAGGCCTTGTCCCTTCCAACAGCCCTCCCCTGCTGGCCATCTTGTGGTGGCCATCTTGTGTCCACTTGGGGACAGGATCTTTGACCACATGGGGCAGCCCTCTTGCGTATTGGGAGTGATGGTCAATCTGCAAATTACTCTTTTATTAGATAGGATAGAGGCCTGGTGCATGGGTGGGGGCCAGCTGGTTTGCCCTGAAGAGTGTCCCAGATCAGGGTGGGTGTTCCCTTGGGTCGTGGGGTGGTCTGGGTGAGGGACCTGTGGTGGTTTGCAGGCTGGCCATGTCCCCCAGTGACCCAAGTGGAGGCCCTGGGATCTGGGATTAATTTATTTTATACAGTTGAAACCTTGTAGCCTGGAGTGGATCCAAGCCTTCTGCTCGCTCCGTGGCGACAGCCATTTCTGTTTGGGTTTATTTAAATTCTATAATTGAAACTTTGTAGCCTAGAGTGGAGGCCTAGGCCAGCCAGGGCTGCAGAAACTTGGCTTCCTCCATCAGCCGGGGCAACCCTAGCCTCTGCTCTCTCCAGCTCTGTGGCTGCCACCATTTCTGTTGGGATATATCTTCTATAATTGAAACTTTGTAGCATTGAGTGGAGGCCTAGGCTGGCAACGATAGGTGAAAAGCTTGGCTTCCTCCATTGCCAGGGAAACCCAAGCCTCCCTCCTGCTCTCAGTGACGGCAGCCATCTTGGTTTGGGGTTTATTTGCATAATTTGCTCCTGATTGGCTGATGGGCATAGCTTGATTGGAGGTACGGTCAATTTGCATATTACTCTTTTATTAGATAGGACATATATATTCTGGGGTGAAATGTTTTGTAAATGTCAAGGCTCAAGAAAGAACTAGTGTTTGTCAGAATGTGGAGAAAAGGGAGCACTTGTGCACTGCTGGCCGGGATGCCAATGGGTACAGCCATTGTGAAACCCAGTATGTCAGATCGTCAGGAAATTCAAAATAGAGTGCCCATATGCCACAGCAATGCCACTTCCAGGTATTTTCCCAAAGGAAACGAAAACACTAACTCAAAACAGGTGTCTGCACTCAGATGTTCACTGCAGCCTTATCTGTTTATGCAAGCAGACTTATGGGGTGACATTGGTTAATAGGGCCATTTAGGTTTCAAGCATACAGTTCTATCACATGTGCTCTGCATTATAGAGCATGGTGTGCCCACCACCCAGTCATAGCATCTGCTGTCATCATGCATTTGCCCACTTTATTGTTCCCTGTCTCCCCACCCTCAGCCATCTGGCACTACCTTCCTGTTGCCTGTCAGTGTCTATCAGTTTCAGTTTTACATTCCACATAGCAGTGAAATCATATGGATCTTAGCTTTTTCTGACTGGCATGTTTCACTTAGCATGATGTTCTCAAGGTCCATCCATGTTGTCACAAATGCAGTATTTCATCTCTCTCATGGCAGAGAGCATCCACAGATGGAGGCTCTGTCTCTTCTTTCCCAGACTCCGTCCAGGGGCACCTGGGTTGCCTCCATGTCATCGCCACAGGAATCACACTGCAGTGAACACAAGGGGGATCAATCTTTGCAAACGAAGGATTTCAAGTTTTTCTGGTCAACACGCAGAAGATGGACTGCTGAGCCATATGGTAACTGTATTTTCATTTTTTTGAGGAACTTCCATACCGTTCCTCAAGAAAATACAAGGCAGCTTGTGCAGATGCAGTCTGCATCCCACTGCTTTCACCAGGGACGGGCCATGGCGCCTCTACAGGCAAGAGCCAGGACTGGTATCCACACCCACATTTAAAGACACCGGGATTTCTGTTCAACTTTTTCCAGACTTCTGGGTAAAATAAAAATTGCCATTAGCAATTTTTAAATCCAAAACAACTTCAGAATAAGCCTGAGTGGATTTAACCCTTGTACTGCTTACACAGAGGGGGCTGCTTGCCTCTCTTCTGTGCGGCTTCCTTACAGCCTGCAGTGCCGTGTCAGCGCCACAGGCAGGCACACAAAGGCTGCTGCTCCTGCCTCCTTTTTAAAATCACAGCATGCTGTTTAGTGTGCAGGGCTCAACATTAGTAAGAATGAATTCAGCCAGCAAGTAACAAGAATACTGAACACAAAGTTTATTTAAGCATAAAACACATTAAAAATTATTTGGTTGATTCATAAAAAGAGAAGGAATTGGGTCTGAGGGAACGGAATGGGATGGGGCTCCCAAGGTCTGCAAACAACATCCCCAGTGACCAGGCTGCCAGCGAGGTTGAAGGACACGAGGGCAGGGAAGAAGCTCATCATACAGAGAGGGAGCAGCATGCAGATCAGAGATCAGACACTTGCAAACTTAGAAAGAGTCCTCAGAGGGAGTCAGTCCTCCAGCCATTGCTTCTCCACATTGTTCCCCCTTCGTAAAGCTTAAGATCCGGAGACAGCACGGGTTGGACAGATTCTCTGATCAGATTCCAGTCAGATGTTTCTAACCAGAATTTTGTCCTTTACTGGTTATTAGTGTGAATCTGTTTCTAGTGACAACTGTTTGAAAATTTTAACCAAGATATATGCTTCCCACAACTGGCTTTGGGAGCCTTGTTGTGTGCTTTGAAAGAGGAGTTTGGAATTTCACTCATCTCCGGATCTTTGATCATTTGAGGCAAGTGGCATCCTGCTGAGATTCTGGACACTTTCAAATAGGTTTTAAAGGCACACACCTTTTATCCTACAGGGAATGGAAAAAGTAAATTACAGTACTTCTTGTAGCAACCTTGAATTAATTATGAGGTCGTATCTGATTTATACACAAAATGCCACAATGAAATCTGGGCCATGACGAGAAGCAGTGTCCAGACTTGATGCTCAGTGGAAGAATTAGAGGCTGCGAAGAGAAAGGCACATGGTGAGCGCTATAAACATCCTGTCGCTAAGGATCAGAGGGCTTTGCAGTTCCCAGCTAAAGGAGAGGACACTGCCAAGAACCCACTTTGTCTACGTGGCCAGGAAGAAGTAGAATTAACCCAACGTGCAGATGTGCCTGTTGACCTCAGCGATGATGGGGGAACCCTGAGCGAAGGCCACTGTAGGAAGTGGTATTTATTGAATCAAACATTCCACTCCCAACCACAGCCCAGTGGATGTGGCAGCCAGATTTAAAGCTAATACTATTTCTTAAAATAATTAATTTTTCAATGATTTAAAAATCATCACCATTTAGTAAAAGAGCAGGGACCCAAAGGTTTAAAAAAATAAAAACCAAAATGGTGCTAAAATTTCTTAGGATTTTTCAGATCTTTCCTTCTTAATGTCTGAATGTTTATAGGCCTGCTGCGGACTGCTTGGCCTCAGTCATGACTTGCTCCTCTCGGTGGGAGGAAGTTCCTGTGCCCCAGCTGAAGCCCAGAATCGGGGTGTCTACCTCGGCAGCTCTTGCCATCCTCTTGCAGGGTGCCTGTCACACAGCTGCACAGGGGCCCCTCTACCCGGCTGGTGCAGATCTGCTCACACCCTCCGTTGTCCTCACACCAGTCCAGCCCTAAAAGAGAGCAAGCAGTTAGTCAAGTTAATGGCAGATAGTTTACCTCTTCAACTCTTACGTCAGGGCAAGGCTGGAGCAGAGGTGGGGGCCTTTTTTTCTACCAAGGGCCATTTGGATATTTATAACATCATTATCAGGCTATACAATTTAAAAAATCTTTATCCTCCCATTGACTTCTAGTCAGCCTTCGTCCCCTGCCCCAGGCCTTCACCACCCAATTATCTGTGTCCATAAGTTATGCATACATGCATACAAGATCTTGGGTTGATCTCTTTCCACCCACCCATATTCCCCACCTTCCCTCTGAGATTCCACAGTCTGTTCCATGTGTCTATGTCTCTGGATCTATTTTGTCATTAGATTCCACATATGAGTGAGATCATGTGATACTTGTCTTTCTCAGACTGGCTTATTTCACTTAGCATGATACTCTCTAGGTCCCTCCATGCTGTCTCAAAGGGTCAGAAATCCTTTTTCACTGCTGCAGAGTATTCCATGGTATAAATGTACCATAGCTACTTCCATCTACTCATCTACCGATGGGCACTTAGGCTGTTTCCAGATCTTACCTATTGTAAATTGTGCTGCTATGAACGTAAGGGTGCATACATTCTTTATAATTGGTGTTTCAGGTTTTTTATGATATATTCCTAGAAGTGGGATCACTGGGTCAAATGGCAGTTCCATTTTTAATTTTTATGAGGAAAAACCATTCTGTTTTCCATAGTGGCTGCACCAGTCAGCAGTGTACTAGCATTCCATTTTCTCCACATCCTTCCAAACACTTGTTTGTTGATTTGTTAATGATAGCCATCCTGACAAGTGTGAGGTAATACCTCATTGTCATTTTAATTTGCATCTCTCTAATGACTAGTGACTTTGAGCATTTTTTCATACATTGCTTGGCCTTTTTTAAATCTCCACTTTGGAAAAGTGTCTATTCAGGTCCCTTGCCCATTTTTTAATTGGATATTTTGTCTTTCTTTTGTTAAGTTGTATGAGTTCCTGATATATTTTGGATATTATCCCTTTATCAGGTGCATCATTGCCAAATATGTTCTCCCACACAGTGGGCTCCCTTGTCATTTTGTTGATGGTTTCTTTTCCTGTGCAAAAAGCTTTTTACCATATTTTGATGTAGTCTCATTTATTTTCTCTTTAGTTTCCTTTGCCTGAGAAGATGTATCCATAAACATACTGCTATGAGAGATGCCTGAGATTTTGTTGCCTATGGTTTCTTCTAGGATTTGAATGGTTTCATGACTTACATTTAAGTCTTTTATCCATCTTGAGTTTATTCTTGTGTATGGTGTAAGTTGTTGGTCTAGTTTCATTTTTTTGCATGTATTTGTCTAATTTCCCCAACACCATTTATTGAAGAGACTGTCTTGACTCCACTGTATGCTCTTAACTACTTGGTCAAACATGAACTGAGTATAATGATGTGGGCCGATTTCTGGGGTCTCTGTTCTGTTCCATCAAACTATATGTCTGTTCTTGTGCCAGTACCAGATTTTTTTAGAACAGTAGCTTTGTAGTATAACTTGATATCTGGTTTTGTGATCCCTCCAACTTTGTTCTTCTTTCTCAAGATTGCTGTGGCTATTTGGGGTCTGTTTTGGTTCCATATAAATTTTTGGAGTGTTTGTTATAGATCTTTTTTAATATTCTGTTGGTAATTTAATAGGGATTGCACTGAATCCGTAGGTTGCTTTGGGTAATATGGATATTTTAATTCTACCAATCCATTCATGGTATATTCTTCCACTTGTTTATGTCTTCCTCTTATCTCTTTTTCAATGTCCTGTAGTTTTCCAAGTATAAGTCTTTTATCTCCTTGGTTAAAAGATACTGTAAGATTCTTTATTCCTAGGTATCTTAATTTTTTGTTGCAATGTTAAATGGGATTTTTTGTTTAGTTTCTCTTTATGAGAATTCATTATTGGTGCATAAAAATGGCATTGACAGCTGGGTGATAATTTTGTATCCTGCTAACTTGCCAAATTCATTTATTAAATCTAGTAGTTATTTGTTGGAGTCTTTAGAGTTGTCTATTTACAATATCATGTAATCTACAAAAAATGAGTTTTACTTCCTCCTTTCCCATTTGGATGCCTTTTATTTATTCTTGTCTAATCACTGTGGCTAGGACTTCCAGTACTATGTTGAATAAGAGTGGTGAAAGTGGTCTCTCCATTGATGTACTCCCCATTACCCATGTGACTTATGGCCATGGGGCCTCCATACATGGACCAATAGACTTTAATTATCATGGATGCTAAACTACCCTGACAGCAACATGGAAAGGAAGCTCTGGATACTGGCTGCTCCTAGAACCCCAGTTACATCTTTTCCTGGACTGGCTTCTCTCAAAAAAACTTTGGTTCCACTAAAAAACAAAGAAACAAACAACAGTGGTGAATGTAGACATCCTTGTCTTGTTCCTGTTCTTAGGAAAGATGGTTTTAATTTTGGCCCATTAAGTATGATGTTGGCTGTAGATTTGTCATATATGGCCTTTATCATGTTGACATATGCTCCCTCTATTCCCACTTTGCTGAGAATTTTTATCAAAAATAGGTGTTGGATTCTGTCAAATGCTTTTTCTTTGCCTATTGATATGATCACGTGATTTCTGCCTTTCAATTTGTGTATTTGATGAATCACATTTATTGTTTTGTGAATACAGTCCCAGCCTTGTACCCTGAAACTAATCCTACTTGGTCATGGTATATGATCACTTTGATATACTTCTGGATTCAATTTGCTAATATTTTGCTGAGGAGTTTAGCATCTATGTTCATCAGGAATGTTAGCCTATAATTCTCTTTCTTTGTAGTGTCTTTATTTGGTTTTGAAATCAGGATGATGCTGGCCTCATAAAAAGAGATTAGAAGTATTCTTTCCTCTTGGATTTTGGGAATAGTTTGATGAGTATAGGTGTTAGTTCTTATTTGAATTATTTTTTAAACTCCCTTGTGAAGCCATCTGGAACAGGGCTTTTTTTTTTCTTCTCCTGCTTTAATATCACCTGTTGTTTTACACCTTTTCGGGTTTTCTGATTCTTCCTGATTTATTTTGGAAAAATGTATTTTTCTAAAAATTTGACCATTTCATCCACATTGTCAAGCTTGTTGGCATACAGTTGTAAATAGTATTTTCTTATAATTTGTATTTCTGTGGTGTCAGTTATTACTTCTGATTTTAATTATTTGAGTCTCTCTCTTTGTTTCTTGATGAGTCCACCAATCTAATATATCTTTTCAAAGAGGCAGCTCTTGGTTTCATTGATATTTTTGTATTTACTTTTTAGTCTCTATGCCATTTATTGCTGCTCTCATCTTTATTATTGTGTTCTTTCTACTTACTCTGGGTTTTTCTTGCTGTTCTCTTTCTAATTCTTTAAGTTGTAGAGTTAAATAGTTTATTATTAATTTTTCTTATTTTTTGAGGTAGGCCTGTATTGCTCTGAACTTCCTTCTCAGGACTGCTTTTGATGTATCCCATAGATTTTTGGTTGTTTTGTGCTCATTTTCATTTGTTTCCAGGATTTTTTTTCTTTCTTTCTTGATCTCATTAGTAACCCATTCACTGTTTAATAACATGCTATTTAACCTCCATGTATTTGAATGTTTTTGAGTGTGTGTTTTTACTGTAGTTGATTTCTAATTTCATGCCATTGTTATCTGAGAAGATGTTTGATATGATTTCAATCTTCTTGAACTTGTAGAGACTTGTTTTGTGTCCTAACATGTGGTTTGTCTTTGAGGATGACCCATGTGCATTTGAGAAGAATGTATATTCTTCAGCTTTGGGGTGTAATGTTCTATAAATGTCAATTTAATCCATCTAATCTAGTATATAACTTAGACTCTGTTTTCTTGTTAATTTTTAGTCAGGAAGATCTATCCAGGGAAGTCAGCAGGGTGTTACAAAAAAATGGAGGAAAGCATTACTATGACTATATTGCTATTGATCTCTCTTTTAAAGATCTCTAGATTTTAAAAAATATACTTAGGTGCTCCTATATTGGGTGCCTATATGTTTACCAGGGATATATCCTCTTGTTGGATTGATTGCTTTAGTATTATGTAGTGACTTTTCTTGCCTCTTGGGAATGCCTTCAGTTTGAAGTCTATTTGATCATATATGAGTATTGCTACCCCACTTCTATTTTGTTTCCATTACCATGGAATTTTTTTCCTATCCTTTCATTCTCATCCTGTGTGAGTCTTTTGTTCTGAGATGGGTCTCTTGTAGACAAAATATAATTGGATCATATTTTTGTATACATTCAGCTGACCTGTATCTTTTGATTGGTGCATTTAATCCATTTACATTTAAGGTTATTGATAGGTACTTACTTATAGCCATTTTCTTTCCTTTTTAATTTAATCTTTATTGTTCATATTATTACAATTGTTTCTCTTTTTCCCCCATATCTCCCCTCCATCCAATTCCCACCCCACCCTCTGCCCTTTTGTCCAGTCTCTTCTTGCACGTCCCACACCACTTTCCCCCCAAGAATTGTCAGTCCACTCCCTTTCTATGTCCCTGATTCTATTATATTCACCAGTTTATTCTGTTCATCATATTTTTAATTCACTTGATTTTGAGATTCACTTGTTGATAGATATGTATTTGTTGTTCATAATTTTTATCTTGACTTTTTTATTCTTTTTCCTCTTCTTAAAGAATACCTTTCAGCATTTCATATAATACTGGTTTGGCGGTGATGAACTCCTTTAGCTTTTTCTTCTCTGTGAAGCTTTTTATATGACCTTCAATTCTGAATGATAGCTTTGCTAGGTAGAGTAATCTTGGTTGTAGGTTCTTGCTATTCATCACTTGGAATATTTCTTGCCACTCCTGTCTGACCTGCATAGTTTCTGTTGAGAAATCAGCTGACAGTCATATGGGAGCTCCCTTATAGGTAATTAACTGTTTTTATTTTGCTGCTTTTAATATTCTATCTTTTGCTCTTGGCATTTTAATTATGACATGTCTTGGTGTGGTCCTCTTTGGATTCCTTTTGTTTGGGGTTCTGTGCACTTCCTGGACTTGTAAGTGTATTTCTGTCACCAGATGGGGGAAGTTTTCAGTCATTATTGCTCTCTCTTCTACTGACATGCCCATAATTCAGACGTTGGTATGCTTGAGGTTGTCCCAGAGGCTTCTTACATTATTTTCAATTTTTTGGATTCTTTTTCTTTTTGCTTTTCTGGTTGTTTTTTGCTTCTTTGTATTTCAAATCTTTGACTTATTCTTGCAGTCCTCTAGTCTGCTGTTAGGTCTCTGTGTAATATTTTATTTTTACTTCAGGCAGTGTATGTTTAATTTCCAGTTGGTCCTTTTTCATATCCTCGAGGGTCTCACTAAATTTATTGGCCTTTTCTAGAAAATTCTTGAAAAACCTTATAACCATGGTTTTTAACTCTATAGTCAATAATTTGCTTTCCTCCATTTTTTTGTTTATAATGTTTGTCTCCACATTTTCGCTGCTTCCCTGAGTTGGTAGAGTAGCTTTGGGTGCTAGGTGTCCTATAGGACTCAGTGGCTCAGCCTTCCAGTTACCTGAGGTGGACACTCTTGGTGCACCCCTTTGTGGACTGTGTGGACAGCCTTGTTGTAGTTAAGGCTTGATTACTGTTCGTATCACTGGGAGGAATTGACCTCCAGGCCAATTGGCTGTGAGGATCAGCTGTGTCTACTATGGGAGAACTTCTGTGCTGGAGACAGCCTTATGAGACAAGAACTTGCAAAATTGAAAAAGTCTCTGTGCTCAGCTTGGATTGGGCGAAGTCTCAGGGCTGAGCAGACATCCTTGGCTTCCCATCAGCCCTGCCCTATGAGGCCCCTGGGTCTCAGTGCTCCTCAGTAATCACTGCAAGCACCTCTGAGAGAGAGCCACCCTCGAGTTTCGCCCACTGACAAAAGTCCAGTTTCTCCCCCAATGAATCTGGATTCCCATATTCTTGTCCAGTACTGGAGTTCAGTGCAGTCGAGAGCTTCCGTCTCCTTCCCGATAGAGAAAGCCAGCAGCACACACAGCAGTCAGTCCTCTCTGTGTGCACTCGCGTGCCTCCAGACCTCTGCCTTTTGAGACTCCCCTGAGTTTCTGTGCACTCTTCTCTTTTCCTGAGAGTCCAGATCTCCTCCTCACCCCAGTATGAGTCTGGATCCCCAGGGCCTCGCCCAGAACTGGGGTTCAGTGCAGTTAGGAGCTTCCATCTTCCTCCCACTAGAAAAAAACAGCCAGGCACTCAGATGCCTGTTCTCTTAGAGCACTTGTCTCTACCTCAGCCTTTTGCAGCTCCTCTGAGTATCCGTGTGCTTTTCTCTTTCCTTCTAGTTGTAGAATTCCCACTCATCCAGCTTTCCTATGGTTCTGGATGATGTCCATTTTGTCTTTTAGTTGTAGTTGTTTGTTTGTTTGTTTTTTAGATTTGGGATTCTTTTTATTTTTGCCTAAATGATTTTCCTTTGGCTTATTTTGACACCATGTGTGTTTTTTTATGGGTGTCCTACAGTTGGTTTTACAAATGGAATTTACTTTTCTGGAGTAAGAATTTTCTACATGTATTTTACTTATAGGATATTTTTCCTTACATGATATTACCCCATTGTTCCCCCCCCTTTTTTATTTTTTAAAAATCTTTATTGTTCAGTTTATTAATTACATTGTTCCCTCCCCCCCCCCCCATAGTTCCCCTCTACCTGGTACCCATCCCACCCTCCACTCTCACCCCCCTCCACTGTCCTCTCCCATAGTTGCATGATTTTTGTCCAGTCTCTTGCTGCACTTCCCACACCCCCTTCCTCCCCAAAAGTTGTCAGTCCATTCCCTCTCTATATCCGTGATTCTGTTACATTCACCAGTTTATCCTGTTCATCAGCTTATTAATTCACATGATTTTTAGATTCATTTGTTGATAGATGTGTATTTGTTGTTCCTAATTTACACTTTTATCTTTTTCTTCTTCCTCTTCTTAAAAAATATCTTGCAGCATTTCATATAATATTGGTTTGGTGGTGGTGAACTCCTTTAGCTTTTTCTTATCTGCAAAGCACTTTATCTGGCCTTCAATTCTGAATGATAGCTTTGCTGGATAGAGTAATCTTGGTTGTAGATTCTTGCTATTCATCACTTTGAATATTTCTTGCCACTCCTGTCTGGCCTGCATCATTTCTGTTGAGAAATCCCCTGACAATCGTATGGGTGCTCCCTTATAGGTAACCAACTGTTTCTCTCTTGCTGCTTTTAATATTCTCTCTTTGTCTTTTGCTTTTGGCATTTTAATTATGATGTGCCTTGGTGTGGTCCTCTTAGGGTTCCTATATATTGGGGTTCGGTGTGCTTCTTGGACTCCTAAGTCAATTTCTTTCACCAGGTGTGGGAAGTTTTCGGTCACTATTTCTTCAAATAGGTTTTCATTGTCTTGCTCTCTCTCTTTTTCTGGCAACCCTATAATTCAGATGTTGGTATGCTTGAGGTTGTCCCATAGGCTCCTTACACTATCTTCAATTTTTTGGATTCTTTTGGTTTCTTGCTTTTTCAGCTGAGTGGATTTTACCTCTTTGTATTTCAAATCTTTAACTTGGTTCTTGGGGTGCTCCAGAGCACTTTTAGGTCTTTGTATAGTATTTTTTATTTCAGTCGGTGTATGCTTAATTTCTGGTTGGTCCTTTTTCATATCCTTGAGAGTCTCCTTTATATCTTTGAGGGTCTCATTCATTTCCACGTTGGTCTTGATCATTTCTTTGCAGCTCTCGTTTATATCCTTGAGGGTCTTGTTCATTTTCTTGTAGGACTCATTCATTTCCTTTGTGGTCTTGCTTATTTCCTTATAGGCCTCGATCTTTTGTTGGAGCCTCTTGAAAAACCCTATAACCGTGGCTTTGAATTCCATGTCCAGTCGTTTTTTTCCCTCCATTTCTTTCACATCTGATTTCTTTCCATGCCTCTGCATGGTGGCTGCTTCCCTGAGTTGGTCAATTAGCTTTGTGTGGTAGACTTCCTACTAGGGACAGTGGCTCAGCCTCCCCAGTTACCTGAGGTGGATATGGGTTGCACAGTCTTGCTGAAGTTAAGCTCAGGTTAATCGTTGTTAGCACTTGGAGGGGTTGACCTCCAGGCCAATTGTCTGTGAAGCTCAGCTGTGCTCAGGTTGGATGGGCGGAGTCTCCCAGCCAAGCAGACAGTGTTAGCTCCGACCTATGCGTCCCCAGGGACTCTGTGCCAGGGGCAATGGCCGCCAGCACCTCTGAGAGAGAGCCGCTGTGGAGCTCCACCGGCTGCCAGGGAATTCAGACTCTCCCCAAATGAGTGCACGCCCAATGTCTCATCCAGGGTTGTAAAACAAAGCGGTCTGACGGTTTTCTGAATGAGAGAGTGAGTCGCAGAGCGCTTTCTGTGCGGTCACGCAGCTGAGCTGTTCGCGCAAGCTGCCTTCTCCACAAGCCGGGAGACCCCTGCAGCGCCCGAGTTTCGGCATGCCCTCTCACTGTCCAGTTTTCACCCCGTATGATAGTGGGTTCCCTGGACTTCGCCCAAAGCTGGAGAATCAGTCCAGTGGGTCGTCTTTGTCTCCCAGTTCAAAAAAAACTGGCCGGTTTTCAGCCGCCCACCCTCTCCACTGGCGCGCTCCAAACCTCTCTCCGGGAGAATCTTTCAACCTGTCCGCCTCTGCTCCTTTGAGTCACAGTATCTTATCTTCACTTTTATTTGTGGAATTTTCACTCGGCGAGCTTTCTGGTGATCCTGGAAGGTGTTTGTTCTTTCGTTAAGTTGTAGTATTAAAATTGTTGAGTATGATGGCAAGATAGGTGTTTTACCTATGCCCCCATCTTGGTTCTCTTGTCTTTTAGTTATAGTTTTGAAATTGTTGTGCAAGGCAGCATTTTAGGTGTTTTCCTATGCCACCATCTTTGTTTTTCACTTATAGCCATTTTCATTCTTTATGCCTATCTCTCTTTCCCCCCCCCTCTCTCTCTCTCTCTCTCTCTCTCTCTCTCTCTTAATACAGAATTCCTTTTAGCATTTCTTGCACTTCTAGTTTGGTGGTGATGAACTCCTTTAGCCTTTTATTTTTTTATGGTCTGGGAAGCTCTTTATTTGACTGAATGTGTATGATAGCCTTACTGGATATAGTAATCTTGGTTTCAGATCCTTGCTTTCATTACCTTGAATATTGCATTCCATTCCCTTCTGGCCTATAGAGTTTCTGTGAGAAATCAGGTATCAGCCTTATGGGAGCTCCTCTGTAGTAACAAATTGCTTTTCTCTTGCTGCCTTTAAGAGTCTCTCTTTGTCTTTAGTTTTTGGCATTTTAATTAATGATGTGTCTGGGCACAGGATTGTTTGTGTTCTTGCATTGGACTCTGTGCCTCCTGAACTTGTGTGACTTTTCCAGGTTAGGGATGTTTTTGCCATTATTTCTTCAACATGTTTTCTATTCCTTGCTCACTTTCTTCTCTTGCTGGCACTCACATGATGCAAATATTGTTATGTTTCATGTTGTCCCACAGCTCCAAGATTTGCTCTTGTTTTTTAATCATTTTTTGTTTGTTTGTTTGTTTGTTTCTCTGATTGATTTTTTTCCTATCTTGTCTTCTAATTCACTGACTTAGCCTTGGCTTCCCTTAATCTTCTGTATATTCCTTCCAATTTGTTCTGTATTTAGTTCTATGTCAATTTATATTCCCGACTGATCTTTTTTCATAGCTATTATATCATTTCTCATGTTGTTGAGTTTCCTTGCCATAGTTATTCTGAACTCTACATCTGATAAATTTCTTCTCTCCATTCCATTTAGCTCTTCTTCCAGAGAATTCATTTGTTTTTTTCACTTGGGCTTGACTTTTTTTGTCTCCCCATTTTGGCTGCCTGTTTGGATTTGTGTCTATGTATTAGGTAGATCTTCTTCTATTCCCAATATCTAGTGCAGGACAATGTCAGACACTATTTGTGACTGGTCCTGGGTATCCTGTTTGGAGCTGTCAGCAATCCACAGCTTGTGGCTCCCTCTGCTGGGGCTGGGTACCTTGGAAAGGACCAAGTTGTGCGCCAGGGTCTAATTTTCCTAGCCCTGGGCCACAAAGATGAGGCAAAGACTCGAAGCTTCTAGATATCTGCCTCTGCCTGCAGTCCAGCTGACACTCAGTTTTGATTAGCATCAGGCTATCAACCACAGAGAGTCCCAAGTCTTCCAGCAGGGTGGAGCAACTGCATTTTTTCCCAAGCCAAAACCTCCTGGATAGCTAAGGTCCACGAGAGAAAGATGTCCTTCACAGGGTGCCAAAATGACTCAGCATAGGAAATTGGGTTGGTTGCCCTCTGAGCTCCAACCCCAAACCCCCCAACCCTAGACTCTCCTCACTCATCTCTAATCTATTCTGCATTCCCTCTGCTGGAGCCCAAAAAGAGTGGCTGCAATGAAAATTTGTGCATTGGACCTTTAAAAGGGTGCCTGCATTTTCAGCTATCTCTCCCAGGCAGACAACAACCCTGCTGCTTTTCACAGCCTGATGTCATGTGGACACCTTTATCATTTCTGGGGTGTACTAGCTGGGGGTGTAGACCCCTGAGTTTCCAGTGGGAATCTCCCTAGCTGAGATATCCCTCTGGGACTTTAGCTGGTGTCTGTGGGAGTATAGCCAGCCTTTTTGAGCCTCCACCCTTCCTACCAGACTCTATGTGGTCTCCACTTTCTGTCCTCGTTATCAGGGTTCTCTCCAGCTAGTCTTCAGTTGATTTTTCAGGGTGGTTTTTCTATATTTTTAGTTGTTGTTTCCAGTTTGGTCCTGGGAAGAATGTCAGTTTAGCTGCCTGCTATCTTTGGTCAAATATTTAATTAGCTCACACATAATGCAGTGACAGGGCCAGACCAAACGATTTTAAGGTTCACAGGCCAGATGTTCCTCATCCCTGCTTTAAAGAGCGGGAAGGAAAAAGAAAAGCCCAGTGTGATGGGGAGTTTTTAATAGTCAAGAAAAGGGTTTCGTCATGAAGTGGGCAGTCTCTTCAGCCTCACCACTCCCAGATTCACTTTACACGTGAGGCGCAGGCAGAGTTTCCTCAGGCTTTTCACTCCCTTGTTGTGATGATTTATAGTGTGTTTCAGGAAACATACATACTTTTTCTCCGAATAGGTCCCACGGAAATGATCTGTTCTTTGGGTTCTTTGGTATATTCCGTGGCAATCCTGGAATTCTGTGGGCAGTTCTGAAAGACAGAGCACCAGGGGAATTTACACAAGGAAGCTGGCATCTCTTTCCACCGAGTTCTACCTCCCGAGGACAGTGGTCGCAGCCTCGAGCGCCATGACTATTCAGATTAACGCACCCAATGCCTTCTTGATCACAGAACCCACTGGGCCTCTAGGCTTTCTGTTGAAGAGAATTAAACATCTTCTCTGCACTAAAATCAGATACATTCCTGGGAATGAGGAGTGCTGTATCTCATCAGACACTAATGCATGCGGAAGCATGTGGAAGGAGCTCTGACTATAATTCATGTCTCAGAGGTTTTGTAAATATGGGGTGAGTGGAAAGCTAGAATGGTAAGGGTTAGGGACCAGTGCAATAAAACCTCAGTGACAGTAGCTATCCATGGTGGGAAAGGCACCTGGCATGGAAGAGAGGATTGGTTTGTCACTTCATCCCCCTCGCCCTTCCAGGGCCTCAGGCCCTGGTATGGCTCTGGATGAGCTGCAGGACAATCCTTGGCTAAAGAACACCTAGATGGCCTGGCAGTGTGGCTCAGTGGTTGAGCCCTGTCCTATGCACCAAGGAGGTCACAGTTCCATTCCTGGGTTGCGGGCTTGATCCCTAATAGGAGGCATGCAGGAGGCAGCCAATCAATGATTTTCATCATTGATGTCTCTATCTCTCTGTGTCTCCCTTCCTGTTTAAAAGTTGTAAGTGAAGAATAGCTGGATAGAGTGCATCTGAAGCCAGGAGTTTGCTTCTCAGGGGAGCGGAGCCTGGCCCCAATTCAGATTCAGGTGACCTGGCTCCTCGTTCTCAAATGGGCCGCCGCTGCCCTAGGGTCAGCTGGCAATGATAGGAGATGTTTTGGGGTGTTTGAGCTGGAGGAGCTACTGGCAGGTAGGGGGTGGAGGTCAGGGAAGCTGATAAATGTCCGACAATGCACAGAACAATCTCGACGCAGAGAACGACTTGGTCCAAAATATCAGCAGTGCCGGGTTTGAGAGACCCTCACCAAGTGCTGCGCAGGCAGGTGGGCATGGCGGAGCCAGAGGAGCCAGTGGGCAGCATCTGCTGTGCCCTCGCTTACTGTCTCCCCAGCGGTGACTGCCGCTTGCATGCCCCCGAGGACTTCCAGGGGCCGTGAGACCTGAAGGCCCCTGAGGAGCCACACAGACCCTGGCCCTGTGCCCCGTGTTGGGGAAAGGTGGCAGCGAGTCACCCTCTCACTCACTATTTTGCAGGAGTACTTCTCCGAATCGCAGAGTGACACTGCGCAGTGGAGGTGAACTTCATCGTAATCCCCGATGAACTTGAAGACTGTGACATGAAAGCGGCAGGTGAGGGAGACCCCGTTCTCCTCGATGCCAATGGTGTTGTCTTTAATGTTCTGACACCTGTTCAGAAAGATAATACCTTTGCTTCTTTTTCTCACATTTCATGTGAAACCATTGAACTGGTAAAAATGCCTTTGCATGTAAAGTGGCCTCTGGATTGTGTGGGTTTGGCATGTGTTACCACGTCCTCATATTTACATGGTTTGTTTTAAAAACATCAAATAACACCTCCAATTAGGATCCTTCCTGCATCTAAAAACAATGACTGTGGGGATGAACTGTTTCCCTTCATTTCAGCTTCTTATGCTGCTCCCTCACGCTGTGTGCTAGGGTATCGAGGTAACAAACTGAAGGTTACTTCTGTGTGTTCTTTGGTTAACCATCAATTTTGGGAGGAGCCCCTGATTCAACCCTGTTGGGAGTTCTTCTCACATGGAGACAAGTGCAGCTGAGATGAGAACGCGTCAGGGATGAGTGGAAGAATGCTTGGAGGCAGGGACAGCCTCTTCTCTCCCCCTGGGGCCACTGGCAGCGGGAGCCGCCCTCAGGACATAGAGCTCCCCTAATGTTCAATCTCTCATGCCGCAGCCGGGTCCTCTCACATCACCCCAGCTGGTGTCTTTCTGCAGTTCACTCGCATAGCTCCTGCTCTTCTCCAACACCAGCCTCGGGCTCCCTCCTTTGTAAATGTTCCCTTCCTTGCAGCCAGCAGGAACAAGGAGCTGCTCCTGTTTGCCAGTGGCACCTGCTGAGCCTCTGGCGTGCTCCCCAGCGTGCCTCCCGCACGCACAGGGCACGAGGTCTGTGCTGACACGGGAATTGTGGAGTGGTGAAGGGTACTGCATGGCCCGGGGGTGGCTCCTGGGAGCTAAGAAGTTCTTCCCAGGATAAAGATGCAAGGGCGACTCTTTCCTTGTGTTGCCTCCCCCAGCGCACAGAGTAAATAACTTAGTAGGAGAATTATAAATGGAAACAATCCCTTACCACTCCTGTACCTGTTCAGTTTTACACTCAAGGCAATAGTTTCTTAAATGCGTTGAAACAAAAACTTGCTAGACTGTTTCTTGTCACTGTTACTAATTTGAATAATCTAAGTTGGCTCAGATTCTAAAATATTCATAGCCCTGATATTCAAGCCCCTCCCTCTGAACCAGACCCCTACCTACAAGAGAGATTACTTGAGGCTTTGGTCTCAGAACATGGAAGAGAAGGAAGGGCCCCGGGGGAGCAGAGCTGCCTTCGTGTGAGCCAGCCAAGCTTTGAATTCTCTGTGCGCCCCGAGGAGAGAGGGCCTGTCCTCTGCCTGGGCACCTGAGAAGCGTCTCGCATGTCCCCAAGCTACTTTCTGCATCACCGAAGGACACTGGCGCTGTCCGCTCCACCAGCGGGAAGGAACGGGGCTCCTCAGAATTCTTAGGAGCCCACGCTGCTGCTCATTCCGCCCGGAGCATCACGTTTCCTGCAGGTTCGCTGGAGACACGCACACCGACAAGCACAGCCAGTGGACTCCTGAACTAAAACTCTCCCACGTGACAGAGTCCCTTCACGCCAGTCACAGTTTGAGTCAAAGGCCTTCTGGAGACCTGGGGAAGCTGAGGCTTATGATCATGCTCCCTTGCCCACTCCCTGTCTTGGGATCAGGTCTGCTAACTCCCATTTTAAGATGCTCAGTGCCACAGCGACCTTCAGAGGAGGCACCAGCCCAACACCCGGGCCTGCATTTCGTGTCGGAGCCCAGCCTTTCATTAGGGCAGGGCCATGACAGGGAGGGGAGCATGGGGGCAAGGACAGTGACGCCGGCCCGGGCATCAGCCCGCAGGACCTCAGCTGGGTGCCAAGTAATTCCCTTCTCCTAGAAGAAGCTGGAAACAACTCAGAAAGTCAAATGCCTCAGTTAGATCTTTCTGGAATCTTCTGCAGCGCATCTACGCACCCAGCCACGGCCACGCCCAGCCAGTGGGGCGTCTGTGCCTTGCTGCCTGGGAGGACCCTTCCTCCCCTCACTGGTTGGGCAGCCGTGGTTGGCTGTGTACCCTGCGCCTCTGAGCCTGTTGATCTGCAATGTTGTGGCTTCTAATCACCGTTCTGTTGATAAACGATTCCCAACCCGAACGCTGACTCACATGACCCCACATGGTGCTCCCCCAAAGCTGGCACTTTGGCTAAGGAATGCTTCAAGGTGAGTGAGTTTGAGGAAACAGCAGAAGCAGGAAGGTCATCCTGACTTTCTCCCTGACCCTATTCACCTGAAACAAGGCATAAGCCTTCATGGGAGAGGTACCCCTTCCTCCCGAGGAAAGGAGCATCCTCAGTGCCAAAGACAAAGGGGCTCGGAGGAGAACTGAGCAGATGGGCACCACATCCCTTCACACTCTGGCCGGTCACTGCTCCCCGACTGTCCCTCCAGCCCAGCATAAAGCACTCATGTCTAACCATTGCTGTGGGTCTTAATTCCCGTATTGCAGGCTCCTGTGTCACATAGAACTTGTATTAAATAAATTATGAGACTTTTGTTCTGCTAATTTGTCTTTGGTGTTTAATTTTCAGACCCCGTCAAGACTCAGGGGCCACTGTGCTGCATCCCTGCAGACACAGGAGAAGCACGACCCCAGGAAGGCTCCCTGCTCCCCGGAGCCCGCGGTGGGGGCGGGGGGGAGGGCACGGCCGGGGGACACAGGTCTAGGGTGGCCGGTGTCCAGCAAGGGGAGACAGAGGCAGAGGCAGAGACAAGGGACAGAGGAAGGGAGGGAGGGTGGGCAGCATCCGGCCGGAGCCAGCCGTCCCTGAAACACACCTACGGCTGGAATTTGTTTTGTGATGATTAAATGCTGTGTTCTTTGCATAAGCTATTTTGAATTGGTCTCTCCTACATTTAATAGAAAAACAACTTTGATTAATAAGTCATCTGCTCTAAGAGTTATTATATTAGGGGAATGGAAATGTTCTAAAGTTAATTTATGGTGATGCTTTTACTCCTCCTGTAAAGTTATAAGCATCATTGAATTTACACTTAAAGCAAAGCCATTTTATTACATACAAATTATGTATGCAATCAAGCTATTAAAAATTATTGCGTGACGCAACTAGTGCTTTTAAAAAATAAAGATAATTATAATTATTGCTATTGGATCTATAGTCTTCTTTTTTCATTCATTCAATAAAATTTTGTTTCATAACCACTATATTTCAGAAAATATACTAGGTGCTGGGCATATCATGGTGAGTAAAAAGAAACTATTTGATTTTATAGGCTATTATTCTAATTCTTTTTAAATTTTAATAAATGTCCTAGTCACTTTCAGTTATTCTCATTACATTTTTTCATATAATTCACATTTATCTCAAATTAAAATTTAAAGTAGTTAGGACAGAACCCTCTGATCGCACGGAGAACATACTTGTGGTTAGTGCCATGTGGACTTGGGGATTTATCAGCAAATTGCCGTGTGACTGAGCAACTTTGCTTGCTCTCACTAAGCTTAAGCTATCTCATTCATAAAAGTAGGCTTCTCGCCGAAACCGGTTTGGCTCAGTGGTAGAGCGTCGGCCTTTGGACTGAAAGGTCCCGGGTTCGATTCCGGTCAAGGGCATGTACCTTGGCTGCGGGCACATCTCCAGTAGGGGGTGTGCAAGAGGCAGCTGATCGATGTTTCTCTCTCATCAATGTTTCTGACTTTCTATCTCTCTCTCTTCCTCTCTGTAAAAAATCAATAAAATATATTAAAAAAAAAAAAAGTAGGCTTCTCACATCTGCCTTCCAGGTGTAGTGAGGATCTGGTAGTGAGGATCTGATAGTTAATGGATGCAAAATGCTGGCCCTGTAGGAAGTCAACAAGCATTAGTTCTTCTTCCCTTCTCTGAACTATGGTGTAGGCTCAATGGAATGCTATGCTGATGTAAAAAAAAGAGCTCTGACCATTTGCAACAGCATGGATGGACCTGGAGAGTATTATGCTGAGTGAAAGAAGCCAGTTGGAAAAAGTTAAGTATCACATAATCTCACTCATTTGTGGAATCTAATGAACGACATAAACTGATGAACAAAAATAGGTCCAGAGACAGAAAAGCATCGATCAGACTGTCAAACCTCAGAGGGAAGGCAGGGGAGGGCTGGTGATGGGGGTTGGGGGGAGGCGGGGCTTAAGAGATCAACCAAAGGGCTTGCATGCATATATACATCACCAACCGCCACAGACAACATGGAGGGGAGGGTCTGGGCCGGGTGTGGGGGCAGGCTGGGAGAAGTCAATGGAGGAAAAGGGGGGCATATGTGGTACTACCAACAACAAAGAATTTTAAAAAATAAAATGTGTTGTATACTAATGTTGCAGTGAAGGCCCCGAGGCTGTCCTCGGGGAGAGTCTACGCACCCTTCTTCAATGATGAAGTAGCGGAGCTTGTCATTGCTGTCGCGAGAGGGTGTGGCATAGCACTTGTTGAGCGTCAGGATCAGGTGTGTGGCATCAGCTCCGACCACAAAGACCCCGACGTACAGCACGTCCCGCGTGGTCAGCACCACCTCGCCCTGGCGGTACGGGTGCTTGTAGGAGGCGTTCTTGTAGAGCGCCATCTTGGTGGTAAAGCTGCCCTCTTGGGTGGGAACTGTCAGGTTAATGACACTGAAAGGGAAAGACCATGAGGCAGGGAACCCCGATGGCCTGTTCATGCAGTCCCCCCTTCCCCGCTGAGCACACAGAGGGAAGGCCCAGCAGGCAGCAGTGGGTCCAAGGCTGCACTGTGCAATGGCCCGCCAGCACGCGTGGCATGAAAACCATCGTAGATTAAAACTCAGTGCCCAGCAGCCCCAGCCCCTTCCCGGCCAACAGCCCCTGCATTGGGTAGGACAGACAGACACACGCCCACCACTATAGGGCGTTTTACTGAACGGTGCCAGTCTCAGGCAGAAAGTAAAAGAAGGAATAGGCACTCTTCTTCCTCGTCGTCAGAGATCAGAGCCAGCAGTCTCGATGACGCTCCCCTAGCTGTGGCCGCAGCCCTCACCTCAGCATGGGCTTCACCACGGAGTCCAAGGAGATCTTGATGTCCAGCTCGTACGCGCAGGAGAACTCCACGTTGATTGTGCGGTCCCTGGTGATGATGTTGCCCGTGTTGTTGGCGCTTTCTATCCAGATGGTGTTCTTGTACATGATGTGCGTGCCATTGGACTGCAGAGCAGAGGGGCAGAGAGCGTTAAACCTGGGGGCTTGCATTCAAATCCATGACCTGAAAGTGGAGAAATGGCTTCATTGCATACATCCCTCAGAGGCCAGCATGAGCCAGTACGGACTAGCCTCCGCACTGACTGCGGTATTACAATAGATGCCAGCAGCACCCTCCAGTCACACAGCCTGGATGCCCACAGAGGGTGAGGTCATGAATTCTGACTACAACCAGCTCGTTCCTCTGGGCACCCAAGCAGGGGCAGCATGCAGCGTCGCCATCAGCACGTGATCTAAGCCTTATTAATTCTTAATTAAAAATCTCCCGCCACCAAATCCTTTCCCAGACATGCTCACACGAACCCAAATGAGCAAATGCAGCTTCATCTTCTTACTCATTTCACTCCCTGATGCAAGTGTTAATAAACTAGTTAGGACCGGAAAGAAAGAACCCACAGGCAACAGGCGGGAGAGCAGCAGCCGGGCTGAGCTTCCCTGCGGACTGGGTAACCTGCCCCCAAAGCTGCGGCCTGCTGCATGCCTGGGATGCCCTGACCCCCGACACAGCAGCCTGCAGGGCACGAGGGGGAATGTTGTGTCAACAAGCAGGACAGAGGATGACAGCAGACAGCCGGGCCAGGAGAGAAGCCTGCCCCTAGTGCACTCCTCCGAGTCAGCCATATCCCAGTCATTCATTCTCTTGGCGGGTCATTTTGCTCGCCTTTTGCTGTGTTTCCAAGAGGCCATTTCTAACTGGACCACCCTGAGGCGCTGTCAGGACAGTCAATGTACAAACACCTGGGCTGCTCCCCCGCCAGGCTCTGCACCCGCCTCCCCACCAGGCCCTCACCTGCACGATGTTCCCACAGTTGCCCTTGGTGTTGTTGATCTGGAAGGAGATGAAATCTTCCCCTTCGATGCCTGTGCACTGTCTGTCATTGACCCTCACCCCCTCTCTCTCGAAGCCAAGCTGGAAGAGCTTGCACTTGGAGATGGACACCTCCATCTGGGACGCTTTGCAGGTCACCTCTGCGTCGATTATGTCGTGGGAGTCTGCGGGAACACGGCGATGGAAGTCAAGCGAGTGGGAGCTGGTCTTGCGGGTTTCCTGCAGGAACAGCGGCTGCCCTGCGGGAGGCTGTGCGGCCGTCTCCGCGGGAACAGCGCTGCCCTGCCCTGCCCTGCGGGAGGCTGTGGCCTTTCTACCCACGCAAACGAGTCTATGAGTTCACGCAAAGCAACAACTGGGACCCGGGGAACCTTTTTTGAAAGAAGAAAATGGATAAAGTGTCTTTTCTTCCTAAACCCACGACTCCCCGCTTGCATAGCAGCTGCTTTTCTGCAGCTCCTGCCTCTGGCTCCGGGCGCCTGGCTCCCGGACCCGCCCGGCGAGGGCGGCACTGGCCAGGCCCCGGCCCAGCGCTTTCCCGGCCGGCCGAGCCCGGGCGCCGGGTGTGCGGGCAGCGGCGGCGAGCGGCCGCAGACAGGCGTTGGTCCCCTCGGGGCAGGGGACGGCGCCTCCTCCGGGAGCCTGGGCCCACCGCCCCTGAGTGGAGGGGGAGGTGCCTCTCCCTCTGGGCTCGGAGGCGAGGCGTGCGGGCGCCCACCCGGGACTGTGGGCAGGACTCGGTGCTCGGCTACTGCCTCCTGCACACGTGTCAGCTGTTTCTCGGGGACCCACCAGGACCCGGGTGACAAAGCTGCCTTAAAAGGAGCGCTCAGCGCCCGCCCTCGTGCCCTGATTGGCTCACGTTTTCCCAAACCGAGCCGCCCTGTGAGACTCCCTGGAGGTCGGGGTCCGTAACACTGAGGGCGGCCCTGGGGCGGCTGTTCGCTCAGCGCACATTTCTGTTACATCTCCAGACCCCAGCACCCCGAATCGCGAGCGAGCCGCTCATTCCGCATCTGCCCCCCACGGCCCCGTCCCCTCCCTCCCGCCAGGGGCTCCCCTGCACCAGTAACTCCCCTCCCGCCAGGGGCTCCCCCCCACCAGTAACTCCCCTCCCGCCAGGGGCTCCCCCCCACCAGTAACTCCCCTCCCGCCAGGGGCTCCCCCCCACCAGTAACTCCCCTCCCGCCAGGGGCTCCCCCCCACCAGTAACTCCCCTCCCGCCAGGGGCTCCCCCCCACCAGTAACTACCCTCCCGCCAGTAACTCCCCTCCCGCCAGGGGCTCCCCCCCACCAGTAACTCCCCTCCCGCCAGGGGCTCCCCCCCACCAGTAACTCCCCTCCCGCCAGGGGCTCCCCCCACCCACCAGTAACTCTCCTCCTGCCAGGGGCTCCCCCCCACCAGTAACTCCCCTCCCGCCAGGGGCTCCCCCCCACCAGTAACTCCCCTCCCGCCAGGGGCTCCCCCCTCCCACCAGTAACTCCCCTCCCGCCAGGGGCTCCCCCCCACCAGTAACTCTCCTCCCGCCAGGGGCTCCCCCCCACTAGTAACTCCCCTCCCGCCAGGGGCTCCCCCCCACCAGTAACTCCCCTCCCACCATGGGCTCCCCCCCCACCAGTAACTCCCCTCCCTCCAGGGGCTCCCCCCCCCCACCAGTAACTCCCCTCCTGCCAGGGGCTCCCCCCCCACCAGTAACTCCCCTCCCGCCAGGGGCTCCCCCCCACTAGTAACTCCCCTCCCGCCAGGGGCTCCCCCCCACCAGTAACTCCCCTCCCGCCAGGGGCTCCCCCCACACCAGTAACTCCCCTCATGCCAGGGGCTCCCCCCCACCAGTAACTCCCCTCACGCCAGGGGCTCCACCCCCACCAGTAACTCCCCTCCCGCCAGGGGCTCCCTCCACACCAGTAACTCCCCTCCTGCCAGGGGCTCCCCCCCACCAGTAACTCCCCTCACGCCAGGGGCTCCCCCCCACCAGTAACTCCCCTCCTGCCAGGGGCTCCCCCCACACCAGTAACTCCCCTCACGCCAGGGGCTCCCCCCCACCAGTAACTCCCCTCACGCCAGGGGCTCCACCCCCACCAGTAACTCCCCTCCCGCCAGGGGCTCCCCCCCACCAGTAACTCCCCTCCCGCCAGGGGCTCCCCCCCCACCAGTAACTCCCCTCCCGCCAGGGGCTCCCCCCCCCACCAGTAACTCCCCTCCCGCCAGGGGCTCCCCCCCACCAGTAACTCCCCTCCCGCCAGGGGCTCCCCCCCCACCAGTAACTCCCCTCCCGCCAGGGGCTCCCCCCCACCAGTAACTCCCCTCCCGCCAGGGGCTCCCCCCTACCAGAAGCTTCCCTCCCCACCCCACCCCCGCCAGGAGCTCAACTTCACCAGGGGCTCCCCCCACCTGTAGCTCCCAACACCCCAACACCAGTAACTCCCCTCCTGCCAGGGGCTGCCCCCCTGGGAGCTGTTCCTCTCCTCCCCCCAGCAGGAGCTCTCTCCTCTTGGAGCTCGCCCTGCCCACCGGCTGCAAGAGCCCTGCAGGCCTTGAGGATCAGGATGCGGGAAAGGGCGGCTTAGAGGAAGCACCAGCCTACTTCCCAGCAGCCAGGCGGCCTCCCAGTGGGCGGATGTGCCCGGAGCTACTAGGTCTGGCTCTAACCCACAGTGCAGGCTGCCTGCCTAGAGCTCTGCGGGGTGGTGGCAGGCTCCTCCCACTGGGCCCGTCTGGGGGTGGAGCAGGTGTCACTCAGTGTTGGGGGGGGGGAGGTGTCACTCCTTGTTCCCCTTGGGGGACAGGTGTCACTCAGTGTTCCCGTGGGGGGAGGTGTCACTCAGTGTTCCCGGGGGAACAGGTGTCACTCAGTGTTCCCGTGGGGACAGGTGTCACTCAGTGTTCCCGTGGGGACAGGTGTCACTCAGTGTTCCCGTGGGGGGGAGGTGTCATTCAGTGTTTTCGGGGGGGACAGGTGTCACTCAGTGTTCCGTGGGGGGAGGTGTCATTCAGTGTTCCCGTGGGGGGAGGTGTCACTCAGTGTTCCGTGGGGGGAGGTGTCACTCAGTGTTCCCGTGGGGGGACAGGTGTCACTCAGTGTTCCCGGGGGGACAGGTGTCACTCAGTGTTCCCCTGGGGACAGGTGTCACTCAGTGTTCCCCTGGGGACAGGTGTCACTCAGTGTTCCCGTGGGGGGAGGTGTCACTCAGTGTTCCCGGGGGGACAGGTGTCACTCAGTGTTCCCGTGGGGGGACAAGTGTCACTCACTGTTCCCGTAGGGACAGGTGTCACTCAGTGTTCCCGTGGGGGGAGGTGTCACTCAGTGTTCCCGGGGGGACAGGTGTCACTCAGTGTTCCCGTGGGGGGACAGGTGTCACTCACTGTTCCCGTAGGGGGGCGGCTCGATGCAGCCGCACAGCTCCCCGCCGTTGTCCAGCTCGCAGGTCCGGTTGGGACAGTCGGCCCCCACGCAAGGGTCCTCCACCACTCCTGCTAAAAGGGAGAACAGGAACACGCACACTTGACTTCCACACAACTCGCAGGCGCACGTGCAGGGCCGGTGCTGTCAGACAGCAGCCCGATGAGCCCGCGGGGCAGCCTCCCGGAGAAACGGGCCGGCTCGGCCCGGCTGAGGGGCAGGGGCACGACCTCCGCCCCAGAGCTCTGGCAGGCACTGCCACCGCTTCCGGCGGCCCCCGCCCGGTTCCCCCATCGGCGCTGCGTGTGAGCATGAGCCCAGACCCTCTCTGTCTCTGCCGAGACACCCGAGAGCGACCGGCCAGGCTGCCGCATTCGCTCTCCATGTCCCCGCACCGCCACCTCCCGCGGGCCCTCAGCGCGTCCTTGTCAGGAAGACACTTTTAGGGCCAGTGAGTCCCCTTAGATTAACGGTCCACCTTCCCTATAAGCTTCTACTTAATTGTATAAAGCAGATCAATCAAAAGCTACACACACAGGCATTGCTCCCGGCACTGTTTTGCCCGAAGGGTGAAACTGTAAGTAAACGGTAAACATGTGTGAACTGTCACCATCTTCCTCGGAGGAGCAAAGCTTCGGGGTGAGGAGTCCACAGCCCCTCCAAGCCCGGCAGCAGCTGAGTCTGAAACCTCTGACCAGACCATTCTCTTGGAGACACTCACGTCTTTGGTTAAGGCTTCTCTCTCCCTGACCCGTGTAAGAACTCCTCGTCCTTCCTGGCCCGTGAGGGTGGGCGCGGGAGACACAGCTGCTCCGTCCCCCCAGAGTCTAAGGGGAAGGAACGGGGAGCCGCCCAGGCTGCAGGAGCGGGTCAGCTGCCGGGCTCCCCGTGAGCCCCGGAGGGCGAGGCGGGCTCCGATAGGGCCACCCCACTGCCTGGTGCCTGGAGAGCAAGGCAGCTGCCGGCCGGCAGCATCAGGGCGGGACAGGTGCTGAGGACACAGCCCGGAGCGTGAGAGAGGAGTGGAGAGGAGCAGAGGCGAGAGCCGCAGGAGGAAACATCCCCGGCGACACGGGGGCCCTGCCCGCCGCACCTCCGCTACGCCCTGTATGAGGGGCTTCTGAGGTTAGAAACGAAAACTCATGTGTGTTTTTTAATTTGCTAATTTAAAAAGCTTAGCACAGTTAATTTTAAAGTTAAAGTATTTCTTATTAACACAACATATTAAAATTACCAAACAAAGCATTTCTGTCAATCCCCGCCCCCCCCCCCCCAAAAAAAAAACCACTGGTAATTATAAGAGATTCTGAAATCACTGAATGCATATCGCAATCAGCTCCTTGTTTCCGGTTTGGAGCACACGGCTCCGACACTTGGCCAGGTCACTCTGTCCGTCTGGTGTGCGCAGTGTCTTTGAGCGGCACACCGCGGGGAGTGTGTGTCAGGCCACAAGCGCCATGCCTCCTGCTACACGCACGTCTCACCACATCATGGACCAGAGTAGCCACTTGTGTACAAGGTCACACATATATGCATATGGCAAGTTTGTATATGTTTATATATATTCGCTCCATTTGATTAACATGGTAAGAAAATGAACAGACAGAATAATGGATATCTATAATAATCCTATCTAATAAAAGAGTAATATGCAAATTTGACCATACCTTCTCCATACACACAAGCCACACCCACCAGCCATGCCCACCAGCCAATCAGGAGCAGATTGTGCAAAAAAACCCCAACCAAGATGGCTACCACCTCTGTTGCCAGGGAAACCCAAGCCTTCCTCCTGCCATTGCCAGTCTCCATTCAATGTTACAATGTTTCAATTATAAAAGATACAAAAATGGCGGCAGCCACTGAGCTGGAGAGAACAGAGGCTTGGGTTTCCCTGGCAATGGAAGAAGCCAAGCTTTTAGCCTGCCGTTGCTGACCTAGGCCTCCACTCTAGGTTACAAAGTTTCAAACAGAAATGGCTGCCACCCGCGAGTGAGCAGAAGGCTTGGCTCTGCTCCAGGCTACACAGTTTCAATTGTAGACATAGATTAATTCCAGATACCAGGGCCTCTGCTTGGGTCACTGGGGGGCAAGGCCGGCCTGCAAACCTCCACAGGCCCCTCGCCCAGGCCGCCCCTCACTCCCAAGGGAACCCCCACCCTGATCTGGGACACTCTTCAGGGCAAACCAGCTGGCCCCCACCCATACACCAGGCCTCTATCCTATCTAATAAAAGAGTAATACGCAGATTGACCAACACACAAGAGGGCTGCCCCTTTGTGCTCAAAGATCCTGCCCCCATGTGGACACAAGATGGCCACCACAAGATGGCCAGCAGGGAAGGGCTGTTGGGAGGTTCCAGGCCCTGCAAGGGAGGGCAGTAGTGGGCAATCAGGCCAGCAGAGGAGGGTAGTTGGGGGTGATCAAGCCTTCAGGGGAGGGCAGTTAGGGGTGACCAGGCTGGCAGAGGAAGGAAGTTGGGGTCAAGCAGGCTGGCAGTAGAGCAGTTAGACATCAATTCGGCTGGCAGGGTAATGATTAGGGGGTGATCAGGCTGGCAGGCAGAAGCGGTTAGGGGCAATCAGGGAGGCAGGCAGGTGAGCAGTTTGGAGCCAGCAGTCCTGGATTGTGAGAAGGATGTCCAATTGCCTGTTTAGGCCAGATCCTAGTAAGATCCTAGTAGGATTGGGTCTAAATGGGCAGTCAGACATCTCTCAAGGGGTCCCCAGATTGGAGAGGGTGCAGGCTGGGCTAAGGGACATCCCCCACCCTCCGTGCATGAATTTCGTGCACCAGGCCTCTAGCAAAAGCATAATATGCTAATTAGATTGGACAGCCAAACAACCTTCTGGATGTCATTCTGGACATCCTTCCAGAAGAAGCCACCAAGGTGGAAGCCGAGGCAGAGGCAGTTGGGGTGACCAGGCAGGCAGGCGTGATGTCTACGCAGACCCAGGGTGCAGCCACCTCAGAAATGTCTCCCGGCGCCCTGCAGGACTTGCTTCGGACCCTGACGTCTCCCAGCTCCGCCAGCAACAGCACGTGCTCAACATCCTCAAGTCAAATCGTCAGCTGATGGCTGCTCTTATCAATAATAGCACACGGCCAAGTAAGTGGCCAGCCCGCCCAGCCTTCCACTCTAGCCCAGCCTGCTGACCCTGAACACCATGCAAGGCACTGGGCCACGACCTGCTCTCCCTCACAGCTGCAAGCAATGGGAGGCCTGAACCCCCAGGGCCAGGCCTTGAACACCATGGACCCAGGGCACAACCCAGGGGGGCAAGTATGAGCCACAGTACAGAGAAATGCCACGGAGCAACAGTAGCAACAGAAAGGCAGCGCTGGCATGGCTGCAGGCCTGGCAGGACACGCCCGGTCCCAGCAGCCTCCAGGACGCTGTTGCTACCCGCAGCTATGCAGCAGCAGCGGATCCTGCGGCAGGGTGGGTCCCAGGCCAGCCGAACCCTGATAGGCACATTCTGTCCCTTTCCCCAGCCCTCAGTTTCTCCCCTGTGCTCAGTACTTTCTATTGCCCGCCTCGAGGCTCCTGCCCTCTCTGCTGTTTTCCTGCTATTCTCATTTCAGGTGTGACAGGAGAAGCCGAGAAAAGCAATGCTAGACCCAGGTTCCTGCAACCCCCTGCCCCTGCATCCGACCCACACAGAGACATAAATATCCTGCCCTCCCTACTGGTGTGTATTAAAAATAAAATCTCTAAAACTCTCACCACAGCTCTTGCCTGTCCTGTGAGCACGGACCTAACAAACCCCATGAGCCCCAGCAGCACACGCTCTCAGAGAGCCACAGGCCTCAGCTCGCTGGCCAGTGCATGGCCTCATCCCTCAGTAGCCAGGTGCGATCTCTGGCCCCTGTCCAGTCTCCAGACCCCAGACCCAGCCTCCACATCCCAGCCAGCACCACGGATCTGCCCCAGTCTTTACCACACCACGTCTCCCTCCAGATTGGTTCTCCCCACCCAGGACTCCCAGGCCAGCTCTATAGATCAGGGACACTTTGGGAACCCCAAACATGCAATGCTACCACAGCTTAATACCCCCACAGGATTGACCAGTGAGCTATCCCCAGTTGGTGACGTCATGGCAGACACCCTAGAAATGCTGTGGGAGTGGGAGCAGAGGCGGCGCCTGCAGGAGGAGCCTGGCACGGCCCCTTCGGCAGAGGCAGCAGGAGGGGACTGCATGGCTCTGGTCCCAGTGCGGCCCCTTCCGCAGAGGCAGCGGCCTGGTTGCCCCTTATTGGCCCCCCTGCTGGCCTGGTTGCCCCACATAGCCTGCTGCTCAGTTGTTTGGTTGCCCCTCACTGCCTTCTCCCTACTGGCTTGGTCGCCCCAACTGCCTCCCACCCTCTGCTGGCCTGGTTGCCCCTTACTGCTCCTCTGCTGGTCTGGTCACCCCACGTAGCCTGCTGCTCAGTCGTCTGGTCACCCCTCACTGCCCCTCCCCCCCCCGCCCCCCCCCCCCCCCCCCCCCGCTGACCTGGTCGCCTCACGCAGCCTGCTGCTCAGTTGTTTGGTTGCCCCTCACTGCCCCCCCCCCAGCCTTGTTGCCTGATCATCCATTCAGTTGCGATGGTCACTCACACTTAGATTATTATAGACTAGTGGCACAGTGCATGGACTCATGCACATTAAAAGGAAATTAATTAGAAGAAATATTTTAATATCACTCTTTGCCCTTTCTCTGTAATACAAGTGTCAACCAAATTCACAATCAATAATGACAGATCAAAACACACACCTGTGACTGGCACCAGTGAGAGCTTTATATGTATGATGCATGCATGAGTCAACCTGGCCTTTTATATAGAGAGAATAAACGTGTTTAGACTTCCTTTCTGATTTAGCTAACCCTTTTCCAGCCCAGTGAAACACCCCAACTTCTCTTTCAAGTAATTGTCAGCAACACAGTAGTAAATATCAACATGAAGAAGATTATTATTGTAGATCAAGCAGGGAGAACAAAGGGTGAAATATTTAACTGCAGCAGTGTTTGCCTATATTCTGCACAGTGAGAAAAGGTGAAGTCATTTTTAAGGTCCACCATTTCTTCTTTTCAGGCAGGTCAAATTTCTAAACTTTCTAAATCTCCATTTTCCAGCTAATGAAAAGAAAATAGGATTCCACTGAGTCTCTTGTCTCCTACTCCAGGATTTCTGTGAGGATCAATGAGATAAGGTATGGGGAAATGCTTCACAGACATTTGTTGTTACAGTGTAAAATGTTTCCACCTGGCTATAAAGCAAAGTCGTGTTCCTGGGCTGAAGAAACTACAAGGAGGCTAGTCTCTAGGGAGAGGAAGTCAGGTGTTGCTAGGTGACGTCATTACCTGCCACCCACAGCCACTGTTTCCAGGCTGAGCTGGGGGATACATTTTGTGCCATGGCAGCAGCTGCAATTTGGTGGGGTGTCTCTCCAGGTGGTGGTGGGGCCTGTGTCCCACTTGGGGAAAGCCTAGTGTTGCTTTGTCAGCACCAGGTCCATAGTGCCGTTTCTCTATAAATGGCCAGTGCATGTCATGGCAGCTCCTCATTGAGCATTTGCCCCCTGGTGATCAGTGCACGTCATAATGACCAGTCAGATGGGCAGAGGGACACTTAACATATTAGCCTTTTGTTATATATAGTTATTTTATCCTATATAATAAACGAATAATATGCAAATCGACCAAATGGCAGAATGACCTTTCACTGTAATGCACACTGACCACCAGAGGGGAGATGCTCAATGCAGAAGCCAGGCTCATGGCTGGCCAGCGCAGCAGCAGCGGTGGGAGCCTCTCTTGCCTCGTGCACCGGACCTCTAGTGTATGTATAAAATCCCTTTATAATTCTAACCACAGCTTCCTTTCCACCAGGCAGATGTGGCCAGCTCCATCCTAACTCAGCTTGCTGTTTGCCACTCACATTGCCTCTGATTCAGACTCCGGCCATGTTGAAGGAGCGACATAAGAGCTGAATTTGGATCAATCGGGTGCCATGTGCACTCTGTCCCTCCACTTCACAAGTCACATGGGTGCTCGTCTCACCCAGAGCCTCACCTCATCTCCTTCCTCTCCCCCCGACCCCGGTGGTGCTTGGGAACTCACACCTGGGCAGGAGCTGGCTGCAACCACCTTTCCAACCCTGGACGTGGGTCTGAGACCAGCTAGCCAAAGGGGCAGAGCCATGCCACCAGCAGTATTGTTCCCCCTTAATGTAGAAAACAGAACCGTTCTCTTACAGCAATTCTCCTTCTCGATCCACTCGGTGCTGAGGATCCCCAAGGAGCGGCAGGCCTCCCCGTAGGCGGCCAGCGAGCCGCACAGCTGCAGCTTCCGGTGGTTGTAGCAGCCGTCCAGGTAGCAGGACTCGTAGAAGGGCAGCGGGTCCAGCAGCCCGTAGCAGGGCTGGAAGAAGCCCTTCATGTCCGTGAGCTTCAGGCAGTAGCCATCGCCCTGCAGCCTCTGGACGTGCACGTTGTCGCAGGCGGCCGCGTACTGCGAGAACTGCAGCTCGTTGCAGCTGCAGGCAAGGGGCCGGGTCAGAGAGGGAAGCAAAGCAGCCCTTGGGCTCTGGGGGGTCAGGGAGGAGAGACCTGTCTGCTACCCCCTCTGCGGACCCAGAAGCCAACACACCACACCAATCCCAACACCAACCGGCTTGCGACCGCAGGAAGTTCAGGTCATTTCGAGTTAATGTCGCCGGGATAAGCATAAAACCAAACTGAATTGGTAGCCAAGTACCAGACAGATAGAGCCTGACATATTAACTTGTGATGTAACTGACTGGTAGAACTGATATAATAACTACAAAAAAGTGTTGATCTAACAAATAGCAATAGTGATAACTACTATACCTGAAAGGCTCACACGGGGTTTGAAGCTTTCTGTCCACATCTGGGCATTAGCAGACGGCTGGCGTGTTAAAGCCGTTGTGCGGTGCCAGACAGGAGAAGTCTGGCTACAGATCCAGACTATCGCTTAGCAGCCCGGAGGGTCCTAAATGAACCCCACTGAAAGAGCGCACAGGGCTCGTTCAAAGTTGACAGGGCCTTGGTGACTTCTGTGTTTAAAGAGGATTTTTTTTACCCCTACCAACCTGACCAGCCAACCACACCCACCCCTTCTTCCCGTACAAGTCATAAGCACAGGACTGGACCAGCACTGGGGAGCAAGCGGTGGCCCTTTTCTCCTGCGTTAACTCTGAATCCCACCCCGCCGAGTGTTTGGGTCCCAGCCGGCCCAGGCGAAGCTTCTAGGTGTTAGCCTAGGCAGACTCGCTGAAAATTCAGTGACACCACCTAACCCAGGTCCTCCCTCTGCCACACCAGACACTCCCAAGGCCTCTGATGTGTCTCTCTGTGTCATGAAGACTCCATAGCCTTTGGCTCGCTCCGTGCCGGAGGAGAGAGGGAGGCGATGGGAAGGCGAGTTCCACGGCCGCCCGGGGAGGGCGTGGGCCGAGCCCCGCTGGCCGCTCACCTCTTCTGCATGCCATTGGTTTTCCAGCTCTGGGCCAGCACCACGCTGCTCACCACCGGCTTCCCTCGCAGGGTCACGTAGTCGTCAGTTAAGTCCCCATTGAAGTTGCCACAGAGGCCACACACTTTGTTCTGCAGCCTCTCGCTGATGCTGATTTTTATGACGTTGAAGCCATTGTAGTGTATCTGGATGTCGGGGCTGGTGTCAATCACCAGGAACCCCTCGCTGCTGTAGATTTTGGTTGCCAGCCCAGTTATAAACGGGACATTCACTTGTGTGCCGTTCACCTGTGGAAGACAGCAAAGTGAACGATCCTTGGGGCACAGGTTTGCAAGCGCCGACTGGAAAGGGCCCGGTTAATAGCGTGGCCTCTGCTGCTATTCAACTCGCACCTCGTGGCGGGAAAGCAGCCCAGAGACAAGATGTCACCGAGGCTGTGTTCCAATAAAGTTTTACTTACAAACATAGGCAGCAAGTAAATTTGGCTAAATCCTGTACTTTGCTGTCCCTTGCTACAGAGTTCAGGACTCTCACTCATCTTTTTGGCCACAGTTCCCCACAAAGAAGCAAAAAAGGAAAGCAGAGGCAAGAAAACATTAGAAAAATGTAACCCATAGCCAACGGGTGGCTTTCCCAGACATAAACAGTGCCGGGGAATGAAGGCAGTCCTGCCGGAGGCTGGCATGCAGTGTGGCCGGAAGGCGGCAGCCATCTTTATTGTCTTCTTGCATATAATGTTGACAGGAGTCCAGCCCAGAGAGCCGGTAGCATGGCATTTCCTGCATTCATCATTTTCCTGCTTTATAAAAATGTCTCTTCTTAGCCCATAGGATAGAACATAACATGCTTTTCTTATACTTACAAAACAAATTGTATTTTTTTCACCTGCAGGTTATTAGTAAATTTAATTTCTTAAAAAATCAGAAGCCTTTAAACATATGATTGCTTCCTATTTTGGCAGCGTCGGGTATTTTATTCAGCAACAATGTCAGTTTTGCTGTTGGGTGCTACGTCGCCCTCTGGCTCTGGGTTCTGGACGAGGGTCATTGTGTCTAAGGGGCCAATTTGCAAAAGGAACGGAATGTCCAAAAACAGTAGCAGCTTTCCCTGAAGGTAAAGCCAGCAGCAGAACATAAACGCCTCTTTTAAGCTTGCAAAACTACTGCCAGGCTTCTGCCTGACTCTGGACACTAAGCTACGTGATGATGGTTCAGATAGACACACTCCCTTACCTAAGCCAATGCTGGAACGCACACACACACAGCACTGCTCATTCCAAAAATGCTCCTGTGTGTCCCGGTCCATCTCTCCCCCTTCTTCCCCCCGGGCTGCACCCGGAGCATCGAGGTCTGACTCCATCCTCAGGTCTACTTGAGGTGAGCAGCCGCTTTACCTGAGGCTGGGAGTCCCTGTCAATAGCTCACCAGAGCAGGTTTCCTTCTTAAAGGGCAGGGGTGGGAGGATTCAAGTAGAGAGGCATGTTCGCCGTGGGTGGGCTGAGGCTCATGCTTGTATTTATTCATTTGCCTACATGTCTCAGATGCACCGGAGCCCGGCTGCTGCCCAGGGAAGCCGGTGGTGAGGATAGCACCCCCTCCCGCCATTTGCCTCCCGCTGACAGGTCCTCCTGGGCCCTGTCTTAGTGGGAGAGGCACCCTCCTTCAGGGTGTTGTTTAGGTGCTTGTGTTTTTAGGCCAATGCTCGCTTTCTCTCAGCTTCTGGAAAAGATGACAGAGATAGAAGAGCGTGTCTGCATGTAGGTGAGCAGAGCCAGAATAATTGAAAAGGCTCAAATGAGATGCTCACTGGGAATTAATTCTGAGAGAGCTGAGGCCTCTGCCACGTTATCACCTGAAGCTCCATCAGCACCTGCATCATTACACCCCAGACCCTGCGGGAGCCCCACCAGTCTCCGGCTGTCAGCAAAGGGACAAAGGGGCCGTTCCTACACTCATGGAACCTTTGTACCGCACTTTTTAAAACCTGGGGATCTGCCCTGGCCCGTTTAGCTCAGTGGATAGAGCGTCGGCCTGTGGACTGAAAGGTCCCCAGTTCGATTCCGGGTAAGGAGGACATGTACCTTGGTTGCGGGCACATCCCTAGTGGGGGGTGTACAGGAGGCAGCTAATCGATGTTTCTCTCTCATGGATGATTCTGACTTTTTGTCCTTCTCCCTCCCTCTCTGTGGGAAAATCAATTATATATATATATATATATATATATATATATATATATATATATATATATATATATATATATAAAAGAGCACATGCCGGGGTGCAGGCTCGATCCCCAGTGGAGGCCGTGCAGGAGGCAGCAGGTCAATGATTCTCTCTCATCACGGATGCTTCTCTCTCCCTCCCTCTCCCTTCCTCTCTGAAATCAGTAAAAATATACTTAAAAGATAAAATGGGATTATCTGTGCGCGGTGCCTACGGAGCAGCAGCCTGTGACCCTCACGCTCGGTCCTCAGGGAAAGCTCGCTGCGCGCCCGGCCAGGCCGCCCGCACATTCCCCCGCAGCAGGGCGGCGGGTCACCTTGACGGTGTTGCGGTCGCTGATGAGAATCTGCTCCTCGTTGATGTAGAAGTAGACCGGCGAGATGATGGTGAGGTTGGGGGACGACCACTTGTCGAAGTTGATGATGAGCTGGAAGGAGATGTCGGGCAGCTTCTGGCAGATAGTGGAGAGCACGAAGGCGCAGTTGGCGGGGAAGCGCAGGAAGGCCCCGTCGAAGGTGCGGAAGACGCCGCCGCCTGCCGCCAGGCAGTAGGAGGTCCTGGTGCTGAAGCAGCCGCGCACCCCGTTGCGCAGAGCGCACTCCTCGTCCGACTTGCACTGGCGCGGGTCGCACTGGATCAGGTTGCGCCGGAAGCAGCGACAACGCCGGGTGCAGTCGCTGTTCCAGAACAGCTGCTTGGGCTGCAAGAGAGGCGCCTGCGTGAACTGCGGGCGGGGTGGGGGCCCCAGAACCCAGGGCTGCCTTTCTTTAAAGGAACTGATATTGGAGCAGTAGGAAGGCTGCTTTCACTCAAATGTTACACCAGTTCCATGCAATGTAGTCTTTACTGGTTTCAATCAAGAATGTGGGGATCTTTGCAGCTGGGTTGTAGATTACAGCCAACCTGCACATGCAGCTCTCAGAGGGACTTGGTGAAAAACAAACCCATCTGGTAAAAATTGTTGTGGACCCATGGAAGCATGGAGGGAAGGTGGCGGAGAGTGGGTGGGAAGGAATCAACCAAAGACATTGCATGCATATATGCATGGCCCATGGGCACAGACAATGGGGCAGTGAGGGCCGGAGACGTCAATGGGGAGGAAAAAGGGACATATGTAATACTTTCAACAATGAAGGATTATTTTAAAAAATGTTATTCTAACAAGTACCCATTCCACTTCAAGGATGGCATTTACATTCACTCAAGAATAATAAACCGGCCTTCAAATCCTAAGTAGATAAAAAGGAAGGGATAGCCAATCTTTATAAATGAACCATTTCAACACTTCATGACAGCCAACACTCCCAGCTTTTTTCTTGTATCGAGGCCACTTCTATTTATTTCCATTGCAAGTACCTCCATTTCTACACGTGTGTGAGCCAGAGATCTAAAAACAGTGATGTCCCCTGAAAGGAGAGCTTTGGGATCAGGCCACTGGATGTCACTCCAGCCTCGGCATGATATATGTGCCCCCTTGGGCAGCACGACTCACCTCCCAGGCTGCCAGTTTGCTCTCTCTAAATTAAAGATAATCATTCTTGCAGGGCACTCCTGATTCTGGTCCAGACGAAAGGGTACGTAAATACTTTGCTTGATAGGGAAAATAAGACATTTTGGGGTGGGGGGGGAGTGGCTAGCAATCCGAATTTGTGCCAGTAACTTAATGTACATTCTTGATAGCCTACAATTAAATCACTGCCCCTTTCCCAGAATCTGGTCTTGCAAGACCTGAGGCCATAACTGAACAATACAGAACCCCTGGAGGGGTTATCAGTGCTGCTACCAGGCCAGGCCCATAGGTGTGGTCTCAAGACCCCCATCCCAACACCTGGGGCTTTTTGCAAAGCCCGCGAAAGGTCCAGAAGTCCCGTTCCATATTTGGAGGACAAAGACACAAAGGGGTATAAAGAAGAGCTTCCAACACATTGATTTGCTCAGACTTTGAGAGGCAACTCCTCTGAGACCACCGGCATAATGAAGCTGTGCAACTCCATTTCTCTAAGTGTCGCTTGGGTTTCTTCGGTCTTCTACAACATGCTCACCATTTCTCATCAAAATTCTTTCTAAATTTTGGAACAACCACCTTTGAGAACCACTGTAGACTAGTGAAACAGGATCCTATAACTAAAAATACAAAAAGAGCCATGTCGAGATTGGTAGGGATGTGAAATGGGCTGGTCCGACACTGTGTGGTGGATAAGAACCAGCAGGGATATGTTGGCTATGGAGGTCCCCCCTGAGGAGTGAGGGGTCCCAGCCCCCACTGGGTTCTTCATCCCAGAGTGCCAGTGCCAGGAGGAGTAGTCCTCACAATGTCTTCCTGTGAAAATCAGCTAAGACTCCATTGGATGGAATCCCAGGCATTCCTCTTAAAGGGCCCAAGCAGAGCATAGTCTCACTCCTTAAAAAAACTTTCGCTGAGCTCTAGTGAAGGAGTAATAGCTCAAAAAAGTATGTGGGAAACATGGGGAAGAACTGAATCACCCTGCTTCAGAGCAAGGGCTGGAGGGTCAACTCGCTCTGGGACTAAAGTGCCTGTAGGCACCATTTTTCCTTTGTTGAGCCCTTCCTCCAAATAGATGGCAGGTATAGGCAGGCACCAAATCAGAGTCTCCATTAACCTGGCTAACACTGCTAGCTCACCACACCCTGGTAATTCCCTGAGACCCCATCAGATGGCAAGGAGGCCTCAGAATCAACATATCCAGTTGCCAGTGTCAGACACATTAGAGCAGCACCGAAATAGCTCAACAAATGATACACTCAAAGTGTGGACTTAATAAGAACCAGAACCCCACTAAGGTGAATCCCACACAACAGCTTGTCCCAGCCAGTCCTCACAGCAAGTCAGCCATAGGGTCAATCTCACCCATGACAGGCCAACAGCAATCAACGGTCAACTACAACAGAAGGGTACATTCAATCCACACAAGGGACACCATGGAACACCCAGCTCAGGTGATCAGGGACTTGCACCATTGGGCCACACAAAAACCCTACTACATAAAAATGCTCTGCCAAAACTGGGAGATAAAACAGATCTACTGATATGTAGAAACACAAGGAGGTAGCCAAAATAATGAGACAAAGAAAATGTCTCAAATGAGGTCAACGAGGTGGTAAAGCAGCCTCCCCAGCAGACGCAGAAATGCAGATCTTTGTGAAGACCCTGACTGGCAAGACTATCACCCTTGAGGTTGAGCCCAGTGACACCACTGAAAATGTCAAAGCTAAAATCCAAGACAAGGAGGGCATCCCACCTGACCAGCAGCGTCTGATTTTTGCGGGCAAACAACTAGAGGATGGTCATAATCTCTCAGACTACAATATACAGAAAGAGTCCACCCTCCACTTGGTGCTTCGTCTAAGGGGTGGCATCATCGAACCCTCCCTCCGCCAGCTCGCGCAAAAGTACAACTGCGACAAGATGATCTGCCGCAAGTGTTATGCCCGCCTGCACCCCGTGCTGTCGACTGCCGCAAGAAGAAATGTGGCCACACCAACAACCTGCGCCCCAAGAAGAAGGTTAAATAAGGCCCTCCACCAGCTCCTTGGGTCCACAGGGTAGCCTTCTACTTGAACCCTGTGATGCTGGGGCCTCAATAAAGTTTCTCTTTTGTTGACTGGAGCAGTAAAAAAAAAAAAAAAAGTCTCAAATGAAAGAACAGGACAAAACTCAAACCTACCAGGTACAGAATTCAAAACAATGGTTATAAGGATTCTCAATGAACTTAAGAATAAATGAACTTAGTGAAATTTATACTAGAAACCATAGGGAAAAGCCTATCAGAAATGAAGAACACAATAACAGAAGTGAAGAATACATTAGATGGAATCAACAGCAGATTAGATGAAGTGGAGGGTCAGATCAGTGATCTGGAAGACAAGCAAACAGAAAACACCCAGTATTACAGCTATTTGAAAAAAAAGAATTTTAAAAAAAGTGAGGACAGTTTAAGGGATCTCTAGGACAACATTTGAATCATAGGGGATACCATAAAAGTCCAGGAATCACAGAGTTCAAAACAAGATGAACCCAAAGGGGCCTACACCAAGATGCATATAATTAAAATGCCAAAGGTTAAAGACAAAGAGAGAATCTCTTAAAAGTAGCAAGAAAAAAAGAAGTTAGTTACCTACAAGAGCATTCCCGTAAGTCTGTCCACTGATTTCTCAAAAAAAATGTTGCAGGCCAAAAGGGATTGGTACAAAATAGTCAATGCAATGAAGTAGGACCTACAACCAAGATTATTTTACCCAGCAAGGATATGGCTTAGAATTGATAAAGAGATAAAGAACTTCTCAGCCCTGAAAAAGCTAACAGAGATCATCATCACCAAACCAGAATTACAATAAATATTAAAGTGATTTCTCGAAGAAAGAGAAAAGATAAAAAAAATATGAGTAAGAAAATAGTATAAAGAAAAAACTCTCACAATGGTAAACACATAATAAAAGCAGTGAATCAACCAATTATAAAGCTAGTACAGAAATAAGGTAAAAGGCAAAACTAAGAAAATCCTGTGTATTTGTGAGAGTAAATTTCAAGATACACACACACAAAAAAGTAATAATAATTACAAAAAAACATAAACATGGAAAGGTAAGTAAAAAAGATAATCATTTCAGAATGTGTTCAAATGCAAGCAAACATTAGGTTAAAATAGATGGCTATAAACATAGCTTGGTATATATGAATCATAAGTAAGTAACCACTAACCAAAAATCTACAAGAGGTATCTTATCTAATAAAAGAAAAACTGGTTTGGCTCAGTGGATAGAGCGTTGTCCTGTGGACTGAAAGGTCCCAGGTTCGATTCAAGAGCATGTACCTTGGCTGCGAGCACATCCCCAGTAAGTGGTGTGCAAGAGGCAGCTGATCGATGTTTCTCTCTCATCGATGTTTCTGACTTTCTATGCCTCTCCCTTCCTCTCTGTAAAAAAAAAAAAATCAATAAAATATATTTTAAAAATGACCATACCTCCACCATACCCACCAACCACACCCACCAGCCATGCCTACCAGCCAATCAGGAGCAAATATGCAAATAAACCCAACCAAGATGTCTGCCAGCCAAAGAGAGCAGGAGGGAGGCTTGGGTTTCTCCAGTGATGAAGGAAGCTAAACTTTCCACCTACCCTTACTGGTTCAGGCCTCCTTGAACTCAATGCTACAAAGTTTCAATTAGAGAAGATAATGATGGCAGCCACAGAGCTGGAGAGAGCAGGAGGCTTGAGTTGCACCCAGAGATGTAGGAAGCCAAGCTTTCCACCTCCCCTGGCTGGCCCAGGCCTCTGCTTAAGACTACAAAATTTCAATTATAGAAGATAAATTAATCCAATGGAAATACCTGCTGCCATGAAACGAGCAGAAGGCTTGGCTCCACTCCAGGCTACAAAGTTTCAATTGTAGAACATAAATAAATCCCAGATACCAGGGCCTTCACTTGAGTCACTAGGGGGGCATGGCCATCCTGAAAACCACCACAGGTCCCTCACCCACGCCACCCATACCCCACCCTGATCCAGGACACCCTTCAGGGCAAACCAGCTGTCCCTCACCCATGCACCAGGCCTCTATCCTATCTAATAAAAGAATAATATGCAGATTGACCATCACTCCAACACACAAGATGACTGCCCCCATGTGGTCAAAGATCCTGCTCCCATGTGGACACAAAATGGCCAGCAGGGGAGGGCAGTTGGGAGGGACCAGGCCTGCAAGGGGGGCAGTTGTGGGTGATCAAGCCTGCAGGGGAGTGCAGTTAGGGATGACCAGGCCAGCAGAGGAGTGAAGTGGGGGTGACCAGGCCTGCAGGGAAGGGCAGTTGGGGGGTGGGGAGGACTCAGGCCTGCAGGAGAAGGCAATTAGGGGCAAAAAGGCTGGCAGGGTAGCAATTAGACATCAGTTAGGCTGGCAGGGTAGTGGTTAGCGGGTGATCAGGCTAGCAGGAAGAAGCAGTTAGGGGCAATCAGGAAGGCAAGCAAGCAGTTGGGAGCCAGCATTGTGAGAGGGATCAGGCCTAAATGGACCGTCGGACATCCCTCAAGGGGATCCAGATTGGAGAGGGTGCAGGCTGGGCTGAGGGACACTCCCCCCACCTCTATGCACAAATTTCACACACCAGGCCTCTAATACAAGTAATAAAAAGAAAATAATCTAAATAGAACACTACCGAAAATCATCAACATACAAAAGAATAATAAAGAAACAGAACAACACAAAATCAGAAGATAACTAGTAATGTGGAAATAACTACAAGCAATCAATAATTAATTAAATGAAAATGAACTAGAGACAGATCTGTGGGTGCATAGCTTGGTCCTTTCCATGTGCACTTAGGTCCAGCAGAGGGAGCCACAGCTGTGGATGGCCGATAGCTCCACACAGGTTATGCAGAGCCAGTCACAGACAGCATCTGATTTGGCCTGCACCAGAGTCCCTCTGAATAGACCTAGAACCAATCCTCCCAGAGGCCAGCTTCAGACAACAGCAGAGCAGGGTCCAATAAACTTCACAAGCAGCACATCTACAGGAGGTATTGGCAGCACCATTGCTGCTAAGGTGAATCCACTTTGTGCAATCAGCAGCCTGCACACTGTATTGGGGGTTGAGAATCACTGTCAGCCAGCCTGAAGGTTGATCCCATGCACAAATGGGCCAATAGCAATCAAGACTCAATTAAAACAAGAGGGCCTAAATAAAGCACACAAGGGACATCATTAGAGCACCCAGGTGTGGTGACCAGGGAGACTGTACCACTGGGCCACACAGGTCACCTCCTATATAATAAAGCCACCATACCAAGAATGGGAGTCACAGAAGATTTACCCAATACTTATAAACAAAACTAAAGGGAAAGCCAAAATTGGGAGACAAAGAAACAGACCCCAAATGAAAGAACAAGATAATTTTTCAGAAGAGGAGTTGAACAAAGTGGAGATAAGCAATATATCAGATACAGAGTTCAAAGTAATAATTATAAGATGCTTAACAACATGAAAAGGGGCTTAGAAACCTTAATAAAGTCAGAAATGAAGAATGCCAGACCTGAAATAAAGAATACACTGGGAGGAATGAACAATAGGCTCAGTGAAGCAGAGGATCAAATCAGTGATTGGGAGACAAGGTGGAAAAACACACCCAATCAAAGCAGCAAAAACAAAAACAATTTCTTTAAAAAAATGCAGATAATTTACGGGACCTTTGGAACAACATAAAGTGTAACAACATCCATGTCATCACAGTCCCAGAAGGAGAAGAGAGAGAGCAAAGGTCCCAAAAATTATTTAAAGAAACAATTACTGAAAACTTCCCTAACCTGGTGAAGAAAAGACATATAAGTCCAGGAAGCACAGAGAATCCCAAAAAAGATGGCCCCAAAGAGGCCCATACCAAGACACATCATAATAAAAATAGCAAAAGTTAAAGACAAAGAGAAACTCTTAAAGCTGTAAGGTAAAGGAAGTTAGTTACCTACAAGGAAGCTTCCATAAGACTATCATCTGATTTCTCAACAGAAACATTTTAGGCCAGGAAGGACTGGAATGCTATATTCAAAGTGATAAAAAGCACAGACCTTTAACCAATGCTACTTTATGCAGCAAAGCTATCACTTAAAAATGAAGGAGAAATAAAACCTTCCAAGACAATAAAATGTAAAGGAGTTTGTGACCACCAAGGCAATAGTCCAAGAAATTTTAAAGGGTTCCAAGAAGAAGAAGGAAAAGGAGGAGGAGGAGGAGGAGAAAAATAGAGGAATATAGTTTAAAAAATGACAGTCTTACCTAATAATAGACAAACATGTAAATTGACCATACCTCCACTACACCACCAGCCAATCAGGAGTGATATGCAAATTAACCCAACAAAGATGGTGGTCAATTTGCATACACAGACTCCCAGTGATGGAGGTGGGACGCTTATGTTCTGCCCCACCCCAGGTCTCTCAGGACTTCTGAGCTGCATGGGAACGCTGGGATGGAGTAGAAAGGGGCTGGGCCGAGTGGGAAGGTGGTGCCAGCAGCCAGGGAAAGGAAAGCTCATTCTAGCAAGAATCTTCATGCATTAGGCTTCTAGTAAATATATATCTATCAATATTCACTTTAATGCTCCAATCAAAAGTCATAAGGAAGCTGCTGAATAAGAAAATACGACCATATATATGCTGTCTTTGAGAGACTCACCAAAGAGAGAGAGAGAGAGAAAGAGAGAGACCCACCTCAGAACAGAAGATACACACAGACTGAAAGTACAGAGATAGCAAAAGATATTTCATGTAAATGAAAAATAAAAAAGAAAGCCGGGGTAGCAATATTATGTGTGGCAAAATAGACTTTAAGACTAAGGTTATAGTAAGAGACCAAGAAGGAAAGCACATCATGATAAAGGGAGCCATGCAACAAGAGGATCTAACCCTTGTAAACATTTATGCACCCAAAATAGGAGCACCGAAATGTGTAAAGCAAATCTTGATGGACAGCGATATAAATAATAGTAAGGGATTTTAACATCCTTTTGACATCAATGGATAGTTCTTCCAGACAGAACATCAACAAGGAGATGGCAGCCTTACAAATGAGACACTAGATTGAATGGATTTAATTTATGTTCTCAAACCATTTCACCCCAAAGCAGAGAATACACACTCTTTTCAAGTGTACCTGGGACGTTTTCTAACATAGACCACATGTTAGACACAAAACAAGTCTCAATAAGTTTAAGAAGATTGAAATTGTATCAAGAATCTTCTCTGACCATAATGCTATGAAACTCAAAATGAATCACAAGAAGAAAATTGGAAAACACACAGAGACCTGGAGGCTAAATAACATGTTACTAAACCAGGAGTAGGTTAACTATGAGATCAAGGAAGAAATCAGATGATACCTTGAGACAAATGAAAATGAGAACATAACAACCCCACATCTGTGGGACACAACAAAAATAGTCCTAAGAAGAAAATTCATAGCTTTATAGGCCTATCTCAAGAAACAAAGAAAAGCTCAAATAAACAATGTCACTTTTACACTTAAGTGAACTTGAAAAACAACCACAAACAAAGCCCAGAGTGAGTAGAAGGAAGGAAATAATATATATCAAAGAAGAAACAAATGAAATTGAGTCTAAAACTATAAATAATCAATGAAACTAAGAGCTGGTTCTTTGAAAAGATAAACAAGATTGACAAACCTTTAACCAGACTCATCAAGAAAAAAATGAGAAATAAATTCAGAAATGAAAGAGGAGAAATAACAACTGATACCAAAGATATGCAAAGGATTGTGAGAAAATATTGTGAACAACATATGCCAACAGATAATCAGGGTGAAATGGGAAATTTTCTAGAAACATACAATATTCCAAAACTAAATCAGAAAGAATCAGAGAATCTGAAGAGTTAAGTTACAACTAGTGAAAATGAAGCTGTAATCAAAAACTTCCAACAAACAAAAGCACTGGGCTAGATAGCTTTAAAGGTGAATTTTATCAAACATTGAAAGAATTAAAACCGGTCTTTCTTGCCTTGGCTGGAGTGTCAGCTCACACATCCAGGGGTCACCAGTTTGATTCCCAGGTAAGGGCATATGCCTGGGTTATAGTTTTGCTCCATGCCCCCAGTTGAGGTGGGTGTGGGAGGCAAACAGTTGATGTGTGTGTAATTCTCACCTAAGCATTTATAATGTGAGAGAGAGGCAACTTTATCATCAATTAATACTTGACAAAAGAGACAAAATCATACAATGGGGTAAATTTAGTCTATTCAGTAACTAGTGTTGGAAAAATTGGACATACATGTGAAAAAAAAAGTTAGACAACTTTCTTACACCACACACAAGAGTAAACTCAAAATGGATTGAAGACTTAAATATTTGACTCAAAATACTAAAAGAAAACATAGACAGTAAAATCTCAGATATTCTAGTAGCAATATGTTTTTTTCTGATATAGCTCTGTGCGCAAGGGAAACAGAACAAAAATAAACAAATGGGACTACATCAAACTAAAGAGTTTTTGAACAGCAGAGGAAACCATCAGTAAAATGAAAAGACAACCCACTGAATGGGAGAACATATTCACCAATGATACATCCAATAGGTGTTAATATCCAAAATTTATAAAGAACTTATAAAACTCAACACCAAAAAACAAACAATCCAATTGAAAAATGGGCAAAGGACCTGAATAGTCACTTCTCTAAACAGGGCAGACAGATGTCAATAGACCTATGAAAGATCCTCAATGTCATTAACCATAAGAGAAGTACAAATTAAAACCACAATGAGATATCACCTCACACTGACCACAATGGCTGTCATCAATAAATAAATCAACAAACAGCAAGTGTTGGTGAGGATGTGGAGAAAAGGAAACACTTGTGCACCGTTGATGAGAATGCAGACTGGTGCAGCCATTGGTGCAGTATGGAGGTTCTTCAAAAAAGAAAAAAAATGCATCTGGCTAGCGTAGCTTCATGGGTTAGAGCACTGTCCCATGCACTGGAAAGTTATGGGTTCAATTCCTGGCCAAAGCACGTCCCGGGATTAAGTTTTGATCCCAGGACCTGGTCAGGGTGTATGTGGGAGGCAACCAAACAATGTGTCTCTTTCACATCTGTCAGATATATATATCTATCCTTCTTCCTTCACCTCTCCTTCCTTCCTTTCTGCTTTCTCCATAATCAAGGGGGAAAATATCCTCAGGTGAGGATAAAATAAAATTAAAAATGGAACTGCCTTATGACCCAGGAATCCACTTCTGGGAATTTATCTGAAGAAACCCAAAACACTATTTATTTAAAAGAATATAAGAATATATGCTGCCTATGTTCATAGCAGTGTTATTTACAGTAGCCAACACTTGGAAGCAGCCCAAGTGCCCATCAGAGTACATGAGAGGATAAGACAGCTGTGGTACATGTACACAATGGTATATTGCTCTGCCATAAAAAGAAGAACATTTTACCTTTTGTGATAGCATGGATAGACCTGGAGAACATTGTGTTAAGTTAAATAAGCCAGTCACAGAAAGGTAAGTGCCACATGATTTCAGTCATATGTGGAATTTAATAAACAAACTGAACTAACCAGCAAGAGAGAAAACTCATAAATGTGGACAACAGTATGGTGATTGCGAGGAAGGGAGCGGTTGGAGGTGGTAGAAGGAATTGGGGGGGGGGGGAGAAAAAGAGGGATAAATTGATGATGGGAAAATAGAATATAGAGAAAAATAAAAGGAATTCCCTTAAAAATTCCAAAAAAGACAAAATATGAACTAAACTAACTACTCCAATCAACTTAACTGCTCCAATCAAAGACAAGAAGTGGCTGAATTGATAACAATACAAAACCCAAATATATGCTATCTACATCTACCTGCTTTAGACCAAAAAACACAAACAGCCTACGGTAATAAGATGAAAAGAATTTCATGCAAATGAAAATAAAACAAAAGCTGGGGTAGCAATATTTATATCAGATAAAATATACTTTGTAGGGTGTAACAAGACAAAGGAAGACATTTAGTAATTATAAAGGATCAAGAAAATGAACAGATCATTCTTGTAACATGTATATACCCATTGTAGATGTACCAAAATATATGAAGCAAATATTGATGGACCTAAAGGGAGAGATCAACAGTGGGAGACTTTAACACGCCATTGACATCAATGGATAGATCATCCAGACAGAAAATTGACAAGGAAACAGAGGGCTTAAATGACATATTAGACCAGATGGTCTTAATTGAAATGTTTGGAACATTTCATCCCTAAGCAGTAAAATATACATTCTTTTCCAAGTGCACATAAAACATTTTCCAGAAAAGACTACATATTAGGTTACATAAATAAATTTAAGAAGATTAAAATCATATCAAACATTTTCTCTAACCACAGTTATATGAAAGGAGAAATCAATTAAAAGGAGAAAAGTGATAAACACATGGAGACTAAATAACATGTTACTAAACCATGAATGGGTTAACAATGAGATCAAGGAAGAAATAAAAAGATATCTTGAGACAAATGAAAATGGAAACACAACAACTCAAAATTTATGGGACAGAGTGAAAGCAATGGGAAATTCAAGCATTAAAGACTTACTTTAAGAAAAAACAATTTCAAAGATAAAATCTAAACTTACACCAAAAGGAAATGGAGAAAGAACAACAAACAAAGCCCACAGTGAGTTGAAGAAAAAAAAAGTATAAAGACCAGAATGAAAATAAATAAAATAGTATAAAGAAACAATACAAAAGATCAGTGAAACCAAGAACTGATTCTTTGAAAAGATAAACAAACAAAATTGATAAACCTTTAGCCAGACTTAGCAAGGAAAAAGGAGAAAGGACCCAAGTAAATAAAACAGAAATGAAAGAGGAGAAGTAACACTGACATAACAAAAACTCAAAGAATTGTAAGAAAATATCATGGAAAACAACAAGCCAACAAATCAAACAATCTGGAAAAACATACAATCTTCAATAAATAAATAAATAAATAAATCTGAACAGAACAAATACAACTAATGAAATCAAAGCAGTAAAGCAATAAATGAAAAACAAACAAGCAAACAAACAAACAAACAAACAAAAAACACCCGCTTTCAAGCAAAGAAGTCCTGGACCAGGTGGCTTCACAGGTAAATTTTACTAAAGACTCATAAAAGAACTTACACCCATCTCTCTCAAACTATTCAAAAAAATTCAAGAGGGAAAACATCCAAGGTTATTATGTGAGACTAGCATTATTTTAATTCTAAAACCAGATAAAGACACACACAAAAATGAGAAATTACAGGCCAATACCCCAGAGAAACATACATGCAAAAATCCTCAACAAAATATTAGCACACCAAGTTCAGCAATCCTATCTAATAAAGAGAGAATATGCAAACTGACCATCATGCCATCACAAAGATGACTGGGCCCACAGCATAGGCGGGGTTTCTGTAACACAAGATGGCTGCACCTACAATGGAGGCCGAGTTCCCATAACAAGCCTTAAGAAGCAATCAGCAGGGACCTAAGGCTGCATGGGCCTAGGCCAGGGCAGGGCATCTGAGCCTATGCCCCCTGCCTGGCAGGGCTTGACAGGGGACCTCAGACTGCACTCCCTGCCCTGTGGGACTTGATAGGGGACCTCAATGTGCAACCCCCACCCTAGTGCTGAGCCAGGGGACCTCAGGCCATACTCCCAACCCCAGGCTGGGGGACCTGAGGCTGCGCCCCCACCCCCAGGCAGTGTTTTATGGGGGCCCTGAGGCTGTGCCCTCCACCTGGAAGGGCTTGACAGGGGACCTGAGCTGTGCCCACACCCAGCGGGGCTTGATAGGGGATCTCAGGCCACATTTCCTGCCTGGCGGGGCTTGACAGGAGATCTCAAGGTGTGACCCCCACCCTGGTGCTGGGCCAGGGGACCTCAGGCCGTGTCACCTGCCCTGGCACTGGGCCCAGGGGACCTGAGAATGCATTGGGTGACCTGAGACTGTGCCCCCAACCCTGTGGGGCTTGACAGGGGTCCTGAGGCTGTGCCCTCCCAACTGACGCCGGGCTAGGGGACCTGAGGCTGTGCCCTCCGCCAAGTGGGGCTTGACAAGGGTGGGGCTGGCCAAGTCTGGATCTGGCCCAATGGGGGTGAGGCTGACTGAGTCTGGCTCTCGCATGGTTTTGAGGTGCTGCAGGTTGACAGGGACTTGACTCTGGGTCCCACAGCATGCCCCAGACTCTGACAGGAGGAAGATTTTCATATACATTTTACTAATTTTCTTTAATCTCTAACACATCTATTATAGGGAAAGGGCAAATAGCAATACTTAAATATTTCCTCCAGTTAATCCCCTTTTAATGTGCATGAATTTCATGCACCAGGCCACTAGTATATTATAAAGATCATTTATTACTGGTATACAAAATTGTCACAATATCCAAAAATCAATTAATGTGTTACACCTCATAAATAAAATGAAAGATAAAAATCATATGATCATATCAATAGGTGCAGAAAAAACATCAGCTATTATACAGCATCCATCTACACTAATAAAAGAGTAAGATGCAAATTGACATGATACTTCATGACACCCACCTGCCAATCAGGTGTGAGTATGCAAATTAACCAAACAAAGATGGCGGGCTACTGTGGTGCTGAGTGGCTGGGAGTGGCATACTCAGCTTCTCCTGGCTTGTAGACAGGATGGGAAGGTGGAAAGGCAGCTCCAGGCCAGAGTGAAAAGGCGGCTCTGGCAGGAGCGAAGGCAGTGCCAGCAGCCAGGGGAAGGAAGGCCCATTCGTGCATGAATCTTTGTGCATCAGGCCTCTAGTTTATTATAAAAATTCTCAGCAAAGTGGAAATAAAGGGAATGTACACAAAATAACAGAAGTTGTATATGCCAAATCCGCAGCTAACATCATATTCAACAAGAAAGGTAGCATTTTAATTAGGACCAGGAGGAAGATCGGAGATCCACAATAACCACTCCTATTCAACACAGCTTCAGAAGTTCCAGTCACAACGATCAGATGAAGAAAAAGGTAAAAGGTCTCCAAACTGAAAGAAAGAAGTGAAACTGTCATTATTGCAGATGACACACTGTATATATAGTACCCTAAAGATCCTGTCCAAACTACTAGAACTGAGAAGTGAACTGAGTAAATTAGCAGAATTGGCTGCATTTTATTTATTTATTTTTATTTTTTTAATCTTTATTGTTCAGCTTATTAATTACATTGTTGCCCTTTTCCCCCCCTATAGCTCCCCTCCACCTGGTACCCATCCCACCCTCCACCCTCACCCCCCTCCACTGTCCTCTCCCATAGTTGCATTTTTGCCCAGTCTCTTGCTGCACTTCCCACACCCCTTTTCTCCCCAAGAATTGTCAGTCTATTCCCTCTCTATGTCCATGATTCTGTTACATTCACCAGTTTACCCTGTTCATCAGCTTATTAATTCACTTGATTTTTAGATTCATTTGTTGATAGATGTGTGTTTGTTGTTCATAATTTACACTTTTATCTTTTTCTTCTTCCTCTTCTTAAAAAATATCTTTCAGCATTTCATATAATATTGGTTTGGTGGTGATGAACTCCTTTAGCTTTTTCTTATCTGCGAAGCACTTCATCTGACTTTCAATTCTGAATGATAGCTTTGCTGGATAGAGTAATCTTAGTTGTAGATTCTTGCTATTCATCACTTTGAATATTTCTTGCCACTCCCGTCTGGCCTGCAACGTTTCTGTTGAGAAATCCGCTGACAATCGTATGGGTGATCCCTTATAGGTAACCATCTGTTTTTCTCTTGCTGCTTTTAAGATTCTCTCTTTGTCTTTTGCTCTTGGCATTTTAATTGTGATGTGCCTTGGTGTGGTCCTCTTAGGATTCCTATACATTGGGGTTCGGTGCGCTTCTTGGACTCCTAAGTCAATTTCTTTCACCAGGTGTGGGAAGTTTTCAGTCACTATTTCTTCAAATAGGTTTTCATTGTCTTGCTCTCTCTCTTTTTCTGGCAACCCTATAATTTGGATGTTGGTATGCTTGAGGTTGTCCCAGAGGCCCCTTACACTATCTTCAATTTTTTGGATTCTTTTGGTTTCTTGCTTTTTCAGCTGAGTGGATTTTGCTTCTTTGTATTTCAAATCTTTAACTTGGTTCTTGGGGTGCTCCAGAGCACTTTTAGGTCTTTGTATAATATTTTTTATTTCAGTCCGTTTATGCTTAATTTCTGATTGGTCCTTTTTCATATCCTTGAGAGTCTCGTTCATATCCTTGTAGGTCTCATTCATTTCCTTGTAGGACTCATTCATTTCCACGTTGGTCTTGATCATTTCCTTGCATGTCTCGTTCATATCCTTGAGGGTCTCGTTCATTTCCTTGTAGGTCTTATTTCCTTATAGGTCTCGACCTTTTCTAGGAGCCTCTTGAGAAGCCCTATAATCGTGGTTTTGAACTCCACGTCTAGTCGTGTTTTTTTCCCCTCATTTCTTTCACATCTGATTTCTTTCCATGTCTCTGCATGGTGGCTGCTTCCCTGAGTTGGTCAATTAGCTTTGTGTGGTAGACGTCCTACAAGGGACAGTGGCTCAGCCTCCCCAGTTACCTGAGGTCAATATGGGTTGCACAGTCTTGCTGAAGTTAAGCTCAGGTTAATTGTTGTTAGCACTTGGAGGGGTTGACCTCCAGGCCAGTTGTCTGTGAAGTTCAGCTGTGCTCAGGTTGGATGGGTGGAGTCTCTGGGACAAGCAGACAGTGTTAGCTCCGCCCTATGCAGCCCCAGGGATTCTGTGCCGGGGGCAATGGCTGCCAGCACCTCTGAGAGAGAGCCGCTGCCAAGCTCCACTGGCTACCGGAGAATTCAGACTCTCCCAAATGAGTCTGCACACCCAATGTCTCACCCAGGGTCACAAAATAATGCAGTCTGACGGTTTCCCGAATGAAAGAGCAAGTCACGAGTGCTCTCTGTGCGGTCAGGAAGCTGCGCTGTTCCCAAGTTCACATGCACTCCGCACAAGCTCGCCTTCTCCACTAGCCCGCAGACCCCTGCAGTACCCGAGCTTCGGCATGCCCTCACACAGTCCAGTTTTTACCCCGTATGATAGTGGGTTCCCTGGACTTCGCCCAGAGCTGGATAATCAGTCCAGTGGGACGTCTTTGTCTCCCCTGTTCGAGAAAACTGGCCGGTTTTCAGCCGCCCGCCTTATCCGCTGGTGCACGCTCCAAACCTCTCTCCACGTGTATCTTCAACGCTGTCCACCACCGTTCCTCCGAGTCACAGTGTCTTATCTTCACTTTTATTTGTGGAATTTTCACTCGGCCAGCTTTCTGGTGATTCTGGAAGGTGTTTGTTCTTTTGTTAAGTTGTAGTTTTAAAATTGTTGAGTATCACGGCAAGATAGGTGTTTCCTCTATGCCGCCATCTTGGTTCCTCCCCAGATAAAGTATTTTATAAAATACAGCATCCACTTATGATAATAACTTTCAGAAAAGTGGGAATAGAGGGAATATACTTCAACATAATCAAGGTCATTTATGAGAAAACCATAGCTAAAATTTTTCTAAATGGTAAAAGCTAAAAGCATTTTCCTTAAGATCAGGAATAAGACAAGAATGGCCACTTTTGCCATATTCATTCACCATATTATTGCCAGTCTTAGCCACAGCCAACATTCAAACTGGAAAAGAAGAAATAAAACTGTCATTATTTGCACATGACATAATAAATACTGTATATAAAAAATTCTAGAGATTTCACCAAAAAATATTAAAACTGGTAAATGAATCCAGTAAAGTAGCAGGATATAACATTAATATTTAGAAATCAGTTGTGATTTTACACACCAACAACTTACAATTGCATCATAAAAAATCACCTAGCTATAAATTTAACCAAGAAGTAAAAAAATCTGTACTTGGAGAATTATATGACATTGAAGAAAGCAACTGAAGAAGATACAAATAAATTAAATGGCCATGGATAGAAAAAAAAATAAAATCATTAAAATGTTTATAATACCAAAGCAATCTATAGACTCAATGCAATCCATATCAAAAATACCAATGGCATTTTCCACAGAACTAGAAAAAAATGCTAAAATTTATATTAAATGACAAAAGTCCCTGAATAGTCCAAGTAATCTTGAGAGAGAAGAACACAGTTGCAGGTATCAAGGTCCCTGATATAAAACTACTAGAGGCTCAGTGCATGAAATTTGTGCATGGGGGTTGGGGGGGCTCAGCCTGGCCTGCACCCTCTCCTGATCCAGAACCCCTCAGGGGATGTCTGACTGCTGGTTTAGGCCTGATCGTGTGGGATCGTGCTTAAACTAGAAGTAGGTCATCCCTCTTGCAATCCGGGACCACTGGCTTCTAACTGCTTGCCTGCCTGCCTGCCTGCCTGATCACCCCTAACCATCTACCTGCCTGCCTCATCACCCCCAACCACTTGCCTCCCTGCCTTATCACCCCTAACCGCTTTGCCTGCCTGCCTGATTGCCCCTAACCACTCTGCCTGCCTGCTGATCACCTAAACTGCCTCTGCCTGCCTGATCACTCTAACCACTTCTGCCTGCCTGATCATCCCTAACTGCTTGCCTGCCTGCCTGATTGCCCCTAACAATTCACCTGCCTGCCTAATCACCCCAACCACTCTGCCTCCCTGCCGGATCATCCCTAAATGCTTGCCTGCTTACCTGATCGCCCCAACCACCTCTGCCTGCCTGCCTGCTCACCCCTAACTGCTTGCTTGCCTGCCTGATCACCCCTAACTACTCTGCCTATCTGCCTGATCACCCCTAACTGCCTCTACCTCAGCCCCCACTGCTGCAGCTTCATCCTGAAGACGTCAGGAATGATGTCTGGAAGGTTGTTTGGCTGTCCGGTCTAATTAGCATATTACACTTTTATTATTATACATACTACAAACTATAGTAATCAAAACTTCATGATACTGGCATTAAACAGATACATAAATCAATGAAACAGACTAGAGAACCTGAAAAGAAACCCATGTGCTATATGGTAAATTAATTTATGACAAAGTAGGCAAGAATATACAATAGGGTAAAAACAGTCTGTTTAATAAAGGGTGTTGGGGAAACTGGACAGAAACATGGAAAAATGAAACTGTCCACTTTCTTTCACCATATGCAAGAATAAAACCAAAATAGATTAAAGATTTAAATGTAAGATCAGTACCATAAAACTCCAAAAGAAGCATAGGCAGTAAAACCTTTTATATTGCTCTTGGTAATAATTTTTTTTGAGCATTCTCCCTTGGCCAAGGGAAACAAAAGAAAAAAAAAACCCAAAGAAAAATGCAACTAGATCAAACTAGAAGTTTCTGGACAACAAAAAGACTGTCAATGAAACAAAAAGACAACCTACTTAGTTGGAGAAGATATTCAGCAATCATATATTCAATCAGGGTCTTCTGTATAGAGATCTCATTCAACTTAGCAGAAACACAAACAATTCAATTCAAAACTGGGCAGAGGAATGTACAGACATTTCTCCAAAGAGAATAAACAGATGGCCAATGGACGTATGAAAGATGGTCAGTGTCACCAGTCAGTGGAGAGATGCAAATTAAAACCACAATAAGATATCCCCTCATACTTGTCAAAATGGCTATTATCAATAAATCAACAAACAATAAGTGTTGGCGAGGGTGTGAAGAAAAGAGAGAGAACCCACGTGCACTTTTGGTGTGATTATAAATTGGTACAGCCTCTGGAAAATTAAAAATAAAATTACCATGTAATCCAGAAATTCCACTTCTGGGTATTTGTCAAAAAATCTCAAATGCTAATTCAAAAAGATGCAGGCTTCCCTAGGGTCATTGCAGCATTCTTTACAATAGCCAAGATATGGAAGCAACCTAAGTGTCCGCTGATAGAAAAATGGACACAGAGTGATGCCTACACAGGCTGCAATAGAATACTAGTTGATCAAATAAGGAAGGAAATCTTACCAGTTGTGACAACAGAGATGGGCCTAGAAGTATAACGTTAAGTGAACTATGTCAGACAGAGAAAGACAATTACCACATGATTTCACTTACATGTAGAAACTAAAAAAAATTATCAATGAACAAAGAAAGTAGAAACAAACTCACAGATACAGAGAACAAAGTGATGGTTACCAGACAGAAGGGGTATTTGGGGGCTGGTGAAAAAGATTCAGAAATTAAGAAGTACAATTGGCAGTTACAAAATAGTCACAGGGTTGTAAAGTACAGGCAATCTATATTATAAAGAGGTAATATGCAAATTAGGCTGTGACTCCAAAATGGGTCGCAGCCAGACAGGAGGAGGTTGTGTGTGCAGGTGAGGCCCAGAGCAGAGATGGAGACAGAGGCAGGAGGGCCTGCCTGAGCTGGCGTGGTGGCCCGGGTGGCCCTGGAGTGGACACAGGCCCTGGGGATGCTGCGAGTCAGGTGTGGGTCCCAGCCCCCCGTGGTCTGCTTCCCGCAGCACTGATCCGGCCTAACTCCCAAGGCAGCCAGTGCTGCGCAAGTCAGGCGTGGGTCCCAGCCCCGCGGAGGGTGCCTCCTCGTGCAGTTTCAAATCGCACGCTGGGCCTCTAGCAATATTCTAATATCTGTGTATGGTGTCAGGTGGGTGCAAGACTCAGCGAGGGATCACACTGAAAGTTACGTAAATGTCTAAGCACTATGCCACACACCTGCAAGCAATGGAATATCGAATGTCAACTGTAATTAATTTTTAATATGTGTAGGGCACTTGTTAAGGTTAAATTAGATGTGTGAAGGACAGTTCCTGACCGAGGAGGCACTGGCTAAACCACAGCTGCTGTGACGGGAGAAGATGCCCGTGCTTGCTCATGGCACAGATCCAGGCGTCGTTATAACATTCCTGCAACAAAGGCAGCCTTGGGGGGCATTGTGTGTGCACTCTTCCCAAGTGGGCGGGGTTCTGATATGCAACTTTCTTTGGCAGTGTCTGTGCTCTGTACCTCGCACTTGTGCTAGACCAAGAGCCCCAGAGAACCCTGGGAAATTATCATGGTTGTCCAGGTGGGTATGGTCCTGACTAGCAGGCTACGGCACAGAGACTGGGCACAGAGACTGGGCACACCTGGACCAACTCACTTTACCAACACAGTGCTGTGCAGAGATGTGCTCTGTCTGCGCTGTTTTCTGCTATGATATAAACTTATCAGAACCCTGGCTGTCAGCTACAGGGAGAACTCAGATTCGAGGCTAAACAGTTACAGGACATCTTCCAAGACACTTGTCCTCAATCCACTTCAAGATGCTACTGCTGATAACTTTAATCCTCAAAGTGAGGTCATTCCTGGAGCCATGTCTTCCCTCTTCCAGGCCTGTAGAATATTCTAGGGGCCAGCTGCCTCCAGTTGGCAGAATAAATGAGTGGATGGCCTGGGCTCTTTCTGATAAAACATCGAACAGTGCATGTGCAGTGCATGTGGATCTGATGAGGGGTAAGTACTCATCCACAGGAGAGCGAAGTGGAGACACGGCACCCCAGTACAGTGACTGCCTGGTCGTGCTCCTCACCTCAATCAGACTCAGTAGCCGCAGCCAAGGAACTGCCCTCCATGCTAATAGCTGGCTATGTTCTCTTTATTTACAAAGAAATCTGTGGAATCAATAAGCCTCCAAGTTTGTTTGAGACAAGTAAATGTGGATCATTTGTTTTGTGAGTTAGCAGATATAAGCTATTGTGAAAACTCACAAACTTCCTGATGAAAAGCAGTGAGTATTGTTTATAGTACTAACTAGAGGCCTGGTGCACGAAATTTGTGCACTGGGGGGAGTGGGTCCCTTAGCCTGGCCTGCGCCCTCTCACAGTCCAGAACCCCTTGGGTGATGTCCGCCCATGAGTAGGCTTAAGCCAGCAATCAGATATCCCTCTCGCAGTCCGGGAGCCCTCAGTCCTGCAGAAGCAGGAGAGGCTCCTGCTACCATAGCTACACTCGCCAGCAGTCAGCCCAGCTTCTGGCTGAGCGGTGCTCCCCCTGTGGGAGTACACTGACCACCAGGGGGCAGCTTCTGCATTGAGCATCTGCACCCTGATGGTCAGTGCGCATCATAGTGACAGGTTGTTCTGCCATAAGGATCACTTAGGCTTTTATTATATAGACAGATAGCTGCCAAGAGCTATCCTATGAGTTTCAAAGGTTTTTACATGCATAAGTTCATTAACACGCCTGGATTTTTTTATTTACAACACATTGGTCAGGAGAGGAACAACAGCAGCAGCTACCAATTACTGATCTACGAGGTGTCACGTACCTGGCCTGGGTTACTTACACAGCGTCCTCACTGAATAGATATTAGTCACATTTCATAGATGCGGCAACTGAGGCTCAGAGTAATGACATGGGCTGTTCAATGTCCCGCCTCAAGTCATGGTTTAGTGAGGATCAAACCCGAGAATCATTCCTCCGAGCACAGACACCCAGGGTCCCTGCCGAGGGCGCAAGCAGGCTTGCTAGAGGGCTGTAGGCAGGAGGCTCCAGTGGAGGAAGAGGCAGGGACCCCCTCTGCAGGGGCAGCAGATAACCGCGTTTTCAGGCTCGAGTGGTTATTTCTTCTTCCAGGTTGTGAGAAAATGGAATTTATTATTCTCATTTACCACATATTCTGCCTTTTCCTTTTAATTATCAATATTTTTAAGAGTTAACTGCAAAACCTCTCCCAAGAAGTCATCTTTGATTAGCTCTACTATTTAACCCTATTTTCCTGTCTTTCTAATAGAACATTTAAGCAAATTTCCCACTAAAGGTGAAGTTGAGGGCCGCTTCAACCTTTATTTCTTTTGCTTATTCCCAAAGTAAAGTAAATTAGTTGTTCTTGAACAAGTCACTGCATTTTTTCAGAAAGGAGATAATATTTATTTTTATCTAGTTTATTTCCAATTCAGAGATTTCAGTTCAATCTGTTATTGCTGCTATTATTTGTAATTTATTACTTTTCACTTGTTTTTTCTTATGAAAGTTTTCTTGTTCTTTAAAGTGCATTTGTTTTCCTCTCTGGCATAGATTTCCCTGGAAGCTCCTTAAAGAGGGAGCATGCTTTATCGCCCACACCACGGCTCGCAGGGGCGCCTGGGGCAGGGCCGACACTCGCTGCTGCAACTGCCGCTCACCGGGAAGGCACTGCGGTGTCAGCTGGGCTCGAGGCTTCCTGGGATGAGCCTGCAGTCAGCTCAGTACTGTCTGATCACTGCCTGCACACCCGAAACACTGCAATACTATATGTCAATAACAAAATATAACTTCAAGTTAAAATAAATAAGGAAAATTTATAACAGAAAAGTAAACGATTTTGTGGGCTCCTCTGTTCTACGAAGCGATATGCACAAAGGACATGGCCATTAGCTGCAGGCTTAAGCCCCTCTATGGAGGGAGGCAAAGGCTGAATGTGAGCGTGGCCTTGGCGGTCCAGGGGAGCCCATGGAAGCCCTGAACAAAAGGCACAGGCTTTCTCTGGCGCCCCTGGAGCCTCCATCGCCAGAAAAGGCAAAGCCACTCCTCCAGCCTCAGGCCCTATTTCGCATTTACCCTATTTCCCCGAAAGTAAGATATCCCCCCAAAATAAGACCTACTTCCAGTTTTGCCTCTAGCTGTAATATAAGGCATCCCCCCCCCCCCCGAAAATAAGACCTCCCCGATAATATTTTTATTCTTGAAACTGAAAAAGCCTGGGCCACACAAGCAGTTATTAGGAAGTGGGTCAATTTAATGCTGCTGCTTGTTATGCAAGGGAGCCAAAGAGGTCTGCTAGTCTGGGATGCAGCCAGCACTCACCACACCAAAGACATGAAGAAATTTCTTCACAAAAGAAAAATAAATCAAATAATGATTCCTGCAGGAATGACGGCCTATCTCCAGACGCTTGATATTGCAATAAACAAGCCATTCAAGGTCAATTTGCGCATGGAAATTAATTACTGCATTGAAAATAGAATAGAGAGAAATCAGCGTGGAAACTTTGTGAAACCTAAACTGCAGAAGTTTGTGACTTGGGTGAAGAATTCATGGGAGAAAATCACTGAGAGTTGCATTGCAAATGCACTATGAGCAGGCTACCTTGACAAGAAGTACTCATTTAAGGACAGTGCTATTGCTAAACATGAGAGATTTGGTCCACTGATTCTGAAAGAAATGGAGTCACAAGAAATTCACCAGGAAATTCAGGGTTTGGATTGTTCTGATGAAGTTCCAGAAGATGATGACATGACTGTCATTGAATAAATCTTACTTTGTGTTCATATCGGTAAATATCAGTATCAGTAAAGATACCATGATTGTTGGTGTACATGGAAATAATGGTAGTAACAAGAAATTCTTGATACGTAGGATTCAGTTTGTCTGGTTATGCTGGTTTGTGATGACAACTACTACCGTACCTTATACAGGTAATAAATTTCCTTTTTTTGTTGTTCAACAATAAATGTGTACCGTATTCTTCATGGAAAAATAAGACATCCCCTGAAAATAAGACCTAGCGCGTCTTTGGGAGCAAAAATTAATACAAGATACTGTCTTATTTTCTGGGAAACAGGGTAAACAGGTCCTCGGCTAAGCGGCAGCCAGTGTCAGGCTGACAGCTCCCACCTCTCCAAGTGCCTTCCAGGGCGTCCAAACGGGTCAGCAGAAGAGGGAGTCAGAGGCCTGGGAGGGAGTCACAAGAGAGAGACACCAGGTGGGGGGGGGGGGGGGAGGCGCGAGGTCAGGACCGAGGAGGGGGCACCGAGGTCGCATGCATTTCCAAGGCCAGCACTTTGGAGCGGAGCCTTAGCCTGTGCCCATCCTCCTGCAAATGCGCACCCCAGTCTTCACGGCGAAGCAGGGGATTGGCCAACTGGGATCCCCCTCTTTCTTTCTTTCTTTCTTTTTTTAATGTTTTCCCATTGATTTTTAGGGAGGAGGGAGAGAGATAGGGAGAAAGAGAGAGAGAGGGATGGGTGTGAGAGAAGCACAGGGATAGGTTGCCTCCTGCCCACTCTGACCAGCAAGGTTCAGAAGGAGACGCCTGCAACCGAGCTGCGTGCCCGGACCGGAGTGGAAGGGCGGACCGGGTCTCTCCGCACGGAGCCCCGGGCGGGCGGGCGGGATCCGCGGGGCGGCGCCCACCTCGTAGTATTTGCCGTCGGCGTAGCAGCCGCAGCTGGGCGGCGGGATGCAGCTCCGGCCGTTGAGCACGAAGCCCGCGTCGCACTGGCAGCCCTCCACGCAGTAGTGGCCGCAGTCGCTCTTGAGGCGGATGGCGGCGCAGCGCGGCTGGCACACGCTCACGCAGCTCTCGTAGTGGCTGTGCGGGGGGCAGGTGACGGCTGCAATGGAACACAAGGCAGGCTCAGACAGTCTCCGGAACCGGAACCGGGACCACTCGGGGAGGCGAGGGCGCGCGCCCCGCGTTCCCCATCACCGCCCCTCGGCTTTGGGAGCCTCCGGCCAGGATCGCTTAAAAAAAGGCCGATGAGCAGGCGGAGGCAGCGGGAGGTTCCTCGCTGCCTGGTCCTCTGCTCGGCCTCTGATCTGCCCCCACCCCACCTCCCAGCACGCATCTCCGCCTCAGGCGGCACCCCGTCCCCTGCCGGGGCGCTCACCCTGCTCTCTCCTAGCAAGCTGCCTACTCTCTCAGTCTACCAGCACCCCCCTCCAGGTCTCCATCAAGACCCCTTCAGCCGACAGGGTAGCCGCACCCTCATCGCAGAACGTCCAGTCCGTTCCAAGCCAGCAGTTTATGAATGCGGCCCTGCGCCCCTGGCTTTCCGGGAAGCAAAGGCAGGTGTGCGCGGCCCGTCAGCTATGCTCTGGGTTCACCCGCGTGCAGATGCTTCCGTGGAAAGCGGCTAGAGTTCTGGCGAAGAGGATGGCTCTGGAGCCAGATGTGAGGGACCAGGTCCTCAATCCATAACATGCAGACGCCCCAAAACCTGCTTCATCACGTGTGCTCAGGGCAGTGCTGAGCCGGAAGTGCTCAGGGAGTGTTAGCCAATCATTAAAGACCGGTCTGCTCGGGGCTTCACGGGAACTTGCGTTAAGAGGTGCACACAGAAAGCACAGCTACTGACATGGGAGAATTTCTATGGACTTGCATCGCTGCGTGACAGTTTACATGTTTGTGCTGCTGCCGTGAACATGCTTGTACATGTATTCCCTCATGAGTAAGTGAACCTGTACAACAAATTCCCGAAAGTGAAATTACTGAGTCAAAGGATCTGCACATTTAAATTTTGACAGATGCCACTGCTGTGCCTTCTAAGGAGGCTGCTACTCCCCCCTCCCCCCAGCGCCGCAGGAGGAGGGTGTTCCCCCACACTCTCCTGGACTGTTCATCACAAAATTTCTTGATCCTTGGAAATACGAAAAGTTAAATGCTGTGGCTACAAGGGATTGCATCCAGAATATATAGAGAATTCCTATAACTCAACAACAAAATAAACCAACAACCTGATTTAAACATGGGCACAGGATCTGAGTAGACATTCCCCCAGCGAAGACATATGAATGAAGATTATGAATGACCAATAAGTACAGAAAATAGTCCAGGTCACTAACGATCAGAGACATGCAAATCAAGATGACAATGAGATCTCATACGCATTGGAATGGCTACTCCTAACACACAGGATAAAAACGCTGTGGTACAGTTGCACCATGGAATACTGTGCAGCTGTAAAGAAGGGGGATCTCTTACCCTTTGGGAAGCATGGAGGGGACTGGGGAGTATCATGCTAAGTGAAATAAGCCAGTCAGAGAAAGACAAGTATCACATGTCCTCACTTATTTGTGGAATATAATGAACAAAATGAATTGACCAACAAAATAAGACCCAAAGCATGGAGGCAGGGAACAGGCTGACATACCTTGATGTGGTGTTGGGGGACGAGAAGAGATAAACCAAAGAAGTTATATACTTATATGCACAACCCATGGACACAGGCAATAGGGGGTGAAGACCTGGGGGGGGGGCCTGGGAGGATAGAGAGTGAATGGGGGGAGAAGGGGAGACATCTATAATAGTATCAACAATAAAAACACGCATTAAAAAGACACACAGGAAAATAGCAAGTGTTGGCAAAGAGTGGAGAAATTGGAACCCTTGTGCACTGTTGGGTTCTAAAGTAAAATGGTGTCACTGCTGTGGAAAACACTATGGCAGGTCCTCAAAAGGTTAAGCATGGAAATTGCTATGTGATCCAATAATTCCACATCTAGGTATATACTCAAAATATTTGGAAAAAAGTATCTCAAAAAGATACATGTTCAGCCATGTTCGTAGCACTATTCACAATAGTTAGGATGTACAAGCAGCCCAAGTGCCATTGAGGAATGAATAAACAGAAGGGGCATATGAGTAAATAGATATTATTCAGCTTTGACAGGAAAGCAAGTTCTGCATTATACGACAACATTGATGAGCCTTGAGGGCACTATACGAAGTGAAATCAACTACTCACAAAAGACAAACTCCGCTTACATGGGGCATCTCCAGTTCGCAGAGACAGCAATTTGAACACTGGTTCCTGGGGGTTGGGAATGGAGAGCTATTGTTTAATGGGTGTGGAATTTCAGTTTTGCAAGATGAAAAGAGTTCTGGAGACGGATGGTGGTGGTGGTCGCACAATACGGGCATACGTAAGGGCACTGAGTGTGCGCTGGAAGTGCTTACATGCAGAAGTCCTGTCATATGTAGTTTACCACAACAAAAATGCTGCATCTGTTATATCTGTATTCATTTTGCATTCTTTGTGTGGCCCATCATCGTTTCACTGTGTATAACCCATTTGTGCATCTTTTTCTGTTAACTGTCTTTCAATGGCCTTCACACATTTTGTCTTATTAAATTATAAGATCTTTATAAATTAAAATAGATGTTTGTCATCCAGTTGTTATTAATTACTGTTACTTTGTCACTTGACTCTGCTTTGGTAGACACATATTTGATTGTTTCTATGATGTTTTGATATGTAGAAATTTTAAAGTGGTCAAATTTATCAGGTTTCCCTTATGGCTCTCGGTTTTTGCTTAGAAAAGGTGTATCTATTGCAAGATTACCAAATCCAACCAAACAAAACTTCTTTGTTTTTCTAGTACTTTCATGACTTAAATATTTTTTTGTTTAATTTTGGTTTTGTCTGAATTTTAATTTGGAGAGAAGGGTGAAGGAGGAATTTAGCTATTTTTCTCCAATGAGTTGAATTGCCACTTTATTCTGTAGTGATTTCCCTTCGGTGTTGGGGCCTATTGCCATATTTTTCACTTTTGACTGGGTGGTCTTTCTGTTCATGTTCCAGTGCTCATGACTGAGGCTTTGCAGTACGTCTCAGCAGCTGGGAGATACGCTGCTGATTTAAAGAGGTCCTTTGTTGCTTCAAATGTGCTGGTCCCATTTCTCCCACCTGATGATAAACTTAGTTTATAGCTCTATTATTTCATGGCACCCCCACAATGCTAAGCACATGGCCGGAGGTTGATAAGCATTTGATTTTAAAAGACAAACTTTGATTACGAATACTGATTGTCTCAACCCCAATGAAGTAATGAGGGCTGAGTGTACAGCTCATCTGGCTTTCCACTCGGCCGCAGACGCGTCTCTTCCCGGGGCCGGGGCTGATCCGGCCTTCGCTCCCAGGTGGGCAGGACGCCTGGGCTCCCTGAAGAGCAATGTTGTATGACAGAATGGGCAAGGGAGTTGAAGTGGCCTGGTTTGAGCCCTGCTCTGCCACTAACTAGCAGTGCCACGCAGGAAGGTTCTTACCCTCTCTAAACCTCTTTTCCTCATCTGTAAACCAGGCGCAATAATGTCTCCCTCATCACTTGGGTACAAGATAAAGTGAGGCCCAATTTTCAAAGCTACTGGACTGGTGCCCGGTGCTTGCGATAGCTCCTGTTGGAGCAGTCCCTGTCGGAGGAGTGGTAGTAGTTTTCCCTCAAGTTATTCAACAGAAGCTCACTGTGTAAGAAAAGCCCTCATCACCAGACTCTGCAGTCAGGATTCTGCAGCAGCCACTGATAAAAGGGAAAAGGATAATGATATTCAGCCTTGATGACCACTGACCAGGCACCAGGCACGGGTGGCCCTGCGCAGGAGACATCACCCCAAGTAATGCCACAGTGGCTGGTGGACACTGCCCACTCCGATCCTCTGGACTGTGTGCCTTCAGCACCAAGGAGCCCCCAGCGCCCAGGGCCTGGGCCTGACAGCGGGGGAGGCAGCGCTCACTGTGGGGAGAACACTGCCTCTGGGGTGCAACTAGTAACAGCAGCTAGTCACAGGGCTGCTGTGGGCAGTGCAGACACAGGGGGCACTTGGAGCAGTGCCTGGCACTTGTCAGCTAAGTCCTGATGCATGGATTGCTTTCTTCACTTATTCTACTTTCACTCTCTAGCACTTTAAGTTCCCCTTTTTATTTTATTGTTTAAAATATATTTGTATTGATTTCAGAGAGGACGGGAGAGGGAGAGAGAGAAAAAACATCAATGAGGAGACCCATTGATCGGCTGCTTCCTGCACGCCCCACACTGGGGATTGAGCTTGCAACCCGGGCATGTGCTCTGACTGGGAATTGAACCGTGACCTCCTGGTTCATATGTCGAGCTCACCCACTGAGCCATGCTGGCCAGGCAAGTCCCCCCTTTTAAGGCACTGAAAGCATGATAGACTCAGTGGAAGGAATTTTGAGGAGCCGTTAGTAATCAAGACGTTTCACTCCCCTTCCCTGGATGTCCCACCAGGTGAATGCGGTTCAGGTGAGGCATTGGGCACTAATTCCGTCTCCAGGCCCGCTGGCCGCACTGACCGCCAGGACAGCAGCCTCCAGCACCTCCTCCAGCACCGCCTCTCAGCTGCAGCCTGTGCACGGGTCGCAGGTTCTCTCGAGAATGCGGGGAGGGGGCATCCGTCCCACCTTTACTTCTCAGTGGTTGGACTAATACCAAATCTGGTTACAAACAAGGAAACTGCCTGTCTCTGCTCACTGACCTCTCAGCGTGAATGGCTGAGCTGGGCTCAGTCTCTCAGAGATTTTCTCTGCTTTTTACATTTGAAATGGAAAACCAAGCTTCCCCCATGTGTCCACTCCCCACCCTGACCCACACACTGTCTTTAAATGATCATCTGGTCTCTGATTTAACTTTCCTTTTTGCAGTCAGCGTCACCATCTCTCTGGGCCCTCCTTCTCGGACACCCCCTGTCTGGAGACCACGCAGGGCAGGCTGGCCCTTTGGCAATGGGCACTGGGAAGCAGACGCGGGGCCGGAATGGGGTCCCAGGCCGAGGAGAGCATACCGTCAAGGGCCCTGGATCCAGCTCTCCACTGCAAAGTCCCAAGGAGGCAACTGGTATCCAGAAAAAACTTTAAGGCGGGGGAGAAAGGTTGCTGGGAGGAGGGCAGGAGGACAGGAAAATGTCTTCAGGTCCTTCATGAAATCCCTTTCCAAACTGCGTCCTCACCCTGCACTATGGTTAGCCGGGGGCCCAGTTCCGTAGTGGTAGGGAGACCTTCGTCTTCAGAGGTAATGTCACACTGGCTTGCTAACTCAGTTCCTCTTCCTCCTCTTAAGTGAGAAAAATGAGACCCCATAGTTAAGACATGAGTCCCTGGCATTAGCCCCTCGAGAACAATTCCTCCTCTGGCACAGCTCCTGGCCGCGAAAGCCAGGGTGCGGGTGCACTGTGCCTGCTCCCAGCCCAGCCCCCCTCCCCCCCCCCCCCCCAGAGCAGCTCAGCCCGCGCCGGGCCAGGGAGAGGGGCTCCTTGCAGTGGGTTTCAAGAGGGCGCAAGCAGTGTCCTGAAAACTCTTTCCCATGTGCACCGTGTCGGGCCCCGGCACTGCAGCCTGGTGCGGACCCGGCGGACCACAGGGTCCGGGCTTACCTGGACCTGGCTTTTGTTGGCTGTTTATGCCACTGAAGTTACAGAGGTCAATGAGCGACTGGCATCACGACTCCAGCGCCTCACTCAGGAGCCAATTCTGGATGAAATGCTATGAACATATTTCTCTCCCTCTCTCTCCCTGTTTCCTCCCACACGCTACACGAGCCTAATTATGTGGAATATAAATGAACTGCGGAGTATTAAACTAGAAGACTGTTTCTGGGTTTTCATCCAAATCTCCTTCTCCAGAAGGCAAAGGGAGCTTGTTCTCCGGGACCCAGGCTGATCATGTATTACAGCCCCAGCGTTCGGCATCCCTCTGTAGCCTCTTTATGCAGCTAGGTCTAAAAAGAAACTGGGTAGCTCAGGAGACTGGGATGGGAAAACACTAAGGCCGACCGGCCCAAGACCAATAGTGTTTTTCCTCGTACAACGTGTTAGATGAAGGCAAATTGTTTCAGTACATAGTATACCAGTATAGGGTATGGGTTGAGAGCATAAGCTGTGGGGTTAAAAAGGTCAAATTCAGACTTTGCCACTGAGATGGTATAACTTTAGGCAATTTATGTAATTCCTCAGAGTCCCGGGGTTTTGCCAACTCATTGGGTCACTGAAGAGAATAAATAAGATGATGCTGATGAAGTGTTCAGCACAAGGACTGGCCCAAAGCAAGCCACTGGAATAAGAATACCATTTAGCATGCATAACATGTGCTGCTGTGCTGTCAATGACTTAGTGTTATCCTCCTGGCATTTCTGTAGCGTACAGGATGTAGACAATGGCTTTATTACAGCATTGTCAGGAGGAGGAGGGGAGACTAAGAACCAGGGAAGAAAAGCAAAATGCTCCAAGGATAGAGCAAGGCTAGAATCCAGGGGTTCTCAGACTGTTTCTAATGCTTTCAACACCCTGCAGTGTGTCATATGCTAATACACTAGAGAAAGCCTGTATAATAATAGTAAATAAGGGCCCATGAGGTTCTAGAGCTAACTAACTAACTAACTAACTAACTAACCTATTAACTAACTCTTCCCTTATAGGTCCTTTGTTAGGATTTGAAAAAATATAAATATTATTATTTTAGAGAGGAAGGGAGAGGGAGAGAGAAATAGAAACATCAATGATGAGATAATCACTGATCGCTGCCTCCTGTGTGCCCCTGACCTGGAATCGTGTGACCTCCTGGCCGATGCTCAATCACTGAGCTACACTGGCCAGGCAGGCTCTGTGCTTTACATAAGGGATTGGGTCAAGCTGGTGGGACAGGTAAATGTGCTTGCCGCATCTCATGACCACATAAAAATTACAACTGAACAGCCATCATTCAGAACTTCCAGAAGTCCTACAACTTAAGGATATTCAGAAGAACCCACATCAAGACAGATGGAAGGAGCTGGTCCCACACCCACCTGTGGCAGATAAGAATCGGGAGAGACATCCAAGCAGCAGAGGTCTCCCCTGAGGAGGGACAAGTCCCAGTCCCACACTAGGCTCCAAGGTTACAGTGCTGGGAAGAGGAATCCCCATAACTTCTGGCTGTGAAAACCAGCAGGGACTGTGGCTGAGTGAGACAGAGGCTGCTGGAGTCCCAGGCAGTTCCTCTTAAAGGACACACATATGGACTTACTGACAGTCTCACTCACTCTGAGTCCAGCGCTGGGGCAGCAGCTTGACAGGGGCATATGGAGAGGAACTAAATTTTCTGGTTTCAGGACGAGGACTGGAGTAGTTCTGTCCCAGACATAAGTGTCCCAGACATAATCCATTGTTCCTTTGTTGATCCCTCTTACCACCCAGACTGCACTCACATTTGGACATCATATCTGAGTCTCCATTAATCTAGCTAAAACTGTTTGTCCTGCTCTGGTGACTCCCTGAGACCCTGCCCCACCAACTTGCAAGTCCACCCAAGCTGCTTCCAGTGGCTTTTCCTTATAGAAAGGCTATCTTGGTTCATGTTTGAGATTTTCCTAAGATATCTCAAAGTTTCACAAACCCCAAACAAGCAGTATCTGTCCTCAGCATGCCTCATATGTCTTGCTGTGCAGCCCTCAGCCTGGCACTAGCTGCAGCCTTGGTTCACAGCTTAGGCTCTCCAGGCACCTGCAAGCCCAGACAAGTGGCAGCCTTCTGCAGACAACTTTATGGCTTATACTAAGTGGCCCCAAGCAGGGTACAGGCAGCAACCAAGAGCCCCTACCAAGAGGCCCAGAACCAGCACAGAGTGGCCATATTTAAGCTACATCAGAGCACCACCTCTACAAACGACACACTCAGAGGGCAGGTACCAGAGCCCTATTGAAGTGAATCCCACTTATAGGATCAGCCCCTACCCAACTACTCTGCTGTAGTCATGGCCAGTCCTTACAAACAATCATCCTGAGCAATCAACCAAGATCAACCAAGCATAAATTATAACAGAAAGGCACGCACTCCCACACAAGGGCTACATCTGGAAAACCTGGCTCAGTTGACCAGGGAGACTGTGCCACTACATGAGGCCACTCTACCAAGAACGGGAGATGTAGCAGCTTTACCTAATACATAGAAACAAACACAGAGAGACAGTCAAAATGAGGAGACACAGAAACATGTCTTAAATGAAAGAACAGAACAAAACTACAGGGGAAAAAATTAACAAAATAAAGATAAGCAATCTACCAGATGCAGAGTTCAAAACACAGGTTATAAGGATCTTCAATGATCTAGTGAGAACTTCAACAACAAAGAGATAGGAAACATAAAATTAGAGATAGAAAATATAAAAATAACCAGTCAGAAATGAAAAATACAATAACTGAAATGGAGAATACATTAGAGGGAATCAACAATAGATTAGATGAAGCAAAGGACAGAATCAGCAATCTGGAAGATAAGGTAGCAGAATGCTCCAATCAGAACAGCAAAAAGGAAACAATGAAAAATGATAAGGATGGCCCAGCCAGTATGGCTCAATAGTTGAGCACTGACCCATGCATCAAGAGAGCACAGGTTTGATTCCTGATCAGGGCACATGCCCAGAGTTGGAGGCTTGATCCCTAGCAGGGGGCGTGCAAGAGGCAGCCAATCAATGATTCTCTCTTATCACGGATATTTCTATCTCTATTTCCCTCTCCCTTCCTCTCTCTAAAATTGATAAATGCATATTTTATAAAACAGGTGAGGATGGTTTAAGGGGCCTCTGGGACAACATCAATTGTACCAAAATTTGCATCATAGAGGTGTCAGAAGAAGAGAGAGAGCAAGGAACTATAAACCTATTTGAAGAAATAATGATGAAAATCTTCCCTAATATGGTGAAGAAAATAGACATATAAGCACAGGAAGTGAAGAGAGTCCCAAAAGAGATGAGCCCAAAGTTTCAAACCAAGACACATCATAATTAAAATGCCAAAGATTAAAGACAAAGAGACAATTTTAAAAGCAGCAAGAGAACAGCAGTTAGTTACCTACAAGGGGCTTCCAACTGTTCCAACAGAAACTTTGCAGGCCAGAAGGGACTGGCACAAAATATTTAAAGTGAGGAGAAGCAATCGTGGTTACTCTACCCAGAAAAGCTCTCATTTAGAATTGAAGGACAGGCAAAGAGCTACCCAGATAGACCTCCAAACCAGTATTACATGAAATGTTAAAGGGTCTTCTTTAAGAAGAAGAAGAAAAAGATGAAAAATATGAATAATAAAATAGCAATAACTATATATCTATAAACAATTACTTTAAATGTAAAGATTAAATACTCTAATAAAAAAAACATAGGGTAGCTGAATGGATAAGAAAACAAGACCCTTACATATGCTGCCTACAAGAGACCCACTTCAAATTAAAAGACACACAGACACTGAAAGTAAATGAATGTAAAAATATATTTCACGCAAATGGAAACAAACACAAAAGCTCAGGTAGCAATACTTATACCAGACAAAACAGATTTTACAATAAAATCTATAAAAAGGGACAAAGAAGGACCCAGAATTTTCTCTTCCAGGTATTATATCCAACAGAAACCTGAAACATCAATTCCAAAGCATATGCATCTATATGTTCATTGTAGCGTTATTTAAAATATGAAAGATATGAAAACCACCTAAAAGTCCATCAATAAATGAATATCTAAAGAATAAATAGTGCATATATACAATGGATATAATGCTGCCATAAAAAAGAATGAAATTTTACTATGTGCAACATGGGTGGACCTAGAGTGTATTATGCTGAATGAAATAAATCAGACAGAGAAAGAAAAAAAACTAATATTTCACTAATACATGGAATCTCAAAAACAAAATAAGTTAAACAAATCAGAAACAAAGTCATAGATACAGAGAACATTTTGATGGTTGCCAGGTGAGAGAAGAGTTTGGGGAAATGGGTGAAAAAGGAGAAGGGATTAAAAAGTACAAATTAATAGTTATAAAATAGTCGAGGGGATGTAAATTATAGCATATGTAATGTAGTAATATTATAATAAGTATGTATTGTGTCAGATTGGTAATAGATTTATTGGGTGATCTTTTTGTAAGTTATATAAATGCCTAATTACTATAATGTACACCTGAAACTAATTTAATATTATATGTCAACCATAACTGAAAAATAAAGATTTTAAAATAATAAAGTATAATATATTTTTAAAAAAGGAAAAAGTAAATGATTTTATTTCATCCTCAGAGCAACATATGAAATAAGTAATATTAACTCAATTTATAAAGACATGGAGCCTCTGGGAGGTTACACATGTCATTTCAGACAATAAACTCAATTCCAAAGTGCTTATCCTTACATTGCTCTGCTCAGCTTTCTCTGTCACCTGTGGAGATGGAAGACTGGCACGTCACACCAATCAAGACACAAGGCAAGAAAAGAGAGGACTCACAGCAGGATGTGTAATTCCTCCAGCCGGTCACAGCGATCCCCTGTGTCTGGCAGGTGCTGGCGTAGTTCTGCAGCCAGCTGCAGGCCGTCTGCACCGCGCCCCCATCGATGCAGGAGTCAAACAGGCAGTTCTTATAGAAGAAGGTGGGGTTGACTTTGCTGTGACACTTGGTGAAGCCCGCGTTCTGGTTAGGGATCAGGCTGCACAGCTGCTGCACCTTGGAGAAGCCTTCCACCTTGGCACAGGAGGGGCAGCGGTCCCCACAGCCCACCTGGCAGAAGGTGTCCCTCTTCACCCAGCTCTGCCCAAACTCATTGATGCTGGATGCAAGCAGCCCCATGGGCATCTCTAGATCATCATCGGGGTTGCCATTATAGCGGCCACACAAACCAGAGGTGCCATTCTGCATGGTCCGTGGGACTGTGATTGACAGGAAGGTCTTCCAGTCATACACGACCTTCAGGCCGAAATCTGTCTCAACCACTACGTGGAAGCCAAAGGAAAAGATATTTATCTTCCCTTGTCCCAGTTTCAAAGGGAGATACAGCCGTTCATTGTTGACCTGCAAGAGAAAGAGGGTTGAAGTAGAGGAATTCTAGAGACCACCCAGCTCTTCTCCTAATGATCAGTCTTCAGAGAGGTCATCCAAGAAGGTGATTTGAGCAGGTTGAATACAATCTCTGGATTTAGTGTTATGTCAGTCAGCTCTGAACAATAAGCTGGACAATGTGGATGAAATGGACAAATTCCTAAAAAACTACAATCTTCCAAAACTGAATCAGGAAGAATCAGAAAACCTGAATAGGCCAATAATAACTGATGAAATAGAAGCCGTAATAAAAAATAAAAACTCCCAGCCAACAAAAGTCCTGGTCCAGATGGCTTCGCAGGGGAGTTTTACCAAACTCTTAAATAAGAGCTAAAACACCTCTACTCCTCAAACTATTTTCAAAAATCCAAGAGGAAGGAACACTTCCAAGCTCTTTTTATGAGGCAAGAATTATTCTAATTCCACACATACATAAAGATACACTGCAGATAAAGACACACAGATAAAGACACTACAAAGAAAGACAATTACAGGTCAATATCCCTGATGAATATAGATGCTAAAATCCCCAACAAAATATTAGCAAATTGAATCCAGCAATATATTAAAACTATCATACACCATGACAACATGGGATTTATTCCAGGAATGAGAGGCTGGAATATTCACAAATTAATAAATGTGATACATCACATAAAAAATTGAAAGATAAAAATTACATGATAATATAATAGATGCAAAAAACTGTTAGACAAAAATCTAACATCCATTTTTGATAAAAACTCAGCAAAGTGGGAATAGAGGAATCATATATCAACCCAATAAAGGCCACATATGACAAACCTACAGCGAGCACCATACTCAAAGGGCAAAAACTAAAACCATCTCCCCTAAGAATAAGAACAAAACAGGGATGTCTGCTTGTACCACTCTTATTTTAGAGGCCTGGTGCATGAAATTGGTGCACTGGGATGCCGGGAAGGGTGGGGGTGGGTCTCTCAGCCCAGCCTGTATCCACTCGCAATCCAGGACCTCTTGGGATATGTTGGGCCTAAACCAGCAGTTGGACTTCCCTCTCACAATCTGGGACTCTGCATGCACCAGTGACCATACTTTTCATGCAGATGAAAGGTATCTTGCTGTTGTATGGGCAGCTACATATTTTGCCCTGATTATAAGAAGTAGTATATTACATGACCTTCTGAGGCAGTAGTACCATTTTCCCCATCTTATGGGTGGAAAAACTAAAGCAGAGAGAAGTTAAGTAATTGGCTTTGTCATACAGTTTTAAGTGTCAGAATCAGGGCTGACACAAAATGTGCAGCCCATGCATGTCATCGTTGCATCCTCCTGTTTTTATCAGTGTTAGAGTGGCCTTGCAAGGTTTTAATTATTAAATCTAAGAGACTGTTCCCCCCCAAAATAGGGTAGGGTCCCTAGGCCTGGCTGGCAATCAGGGCCAATGGGGTGGGGGGGAGGCGCAACTGGTAGGGGGGTGATTGATTGGGGGTCCCTTACTCCCCTGCTGGCACCTGCCTTGGCTGGCAGCCTGACACCACCCATTGGCCAGCCTGCCTCTGGTCCCTCCTGCTGGTCGTCTCCCTCTCAGGGGGCAGACAGTCAACAGAAGAGCTGCCCCCTGCATTAAGCATCTGCCCCTGGCGGTCAGTGCACATCATAGCAACTTGTTGTTCAGCAATTCGGTTGATTTACATATTAGCATCTTATTCTATAGGGTAGCACTGGAAGTCTTAGCCACAGAGATCAGAGAAGGGAAGACCTAAAAGGCACCCAAATTGGAAAGGAGGAAGTAAAACTGACACTATTTGTAAATGACAGGCTATTGTACATAGCAAATCCTAATGATGCCACCAAAACACTAACAAGTTTAATAAATGAACTTGGCAATGCAGCAGGATACAAAATTAACACCCAGAAATTGGTTGTGTTTTTATACACCAACAGTAAATTATCAGAAAGAGAAACTAAACAATCCCATTTACCATTGGAACAAAAAATTAAGATAATTAGAAATAAACTTAAGCAAGGTTGTAAAAAACATGTATTCAGAAAATTACAGAACATTGAAACAAGAGATAGAGGAAGATACAAACAAGTGGAAGAATATAGCGTGTTCATGGATTGGCAGAATTAACATTATTCAAATATCCATACTACCCAAAGCAATCTATAGATTCAATGTAATCCCTATAAAACACCAATAGCATATTTCACAGAACTAGAAGAAATACTCCAAAAATTTATATGAAACCAAAAAAGACTCAGAATAGGCACAGCAATCTTAAGAAAGAAGAATAAAGTTGGAGGGATCACAATACCAGATATCAAGTCATACTACAAAGCCACTGTGCTCAAAACAGCCAGGTACTGGCATAAGACAGAGACCCCAGAAATTGACCCAAGCCATTACGCTCAGTTAATATTTGATAAAGGGTTGGAAAACCAAGATGGCAGCATAAGTAAATACCTGAACTTGCTGCCTCGCACAACCACTTCAAAACTACAACTAAAAGACAAAATGGGTATCATCCAGAACCATGGTAAGGCTGGCTGAGTAGAAATTCTACAACTAGAAGGAAATAGAAAAGCACACTGAGACTTGGAGGAGGGGTGGAGGTACAAAAGTGAAGTGCAGAGGTACGGAGGCACGCATGTGCGGAAAGGGCTGGCAACTGAGTATGCTGTTGTCTTTTTCAATTAGGAGGGAGCTACAAGCTTCTGATTTATCTGAACTCCACTTCTGAGTGAGACTCTGGGGACCCAGATTCATACAGGGAGAAACTGGACTGTATAGCATCGGGTAGAACTCAAAGGCGGCTTTCTCTCAGAGGTGTTTGCAGCGATCATTGTTCCTGCGTGGTGCCGTGGGACACAGACAAGGACCTCTTCCAGGCAGGGTTGATGGTCATCCATTGCTGTTTGCTCCACCCTGATGATTTCCTGAACCCCGCCCCACCCAATTTACAACCCTACCCAAGCTGTGTACAGAGGCTTTTGCATATGACTTTCCTGGACCTTTGCAATCTGAAATTATCTAAAAAACTGCAGTTGGGTCAGATAGGAGCCCCAGAACCTCCAAAAGAAGACCCAAAGCTGGACAGCAGCTTGCATTGATTCACAGCTAGGCCTCATCTGGGTTACCTCCAAACCCCAAACTAAGAGAAGGAATCTGCAGATCTCTCTTCTGGGTGGTCTCTCTCCTTGGAGTTCCAAGAGCAGGTGTATCCAGCAGTCAGAGAGAGACCATCAAGACTACAACTATTCAGATCTATAAGAGACACACTCAAGGGGCAGACTCAATGAGTACCAAAGCCCCACTGAAGCAAGTCTTGCCTCATTAGGGTGTCTCTAGCACAGAAGTTCTCCCATAGTAGACACAACTGATCCTCACAGCCTATTGGCCTGGAGGTCAATTCTGCCCAGTGATTCCAACAACAATCAAAGCTTAACTACAACAAGACTGTGCACACATCCCACAAAGGGGTGTACCAAGAATGTCTACCTCAGGTAACTGGGGAGGCTGAGCCATTGGGCCCTATAGGACACATAGCACAGAAAGCCACACTATCAACACAGGGAAGCAGCGAAAATGTGGAGACAAAGAGGCAGATCACAAATCAAAGAAATGGAGGAAAACAAACTACTGGATATGGAGTTCAAAACCACGGTTATAAGGTTACTCAAGAAACTTCTAGAAACCACTGACAAATTTACTGAAATCCTCAAGGATATGAAAAAGGACCAACTAGAAATGAAGCATACACTGTCTGAAATAAAGAATAATATACAGAGATCCAACAGTAGACTAAAGATCCCAAGAATCAAGTCAAAGATTTGAAATATGAAGTAGCAAAATCATCCAACCAGAAAAGCAAAAAGTAAAAAGAATCCAAAAATATAAAGATAGTGTAAGGAGCCTCTGGGACAACTTCAAGTGCACCAACATCTGAATTATAGGGGTGCCAGAAGAAGAGAGATAGCAAGATATTGAAAACCTATTTGAATGCCCTGACTGGTTTGGCTCAGTGAATAGGGCATTGGCCTGCGAACTGAAGGGTCCCAGGTTTGATTCTGGTCAAGGGCATATGCCTTAGTTGTGGGTCCATCCCCAGTAGGGGGTGTGCAGGAGGCAGCTTATCAATGTTTCTGTCTCTGATGTTTCTGGTTCTCTGTTCATCTCCCCTCCTCTCTGTAAAAAATCAATAAAATATATTTTAAAAATAAAATAAAACCTTTTTGAAGAAATAATGACTGAAAACTTCCCCCATCTGGTGAAAGAAATAAAGTTACAAGTCCAGGAAGTGCAGAGAACCAAACAAAAGAAAAACAAAGAGGACTACACCAAGACACATCATAATTAAAACGCCAAGGGCAAAAGACAAAGAGAGAATCTTAAAAACAGCAAGAGAAAAACAGCTACCTACAAGGGAGTGCCAATAGGACTGTCAGCTGATTTCTCAACAGAAGCTATGCAGGCCAGATGGGAGTGGCGAGAAATATTCAAAGTGATGAATATTTCAAGTGATGAAATATTCAAAGTGATTACTCTACCCAGCAAAACTATCATTCATAATTGAAGGTCAGATAAAGAGACTCACAGATAAGAAAAGGCTAAAGAACTTTATTGCCACCAAACTAGTATTATATAAAATGCTGAAGGGTATTTTTTAAGAAGAGGAAGAAGAAGGATTGAAAGATGGTGAGTGGCAGGAAGGTAGGGAGGGAGTGAGGAACCCATAGAGAAGAGTGTAGATGTGTATGGTTGTGTGTATATGAGCTAGGGACAGTTAGATTCTGCAGGTCCTCCAAGGGGTTGCCAAACCAGGCAATCTTAGACAGCAGAACTCTCCTGGGTGGCTGGTGCGGGCACAGAGACCACACCATCTTGAAAAACAGCTGCTTGAGACTAGGATCCTGCCCTCACCAACATCCAGTTGCATCTCAGACCCAGCAAAGCTATCATTCAGAATTGAAGGTCAGATAAAGAGCTTCACAGATAAGAAAAAGCTAAAGGAATTCATCACCACCAAACCAGGATTATATAAAATGCTGAAGGGTATTCTTTAAGAAGAGGAAGAAGAAGAAAAAGGTAAAGACAAAAATTATGAACAACAAAGTGACAACAAATACATACCTATCAACAAGTGAATCTAAAAATCAAGTGAATAAAAAGTCTGATCAACAGAAAACACTGGTGAATAGAATAGGATCGGGGAATAGAAAGGGAGTGGACTGACAATTCTTAGGAGGAAAGGGGTGTTGGGGGTGTGGAAAGAGACTGGACAAAAATTGTACACCTATGGATTGAGGACAGTGGGGGTGGGGTAAGGGCAGAGTGGGGGTGGGAACCAGGTGGAGGGGAGCTATTGGGGGAGACAGAGGAACAACTGTAATAATCTGAACAATAAAGATTTATTAGAAAAAATATTTGACAAAGGAGGCAAGAGCATGCAATGGAGTCAAGACAGTCTTTTCAATAAATCATGCTGTGAAAATTAAACAGATACATGCAAAAAAAATGAAGCCAGACCACCAACTTACACCATACACAAGTATAAAGTCAAAATGGATAAAAGACTTAAATGTAAATCATGAAACCATAAAAATCAGAGGAGAAACTAGGCAACAAAATCTCAGACATCTCACATAGCATCATCATCACTGATTACGTCACCTATGACAAAGGAAACAAAGGCAAAAATGAACACATGGGACTACATCAAACTAAAAAGCTTCTGCACAGCAAAAGAAACCATCAACAAAATGAAAACGGAGCCCACTCTTTGGGAGAACATATTTGCCATGGTACATCTGATAAAGGGTTAATAACCACAATATGTAAGGAACTCACACATCTTAACAAAGATAGACAAACAGTCCAGTTGAAAAATGGGCAAAGGACCTAAATAGACCTTTCTCCAAAATCGACATACAGATGCGCAAGAGACATATGAAAAAAAAATGCTCAAAATCACTAATCATCAGAGAGATGCAAATTAAAATGACAATAAGGTATCATCTCACAACCTGTCAGAATGGCTACCATCAACAAATCATCAAATGACAAGTGCTGATGAGGAGAAAAAGAGACCCTAGTCCCTGCTGGTGGGAATGTAGACTGGTGCAGCCACTATTGAGTTTCCTCAAAAAAATAAATATGGAACTCCCATTTGACCCAGTGATCCCACTTCTAGGAATACATCCTAAGAAACCAGAAATACCAATCAGAAAGAATGTATGCACCCCTATGCTCATAGCAGCACAATTTACCATAGCTAAGATCTGGAAACAGCCCAAGTGCCCATCAGCAGATGAATGGATAAAAAAAGCTGTATTACATTTATACCATGGAATACTATGCAGCAGTAAAAAAGAAGAAACTCTTCCCTTTAAGACAGCATGGAGGGACCAGGAGAGTATTATATTAAGTAAAATAAGTCAGTTAGAGAAAGACAAGAATCACAAAATCTCACTCATATGTGGAATCTGAAGAACAAAATAAACTGATGAACAAAACAGATTCTGAGACATAGAAGCATGGAACAGATGGACAAATCTCAGAGGGAAGGCAGAGGTGGGTGGGTGGGTGGGTGGGTGGGAAGAGATTAACCAAATAACTTAAATGCTTATATGTCTATCCCATGGGATATATATACCCCTATATTCATTGCAGAGTTATTTACAATAACCAAAATATGGAAGCAACCTAAGTGCCCATCAATAGACAAGTAGTGGTACAGATATATAATGAAATACTACTTGCTGGTAAGAAGTAATAAAATCTTAGCATTTGTGACAGCATGGATGAATCTATAGGGTATTATAGTAAGTGAAACAGTAAGTCACAGAATGGCAAACACCATATGAACTTACTTACCTGTGGACTCTAACGAACAAAAAAGAAGGGAACAAACTAACACATACAGAGAATGGACTGGTAGCTGCCAGAGGAGAGGCTAGGGCCGCGTGGCAGAGGTGAGGAGTTGAGCAATAGAGATTGGTAGTTACAGAATAGCCACAAGAATGTAAAGTTCAATGCAGGGACAGCCAGTCACAGTGTGAGAACTCTGTATGGTGCCAAGTGAGGAGAAAAGGTCAAGTCACTTGGGCAAAATGACTGACATGTTTAACAGCTATGATGACATTGGGTTAGAGGGAAGTTCTATACTCAGCTTAACTTGTCCAGACAGCTGTTGAAAACCTTATGTGGCTAAAAGCAAAGAATCCAATATATTTCTAATGGCCCCAGAGGCAATTTAACCTCCCAGATTGCTGTAAATGTGACCAGCAGCAACATGACAGTCAGAGGAACCCTGGAAGAAAGGCCTTTGCTGTCACTTCACTCACTCACTCGACAAATGTCATTCCATTTAACATAAAGATTCATTAGGTGTGGTTCCTGCACTCAAGAAGCCCACAGTTAGAACTGAGTGAGCTGGAGATGAACAGCACAGAAAATACAGTATGATTGATGCAACAACAGAGATGCTAACCAGCTGTTGGGTAATGGAGAGAGTCGACATCCTAAACCAGCCCCCCAAAATGCTCAGCCAGAAGCTGTAGGCTGGCTTGTGTCAAGTGATGCCCAGAGCAAGGCCGTGGCTGAGGTGTGGCCTCCGGCTCCTCTGGTGTCCTAGGTGGGCCCCGGCATGCGCAGAGCTCCTCAGGTTCTGCTGCTCCTGCCCTCGTGGTCCAGGGATGAAAAGGTGGGAGGGCAGAAGGAGGAAGCCAAGACCTCGTGAGCAGGCTCATGGGAGAGCCCCGAGGGCTCCGAATGCTTGCAAGACTCTTGAGCTCCCCAATCCCGTGGGAACCGAGAGGGAGACAGGGAGAGGGGTCAGAGGCCAGAGCAGACAAATATCATTCTGGTGTTGAAAGAGGGAAGGAGGTGGATTGGACAGCAGGACCACGTTAGGTGCCCAATCGGTGTTCTCCTTGCCAGACAGAGCGACTGCCCAAGGCACCCAGCGGAGACGCTGGCATTTGGATCTAGGTCTGAGCTCTTCCCAACACTCAGCCACAGCATGAAAGGCACCCCTTCTGAGCTGCTGCCTCAGTAGGTACCTGCGAATCAGAAAGATCATTTTCCTCTCTGAGGTGCAGCCTCCTTAGTCTGTAAGAAAAAGAGACAGAGCATCTCCAGCCCCACCCTGCGCTAAGACCTCTGTGCTGTTCCTTGGATTCTGAACTAGCCTAGTGCAGCCGCAGCCAAGCTTGCTGACCCAGAACTCTTGTCCTCCTGTCCCCACGACCCCCATCCTAGGCCCTGGCCTGTGACTACTCACCAGCACAGTGTGTTTGTAGGCCCTGTGAATCACTATGCTGTAGCCAAACACCGTCACGTCCACTTGCTTGACCCACAAGGCCAGTGATGGGTCCCGGTCCTCATTCTTAGCTGTGACAATAAACTTGGGGACTGTGTCTATGCTCGACCTGCTTCCTGTGGTGCACAGGATGAGTGGGCAGCTGGTCTGGAAGTCAAAGGCGTAGCCGTCGAAGGTCAGGTAGTGGCCATAGCCTGAGACGATGCAGGAGGCGTCGGTGCGGGGCTGGCAGTAGTGCAGGCCGCCCTCCTCCATGCAGTACTCGTCGTCCCTGCAGGGGGCGGTCTCGCAGTGGACACTGTTGTCCGTGCCATTGCAGTAGCAGAAGATCTGGCAGTCCAGGTCCACCCAGAAGGTCTGGTTTGTGGCAAGTTGGTGCCCCTCAAAGTTGCAGCCACACTCGCTCCGGGCGACACACTGGCTGCCTTGCAAGGCGTAGCCCTCGTCGCACTGACACCCTTCCGAGCAGCTGTCCACACAGACGGGGCCCAGGGCCAGTGTCTCGCAGGTCTCCGTACACGTCATGCATTCCTCAAAGTGGCTGTTCTCCGGGCAGTCCAGAGCTGCAGGCGGTCAAGGAAAAGACAGGCTTAAGAAGGGGATAGAAGTCACAGAGTGTGGGTGCACTCATCAACATGCATGTGTGTTGGTGTGTGTGCATGTGTGTGAGAGCACATGTGTGAGCATGTGTGTATGCATTCATGTGTATGGGAGCATGTGCATGTGTGGGCGTGCATTGTGTATGAGTGGGTGCATGTTTTCATGAACAGACATGAGAGCATGTACTCGTGTGTGCATGAGTACATGTATGGGTGTACTATGTGTGTTCTGTGATTTGTCCACACAGTGAGTTTGATAAAAGCCATAGCGTCCTCATCTGGGGTCTTCAAAGGCTCAGTGAACCCCGCACCATGTGCTCCTTCAGGGCACTCAGCTCCCTGTGAGCCTTTGTTGAGCTCCTGCTGCCTCCCAGGCGCTGTCCTAGGCACTTCAGTGCAACTTTTTCCAGTAACCAAGGAGATAAGGCAAGTCTCATCATCCTGCCTTACAGAGGAGGAGACGGAAGTCCAGTGGCTTAGGTTAATCTAACAGTAAGTACTGGGGAGAGATCCGAATCTGGAACTCCGGGCACTAAGTTTCCGGGCTCAAAGACCCTGGATAGAACAAGTGCTGTGGATCTGCCTCTGAGCTTCAGCTTCTGCTTTTATTACAGAAGGACAATGGTCACCTCACTCGGTGGCTCTGAGGATCAATAAGTGATACAATAGGTCCAAAATAGAGTCTCAAAGCCCTTTCCCTTCTTTCCACTTCCTTTGACTATGGATGGACTTTGTGAAGGTAAATTTTACTCTACAAATTGATTTTCTTCTTTGCCTTTCATCTCTCTTATCTGCTACCTTCAGCTTCTTTCACCTCCTCTCCACCTTCTGCATATGATCACCTCTATCTCCCTTGCTCACACTCTTCCCCACCTAGACAGCCCCTGGGCAGCCTCCACAAAGCTGAATCCTACCCACTCTCCACACTTTATTTCCACCTGCATTTTTGCTCAGAAGCGTCTGTAATCGAGCAAGTCTCTGAGTCACAGAGCTCAGCACGTAGAACAATGACAGCACATGTTGCTCATCATGAAGTTTCCGGTAACCTTCCCATTCTCTATTGTTTTAGTTTGTTAAAATTTGACTTGGGCAGAGACAAATCTTGGAGCACAGGAGAAATCTACCTACAAATCTGTGTACTCTGAAGGCCCGTGAAAGTCCCCACCCCCTCCGAGGAGAATAGATCTTGCCTTTGAAACTTTTTTGGAGCTCTTGTGCATATGGTTACTTCTTCGTAGCATCTCAGAACCCAGGGACACAAAGGGGAACACAGAGAATTAACTTGAATGGCAATGAGCCCTCTGCCCACAGTACCAGCTCAAGAGCTCTGCACTAAGTGCTGACAGAATCCTCTTCTTTCCTGGGCTGAAGACCCCCTGCACCCGCGACCACACCTCCACACAGCAGTGGAGCTGAAGGCTGGCTCAGCGCTGATTAAATATGCATGTAAGAGGGATCTTCACATTTGTCTCTAGCTTAGGAATATTGTAACACTGACTATAGGTTTATGGCTACAGCGAATCACATGACATCTATACGGCTCACGCTTTGTGACTTACCGTGTTGTCTGGATCTGTCTGAAACCTGGGGCAGGCCGATGTAAGCAATAAACATCCCGTGGCCCTGAATTGGCTCTGGGAGTTGTTTCAACAAGAGGGCTGGTCGATGTATCTAAGCACAGAGCAGGAGTTGTCTCTCTAAATCCAAAGGAAACCTAACCCCCATTCTGCAAGACCCTGCCAGGTTAACCCATCAGTACCTAGAGACATGCTTAATCAAGGGCGACATTCCAGTTCTCCCGAACAGACCCATGCCCCAGGTCTGGACGAGACACCCTACAGGACACCTCTCATTTGAACCGTGGCCTTTCCCCCCAAGAAGCCATGCTTCTGTCCAATGTCTCTCTCTGTAAGAGGTGCTTCCCAGAGCTTCCTCCAGCGCCGCAGGCCCAGCTAAGGGGTGGTGAGTAGCCATCAGATCCGGGAAAAGAGAACTCCTCACCCTCTGGCTGTACTTACTTCACACACAGTGGCACGGGGCTGCCCGTCAGCACCAACAGCCCAGGAGACCCCCTGCTGGGTGGGAGCTCATGTCTAACAGAATGACACAGACACAGCCTGGCAGCGTGTGCCCTTGGCCTGGGGCAGATCAGCAAGTCCATGCCTTGCAGACTGGAGCAAGAACAGAGAGTGTCTTAGATAAACTGGAGACAGAGGGGTAGGAGGAAGTGGGTGAAAAAGAAGGCTTTGGGGCGTGTTAGAAGGTTTGACTAGATGTGTGGGTCAGTGGAAACCCTGGAACCCTTCTCCCTTGTGGGTGGCTTTATGGAGAGAGCATGTGCCCACAATTCCAGCGCCAGGACTCCCAGCATCTGCTACCAACTCCTCCCAAGTGCAGGGAAGGTGCTGGGTCTACCCTTCCCTGAGGCTGCAGCCTACCAAACACTCTCTGTGCACCTCCAGTATCCAAAGCTCAGAAATCAGAGGTTTAAACAGAGGTGTGTATCTCTCTCTCTCTCTCTCTCTCTCTCTCTCTCTCTCTCTCTCTCTCTCTCTGTGTGTGTGTGTGTGTGTGTGTGTGTGCGTTTTAGTTCTTAACTCTAAGATATCTCTGATGAAAGGCTTGGAAATAAAACAAGAATACCACAATAGCAATGGGTAAGCCTCACCCAGATCTTGTTTTCTAACACATTCCCCCCAAAAGGAACCGGGCTTCTTGGACTAATGGCAGATTCTACTCTGGGACTGGGGCAGTTAAGAGATGAATGTGGAATATTTTTTATGCCAGAAAGTAAGGAAATGAATGAGGCATGCCCCAAGGACATCAGAGGCAACATGAAGGGTCTCCCACAGGCCGAGAATGGAACAGTTTTAACAGCAAAGTTACTGACAGATACAATATGAAATATGAATTATTAAGAGAATCAGAGATCTGTGTATCTATATTGATAAGAGAGATAGATGCCTGAGACAAGTAGATGGATGGATGGATGAAAGGCAAAGAGAAGGAGAGAGGGATAGAGCTAGAAACAATCCATTAGTAAACATGGCTACCAACTGATATACACTGAAAGGTAAGGGGTGTGATGACATGCAGGATACTTGCATGGTCTTAAAGTGTCTCTTCACAGACAGCTCATGATTTGAAAGAGAAAAAACATAATGACCAGAGAGTAGAGACATCTGACAATACCAGGGTATCAGTCTGCCATCCCCCACGAGAGAAGGCAAACAGTGTGCCCCTGGTGGGAGGCGATGCTGGGAGAGACACACCTGCGCTGCAGGAGTCTGTGTGGGGATCACGGCAGGACCTAATCCCGAGAAAATACCAAGCCCAGGTGGGGCCATTCCACTTTTGAAAGGGGAAGGCTGCGTTCTTTAAAGTGACAATGTCGGGAAAGGCAAATGAAGCCAAGGAGTCGCTCCAGATGAATGGAAACAAAGAGGAAATGAAAACGAGAGGCAACATGCGCCCTGGACTGGTCTGCACTGAGGGCATCAAAGAGCATAAAGCACATCACTGGCGGGTTTCTAAAACGGAAATATGGGTGTTAAATTATGATATCAACATTACCTTTCCTAACTGTGATTCTGTAAATGAGAGTCAGTATTTGTAAGGAAATGACACTAAATTATTTAGGGAAAGGGCATGCTGCATGCAACTTATTTTCAAGTGGAGAGAGAGAGAAAGAATGAAAAGCACACAGAGCTAAATGCTGATACTAGGTTAGTCTGGTTTAAGGTATACACATATTCTTGCAACTTTTCTGTAACTTTGAAATTATTTCAAAATAAAACATTTAAAAATAAACAAGTCTAGGTAGGGAGGATTAAAATGGAAAGAAACAAAGAAATATAGAAGATGGGATCTTAACAGTGGAGTTGGTTCTGGTTCAGGACTCAGCTTTTTGGTGAGAAAGGTGGTGGGGGTAGAGGGGGTGCTCCAGGCCAGGCTCCACCCTCCCAGGCACTCCTCCTATTTTTCCCACCTGACTCCTCCCAGTGGCTCCCACATAACCGAGAGTGTTTGGTGTCAGGTGTTCCCACAATTGTTCTAACTGCTACCATTCCTGCTACTGCCTGCTGAGAGGGGTCAGGGACTCAGGGGACCAGCAATGTGAGGTTCTCCTAATAGCCATTGTCAGTGTGCCCCAGGGAGCACACTATCTCTGCTCCCGGAAAGCACCCAACTGGCCCCTGCTATTGCGACCCACTGGACCTTCTTTGCCAAGAGAGCAGGCACTATGCAAAGCGTCGCCCTCAGATATGATGGGCGCTCTGTGGTAAAACCTGCCAGCCGAGAGGCGGCTAACCGTGCCCTGGCTGGTATGGCTCAGTGAACAGTGTCAGTCTGCAGATCAAAAGGTCCTGGTTCAACTTCAATCAAGGGCAGGTTTTTCAATTGCAGTCTCCTCCCAGGCCAGGCCCTGGTTTGGGGCCCCTGCAAGAGGCAACCAATCGATGTGCTTCTCTCTGTCAGTATTTCTCTCTCTTCCGCTCTCTCTCAAAGCCAAGGGGACAATATCCTCAGGTGAGGACTGACAACAGCAAAGGTGGCTGAGTGCTCACAGGGCAAAGCTGCTGTGTGATTGGAACCAAAGCTGAAGGTGAGGAACAGTTAGGCTTCCCACTTGGGAAGGTGCTCAGGAATTAGACAGCCCTGGAGCACTCCCTGCAGGAAGGAGTCCAAGAGAGAGGCCCCGCGCCCGCGCCGCGCCGCGCCGCCCCGCCCAGCCCACTTACGGCAGAAGTCGTAGGTGCGCCAGGGCCCCACCTCCACATCTGCGTTCTTGCAGGCACTCGCGTAGCGGGCCACGGCGTCGCAGAGCTCGGACTGGTTGCCGCCGCTCTGGCAGAGGCGGAAGAGGCAGGTGCGGTAGTAGGCGGTGGCGTTGACCACGCCGTGGCACTCGAGGAAGGAGCTGTTGGAAGGGTCGTTGATGACGCCGCAGCGCGCGCGGCTGCGGTAGAGCTTGAGCAGCTCAGAGTCGTTGCCGCAGGCCTTGAGCAGGTCCCCGCACTCGCCGTTGCAGATCTCCTCGAAGGTGGTCCAGCTCTCCAGGAACACGGCCAGGTTGTCCGTGCACTTGCCGTTGGGGAGGCAGAACTCGTCGCTGGCGTTGGCGTTGAAGAAGCCGCACAGGCCGCCGGTGCAGTTGAAGTAGACGGTGGACAGGCGCACCTGCAGCAGCCCCGAGGCCCAGTACTGCACGCTCACCACGCCCTTGGACTCCACCGTCGTGCTGTTCTGGTTCCGGTGAACTTCCAGCTTCCCCGACAGGTGGAAGAAAGGTAGTTCCACCTCCTGGCCGTTCACCTGGAAAGGCCAGACCGTGGTCAGGGCCGCCGCATGCAGAGGCCAGAGCCAGGGCGGGGACGCAGGCCTGCGAGCTGTCTGCCAGGGAGCCGCCCAGGAGGAGCCCGCAGACGGAGGCTGGGTTCTCAGAGGATCTTTGCCCCTTTGTTGCTAGGTTCCTCTGACTCAGCACATTCGCTGTGTATTTCCTTATGGACAGACGCTGAGCTGGCCCCAAACCACAGGGAAATGGGAGCGAGGTGCGCCTTTCCACAGACAGAGCCTTCCCCTCACTCCCAGCTCCTTCCTCCCCCTTTAAGCCTTGCTTTGCCTGTGCCCTGCCCTGGGGGCATGAGGTGTGTGTCTAATTATCTTGTGTCCACCCACCTGTCTGTCCTTTTAATAAATGAGCCCTGCCCGTGTGTCCATAGGGAAGAAATAGGCCTTTTCATCTGTGGGTGTGTTTATTATGTCCTTGTACTGTACTGCTTCCACTTTTGTTTCCTAAAGAAACGTCATGTGATGGTATGAAATGTATGTCAGCCTGGAAGAAGGAAGCCGCTCCCCACCCCTCCTGTCCTCCCAGCTCAACTGCTTCGTACCTGTGAGGCCCCATTTCTAAGGTAGTCTGTTGGGATCTTTATGTGGAAACAAGGAGCCAACTAGATTATTCCTAAAATTCCTTCGAGAGCTAATGATCTGTAAGTATAGATGCCTAATCCTGGGCATTTTAGACCAAGTCTGAGGGGCAAGGAGTGCAGTGGTGGGCACCCTTTGCATCGCCCCATATAGATTCCTGTTAGAGGCAGGAGAGGCAGTATAAGACAGGGCCTGCCTGGGCTTGACTCTTATGGCTGGGTATCCCTAAGGAAGTTACTCTACTTCTCTGAGCCTCAGTTTCCTCATCTGTAAAGTGAAGATAATAAATATACTTGATGGAATTAAATGTGACGCTGCTGCCTGCCCGCATGGCTCAGTGACTGAGCACCCACTGTGACTCAGGAGGCCACAGTGTGGTTCCCCGTCAGGGCACGTGTCTGGGTTGCAGGCTCGATCCCCAGTGTGGGGCTGCAGGAGGCAGCTGATCAATATTCTCTAACATCAATGATGTTTCTATCTCTCTCTCCCTTCTCTGAAATAAACATTTTAAATAAACAAAAAAATATGATACTAAGAATGGTGCTTGGCACACAGGAAAGGTCCTATGAGCATTTGCTGTTCTGAGGCGCTAGCTGGTCCTGCTACATTTGTCTAATTCACTCCCTCCTCCACCCAGTGGGCTCATTCGGTGCCCGTCGTTAGACAATGTTCACATTTTTGGAGTCACTGACTTTCTAGAATCTACTCCTGGTCAGAGGCAAACAGACCTGAAGAACAAGCCCCACCCTGTGAATCCAGGAAACCCTCGGGTAACGGGTCTTACCTTGACTTCCGAGGCCCCAAACCCTCCGATCTTAACCTCCTGGTTGGCCACCAGGATCCGGAGGCCTCGCAGCCAGGCGGGCCCTCCATCAGGCTTCTTCTTGTTGATGTCGATCTCCAAGTACTCGGGCTGCTCAGGGCAAGTCCTGAGCACCGTGTAGGAGAACTCGGCAGGGAAGGCGAAGGCGGCGCCATCGAAGGTGTGCAGCACCTGGTCCTGGCTGAGCAGGCATATGGTCTCGCGCCGTGGGAAGCAGCCACGGTGGCCCTGCTCCACGGTGCACACCTCATCGGCACGGCAGGTTCGGTTGAAGCAGTATACGTCGCCGCCCTCCTCACACAGGCACTGCACCGTGCAGTTGGCCGTGGCCCAGAAGAACTCCCCCAAAGTGTAGTATCGGCCGTCGAAGTCGCAGCCGCACTCGTGCAGCGGGACACACTGGCTGGCACTGAGGACGAAGCCATCATTGCACTCACAGCCCTCCGTGCAGGGCGAGGCACAGGTCTGCGAGGCGGTGAGGTCTGCACATGTGTCGGGGCAGCTGCTGGTGCACACGGAGTAGTGGCTGAAGCTGGGGCACTGCACCATGGACACTGGTGTCCGGAGAGAAGAAAGTAGGACAGTGAGGTCAGTGACCCGGGGGCTAATCCCAGGAGCCACATGCACAGGAGCCACATGCATGCACGAGGCCATATGCACAGGAGCCACACGCATGCACAGGAGCCACACAGGAGCCACATGTATGCACAGGAGCCACACACACAGGAGCCACATGCATGTACAGGAGCTGCGTGCACAGGAGCCACGTGTAGGAGTTTGGAGGAAAAGCACTCTTGCCTCTTCACTCCCAGAACGAGGGCCAGGTGTGAGAGAAGCTGAAGGCTGTGTCTGTGGAAGCAAACTCAGCCTGCTTCCCTATTAACCATGGAGCCTGGGGATGGACTTGTGGACTTTGGCTCTCATTCCACCATCTTGACTGAAGGTTTCTGGCCTAACCAGACTGTAGATTATTCAACACAAATTTGTTGTTTGGTGACCTACAACCATTAAGCTGTTTTAAGATCTTCAACTGATGGGCATATCAGTTGTTCTGATTTTTTTTTTTAAGATTTAAATTCTTTTTAAAAAAATATATTTTATTAATTTTTTTACAGAGCGGAAGGGAGAGGGTAGAAAGTCAGAAACATCGATGAGAGAGAAACATCGATCAGCTGTCTCTTGCACGCCCCCTACTGGGGATGTGCCTGCAGCCAAGGTACATGCCCTTGACTGGAATCGAACCCGGGACCTTTCAGTCCGCAGTCTGATGCTCTATCCACTGAGCCAAACCGGTGTCGGCTGGTTGTTCTGATTTTAAAGGACATGGCCCATTCTTAGGAGGAAATACATTCAAATTGTAGGAGAAATGAAAAAAGTAACTTTTAGAGAAGTACTTTGAAAACATCAAATTTCTAACAGAGACCAAAGAAGATTGGGAACATGAATCCTCTGGAACCTGGGGAATAAGAAAGAGCCTGGCAATCTGAACAGATTTGTGTCTGGGCTGGAACTAGAACCAGGTGCTGTCTGATGGCCTCTCTGGCCTTAGAAACTGTTCTTTAAGGACATCAGAGTCTATGTAAATGTTTGGATTGGGTTGATTCCAACAGGCAGGGGCTCAAAGACCTGATAAACTACACTGAGTGGCCAGATTATTATGACTTCTGAACGCATAATAATCTGGCCACTCAGTGGATATCCTATATAATAAAAGGCTAATATGCAAATTGTCCCCTCGACCAGAAATTCAACCGGCAGGCAGACCAGCCAACTGCCCACATCCCCTCCCTCTGGTCAGGCTGGCCAAATACCACCCATGCACGAATTTATGCACTGGGCCTCTAATATATGTATATACTGAGTGGCCAAATTATTAAGCATTCAGAGATAATAATCTGGCCACTCAGTGTAGCTCTCTTAATTAAATATGATTCATGCCCTACTGACAGAGAGAGAGAGAGGGAGGAAAAAGGAAGAGAGAGAGAGGGAGAGAGAGAGAGAGAGAAATGTGGAAAGTAGTACCACTGGACAAAACAGTCATTATAGGCAATTTAGTTGGCAGTTTGGATGCTCTTGAACTATAAAAGGATCAAAGAAAAACCAAATTCAATTTAAGTTTAATCAGAATTTGATATAATAGACTGGTCAGTTGCAAGGAAAAGAAATACACTCTGTCTTAGCAGTGAGACTAGTACACAAAGAAATGAATCTGATACATGGTGATTTATATGAATTCAATCCATACTAGTGGAATAAAAATCTCACTCTGGTCTTGGAACTTAGACTTTTAAATCTTCTTACCTCTGTAGCACTCTCAAATGCCTGGATTATAATTTTCTGATTACTCATATGGAGAAAACCAAGGACCAGGAAAGAAAATTCCAAGTCGCTTGTCTCTATTTGTTTGTTCTAAAAGTGTGCATAACTAGGAAAAGAAGGAGGCATTTGAATGGGCAAGAAGGAAAAACTAACACGGTAACTAAATGGTACAAAATGCTTAATCCAAAAGGATAATTCAGAGGAAATGGCTTCCCATGCTCCTGGGGCTCGGCCTCACCACAGGCATTTCAGAAAAAGGGCTTTTCCCTGGTCTGCCCTGCATCCCCCTTGCACCACTTCCTCCATCAGCAGCAGCGGGTCAGCTGACATGGAACTAAATGGGCTGAACCTGGGGAAGAGTGAGCCAGGGACAAAGGCTGTTGGTCCTCTGGGGAGTGCGTCACTGTAGCAAAAGCTGACTTTGATCACATGGCCAGGGTCTGCCTTTACCCAACAGCCACCTGCACCTCTGAAACTCCTCCTCTGGCCTCTGAGGCCCCCCTGCTGCAGGGCTGTCCTCCACTAAGCATTCCTGCCTCACCTTTCATGTTCCCAGACCATTTATGCTCATCAGCAGTTTCTGGTGGGGTCCATGTAAAGATCCTTTCACAGTTCATTCTTTTCTGCTGTTGTTAATCCTTACCTGAGGATACGTTTCCATTGAATTTTAGGGAGAGTGGAAGAGAAACATCGATGTGAGAGAAACACATCGATTGGTTCCTCTTGCACGTGCATTGACCAGGGCCTGGGCTGTGGAGGAGCCTGCAACCGAGGTACGTGTCCTTGACCAGAATTGAACCCGGACCCTTTGATCTGTGGGCCGATGCTCTATCCACTGAGCAAAACCGGCCAGGGCCAGTTCATTCTTTTAAATTTGTGATATTTCAACCTCTCCTCCACTGTCAGACAATCTCTCCTAACCAGGAGGTTTCCCAGGACCCCGCTCCCTGCCCTCCTAATGGGATGGGACGTCAGCTTACCACACCCAGTCTGGAGGCGCCAGTCTCCGATCGGAATGCCGAGGGCTTGGCACACGAGGGCATAGGCCTGGATGGCTTGGCAGAGGAGAGTCCCGTTGTCCCTCACGCTGCACAGGTCATACACGCAGCTGTGCACGAAGGCTGTGGGGTCCACCACGGTGCCACACTCCCACAGGGGCCCGTCCGTCTTGTTCAGGAAGCCACAATAGTCGGGGCCAAAGTACAGGGCTTCAGTGGCCGCGTCGCACTGCGTGCAGTTGTCCACGCAGCCCGAGTCGCACAGCCACTCGGCGTGGTAGACCCGCCAGCTCTCTCCCAGGTCCAGCACAGACATGGCCGGCCTGCCGTCCGGGCGGAGGAAGTCGTCCAGCGGGTTCTTGTTGTAGTTCCCACAGAGCCCGCACGTGGAGTTGGTGTAGGAGCCCGGGATGGAGATGGAGGCGTAGTGCTGGCCATCAAACATCACCAAGAGCCCAAAATCTGTTTCCACGGCAGTGGACATGCCACTCTGGTAGATTTTCACAGCCCCCAAGTCTAAGGTGATGGGCAAAGAAGTCACTAGATCATTCACCTGCCAATAACAATGACAGCAAAAGGCTGGTGAGCCGGGACTGGGCAATGGTTCCAGCTGTGTCAGGAAGGAAAGGCAGGTTACTGAGCGCTGCAGGGAGCGCGGTGCCCCACTGCCTGGGCTCTGGGCTGGCCTCCAGCGAAGGCGCAGGCCTGGGAGCCCTTGAGGCCTGCTGGTGAGGGCCAGCTGAGCGCTGGGCGTCCCCGAAGCTGCGACTGATGTGTATTGCTAGTGCCACTCTGGACTCCTTGGGTCCAGGTGGTTGTCCCTCTCCCTGCTGGCTCCAGGACTAACTGGCTTCAGGTCTCTTCTCGAAAGACTAGTTGCCTCATATTCCCTCTTGGTTCCTCTAAATCTAATCTTTAAATCCAGTGAAGTCACTATTTTCTGTTTTACCCTAGCTGACAGTGTGCTGGAAACTGCTCCCCCCTTGAGTGTCCAGACTGTTCTGGTGTTATTTTCCAAGTGTTTCGCCCTGTCACTTCTTGGTATCAGGATTATTCAACAACAACAAATGTGAGCACTGTGTTAGGTGTTGAGAAATAAGGAATTAAAAGAGGATTGCCCCTGCCTCTCCCAAGTGCTCAGTCCCTGGGGAAAGAGGGCTAGGGATGGTCTTCAGAATGCACGGTTTGAATTATGTGTTAATAGGTGACGCACTAGGAGAACAGTACATGAACACGTAATCCAGCCTGGAGAAGGCATAGAAAGCTTCCCAGTTGGAATCAAGTCTAACTGGGTCTTTAAAGATAAACAGAAATGGCCAAAGAAAGGGTGGGGGCAGGGAATTCTGGGACAAAAGAATAAAGGCAGGTGGAATGGAGAGAAAGGTGGACAGAAATGAAGCTGGAGACCGGGATATGGCCCACTCAGCACATACTGACTTGGTCTTTTCTGGGTACTAAGCCCTGTCCTAAGAGCCAGGAGTTACCAACAAGTGAAAATCCCTGCATCGTGGAGCTTATATTTCAGTTGAAGAGACCAACAGCAAACAAAATAAACAGGAAAAATATACAAGTATGGCAGAAAAATGTTCTGCAGGAAACGTGGGTCAAAAGTAGTAGCAAAGATGGTTTCTAATTTCAAATAGGGTCTTCAGAGGAGACTTCTCTGGAAAAGGAACATCTAAGATGAGGAAGAAAACCATGCTGTCATCTGGGGTAAAAGTGGCTCATTAAGAGTGAACAGCCAAGGCATTGGGAAACAAGATTGTGGCATAGGTAAACACCTATTGTGCTGCCCCACGCAAAAACTCCAAAACTACAACATAACAACAAAACAAACATCATCCAGAATCACCGGAAAGCTGGCTGAGTGAAAATTCTACAATTAAGAGTGAAGGTGGGACACTGAGACTCAGAAGAGTGGAGGAGCACAACCTTGAAGATATGCCCAGAGAGAGGTTCGGAGCTGTGTACGCGCGCATGGGCTGTAGGCTGGGCATCAGCAACCCTAGCTGGATTTCTACCACAGAGAGGGCAGAGACGTCCCACTGCACAGATTCCCCAATGCCAGGTGAGGTCCGAGGTCTGGGGTGTGCACGCTAAAAGCTGGGCGCAGCAGAGGTCTGTGAGTTTGAGGGGAGTGCGCTAAACTTGGAACAGCAGTTTGCATGTAAACTTGGGGACAGAACTTCGCGACCGTGCAGAGCTGATTTGTGACTTGCTCCCTCGTTCAGGAGACCACCAGACTGCTTTGTTTTACAATCCTGGGCGAGACTTTGGGTGTGCAGACTCATTTGGGGAGAGGCAGAGTTGTCTGGCAACGGGTGGGGACCGGTGGTGGCTTTCTCTCGGAGGTGCGCAGCTGTTACCACCCAGCACAGAAACCTGCGTGCCACATAGGGCGGAGCTGGCACTGCGTGCTTAGCCTGGAGACTCTGCCCATCCAACCTGAACACAGCTCACCTTCATACCCAATTGGCATGAGGTCAAACCCTCCTGCTGCTAACAACAAATAGCTGGGCTTAACTCCAACAATACTGTACAATCCATAAAAGGCTGCAGTAAGAGTATCCACCTCAGGTAACTGGGGAGGCTGAGCCACTGTCCCTTAGAGGACATCTACCACACAAAGCTAAGTGACCAACTCAGGAAAGCAGCCACAATGCAGAGAAACGGAAAAAAATGGAGGAAAAAAGATGACTAGACAAAGAGTTCAAAACCACAGTAATTAGGTTTTTCAAGAGGCTCCTAGAAAAGGCCGATGAAATTAATGAGAACTACGAGGAAATGAACAAGACCTATGAGGAAATGAACAGGACCTACAAGGATATGTAAAAGGACCAACCAGAAATTAAGCATACACTGACTGAAATAAAAAAATATTACACAAAGTCCTAAAAGCAGTCCAGAGGGTCACAAGAACCAAGTGAAAAATTTGAAATACAAAGAATCAAAATCCACTCAGCTGGAAAAGCAAGAAACAAAAAGAATTCAGATAATTGAAGATAGCATAAGGGGCCTCTGGGACAACCTCAAGCATGCCAACATCCGAATTATGGGGGTGCCAGAAAAAGAGAGAGAGCAAGGTAATGAAAACCTACTTGAAGAAATAGTGACTGAAAACTTCCCCCACCTGGTGAAAGAAACTGACTTAAAAGCCCAAAAAGTACACAGAACCCCAAAATATAGGAATCTAAAGAGGACCACACCAAGACATATCATAATTAAAATGCCAAGAGCAAAAGACAAAGAGAGAATATTAAAAGCAGCAAGAGAAAAACAGTTAGTTACCTATAAGGGAGCACCCATATGATTGTCAGCAGATTTCTCAACAGAAACGATGCAGGCCAGACGGGAGTGGCAAGAAATATTCAAAGTGATGAATAGCAAGAATCTACAACCAAGATTACTCTATCCAGCAAAGCTATCATTCAGAATTGAAGGTCAGATAAAGTGCTTCACAGATAAGAAAAAGCTAAAGGAGTTCACACCACCAAACCAATATTATACGAAATGCTGAAAGATATTCTTTAAGAAGAGGAAGAAGAAAAAGATAAAAATATAAATGATGAACAACAAATACACATCTATCAACAAATGAATCTAAAAATCAAGTGAATTAATAATCTGATGAACAGGATAAACTGGTTAATATAACAGAATCATGGACATAGAGAAGAAATGGACTGACAATTCTTGGGGAGAAAAGAGATGTGGGAAGTGCAGCAAGAGACTGGACAAAAATCATGCAACAATGGGAGAGGGCAGTGTCGGGGGGAAGTGAGGGCAGAGGGTGAGATGGGTACTGGGTGGAGGGGAGCTATAGGGGAACAAAAAAGGGGGAACAATGTAATTAATAAACTGAACAATAAAGATTTAAAAAAAGACTGAACAGCCAAGCCCTGAGAGGGGACGGGCAGGGACTCCCAGGGCCTCAGGGGCCAGTGTGACAGTGATGGGGAGAGCAAAACAATGGCAGATAATGCCAGAGAGAGAAGAGCAGCCAGAACAGGTAGAACCATTCAGCCTTTGAAGACCTGGCTTTGACTGAGCAAGATGAAATCAAGAGGTTGCCTAGAGCAAAAGATCAACATGATCTGACTTCTATAATTAGAAAATGGCTTGGCTTCTGTGTTGGAAACAGGCCTTGGAGTGCCTTTAAAACTGTGTTTTAAAACCAACAAAATCCCACAAAAATGAAACCCAAAAAACTTGGATTTCTCTTCTTTAAGGAGAGCCCACAAGGTTTAGAAAAAGGAAAGGACATAGTCAGACTTGCATTTTAGAAAGTCCATGCCGGCTAGCACAAAGGACACAACGATGTCAGAATTAGAAGCAGAGCAACCTGATGGGCAACTGCTGCTAGAACCAGGGGTGATGGAGAATGAGGGCCTCACCTGCCTGATCACAGCAAGCAGGAGGACAGACTCATGGGATGCACTCAGCAGGAGCTGGTGGGTTTTTATACTGGGGAGTGAGAAATGGGGGGAGAACCAAGAGTGAGAACCTAAAGTCTGGCTCACTTGAGCAGGTGGCTTAATAAGCCTCCAACAGGAGAGTGAATTGTCTTCTCTTTCACACTGAACATGTCTAGAACCTGTAGATGTCACATTCGTGGGCTGAGGTTGAATGGCGAGTCTGTGGTGGAACTGAATGTAAGTGTGCATACGCTTCCCAAGCTGATTTCTGGCAGACAAGGACAAGGGTCTTCTGAATTGTCTAGGATCATGGTCAGCAAATTGCAGCTCGTGAGCCACATGCGGTTCTTTGGCCCCTTGAGTGTGGCTCTTCCACAAAATACCACGGCCTGGGAGAGTCTATTTTGAAGAAGTGGCTCTCAAAAGAAATTTCAATCGTTGTACTGTTGATATTTGGCTCTTTTGACTAATGAGTTTGCTGACCACTGGTCTAGGAAGTGAGACAATAGACTGCAAGAACGCTTCCAAGAGTTACCATGACACTATCATGTGAAATTCTCTGTCTCTATACTTAAGGGGGGAACAGACAAGAAAAATATACTCAAGGAATAAGTTTTCCAGAGATCAAAGAGATCTACTTCAGCAGAGTAGGTGGCAGCTACACTCACCGCCTCCCAGAACCAAACTGGAACTACAACAGAAGTATAGAACCATCATCATAAATAACCAACTGAAGACCAGCTGAACAGAAGTCTCATGACCAAGGATTTATAGAAGAAGCCACATGGAGACAGTAGGAAAGGCGACACAAAGAGCTGGTCCTGCTCCCACGGGCAGTGGCTGGGATTCTGAGGGGCATCTCAGGTGCAAATGTTACCCCCCATGCCAAGATCCCCAGCCTAGAGCCCCAGAGCAAGAATGAGGCACCCACATAACATCTGGCTGTGAAAATCAGCAGGCACCTGTCTGCCAGGGAGAGAGGGGAGTCTGCTAGAGACACAGGCACCCTTTTAAAGGGCCAGTGCACAAAATCTCGTTTGCAGTCACTCACCTTGGGCTCAGGGAGAAGCAGACTGGAGTGCTGTGAAGAAAGACTCCAGGTTGTTGCTCTGGGAAGAGAGATGAAGGGATGGCCACCAGGCTCCCAGTGTTGAGTCCCTCTCCCACACCACAGACACCAACTTTCTTAGATGGAGCACTCCCCTCCTTGCAGCATCAACCTGGGGGATGCAATAACCCCACCCACTGAACTCTCTCTCTTGCCCCACCCTACAGAGCATGTGCCCTGCTGAGGAGTCAGTTGCCTGGGGCAAGGTGTAGAGATCAGACTCAGGGATGTCAGTGAGTAGAGTGGCTTTGGGGCAATGGACTTTCTCTTCACTTTCCTGTGAAACTGACTGGCACTTGCCCTTCATGGGAGGTTGGCTAAGCCCACCCTCCCGACTCCTGGTCACCACACCCTGCTGAGCATGGGTTGCCCAGCAGGTCTGTACAAATCCAAGACAGACTGAGTTGTGTGGCTGTGGGGCAGGGGCCACCCCCCACCTTTCCCGAAGTCTCATCTGCACCTCACCTTCTGGAAAGATCCACTAGCCCCACACTTGTGCCTCCTGGTGGCACTGCCCTACCAGCCTAGGACTCCTAGGGGAGTCTGGGACAGACCGAGCTAAGTAACTCCAGGATAGGGGCCATCATATTGCCTTTCCTCACCTGATGCAGAGCCTCCCTTTACATGGCTAAATCTCAGTCTGTTTGAGCCTGATTAACTCTGTTGGCATCATCCTGATGACTCCCTGCCCTGGCACAAAGGTCTGTGGGCACATGGCAGGCAGCAGCTGGACTGGATGCCCCCTGGGACTTTGGCTGAGTGGCCTCAGACCCCAGCACCTGCACTGAGCTTGAGCCTGTATCAGTTTGGTGAACACCACTCAAACTGTCTGGTGACTCACTGAGAATCTGCACCAGGCACCTCAAATTCCACCAGAAGCTCTTTCAGTGTCTGAGCCAAACAGGTAGCGGGCAAGCAAGGCAGGTGTAGGCAGATCTCAGGGTGTCTTGGTACTTTTCCTGATCTGTGCTCAGTGCTGGTGGAACCAACCTTGTTATGCAGTTTGGGTGTGCCCACACATACCAAGGCCGAGCAGAGGCAGCCACAAAGTGTAAATAGCTTTGTAACTCCAAAAAGGTTTCCCAGGACTAGTCACAGACAGTGACTGACATGACCACCAAAGTCCCTCCCAAAGGCCAGTGGCCAGCTTTAGACAACATCAACGTAGAATCCAATTAGTTTCATAAGTGGGATATCCAAAGTGAGATCTTGACAGGCAGAGGCAAATTCCACCTCCTGTAGTGAGCACTTGCTCCACAGCTCCTTCGCTGTGGCTGGGGTTAATCCTCAGAGTCAACCAGCTCTCATTTAACCCACATGCGAACAGGCCAATAGAAACAAAGACTCAGGGATTGGAACCAAGATGGCGGCATAGGTAAACACCTATCTTGCTGCCATACACAGCAACTTCAAAACTACAACTTAACAAAAGAACAAACACCATCCAGAATCACTGGAAAGCTGGCTGGGTGAAAATTCCACAAATAAAAGTGAAGATAGGACACTGTGACTCAGAGGGGCAGTGGTGGACAGCATTGAAGATATGCGCAGAGAGAGGTTTGGAGCCATGCATGCACCAGTGGATAGGGTAGGCAGATGAAAACCCGGCCAGTTTTCTCGAATGGGAGAGACAAAGACGTCCTACTGCACTGACTCCCCAGCTCCGGGCGAAGTCCAGGGAACCCACAATCATACAGGGTAAAAACTGGACAGTGGGGAGGCACGCCGAAACTCGGGCGCTGCAAGGGTCTGCAAGCTTGTGGAGAGGATGAGCTTGTGCAGAGTGCGCATGAACTTGGGAACAGCAGAGCTGTGTGACCACGCAGAGAGGACTCATGACTTACTCTCTCGTTCAGGAAACCACCAGACTGCATTGTTTTGCGACCCTGAGTGAGACGTTGGGTGTGCAGGCTCATTTGGGGAGAGGCTGAATTGTCCAGCAGTGGATGGAGCTCAGCAGCACCTCTCTCTGAGAGGTGCTGGCAACCATTGCAACCTGGCACAGAGTCCCTGGGGCCGCATAGGACAGAGCTGATGCTGCCTGCTTGGCCCGGAGACTCTGCCCATCCAACCTGAGCATGGCTGAACATCACAGACAATTGGCCTGGAGGTCAAACCCTCCTAGTGCTAACAACAACAAGCTGGGCTTAAATTCAACAAGACTGTGCAACCCATATCCACCTCAGGTAACTGGGGAGGCTGAGCCACTGTCGCTTAGAGGACATCTACCACACAAAGCTAATCGACCAACTCAGGAAAGTAGCCACCATGCAGAGACATAGAAAGAAATCAGATGTGAAAGAATGGAGGAAAAAAAACACAACTGGACATAGAATTCAAAACCACAGTTATAAGGCTTTTCAAGAGGCTCCTAGAAAAGGCCGAGACCTACAAGGAAATGAACAAGACCTATGAAATGAACAAGACCTACAAGGAAATGAATGAGAACTACAAGGAAATGAATGAGACATACGAGGATATGAACAAGACCCCCAAATATATGAAAAAGGACCAACCAGAAATTAAGTATACACTGACTGAAATAAAAAATATTATACAAAGACCTAAAAGTACTCTAGAGGACTGCAAGAACCAAGTTAAGGATTTGAAATACAAAGAGGTAAAATCCACTCAGCTGAAAAAGCAAGAAACCAAAAGAATCCAAAAAATTGAAGATAGTGTAAGGGGCCTCTGAGACAACCTCAAGCATACCAACATCCAAATTATAGGGGTGCCAGAGAAAGAGAGAAAGCAAGACAATGAAAACCTATTTGAAGAAATAGTGACCGAAAACTTCCCACACCTGGTGAAAGAAATCGACTTAGGAGTCCAAGAAGCACACCAAACCCCAATATATAGGAACCCTAAGAGGACCACACCAAGCACGTCAAAATTAAAATGCCAAGAGCAAAAGACAAAGAGAGAATATTAAAAGCAGCAAGAGAAAAACAGTTAGTTACCTATAAGGGAGCACCCATACAATTGTCAGCGGATTTCTCAACAGAAATGATGCAGGCCAAATGGGAGTGGCAAGAAATATTCAAAGTGATGAATAGCAAGAATCTACAACCAAGATTACACTACCCAGCAAAGCTATCATTCAGAATTGAAGGTCGAATAAAGTGCTTCACAGCTAAGAAAAAGCTAAAGGAATTCATCACCACCAAACCAATATTATATGAAATGCTGAAAGATATTCTTTAAGAAGAAGAAGAAGAAAAAGGTAAAAATAAAAATTTGAACAACAAATACACATCTATCAACAAATGAATCTAAAAATCAAGTGAATTGATAATCTGATAAACAGGATAAACTGGTGAATATAATAGAATCATGGGCATAGAGAGGGAATGGACTGACAATTCTTGGGGAGAAAATGGGTGTGGGAGGTGCAGCAAGAGACTGGACAAAAATCATGCACCTATGGGAGAGGATGGGGACAGGGGCGTGAGGGCGGAGAGTGGGATTGGTACCGGGTGGTGGGGAACTATAGGGGGGAAAAAGGGGAGAAGAATGTAATTAATAAACTGAACAATAAATATTAAAATATTTTAAAAAAAAAGAAGTCAAGACTCAGTAACAATGTGATGGCTCACATAACTCATACAAGGGGCATGTCTAGAGGGCACTAGATGATCAGGGGATGCACCATTGGGCCCCATTAGACATCTACTACATAAAACCACACTATCAAGAGAGGGAGAGATAGCAGATCTACTTCATACATAGTAATAAAACAGAGAGGCATCCAAAACAGGGAGACAAAGAAACATGTCCAAAAGGAAAGTCAGGATAAATCAAGAGAGAGGGAGAGAATCAAAATGAAAGAGGCAAGCAATTTGTCAGCCACAGACTTAAAAAAAGGTTATAAGGGTGTTTAAAGAAATTAGTGAGAATTTCAACACCATGAAAAAGGACATAGCAATCATGGAAAACAACCAGTCAGAAATGAAGAATACAATATTTGAAATAAATAATACACTAGAAAGAATAAACAGTAGGTTGGATGAAGCAGAGGATTGAATCAGTGATTTGGAACACAAGGGAGCAGAAAACACCCAATCAGAGCAGCAAAAGAAAAAAACATTTAAAAAAAGAATGAGATGAATTAAAAGAACTTTGGGACAACATGAAATGTAATAACATTCACATCATAAAAGTATCAGAAGGAGAAAAACAGGAGAAAGGCGTAGAGAACCTGTTAAAAGAAATAATGGCAAAAAGCTTCCCTAACCTAGTGAAGGAAAAAGTCACACCAGTTTAACAGGTTCAGATAACCAAAAGAGATGAACCCAAAGAGACACACACCAAGACACATCATATGTGAAATGGCAAAGATTAAAGAGACAATCATAAAGGCAGCAGGAGAGAAACAGTCAGTTACTTATAAGGGAGCTCCCATAAGACTGTCAGATGATTTCTCAACAGAAACACTTCAGGACAGAAGAGATTGGTATGAAGTACTCAAAGTAATGAAAAGCAAGGACTTGAATCCAAGACTACTCTAGCCATCAAGGCTATCATTAAAAGCTTGAGAAGAAATAAAGAGCTTCCCAGACCTCCCCCTGCCCCCCACAAAAGAAAAAAGGCTAAAGGAGTACATTACTATCAAACTAGCATTGTGAGAAAAGTTAAAGGCACTGCTTTAAGAAGAAGAAGAAATACATTTAGAGAGGAACATAAGTATAAAGAAAAAAGTACAATAAATAAGTCCTAATTGATAATAACCTGAAGTGTAAATGGATTAAATGACCCAATCAAAAGACATAGGAAAGCAGTGTGGATAACAAAACATGTATGCTATCTACAAGAGACTCACTTCATAACAAAAGATTCACACAGAATGAAAGTGAAGGGATGAGGAAAATGTCCATGCATATGGAAATAAAAAAAGCAGGGGTAGCAATACTTACTAGTATGTCTGAGAAAACAGACTTCAAAACAAAGGTCATAGCAAAAGACAAAGAAAATCACACTACATAACACTAAAGGGTTGGGTCCAACAAAAGGATGTAACTTTGGTAAACACATATGTACCCTATTATATATATATATATATATATATATATATATATATATACACACACACACACACACACACATACATACACACACATACATACATACATGCTCCTATAATAGGAGCACTAATATATATATATATATATATATATATATATATATATATATATATATCTTGAAAGACTTAAAGGGAGACATTGACAGCAATAGCTACAGTGGAGGACTTTAACACATTGCTGACATCCCTGGTAAGTCTTTGAGACAAAAAAAACAAAAACAAACAAACAAAAAAACAACAACAACAACAAGGAAACAGCTATTTTAAAGGACACAATGGATCAGATGGATTTAATTAATCGTTCCAGAACATTTTATCCCACAGCAACAGAATATGCATTCTTCTCAAGAGCACATGGAACATCGTCAAAGACAGACCTCATGTTGGGACACAATATAAGTCTTACCAAATTCAGGAAGATTAGAATCATATGAGCATCTTCTCAGATCACAACGGCATGAAACTAGAAATCAGCTACAATAAAAACACACACATACCTCAAAACCATTCAAACATGGAAGGTAAATAGAATGCTGGATGGGTTGCCAGTGAAATCAAAGAAGAAATAAAAAATGACCAGCAAACAAATGAAAATAAACACACAACAACTCAAAATCTATGGGACACAGTAAAAGCAGTTCTGAGAGGAAAGTTCATAGCATTTCAGGTCTACCTCAAAAAGCAAGAAAAATCTTACATAAGCCATTTAACCCTACATCTAAAAGAACTAAGAAACCCCACAGTAAGTAGAAGGAAGGAAATACTAACGATCAAAGCATAAATAAATAATATAGACATGAAAAAACAATACAAAAGATGAATGAAACCAGAGCTGGTTCTTTGAAAAGATAAACTTGATGAGCATTTAGCCAGACTCATCAGGAAACAAAGAGAGAGGACCCAAATAAATAAAAGCAGAAATGAAAAGGCGAAGTAACAACTGACATCACAAAAATACAAAGAATAGTAAGAAAATTCTATAATCAACTATATACCAATAAATTGGGCAAAATGAACAAATTCCTAGGAAAATATAGTCCAAAACTAAATCAAGAAGAATCAGGAAACCTCCCAGACTGATATTAATTAATGAAATTAAAATAGTAATTTTTTAAAAAAAAAAAATCCTAGCAAACAAGAGGAAGTGAATTTTACCCAACATTTAAAGAATTAGCACTTGTCATCCTCAAGGCAGCCCAAAATCCATGAAGCGGAAAGACTTCCAAGCTCTCTTTCCGAGGCCAGCATCACCCTCATCCCAAACCCCGTAAAGACAGACTAGGAAAGGATAGCTGCATCTCCCTTACTAAAGGCTCTCCTCTCGTGGAGGCGGCTGCTGACAGAGGTCAGGGTCTGCCCCGGAGCAGCACCACGGGTCCTCTCTGGGCCTCAGCAGTCCCCAGCCTCGCTGCTGAGTCTTGCCCCACGGAGGCCTACTGCGGCCCAGGCCCCCCACAGGCGCTGGGTCGCCGGCTAACAGTGCTTTCCTGGCATAAGTGCTGATGCGCCCATTCTCTCACACAGTCCCTGAGTCTGTCCTCCCAGTGCTGCGAGCCGCACACCCAGAGAACCCGCCCCAGCCCCGCCTGGATGGTATCTCATTCCTCCATCTGCATAGCCCAGAGCCTCCCCTCTCGGTTAACCAGTGGTTGGTGAATCTCCCCTCTGTGCCTCCAGTCTTCTCCCAGTATTCTAGCCGTTTTCCTCTTTGGGGGTGTCTCCCAGCACGTGGGTGGAGACATGGTTAGGAGTGAGAAGTCCAAGCCTAGGGCTTAGAATGAAAAGAGACTCCAGTGGCGACGGCAACATGGGAATGAGCAAACACTGAGCACCCACAGGGCGCCGCGCTTTGTACGAAACTGCATGTGTGGTCCTTCTAGGTCGTCCTCATGACAGCTTCTGGAGGCCCCAGTTATCTCCCTCCTGCAGGTGAGGAGAGCAGGGCTGGAGGGACGGGGAGAGGGCAGGCCTTCGCCCGCTGCTCACAGCTGTGCTCTCCTGCCCTCCCCCAGGACACACAGGAGCCCTCGAGCCCTGCTTCCTCGACAGCGTCACCATTTTACAAAAAGAGAAAATAAAGCTCAAAAAGCCCACTCGTGGCCGTTGTGGCACAGGTGCTGAGCGGCTCTCACCAGGCCCAGCTCCTGGGCCGGATGCTACTGGCCTCCCACTTCTCTCGGAGCCTGAGCCCTGGGTGCTCCTGGGGTGTACCGGGGAGCGGGGACAGGACACCGATGAGAGTTAGCGGGAAGGTGGTGTTTATTCGGTGTGGACTCTGGCGCCCTTTGTCCCCACTGGCACCTATAAGCCGACCTTGTTTACTTTGCTACCTGAGAACAGTTGGACGGGGACATGCACAGGGCTCTCCCTCTGAGGAGAGAGGAGGCTCCGGCCGCAGGGACAGTCCCCGACTGCCCGGCTGGCCAACCTGTCTGAAGAAGCCCGCTGTCTTGCAGGCGGATGGCACTCTCCCCTGCTTCCTGCCCCTCTTCCTGCCTGTCCCCACTTCACCCGGGTGGGCGCTCTGCCATCCGCCCAGCAGCCGCCCCCAAAGAGCAGGTTTATTCAGAGAAACTTGGAAGCCATTTGGCAAGAGGAAAAGGAAGCCATTGTTAGCTTGCAGGTGGAGTCACATAACCTTTTCTGTCGGAGACATTTGCATTCACATCCACGCCTCCCGTTGCTACAGGACAGCGGAAATCTGCCCGCCCGGGACAGGGGAAGGAGCCGCGCAGCCAGCAGAGCTGCTGCCTGAGGGGATGCGGCTCCCTTTCCTTCTTAAAAAAGCCCGACTGTGAGCAAAAAAGCATCCCCTTCAGAAAGGAGAGTGGGAATCAAGCGTGAAGCTTCTTTTTGCCGCAGATGCTCTGCCTCACCCCGGAGGCAGCAGGGGGCGCTACCGGGCTCGTTCCAGCTGGAAAATGCGAGCCTCCATCCAGAGGACACGCACCGGCCGCCGCGCCGAGCTCCCGGGCCTCTCCCCGCACACGCCTCCGTGTGCGGGGAAGACAGAACTGACCGGGGCCTCGCCCCGCAGCAAGCACGCTGGGATCCAGCCACAGTGAGAGGCCCTGCCGGCGGGGCTGCTGGCTCCGGAGGCCCGGGAGCCGGCCAGGAAGCGGCGTGCGCTCCTCCCTCCGCCCCTGCTTGAACGTGCTGTGTCCGTGAGAACGACAGCACTTTTTAAAAGAAAGAAATCCCAGCCTTGGCGTCGGGTCTGCTCGCGACCTCTGTGCTGACCTCCGGCCGGGGCTTAGGCCTGCGCGCAGTTTCGCCATCAGCCTCTCGGGGTCTTGGTTATTGTTACTTGAATAAATGTCTGGTTGTGATGAGTCTTCATGAACAAACAGGAAAGCTGGGGCCCCGCCCAGCCTCCTGTGTCCCGGCCCGGCCGGACCGGCAGGGCTACTGCATTGAGATCCGCAGAGCGCGGCCTCTGGCGCCGGCCGGGGAGGGCCTGCTGTCTGGGAGGCGGCTGGGGCTCCCCCTGCCCGCTGACTGCCAGGCCACAGGCCCCGGGCCGTGGCCCGCACGCCCCTAAAGACAAACGTCAGTTTGGAGGGTTCTCTGAATGCAGCGACAGGGATGGGGTGGTGGGAACCGCCAATCAAAGCCCGCACTGGGGTGTGGGTGAGCCTTTGTGTTTCACCATCTCCCCGGGGCCACTCGGCTGCCCACCGCGGTGTCAGCCAGGCCCGCGAGAGACGAGCCACGCCTCCCGGTGCTCCCGAGCGTGAACGTGTGCGCCCCGTGTCCCCGGAGCCAGGACCGGAAGCACTGAAGACGCCCGGCAGACACACTGTAACGAGGGGCTTGGGTCAGCTCCCGCCCCGCGTGTACGTCAGCCGGGAGCTGCACACGCTCTTGGCCAGGCAGGGGGAGCCGTGCTCCCGCGGTGCCCACCGCCCCCAGCAGACGCGCAGGCCTGGGGCGTTTCTGGGGGAGCCCGCCGCCCCGCGCCGCCCCGCGCCCGGCCTGTGGCTCACCTTGACTCTGCCGTAGCTCCCTTTGGGGATGAGGATCTTGTAGCCGTTCACCTCCACGGAGAGCTCCCTCAGCGTGGAGACGGCCTTGCTGGCCCGGCGCTCATTCTTGGCCTCCACGCTGAAGAAGGGGAGGTGGGCCGCCCGCACGCAGTGCCTGGCCAGCAGGTAGGCGCAGGAGCCCTGGAAATGGAAGACGAAGCCGTCGAAGGTGCGGTAGTGCGGCTCCCCGAACACCACGCAGGTGCCGGTCTCCACGGGGCTGCAGGAGGAGAACTTGCCTTTGGGCTCGCACACCTCGTAGGGGCTGCAAGCGGCCTCCTGGCAGTAGATCTCATTGTTGAAGTCCAGGCAGCGGCACTTGATGGTGCAGTTCAAGTCCTCCCAGAACACCTCCCCTCGCCGCAGGAACTGCCCTGCGACAAGGACAGAGAGCGAGTTGGCGGAGGCCTCTCCCTCCCCCAGGCCCGGGCCAGGCGCGGGAGGGTGCGACACCCTGGACTCCACAAAGCACCTTAGGAGGAAAGTGTTGCTGCCCTCCCCCGACAAGTGAGGAACGAGGCTTAAGAGAAACTGAGTCACTTTTCCAAGATCACTCGGCAACTCAGTGGGGAAGCCAGGGTGCACGCGAGGCCGTCTGCATCCAGCCGAAGCTCTGGGCGGGCTCGTGTCAGTCCACAGGCGGTGCCCTCCTCCCCACGGAGCCTGGCTCACCAGGGACAGCGAGGCTGCTCGCTGGTTCCCTCAGCCATCTGCTGGGGGCCCGGGATATGCCAGAAAAAAGTCAACAGCATGAACCAGGAGTCAGATCTACACATGCAACTCCCAGGCTTCCAGGGAAGATTCTAGAAAGGGCTGACCTCTGGGTCAACCTCCAAGGCTCATAACTCCTGCAGACACTAACTTACAACCACAAACATTGTCCTCTCTCGCTCTGGGCCTGCCGAGGCCGATGCTTCCCTGCGTGTTCGGCCTCTGTCGGGACAGAATCGCGGACAGAACTTGTCCACAGGATCTAGGTCGGGAAGAGCATGAGGTGGGGGAGCAGAATGGTTTCAAGGGATGTGTTAATTTTTAAAAAATATATTTTTATTGACTTCAGAGAAGAAGTGAGAGGGAGAGAGATAGAAACATTAATGATGAGAGAGAATCATTGATGGGCTGCCTCCTGCACGCCCCACACTGGGAATGGAGCCTGCAACCCAGGACTGTTTCCTGACGGGAATCGAACTGTGACCTCCCGGTTCATAGGTTGATGCTGAACAACTGAACCATGCTGGCCGGGCTCGTTTTTAAAGTATTCACTACTCTTTATTTGGTAGACAATCAGTCTTTAAACCACTTTCCTAAATAAATTATATCCCCGATTAAATTTTTGAAATTTGCCAGTTGTTAATATCAACCTTCAGTTGAAATAGGAGCACCTTAGGGCTGAGGGCTGTGAGAGAGAGCTCTTAGTTGGGGGTGGAGTCAAGAGAACTGGGCAACCTGCATGCCTAGGGCCTTAAGCCCACCTGCCTCAGCTTTCCCACCTGTGAGATGGGAGCAGCACTGCTCCCTCTCCCTGCTTCCTGCCACAAAGCTGGCACCCACTGACAGAGGCAGGGGACATCTGTAAACTGAGAATGCCTGAGGGAAAGATGAAAAACCAACATTAAGAAATATAAATAATGCTGTAGACCAAGAGTAAATATAGTTTGAAATGGCAGCTGGAAAAGATGTCTCAGGTTTTTATTACACTGACTACAGGTTAACCGAGCAGAAGGCATGGTGCCCAGCAGCCCTCCCGCCTCCGTCCGGCAGGAACAGCTCCATCCCAGCAGGCGACGATGTGGATACCTGCTGAGCAGAGGCCTCCAACAGGGAGCAGATCGGCTCCCATCCCAGCAGGTCACATGCATCAGCTGACAAAGGCCCTTCACCCCACAGCCTGGGCACCGGCCCAACAGCAGCCTCCATGCAGAGTAGCTGCCAGTCTCTGCCTTGTTGGGCTTGGGGGCAGGGGGGATGCCTTGGAATAGAGGACATTTGGGCCGAAAGGTGGAATTGCTGAGATCATTTTCTTTGCAAAATGATGATATAATAAACCGGCTCCACTCACACTTCCCTCCTCATCAAGCCACCCCCAGGTGCTCAGACTGGTGCTGCCCAGGGACACATGGAGATGCTCAGCATCAGTGTGGGGTACAGAAGTCGTCCTGGATATGAAGCCCACCATGACTCCAGGGGGAGGAGTGAGGTGGAAGTGGTCTGCATGCAGCTCTGTGCGTCCGCTGCCACAGCCAGGGGCTGTCGCCACTGAAAGGGCAGAGCGGGACTGCAAAGACCATTTGGACTGTGTGACTTGGCAGCCACCATGTTGGCCACGTGAAACTTATCTGGGGGCTGTCATCTTAAAATTACAAAGACCAACCCCTCCCTTTGAATTAGCCAATCGAGAAAGATTGTGTGCTTCAGCTCCAATCAAGATCAAAGGACAGTACTGCAAAAAAAAAAAAAAAAAAAAAAAAAAAAAGAGCAAAGGACAGGACAGGTCACGTGCATTAGGGATTATTTGCGTCACTGGCCCCGCCATCACCCAAGCAAGTGGAATCGGCCAGTTCATTGGTTTTCGTCTGGCCTCACCTCCCAATAAAATCACCATGTGTGGGAAATTCGCTCTCTCTTTGGCTTCCTGCCGCTGCGGTGGCAGGGCCAGAGGGCCAAGCCCAGGCTTGTAATAAAGGTTCTATGCTATTGCATCCGTTTAGGCTACCTGGTGGTCTTTGGGGATCATGAAATCTGGGCATAACATTTGGGGGCCCATCCGGGATCCCCAAGACCCATGAGGGACCCTGACCCAGAGAGCCTGATTGACCGCAGTAGATGTTTGTCTATCTGTGTTTTCTGTTCCGTGCGAGCTTGCATCTGAAGTCTGTAGCCCGAAATGGTCTAAGCGGAAGCGCTGGCGGACCTCGGGCGGGAGGAATCAAGGGACGCTTTGATCCTCCGTCTGGTGGGATGTAAAAGCCCCTTGTGAGGGGAGTGGGTTCCCCTCAAACCTCTGGGACAAAGTGGTTGGTGCACGGCCATCGTCCAGTTTTGCTTCCCAGGAGTCGGGAGGCTGGGTGTCCTTGTCTGTTTAGTCTCTGTGGCTTTCTGTGTTCTGTTTTATTCTACGGTCTACTCCTTTAAGTATTTTGATTGATCACTTCAAAGAGATTAGGGAAAGACCCAACGACCTCAGTGTGGGAGATCCAGAAGGGCCAGTAGACATTCTTGCTTTGCAGGAGGAGTTAAGCCCACCCTGCTCAGAGAGCAGCAGCTTTTACGATCCTGTTCGCCGCTGCCAAGGGGAGGGGGAGGATCCTTCCTGGAGGCTGGTTCTGGGCACCAATGGGAATCTTAAACGTTTTTTTCCTCTAGCTAGGCCTGAATGGGATTTCAACACGGCAGAAGGTAAGGGAGGCTCTGGGTCTACTGCCAGGCTGTAATGGGGGGGTCTTTAGATGGCTGCTAGGAATCCAACTAATTTGGCTAAAGGAAATCTAGGAAATTTCATTGTACTGGATAGAGGCTTGGAGGTGCAGGCAGCCAGCAGGCGGAGGCTGAGGCGGAAAGGGAGCCAGGGCGAGACAGCGACTAGGTACAGGCGCGGCCTCCACAGTCCCGTTGGCTGCCGGCCCAGCCCTGCCACCGCCGCCCACGGGGCTCCTCAGCTCGGCCGCCAGGGCTTGGGGAGCATGAGTGCCAGGACCCTCTGCGGAGAGGCCAGCGTGGGGGAAGGGAGCCCCCAGAGGGTGTCTGGGTCTCATCTTCGCCATTTTTTTAAAAGAATTTATCCAAAGTAAATGCCTTAAAATAATTTGAATTAGACTTAAAACTCAGAAATTGTTAAAATATAGATAAATAATGTATTACTTATAGCGATCTAATAGCCCAGGTAACTGGCTACAACCTTTGTTAATGGAGGAAGGAGAGTAATCCAGGCTTGCTACTGAATGCCCCCAGGCAGAGAAAAAAAGTGGCCTTTTTAAGGGTCAAGAGGCAGCCTGGGCTTTTTAACCAAATGATAAAAACTTGTTTAATAATCTGAGTATTGCTTCCTCATGATAAAAACCTAGAGTACAAAATTGAAGCTATTAATTGATAATGTCTTGTATTTTTCTTAGAAACAAAGTATTATTAATCTAAGGATAGCTAAATGTTTGACTTTTCAGCTTTAGAAGTTCAAAATACAAATTAAATTTGGAGAAATTATATAAATGTGGTAATTAAATGCCTAAAGTATAACTTTTTAAAAAAATATGTTATGCTTTCTCTGATAATTGGACTTGTGTTGGTCTATATTTCTTAAATATAGCCAAATTTTGAACAGCAGAATGTTAAATAAAAACCAATAAGTAAGATACCTAAACTGTACTGAATAAATTTAGTTTTTTAATTAAAGATACCTACTTAAGTTACTTTATAAATTAGCTTGTTAAATTATAGTCAAGGTTTTCAGCTAAATGAAAATGCCAATGCTGATTGTGGGAAATGCCTGAGAAAAGATAGTTCCATTACAGAGATGATTCGAGCTTGTCAGAATGTGGGATCAGGACATTTCCTAAAGCAAGTTTTGTGGACCTGTGCCACAGGGAACTTTAGTATTAATCTTAAGGAGGAGTGGAGACACCCTTAAGTGGACTAACTGTTTTGCCTGGAGGCATTGATTCAGATTATAAAGGAGAAATTAAAGCTAAGCTAGAATGTAATCTTGTTATGTAAATTACTCCAGGACAAAGGTTTGCTCAGATACTACTTGTACCTTATGTTCAGCAAGGTGAGGCTAAAATGAGGAAAAGAGAAATGCAAGGATTTGGAAGCTCGGACATCTATTGGTTACATGAAATTAGCGAAACCCATGCTATGATTGATTAAAAATAGAGGGAAAACAATTTAGGGGTCTGGTGAACACTGGAGCGAATGTTAGTGTTATCAGCAAAGAATTCTGGCCTCCAAGTTAGTCCACAGTAGACACTATGGGCTTAGTTAGGGGGGTGGGAGTTCCTCATCACACACAATGGCAGTGCCACCTTGTTAAGGTGGCAAGATGAGGAAGGACTGATGGGATGGTTTCAGCCTTCCATCATCTCTGGAATTTCATTCAACTTGATGGGACCTGGGATGTCTTAGAGGGTTTACAGGGGTGTATTATTACCAGCAAAGGACAGCAGGTAATGACCCAAATGGGATATCAGACTGGTCAAGGCTCGGGAAACAATGATCAGGGAATTAAGGAGCCCATCCTAGCCAAAGGAAGCCCACGGGAAGAGGAGTCTTTGGCCACGTGTTCCCAATGAGAAGAGGAGCTCCCTAAATGGGGCTTAGGAATTGCAAGATTGTCTTAAAACTTTAAATGACTTTCAGAAATTATTAGGGGACATTAACTGGCTGAGACCTTATCTGAAGATCTGATGGAGAAGGGCTAACTTTATTTAATTCACTTAGAGGTGACTCTGATCTTTCCTCTTCCCAAACATTAACAAGTGAAGCTAGGGACGAGTTGCTAAGAATTGAGCAGGCAATTTCCTCAGCCCAAGGAGCACAAGTACGGCCTGAATTACCTTTATTGGTACAAATGACCCCTATTGCAAACAGTCCCTGGGGCATGGTAAAAAAGGCTGGTACAGAAGGCTGAGTAAATTTGTGAGAAAACCAGAACCCCAAGAATGGCTGAGAACGTCTTTCTTGCCAGGCTAGCCGTAATCAGCTGTATAGTAATATTAGGTGATACTACCTGGGACAAATAGGGAAGTATTTTGGACTTATATTCCTGACCCTTCATGGGTAAGAACCCTTATGTGGGTTGATCACCTTATACCAGACACCTTAATTCATCCAGGAGCAACAGGTGTGGAGCAAGAAAGTATAATTACATAGGTGTTGCCACCCAGCTTTCCTTTTGTATTGACACAAATTCAGACCACTACTCCTTTGTGTGCAAAATTAAAGAAAGGCTTCTGGCTTGCATGGACACCAAAGGAGGGTAGGCAAAAGTTAAAACACGTATACTATTACTACTTGCTCCTAGGAGAGGTGCAGAAACATGTAATTAGACCTTGTCTATACAAAAAGAAATTTGACAGCCAGTTTGAAATTGAATTGCCATGGCTTAAAGCAAAGAAAGAATATCCTTACAACAGTATATTGTACAATTATTTCTAACATACTTATAAACTAAATCTTTGAATGATTGGCAGCAATTTAAAAGGGACATGAAAAGATTTAATCCCTTCCACTGCATGAAAGGCCTCCTTGGAAAGGCAACGAGCATTCTATGTTGGCCCTTTTGCCAAGGAGGGATCCTCTTTTCACAATCCAATTGCCCACAGCTGTTGCCTGAGTTTTCTGTACATGCTGAGGTTGAAGCCTCGTGATGGCTGGTACCATGGATCTGTCTGTGGCCCAATGGTGTGAGATGGGCCCTCCCTGGAGAGGAAACCTGAGTTCCCCAAGATATGTGATCAAGTGCCGGGGTCCCTCCAGCAGGCAAGGGGACCCCAAGGCAGGTGCTGGGCGTGCAGGCCACGTGGGCATAGGCTACCAAGGAGACAGAACTAAACCTCACATCATCACCCTGCTTGGCCCCTGAGGATGGCTGGTTAGCTAGAGACGGGTAAGATTCCTCATGGGAGGGACAACCTAAAACAGGCACAGTCTCAGAGGGGCCATCAGGAGAGAAAATGGGGGCCAACAGAGGTTGGGCATAGAACCTCTCCCCCCCACCCCTGCATTGCAGGGGCTTGAACACTCGCCCCTTCTGAGGGAGGTCTCCTGCCCCATGACTACTTCACTTCCCACACCCAGCTCAGATCGGGACCCAGATAACAGACAAAGACTTGGCCCAGCCCACATCAGAACCAAGGCAACAAACAGAAACTTGGCTAACAACAGCTAGTACCAAGGATGCTCAGAGCCTTCTCAAGAATACAAAACAATCCTTGCCATTAATAATTACAGGGTAAACTAAGATTATTGTTAGAGCATTAAATTTGACAGTAAAATAGCAGTCAAGTTTTCAGATTAATTTAATTTAGCTAAGGTAGGAAATGTACAGCGGGAGAAGGACACCTTTTCTGGATGGGTAGAGGCATGCCCAACCAAGCATAAAACAGTTCAGGCGGTGGCCAAGAAGCTGCTAGAAGACATCCTACCCAGGTATGGATTTCCTGCTATGATAGGGTCAGACAACGGACCAGCTTCTATTTCACAGGTAACACAGGCAGTAGCCAAGGTTATAGGGGCAGATTGGAAATTGCATTGTGCTTATAGGCCCCAAAGTTCAGGGCAGGTAGAATAAATAAAACTCTAAAAAGAGACCCTTACCAAATTAACCATAGAGACTGGTAGGGGTTGGGTGGCTCTCTTTCCATATGTCCTTTACCAGGTAAGGAACTCTCCCTACACCCTGGTTTTTAGATCATATTACTGAATTTGTCTCTTAAGAAGGCTCCAGAGGGCGCATGAGAACATTTGACCACACCTCCGTTATGAGGCTGGCCCGACCCCTCACCTCGTCAATGCGGACGGGGAGATGGGTTTTTGTCAAGAGAGACCCTTGAGCCGCGTTGGAAGGGCCCCTACATCATGGTGCTGACTACAGCCACTGCTCTCAAGGTAGATGGCGTCACAACCTGGGTCCACCACACCCATGTCCATCCAGCTGACCCCTCTGCAGTCTGGGAGGACCTCATTACACAATGGAGCCACAACCGGCTCAAGCTCAAGTTACGGCGCATTTAACCCACCTAATGTCGGTAACTTTGTTGACTGTTTGCTGTCACCAACACTGCCAGGAGTCCACCCTTTTTCCTGGCAATAGTCATGGCCTGCCTCTGTATTCATGCAGCAAGGAGGCCTATGTGCAGCCCTAGGGGAGGAATGTTGTTTTTATGTTGACCATTCAGGAGTAAAATGGAAGGCGAGGTAGAAATGCAGCCCGGCTCATGATTGAGCCGTAAGTTCCAAGATAAGGGGGGAATAAAAGGGCAGGACAGGACTGCAAAGACCATTTTGGACTGTGTGACTTGGCAGCCACCATGTTGGCCACGTGAAACTTACCCCGGGGGCTGTCATCTTAAAATCACAAAGACCAACCCCTCCCTTTGAATTAGCCAATCGAGAAAGATTGTGTGCTTCAGCTCCAATCAAGAGCAAAGGACAGGACAGGTCACGTGCATGCGTTAGGGATTATTTGCGTCACTAGCCCCAGCCATCACCCAACCAAGTGGAATCGGCCAGTTCATTGGTTCGCGTCTGGCCCCACCTCCCAATAAAATCACCGTGCGTGGGAAATTCGCTCTCTTTGGCTTCCTGCCGCTGTGGCGGCAGGGCCAGAGGGCCAAGCCCGGGCTTGTAATAAAGGCTCTATGCTATTGCATCCGTTTAGGCTCCCTGGTGGTCTTTGGGGATCATGAAATCTGGGCATAACAGCCACCACCGTGCCACTCGGCTCTTCGAGGAGTGACAGAGGGCGCGGGGTGCTGTGGCCACCAGCCAGGCAGGGGAGGGGAGAGACCATGGGGCGTTGGTGGGGTCTTTTCTGGACTTGAGCAGAGCTGCAGCCACACTCAGGGCAGGAGCACAGCGGGAGCCGAGTGTGAGGGGCCAGGGCGGCCTGGTCCCCGCCCAGCTGCTCGCTCACACCCATCCGCTGCCTCAGTGGGGACACTTTGCAGCCTCGGGGACTGTGCAGAGCGCGGGCTTCAGGCAGGCAGATGGGGCTTTTCTGGGTTAAACAACCTGGAGCCGGGCCAGGGGAGCAACCCGAGGTCTCGGGGGCTGGCAATATGCGCGGGTCCCCAGGAGGGCAGGAGGCTCCTGAACCTTCATCCCAGCCAGAGGCTTCTCATGGATCTGAAACTCTGGCACCCGCTGCCGCCAGCGGCCGTGTCTGTGCCAATAGGTCTTCAGCTTCACCCTGTTCCAGCCCAGCTCTCCGTGTGGAGGGGGAGGCGCGGGCTCTGGCACCTCTGCTCGCAGAGCGGCCAGCATCGCCCTGGGCCCTCGGAATGTTCTGGAGAGATGCAGTGGCTGGGTGGCTGAGCGTGTGGCGGGCGGATGTTTACTAGTTCTAGTTGCTATTGTCTCCACTCCTCGGAGCAGAATTGTGACAGAAACCCTGTTTCCAGGAGACTCTGAGACACACACGAAGCTGGAGCCTGCAGCCGGTGCTCCTGGGAGCCCTGGGCGGCTCTGCGAGGGGCCCGCGAGGAGCACCCACAGCGGGCTCCCGTCCAGCGCTTCCTCTCCCCAAACTCTGCCCGCTTCGCCCCTGCTGGCGGGTCTCAGGAGAAGCTGCCCGCAGACGGACACGCGCCCCCTTTCTGGCATGCGCTCCGGGGCTGATGTCCCCCCGGGGGGAACACGCGCTCCAGGCCCCTTACAGGGGGCAGGCAGGTGCGGGTGGAGGGACTGTGGAAGGGAAGGACCCGTCAAGGCTGATGTCAACCAGGGGTCCCTCCGGTCCCTCTGGCTGGGACGTCTCTCAAGACCCTCATCCACATGGCTGCTCCGAGCAGCGAGGTGTGCTCACACCCAGGCAACCAGCTCGCAAACAGTGGTGAGTGTCGGGGACGCAGGAGGCGCTCTGGGTCTGAGGAGCCCGCTGAGCGGTGTCCAAGGAGGACGGCGGGGAAGGTGTCTGCCTGTCAATCTAACTGCATTGCCATAGAGACAGGAACAACCTTACCTCTGGAGGTGCAGCCGTTGGCCGGGTCAATCTCTTTCCCGTCCACTTTGAAGGCCCAGCGGCCGGGGACGTTGACGTTCGTGGTCTCCTGGATGTTCACGATGTCAGGGGTTCGAGACCCTGGCAGGCTGAAGAAGTTGCTGAGGTTCCCACCGTTAAATCCTGCCTGGAGTGCAGAGGGGAGCCGGCCTGAGCACAAACACTGGCCCTTTTCCTGCCAAAATACCTGCTCCTCAGTGAGAAGGCCTGCCCGTTCCCGCTGCACCCGGTCAGGGTATCAGAGATGGACAAGACTAGCCCCCCAGTCTCCACATTCATCGGCATCCTTCCCTCGGAAAGAGCTCTGGGAAGGACGCCCAGGGCATGGCAGAGCGCAGTCAGGTCCCCACCTGTGCCCTCTCCCTTGCCCGAGACAGTCAGGGCCCCCCACCTGTTCCCTCACCCTCTGAGACAGTCAGGGGGCCCCACCTGTGCCATCACTCCCCCGAGACCTGTCAGGGGGTCCCCGCCACTTGCTGTCCCCGTGGTCCAGTTGATTTCATAGTAATTGAAGAGCGTGAATGTATAGGAGCCATCAGACACCAGGACGGCCTGGAAGGTGTTCACCTGCAGGGCGGGAATGGATGGGCTGTGACTCCACTGTCCACGGCAGCTCCTGCCTCTGCCCGCCCTGTCCCCCTCTATCCCCCGCAGCTCAGGGTGCTGCCGCTCGAGCTCTGCGTCCTCTCTGAATGTGTCCCCACCTCACGTGGGGAAAGCAGGGCGTGTGGCAGTGCGCCTGGAAGAAAGGGGCCTGAGAACCACCCAGAACTGCTGGGGGCCGCCCCTCAGGCTCCAACTCGCCTCAGACAGAAAACGCAGAGCTCACTCAGCTGTGCTGGTGTGCAAGTGCCCACAGATGGTGGCGGGAGAATAAGCTACAGAAGCATATAGGCAGGGAAGGGGCTGAGCGCTTGGGGGGAGGTGGCAGGTGGGGGGGCAGGTGGGGAGCGGAGAGGCAATGACAGAGTTGGTAGAGCATGTCTCTCTCACCTCCCAGAGAGCACTGGGGAGCAGGGAACCCCTCACCTTTGGACAGGGCATCAGAAAGTGATTTTCATGGAGCACTTTTTGGGGAAACTGCTCCCCTCATTGAGCATTCATGCATCACTTCCTATCTGCAGTCCTCCACGCTCATCTGTAACTAAGAGCAGCACTAAAACAGGCAATGTGGGGCGGTTGCTTGAAAACCGAGAGTTCAGGGAAACGAATAGCTTGAAAACCGAGAGTTCAGGGAAACGAATTCCTGGAAGTCTCTCGATGGCCCGGCGACAGGAGGCAGGCTTCAGGCCGGGTGCCGGCTGGTCCAGCCGACAATGCAGACCGCCCTCATGTGAGCTCTCAGGGCGGAGATGCTGTGTGCATTCCCGGGAGCCTGCACACAGCTTGTGGGAACAGGCTGTAGTGAATGCTGCCTCTACTCTTCCCTTTGCTAAGCCCACTCCGACACACATTTCAGGAAATGAAACTGGAATTAAAGGAGAGGCTGCTTTGACCTTTTCCATTCAGTCCCAGCATCCCCGCGGCCCAATGTGTCCCTCAGGCATTCTGTCAGATGCAGAGCAGGACCCACATCCTTATCCCGTGTAATCAGACTGCACAGAGGATGCTGGAAGCCCCTCACCGCCCTCCCGAGGGTCCCGGGGGAGGCGAGGGGAGGGGAAAGACAAGCCCTTTTTGTCACTGAGGACTTTCTCCGCGAGCTCTGTGGTTTCACAGTTGATGGCATTTCTGATAGTCGCCAGTATATGCCTCCATTCTTTGCCTCTGCTCAACCGGAAAAGAAAGTGGGGCAAAGATGAATAAGCAGTCAGCTAAAGATTGCATAAGGTCACAGCAGAGTCAGATTCAAGGCACAGGCACAAAGTCAAGGTCACAAGGTCACACAAGGACTAAGCCAGTGGTCGGCAAACTGTGGCTCTTTGGCCCCGTGAGTGTGGCTCTTCCACAAAATACCACGGCCTGGGAGAGTCTATTTTGAAGAAGTGGCCTTAGAAGTTTAAGTTTAAAAAATTTGGCTCACAAAAGAAATTTCAATCATTGCCCTGTTGATATTTGGCTCTGTTGCCTGATGAGTTTGCCGACCACTGGATTAAGCTACATGCCCCAGACCAGGCTTCTCCTTCAGGAAGTGGACTCCTCCACCTGAAGCCAAGTTGGACAGATCTGTGGTCCCAGCAGGTCTCAAGCACAGCCCATGTCTGATTCCAGAAGTCATGCAACCAGCCAGCCAGCCGCACCACACCGGGGGCCCTGCCCTCGGCTCCTCGCGGCTCGCGCTCACACGCCTCTACACCCGCACCTGCTCCACTTTAGTTTTAAGGCTTCCCCAGACCTGTTTTTGTAAAACCAGATTTTCAATTCTTAAAAACCCTCTTAAACTCTAGACAACTTCCAATGATCCTGAGGAGGCAGCGGAGAAAACGGCTCAGGATTCAGTGTTCGAAGACTTCAACTTGCACCTGCTCTCCCTCCTGTGAGGGCCGCACTCTCTTCGGCCACGTTGGCGCTTATCTGGCCTCTCCGGCCTGCCCCGCCGTCAGTGGAGCATCCTGTGAGGCTGATGAATGCAGAATCGGCCTCACACAGAGCCGGGCTCAGAGCAAGCCTTCGGTGAGCATCAGCTCTCCCTCCTAAGCCAAGCATGTCCCCAAGGCACCTCCTACTTCTTGCTGCTCTTCCCTTCCTATTGCGCCCGAGACCCTCTGCCTCTTCCAGGCCACCCAGGCCAGGGCGAGGGCCTGCGGCGGACGGTTCCTCTGATGAAGGGGGGCGGGAGGAGGGGAGATGGAAGAGGAGGCCAATTTCAGGACGGGGACAGACAGACATGGCTGCAGCTCTGTGGGGGTTGTGCTGTCTTTTTCTCCAAGGAGCTCAAAACAGTCAGAGGTTACCTCATTCATCCTCACTGAAGGAGTTCTCACATAGTCCAGAAATTTACTTCAAAGTTCAAGCCAGAGAATAGCTAAATTATCTGGCCATTTTTATTGCCGATGGGAGCTTTTTGAAAATATGGTGGCCAGCATTTGGTGGGCATTCTCCCTTTCCCCTCCAGAGACACGAAGGCCCGTGCTCACGCCCGAGAGCTGTGAGCATGAGGCTCAGGGCAGCCACCCCCCACACCTCACCCCACCCCCTGCATCCCTGGGCAGCTGCGGGAATCGCCTGCTCCTTCGGAGGGTATTTCCAGCCTCTGCGCCCGCTGCTCGGCGCCTTGCTGCACCTAGAACCCCCTGGCGATGGAAGGGGCCCAAGCCCAGGTGCTCACCTCGGGGCGGTCTGGGTTGCCAGCCCAGCACGTGCCCACCTCGCCCAAACAGCTGACTCATTGCCAAGGAAACGGGAGAGCAGATGGGCGGGAAACAGCCCTCAGAGAGCAGAGGGCCGATTTCCGAGGGCATTGGCTGCTGGGAGTCACACAGATGAAAGCGCATCTGCTACTTCCAAGCTCTGCAGCCGCGGCCTTTGAGAGGCGTGCCTGCTGCTCTGGAGGGAGCTGGCGCCTCTCTAGCGCCAGAGCCATCTTTCTGATCAGACTTCTGTTTAACATCCTCAGAGCAGATGTTAAAACTTTACTCAGGAAATGCTTTAATTGCCCAATTAGCTTCAAATCTGAATGCCAACCCTGGTCGCAGTAAAGGAAAGGTCATAGCATAATAAAATAAGTCAGGTCATTTGTGTCCCAAACCAGCACCCCATTTCTGTGTCCTACCAGGGGAAAACAGACAAAAAATAAAAGGAACTTAGCTGATGAAGTGAGGCACGGCCTCAGGTAAGAACAGAGGGTCCTTGGGCTCCTCAAGGGCCCTGAGAATGTGGGAGTCTGGTCTCTGCCTGAGTCCCTCTCCTGTGAAATAGATGGGGCACCCCTGCAAGGAGCCGGCAGCACCTTTCCACCTGTGCCACGCTGAGCGGCAGGAGTGCACAGCCTCAGAAATGCCGTGCTGCCTGGACCGGCAAAGAGGCCATTGCCCCCTGTTGCCTGGAAAAGTCGGGGGTGTGGCTCGTCAACTGAACTCAAGGCAAAGGACCTTCCTTGGCTCTGACAACCCGACTCCTTCAGGGAGGCGAAGATAGACAAGAAGCAGGTGGAGGGATACCCGGAAACAGAAAATGTGGGTTATTACAGGGGTGGTGCTGCTCCCTCCATAAAACGTGACTTCCTCCCAGGTCACAATGAAGACCCACGTGGCCGAGAAGGCTGCCATGTCCTTGAAGTACTTCCTGATGTCCTTGGTGGCTCTTTTCAAGATGGCTGGGTCCATGGTCTCTCTGTAGTAGATCTCGCCGCGGATCCCATTGTGCACATCTGCCCAAAATGGGGCAATGAAGGCCCTCCCATCGGTCAAGGGGAAGGACTCGGGCGTGAACTGGCTCACCAGCACATTGAAGGAGACAACACCGTTGTTATTGACCTAAAAAATAAGGCAGGCTTTGCATGGCAGATCTGTAACCATGACAACTCTACAGTCCTAACCCCACACAGACATTGCCTGAGCCTGCGAATGGAAACCGCTTCCACTGAATTAGAACTCCCAACATTGCTTAGCCAGGAGTTTTGTTTACGTTTAAACTCATCCATTTACTTTCACTTTCAACTTGCCCTTAGCTGGATTTCTTATTCATAATCAGTCTCAGTTCATGTGTTTTAGTCTATCTCTGTTTACATTTATCTCATGCTACTCAGGTGTGTGTGTGTGTGTGTGTGTGTGTGTGTGTGTGTGTTCCGCCAGGCAGGGAGTAATGTGGGCATAAAAGAAGACCCAGAGTCACAGGAGAAATAAAACATGGAAGCAAAACGTTAAGTTAAAAACTTGAAGAGCTCTGTGTATTAGATTTTGATTTCTACTATATGACAAGAAAGGGGTGTCAGGAAAAGAAAACCAAATACGTCCTCCTCTAACTCCCATCTCTGGACACAGCTCCACCTCTCTGGATGAGGCATTTAAAGGACTTCTAGGATGCTCCAACCACCTACTCCGCCTCCTGGGGGATTTTCATGATTCACCAGTGCGTTCATAAACTTGTTAAATTTGCCGAAACCAGTTTGGCTCAGTGGACAGAGTGTCAGCCTGCGGATTGAAAGGTCCCAGTTCGATTCCAGTCAAGGGCATGTACCTTGGTTGTGGGCACATCCCCAGTGGGGGGCGGGGTGCAAGAGGCAGCTGATCAATGTTTCTCTCTCATCGATGTTTCTGACTTTCTGTTCCTCTCCCTTCCGCTCTGTAAAAAATCAATAAAATATATCTTTAAAAAAATGAACTTGTTAAATTACAAAACCTCACTACACCATGAGCCAGCCTGTGTACTCAGGTACCACAGGCCTGTCTTCCCCTCCTCTCCATGTACCACAGCCTCACTACACCACACCCAAAAACCAACCAAGCCCCTGAGCACACACGTGCCCCGAGAGCTCTGCCAGCAGACAGTGCCATTTCTTCATGCGTGTCTGCCCCTGGGCCCTGTGGCCTGTCTCAGACAGGATGAGGCTGGCCAATTCTGCAAACGACGCTTATGTAACAGCTGCTCCCCATTTCTGTCCCTGACTCCTCTCCCAATTGGTAGAAAGCCTGAGAACAACAGACACCAACTTTTCACACCCCCAGGGAAAGAAAAACGATCCTGCTCCTAGTAGCTTTTCATCTTATCGAGTAATAAAGTAATGTCAATGGCTGGGAACTGTATTGTCCTGCCTGCTGCGAACATCGGCCATTAAATAGCCCTTCGAGCTCCGTAATGATAAAATCTACCAGTCCATGAGTTCTCCAGCCTGCCGCGGGCTGCCAGCAACACCGCTGCTTCCTGGGCCGGCGGGCGTTAAATGCTTTCACTGCTGACACAGAGGGAAGCACAGCGCGCAGCGCTGCCTCTCACTTACGTAGACGGTGCGGTAAGGCACGCCGAAGAAGAAGACGGGGATGGCCAGCTTGATCTCGGGGGAGCTGCCATCGTCTACTTTGGGGGTTTTGGTGTCATTCTGCCAAAATGGGTACATGAGCTCCCTGGGCTGAACTGTCAAGAGAGGCGGTGGTCAGATGGACGGCAGATCCCACCCCGGTCGCCTCAGCTGCTTCCCTCCCACCCACGAACGCCAGCTTCTTCCAGGAAGTCAGGCTCCCTCTCACTCCCCGGACCCGGCGCTCACACCAGCCCTGCCTTCGGCCTCTGGGAAGGGGAGAGCGGTGCCTCTCCTCAGGAGCAGCCAGTCCAGGCCTCAGCCATGCTTCCTGACGTCGTGGCGCGGGCCGTGCTCAGTCCTGCCATGTCCTTGAAGCTGAGCAGCCGCCCTCCCAGGTCTCTCGGAGCCTGAGCGCCTCCCGGCCCCACCTGGCACAGGCAGCTTGACCCTTGGCCAGGGGCCAGGGCACAGAGAAGGTGGCTCGTGGCTGTGCCGCTCTCTCCGTCTCCAAAGTGTTGCTCTTGTCTTTTCCTGAAAGGAGCCCCCCGCTCTGCTCCACAACAGGAGGAGAGCCCAGATCCCAGGAGGAAAGAGGACTGGGCCTGGGGCAAACTGGAGGAGTGTGCAGAACTGGCCTGCAAGTGGTCCTGGTGGAGGGCCAGCCCTGGCGGATGGCTCTCTGCCAGCTCCTGTCCACAAAGGGCAGCGGGGGGTCCTCCTGAGGAAGGCGCTGGGGCCTAGGGGACTCTGTGGAGAGGAGGCCGAGGGCTCTGACTCATCAGTCTGGCCCGGTGAGCAGGGCCGCGAGCACTCTCCCCGCACATAGCTGTCACCCCTCCCTGGCAGCCTGGTCTGTTTCTCTTCCAGACGGATGAGCGTGGGTGTGAGTGTGTGCGTGTGCACGCGCGTGTGTGTGTGTGCGCGCGTGTGCACATGCGTGTGTGTGTGTGTGTGCGCGTGTGCATGCGTGGGTGTGTGTGCGTGTGTGCGCGCATGTGTGTGCGTGTGCGTGTGTATGTGCGTGGGTGTGTGTGCGCGTGTGCGTGTGTATGTGCGTGGGTTTGTGCGTGTGTGTGTGTGCATGGGTTTGTGCGTGTGTGTGTGTGTGCGCGCGTGTGTGTGTATGCGCGCGTGTGTGTGTGCGTGGGTGTGTGTGTGGGGGGGTGTGTGTGGGGTGTGTGCATGGGGGTGTGTGTGTGTGTGTGCGCGTGGGTGTGGGGGTGTGGGGGTGTGTGTGTGGGGGGGTGTGTGGGGTGTGTGCATGGGGGTGTGTGTGTGTGTGTGCGCGTGGGTGTGGGGGTGTGGGGGTGTGTATGGGGGTGTGTGTGCGTGGGGGTGTGTGGGGGTGTGTGTGGGGTGTGTGCATGGGTGTGTGTGTGTGTGTGTGTGTGTGTGGGTGTGGGGTGTGTGCATGGGGGTGTGTGGGTGTGTGGGTGTGTGGGTGTGTGTGTGCGTGGGTGTGGGGGTGTGGGTGTGTGTATGGGGGTGTGTGTGCGTGGGGGTGTGTGTGGGTGTGTGTGGGGTGTGTGCATGGGTGTGTGTGTGTGTGTGTGTGTGTGTGCGTGGGTGTGGGGTGTGTGCATGGGGGTGTGTGGGTGTGTGGGTGTGTGTGTGCGTGGGTGTGGGGGTGTGGGGGTGTGTATGGGGGTGTGTGTGCGTGGGGGTGTGTGTGGGGTGTGTGTGGGGTGTGTGGGGGGGTGTGTGTGTGGGGGGTGTGTGTGTGGGGTGTGTGTGGGGTGTGTGTTGGGGGGGTGGCCCTGTTTAGCGATAGAAAGTAGACAATTTTCCAAGGGCCTACATACAGGATCTGACTACAGCCAATGAAATAATCTACATTTGGATGTAACGTTTCTCTGCCACTGTCCTCTCATCTCATGAATGAAAATGGAACAACAGAACATTATCCTTTCTTCCTGTTTTAATTGTTAGTCATCAGAGGCAACGGCAAATCCATTTGGGGCTCTCGCCTGCCTCTGCCCGGAGGCCCCGCCGCGGCACTCAGAGGCTAACGCCTTGCAGGCCAGCCTGTCCTGGGGAAGGCCCTGCCGGCGCCGATGGGGCTGGTGGGCTGCCGGCAGGCCGGGCAGCGAGCAGACAGCTCAGGCAGAGGGAAGGCAGTGGCCGGAGGGCCGAGCAGAGGCACCAGGCCGGGAGGTGGAGAGCTCAGCTGCTTCCCAGGGCGAACGTCAGAGGGGAGCCCGAGAGCCGGGCACACAGATGTGAGTGCATCACTGTTCCCCAAGCCCGGCTCCCGGAGGCCGCCCGTCACCCTGTAGGAGGCGCTGGAGCTGGTTCAGTCACGGGTCCCTGGCTGGCGTGCTTTACGTACAGTCACAACCGGGAGGCAAAAGGGGTTCTTGAACATTTGTATTTGCACAGAAGCAACACATTCAAAATGCCTAGGAGGTAGGAATTTTTAAAAATCTGTAATCCCTATTGTAGCATTGTACACAGTTACTTATTAAACTTGCAAGGCGATAAACTTTCTCCAGTTAATAATAATAAAGCAAATCACGTCATGGATTTATCCTCCATGAACAACTACTTAGAGTGATGCCCACGTGTGAGCAGGCTTAGATGCACACTGACCCGTCACCACTTTAACGGGAAGGTCAACAGCACCGTGGCAGCGTGGCCACCCCGGCTGGAAACACCCCCCCCTCCCCCCCGCAGGAGGTGGCAGAGCTGTGGCCACTGGGTGGCCTCTCTCTTCTCTCTCTACCCCAACCGGGAGGTAACCTGGGAAGAGTTTTCTCTTCATGAGTGACCCCAACTAGTGCATGGTTTTGAACAAGAAAGACTGGACAGTTAAAACTTTCAATTTTAAGGATAATACAAATAATAAAAATATGTAATGCTGTATATGCTTAACAAACACTTGTTGAATCAAAAAGGGCTTCATCGCAGGGAGCAGGCTTAACTCAGTGATTCCCCCAGGGAGCCATCGGTCTCATTGAAAGAGCCTGTGAGCAGACGGCCTCCTCGTGGCCACCACAGTGCGTGAAAGCCAACTCGCCCGCTTCAGGCGGGGATTTCATAGGCATCACTCTGCTCCTGGACATCAGTGGTGTTTTGGTTTTTCCACCAAATGAACGTACTTCCTTAGAGCAGGGGTGGGAGGTGAGGGTGGGCGGGACATCCATTATGGGGGCTGCGCATTACAACTGTTTACCTTTACGCAGTCCTCCAAAGATGTCAGCTTTGTCATCAGGCCAGTGACCGACAGCAGCTCGGCGACAAGCATTTCAGATCCATGTAGACCCCCCACCTTTGTTTCCTAAAATCCAAAGCAGTGGCCAGAACTGCCCGTGTCTTCTCCCGCCCTGGCCGCCCCGCGCGGAGCGGAGTCGCGGGGGGCGGCCCGGTTGGTCTCAGGCGGCTCGGGTTGCCGGCCGCACAGAAGGCCACTGACCCGGGGCACCCACGCCAGTGCCGCCGACCTCCCTGATTTGGGCTGAAACAAGTGTATTCTTTCAGGTCCCCGTGCCTGCATGGGGCCACTCAGGAGGTTTGGGCAGCACACACACCTGTCCAATATGCTTTCAATGAAAATAATTTTCATTTTCTGAAAGACCCGTTATCATGGGGCGATCCAGTCTATACACACGGTGTTCGCAGTTAAATAGGAAAAGTAGGAATATAAATACACGTTATTCGGCATTACTGTATTTTGCTTTTGACGACAAAACCTCATTTACATTTTTTGTTGCATCTGTAGACACACGTGGCCCTGACAATGACAGCTGCACGGAAGCGTCTCTTCATACACCCGGAGCCCGCCCGGGACTCACCTGGGCGCTGCACCAGCGCGAGGATGAAGGACACCCAGAGCCGGAGGAACGAGGAGTAGTTCATCCTGGAAAGTGAAACAGAAAAAGGAAAGGCCCGCAGCTTGCCAGAGCCCACGGGACGGGGAGTGCTGGTGGCCAGCCGGGTGCAGTGGGCCCCTCACAGGACCAACTCCCGGGAACGTCCGCGGCGGGAGCTGAGCGGGTGCGGCTCCGTGGCCGGCGGGGCCCCCGGTTCAATGCTCCATGAGCAGGCTAGACTCCCCACGCAGCAGCCTGGACGTGTGATGAGGTCACGGATCGCAGGAAACCACACAGAAGCCCTGCGGGCAGCGGAGGCGCGGCACCTGCGCCCTGGCCGCTGACGGCGAGCGGTGGGCGGCTCCCAGGACACAGGCCGGCTGGGTCCCCTCGGAGCCGGCTCCTCCGCTCTCACAGCAGCTCACGATGAGGTTCAAGTCAAGGTCAATGAGAACAATGCAGCCTGCAGGTGGGGAAGCTCCAAGCCCACGGCCTCCAAGGCTCACCCTCCGTGGGAAGCGCTGGCCAGGTGGGGCTGACAGCCTGCCCGCTGCCTCCCGCTGGAGGAGCGCGTGCAGGCGCCAGGCAGAGGGCTGCCAGGGCTGCTCCTCGGAACGACAGCAAGAATAGGACTCAGCACACAAGCCAGCGGTTAGTCCAGCAAAGCGGCCAAGGGGCTCGCGGACGTGGACCTGCATGCCTTTGGCGGAGCAGCTGGGCAGGCTGCGCTGCCTGCGAGGGGAGCGGGCGGTCCGGCCGCCGCCAGGCTGCAGGCATCTCCCAGGCACTCACCTGCCCTGAACCGGGGCAGCCAGACCCGGTCTGCTCGCCGCCCTTCAGCAGGCGCATACCTCCCCTCCTCAAGGCTCTCCGGGCACCTCAGCCAGTGGGCCTGGGCCCGGGACCCTGCCCGGGGGCGGGGGGGTGGGGGCGTAAGTCTCCAGCTGTCAGGCACACGGAAACCCGGCCTTGGCAGGGGCTGTGGTGCCCGGAGACCCGAGCGCTAGAGCAACCAGAACTCACTCACACCTGCGTTTAGGAAACATGGCACTAACCTGTCCTGTAGAGCCTGGAGGGACCGAGTCAGGAATATTAAGCCAAATCTTGGTAAACCAGGAAAACTCAGGCAAAACACGAATCCATGTCAGTTCTCCCCCTCCTGCTGCCAATTATTGCTGATTCCCGAGATGATGTCTGAAGCGCCTACTCTTAAAACCAAAAATTCCGTTCCCCTGCACTCGAGGCAGTGAGTGTTGAATTGCAATAGAGTTTTTTCTATTGATTAAGGAAAAGTAAATCTAAAGATCAGTTTCAGGATCCTGGAGAAAGGCTCCTTTCCTGAGAAACCAGACCGCCCCCACCCCTCAAAAAGGAGATTCAGATGGAAATGTCAGGGACTCGGAGCTGAAACCCCAAGCCTTTCTGATCGGAATCGCTTTGCACTGAAAAACACAAAAGAACCCCCCTTCTACCTTTGTACCAAAAAAAGGCAACGGGATAGCGTTACAGAATTAGCATTCGCCAGCATGGGACTGAAACACAGACAAAGCGCTGCTCCCACATTCAGACGAAGCTGGTTTCTACTCAAGTCTTTTCCGTTTCTGTGGTTTGAGCCGTTGCCACAGGGAGCTGCACGCAGTGTGCTCACAGGTGTGCACGGAGCAGGCAGAAACCTTCTCCACCTCCGGCTTTCCCTTCTTCCCTCTCCTCTCCCCCCACCCTGCGCGGAGCAGGGCCTTCCAGCGAAACGAGGGTGGTGAGCGCTGCGGGCTGCTCTCCCCCAGGAAAGCCGCGGGGGCGCAGGCGCGGGCCCAGGAGGGTCCTGGGAGGGAGATGGGAGGTGGGCCCTCTGAGGGACATGGGCAGTAATAAATAATTTAAAAGGTCTGTGAACAAGGGGAAAGCATGTTAAGATGGATGAAGAATGAGCAAATTTGCTAAGACATAAACTAAGGTTACTATTCAAAACATTTACAGTGAAATTTGTTTTAAACAAAAGCATTTCAATGTAGCAAAAAAAAAAACAACAAAACTATATGTCAGTCAGTGGGAAATTTTAAATGACTCCAGATTTGTCTCTGACCAGACAAAACCGTACAAAAGCATATAATTCCAGTTGTGAGCAAGTTGCCCCATAATGGACAAGGGTATCTGGGGAGGTCATTTTTTAGTATAAATTATCCAGTATCTTTCTAAAAACCCATGGTAGTTCAGCACGTTTTGCACACTAAGCTTACTCTGGTATTATGAATCCTCCACATATATTTACTTGAAGACATCAAATGTCATTTTCCTCCCAAAGCACATATTTATGGAACAGAAAATCTAATTTTGATGCCTCACCAAAATAAAGCCAAGCCTGGGCTCTCCTAGATCCGCATCTGCTTCCGGCGTCAGCCGGCTCCCCGGCGTCGGCTGCGGGTCTGGAAGCAGAAGGGGCCCCTTCACACGCTGCCCGCAGCCCTCGCGTTTGCTCTGGCTTCCTGCGCTCAGGGACGCCTGTCAGGCCTCTGGACTCACGTTAAAGGCACCACTTCCTCGAGGCAGGACTCCGACTGTGACGAGCAGGTGCCCGCAGTGGGGGCCTGGCTGAGACCCCCTGGAGCCCCTGGAGCAGTGCCGGCTGCGGGGCCACAGGCCGGGCCGACAGGGAAACGGGTCAGTGAGTGTGTATTTCAAGTGTTCCCTCGGTCACAGATGGAGAAATGGCAAAACTCTCTTTTTGCTGATTTTTATATTTTACAGTTTTCACATTATTTTTAATTTATTTTCAGTGCAGTTGACACGCAGGGTCATGTCAGTTTCGGGTGCAGAGCAGCGACTGGACATGGAACCAGATAAGCCTCGTGCCCAGCACCACACGGGGTTCTGACCAGGATGGAGCGGCTGGTCCCCGCCATGCTCCGCCCGCTCCCCCACCAGCGTGGCCCTCAGGTGGGGGTCTGTATCTGTGTGTGCACAGAAATCTTTCTTATGACGCGTAGGCAGGCTTTTTCTTTGAAGCTGTGATGTGAGCACAGGTTTCTGAGAAGATTCGGACCAAAGGGGGTGAGGCCGCAGGGAGCTCTGACCCAGGAGGCTGCGCTGCCGCTGCTGGGGCGGGGGACTCGGCAACCAACGCACAAACATGATTCCCTAAGCACCAGTGTCCGGCCACCGACAGCAGCTGAGCGTCCACCTATGAACCAGAGGTCAGGGTCGATTCCCTCTCGGGGCTTCATCTCAGTGTGGGGCATGTAGGAGGCAGCTGATCACCGATTCCCTCTCATGGTGGATGTTTCAATCTCTCCCTCTTCCTTCCTCTCTGAAATCAACAAAAGTATATTTAAAAAAATAAAAATGTAATAACTAAAAACATGTAGAATGGGCCTTAGGTGCTGATTGGTTTTGTTTTTCTTAAGTTTCTTACACGTTTCCTGTGAGCGTTTCAAGCTCAGCAGAAACAATGCAGTGAGCAGTGTGGTTGTGAGTTCCTCCAGGCTCGGCCTCAACCGGGACCTCAAGGGCACACATTCTCGGGGCGGTCCCAGCCAGCAACCGGGCACAGCAGTGCGACAGGGGGTGGCGGTGCGACAGGCCCCAATCCTGGCCCCCCAGAGCAGGGCTTCTGGAAGGAGCAGTGATTGCTGGGGAGGTGAGTGGAGCTGTGAGCTGTGTCACATGTTTAGCTGAGGTGGCTCTTTTATTCCCAATCAGGGCTTCTTGGGAAAACCTTACACAGACACACACATACACACACACACACACACACACACACACAGTGTCCCCAGAGAGGTGCACACACTTTCACAGCTGGCAATTCAATCGATGTTTCTCTTTTCAGCCAGACTAAGCTTTGGAGAAAGGACATTCATCCTGAAACAGGATTTGCAGTTTGATGCTGCCGTTGCCATACAAACACGGCCTTTACGAGGAGTGAAGTGTACGTGCCTTTTTGGGGACACCCTTCACCAGCTGATAACTCACTTAATTTTCACTCCTCTTCAGGTTTAACTGATTTGAAATAATGGGTGAAGCCAGACTGAGCTCTGAACAAGGAAAACGTACCCGCCAGACTTTTCATGGGGACACGCACAAAGTGAAAACACACACAGAAACCCGCATCGCGTGGCTTGTGGCCGCTCTACAAAGAAATGTGTCCTCTGTGGCTTTCTGTGGATTGTACAGTCCACGCTCCACACCTCTGAAAACCGCTCTAGCCCCTCCCAGGTGGCCCAGCGTCCTTCCCCCGTGACGTGGGCTACGAGCAGGAAAGAACTGGACTGCAGCTCCAGGCTGAAATGCAAGCAGCCCTGCCCTCGGCCACGTGCTCAGGAGACCTGTGTTGCTGAAGGTGTCAGTTCCTTCCGGACCCCAGGGAGAGCGCGCGCACGCAGGCCTCTGGAGTTCTGGAGTGACACCACGCTCTCTCGGCAGAAGAACAGTGAACCTAAAGACCAGCTCCCGGTGCGACTGAGCCCTGGTCTGGAACATCCGACCCAGACAGCAACAGGCCCACACGTCTCCATCACGTGAGGCCCTGCCTGGCATCAGGGCGTCCAGCCGGGGGACCAGAGAGGCCCCCTGCGGGGGAGCTGAGATGTCTGTTGCACCAGGACCCTCACCCTCAACCCATCACACATGCGGCCACGTGTGGGTTGGGGATGGGATGCACACGGTGAGGAGGAAACTTGAGCTTGGTGTTCAGACGCTCATCTTGGTGTGTGAGCTGCCAGCAGGTGGCTGTAGGTCGGCCTGTGAGGGTGGCCTGGCGACAGAAGAAGGAACTATCCCACGTGCGGAGCTGCTGGTGACGTTGCTTGTCATGTGCCTTGTGTCAAAGGGGAAGTGTCTGAGGTTGGAACATGTACCCACTCGTAGGCAGGGGTGAGTCGCATGGCTGGTTGGATGAGGGGCATGGAAGGAAAGGGCTTGGAAGTCACTGACAAGGGAGCCTGGAGCAGATGTGGGGACAGACAAGTGGGCTGAGCCCGGAGTGTGAAGGTCTGAGTCATGTTGGCGCCCACAAGAAGCATGCACTACAGAGGAGGGCCTCAACAGCCAACCATGGCGAGGCGGTCTTTGCCAATGTGGGCACCAGGTGCGCCTGCATGAAGTGGCCATGGATGCAGGGACAGAGGTTACATGTGGGCCCAGTAGCGTGAACTCCCACTTAGCAAGACTGAGCAGTTACCACAGCCTTAGGCTGTTCCTCTGCAAATGGCAGAGCCCCCAGCCAGCCCTCAGCACAAGGCGTGAGTGCCTCCCCCCAGGCATGGCCTCTATGCTGAGCAGCTCCTGCCCGAACCCGCCTCCGAAAAGCGCGAGGGCGGCTGTGGCTCTGTGGGCTCTACTGGCTGGAGCACACAGCACGGCCAGAGCCGCCACGCTCCCTCGCTGCCTCAGAGTCCCGTGCTCAGCGCCTGGGCTGCCTTCCACTCAACAGGATGCACACACAGTCTGTTCGCTTTTATTTTTTAAAGAAGGCAATTAAAAACCTGATGTAAACTTCTGAAATCTTTCATATTTATTACTACACTAGTGGCCCGGTGCACGAAATTCGTGCACGGGGAGGGGAGCAGGGGCTTTCCTCAGCCCAGCCTGCACCCTCTCCAATCTGGGACGCCTCAGGCCTCTGGCTCCTAACCGCTCACCTGCCTGCCAAGCCTGATCCCCGTAACTGCTCCCTCCTGACAGCCTGTTTGCCCTAACTGCTCTCCTCTGCTGGCCTGATCCCCCTAACTGCTCTCCCCTGCTTGCCTGGTTGCCTCTAACCTCCTCTGCCTTGGCCCCGCCAACATGGCTTTGTTGGGAATGATGTCTAGAAGGACATCTGGAAGGTCACCAGGAAGATGTTCAGTCTAATTAGCATATTACCCTTTTATTAGCATAGATGCTACCTTGTCCTAAAAATGCAGGTTGTTCCCAGGTTTTCCTATTGTGGAAGGGAGCCTGCAGTAGCATCCTGGGTTCTGACCAGGGCTTAAATGCTTGTGCTTTATCTCAGCAGATGTGATTCCTAGAAGAAGACTCTTGGATATACCTTGAACATTTCTATCAAATTTGCCAAGTCATCCTCCAAAAATGTCAAACCACTTTAAACTCCCACCACCAACCATGCGTGTGCCCTCCATCCCACTTTGATGCCAATATCATTGATTTCTCCCTAGAAGCTTCCCTCCATCAGCTGGGAACACTTGATACTTGAGCCAACCTCATTGTTCAGCTGGGGACTTGATTTCCCGAGATAGAATTATGGAGGAAGAAAAATAGTTTTCCTCAACCTTTCTGAGTTCTTAGTGGAGGCCCTTGTAATGAAAGACAGATCGCCAAGAGAAAAACAAAAGTTCATTAACATGTGTACCTCATGTATATGTGGGAGATCTCAGGGAGAGATGAATAACTCCCCAAGCTGGCTTAGAATGCAGATTTAAATACCTTCTTCCTAGGGAAAGGGAATGGGAGATGTAGGCCTCCTAGAGGAGAGTAAATGATTTTTAGGAAAGATGAATGGGGGTGGAGAGAAATAGTTTGTAACAAAGTTTGGGTGTTATGTCCTGTGACAGGAGTCAGTCTTCTCTGCCTGATGACACTTCTCCCATCAAAGGGAACTATGACATTTAAGCTCCTTCAGTGGGGTCCAATCCTGTCTAATAAAAGAATAACATGCAAATATGACCATACCTTGGCTCTTAGTTGGCTATGCTACCAGCCAATTGGAAGGGGGGTTGGGGGGCAAGGCAAGGGCATGGCCAGCATGCAGGGAGCGAAGCTGGCAGGGTTGTGGCTACAGTGCAGCGAAAGCACCCACCACCCTATAAGCATGGCCCACAAGGTACTTAAAGGCCAGCCCTCCTTCAGCTTATGGTGCCTGAATCACATGCAAATGAGCACCCTCGGTCCCTGCATGCCCCCCAGCCCAGCATCCACGATGGGAGTAGGGGGCTGCTGCCAGTCTCTGGGGTGTGCGGAGACCCCAGTGGCCACCACGGGGTGGAGAAAATTCAAGGTGCTCTTGGTTTGTGCAGGGTATTGTGGGCGCCAGGAATTCTGGGAAATGTAGTTCTCTTGATAGACCCACTGTAGGAGTGAGTTTGAAGTACTGAGGGGGGCGGGGGAGACTTGGAAGCAGCAGGGTGGGGCGGGCGGGCCAGGGCGGGGGCTTTAGGCCTTGGGCTGGCGGAGGGCTAGGCAGGTGGGGCACGTGGGGGGTGCAAACCTGCTGGGAGGCTGGCACCCAACAGCCCCTGGATCAGAGACACAAACCCACAGGGGGCAGTACACTCACCCACAAGCTCTGCCACCCAGGTGCTGGAGCTGCAAAGGCCAAATCAGAGACATAAACCTGCAGGGAGGCCAGCACCCAGCGGCCCCCAGATTGGAGATACAAACCAGCAGGGAGGCTGGCACCCAGCAGCTGCAAGCCCCGCCATGGGGGCGCTGGGGCTGTGAGGGGCTGGATCTGAGACACAAATCAGCAGGGAGGCCAGCACTCAGCAGCCCCAAGCCCGGCCACCGCAGACCTGGGGCTGGGGAGCGGGAGGGGGGTGGACTGGAGATACAAACCCGCAGGCCTGGCAGCCAGCAGCCCCAAGGCCCGATGCAGCTCAAGATCATCAATATAACAATTAAGCATATGTTGGGGGGTGGCATGTTCTCTGACCTTCAGAATAAAGCCAACAAAAGCTTGTTTCCTCTCTCAGATGATTTGCCACAGTAGGTTATTCCCTGGAGATGGCATTCTGGGAGTGGTCATAACATATCCTGTGCATGTAGAAAGGTGTGGGCCACATCACTAAATAATCCAGGGACAGTTTTCTCGTCTTGAGGAAAGGGAGATAAAGTTACAATAGTTTATCTCCCTTTCCACAGGTTTCTTTTGGGTTTGTGTCTCAGCTGCCCCCGCCCACAGCCACCACCCCCCCCCCCCCCCCCCCCCCCCAGCAGCCCCAGCGCCTAACGCATCGGGATCGGGCCTTGGGGCTGCTGGCTGCCAGGCCTGCGGGTTTGTATCTCCAGTCCACCCCCCTCCCGCTCCCCCGCCCCAGGTCTGCGGTGGCGGGGCTTGGGGCTGCTGAGTGCTGGCCTCCCTGCTGGTTTGTGTCTCAGATCCAGCCCCTCACAGCCTCAGCGCCCCCATGGCGGGGCTTGCAGCTGCTGGGTGCCAGCCTCCCTGCTGGTTTGTATCTCCAATCTGGGGGCCGCTGGGTGCTGGCCTCCCTGCAGGTTTATGTCTCCGATTCGGCCTTTGCAGCTCCAGCACCTGGGTGGCAGAGCTTGTGGGTGAGGGTACTGCCCCCTGTGGGTTTGTGTCTCTGATCCAGGGGCTGTTGGGTGCCAGCCTCCCAGCAGGTTTGCACCCCCCACGTGCCCCACCTGCCTAGCCCTCCGCCAGCCCAAGGCCTAAAGCCCCCGCCCTGGGCCGCCCACCCCACCCTGCTGCTTCCAAGTCTCCCCCGCCCCCCTCAGTACTTCAAACTCACTCCTACAGTGGGTCTATCAAGAGAACTACATTTCCCAGAATTCCTGGCGCCCACAATACCCTGCACAAACCAAGAGCACCTTGAATTTTCTCCACCCCGTGGTGGCCACTGGGGTCTCCGCACACCCCAGAGACTGGCAGCAGCCCCCCACTCCCATCGTGGATGCTGGGCTGGGGGGCATGCAGGGACCGAGGGTGCTCATTTGCATGTGATTCAGGCACCATAAGCTGAAGGAGGGCTGGCCCTTAAATACCTTGTAGGCCATGCTTATAGGGTAGTAGATGCTTTCGCTGCACTGTAGCCACACCTCTGCCAGCTTTGCCCTCTGTGTGCTGGCCATGCCCCTGCATTGCCCCACCCTCTGCTCTACTCCACCCTCTGCTCTGTTCTGACCCCTGCTCTGTTCTGACCCCTGCTCTGTTCTGACCCCTGCTCTGTTCTGACCCCTGCTCTGCCCCGTTCCAATTGGCTGGTAGCATAGCCAATCAGGAACCAAGGTATGGTCACATTTGCATGTTACTCTTTTATTAGAATGGTAATAATCACTTAAACAGCAACTGCAAGCATCAGTTTACATTATTGCACAAATGCTCTGGAACCTGTCTTCGTAAAGAATTAATATTATTTGCCTCTAAGTGATATTCATTTTTGGGTTGGTCTTCCTCATTCTCGACACTGCATTTGGGCTAAGTGATAAAGGTGGCTTAATTGTAGGAAAAGTGGTATTGGGGCTTTGAGAACCATGTTGAATGACACTTCTAAATGTTCAGTAACTAGTCAGAAGAATTTTCTAGATCTAAGATCTCAATAATAAAAATATTTATCTCTAAATTTTAAACAAGGACTCAAAGATGTTTTCTGAAAGCACCTTTAGTGTCTACCTCTAGCCAGGGACTCTGTAATAGTATTTCTAAGTAGACCAATGTAACAACATCAGGCCCTCACAGCTAGATTTGTTCGGATGTACTTGCTACACATTGGCAATGAAGCTGAAAGAAGAGGGTGTGGGCAGGACACACTATATTCCTTCTTCACCAGGTAGCACCAAGCAGTTCCTCTGGAAGAAGTCCCCTCCGGCCAGAGCAGTTCTGAGACTGGAGACAGCCAGTGGGGAGATTTCGGCCTGGAGTCCCTCGCTTTGCAAGGGCACGCGGCAGAAACAGTGCTCACATGTCCGTGAGGATAACAATGCACCTCCCCCTGCAGAGGTGAAACTCACTTACCAAGGATTGAAAATTAGATCCCATCAGAGATGGCTCCTAGGGTAGAAGCCATGTGTGGCTCACGCAGATCTGTAACGTGTGGAATTCAAGTGCCCCGATGTGTGTGCCTAGCTGGAAGGACTCACTGGCTTGGTGGCACAAACTAGGAATAATGCATCCAACCCAAGATGAATAACCTCTGACTTTGCACAAATGTGACAAGTCACAAAACCAGAAAAGAGTGCTCTCAGATAACTCCAAGGGAGAATAATCCACAATATCTACCACATCACAAACACGCTGACCTTTAGACTCAGCAACCCCACTTCTGGGAATGTATTCTACAGGTTTATTTCAAACATGTAAAGGAACACATGCTGATTGCAGCAAATGAGGGGGGGTGGGGGAATGGAAATCTCTGTCACTAAGGTATTGGTTAGAATAGCAATTACACCCAGATTAAGCGACTCCCTGTGAGTGCTATGAGAGGTCCAAAATACATTTTACACAAAACAAAACAACAACAACAACAGCAAGGGCCCTGGCCGTTCTCAGTGGAGAGACCAGCCTGCAGACCAGAGGGCTGCAGGTCAGATTCCCGGGAGGGCACGTACTTCCGTGGGGTCTGAAACCCAGCCTGGTCGGGCGCACGTGGGAGGAACCAATCGATGTGTCTCTCATGTAGTGTTTCTCTCTCTCCCTTCCTTCCATTCTCTAAAAAACACTCGATGGAAAAATATCCTCAAGTGACGATTAAAAAGTAATAGTTTTTAGAGCAAGGTGCACAGCGGTCTGTCGTATACTAGCTTTGCGCTCTATGAATGAGGGGGCAGGAAGCAGCCATATTTTCCTTTGCTATATTTAATTCTGAAGCACCCCACTTTTCCAGAAGACAGGTAGCGCCTCGTTGCCACACTGAGCCAGCTTTGGGCATTCTTCCAGTGGCTCTTCTCTTTTGCTGGCTCTGCTATGGCGTGAAGAGCCTGAACCCAAAGCCGAGGCGGCGGCGGCAGCGCGGCCCAGGGCTGCGGGGCGCACCGAGGGCCGCCTGGGGGCCGGGGGGCTGAAGGTGCTGGCTGCGGTGCTGGAGGCAGGAGGCTCATAAGGCTGGCAAGGTGCTGCCTCAGGGAACGCAAACTCAGCCCCAGAGGCTGCACGTGGAAGTCTGTGGAGACCCAGATGAAGGGTTTTGTTATTAGTCCCTTTCCTGGGATGCTCTTGCAAAAGAAGGCCGAGGAGCTCTGCAGTGAAAGAAAGGATGGCCTTACCTGGTTTGGCTCAGTGGCTAGGGCATGGACCTGAGGACTGAAAGGTCCCAGGTTCGATTCCGGCCAAGGGCATGTACCTTGGTTGTGGGCACATCCCCAGCAGAAGGTGTGTAGGAGGCAGCTGACCGATGTTTCTCTCTCATTGATGTTTCTAACTCTCTAGCCCTCTTCTTTCCTCTCTGTAAAAAAACAATAAAATATATTTTTTTAAAAATTAGAAAAAGAAGGATGGAAAGGCTGCCTCTTGCTGGGAGGGGTGGAGGTGGGGCAGCTCTAAATTCTTTGACGCCCTGAGGCCTGATTGCTGGGATGTGCGACTTGTCCACAAGCACACACAGGGAGAGAAGTGCACCTTTGCTGAGAAATGTAACAGGCCGCACTCTACTACATTACAGGTCAAAGGACCAATAAGCATACACTCACTCACATTGAAGGTGTAATAGGAACTGGCCCGGGGGCGTGGGAATGCTGCTGCTGCTGGCCGCGCAGTTCCCGGTGGCGCAGCCGGATGGCAATGCAGGACACTCCCCCCCAACCCCCCCACCCCCCTCTGATGCAAAGGGCAGGGCCCAACTTGGAGCTCAAGCTGAGGCATTGCTCATTATGCCTAAGGTTCCTGCTCAGAATTCCAGGACACATGAAAGTCAGGCAGAACCTTCGGAATCACATCAGCTTGTGGGTGTGAACTTGAACCAGGTGAGCCCGTGGGAGTGGCAGGAAGTGGGTGGACAGCTACTGGGTGAAGAAGCCATGTCTTCTTGCCGGCATTGCGCTTGCCACCACTTCTCATCCTGGCGATGAGCCACAGAGCTGGGCGTCTTCCTGAAAAGGCTGACGAGAAGCTTCCCCTGTGTTGCCTGAACCATGAAGACTCTGAGGGAGCCTAAGAACACAGCTTCAAAGTTTGGTCCTGGCTTCAAATGATCGGTAAAGAATTTTCTTTCCCATAGGAAGGAGAGCACACTTGCACCACCTATTAAATTCCAGTCTGAAATGATCATCACAGTGTTTTTAAAATTGCACTCAGTGTATGCATGATGAGCAGGCCATTTTTACCCAATAAAAATGCATGTAAGGAAAGCATACAGTATCTGCCTTATTAAAAACTAGAGACCCGGTGCATGAAATTTGTGCACAGGGGTGGGGGTGTCTCTCAGCCCAGCCTGCACCTGTGGTCAGGCCTACACAGGCAGTCAGGCATCCCTCTCACAATCCAGGACTGCCGGCTCCCAACTGCTTGCGTACCTCCCTGCCTGACTGCCCCTAACTGCTTTTGCCTGCCAGACTGATCACCCTCTAATCACTACCCTGCCAGCCTGATTGATGCCTAACTGCTCCCCTGCCTTCCCAATTGCCCCTAACTGCCCTCCTCTGCTGGCCTGGTAACCCCTAACTGCCCTCCCTTTCAGGCCTGGTAGCTTCCAACTGCCTTCCCTTGCAGGCCTGGTTGCCCCTAACTGCCCTCCCCTGCAGGCCTGATTGACCCCAACTGCCCTTCATTGCAAGCCTGGTTGCTCCAACTGCCCTCCTCTGCACTCCCAACTGCCCTCCTCTGTTGGCCCGGTCACCCCTAACTGCCCTCCCTTGCAAGCCTTATTGACCCCAACTGCCTTCTCAAGCTGGCCTAGTTGCCTCCAACTGCCCTCCCCTGCAGGCCTGGTTCCTCACAACTGCCCTTCCCTGCTGACCTGGTTGCCCCTAACTGCTCTCTCCGGCTGGCCTGGTTGCCCTCAACTTCCCTCCCCTGTAGGCCTGGCTCCCCCCAACTGCCCTTCTCTGTTGGCCCGGTCACCCCTAACTGCCCTCCCCTGCAGGTCTGATTGCCCCCAACTGCCCTCCCTTGCAGGCCTGGTCACTCCCAACTGCCCTCCCTTGCAGGCCTGGTTCCTCCCAACTGCTCTCCCCTGCTGGCCATTTTGTGGTGGCCATCTTGTGTCCACATGGGAGCAGCCATCTTGTGTTGGAGTGATGGTCTATTTTCATATTACCCTTTTATTAGATAGGATTTCTTGAAAAAAAATTTAATGGTTTAATAATTTCTCCTAATGATGTATTTTTACTGTTGCAATAGTTCCTTATTGAGCATTTCAAAATTAAAACTTTTATGATAATATGAATAACACGTAAGTAACAAGGCTTGAAAGCATCCCTGTTTCTTAGTATAAATTGCTAAAAAACAACTGGAACTTTCAGTGGGACTTTTCATGCTTTGAAGTAGCTTTGCTAAAATGCTTCCCAGGGAAGTTAAGTGGGTAGAAAGGTGGGTGAACTAGAGGCAAGTGCTGTACATTTGTAAAATGGCAAAAATTAACATTGAGGAGACAGAGGCAGAGGGCTTGAAGGCCTGGTGACAGGGCCAGCTGAGAGTTGTAGGTAGACCACACTGTATTTTAACATCTCTGGATCTTTGCTTATGCCGAAATCCCCATCCCCAAACCTTCAGTATCACTTTTTTCCCTCAAATTATTTGACCATGTTTCCACAAAATCACTTTTTATACAGATGGTATAACCGTACAGTCCTTGAAGGTGAAATTGTGTTGCTAAGCTTTGTATTTTGAGAACTTGACTACAGTGAGTGTGCAATAAATGTTTAACTTGAAAAACAAAATTCTGGAGAGACACACAAGAAACTAATAAAAGATGAGTACAAGGGTTAGAATGGGATTTTCTAATGTATACCTTCTTTGTTTTATTCAGACTTCTTTTTGTAAACAAATTAAAATTTAAATCAAACTTTTAACATAACCAAAGCAATTCATAATGTCCTAGTTGTATTCTTTAATTGTGGAGTAAAGCCTACACCTGCCCTCAAATGTTTCAGACATAACAAAAACACCTTTTTTTTGTTAGTCTGTGTTCCATGTCTGCCTCCTCTTATTCCCATTTTTATTACCTTAAATGCATTACTTATAGAGACTAAAGAACTTTCAAGGATGAAGAGTCTGGGAAAGACTCAAATTGAAATTGCAGGATGATTTTTTGGCAGGTCTACATCTTGCCAACTATTATAGATAATCAGTGTCTTCCATTTTGTAAACAATATTTATGTTCTTCTCAAGGCTTTCTTGAAATTTAAGGAGAAACAATAGCCATGGCACCTCGTCCTTTCCCATAAACAAACCTTTAATACAGGCTCCATTAGATTATAAACGTCGTTTATCTTCTATAAATACCATTTTTAGTTTACTTGAACACTGATGCCTCCTTGATAAAAGTCTGAGTTGGAACCAAGTGACCTCTTTCACTTTTATCTTCTACTGAAACAGCTTTAAGGCTCTAGCACAGCGGTCGGTAACCTTTCTGACCGCGTGGACCACCGCGGGCCTGCGGACCACCAGCTGGCGACCGCTGCTCTAGAATGTTCTCAGATTAAAACCAACTTGTCAGTTTTCTTGTGTCATATTACTGCTTCACTTCTTCTTGTCGACAGCACCCAAGTGTGCACTCTGGCACTTCAGAGGGGCAGTGAACAACAGATCTGTACCAGCACAGTGTTCGGTATGTAAGTGGCATGAGGGCTAATTACAATTTGGATTTAGAGCCATCAGCCACCAGTAATTTTGTTGTAGAGGAAATAAATATAGTAAATAGATACTGAGGGACATCTCTTTTTAGCAAAATGTAAGGGTTAACAGGGAACATGTGTGTGGAAGGTGTCGAGAACTTAGCAGCAAGTGCTGTGGCACAGTTGTCAAGGCGTGGATCCCACAGCCCAATGAGAGCACTCAATGGCCACCAGCAATTCTCGTTTTGCCCATTTAAATAGAACTGTTTCCTTTATTCTAGTCTGTTCTCTACTAGCTAATTATTATGTTGGCCATTGTTTCAGTCTTTTGAAATAAAGTTGTAAAAACACCACTGACTCAGCAGAATAATGCTGACCCTAGTGCTGTGTTCTTTTCTTTAGTTCAGAGTAAGGTGGAAGCATAAGACCATGCTCATGGATATTATCTTCATATCCTACCTAACAAAAGAGTAATGTGCAAATTAACGGTACCTCTGATATACCCACAAGCCACGCCGCCATGCCCATCAGCCAATTGGGAGCAAATAAACCCCAATCAAGATGGCTGCTGCCACTGAGAGCAGGAGGGAGGCTTGGGTTTCCCCGGCAATGGAGGAAGCCAAGCTTTCCGCCTGTCATTGCTGACCTAGGCCTCCACTCAATGCTACAAAGTTTCAATTATAAAAGATACATAATCCCAACAGAAATAGTGGCAGCCACAGAGCTGGCAAGAGAAGAGGCTAGGGTTGCCCGGGCGATGGAGGAAGCCAAGTTTCTGCAGCTCTACTTCCTAGGCTTCCACTCTAGTTTCAATTATAAAATTTAAATAAACCCCAACAGAAATGGCTGTCACCCACAGGGAAAACAGAAGGTTTGGCTCTGCTCCAGGCTACAGTTTCAATTGTAGAACATAAATTAATTCCAGGGCCTCCACTTGGGTCCCTGGGGGGGGGGGGGGGGGGGCGCGTGGCCAGCCTGCAACCCACCATAGGTCCCTTGCCCAGGCTGCCTCACACCCCAAAGGAACCCCCACCCTGATCGGGGACACTCTTCAGGACAAACCAGCCGGCCTCCACCCATGCACCAGGCCTCTATCATATCTAATGAGAGTAATACACAGACGGACCATCACTCCAACACACAAGAGGGCTGCCCCCATGTGCTCAAAGATCCTGTCCCCATGTGGACACAAGATGGCTACCACAAGATGGCCAGCACGGGAGGGCAGTTGGGAGGTTTCAGGCCTGCAATGGAGGGCAGTTGGGGGTGATCCCAGATTGGAGAGGGTGCAAGCTGGGCTGAGGGACACCCTCCGCCCCCCATGCACGAAATTCTAGTCTATACTAATAAAACAGTAATATGCTAATTAGACTGGATGGACCAAATATCTTCTGGATGTCCGGAAATCCTTCACGGCAAAGCCGTGGTAGCTGCTGAAGGCCGAGCGAGGGCAGGAGCTGCAGTGGCCTGCAGTGGCAGCAGCAGCAGGGTGATGGGAGCGGTGCCTTCCCCTGATAGGCTCAGTCCTGGGGTCCTGGTCTCAGGAGCAAGGAGCCCAGCTTCCGGTTGAGCCACACTCCTCCCCTTTCGACCCCACCCCTCGTCAGCCAGAAGTCAGGCTCGCGGCTGGCGAGCACAGCAGAGGCGGCATGAGCTCCTCCCAATTAAGTCCAATGCCTGGGGAGTCCTGGACTGTGATTGGGAACAGGCCAGGCTGAGCCCCCCCCCCCCTTCCATGACTTCATGTACCAGGCCTCTAGCCTCCTATTTAATAAAGAGGGATATGCTAATTGACCATCACTCCATCACAAAGATGGCTGCACCCACACTGAGGCCAAGTTCCCATAAGAAGCCTTAACAAGCAATCAGCAGGGACCTGAGGCTAGACCCTCCCCCGCCTCCGTGGGCTTGACAGGGGACCTCAGGCTGTGCTCCCAACCCAGTAGGGCTTGACAGGGGACCTCAGGCTGTGCTCCTAACCCAGCAGGGCTTGACAGGGGACCTCAGGCTGTGCTCCCAACCCAGCAGGGCTTGACAAGGACCTCAGGCTGCACCCCCTGCCCTGGAGTCAGGCTGGGGACCTCAGGCCGCACCTCCTGCCCCAGTGCCAAGCCAGGAGACCTGAGGCCATGCCCCCAGCCCTGTGGGGCTTGACAGGGGACCTCAAGGTGTGATTCCTATTCTGGTGCTGGGCTAGGGGACCTCAGGCTGTTCCCCTCACCCCAGTGCAAGGCTGTAGGATTTCAGGCAGTGCCCCCTACCAGGTAGGGCTTGACAGGGGACCTCAGGCCATGACCCCTGCCCAGTGGGGCTTGACAGGGGATCTGAGGTTGTGCCCCCCTCCCAGTGCTGGGCTGGGGGACCTGAGGCTACGCCCCTCTGTCGGGGCTTGATGAGCGACCTCAGGCCATGTCTCCCACCTGGTGGGGCTTAATGGAACACCTCAAGGCATGCCCCCATCCTAGAGCTGGGCCAGAGGACCTGAGGCTACACCCCCTGCCCAATAGGGTTTGCCAATTGGGACTGGACGGGTCTGGATCTAGCCCAATGTGGGGGTTGGCCGACTCTGGGTCTCACGTGATTTTGAGGTGCATGCGGGTGGGCGGGGACTTGACTCTGGGTCTCATGGTGAGCCCCAGACTCTGACCGGAGGAAGGTTTGCATATACATATTACTAATGTTCATCTCTGACACTTCTATTATAAAGAAAGGGCAAATAGCAATAGTAAATTATTTCCTCTAATTAATTCCCTTTTAATGTACACAAATTTTGGGCACCAGGTACACACACACACACACACACACACACATAAATTGAACATTTTAGTAGATCAGTTTGTGGGGGGTAAGAACTAAACATTTCCAATGTTAACACTCATATTTTTTAAGGAATTAGAAATACATTATATTTTAAGGAAATAGAATATGGTATGTTATTACCTGAAAAGTAAATGAAATGACTGATGTTAATATTTAATGATCTGTATAGTTTTTTTGAAATAAAACAATCTTTATTCAATAAGATTTTATATAGTATAAAAAACCTACAAATCAACAATGAACTCATATGTGTATATGCATAGCCCACTGGCACAGACCTATTATGTTTTAAAAGTTATCTGGCCAACTTTGAACTCCAAAGTGCTAAGTCTAAGCTAAAGAACACATTCTTTTCCAAAGCGCTGGGAAGAAAAGGTAACCTTGCTTATAACATCCACATGCAGGTCACAGCTTTTTAGGGCGCGCAGGGGCCTGGGCTGGAGAGCAGGGGGACTAGGGGGGTGGGACGGAGTGGGGGGGTGCGGGGCTCCCTGTGGCCGGGGCGGAGGTGGCCTCATTCAGCCGCACATGGAGGCTCCTCTGGGCGAGACGCAGACACAGAGCAGCTCTGGGGCCTCAGTTCTCGCACGAGGTTAATTCACAGCAGTTTACTGGGACATTATTGATAAGCAGGTAGCATTCAAGTGTCCAAAACTCGAATCCTTATAGAAAGTTATTTTTTTTAAAGAGAAAAAGTGGCACGAATTTCTACATCAAAACGAGACTTTCCTTCTGGCTCCATCCGCGCAGGGGATGCGGCCGCCTGAGAGCGGCCTCGGGCCCCTCTGCTGAAGGCAGCGTTTCCCAGGTGCTGCCTCCGCATTTCGCTTCTAATTTTTGAAGATGGAGAAAGTGTTCCCTGCTAGGTCCATTTCTCATAAATACACCGACATCCATCATGACACACAATCCAGAAAAAAATCACAACACAAAGAGAACATGGACTTGGATTTTTAATTTTTTTAAAGATTAACTCTCTCAATATATATTGATAAAAAGTGCAAAGAACATGTTTAAAGTATATTCTGAAATAAAATATATATTTCCATCAACTGCAGGAGACAAGGCCCCTCCGCCGACGGTGCGCGCCCGAGGACGGTGCTCAGGCGCCGACCCCGGGGTCCGGGTCTCTGGAAAGCAGTTCGTTTGTATGCTCAGTCCAACATGGAACAGGGAAGCCGGCCACGCACACAGATGGCCCGCGAACAGCGCACCCCGCCCGGCGGTGAGGGTCACAACCCAGACAACACCTGACCGCAACCCCGCCATGTGACTCAACCCCGCCGAAATGTGCAACCCAGCTGAAATGTTGGGCTAGAACTGAACTTTCATTTTGTTATGTAAACAAAAATTTTAAACACAGCATAGTAACATCGGGCCCTGTTACACACAGCTCCAGTTTTGGGTTGATTTTCATCAAAAGGTTCACAAGAAACAAAGAGGTTGTATGATGCCTGCTGCTCTCTGATGTATTTACGGCAATAGGGTGCAGAAACAACAGAAACTTCTAAAAAGACACACAACTCTGAACTTATTTTCTTTAAAACACTCTGGGATATTTCAAATAAAAAAATTGATTTCTATGTGGTTTCGGCAGCTACATCAAAAGAATCCCTTGGTTTTGGTTTAGATTTATTTTATTACTCCTTTCCTTTTCCATAACTGAAAAGAATGTGTATTTTAGAAAAGATAGGCAGCAACCAAGCTGTAAGACTGGCCACCACGGCCTTCTGAACCTGGAGGAAGTCAGCATCAAAACACAGAGAGAGCAGCAATCAACTACGCATCACTGTGGACTCAAAGGTCCATGGTGTCTTCCCTCCGTGGCCTGTTATAAAAATAATTTTGGTTACAAGTGTCTACACAGCACCAATTTTATTTCAGAAGAAGCATTTTTACTCAGCCACCCAAACAAGTCTACAAGTACACATGCTCAAATCACCTTTCTCACTTCTGTAACTCTAAAAGACCGGTAATTTTATTACTTTTGTGTCAATCAAAAATTATTCAGCAAGTTTTAAACCATCAGTTACAATGCCCTGCAGCCCCACGCCCACAGGGAGGAGCGTCCCCTGCCACGCGCATGTGTGACAGGAGTGCACCTGCCGCCGCTGGCAGGCCTGACAGTACAAAAGCGTCTCATAGAACTCTGTCATATATAAAATATCTTATCAATTGTGACCATCCCACTTATGATTAAAGCATAATCTCAGTGTTCCCTCTGCCTTCTGTGGGGGACAGTCAGGGGCCACACAACCTCAAAAAATAAGGGTGCATCTATCTCCTTGGCTGACAAAAACAAAGGCTCAGCTATTCTGTTCTCTCTTAAACGAGCCTGCACTCATGCGCACATAGGCAAAGCCTCCACAGTTTTAACCTTCATGACACTAGGGCCACACTTCTGCCCACCTCCAAATATATACCAGGAAATTGTGATTGCAAAATAGTGATTCTTATCTATGTGCAGCGTGACCCCCATAGCCACCTTCGGACTGGGAAGGACGGAGTCCGGAGAGAAGAGGCCTCGTCACCTCAGTCCCTTTGGTTCCCACCTTTTCTATTTCGGTGAATGCAGACCGGACTCGGGAGGCCTGGGTCAAGGGCTTCACAAACACTGAACCTGAAGTGCATAAGAGAATAAATATCTGCCATTATGACACAGAAAAGTTTAAAAAGTAACAGTAATAAACACAACACCATATACATGAAGAATTTAAAAGCCACCTAAGAAATTTCCTAAGAAATTCACAGGAGTGGTGGAATCAATTGAAAGGTCAAAAACCATCCTAATGATTACATTCTCTGAAAAATCCTGCCTGTGCACGCCTCCTGCCTGTCTATGCTAAGTCTCTGTCTGTACACATGGTGGACCAAGAAAAACACATTTTAAAGAAAGAGCCTGTACTGGCTGACAAAGGAATGGAACAAATCAAGACTTTAGAGCAGGTAAGGAACTAGATTTCAAAGAAAAGTGCTTTAAATATACTTCTGCAAAAAATCTGACTTCGAGGCAATTCGGAATTTGGATACTTGCACTTGACTCATAAATCAGAGTGGTGCTGCAGGGGCAACTAAGTGAAACTGTGAAACAAGGAGGATCCTTCCATTATGGCATCACCAAGTCCCAGGTGAGAACAGGAACCAGAGCTCCCCGATTCTAGTTCCCATCCCTCACCACAAAGTGCAGGAGCTGGCCCTTCCCACAAGGACCCTCATTTCCTGACTTCTGCAGACACCCTCGGAGGGAGGCACTGCCCATCTGCCCTCATCCTCATGGGTCTGACGCAGCAGACGGCCCTGTGCACACAGTAAGACGGGGTTTCTCAGTCATCCTTTCGGGACGGAGGGCACACGGGCTGGAGATGTGGTCACTTCTGCCAGCACAGCTAAAGAAATCTTGGTAAAAAATACATCAAACAGCCTCCCACCCATTCCAGGGGTGGTGGGGATACACCTCCACCCCCTAAAAAAAGCAAAGCAAAACCAAAGCAAACCCATCTTCTCCCTCCTAAAGAAAACCCGGAAAACAGTGCCCTGCAGAAGTCCTGGAGGGTGTGCAGTAGGTCTGAGGTCACTTGGTTTTGGACTCCACATAGATCTTATCTCCATCCCTAATGCCGAAGGAGTGCAAGGCCCGTGAGCTGTACTTCATCTCCTCGGGGCCGAAGGGCGCCTCGTGGTCAAAGTGGTAGAGCAGCATGCTGCTCGGGGGCAGCTGCACAAGGCTTTTTAATTGTTTCTTCAGTTCTGCGACTGTCTGGTCCAGGCGAATGCTCATTTCTTCCACCTGATCGTTAAAGTGGACTTCTACTTTCGCACTGCTCTGGGGTCTGAGATCCACTTCTGCCAAAGGCTCCAACTTCCCGTATTTTGTGATCAGTTCATGATACCTGGGAGGATAAACAGGCAGTGTGAGCTGAAGCCACCAGCAACTGGAGTACAAGCTATATCTCAGCTCGTGGTGAATCACACAGCTATCCTCAGCATCTTCCTAACATCCCAGTCCCATGTTCTGTCTCAGATCTGTGATCGGAAATGTTGCCCTTCGAGGCTCACAGTGAAACCACGTCCTTGTGGACAGCCTCTCCTAAAGATGGTCCCGTGCCATCAGCGAGGAGAACAGAGTCTAGAGAGGACACTAAGAAGACCACAGAGAGGAGGCCAGTTTGTAGAAGTGGCTTTCCTGGTGCATATCATGAGGGAGGCCGGGGCCAAGCACTGCTCCTTGGTAACACATGGGAAGAGGGAAGTGGGCTGGCAGTTCCTGAACACGGAGAGTCATACAACACAGAGAAGTCATCAAACACCCAGGGGTGTGTTAGCCTGTTTGAATGATCCAGCCTAGTCTCACTGGAATTTGTGGAAGAGTCAAGAGTAAATTCTTGTAAAAAAAAGTGGTAAATGGGGGATACAAGTTCTTTGATCAAGACAGTCATAAAGAGCAACAATGCCAAGAGGACAGTGAATATAGAGGTGAGTCTAGGGCCCCAAGATCATTTCCCACGGGGAAAATATTGTTTCCACTATCAGCCTGGGAGGATCTGATTTCATTGAGGAAGCTGAGCAGTTTCCTAAAATCCAGAGGGAAAACGCTTTATAATAACCAAGACTAGAACAAGGCTAACTCATGATCAGAATACAATGGTCACATAAGATTATTCCCCACCTCTCCCCCCTCTACGTTTGGTTTTAACTTAGTTAAATCGGTGTTGAGCTAAGGCTGGCAAAACAGCACAGTGAGGTGGTCAGAGATGGAGGCAAGCAATTCCACAACAGGAGAGGCGGCAGGCCAAGCGGCACTGGCCTCGGAGTCGGAGACCCCTTTAGGATTAGCCATGTGATTCTCAGGATTAGCTGGGTGACTTTGGTACTCATCCAATCCTTTTGGATTTCAGATTTCTCATTAGTAAAATGAGATAATTTTACTAATGGGATAATAAATCTGTCCTTCCTACAAGACAGTCTTAGAAATAAAACTAGAGGCCCAGCACATGACTAAATCGTGTGCATGTAGGGTCCCCTAGGCCTAGCCTGCCATCAGGGCCACGTCTGCCGCTCCTGGGTGCCTCGCACGCTCCGTGACCTCGCCTGCTGCGAGAGCCGCTGGTCATTTGGTTGTGACTCTGTTACGGCATCACGACCACAGGCCTTTTACGATATAGATAACAGGTGAGTAACATTTTGTGAATTAACTTCGTAACAAATGAAAAAATATGAATGTTACATTCCTACTGTTCTGGAATTTACATTATTAAAACACACACATGCCTTAAAAATATATATAATTGAAGTATATTTAGATAGAACTTCTTAGAAAAGATAGGGTTATAATGAAGCAAATTACAGAATCTTCTCCTCCTAGAACTTGAGCTCAAAATAGTACTTTTAAAAAAAGTAAAGAAATCATCAGCATCAATTAACAGAAGAGATGTCCACCATCATCAATTCAATGCCATCAGGAGCCCCGTATTTGGTGTGGCAAAGGGGGAGGATTTACTCACTGAAAACAGCTCAGCTGTGAAAAAGCTCAGATACAGAACAGCGTGGCCGAAGCAGCTCACTCTAAAACAGCTCGGCTGAGGCTCAGGTGTGAACTGCTCAGACAAAGTGGCTCAGGTGTTACAGCTCCGGTCAGGGGAGGTTCTCAGGATGGAAATGGAACATGTACTCCATTGCGACAAAGGTGAAGCTGGCTTATGTAGAGAAGAGTATCTGCACCCAGTCCCTGATTGGTCCATTTATATGCAAATAAGGACTCCAAATCTACATTAATCCAAATAGCACTGTCCTGATTGGTCAGAATAGAATGCTCTGATTGGTCAATGAGGAGCAAATGATATATAGCTGTACAACTCCAATTAGACAAGGAAAGTCTCAGTCTTATTGGTCGAATTTCAATCCTAGGAGCTCTCTTATAAGGGTCAACTGAGACAGCAGGAGCCCAGCGCAAGAGGCGTGGCCGCCCATCTATGGCTTTCCCCTGAAATGCCGAGTGCACGAGACCTCTGTAAATAAGGGGAAAAACTCCTATTTGGCAGGTATCGTCTCTTTTGGATCAACAGAGAGAACAACCTTATTGCCATCTTTTAAAAGGAAAGAAAGATTTGAATTAGTGGTAAGCTGTGGATGCATAAACTGGATGAGCTTTCTCATTTTTCTGTTCCAACCTCTTCCTGAAATACCTTCCTGAACTGCAAAGATTGGAACTGAAAACTACATTTCCCACAGCCCTTTGCAGGTGAGCTTTAGCTTCTATCAAGCAAGCACATTCAATATCCCTGGGGTGAGAAATAATGAATCTAGCAGGTACAACTTGGGTAGAGGCTCCTAATTCCCAAATTGTGGTTCAAGCAGTGTGTTCCTGGCCATAGTCTGCTGATCTCCAGACCCCAGCTAAGGTGGGGTGACCCAGCGCCAGGACATCACTTCCCGAGTCTCTCCTTCTAGGGTTCCTGCAGAAGTAGCAGTGCCCTTGGTAGTTGGTTCTGTGGTAGCATTCTAGAGACAGACCAGTTCTAGGGAGACAGACCTTCCAAAGATGATGCCAGCACCTTATTTTCTGTATTAAATTCCTTTCTTCTTAAAATAGCTGCTGTGAGGTGATGTAGGGGAATGGCAGCATGCAAGATTCCCTTGGTCTCTCCCCTTGAATTTTCAACAATTTCAACAGCTATAACTCAACAAAGGATTCCCTGCTCAATGCACAAGTAACCTGAGAGATCCACGCATTGAAACATCTAAAGGTGGGTAAGTTGGAACAAACTGAGGAGGTGAGCAGAGAGAAGAAATCCAGTTGCGACTGGCACTCCATTCAGCTGGGAGGAGCAAAGACATCCCAGGGACACTTATGCAGCAATGAGTAGTACGAGCTGTAGCTGAGCCCCAAGACCTAGGCAAGGACACAGCATGGGAGCACGACTGATTGTCAGGTGATCGGCATTCCCAACAGAGAAACAAAGCCACAGGGTCCTGACCCTCAGTAGCCTCCCTTTGCCCTTGGTGTCAGGCTGCAAAACACATTATCTGCAAGCCCAAACACAGGTACTACAGAATCACTTTATCCCTGAGCAAAGGAGGCACAGTCCAGGGCTGGGTGCAGGGGGGACCTCGTGAAGGTCTACGGTCATCATTACCAGGAGGGCAAGACAATGAAGAAGTTGGCCAGTTCCCAAGCCTACCCCACCCCCCATACATTATGGCTACACATATGGGAGCCTCTCTCTGGCTGTGGAGGACAGCACTGGGATTTCATAGCTAAGAAAACTTGTGCTATTCAGTGCCACCTACTGGAAAAAAATAGAAAGACTTCTTCATATTAATCTGTTAGAGAAGTGCCACTTACACACTGGTGTCTAGACAAAGAAAGAATCCATCAAATGCCATGAATAAACCAAGTGTCAAGGCAACTTAGAAAGAAACTAAAAAAATCACCAGAAAGCAAAATTAAAGACATGAAAATATGTGATATAAATGACAAAGAATTCAAGATTGCACTTCTGAAAATACTCAATGAGATTTGAGAAAATACAGGTCATTTAGTGAGCTCAGAAAACAAATCGAAAAACAAAATGAGTACTTTACCAAAGAGATTAAAAAAAGAACCAAACAGAAATTCTGAAGATGAAGAACTCAATAAGAGAGATCAAGAATGAATTAGCGGGGAAAAAAAAAAATGGCGGTGGAACAGAAGGACGCATTCTGAATTGTGTCCCAGGGCAGACGGAGGGAGCAGCTGAGGGTTGCGTGGGGAGTGATTGTTGGTGAGTTGGGAGACAGCTGGGCTCTGGGAGAAGGAGGGGGACTGCTGGATATGCCTCCGCTGACCGAGCGGCCCCTGGTGCGGCTGGGTCCTCTCGCGGAGCCACGGGCTCGGCGGCAGACTGCGCCATCTTGAAGGGGAAGAGCCTGAAAAAATACAGCTGCAGTACCCACTGGATGGCCGAGACCCCCAGAACACCTGTTCCTAGTTGGCGCAGAAGCGGATTCGGAGGAGCTCTGCGCTCCACCACGGAAAGAAAAGTAACTTCCATTTGTAATGCCAACAGCAGGACACCCATGAAAAACACACATGGTGTCAAAATAAGCCAAAGGAAAATCATTTGGGCAAAAATAAAAAGAATCCCAAGTCTAATTTACAGAAAAGATTCCTTTATTAACTTTTGGTCAAGAATATGTTTGTATATTTTAGAAAACAACTCTAAGACCATATGGATTCCTGCAACAAAGAGGAACTAACAGGTCTGTTCCAACCGAGAAGACAGTCCAGAGATGGAAGACACTGACGACATCTTGCCATGCTAGCAGTCAGCAGCTGTGCGTCACTGTAGGTGGCCCAGGACCAAACCAGAGAGGGTGGAACCTGCATTGCCTCCATATCTCCTCCATCCAGATACCATTGCTGACATGTACACATAAGGAGCTATTTGACATTGAAGCTGGGACTCAGAACAGTTGGACATTGAAACTGAGACTCAAACATTTTTTGTTCTTACACATTTATTTCCAGTAGGCAGACACAAGATCTTTTTAAAGAAAAGAAACAGGGGGAAAAGATTGATATAAAGGCAAAGAAGCATTGAACAGACTGTCAAACTACAGGGGGAAGGCTGGGGAGAGTGGGGGTGGGGGCTGTAAGAGATCAACTGAAGGACTTGTATGCATGCAAATGAGCATAACCAATGGATACAAGACACTGGGGTGAGAGGGTAGGTGAGGACATGTGCTGAGGGTAGGGGAGGCTGGGGGGAGGACAATGGGGGGAAAAAGAAAACATATGTACTACTATTTGTAATACTTTAAAGAATAAAAAAATGGCTCAACAGAGAAAGAAAAAGAAAATATCTAACCATTTCTATGGGAAGGAGGCCCTTTTAGGGTAGCTGTTGTTGTTGCTAAGCCAGGAGATTTTGGAACTAAGTGTTTCTAAGTCAAATGTACTTGCAACCATCAAGCTTCATTTTGTGTATTAGTTCCAAAGGCATCACTCACCCATCTCTTTATTAGGCATGCTAATAAAAAGTAAAATGAAAACATTCCTGGCAAAAAAAAAAAAAAAAAAAAAAAGGAATGAACTAGCAATCACAGGAAATAGAGTAGACCAGAGGGAGGAAAGCATTAGTGATATCGAAGACAGAAATCTAAAATGATGCAGAGGGAAGAGAGACTTGAGCATGAAAAAAAAAATGAAATGACTCTATGAGAACTATCTGACTCCACCAGAGAGAGCAATATAAAGATAGGAATACCAGAAAAAGAAGAGAGGAAGAAAGGAAGGAACGAAGAGCTTATTCAAATAAATAGTTGATAAGAACTTCCCAAACTTATGGAAAGAACAAGATCCTAGAATCTAAGAAGCAAACAGAATACCTAATTACCTCAACCCAAAGGCCTTCTTCAAGGCACATTGTATTAAAACTGTCAAAAATTAAAAGAATTATCAGTGTAGCCAAGGAAAAGAAGAAAGTAATCTATAAAGGGAAACTTATAAGAATATCATCAGACTTCTCAGCAGACACTCTACAAGCTAGAGGAGAGTGGAACCAAGTGATCAAACGACTGAGAGAGAGAAATTACCAGCCAAGAACAATATATCCAGCAAATGTGAGTGAGAAATGAAGACTTTTCTAGACTCAATCAAGAAAAAAGAAGCTGAGGAAATTTATCACCAGAAGAACTTCAATGCAGAAAATACTCAGGGGGATAGTCTATATGAAATCGAGAACGAAAGGTCACAAAATTATGAATATGAGTAGTATCACCAACACATAGCATAAACAGAGATAATCTGTGACAATAAAAACACCAAAGGGGGAGAGGAGATAAAGATCTGAATTTGCAAAGGATGGAGATTACATGCACTCAAAAAATAAAGGACTACTGTATATATTAAACTTTCTTTTTCATAAACCTAATGGTAACCACCCCCCGCCACACACACAGCTTAAAAAAAGAAAAAACAGAGGAAAGAAGTATAGAATACTACCAAATAAAACAAGGAACACACACAAAAAGAACTAATAGAGGCACAGAGGTACCAGAAAACAAAATATAAATGGTTATAGGAAATCCTCATACATCAATAATTACTTGAAATGCAAGTGGATTGAATTCACCAATAAAGAGGCACAGCATAGCAGATTGGCTCAAAAAACAAAACCTAACCATTTGCTATCTTCGTCAGATGCATATAAGCTGCAAAGACAAAGACAGACAAAAAGTGAAAGGGTGCAAATAAATTCTCCAAGCAATTAACATCCATAGATAAGCAAATTTCAAAATAACAAAAGGATGGACATTTTATAATGAATAAGGGGACACTCAATCAAGAAAACATAATACTTCTCAATATATATACACATCATCAGGGAGCACCAAAATATATAAAGCAACTACTAACAAATAAAGAGGAGAAACAGATAACACAATCATAGTTGGGGATCTTAATATTCCATTGACAGTACTAGACAGATCACTCAAACAGAATATCAACTGAGAAGTATCGGTCTTAAATGACACCCTGGAACAAATGGACATAACTGACATTTACAGAGCCCTTCATCCCAAAATTTCAGATTCTGCATTCTTCTCCAGCGCACACGGGACATTCTCAAGGACAGATCCTATGTAGGGGAACAAAACCAGCATCAATAAATTCAAGAAGACTGAAGTGATACCAAGCAGATTCTCTGACCACTGAAATTAGAAATCCACTGAAAAAAGGAAGTAAAAAAAAGTCACAAATATGTGGAGATTAAACAACATACTACTAAAATGACTGGGTCAAAGGAGAAATAAGAGGTGAGATAAAAAGATAAGAGAGACAAATGAGAATGACAATACCAAGATTTCTGGGGTATCAAAACTTCTGGGCTGCAGTGAAAGCAGGTATAAGAGGGAAGGTTATATCACTACAGGCCTATCTCAGGAAACAAGAGCAAGCCCAAGTAAACAACCAAACATTACATCTTAAAGAACCAGAGAAGAACAAAAGCACCCCAAAGTCAAAAGAAAGGAAATAATAACAATTAGAGTACAAATGAATGAAATAGGGAACAAAAAGGCCATATAAAATTTCAATACAATAAAGAGCCGGTTCTTTGGTAATGTTACTAAAATTGACATACCCTTGGCTAAATCCACGAGAGAGAGAGAGAGAGAGAGGGGGGGGGGGGTAGAGAGAGAGAGAGAGAGAGAGAGAGAAAAGACTCATATAAACAAAATCAGAAATGAAAGAGAAGTTAACACAGACATCATAGATATACAAAGGATCATACCAGAATACTATGAAAAATTATGTATATGCCACCAAATTCAATATCCTAGAAGAAATGGACAAGTTCCTAGAAATATATAACCTGAGATTGAATCATGAATACCTAGAGAATCTAAATAGACCTAATCAGCAGTGAAGAAATTGAAGCAACCATCAAAAACCTCCCAAAAATATAAGTCTAGGACTAGATGGCTTCACCAGTGAATTCTATCAAAATTTCCAAGAAGATGTGAAACCTGTCCTTCTCAAAATTTTCCAAAAATTGGAAGAGACAATACTTCCTAAATCTTTTTATGAGTCCAAAATAACCCTGATATGGAAACCTGGCAAGGATTATACACACAAAAAAACTACATACCATTTTCTCTGATGAATACAGATGCAAATTTCTTAAACATAGTACTAACAAATCAAATACAACAATACATTAAAAAATAATACATCACAATCAAGTGGGGTTCATTACAGGGGCACAAGGAGGGTTCAATATACACACACCAATCAACTTAATACACCACATTAACAAAACAAAGATATAAGACCTTATCAAAAACATTTGATACAACATCTACTTATGATTAAAGTAAATGTATATAGAAGGAAATTACCTCAACATAATAAAGATCATATATGACAAACCCTCAGCCAACATCATACGCAATGGTGAAAACCTGAAAGTTTTTCCTCTACAAGCAGGAAAAAGACAAGGATTGCTCAATCTCACCACTCTTTATATATATATATATATATATATATATATATATATACGCACACGCGCATGTGTATGTATTATTTTAGAGAGGAAGGAAAAGGGAGAGCAAGATAGAAATATCAATGATGAGAAAGAATCATGCAATGACTACCTCCTGCACCTCGCTCTCCCACTGGGATTGAGCCCATAACCTGGCTATATGGCCTGACTGGGAATCAAACCATGACCTCCAAGTTCATAGGTCAATGTTTAACCACTGTGCCACACTGACTGGGCCTCACCTCTCTTATTCAACATAGTTCTGGAGTCCAAGCCATAACAAGAGAAAGAAAGAAAAGGCATCTAAATTAGAAAAGAAGAAATAAGTATTACCTTTTGCAGATGATATGATTCTGTATATAGAAAACCCTAAAGACTCCACAAAAAAACTATTAGAAACAATAAACATATTCAGTAAAGTTGCAGAATGCAAAATAAGTGTACAGAAACTCATGACTTTTCTATATTTAACAGTGAAATTTCAGGGGGGAGGAAGAAAAAAATTCACTTAGCAATTGTATCCAAAGAATAAAATACCTAGCAATAAACTTACAGGATCTGAATGAACCATATATTAAAAACCACAAAGTATTATTAAAAGAGGTAGAAAAAGACATAATGAAATGGAAAGATACTTCATATTCATGAGTTAGAAGAATCAACACAATTAAAATGACCATATTATCCAAAGCAATATATGGATTTAATGCAATCCTCTCAAAATCCCAATATCATTCTTAAAAGAAATAGAACAAAAAGTCATCAGATTTGTATAGAACTACAAAAGACCCGAATAGCCAAAGTAATCCTGAGAAAGAAGAATGAAGCCTGAATCACACTATCCGACTTCAAATTATACTACAGAGCTGCGATCAAACCAGCAACCTTTTGGTGTATGGGATGACGCTCCACCCAACTAAGCTACCTGCCCAGAGTTATCAAAATTTTCTTAATAAATTGCTTCAGCTGATGGATGGCTGAATAAACTGTTACGTCTATATTAAAGAATAGCACTGAGCAGTAAAAGGAATCTCACTAGTCATATACATAAAACGAGTGAATTTCAAATTACATCAAGCCAAGTAAAAGAAACCAGACACAAAAGGCTCTCTACATCTTCTTTCAGCAAAGGTTAAAACTAAAGAAAAAAAATCAGCAAGAAGAGATCTGAACAAAACAGTCAAACAGTATCTACTTGACATCTATAGAACACTCTACCCAACAACAGCAGAATACACCTTTTATTAAAGCATCCTGAAACAATCACCAAGATAGGCCATAAAATAAACTGTAAAAACTTTAAGAAAATGATACTGCACAGGGTATGTTCTCTAACCAAAATGGAGACAAAGTAAAAATCAATAAACACTTAAAAATCCTTAGACACTTGGAAATTAATCTCTAAATAATTGATGGGTCAAACAAGAAGACAAATACAATTTTAAAAAATAAAAATTAATGAAAATAAAAAATATATCAAATATGTGAGATGCCAGCAGTGCTGCGAGTAAAATTTCTAGTACTAAATAATTGTTAAGAAAAGTCTCAAATCAATTATCTACATTCCTACTTCAAAACAAACAAGCAAACAAAAGAGCAAATAAAGCAAAAAGAAATAACAAAAACAGTATAAATCAATTTTTTAAACACACACACACACACACACACACACACACACACACACACACACACACACATTATTGATTTCAGAGAGGAAGGGAGAAGGAGAGATAGAAACATTAATGATGAGAATCATTGATCGGCTGCCTTCTGCACGCCCCCTACTGGGGAGTGAGCCCACAACCTAAGCATGTGCCCCTGCCATAAATCAAACCTGGGAAACTTCAGTCCGCAGGCTGACGCTCTATCCACTGAGCCAAACAGGATAGGACAGAAATAAATTCTTAAAAAGTAAAACTACATTAAAAACTACAAAACATCGTTAAAAGCAATTCAAGTTGACACAAATAAATGGAGAAATTCCATGTTGATGGTTTGAAATACGTAATATTATTAAGATGTCTAAACTACTCAAAGCAACCTACAGATTTAATGTAATCCCTATTAAAATCCCAAAGTATCATTTTGCAAGAATAGAAAAAAATCACCCTGAATTTCATATGGAATCTCAAAGAACCCAAAAAACAATTTTGAAAATTAAGAATAAAGTTAGAGGACTCACACATCCTTAATTCAAAACATATTACAAAGCTATAGTAATCAATATAGTATGGTACTGGCATTACGACAGACATAAAGACCAATAAAATGGAATAGTGGGACCAGAATTAAAACCTCATTTACAAAGTCAGGTGACCATCAATAAAGATGCCAAGACCACTCAATAGAGAAAGGGCAATTTCTTCAGCAAACGGTGCTGAGAAAACTGCATAGCCACATGCAAGAAAATAAAAGTGGACCCTTATCTTATACCATATACAAAAAAAAAAAGTAACTCAAAGTATATTTAAGACCCAAAACTATAAAACTAAGGAAACATACAGGAAAAGCTATATGACAGTGGTCTTGGCAATGGTTTCTTGGATTATTACACCAAAAAACACAGGCAACAAAAGTGTAAACAGACAAATGGAGACTAAATCAATCTTAAAAACTTTTGAGCAGCAAAGGATACAAAGAACAGAGCAAAAATGCAACCCACCAGGGTTAATATCCAGGATTTATAAATAAATCCTACAGCTAAACAGAAACAAAAAAAAATTGATTAAAAAATGGGCAAAGGACTTGAATAGATATTTCTCCAAAGATGACATACAAATGGCCAACAGGCACAAAGATGTTCAACATAATTAATTATCAAAAAAATGCAAATCAAACCCACAGTGAGACACCGCCTTCATATCCATTAAGATGACCATCAAAAACAACAACAACAACAACAACACAAAATAACAAGTCTTGGTTAGTGGGAAAGTGCAACTTTTATGCACTGTTGTGTGATTATAAAAGGATGCCACCACTATTAAAACAGTATGGTGGTTCTTCAAACATTAAAGATAGAACCACCATTAACGCAGCAATCCTGCTTCTGGGATCATAAGAAACGAAAGACTGGGTCTTGAAGAGATATCTGCACACCCATGTACATAGCAACACTATTGCAGAGATGGAAGCAACCCAAATGTCTATTGATGGATAAATGGATAAATAAAATGTGGTCTGTATACACAATGCAATATTATTCAGCCTTAAAAAGAAGGAAATCTGTCAAATGCTACAAGAAGAAGAACCTCGAGGAAATGAAGTGAAATAGATCAGACACAAAAAGATGAGTACTGCATGAGTCCACTATGTACAGTGTCAAATTCACAGACATGCAGTAGAATGACGATGGCTGCAGTGGCTGCAGGGGCTGCAGAGGCAGCACTGGGGAGCTGATGATTAATGGACAGTTTTTTGTCCAAGGAAGATTTGCAGTACAACAAAGTGAATATACTTAATGCTTCTGAACAATACACTTAAATGGTGAAGATGATAAATTTTGTTATGTATATCTTATAATTTTAAAAAGTGGCTAAGTTGGTAAACTTTCTTTTTTTAAAATATATTTATTGATTTTTTTACAGAGAGGAAAGGAGAAAGATAGAAAGTTAGAAACATCGATGAGAGAGAAACATCGATCAGCTGCCTCCTGCACACCCCCTACTGGGGATGTGCCCACAACCAAGGTAATGCCCTTGACCGGAATCAAACTGGGACTTTTCAGTCCGCAGGCCGAAGCTCTATCCACTGAGCCAAAGCAGTTTTGGCTAAGTTGGTAAACTTTATGTGCATTTTACTATAAATAAATTTTTTTAAAAACTGAAATAATAAAAAAGAGATTTAACACCAATTTTACACAATTTGTCTACAAAACAGAAGAGGGAGGAATACTTACCAAGTCATTTTATGAAGCCATTAGTACCCTGATATCAAAATCACAGAATATTGCTTAAAACAATACTACATACCAATATCTCCCATGAACTTAAACACAAAAATCCTCAACAAAATATCAAACTAAATTCAACAACATATGAAAAGAAATATACATGACTGAGTGGAAATTACTCTACGGATGTAAGACTGACTTAATATTTGAAAATCAATCAATATGGCATCCCTGCCAAAAAGTTAATGAGGAAAAATCATATTACAATAAACTAGTGGCCCGGTGCATGAAATTCATGCACATTAAAAGGGTATTAATTAAAGGAAATATTTTAATAATGCTATTTGCCCTTTCTCTACAATAAAAGTGTGAGAGATAAAAGGTAATGAGTACAATGTATATTGTACATTAAGACTCTCTTGAGTCTTAATGCAGTATCTGTTCCCCAGCCTTTTTTACCATGTGGAAAAAGAATAGGATATGTCATTGCATCTAATGTAGGAAACAGGATACTGACTCGTTTTACTTTACTGGCATTTGGATTATTGGGATTTGGTTTACAATGAATGAGCAAGTCCCTTTCAAAAGGAGGTTCTCCATCTTCGTTTCTGAATATGACAGCAACCTCGGTTACATGGGGAGAATTTTATCTTCCTGGGTCAATCTTAGGATCATATTTAATTGCCATAGTTACTTCCGCAGGAGCTATATCTTTTGCTGCTGCTTCAGATTGGGCTTCCTTTTCTACCTCATGTAGCATCTTGTACAATTTTGTTAATTCATTTATTTCATGCATGAGGTTGTTGATGTTGATCATGAGTCTTTCTGAGCAGGCCTGGTTTGCTGGGATTGCTAATCTTTTACGTGTAGCTTCGGCTGTATCCAAAATATAGAGTTGAGCAAACTTCTGAGAAACACCATGAGAAGGATGTAAAGTTCCAGTACAATGATAAACTTGTCCATGTATTCTAAAATAGTATGGCCCATACCCTGATGGCGATGCAACATTTGCACCCATGGAAGCAAAAGCAAAAGAAAAATATACATCGAATGTTTCCCATGAAATGTTTACTGTCAGAATCTTCGTTTGTCTTTAATCTTTCTAAATACGGTAGGTAATCTGGAAATTGTATATCATTTGGACAGACTTTCCCTTTGCTGGAGCATCGAGTAAATTTCCCATCAGAGGGTTTTTCATCCCAGAAATTTAGTGATAGGCAAAATTCACATCTAACAGTCATTTCACCACAACTATGTTCGAGAATTGCATCCTCACGTACTCCATTTTCGCTGAGAAGGCAGTTCCTACCACTATTGCTAGTACTTGCTGATGACTGTTCTTTAGACATATTCTCTCTTCGCCACCACCTTCTTTCAACTTCAAAGGCACGTTGTTCTTTAGACATTTCCTGTCAAAGATGCTGATGTTTTTCGGCTTCAGAGTGATGTTTTTCCAATAGCTCCTCTTCAGATACATTCTGTCGCAGGCGTCGCCTTCTTTCAAGATCAGACGCACGTCGCTCTTCAGACACTTTTTGTCGATAACATCAGCACCTTTCTGCTATACAGCTCCGTTCTATCAACAGTTTTTCTTTGGACATAGTCCCACCTCTCTATTGCCACGTTCTGAGATAGAGGAGAATGACAGACAGTCTTGACAAGCCTTTCAGCAGTGTGACCAAAGGCTGATTTGGACAGATTCTGTGGGGATGGGACTTCCTCCTACCTGTTGTCAGTTTCCACAGCTGGGATGCTGAAGCTGGGACTCGGGGGCCTTCCCTCTAGTGGTTGCCTTCTGTTTTTGCTGGCAGACAGCTGAAGCTACATATAAAACATTAGCAATGCAGGGGCCTCAGTTAGACGCAGCTGTGGTGAATTCTCACTGCCGCCGCCGCCTCATTCTCTGCGCCTGGGGAGCCTCAGTTAGCCACAGCTGTGGTTCGCCAGCGCTGCCACCACTTGGTCTCCGTGCCCGGGCCGGGCGCTTGATGCCTTCACCACTTCGTCTCAGCTCCTGGGGCCTGGCGCCCACGCCTCTCGACCCCGCCCCTTACTCCGACTGGCTGGTAGCATAGCCAACCAGGAGCCAGGGTACAGTCACATTTGCATGTTACTCTTTTATTAGATAGGATGATACAAAAAATAATTAGAAAAAACTTGATATCCATTTATGATAAAAATTCTCAGTATGTCACAAACAGGAAACTACTTCAACGTGATGAAGAGCACCTACAGAAGAAACCTATAGCTCACATTATACCTAGTGATAAAAACTGAATGCTTTTCCCTAAGATTAGGAGCTAAACAAGGAGGCCCAATCTTGCCACTCTTAAGCAATATAGTACTAGAAGTTCTAGCCACTATAAAAGGCACCAAAATGAAATAAAGTCATATACACTGAGTAGCCAGATTATTATGATCTCTGAACCCCTAATAATCAGGCCACTAAGTGTATATCTTACCTAATAATAGATAAACATGTAAATTGACTGTACCTCTGCTATGCCCACAGTCAATCAGAGTGAGTATGCAAATTAGAAGGCCAAAGATGGCAGCCGCCCAGCTGCTCCAGGTGTGGAGTGGCCAGGCGGGGCAGGACGCCTGCTATGAGAGGAAGGGCGGGGGTGGCGAAGGGATCTACATGAGTGGAGTATCACAGCGAAGACAAGACTGCAGACTCCGGAGTCTACAGCAAAGATGAAGAAGTCAGACGCTGGCCAGAGCAAAGGCCTGGGTCCCAGGTGCTGGAAGAAAACTGGTGCTGGAAGTCAAGGGAAGGAAGGCCTATTGCATGAATCTCTTCATGCAACAAGCCTATAGTCCTATATAATAAAAGGCTAATATGCAAATTGTTCCTTCGACCAGGAGTTTGACCAGCAGGCAGGCCGGCCAACCACCCATGTCCTCTTCCCCTGCCCCACTTGGCCGGACCCCACCCATGCATGAATTCATGCACCAGGCCTCTAATCTACACTAATAAAAGAGAAACATGCAAATTGACCATATCTCCGCTATGCCCCAAAGGCACGTCCACCAGCCAATCAGGAGCGAGTATGCAAATTAACCCAACCAAGATGGCTGCAGCCATGAAGCAAGCAGGGGGCTTGGGTTTCCACAGCAATGGAGGAAGCCAAGCTTCCAGCGCACTCTGGCTGGCTCTGGCCTCTGCTCAAGGCTACAAAGTTTCAATTACAGAAGATAAATAAATCCTAGGTACCAGGACTTCCACTTGGGTTGCCAGGGGGCAGGGCCCAGGCTTCCAAATACCCCAAAGGAACCCCCACCCTGATCCAGGACACCCTTCAGGGCAAACCAGCCAGAATCCACCCGTGCACCATGCCTCTATCCTATCTAATAAAAGAGTAATATACAAATTGACTGTCACTCCAACACACAAGATGGCTGGAAAAGTGAAAACTATAGGGGCAGAAAACAGATCAGTGGTTGCCAGAGGGTGGGAGTCAGGGGAAGAGTGTAGGAGTACAAAATATTTGGGAGGTGGGGGGATGATAGAACTTGTATATTCTGATTGTGCTGGTGGTTATACACTGTAGTGTTTGTCAAAACTCAAAATTGCATACTAAAAAGGATGAAACTTATTGTGTCAATTATACCACAATAAACCTTATTTTAAACAAGGAACACTACTAAAAATCCCTCAACCAGATAAAGATAACACAATGAAAGAGAATCACCGACCAATATCCCTCATGAACATAGATGCCAAAATCCTAAACAAAATTCTAGCACATAGGATCCAGCAGTACATCAGAAAGAGTATACACCATGACCAAGTATGATTTATCCTGGGGAAGCAAGGATGGTGTATAATATTGGCAAATCAATAAACGTGATACATCACATAAAAAATTGAGAGATAAAAATCACATAGTCAAATCAATTGATGAGAAAAAGCATTTGACAAAATCCAACAATCTTTTTTGATAAAAACTCTCAGCAAGGTGGGAAAGAAAGATCATACCTCAACAAAATAAAAGCCATATATGACAAACCCACAGCCAACATCATACTCAATGGGCAAAAACTAAAACCATTTCCCCTAAGAACAGAAACAAGACAGGGATGCCCACTCTCACCACTCCTGTTCAACATAGTACTGAAAGTACTAGCCATTGCAATCAGATAAGAAGAAGAAATAAAAGGCATCCAAATTGGAAAAGAAGAAGCAAAACTGTCCTTATTTGCAGATGACATGATACTGTACACAGAAAACCCTAAAGACGCCATCAAAAAATTGTTAGACTTAATAAATAAATTTGGCAATGTAGCAGGATACAAAATTAACACCAAGAAATATATGGCTTTTTATATACCAATAGTGAACTTACAGAAAGAGAGACTAAAAAAGCAATCCCATTTACCATCGCACCAAAAATATTAAGATACCTAGGAATAAACTTAACTAAGGAGGCAAAAGACCTATACACAGAAAACTACCCAACACTGAAAAAAAGAGAATAGAGGAAGACATAAACAGATGGAAGAGCATACCGTGTTCATGGATTGGTAGAATCAATATCATCAAAATGTCCATACTACCCAAAGCAATCTATAAATTCAATGCACTTCCCATTAAAATACCAACGACATTTTCACAGACCTAGAACGAACTTTTCAAAAATTCATCTGGAATAAAAAAAGACCCCAAATAGCTGCAGCAATCCTGAGAAAGAACAAAGTAGGTGGGATCTCAATACCAGATATCAAGCTGTATTACAAAGCCACTGTTCTCAAAACAGCCTGGTATTGGCATAAGAACAGACATATAGATCAATGGAATAGAATAGAGAACCCAGATATCTACACAATCCACTATGCTCAGTTAATACTTGACAAAAGAGGCATGAACATTCAATAGAGTCAAGACAGTGTCTTCAATAAATGGTGTTGGGAAAATTGGACAGATACATGCAAAAAATGAAACTAGACCACCAACTTACACCATACACAAAAATAAACTCAAAATGGATACAGGACTTAAACATATGATGGGAAATCATAAAAATACTAAAGGAATCCATAGGCAGAAAAATCTCTGACATATGCCAAAGGAATCTCTTCACTGATACTGCTCCTAGGGCAATGGAAACTAAAAATAAAATAAACAAATGGGACTACATCAAAATAAAAAGCTTTTGCACAGCAAAGGAAACCATTAATAAAACAAGAAGAAAGCCCTCTACATGGGAAAACATATTTGCCAATGATATCAAGGACAAGGGTTTAATCTCCAATATTTACAGGGAACTCATGCAGCAACAAAAAGAAGATAAACAACTCAATCAAAAAATGGACAACTGATCTAAATAGATACTTTTCGAAAGAAGACAGAAGGAAGGCCAAGAGACATATGAAAATCTGCTCAAAGTCACTAATCCTCAGAGAGATGAAAATCAAAATGACAATGTGGTACCACCTCATACCTGTCAGAATGGCTGTTATCAACAGAATGGCTATTACCAACAAATGACAAGTGCTGGCAAAGATGCAGAGAAAAAGGAACCCTCCGGCACTGCTGGTGGGGATGCAGACTGGTGCAGCCACTGTGGAGAACAGTATGGAGTTTCCTCAAAAAATTTAAAATGGAACTCCCATTTGACCCAGTGATCCCACTTCTAGGAATATATCCCAAGAAACTAGAATCATGAATCAGAAAGGATATATGCACCCCTATGTTCATAGCAGCACAGTTCACCATAGCTAAGATTTGGAAACGGCCTAAGTGCCCATCAGCAGATGAGTAGATTAAAAAACCGTGGTACATCTACACAATAGAATATTATGCTGCAGTAAAAAAAGGAGTTCCTACCATTTGCAACAACATGGATGGAGATGGAGAGCATTATGCTAAGTGAAATAAGCCAGGCAGAGAAAGATAAATATCACATGATCTCACTCATTTGTGGAATATACTGAACAACATAAACTGATGAACAAAAATAGATCCAGAGACAGAGAAATGCCAAACCTCAGGGAAGGTAGGGGACAGTGGGGGTGGGGGAAAAGATCAACCAAAGGACTTATATGCATACATATAAGCCTAATCAATAGACACAGACAACAAGGGGATGGGGGCATGAATGGAAGGTAGGGAATAATGGGGGAATAAGGACACATACGTAATACCTTAATCAATAAAGAAATTTAAAAAATAAAAGAATAAAAATCCCTTATCCTATATGATAAAGGCATAATATGCAGAATGACCTTCCAGGACCATGCTATGACACCCACTGGCAACAGTCCAGCAAGGCAATGCCACTGGTCAGGGGCCCAGCCATCGCCCGTGGTCGCCCCGCAAAGGGAGGCAAGGCTATCAGTCGGTGGAGTGACCAATTGGAAGACTCCACTATTGCTCCAAAGAAGGTGACCCAGGACACCGACTGGCGGTCTGTGGCAGGCGGGCAGTGGCTCCCTCTGGGAGGGAAGCCTGGGCCCGGGCGCCAGAGGGAAGCCAATGCTGGCAGCCGGGGGAAGGAAGGCACACTCTTGCACGAATTTTGTGCCTCAGGCCTCTAGTTATGGAGTAATATTGGAGATCTATTATTATGTGAAAAAGGCAAAGCATAATTGTTGTGTGATTATTTGTGCACAAAATTTGTACAATAAATAGCAAAGGAAACTATAACAAAAAACTAGTATCAGTAGTTGCTTCAGGTCCAAGTACCTGAGTGGCTGCTAAGGCTAAAAGTGAGAGGACTTAGTTTTTGGTCTATACCCTTTTGGTCTATACCCTATATAATTTTGAAAATTATAATCAGGTTCCATGTCAAAATGAGAATTAAATAGAATAAGATAATTAAAAAACTTGAACATCTACCCCCAAATCATAATGGATGTATATAAAATTTTCAAACGAAAAGAACCAGCTAATTTAATAGAAAAATTAAAAAATACCAACCCAATTCATTTTATGAAGCTAAATTACCTTCATAACAAACACAGAAAAAAACAGTACAAAAGAAAACAACAAACCAATTTTAAATATGAAAGCAGATGGATACTGATAGGTACCCCCACCCCAACTGGTGGGTGGAGTTACGATGTAATTGACAGAGACATTGAGCCACCAATCAATCACATACCAGAGTGCCCTGTGTCCCACCCCTTCCCATTCCGCCCTGGGCCCAACCCCTGCCTGTTCTGGCTGTTAAAATGTGTCTCGGTGCGCCACGTGGCACCTTTTCTCCCCGACTGTTCTCCCAGGCAGTCCGGGAGGAGGTCCGGCTGGGTCCCCTCTTTTCCCCTTCCCCTGGCCCCAGTCACAGGGCGCGGCTTTCCCGGCTCCATTCTCCCCGAGCCTGTGAACCCGCCCGGAGACCCCCAATAAAGCTTGATCAATTCGTTCACTTATTCGGACTCCCTGCCTGCAGTTTCTCTCACGGCGGCGGAGAACCTTACAGATACCTCCCAAAACATGATAAAATTAAATTCTGCAGAGTTGAAAAGAACACAATATTTTTACAACTAAGCTGAATATTCCAGAAATGTAAATATAATTTAATATCTGAAAAAGTATGATTAAAATTCATATTAACAGAACAAAATAACATTCTTATCAGAACAAAGAACATTTTATTTTAAAAATTTTAAGTTAAAGAAACTCTGCAAAACAGAGTTAGCGACTACCTTAATTTGATGAAGGGCACCTATCAAAAACCTATAGCAAAAGTCAGATTTCATATTAAAATATTTCACATTGAAAGTTTGGAAGTAGTCCCTTTAAAGTGAGAAACAAGATAAAGATGGCCTCCTTTACTGTTCAGTTTTAATATTTTACTGGAGAACTTCCTACACCTCCCCCCCATCCGAAAAAAGAGGGATAAAAATTATTTGCAGATATGACTGTCTACGTAGATCTGAAAGAAAAGTAAAGATCAACTATTCTTGCCCTGGCTGGTGATCAGTTTACTGGAGCATCATCTTGTACTCTGAAAGGTTGAGGTTCGATTCCTGATTAGGGCACATACCTAGTTGTAGGTTTGATGCCTAGACAGGGGTGCATTTAGAAGGCAACCGATGGATGTTTTTCTCACATCGATGTTTCTCTCTCTCTCTCTCTCTCTCTCTCTCTCTCTCTCTCTCTCTCTCTCTCTCTCTCTCCCCCTCCCTCTCTCTCTCTCTCTCTCCTCCTCCTCTCTAAAAATCAACACACAAAAATAAAAGCATGCTTATACATTAACAATAACCAATTAGAAAGTAGTGAATGAAAAAATTATTGTATTTAAAATAGCAACAAAATGTAGATGCCTAGAAATAAATTTACCAAAAGATGTAAAAGGCCTTTGTGAGAGAATTGGAACCGTTGTTAAAGGACAAAAAGACATTCACAGGTAAGAAGACCTAACAGCGTCAAGATGTCAATTCTCCCAAATTAATCAGCGGATTCAAGTAATAAATACCAAAGTTACAGTGAAATTTTTGTGGAACCTGATAAGCCAGTTCTAAAATTCATAGGAAAAATGGTCTATAATGACTAAAGTATTCTGAAAATAATAATTAGATGGGGAAACATATTCTAATTGGGAATTCAGACTTACAGCAATTTAGCAATTCTGTAATGGCACAGGAATCGACAAATACACCATAGAACAAAATAGAGCCCTGAAACAGAACCATATATGTATATCTGTATATTGTAAACAAGACAATAGGACAGAATGCTGATTATCAACATGGGGGGGGGTGGAGAGGAGCAAACACTCGGATCTCTATTTGACACTACACACAAAAGTAAATCCCAGGGGAATCAAAGACACAAATGTGAAAATACTTCAAGAAAAAAAAAATCAGGAGATTAACTCAAGTTATCTTTGTAAAGAGAAATATTTTTTTAATAAGACGAAATAAGAATAAACCAGAGGATTGATACATTTTATATTATTTTTTAGAACCTCTTTAAAAAATACAAAATAAAAAGATTCAATTGAAAAGCTAAGGACTGAGAGATGAAATTGCAATGCATGTTGACGAAGAATTATAAAATCCTACTTTATATTTTAATGGATATATAAAATATAATCAGCAGACATTAAGAATACATAAGTTTTTGCCAATGGTTACATCTTGCAGCAAGGAACAGAACTGATTAAGAGTCCAAAAGACACTCCAACTTGATCTGCAATGCTGTTCCTTTTAATTAAGTAAACTTGAAGAATAAAATATTAACATTACTAGTTCTGAATAGTGTTAAAACATGACTGTTTTATTATTTCAGTATTTTCCATGATTTTATTCTAAAAAGCAAACAAAACACAGAAGATAAAGCTGGCCCCTTGCACTTCCCAAACAAAAGCTGGGTCCTCCAGATAGTCACTCTGGAGACCAGGATTTGGCAGGCTGGCTCTTGCTGTTCCTGTCCTTTGCAGGTATATTCAAATCCCCACACAGAATTCCAGTCACCATCAGGAGGCAGCCCATCTTCCCCGGCTGGGAAAGTGGCAAGAAGTCAAAATACACCCCAGGTAGTAGGAATGACAAAGGCTGTGCCCACAGGGGAAGCTCGCCTTTCAGAGGCTCTGGGGGCAGGAGAAAGCCCTTTTGTTTCCCAGACTCGAGACTCCCCTGGAAAGTGAGGAGGGCGGGGCCAGGCCCTGTCAGAAGATGATGGAGCCTGGCAGCATGGAGAAGCCCAGGAGACCCAGGCTCTGGGCAGGAATGCTTCCTTGCACACAGGCCCTCTGTCTGAGAGGAACATGAGGTCAGGGACACAGCACACTAGGGTTTCTCCAGCGTCCAGGACAAAATGCGCCTCCCTGAGTGGTGTCCAAATACAGGCTGCTGCCCGCTCTCCACCAGAGGAGATCCGATCCGCTCTATTCAGAGAAGCCATTCCTCTCGGGCAGGAAGAAAAGCCACTCTCCGCATTTTAAAAAACATACCAGTGATGACTACCAAATAAGCATCTGAGACATGCCTAACATAGCCCCGGGCATCGTAAACAAGAGCTTCCCGGGTTCAGTGTAGGAGCCTCGGGCCCACAGTGAGGTACCAAGGAGAGCAAAGGCAAAGCAAGGCCTTTAGAAAGCCTCCTCTGGCATGGCCACTGTCTGACAGCAGCGTTTCCTTCATCACACAACTGTCCACAGGAGCTACGCCTCCTACAATTCCTCCTTAAAGTCTGAAAAACAGAGACACCCAAATCAATGAATTTACTTTCCGCCAGTATCCTCAAAAAGATAAAGAAAACATTGGATCCCAAAAGATGCAGGTGCTTTGATTTATAAAAGAAAAAGTTTCGTAGTTTTTCTTTTTCTTTTTGTCTCTCTTTAAAACTATGACTGGATAAGTCCCTTCCTTTCTAAATGACATTTTTCTACCCCATGAGAAATCAGGTCTCTAAATACCAGGAAAAAGAGCAGTGCTTCACAGTGTGTCTTCTGAGGACTAAGCCAAATGCGTGGAGACGTGCAGTGCCAACATGCGCCTCTGTAAGACACAGCAACCTCCAGCACACTCATCCGCCTCAACTGAAGTCCCGGGAACTGGCCTCCGAGCTTCTAAATATAACCTGAAGTCTGCCCCTGACTTCCCCACGGAAACCGCCCAATCATTTCCCACAGCTACAAAAGCCCTAGTCTCCTGGTATGTCATAGCAAGGTCTTTAATAGACTGCTCTGGTCCCTAACCCCCCCCCCCCCCGCCCCGAATTATCTGCCAAACTCCTGCTTACTACTTCTCACCAAGTCACACAGAATCCTGCAGCGCACTACACATGAAGAGTTACGCGTGTTCCTGAGCCTCACCCTCAGAGCTGCCTGGGTTCTTCTCTCCTAGCGTCACCAGATCAAGTCATTTTCCAGAAGCCTTGTCTCTTCCAGCAGAGCTAAGACCCAGAGCACACATGTCTGGTACAGAGGAACCATGGTTCTGGAACTTAGTTATTTCCGGAAGGCTGTTCAAGAAGCGATTTGTTCAAAAGCGATATATTTTTCCCGTTAGAAATAATGTAAATGAATTAATCCATTCCAGGCCCCCAAATGATCCCGTTTTAACCTTTCTTATATACAGTGCATGTCTCATGGACTGACTAATCTATAAACAAACACTTCTTTTCTCAAATGCATCTACTGGCCTTAAATGTGTCACGTTCAGCTCTAGTCCCGGGGTGTCTTCCAGGGTGGCCTCAGCATCTTTGCTTGTCCCTATATCACTGTCCCAAATGCTGTCCTGGCTAACTGTCCCACACTCTTAGCGACATCAGCATTCTTAATGGCCTCGTTATATTTTAAAATTGTGCTAACCATCAATTTCACCGTGACATACTCAGTAGTCAGGCCAGACTCGCAAACACCTCCATCAAATTGCAGTTATTTCCTTTTTAAGCTCTATCATTGTTCTCACAACTTGTCTTTTCACGTTGTTCCTATCACTAACCTTCTTAGGGCCCAACAATTCCTGAGATGTTGATGCGAGGTTCAGTGGCAAACTGACTCATACTCGGCATTCTCTCCTTTGTCCCGAGAGACAAGTGCCTGATCACAGAGTATCACCATGGAAGGGTTGGCAGATCGAGAACTGAAGTTTTGTTCTACAACTGAGACACTTTTCCATGAACAACTTGGTCAAGAACTGAATTGCTCCAGATAGATGGAAGACACTCAAGAATTGAGGTTTGACTTTTTCAACAAGTTTACACTCATTATTATTTTGAACTAGAGGCCTGATGTACAAATGCTGGCTGGAATTTGGCTGTGGGGAGGGGCTGGTTGAACTCCAGGTTGAATTCCCAATCAAGGAGACAATTTGCATATTAGCCTTTTATTATATAGGATTAGTTTCAGGTGTTCACCATAGTGATTGGACCATCATATACTGTACATACTGTTCAACTGGATATTTCCAATATCAACCTACATAGATATTACAATATATTTGACTATATCCCACTGACTATATTGTAGCTACAAATTTGTACCTCTTAATCCATTCACCTTTTTCATCCAGTCCCCAAACCCCCTCCACTCTGGCAACCAGGAGTCTGTTCTTCATATCTATAAGCATGTTTCTGTTCGGTCTGTTCGTATGTATCAGTGGTCAGCAAACTCATTAGTCAACAGAGCCAAATATCAACAGTACAACAACTGAAATTTCTTTTGAGAGCTAAATTTTTTAAACTCAAACTTCTTCTAATGCCACTTCTTCAAAATAGACTCTCCCAGGCCATAGTATTTTGTGGAAGAGCCACACTCAAGGGGCTAAAAAACCGCATGTGGCTCGCGAGCCGCAGTTTGTCGATCACTAATTTAGTATAATAAGCTCTAGGTCCACTCATGCTGTCACAAATGGTAAAATTTCCTTATTTTTTATGGCTGAGTAATATTCCATTGTATATGAGTACCACTGCTGTATCCACTTGTCTATTGATGGGCATTTTGGCTGCTTCCGTGTTTTGGCTACTGTAAATAACGCCGCAATGAACACGATGGTGTATATATTCTTTCCAATTAGTGTTTGGATTTCTTCAGCTATGTACCCAAACCAGAAGTGGGATTGCTGGGTCACAGGCAGTTCCATTTTTAATGTTTGGAGGAATTCCATGTTATTTTCTACACCAGCTGCATCAGTCTGCATTCACAGGAACAGTGCACAAGGGTTCCCTTTTCCTTACATCATCACCAACAGCAAGTGTTGTGTATTGATTTATTGATGACTAGAGGCCTGGTGCACAAGCACAGCCAGGAGGGAAGGGATTTGGGAGGTAGGCCAGCTGGCCCTGCCCCTGGTCGAACTCCAGGTCCAGGGGACAATTTGCATACTAAACCTTTTATTATATAGGATTGCCATTCTTACAGGCATGAGATGGTATCTCATTGTGGTTTTAATTTGCATTTCTCTGACAATCAGTGACATCTTTTCCTATGTCTATTGGCCATCTGTATGTCTCTGTCCATTTTTTTTATTGAAATGTTTGGTATTTGGGTGTTGTATGAGTTCTTTATAATTTGGATATTAACCCCTTATCAGATGAATCATTGTGAATATCTTCTCCCAATGGGTAGGTTGTCTTTTTGTTTCCCTGAGATTTCCTTTGCTGTGCAAAAACTTTTTAGTTTGATATAGTCCCATTTATTTATTTGGGTGGGGGGGGACATTCTCTTGCTCAAGAAGTTATGTCATAAAAAATACATCTAAGAGAAATGTCAGAGATGTTATTGCCTATGCTTTCTTCTAGGACTCATGGTTTTGAGTCATATTTATGTTTTTATCCATTTTGAGTTTATTTTTGTATATGGTGCAAGAAGGTGGTCTAGTTTCATTTGTTTTGCTTGTATCTGTCCAATTTTCTCAGCATCATTTATTGAATAGATTGTCTTTACCCCATTGTATGTTCTTTGTCAAATATTAAATTACCATATAGGTGTGGGTTTACTTCTGAGTTCTCTATTCTTTTCCATTGACATATATGTCTATTTTTATGCCAGTACCAAGCTGTTTTGATTACTATAGCCTTGTAATATAGTTTGATATCAGGCAGGGTGATACCTCCAATTTTGTTCTTTCTTTTTTTAAAAAGGTATTTTTATTGATTTCAGAGAAGAAGGGAGAGAGGGGGATAGAAACATCAATGATGAGAGAGAATCATTGATCAACTGCCTCCTGCATGCCTCCCACTGGGGATCAATCCCACAACCCAAGCATGTGCCATGACTGGGAATCAGGCTGGTGGTCTTTCTGAGATTGCCGTCTATTCATGGTCTTTGGTGGTTCTATATAAATATTTTATTTGTTCTAATACTGTGAAAAACACCAGATATTTTGATACAAATTGTGTTGAACCTATACATTGCTTTGGGTAGTATGAAAATTTTAATTAATTCTTTCTATCCATGAGGATAATCTATGCTGCCATTTATTTATATCTGCTTCAATTTACATTAAATTTTTATTGTTTTTACCTCCATGGCACTATATTTTATGGAGGCAACTGTAAATGGGTCTGTTTTCTTAGTTTCCCTTTTTTTATAGTTCATTATTGGTGTATAAAAATACAACTCATTTCTGAGTATTTATTTTGTATCCTGCTACTTTACTCAACTCATTTATTAGTTCTTATAGTTTTTTGGTGGTAGAATCTTTATGGTTCTCTATATACAATACCATTATCTGCAAATAATAAGTTTTACTTCTTCCTTTTCAATTTGGATGCCTTTTACTTCTTGTCTCATTGTTCTAGTCAGCACTTCCAGTGCTATGTTTAATAGCAGTGGTGAGAGAGGACATCCCTGTCTTGTTCCCTATCTCAAGGGAAATTATTTTAATTTTGTTTTAAAGTCTATTTTGTCTGCAGTAAGCATTGCTACCCAGCTTTTTTCTTTTATTTCCATTTGTATGAAATATGTTTCCATTCCTTTACTTTCAATCTGTTATCTTTTATTCTGAGTTGGATATCTTGCAGACAGTATGTGTGTGTGTGTATGTGTGTATGTATGTATAATATATATATACATACACACACACACATATATATGTGTGTGTGTGTACACATATATATACATATATTTATTTTTTATATTTTATTGAATTTTTTACAGAGAGGAAGGGAGAGGGATAGCCAGAAACATTGATGAGAGAGAAACATCAACAGTTGCTTTTTGCACACCCCCTAGTGGGGATGTGCCTGCCACCAAGGTACATGCCCTTGACTGGAGTTGAACCTGGGACCCTTGAGTCTGTAGGCCGACGCTCTGTCCACTAAGCCAAACCAGTTTCAGATATATATATCTCTTATATTCTTATTCATTCAATTACTGTATTTTGATTGGAATATTTAATCCATTTACACTGAAAGTAATTACTGACAGTTATGCACATACTGTCATTTTATTCTATTTAAAAATATTTTTATTGATTTCAGAGAGAAAGGGAGAGGGAGAGCTAGAAACATCAATGATAAGAGAATTATTGATTGGCTGCCTCTTGCACACTCCTTACTAGGGTTTGGACCTACAACCTGGGCATGTGCTCTGATTGGGAATGAAACCCTGACTCCTGGCTCATAGGTTGGTTAATGCTCAACCACTGAGCATTTTTTATTTATTCCTTTCTTATTTTTAAAGAAGTCCCTTTAACATTTCTTGTAATACTGGTTTAGTGATAATGAATTCCTTTAGCTATTTCTTGTCTGGGAAGCTCTTTTTTTCTTTCCATTTAAATAATATATTTTATTGATTTTTTACAGAGCAGAAGGGAGAGGGAAAGTCAGAAACATCGATGAGAGAGAGACATCGAACAGCTGCCTCTTGCACGCCCCCCACTGGGGATGTGCCCGCAGCCAAGGTACATGCCCTTGCCGGAATCGAACCTGGGACCCTTCAGTCCACAGTCCGATGCAAACCAGTCTTGGCTTTCTTTCCATTTTAAATGACAGCCTTGCTGTGTAGACTAGCCTTGCTTTATATCATTCTGAATATTTCATGTCAATCCCTTCTGGCCTGAAATGTTTCTGTTGAGAAACAAGCTGATAGTCTTATGGGAGCTCCTTTGTAGATAACAAGTCTTTCTCTTAATGCTTTTAAGATGCTTTGTCTTTAACCTGCCATTTTAATTATGATGTATCTTGGTGTGGGCCTCTTTGGGTTCATTTTGTTTGGAACTGTGCTACCTGGGCTTGTGTCTTTTTCCTTTACCAGATCAGTGAAATTGTCGTTATTTATTCAAATTGGTTCTCAAGCCCTTGCTATCTATCTTCTCCTTCTGGTACCCCAATAATGTGGATGTTATAACACTTCATGTTGTCCTAGAGGTCCCTTGAACTATTCATTCCAAATCACTGATTCCATTCTCTGCTTTATCTAATCTGTTGCTCATGCCTTCTAGTGTATTCTTAATTTCAGATACTGTTTCTCATTTCTGAATGGTTCTTTTTGTGATTTCTATGTCCTTTTATATGCTTTAGGTTCTTACTTAGTTCATTCATTCTTCCCCTGAGTTCCTTGGTCATCCTTATAACCATTGTTTTAAACTCTGTACCTGGTACATTGCTTGCCTCCACTTCATTTAGTTTAGTTTTATGGTTTTTTTCCTAGTGATTTCTACTGTTCTTTCATTTGGGGCATGCTACCTTGTCGCCCCATATTGGCTGCCTCTCTGTGTTTGTTTCTGTGTATTAGGTCAATCTTTTATGTCTGCCAATCTTGATAGGCGGGCCTTATATAGTAGGCATCCAGTGTGACTCATTGGCATAGTCACTTTGATCACCAAAGATAAGTGCTCTAGGAATGTCGCTTGCATTGGTTACATGATGTTATAGTTCAGATGGCCCATCCCATCCATGGGTGGGGTTGACATTTACATTGGCTGACTATGAGGACTGACTGCAAACACAGTGTACAAACTGCTATACAAAAGCTGACTCCATCAAGTGGAATTAATCCCAGCAGCGTCTATTGCCTGCAAGATCTCCCTTTGGGTGTTCTGCTTGTGAAGCCAATTGGGTTATATTCTACTGTGATCTGAAATGCAGAACTGGGTGTGTTGGTTCTTGGGTGTCTTGGAAGGGACTCCAGTGCATGTCACTGTCAAGATGCTGCCCTTGAATGGCCCTGGGCTACCTCTTTGGAGCTACCTACAAAGCAATCCACAGTTTGTGGCTGCCTCTGCTGGGCCTTGAGTACACAAGGCAGCAGCCAAGCTGAATATCAATGTTGATTTCCACCAGTACCAAGCCTGAGGGCAGGTCAGCCAAAAGGCCAAGGCATGGAGTATGCCTCCTGCTGTGGGCCACCTGTTAGGCAGTCACTGAGAGAACATCTGGCAGTATATCTTATATAAGATTATTCTCAGTGAAGCACCAGGTAGAAACAAGTGATATTTATGAGGTTGATACACATTAAATCTTGGTGCTAGTACTGGGCCTGAGGCCACTCAGCCAAAGTCCTAAGGAATACCAAGGGCAGTTGCCACCCACCTAAAGCCTGTGGACCTTTGTGGTCTCAGGGAGTTTTCAGGGTAAGGCAGAGTAGAGTTCATGAAGCCAAAACAGACCACAATGTGGCCATGTGGAGGAAGAGCTCTGCATAGGAATGGTGGTGTCAGTCGGGGCATGTGGCAAGTGGTGAGTAGGTAGAGAAATGAACCTTCTTGAGAGTCTTCCATTAAAGTCTGTTCCACAGACATAGGCTGGCTGCAGCCAACAAACTCCTTTGCAGGGAACAAGTGTGGCAGGGCAGGGCCACAGATGGTCGAGATAGTAAACCACCCAGGCTGACACAAATGGAGGCAGAGTGCTTGACCCAGGAAAGATGGTCACCTGTGAGTTGTGTGGGAGAAGGACTCAGAACTAGCTCTCTTCTCAAAGACACATAACCCAGTCTCTCCTTAGATGACTCATCTCCTCTAAGCTCTTTAAAAGAGTGGCTGGGTTTCTAGCAGACTCCCATCTCTCTCTGGCAGCTGAAATTTCCACAATGTGGACTCCTTTTCTAGTTCTCTTGGCTGGAAAGCCCAGAGTGAGGGTAAGTCCCATCACTTCTCACAGTTACCTTTGCAGATGAGATACCCCTCCTAATTCTAAATCACAGCATGTGGGTGCTCTGCCCTTCCCACCAGTCTCAATGCAGCTTCTTCTATAAATCCTTGGTTCTGATACTTCTCTTCAGCTGGCGTTCAGTTGGTTCTTCAGGCTGGCTGTTTGATAAGTTGGCCCTGGGAGGAGGTGAGCACACTGCTCTGATGCCTTCTTGGATCTCCAAGAGAAAATTGGTTGGCTTTCATGTTTCTTTGCTTTTAACCCATCACCAATCTCCTCTCAGAGGGTCCAATACCAGTTACCAGATTCCGCTCTACAAAACAGTTGTAAAGTGGCCGCAGTGCCTGCTGCAGGGCCCTGCGCTGACGGGCTCTTACCTGAAGGGCACTTCTTCCTGCGGGACAGCTACGTAGTAACGAATGAAAAACCTCTCCGAGTCTTCCCGCTCATCGTCGGTAACAACACTGCCGTTAAGTTTGGAAACTGATGGCAATCTGTTAGTAAAACCAAAATAAAGACATTTTCAGATATGAAAAACATTTAGCTTTGAAAACACAATTATTGACTTGAGCCATTATTCTCTTGAAAGGAACTTTTGATGCAGCTGTGCTTGTGTACAACTACTGACATAAACTAAAGGGGCATAATATATAAAAGGACCCAAAATATTTAAGCTTCATTTTTGGATGAGACACTGACCTTTTATAATCACAACTCACTCTTCAAAATAACATTCTAGGTTGTATTGTCCAACTTGGACATGATGCAAGCCACATATATAATTTACACTGAGTCTCTAAACCTAGTACACATTTGCCAAATCTTCCAAATCGTAGAACTCAGTATATGCTGAAAGCAGGTGTAATGTGAAAGAAGATTTGGCAAATGTATCCTAGGTTTGCCAGCCATATTTTATTTTTAATTTTTTTAAATTTTTTTTAATTTTTATTTTTTTTAGTCATTTTTTAAAATTTTATTTACAATATAACTTATATTTAATAGTAGTACATATGTTTTCCTCCCCCCCACAACCTCCCCTACCCCCCAGCACATGTCCCCACCTGCCTCCCTCCCCACCCCAGAGTCTTTCATTCATTGGTTATGCTGATATGTATGCATACAAGTCCTTCGGTTGATCTCCCCCAGCATCTGCCTCCCCTCCACTCCAGCCTTCCCCCTGTAGCTTGACAGCCTGTTCGAGGCCACCCTGCCTCTATATCAATCACTCTCCCCTGTTTCTTTTCTTCAAAAATATCTTGCCTCTGCATACTGAAAACAAACGTATAAGAGCAAAAAAAGTTTGAGTGTCAGTTTCAATGTCCAACTGTTCTGAGTCCCAGTTTCAATGTCAAATAGTTCTTCATGTGTACATGTCAGCAATGGTATCCAGATGGTGGACACATCGTGTACCAGCCATATTTTAAAAAGTAAAAATAAAGCAGATAGAATTCATTTTAATAATATATTATATTTAACCCAATATATGCAGGATATAATCACTTCAACCTGTAATCAATACTAAAAAATAACTCATGAGATACTTTACATTCTCTTTTCCATATAAAGTGTTTGAAATCCAATGTATATTTTACACATTTAGCACATTTCAATTCAGACTAGCCATATTTCAAGTGCTTAAAAGTCACACATGGCTAATGGTACCAAATTGGACAGCAGAAGTCTGTAGAGCAGTCAGTACAGTTTGGTCATATACTTCAGGAATTAGCTCATTATATTTACAGAGGAGCTATATAAATACAAGACCCACAGCAAGACTTATTCCTCCTAGAAGACAAGGCTGTTGGAACTGATTTCTTCAGGGAGGTGTCCTGTGCATGTCCCTGTGAGCAGCAGGGACGCCCACAGCAAGACTTATTCTTCCTAGAAGACAAGCTGCTGAGACATAGTGGGTCAGAGAGAACAACACTGTTTAAGTAGTCATTCTTCTTCCGGGCACCTTAAAGCCTCCTGCTTTCCTTTCGAAACTGCTGTGATAGTGCACAGAGAGCAGATCAGCGCTCCATGCCCTTCACACCTTAGCTGAACACTGCTGCTGCTAAGGCACATGCAGAAATAACACGCCCGGGTCATTTCAGCAGTCTGTGGGAGTCTGAGGCAGGAAAGGCAGGAGATAACAAAATAGTAGCCAAATCTAAGTCGACCTATATGAAATCAGAAAATACAGATGCTGCTCTCTTAAGTTTTACACTAATCCAACAGCCTGATTTTTCAGTATTTACAACTTAAATGACCACTATGTTAACAGAGAAAATAAGGACAGCTGGTTCTACCTACCTTTACTTATGACCCAAGACAGAACTTCAAATATTATAAATATCAAAAAAAGTATAAAAATAGAATAGATTGGTGAGGAAATTTTGCAGTGTCTTGGCAGGCCAATTACATTTCACATTTTTCTCATCATACTGCATTACTTTCCTTCCAGGATTTCAAGCTACAAAAGCAGCTTCTTCAAGCACAAGTCTGTTCACGAGTTGGATCAACTTATAATGCACTCCCTCCTAAAGTGTCTCATTCCTGCAATGAAATAACAAGGCCCCAGGAGAGGGAGGCAGAGGAACTGGACAACAGACCTGGCTATTACCAACTTCCTGCGCTCCTCGGTGGTGTATGGCTGCAGAAGAGGAATGCCCAACAATCTCACTTCTTCAAGTTTAGGGAATGAATTTAGTTTGTCAATGTCTTCCCAGGACTGCAAACCTAATTTGAGAAAGGTATTTTTTAAATAAATCCAGAAAAGTACACGAATAAGAAGATAAAACATACGGGGGAAAAAAAACTTCAGTTAATATGTAAATATTAAAATAATTGTAAACTAGAGATTCTGATATTTTTTTAATCCAAGGAAAGAATGGAATACACTTCACAGCATAAAGGCTTCCCTAGTCTCCTCTTTCCCTGTGATCCCAGTGGCCAAGGAGAGAGACCTTCTCTCCGACATCCACTCATCTACCAACTCTCCACCCAAATGGCTTATAAAGGCATCACCAGTGATTTCAATAAGCAGCATGTATGCCATGGTTACAGAGAATGGTGACATGACCAACTCTCCCATCAAGTACAGACTCAGGGAATAGGACCATTTATGATCAGACTCAATTTTTTTACCTAATAAATTCTAAAATGGGTCAAGTTCAACAGATCCAGAAACTATTAACTCTCTTTCATACCGTCCTGATTTTGGGGACAGGGAAAACAAATTCAAAATTTAAAGGACACAAAAACAAAAAACCTGAACCTCTGGGCAACAACATGCAATAAATTAAAATGAAATCCTTCCTATTGCTGTGAGTAAATACATCACCCAAGTCAATACTTGGCAGTGGTTGGAAAAATATCCCTGTAACAATGAAGCTGGCTGATTTCACAACTCGTTGAATCTCTGTTAGAGAGTGTGATTCTTTCCTATTTCTGTCCATCTCCAGTGAACATAAAGCAGAGGAGTAAGTTATGAGGACTCTGGTGCATGACCTATACCCCCCCCCCCCCCCCCTCCCCACACACACACACACACAACCATCCTCTCCCTGCAGCATAGCATTTCCATCCAGGAAGAAGAATGGACTTAGCTCAAAGGGAGGTCAAACAGCTTCATTATGCAAAATACTACTTTTTAAAACTTAGTTCTCACCCTTATACCCTCTACAGTGAATTCAACTGTTTATATTTTTTCTGTTGTAGGTTATCTATTTTAAGTTATGTAGTTGTTTTAAGAAATAGGCTACCAGTAAAAGAGACCTGAATAGACAGACATCTTACCAAAGGAGATATATAGATGGCAAGTAAGTATATGAAAACATATTCAGCATCATATGTCATTAGGGATCTAAAGGCAGAAAAAAGGCTTTTCTGGGGTTAGGGTTAGGGTTAGGGTTTTATTTGCTGTGGCCTTCCACAACTTATGAGAAGTACCTGGTAATTAAACCCCAAGATATTAGTTCCACTGATTCAAATAGCTCCTCTGTTCAAACTGCAGGACAAGGTAAGCTACTCTCCAGGCTACAATCTTTTTTTTTTTTTAATATATTTTTTTATTGATTTTTTTTGCAGTATAACTTATAATAGTAGTACATGTTTTCCTTTCCCCCTCCCCCTTATCCTCCCCCCAGCCTCCCCTACCCCCCAGCACATGTCCCCACCCTCCCCCCTCCCCGCCCCAGTGTCTTTCATTCATTGGTTATGCTCATATACATGCATACAAGTCCTTCGGTTGATCTCCCCCAGCATCCACCTCCCATCCACCCATCCAGGCTACATTCTTATATCCACCTCCTCCCTGCTGTTTTCAGAACTCAAGGATAACTCCCACCAAGGAGTCTCTAATTGAAAAAAAATTCACTACCCACTCCTCTTCAAAGAAGCTTCTTTTAAACTATTCATAACTTTTGCTCTAAGCTTGTTCTGCAGGCTTGGGAAAAATGCTGGTAAGATACCTCCTTAGCGCATCTGCTGAACTATCTTCTGGAAAACAAACAAACTATAACTTTTTAAGACAGCCCCTGTATCTGTTCAATTTCAATACAACACAAACCCCTCCCTTCCTTGTCACCTAGCAATGACGGCCATTTTTCTTTAAAAGTGGAAGCTGGGGAGAACCAAGATGGCGGCATAGGTAAAACACCTATCTTGCCGTCATACTCAACAATTTTAATACAACTTAACGAAAGAACAAACACCTTCCAGAATCACCAGAAAGCTCGCAGAGTGAAAATTCCACAAATAAAAGTGAAAATAAGACACTGTGACTCGGAGGAGCGGTGGCGAACAGCGTTGAAAGATTCGCACGGAGAGAGGTTTGGAGAGAGGGCGGGCGGCTGAAAACCGGCCAGTTTTCTCAAATGGGGAGACAAAGACGTCCCACTGGACTGATTCTCCAGCTCTGGGCGAAGTCCAGAGAACCCACTATCATATGGGGTGAAAACTGGACAGTGGGAGGGCACGCCTAAGCTCGGGCGCTGCCGGGTCTGCCGGCTTGTGGAGAAGGCAGCTTGTGCGAACAGCTCAGCTGCGTGACCACGCAGAGAGCGCTCTGCGACTTGCTATCTCATTCGGAAAACTGTCAGTCTGCTTTGTTTTACCACCTTGGGTGAGACATTGGGCATGCAGACTCATTTGGGGAGAGTCTGAATCCCCGGTAGCCAGTGGAGCTCGGCAGCGGCTCTCTCTCAGAGGTGCTGGCAGCCATTGCCCCTGGCACAGACTTCCTGGGGCCGCATAGGGCGGAGCTAACGCTGTCTGCTTGGCCTGGAGACTCCGCCCACCCAACCTGAGCACAGCTGAGCTTCACAGACAATTGGCCTGGAGGTCAACCCCTCCAAGTGCTAACAACGATTAACTGAGCTTAACTTCAGCAAGACTGTGCAGCCCATATCCACCTCAGGTAACTGGGGAGGCTGAGTCACTGTCCCTAGTAGGAAGTCTACCACACAAAGCTAATTGACCAACTCAGGGAAGCAGCCACCATGCAGCGACATGGAAAGAAATCAGATGTGAAAGAAATGAAGGAAAAAAAACGACTGGACATGGAATTCAAAACCACGGTTATAGGGTTTTTCAAGAGGCTCCAACAAAAGGTTGAGGCCTATAAGGAAATAAGCGAGACTGCAAAGGAAATGAATGAGGCCCTCAAGAATATGAACGAGACCTGCAAGGAAATGAGGGAGACACTCAAGGATATAAAGGAGACTCTCAAGGATATGAAAAAGGACCAACCAGAAATTAAGCATACACCGACTGAAATAAAAAATATTATACAAAGACCTAAAAGTGCTCTGGAGCACCCCAAGAACCAAGTTAAAGATTTGAAATACAAAGAAGCAAAATCCACTCAGCTGAAAAAGCCAGAAACAAAAAAAAATCCAAAAAATTGAAGATAGTGTAAGGGGCCTCTGGGACAACCTCAAGCATACCAACATCTGAATTATAGGGGTGCCAGAAAAAGAGAGAGAGCAAGACAATGAAAACCTATTTGAAGAAATAGTGACCGAAAACTTCCCACACCTGGTGAAAGAAATTGACTTAGGAGTCCAAGAAGCGCACCGAACCCCAATATATAGGAACCCTAAGAGGACCACACCAAGGCACATCATAATTAAAATGCCAAGAGCAAAAGACAAAGAGAGAATATTAAAAGCAGCAAGAGAGAAACAGTTGGTTACCTATAAGGGAGCACCCATACGATTGTCAGCGGATTTCTCAACAGAAATGATGCAGGCCAGACGGGAGTGGCAAGAAATATTCAAAGTGATGAACAGCAAGAATCTACAACCAAGATTACTCTATCCAGCAAAGCTATCATTCAGAATTGAAGGTCAGATGAAGTGCTTCGCAGATAAGAAAAAGCTAAAGGAGTTCATCACCACCAAACCAATATTATATGAAATGCTGAAAGATATTCTTTAAGAAGAGGAAGAAGAAAAAGATAAAAGTGTAAATTAGGAACAACAAATACACATCTATCAACAAATGAATCTAAAAATCAAGTGAATTAATAAGCTGATGAACAGGATAAACTGGTGAATGTAAAAGAATCACGGACATAGAGAGGGAATGGACTGACAACTCTTGGGGAGAAAGGGGGTGTGGGAAGAGCAGCAAGAGACTGGACAAAAATCATGCAACTATGGGAGAGGATAGTGGAGGGGGGTGAGGGCGGAGGGTGAGATGGGTACCAGGTGGCGGGGAACTATAGGGGGGAAAAAAAGGGAACAATGTAATTAATATACTGAACAATAAAGATTAAAAATAAATAAAAATAAATAAAAATAAAAGTGGAAGCTGCTTTTTGTTCCTTACCTGTATTGATTAGCAATGCATCGGCCCTTTCCTCTCTTGGAAAGTAAAATAAACTTCCTTTCTGCATCTCTTCTTAAGCTGTGAATTCTTCCACAGCCTGAGTCACTGGCCAAACCCTAACGTTTTGGTGGCCTGTATAGGGAGTTAACTGCTCCTCCAACTTATCCTCTATCTCTGGAAGTTCTGTCTCTTCTCTCAGTTGTGAATTTTTTCACAGCCTGCATCACTGCCCAAATCCTAACAAGGGGATTGCAAATTAAAACCACTATGCGCCTACTAGAATGGCCAAAATAAGAAAAACCTGGCAACACCAAGCTGACAAGGATGTGAAGCAACTCTCATTCATTGCAGGTACCAAATGTTACTTTGGATACAGTTTGTCAATTTCTTATAAAACCAAACATAGCCTTACCCTATAATTTAGCAATTACCCTCCTTGCTATTAACCCAAGTGAACTGAACATTTATGTCTACAGAAAAACTGCACACAGAAGTTTATAGCAGCTTTATTCATAATTGCCAAAACCTGGAAGCAACCAAGATGTATTTTAGTTTGTGAGTGGATAAATAAACTGTGGTATATCCAGACAGTAGACTAGCACTGGTTGGGCCTCACAGGATGTAATTGCTAAAAATAAATAAGCTATCAAGCCATAAAAAGACATGAAGGAAATTTAACTGAAAGAAATTAATCAGAAAAGGAAAAGGTAAAACTATGGAAACAGGAGAAAACACCAGTGGTTGCCAGGATTGGGGAGGGAGGGAGGATCAATGGGCAGAGCACAGAGGATTGTAAGAGCAGTGAGACTATTAAGTATTATACTACAGCGGTAGGTACGTGTCATTATAAATTTTCCAAACCCAGAAAATATTTACCACCAAGAATGACCCTAATGTAAGCTAGGTGGTGATGGTGTGTAACGCAGGTTCAATTGTAACAAAGGTATCACTGGTGCTGGGATGCTGAGAGTGGGGCAGGTTGTGCTTGTGTGAAGGGAAGGAGCATTCGGAAACTTTCTATACTTTCTGCTCTATTTTGCTGTGACTCTAAACTGCTCTAAAAAATAAAGTTTGTTAATTTTTTAAAATCGGCTAAAAATATTTACTCCTGTGATACACAGAATTAGATGGCAACAAACTGGCAATCAAATGTGTAAGTACTAGAAAAGAAAAGAGAAAATCTGAAAGGCACACCAGGTTGAGATTTTCTAACCTAAATCCACACAATATGATCTAGTTTGCAATTCCTTATATTCTTTCTACTCTGCCTTTTACTATACAATTCATTAATTTCACTCCTTTCACAGCATGACCCCTTTAATATATAAAATGCAAATAGCTGATATAATGCTATGCCACTTGATTTATGACAATGAATGCCTTATATTCAGCTGATCCCCAGGCACCTGCAGGTCACTCCTGAAAACGGTCCTCTAAGAAGGCAGAGCTGACTGCAGGAATGCACTCGCACTGCATTTCATGCATAAGCTCAGCTCAGTTCACATGGGAATGAGAACAAGCCAGTACTTCACCTGACTTGTGGAGGCTGATGGACCGCAGGTTAGGAAACAACCTGGCCAATGAGTCGTCAGGCTCCTCAATAGCGTTCAGGTGGTTGTTGGCCAGGACCAGAGTATCCAGCGAAGGAAACATTGCTCCTAACTTTCGTATTTCAGTCCAGTCCTGGAGATTGTTGTCTGTTATATGTAGGAGCTTCAGAGAATGACAGCAAATAGAAGGACAAGACACTGTTTCATAGTCATTAAGGCACAGGAAGAGCTCCTCCAAACTGAAGAGAAAAAGAGAAATATTTCATTGTGTAGAGCAGTTAACTTCCTACTTGGCACCTATTTTCATTCATTAAAAAAATAAATAAGTGCTACTAAGTGTGAGCCTCTGCTAGGTTATAGAAAAAATACAGATATCTTCCTGAAGCTAAAATACAGCTGAGACCACAGCAGAGGAAGATAAAACCCAGAACTAAATGAACTTTGTGCTTAATTAAGCAGTACTAACTGTATGTACAAAAGTATTTCATGGAGGTATGAAATTAAAATTGTGTTAGAATAATCAGTAAGGGTGCATAACCTTGAAGGAAGAGCAGACTTATACAAGTTGAGAGAAGATGGAAGAAAATTCTAGAAACAACATGAACAACTATTTAGAACATAAACAATAGCTACCATTTCTTGAATTTCTACACTGTGTCAGGCCCCATGCCAGATGCTATATAGACGGACTGTACTTCTATTTCTGCAAGGCAGATCTAGTTATGCCTATTTTATAGACAAGGAAATAGAGCTCAGAGAGGTTAATTGGCTTATCAAAAGTCAACTATATATATAAAAGCCTAATTTGCTAAGTGACTGTTTAACCAGTAGCTATGATGCCCACTGACCACCAGAGGGCAGACGCTCAATGCACAGGCATGGGAACATGGAACAGACTGATGAATCTCAGAGGGAAGAGAGGAGGGGGAAGGAAGGAGGGTGGGAAGAGATTAAGCAAAGACCTTATATTCATACAAGGGCCCCATACCTGGATTTGGGCCAAAACCAGCTCTCCGACATCCCCTGAGGGGTCCCAGATTGTAAGAGGCCAGGCTTAGGAACCCCCACACATGCACGAATTCATGCACCAGGCTTCTAGTATGATTAGAAAGTGGAACTGGGTTTAAAACTCATTCTATGCCATGTTAGATGCTGCAGGCATGAGGAAACCAATCTCACTAGAGCTATGGTTGGCACAACCACAGCTCGAGAGCCACATGAGGCTCTTTGGCCCCTTGAGTGTGACTCTTCCACAAAATACCACAGCCTGGGCGAGTCTATTTTGAAGACGTGGTGTTAGAAGTTTAAGTTTAAAAAATTTGGCTCTCAAAAGAAATTTCAATTGTTGTACTGTTGATATTTGGCTCTGTTGACTAATGAGCTTACCGACCACTGCACTAGAGTGATAGTGGGAAACTAAAATGGAATAAGTGGGGTGAGACCAAATTCTAAAAAGCTTTGGTAATTTTCATATTTATACAGTAAAAAATATGCAGCTTCATTTCTTTCTTTAAACTGCTTCCTTTGAATATTTATGTGTATTTAAAGATACAAACAAATGTAACAAAGCATCTCTAAAATGACAAGAATATAATTTCTTGCATAAAATATTGAAAAGAATACCAGGTTTATTTCTAATGAACATGTTCCAGCTATGTACAATCATCTGAATGTTAATATATTTTAGAGATACTGTGATTATTTTTTCCTCCTAAAGAAAAAGTGAGGCAAAATTCTGAAACCAGGTAATCAGAAGATTAAAATGGAGAAAGGTTGGATTGATCTAGAAATGATAAATGCTATTCTCAGGGCTATTTTCTAGCCAAAGATTGGCATATCCTATGTTACTCAACACTGAACGAGCATTCCAGTAAAAACGCTCCTGAGTTACATTCATGCCCTCATTGTAAGCACTCCATGTTGGTAACCGTTCCCATTGTCTCTGCAGGCTAGTATTTCTGAGCGGCAGGTCTCGGGGATTCCATGCCCGGGCAGGTGACAACCAGCCTCCCAGCATGTGTTTCGGCTTACTCTGGCAGCTCCTGCAGGATCGTGTGCACTGTCTCCCAGGAGGCTTTGCTGTTATTGAGGACAAGTTTGCGAACCCCAGAGAAGGACCCAGCACATGTTCTTTCTAAAACTGACAAATTCAGAGGGTTGGAACTCAGGTTTAGAAACTCCAACTGGGGGACATTTGACACAATTTTACTGACCTAGGGAGAAAAAAGAAAAAGCATATCAGGCAATAATCAGAGTTTCTAAATTGCAATCATGTTCAGACAGGCCTAAGCGAGTGGGTCTCCAGGTAAAGCATCATTCACATTGGGGAGTTCTATTTAGTGACAGCACCCAGACTGGCATAAATGATTTCAACAAATCTTGGCAAATAACAATTTCCTTCTATGAAAGTGTCAGAACAAAAAGTAATGGTACAAACAAAAAGATTTCCCATGTTGCCTTTGGCAAGGTTTTTATTCTGATATTCTCTTTGATAAATGGAGAAAAGATAGTTTAGATGACAATTTAGACTACAAATTATTAAAGAGCTCAATTTGGGTCCTCTATGTAATCCTCTTTGAATATTTCCTTTCTTCTTCCATCCTTTTACAACATTAAGGCTGAGTGAAATCAGCAGTCAGAGAAAGACAAGGATCACATGTTCTCACTCACATGTGGACTCTAATGAACAAAATAAACTGATGAACAAAATAGATCCAGAGTCACAGAAGCATGGAGCAGACTGATGAATCTCAGAGTGAGGGGGTAGGTGGTGGGGAGAGATTAACCAAAGAATTTGTTTGCATATATGCATAACCCATGAACACAGACAATAGTGTTGTGAAGGGCAGGGGTCGAGGGTTGGGAGAGGAGGCCAATGGGGGAAGTGGGGGGGAGGGAACATCTGTAATACTTTCAACAATGGGGGAAGTGGGGGGGAGGGAACATCTGTAATACTTTCAACAATAAAGATACATTTTTAAAAATTACTTGATTAAAGGCCACGAAGTAACAATTCAGGTGCTCAAAACTGAGTACATAGCCACAATCGACTAAACTTTAAAATATATTGACTAAAAATATAAAAAAGCACAAGAACTATATAATAAGAGAGAAAACAGAATCATAAATTTAATCATTTAACTAGAAAACTGGTAGACACAAAATTTTAAAAAGGACCTGAACATTACTGACCTTAGCTATTGGCTTTGCATAGCTTCTTGTACTACATACCCCCAACAACTTGCAAGATGACTAAGACTATTTCCATTTTAACAAATTAAAAAAATGAGCTTCAGAGATATTAAATAATTAACATCTTGTGTTAAATCAGGTCTCAGAATCATAAAAGCCAAATCTCAAGTTAAAAATCAGAACGGCAAATCTGAAGTTAACCCATGGTTCTTCCCAATACACAGTCGCCCCCTATGTGCAGTTCTGCTTTCCACAGTTTCAGTTACCCATAGGCAATCATGTTATGAAAGTATTAAATGGAAAATTCCAGAAATAAACAAGTCACATTTTAAATCGGGTGCCACTGTGAGTAGCATTATTACATCTTCTCCCCAGGACAGAAATCGCCCCTCTGTCTAGGTGCCCACCCTGCATACACCACTCATTAGTCACTTGGTCGCCATCTTGGTTACCAGATGGACTGTGGTTCAACAATCCTTCTTCCACTTAATAACAACACCAAGGCACAAGAGCAGGGATGCCGGCGATTTGGATATGCCAGAGAGCAGCCATGAAATATATGCATGTACAGACAAAAACCATAGTATACACAGGGCTTGGCACTACAGTGCTTTCAGGCATTCTTTGGGGGTCTTGGAATTTCTATCATATAGATAACTTGGAATTTATATGACACATACCACAATTAGTAAATTATAAATATAACCAGAAAAATGCGAACTAGGCTTAAAGTAATATAAAGTGCTAGAGGCCCAGTAAATGTTTAAACATCGAAGAGTCTGGCAATGTGGTCAGTGAAGTTCTGAGAAAAGGCGTTAGCAGAATACTAGTAGGTAGTACTGGTTTGGGGGTTCAGACCAGGTCCCAACACTTCCTAGTTGTGTCTTAAAACTTTCCAAAGCTCAGTTTCCTTATTCAGAACACACAGAAAATAGGACCATCTATTTCACAGGGTTGCTGGCAGAATGCCGAGCGCTGCTCATGGCACGTGGCACTCCTTTTAGAAGCCGGTTTCCTTGCCCAGGAGAATGTAAACGCTAGGAAAGTGGGGATAGCACTTAACCTTCTTCATTCACTACTGCACTGGGGCACTTAATGTTTATTGCATAAATTAATCACACAAAATCATTCAATAAATGTGATTACTACTAATACAAGTTTAGTATGAACCAATATGTCATAGCATATTTTTTAAAAAAGAAAAATACTCAAAATTTGATAATTTAAGGGTTTTTGATGCAATTTCTGGGAGAATTCCCAAAGTGAACAGATATTGATGTAACCTTTCCCGGGACTGCATCTACCCTACAGTCCAATGAGAATAAAGATTAGAATAATGACTTACTAGCTCTGGAATATCCCAAAAAGATGATGTTAGATTATAGTCTAATTATTAAAGCAGGAAAAATAATACATGATAAAAACAAATAAATATTTTATTTACAAAGCTGAAATTAGAAAGTATTTTAGAGTAACCATAAATTAATAGTAAGATTCTGAAAAATGTAACACCTTACACAGGTAAACTTACTTATGGCAGAAAAATGTCCTAATAGCAAAGATGGGCAAGCATGCAGTAAGTTTCTAGGGCAGCCCATTGACTTCTCTTTTTTAATTCTAAAAACCAACCAACTAACAGGAGCCGCTTCCAGCTGGAGTGAGCTGAGCAGGCTCATGTGCAGAAACAGGGAGCTGTTTAAGTCTCCACAATTCTACTTTAAGTCTCCACAATTCTACTATTTAACAGGGGCCCTCTACTCAGGCTTCTAAAAAGAAAGAAATTAGTTTTAGGAAAAATGGAACAAGCATTATAAGACAACAGGGAGCTGTTTAAGTCTCCACAATTCTACTTTAAGTCTCCACAATTCTACTATTTAACAGGGGCCCTCTACTCAGGCTTCTAAAAAGAAAGAAATTAGTTTTAGGAAAAATGGAACAAGCATTATAAGACAACAATCTGTAACTTCTACCCAAGCTGTTCTCTCCCTCACCTGAGCAGCTAATACTTCCCTCCTCTCAACTCTTTTATAAAACGGTTTGATAAGAAAGGAAAGAAACAGAAGACACCTTGGGAAAGGTCAGAGTAAAATCTAGTTAGACAAAAATTCAAGTCAAAAGCTAAACAATGCAGCTTGTTTTAACCCAAAGACAACCAACTTTATAAGGATAGAGACAAATCTTTGCTTCCCCCAAAGTTATACTTCTCAGCCACATTCATCTTAGTTTGGATATATAGCAGCCAGTAGTTTAAACTACATAAAAAGTTACTCATAGCATTAGTGGTCGTCCAAAACACTGCAAGAACAAATGATATTACAGTATTTTGTTCCACTCTGATATGTCAAATACTGGCTGCATGAATGTAGTTAATGAACAGAAACAAATATCTTTTTGGCAATCAGATGCAGTGGGGCTGAAATGTAATGTCTTAAAACTGTGACCTATGCTTTTGTAGCCTAGCAGAGTTAAAACAATCCTCAAAAATCAATATTCTTTTGCTGTATTTCTCCCACCTCTCTGTGTTCTAATTTATATTCTAGAAGACTGAGATCAATTATGTTTAAGGTTAAGGACAAATACAAAGCAATGATGAAAACAAAAATAAACTGGGAAAGAAACCAGAAGGGCAGTAGCAGCAAATATTTACTTGAAAACAAATATAGAGGGCATACATATAGGATTTACAAACTCCGGAGCACAGACACATACTCGACCCTCTGGCCGTCCCATCTCTGCGGCGTGAAAGGGTCAGTGGAGCTCTCTGTCCGGGCAGAGAAAAAGCTGAGTCTCAGTGCCAGCTGACTACCCTGCTCTCCTGAGGTAGCAACATCATCACTGCTAGCTGACCCACCAGGCAGCAGAGGCCCGTCAGAGCGCGAAGCACACACCTTAGTAAATTTTACCCTCCCAAGGACACAGATTAGGAGACCAGCCTGTGGACACAGGAGCAGAAATGATCCAAAGGGAGATTTGGTCCGACTTGTCACCCACGCAGGTCAAAAATCTCCCTGCGGTCAGCATGAGGAACCGCGGGGATCATGAGGAGGGCACCGAGGGAGTTCTTTTTGCATCTGTGCAGTGGACAGGGCGCGCGTGTCAATTAAGCACCTCAAAGGCACAGACTATAAATGCTAAACAGTGAACCACACTGTTTAGAGAAGTGTATCAATCAATAAAAATATGTACAAATAGGGACTTTTTCTTGGAACAGCCAGTGAAGTCTGCATATATTAGCAAGTCACTTAGAAATCAAGTGACATGCCTCTCACAGAATTCAGGGAGCATCTCAATAGAAACAGGAAATATGACTGGGTGCACAGTCACTGGATTAAGCCTATGAAATAAATAAAGACACGAAAAGTGGAAGAAAACTGAACAATAGAAAGCTGTCTTAGAATTTGTATAGTGTTTAGCATCTATAAAATGCCTCAGTGATGAATTTTATCAGCAGCCCTGTCTTTAACATGAGCAAACTGAAGCACTAAAAATGAAGGGACTTTTCTTAAGATCACAAGAAAAGCTGGAGCAGTGGTCTTCATTAATCCTTAAGAGACAATCATTTACTCATTAATGAACTCAACAGACATTTGAATGCTTAGTATGCTGGGTGCTGATGATAAAAAAGACAAAAACCTCCACTTGGTAGAAGGTCATCGAGTAGGGAACTGCCGAGGGAGCCAGTGACTGCAGAACCTTGTGAGAAAGCCTTCCAGGCAGCAGGGCCAGGCAGGGGGAATGGCTGCCCGGGACTCCAGGGAAGCTCCTGGAGGAGTGGCAACCGGCGTCTTGCTGAGACACAGAAAGAGGGCAGTGGACTGAGAAGGAACTGAAAGCAAGGAAGCTTGTGCTGGAAAAGCTTCTCCTGAGCTGTAAGAAGCATGAAGTTAAAGATGAAGACGAGGCTCTAGAAATAGCACAGGGCCAGCTGAGGGAGGGCCGCCCGCAGAGAGCTCGCACTTGGTGTCTAGGCAGTAACAGACAGCTGCAGGCCCTCGGCGGGAGCGGGCACCGCCCTTTCACTTACTCACGTGGAAGACAGGTTAGAGCAGTGGTTCTCAACCTTTCTAATGCTGTGACCTTTTAATACAGCTCCTCATGTTGTGGTGACCCCCAACCATAAAATTATTTTCTTTGCTATTTCATAACTATAATTTTGCTACTGTTATGTATTGTAATATAAATATCTGTGTTTTCCGATGGTCTCAGGCTCTACAGCAGCGGGTGAGAACTGCTAGCAGGGTCGCCTAAGACCATCGGAAAACACAGATATTTACATTACGATTCATAACAGTAGCAAAATTACAGTTATGAAGTAGCAAAGAAAATAATCTTATGGTTGGGGGTCACCACAACATGAAGAACTACATTAAAGGGTCACGGCATTAGAAAGGTTGAAAACCACTGGGTTAGAGGAAGCAGACAAAGTTGAGGCATGATAACCCATTAGCAAGATTTTTCAAGCAAGAAATAAGAGCCTAAATTAAGAACAAATAATGTAGGAAAAACTATTTTTCCCTTATGCTAAAGGGTAGCTTCTACAGGGTAATGTTATAATCAGAAAGGCCACGATATCCTATGTAATAAGGAGCTAATATGCTAATTAGAACAGACAGTGGAACAACCTTCCAGAAACACCAGAGGGCGGGACTGTGGGGTGGTGGGCAGCCAGGGCTGAGGGGCTGAGCCCCTTCCACAAATTTCATGCATCGGGCCTCTAGTGTATAAAAGAGAGCATACTATAATACTTTTATTTGTGTAGTTGGTTTAGAGTTACTTTGGGATCAAAAGACATCTGTTAATGTCGAACCACCAAAGAGACTTAATAAAGTAAGAAAAAAATTTAAAATATTTGAAATAAATTTCAATAACAAGAATATTACTTCCAACCTTAAACAACTTTTATGTTAAATTTTAGTAATAAACATTAGTGTAGTAGCAGAGAATAAGTATAGGATGTGTAAACCAGTAAAAGAGTAGAAAACCAGTTTGGCTCAGTGGATAGAGGGTCGGCCTGCGGATTCAAGGGTCCCAGGTTCGATTCCAGTCAAGGGCATGTACCTTGGTTGCAGGCACATACCCAGTGGGGAGTGTGCAAGAGGCAGCCGCTCAATGTTTCTCTCTCATCGATGTTTCTAACACTATCCTCTCCCTTCCTCTCTGTAAAAAATCAATAAAATATATTTTAAAAAAAGAAAAAGTGGAAAATTTAATGCATTGCTAGCAGTCTAAACTTCTCTCAACTTATTATCCTTTGGATGCCTGGAATAAAGTTTTTCAGTGCTTTTCACATTAGTAAAAACTAATAATCAATTAATTGAAAAAATACCAAAGAACAGCTGAAACAGCCAGTTATGAATCTTAGGCATACCGACACCAAGAATCTCAAGTGAGAACGAGTTCAGCAGAATACTTGATACCATAAGCAATGCAAAAATTGCTACATTTCCCCAAAAGGAAACCACAGGAGAGCTTTACCTCCTGCCAGTCTTCGAGTTTGTTGTCAGAAAGATCCAGCTCTGACACGTGGGCACAAAAGGCAGCGATCTCAGTCTCCTCGCCCGCACAGGTGATCCCACAGCTGTTCAGCACCAGGACGCTTGGGAGGTTGAGGCGATCTGGATCACGGAAAACAGAACACTTTCTTCATCAGCCTCGCTCTTGTCTGACACGTGCAGCCCACAGGAATCAAAATCAAAAGCTACGATGGGACCCAAGGGTTCTCAATTCTCAGTGACGACGCCAAACACAAAGCAGGCAACGGTTTGTTTCAAAAACAAACCTGGAGGAGATGAAAATCCCGGGGCTCCCCTCCCGCAGCCTGTCATCCACCACACAGGCCATCATCTCGCCACCTGAAGACGAGATCCACGTGACTCATGTCCACTACCAGTGTCTTCTTCTTGGCCTTAGTTCTTTCCTTTTAAAAGTTAGTTCAATAGTATCATTCTGAATAGCTCTTTTCTCTCTGTCTGGTATATAGTTTCACCTTTTGCTGCCTTTTAAAATAACCTCAAACCATTAAAGATAGTCTCTGCTAACCTACTTCTGTTTGTCTACATGCGTCAATAAAATCACTTACTATTCTATCCTATATAATAAAAACATAATATGCAAATCAACCGAACGGCCAAACAGTGGAATGGCCATCCGGGACCACGCTATGACACCCACTGGCAGCGAGCCAGCCAAGGCAGGTGCGAAACGATTGGTAGGGGGCCTGGCCATCACCCCATGATCACCCGCAGAGTGAGGCCCAGGCCACCAATGGGAGGGCTGTGGTGGGTGGGCAGAGCCTCCCTCTGGGAGAGAAGCCCAGGTCCTGGCTGCCCGAGGGAAGCCAGTGCCAGTAGCCAGGGGAAGGAAGGCTTCCTCTTGCACGAATTTTGTGCATCAGGCTCCAGTCTCTAATAAAAAGGATAAGCATGAGAATTCAACCACTCTTTCCCGATGTGTATAAAACAAAGGGCTCACAAAGGTACTATTTAATAATGGAGGCCTCACATTGCATAGTTTTATCAGTATCAAGTTTTTCAGAAAAATAATGGAGCCTGAAAAAAAACAACCACTTCCTTCTGTCATTCCAGTTGATATGGAGTGATAAGACTGTTGCAATGAAAAATAATAAACACTCAGTAACCTTTGGATATGGGAACCAAAACACTGTTCAATAATAATCTTTCAAAATTACAAAGAACTAATCCTATGAACTGTTCATTACAACATTAAGCTAAAATAGCATGCACACTTCTAGTTGTAGATCTTTGCTCACATCATAATCCCTCTTCTAGAATGTCTTTATCTTTTCTCTAACAAAATTCTACATTTTTGAGTGGTTACTTCAAATCTCACAGCTTTGAACCCTTTTCTGATATCAATTCTCTTCTAAACTTCTTCCCCAATCACTGTATCATTCATTGGGCTCAACATAAACTACCTCATGTTACAGTTTCGTAAATGTGACAATCTTGTAATTCAATTAGGCTGTTCGGCTGTTGAGGACAGAGGAGTTTTTCAGTCTCTTGCACCCTCTAAGTTCCTGAAAGAGCATGTATTTGAAATTACATCACTCAAATATTGTTCTTGCCCCATGAGTCCAACTCAAATGACTTTTGACCAATCAGGAGCAAAATAAGTCCTTTCATTTTTTTCAAAAAAAAAAAAAAATCACAGCAAGGGAGAAAAATTGACTCATAATTCAAAATAAAGAAATTTGCAAAAAGGCAATACTCTGGTTTAATGTCCTAAGTCAGTCCAGCAAATAAATCTTTTGGATCTCTTTCTTACCTTTCATAGGAGAGCCCTGAGGTGTAGCTGGGACGTGGACTCCCATCCCAGGACCACGGCGATAAGGAAAGTTTTCAGGACTATATTTTTCACATAACACTTGCATAAAACTCCTTCCACTAGGCTGATCCATCTTCCTTTCCTAAAATTCTATAAGAAACCAAGAAGTCATCAAGATTATTTATTTTCTAATATAGGAAATATTTATTAAAAACTAATTATTTGCATTGCAAACATCTAAGACAAGGTCGCTGCCCTCAAGAAATCATACTGTGGTGAGACCTTATGACTTAGGGAAGCCACATGTAGACAAGACTAATACAGTTCAGCACATTATCATCACAATACAGATGAAAAGTGTTACATGATTTCGAGGAAGAAACCATCATTCTCAACCCAGGACAACAAGAAGACTTTTGGCTGGTGCACAGGGTTCATGTGGTAAGTAACTGGAAAAAGGACTAAACAGAAAGTAAAGACTAAACATCAGATTAAAGCGTGTGAATGAATCTTCTAATATTTTTCTCCTCTTCCTCCATATTAAAAAAAAAAGTTTAACTGTGTACATAGCTACCGGTGTTTAAGAATGACAATATGATCAAGTTCTAGTTGATGAGATAGAAACAAATCATTCTATGGCCACTTCCAGAAATCATTCTTAAAAGAGCCGAGTGCGGCCGGTGTGGCTCGGTGGCTGAGCGCTGTCCTATGAGCCAGGGGGTCAGTTTGATTCCAGGTTAGGGTTGTGGGCTCAGTCCCCAGTAGGGGACATGCAGGAGGCAGCCGATCAATGATTCTCTCTCGTCATTGATGTTTTTCTCTCTCCCCCTTTCCCTTCCTCTTCAATTTTTTTTCTCAAAAAGAAAGCCAGAGTATGCTTTTTGCCCAAGTTATTTTTGCTTTTGTTGCCTTTGCCCAAGATATATAAAAAAAAATTGTGCTAAGGTCAATATCAAAGAGTTTACTGACTAAATTTTCTTCTACGAGTTTTACATTTACGTCTCTAATTGATTTTTAGTTTATTTTTATGGTGTGAGAAGTGATCTAGTCTGATTGTTTTGCATTTATCTGCCCAGTTTTCCCAACACCATTTATTGAAGACTGTCTTTACAACAATATATATTATACTCTTGCCTCCTTTTTTGTAGATTAATTGACCACTTAGGTGTGGGTTTATTTCTGGACTCTCTATTCTGTTCCTTGATATATGTGCCTGTTCTTGTGCCAGTAAAAACACTTGTCCATTTACTGTACCAAAAGTTGTATCTGTACAATTTACCAGTTGAGACTATGGACTGTCCCCTTGAGAATACAGGGCTGCCCTGTATGGATCCTCATTGTGAGCTGACGGATGCAGCCTGTTTTAGCTCTATAAACACAGAGTGACCGGTGCCTACAGTGTCCTCTAGCCCAGCCCTGAGTGCGTCACAGTGGGTGCATTCATCTAGGCCTCAGGAAACTTCAAGTTGAAAGGTTCCTTTTTTTCTATGTAAATTTATCACCAAAGACAAAGTAGAGCAGGGGCTATGTCATCAGCTGCAGCACCATAACTCTTACCAAAGATCTGTCTCTAGCAGATGCCAAGAAAAATTTTAGAAATGTTTAACAAAAAGTCAAAGAAATTACACTGCTATCTTCCATGCAATTGGCAGTTCAAAAAGATTAAAGAATGTGGGGTGGGTGCTGAACTGTCAGTGTCAGCATAAGAGTCACCTGAGATTAAATAGTGTCCTTTAACTAGAAGCGTTAGGACCACTTAAATTCAAATCTATGCAATTCAAGAGCAATAATCTTATACAAAATTTAAATGGAGACAAACTGAGGAATGATAATATTAAACACATATTCAAGTCAAAGTAAGTCCTTGTAAGCAAGTAATCATGGGAACAAAGAAGGGTTATGTTTCATGGCCTTAACAACTCTTCCAGACCATCTAGGGGTTTCTCCTTCCTTTTCCTCCTAAATACTTAAAAGCAGTTCCAGGTGCCTTCACTGACCATTTTCCAGAAGACTCTATTGAAAAAGCTTCCCAGGAATTAGAAAGTGTACACATTAATACATGAGCTTTGAATTAGAAAGTTAAGATTGCAAAAGGCAGTTTGAGGAGGAACAGTAGTGGAAAAGGAAAACTGAAAACTAAACAGACTGAAACTGAGGAATCCAGGATGGAAAAAAAAAGATGTTTAAGTGAAGGCTTTGAAAAGGTTTTTTGGGAGGTGGGAGAGTAATCTATGTCTTTCTGGGGTAGAAAACAGGTGTCAAATTACACCTGACTAGCTCTCCAGCGGGCATGGTGCTGACATGTTTGTAAAAGTGTTCTAAATTGGTGCCGCGAGTCCTGGGTGATGTCACTTGGTCCCATCATCAAATTGTGGAGGCTCCTGTGAAAATGTCAGCTCCTTTGTGCCTCCAATCCTGACTACACTATGCTCTTGTAAAGGCTGGAGAATGTTCAGGACCAAGAGCATGTTGGGGAGTAAGTTGCCTAGTGTACTTTTGCCAAATCCTATGTAATAAAAGTCTAATATGCTAAGTGTCCAACTGTTTGTTTGACTGTCCTACCAGTCGCTATGACATGCACTGACCACCAGGAGGCAGAGGCTCCAACAGGTAGATTAGCTTGTTTCTGGGGTCTGGCCATCGGGACTGGGAAAGATGGGCTGTACACGGCCTGGAGCCCTCCTATGGTCCCTCTCCAGCCCCGAATGTGCACTGGTGGGGTCCCTCTGCCTGGCCTGCGCCCTCTAGCAATCTGGGACCCCTTCGGGGGATGTTGGACTGCCAGTTTCGTCTCAATCCCTGCAGGCCAGGCCAAGGAACCCCACTGATCCACAAATCTGGGCACCGGGTGTCTAGTAGATTAATATCACAACAGAACACCCAGTCACCTAAGTACCCTCAAATGCTATCAAACAATCTGCACTTTATGTCCCCAAAGGACTAGGTCAAAATTAGTATGAAGCTCAAGGCAACTGACAACAGAAAATAGGCCATGTCCAGCATGAAGCAAAAGTTCCACAGTGCAGTGTATGGAAGGTGGATAGAAAACCCTCAGGCCTGCAGTCACTTCCTGCACTAGACAAGTTAAATGTGTTAATCAATGTTAGCCAAATATTTCATCCAAATTACCCAACTGTCCAAACTACTGTGACTCTGGAACCACAAGGGCTCCAGCAGGCAGAGGTGACAAAGTCATAAAAAAGCTTATGGGGCCTGGGAGGTCAGGCCTTCCTGCCGCCTCTTTCTGGGGACTAACCAGAAGGAGTAGAGCTTCCTGCAGCAGGAAGCCGACTCCAGAATCCAGGCTACTGGGACAGGAAACAGTTCTAAAAATAAACTGCAATAATTCAAAATATGCATTAGTTTAGGAGAAGGCTACATCTCCAGGAAGAGTTTTCATAGCATAAACATAGTGGAGAAGAGGGAAACATTCTCAAGTAGTTTAAAACTATTGTCAGTTACTTGACATGAAGCCACTTATACACAACTAACCCATCTCATCTATTCATCAGAGAAAGGCAGAAAAAACTATACTTCAAAAGCCACCAGCCCATATTTTATTTACAATTATTTAAAAACAAAACTTAGGTTAAACATTTTAGATGAAGATTCTACAATTTCATCTTTAGGTTCCTTTGGCCAAATGATATTTTATTCTGGTCATTTTTCTCCACTTAAATGTCTATTTCCTTTATAAGACCCTTTAAGAATGAAAATCTCTTTACCACTTGTTTAATAAAAATGGAGAGCAAATATAATCAGTTAATTATGCTATTTCTCTTGGGCACCTTACCAATTATTTTCCCATTCCTCTACATACATAAAAGCCTAAGTGACCAGCTGACCATTCAACTGGCCGACCTGACCACCAGGGTGCAGGCACTCAATGCAGGATGGAAACCACAGGCATAAAAACATGGAACAGACTGATGAATCTCAGAGAGGGTGGGGAAAGAGCGGGAAGAGATTAACCAGACATCTTACATGCGTACTAGAATTCCTGCGCCAGTAGGGTCCCTCGGCCTGGCCTGCACCCTTTCATAATCCAGGACCCTTTGGGGGACATCAGAGAGCCGGATCTGGCACGATCCCCACAGGCCAGGCCGAGGTACCCCACTGGTGCAGGAGTCAGTGCACCAGGCCTCTAGTGAATTTATAAAAATAAATGTCCTCACAGAGCTTCAAGTCTTACTTAGTTCTGTTCAACAAACAGGAAGCAGATGGTGCATTTGTGCCAAACACTTTGTATTTCTGCCAAACACTGTGCGGAGCACTAAAAAAGTGAGGAAGGCCCAAACTCTGCCCTCAGCACAGCCACAACCTACAAGAAACAACTTGGACATCACACATGCCGGCAATAGGCCACTCACAGAACAAGGAAGGAGGAGGTGAAACCTGAGGCACTTGAGGGAGGATGAAGAAGATTAGGTTAACAGTGGAGAGCACTGCAGGCACAGGAAATAATACAATGTGACCAGGCACAGGAGACATCAAGCACTAGCCAGGGGGCTGCCTAAACCATGAAATATGTGTTGAGGGAGCAGGCCATGTGACTGCAGGGTGGATGGGGGACTCAGCTTATTGCTCAGAGAGATAAGAGTAAAAAAAAATGACAGATCACCATGAATAGTGCAAGGATGGGGGTTACCAATTGTTATGCAAAATATCAAGAGATAAAAAAATGATGAGAAATTTAAAGCCCCTGGGCAACTAGTTTATTCATCATGGGGAAGCATTTTCAGGACAGACAAGTGGGTACACATCAGAAGCTAAGGAAATAAATGAAGATAGTGAGTGTAGACCAGGCCTTTGAGAAGCTTCAATGAAAGCAGAAGAAATGGGACAATGGATGAAGAAAAACCAAATGTTCAGAGAGAGTTTTTATAGCTTGTTCTTTTTTTTTTTTTTTTTTTTTAAAGGATAAGAGAGATATTTATAGGCTTTCTTTGGGGCAGGGTGCAGGAGGTCAAATATAACAAAATAAGTCTGTTGGGGGGAATCTCTCGAAGAATCTTAAAGTTATAAGCTTTCTCAATTTTTGCAAGTATTTTTAAAAATTATTTATAGCTCACTTAACTTTTGCTTTGTGGATTTTTAACCTCATACGGGAAAGCTTCCTTTTATGAAAGATGCCCACTGTACTCAAACCCTGCTGGTGACTTAGACATTTTAGGTTAGCTAGGACTTCTGTTCATTTCTTTTCCAAATCTTCTGATCTTCAGCTTAAGTATATCCCAATAAAACACAATTACTCTATATGTGTGCTATATGTTTTTCCTTCCATGAAAGATTAAATACATGAATTACTAAAGATCTATTACTAAGCTTTTTTCTAGCTTAGGCTGGGTTGTTCAGTTGGTTGGAGTGCTGCCCCATTTTCAAAAAAAGGTTGCAGTTCGATTCCCAGTAAGGGCACGTGCCTGGTTGGAAAGTGTACAGGAGGCAACCAATCAATGTCTCTCTCTCCCTCCCTTCCCCTTTCCTCCATCTCTAAAGAAAAATCAATAAAACATATCCTTGGGTGAAATTTTTTTAAGCATTTTTTTTCCTAAATAATTGCTTTAAAAATACAAGCATACACATTCTGAAATTTTTAAATATTCAATTGATTTAAAAATACCAGTGATTTACATTCTGATTTTTTTTAATATTCAATAGGGAAAAAGAAACAACACTACACCTATAGCACCATATAGTTTTTGTGTAGATGTAGTTTTCCTTTTTATCAGCTGAGTGAGGCATGGAAGTAAGTGTGGCCCAAGCCTGTCCTCATCAGTGGCATGTCTAGAGCCACAGCCACACCTGGAAGCTTTGGGCAACAGATTCAGCAAGAAGATGAAACCAGAGGATGCTCCTTACGGTGCATATGTTTCCAGACAATTTCTCATGCTATACAGATATGTATTTTTTACACAAAGATTGAGTTACTTTACATATATAGTTTTGTAAACTGCCTTTTCACTAAATAGCTCAGAAAAACATCAATAAACATATATCTACATTATCATTTGTAAGGTTTGTAGAGTATTCCATTAAGAACCTTTTACAGCTGAAGTCAAAAAAGAACTTCAGGGCCGAGACCGGTTTGGCTCAGTGGATAGAGCGTCGGACTGCAGACTGAAAGGTCCCGGGTTCGATTCCGGCAAGGGCATGTACCTTGGCTGCGGGCACATCCCCAGTCGGGGGTGTGCAAGAGGCAGCTGATCGATGTCTCTCTCTCATCGATGTTTCTGACTTTCTTTCCCTCTCCCTTCCTCTCTGTGAAAAATCAATAAAATATCTTTAAAAAAAAAAAAAAAAAGAACTTCAGGGACATTATCCAAGTCAATATACTTAGGCTAGACAGTCTCACTCATAAGCTCATTTATAGGTAAACCTGAAATACTATCTCAGTACCTTTTCTAAGCTTTATGTGATATTAGAGGCCCAGTGCAGGAATTCATGCATGGGTGGAGTCCCTAAGCTTGGCTGGCGATCAGCGCCAACCAGGCCGTCTCACCCAGTATCAATCCGGGCCAGGCTGATTGGCCTGCAGGTGAGGAGGGGGGCAGGGAAGGGGGAAAGGATAGGGGAGGTTGGCCTGCTGCGGGAGGTTGACTGTGGGAGCATACTGACCACTAGGGGACAGCTCCTGTGTTGAGCATCTGCCCCCTGGTGATCAGTGTGCATCATAGTTCTGGTCATTTGGCTATAACAGTCGCTTAGGCTTTTATATATATATATATATATATATATATATATATATACACACACACATATATATACACACACACACACACACACAAACTAGTGGCCCAGTGCATGAAATTCGTGCACTGGGGGTGGGGAGGGTGTGTGTGTGTCCCTTAGCCTGGCCTGCATCCTCTCTAATCTGGGACTCCTGTGGGATTGGGCCTAAACTGGCAGTCAGAAAACCCCCTTGCAATCTGGGATTACTGGCTCCTAACTGCTCACCTGCCTGCCTGCTTGATCTCCCCTAACCACTCTGCCTACTAGCCTGCTTGCCCCCAACTGCATCCCCCTGCCAACCTGATCACCCCCAACTACCCTCCCCTCTTGGCCTGATCACCCATAACTGCCTCTGCCTCGGCCCCACCACTATGGCTTTGTCTGGAAGGACATCTGGAATGTCTCATGGTCTAATTAGCATATTACCCTTTTAGTAATATAGATAGGATATGACATACTGCCATAATTATAACATATCTACCAATATTACCTATGAGAATACATACTTCATGAGATAGGAAGGCATCTGATACATTACATTGTATATGTTGTAAGTAGTAGGAAATACAGTATTTGTAGCAATAATATACATCCTGTGACTTCCCTTCCTGATCTGGGAATGGTTCCCAGATCTTTGAACATTTCCTGGCCCCTAATGTTTTCTTTTTCTTGCACTTCTTTTCTTTTTCTTTTTCTTTTTCTTTTTTTTTTTTTTTTTTGCCATTCAGTGTAACTTCATTTACTGTTTATTGCATATAATTTGAGGTCTTTAATTTCTAACCACCAAAGATTCAAAGGACTATTTTTTCCATGAATTTTAACATTAACATTAGTGAATTCGTGTATTCGTGTCTTTTTATTTTTTTAATTAATCATTTATTTCTTACAGAAACTTTTAAAGCTGCAATGGTGATTTCTAGAGAGTGATATTCATGTGTTTTTATTGTAAATATCTGAATTATTCATATTGTCATAGATTCTGAACTCATAAGCGTGGACCATGCACAGGCTGGCAGCAAGCCAGGAAGCCACTCTGCAAGCAAACTGATACTCTGAATAAGGAGGAAAGTCATGGCATAACATTTAATGTCCGACTTTAATTCATATACTATTAGGGACTCAACTGCTTGGTTGGTGATGGGGTTCATTATTGGGAGGATTATTCCTGAAATAATTAAGGAAAGAGGGGCTCAATCTTTCTTCTTGGTTGCTGGCTCCTCCCCAGCACCTTCATCTCTTTGGGCAGCTTCTGGGGCAGCTTCTCCTTCACCTTCTCCTCAGCTTCTTGGGGCGCGCACAATGGCAGAATGGCCGCCCGGTCCCTCACATCCCCACCCCTCCGCTCCCCGGGCCCTGCACAGCGACCGCCAGTTCTGGGCGGCCCCGCCAGCCCTGCCGGTCCCTCCAGTCCACACCTCTCCGCTCTGCGGGCCCCGCGCAGTGGCAAAACGGCTGCCAGGGACCCGCGCAGAGCAGCCAAATGGGCGTGAAGGCCGGGTCGCCCCTCACCTGCATATGCCTCAGGCCCATCCCCCGCTCCTGATTGGCTGGTAGCGTAGAGAAGGTATGGTCACATTTGCATTTTACTCTTTTATTATATAGGACTAGTGGCCTGGTGCATGAAATTCGTGCACATTAAAAGGGTATTACTAAGAGGAAATATTTTAATAGTGGTATTTGCCCTTTATAATAAAAGTGTGACAGATAAAAGGTAATGAGTACAATGTATATGAAGATAATAATTTCATTAACAAATAGTAACAAAATGATGTAACAGCAATAAGTCATGATATGAAAACAACATTGATGCAAATAATGACTGATAAAGTGATTAAACTTATTCTAATATCTCTTTGTATACCACATTAACAGTGAAAACACTTTCAGAGTGCTTGACTAATTGCCCTTGGGATAAAGTATTTACAACTTTAACTTTAACATCACATGCTCTTCGAACTAGAAAGAAAGCAACATAATAACTGACCATGTGTGAAAACGGGTTCAGGTAGGAATATTCCTACTCTATCTAGTTTGTCCTTGTGATTTATTAATAGTCATTGCAAATGCTGGCATCACGGGAAACTGTCATCAAATTAATTTAATGGGAGGCCAGTGTCAGATGGGGACAAATCAGTTCTTGGAATCAGAACAACCTCTCCCTCTGCAGATCCTCTTAATACTTCAGCTTCAATAATGTTAGGTAGTAATCTTTTGAGAATAAATCTGGTACCATTACAAGGACCCCATTTACTATTAGGATTTCTCAATAGCATGATGATTGCACCCACTTTCAATTTTAATTTATGACACAGCATTCCTGAAGGAGTAATACTATTAAGAAAATCAATGGAAAAATGTTCCTTTTTAGCATCATCTGTTGAGTCAATGGAATCATTGTGTCGGGAGCTGACTTTCAATAGATCATGAGGGACTTACTCTGCTCCATAGGAAATGCCGACCCAGAAGCAGAATGGTTTAGTGCCAGGTTCCCCACGACCGTGCGTTGCATGAAGGGTGTGGGGGTGGCCACCTTTCCAGCCGTGCCCTGTTTCCCAGGACAAAGGGCTCTCCTCACCGGACCTCTGTCCCAACACGTGCACCGAAGCCGCGGCGGCGAAGCGGTTGGGTCTGTTTCCCAGGACGAAGGGCTCTCCGCACCAGACCCCGGTCCCAACGCACACACTGAAGCTGCCACGGTGAAGCAGTCGGGTGTGGCGGCGGCGGCAGCCCTGGCCCTGTGGGGGACTGTGGGGGGCCGGCTATCCGAGGCCAACCGAGGCTTCTGTGGTGCACTACCGGTCCTTCCACCTGGGCGGGATTCTGAGCGCTCATTACCAAGGTGCATGTCCCACAAGACAGGTAAACCCCACACCTCAGTCCCAGCCTAACTATCGGAGCAACCTACATGCGAGCCTCATGAGGGGGATATCATGGCATCAAATTCCCCCAACCATCCCAAGGTCACCGTGAAAGGTCGCAACTCAGTCAACAGTAAGTGTAAGGAGAGAGGGATCTCACCGGCCCTTAAATACCATGTGGGCAGAGCTTATAGCGTGGTGCTTGCTTGCTTGCTTGCTTACTCGGCACTGTGGCACACCCCTGTCTGCTGGCCAAGCCTGCTGGTCATGCACCCTGGCCATGCCCCCTGCTCCTGATTGGCTGGTAGCGTAGCGGACGTACGGTCAATATGCATGTTACTTTTATTAGACAGGATACTTAAATGGATGCCTTCTTGAGATAAAAAGAAAGGAAAATAAGCCAATTCTAATAAACTTTCAGAACTATTCTACAGAATTATAGTTCACTGGTACTACAATTCAGTCAGACTTTGTGGGCCCTAATCTATTGCGTCATGCTGTCATAAACAAGTATTTCATGTCAACAATATGTGGCATCACACAAAATCATAGAAATACAACTTATTAAAATAAATGAAAACCACTACACTTTTATGCATTCCAAATGCAAAACCTGAGTGTAGCTGATAATCCATTATCATGACACACCATGCTGTGAACCACCATTTTTTAGTCTTTCTCAACTGTATACTAAACTACATTTAAGTGTAACAAAGTAGCACATCAATTTGCAAAGTAGAATAATTTTTTTTAATCCAACATTGCCAAGTGAAATGAGAATTCAGATTCTCGCTTAGCCCTTGCATTATGCTGTTGGTAAGGCACTGCTATTACCCTCCTTGCTCCTCACAGCACTCTGACTCGAACAGTACCAGATACTAAAATACACAACTCGCACACTTCAGTCCAAAGATGCCTAGAGCTGTGATTCTGTTATCAGGAAGGACAGCCTTAGACCTGTATGCATTTTCTACTAAACAACTACAATGCACATGAGGCACATTTGACATTGAAAAAAGAGAAAGCTTTCTCATTTACCACTGCACATTTGCAGATATGACTGACCTGCTTGCTGTGGAGTACTGTATGTAAACACAGCACTTAGGATTTCGGATCCAAATGCACTACCCCAAGAGTTTTAAGATTCTGATGAGAAAGCATTTGAGAGGAAACAAAAATTAAGAAAATATTGCTTTTTTAGACTGAAGTACCTTTGTGCAAAAATATTTCTAAGCACTTCTTTCTTGATTTTCATAGATTCTTGTCCAGCAATGTTGCTTAAATCATTGCCTATATTGCTATTAAATTAGGCATTCTAAAATATAGAAAAACACTTTGCAAAAACTTTCAGTAAGAACAACAAAAGCAGTTTAACATTCACTACACCTTTTAATTCAACAGCATCCAAGGAAAAGTCCCAACCTTATTGCACCTCCCAGCTCCTTCACAAATTGGCCACACACCCTTTCTACCCGCCCGGATTCAATTTGGGAAAATCTCAAGGCTTGTACTTACTCAAAATTCAGTAGATACATTTACTCTCAAAATCATGTTCCCCCAAAGCCAAGTGCCCCATACCGAGATTAACCATCACGTTAAAGCCTCGCCATTTTCCACAGCCAGCCTCTGAGACAGAGAAGCCAACACTTCTGCTTCCACCTCTGAGACTGAGGTGACTGCTCAGGTTTCTGTGGCCCAAACTGCATGAGTCAGACTTTGTGGGCCCTTATCTATTGAGTCACGCGGTCTTTACTAACAAACAAGTATTTCATGTCAACAATATGTGGCATCACACAAAAATATAGAAATACAACTTATTAAAATATATGAAAACCACTACACCTCAAATACCTCTTGTAACTACATCAGATTGAATCACAAAACTAAGCAGCAATACTGATGGTTTAGTCACCAAAAGGGGGGAAAAATACTCATAACTTCCTGTCAAAAAAGCAATGAATATTTGTTTCTTGAATGGATTCATTTTCATCAGAAGAAAACTATGTGCATGCTATCTCAGTGGTGAATACACAAGTTCAAGGTTATTCATTACTCAGCTGTTTACAGGAAAGATTTCGCCATTATCTCTACTCCTGATCAGCTACCAAAGCTATTAAGTTAAAATAAGGCCTTCTAGATGAGCGCTTTTCAACCTTTCTCATCTCATGACACATATAACCTAATTACCAATATTTTATGGCACGTTATATTTTTCTGCCAATCTGACAAAAAGTAGATATAATTTTTATTCAGTCACGGTGGACAGCTATGGCTGTGTTGGCTGTTGTTATTTTTTTATTTGACAATTTAAGGGGTAAGAGGTCAGTGCCCCTGACTAAATAGTTAGGTATTGCATGTTTTAAAAATGATTACTGCACCCCAGTTGGAAACTGGTGTTCTAAAGGAGTTTGCAAACCATTCTGGCTCATAACCAGGTATTTCCAGAATGTTAAACATCAGCCACACAGAGTTTACAAAAGTTTACAGATCATTAAAAAATTCACTAATCCTTCCCGGCCAGCATGGCTCAGTGGTTGAGCATTGATCTATGTACCAAGAGCTCACAGTTAGATTCCTGGTCAAGGCACATGGCCAGGTTGCAGGCTCGATACTCAATGGGGGGGCATGCAGGAGAAAGCCGATCAATGATTCTCTCTCATCACTGATGTTCCTCTCTCTCCCTCTCCCTTCCTCTCTGAAAGCAATAAACATATGTTTAAAAAGTCACTGTCTTTCCCACAGTTAGAGATGTATAGCATGGCCTCTGGTGGCAATATAAGTGCTGGTTCCAGAATGAAATTGCCTGATGTAAATCATGACTGTCTCTCCTATGTGTGACTGTGGGCAAGCTTCTTCAGTTCTCTTAGGTCTTCATTGCCTTGTCCATTAAAGGGGGCACACGGTGCTGAAGATGGTGAGAATATTGGTAAAAGCGTTTTACCATGGTGCCTGGCACATAGAAGGCACTTAGTAAATACAAGCTTATTACTATTACTTCTACTGCAATTTCTTACTTCTCCTACCATCACCACTCAGAGAGCATGGTAGCAGTAACGTAGGGCTGAGGGACTAGCAATTTTTGTTAAATAGATTCAATCTAATTGTTTTTGGTTCCAGGTCTATGTTAATTAATGGCAATTAATGATTCAGGCAATAAAAACAGTAAAAATGTCTGACATTTATAACATCACTAGAGGCCGGGTGCATGAAATTCGGGCGGGGGGGGGGGGGGGGTGTCCCTTAGCCCAGCCAACACTCTCTCCAATCTGGGATCCAGTAGGATGGGACCTAAATGGGCAGTCGGACATCCTTCTCACTATCCAGAACTGCTAGATCCAAACTGCTCACCTGTCTGCCTCCCTGATTGCCCCTAACCGCTTCTGCCTGCCAGCCTGATCACCCCCTAACCCCTACCCTGCCAGCCTAATTGATGTCTAACTGCTCCCCTGCCAGCCTGTTTGCCCCCAACTTCCCTCCTCTGCCGGCCTGGTCACCCCTAACTGCCCTCCCCTGCAGGCTTGACTGCCCCAAACTGCCCTCCCCTGTTGGCCTGATGGCCCACAACTGCCCTCCTTTGCAGGCCTGGAACCTCCCACTGTCCTCCCCTGCTGGCCATCTTGTGTCCACAAGGGGGCAGAACCTTTGACCACATGGAGGCAGGCCTCTTGTGTGTTGGAGTGATGGTCAATATGTGTATTACTCTTGTATTAGATAGGACGGAGGCCTGGTGCATAGGTGGGGACCAGCTGGTTTGCCCTGAAGGGTGTCCCGGATCAGGGTGGGGGTTCCCTTGGGGCATGGGGCAGCCTGGGCAAGGGGCCTGTGGTGGTTTGCAGGCCGGCCACCCCCCCAACGACCCAAGCAGAGGCCCTGAGAACTGGGATTAATTTATGTTCTATAATTGAAACTTTGTAGCCTGGAGCAGAGCCAAGCTTTCTGCTTGCTCAGGGGCGACAGCCATTTATTTCTCTTTGAAACTTTGTAGCCTAGAGTGGAGGCCTAGGCTAGGGCTGCAGAAGTTTGGCTTCCTCCATTACTCTGGCATCCTTAAGCCTCTTCTCTCTCCAGCTTGGTGGTGGCCACCATTTCTGTTGGAATGTATCTTCTAAAATTGAACTTTGTAGCATTGAGTGGAGGCCTAGGCCAGCAATGGCAGACAGAAAGTTTGGCTTCCTCCATTGTGGGGGAAACCCAAGCCTCCCTCCTGCTCTCAGTGGTGGCAACAATCTTGGTTGGGGATTATTTGCATAATTTGCTCCTGATTGGCTGGTGGGCATGGCTGTGGGCATGGCTTGATCAGAGGTATGGTCAACTTGCATATTGCTCTTTTATTATATAGGACTAGAGGCCCGGTGCACGAAATTCATGCACGGGGGCCAGGGGATGTCCCTTAGCTCAGCCTGCACCCTATCCAATCTGGGACCCCTCAAGGGATGTCTGACTGCACATTTAGGCCCGATCCTACCTAAACATGCAGTCGGACATCCTTCTCACAATCCAGGGCTGCTGGCGCCAAACTGCTCACCTGCCTGCCTCCTTGATTGCCCCTAACAGCTTTTGCCTACCAGCCTGATCACCCACTAACCACTACCCTGGCAGCCTAATTGGTATCTAATTGCTCCCCTGCCAGCCTGTTTGCCCCTAACTTCCCTCCTCTGTCGGCCTGGTCACCCCTAACTGCCCTCCCCTGCAGGCTTGATTGCCCCCAACTGCCCTCCCTTGCAGGCCTTGTCCCTCCCAGCTGCCCTCTTCTGCTTGCTGGCCCGATCGCCCACTACTGCCCTCCCTTGCAGGGCCTGGAACCTCCCAACTGCCCTCCCCTGCTGGCCATCTTGTGGTGGCCATCTTGTGTCCACATGGGGGCAGGATCTTTGACCACACGGGGGCAAGCCTCTTGTGTGTTGGAGTGATGGTCAATCTGCAAATTACTCTTTTATTAGATAGGATAGAGGCCTGGTGCATGGGTGGGGCCAGTTGGTTTGCCCTGAAGAGTGTCCCAGATCAGAGTGGGGATTCCCTTGGGATGAGGGGTGTCCTGGGTGAGGGGCCTGTGGAGGTTTGCAGGCCGGCCACGCCCCCCAGCGACCCAAGCGGAGGCCCTGGTATCTGGGATTAATCTATTTCTACAATTGAAACTTTGTAGCCTGGAGCAGAGCCAAGCCTTCTGCTCGCTCTGGGGAGGCAGCCATTTCTGTTTAAAACATTGTAGCCTAGAGTGGAGGCCTAGGCCCCCGATGGCAGGCTGAAAGCTTGGCTTCTCCACTGCCAGGGAAACCCAAGCCTCTGTTCTCTCCAGCTCAGTGGCTGCTGCCATTTCTGTATCTTTTATAACTGAAACTTTGTAACATTGAGTGGAGGCCTAGGCAGGCAAAGGCAGGCAGAAAGCTTGGCTTCCTCTGTTGCCTGGGAAACCCAAGCCTTCCTCCTGCTCTCAGTGGCAGCAGCCACCTTGGTTGGGGTTTACTTGCATAATCTGCTCCTGATTGGCTGGTGGGTATGGCTGTGGGTATGGCGAAGGTACAGTCAAATTTGCATATTACTCTTTTATTAGATAGGATTCCTTCCTAGCTGGAAGATCTTCCCCTGTCCTTTCCACCTATCTAAATGTTATAGATCCTTCAGTGCCCAGCTCATTTTTCAGATACCTCCTGGCATACTCATCAGTTTCCCTTGAGCTGAGTCCGTGATATCTATTGTCTAAAATATTCACTGAGCAACTAACCAATCAGATATTGGCATGGAATCTTTTCATTTGTGTCCCATATACTAGTACTACTAGTATTACTATGCATTATACCACTCGTGCGTAATGATGTGATTTTCATGTGTCCGTCGACTGAATAGTTAGTTCTTCAGGGTAAGGACCATAATGCTTCTTCGCATGATCATGGACTGAAACTTTGCACTAAACTGGCACTCAGTAAATATGCTAATTCATGAGTTTTCTAATAAATTCTGATTGTGCATACCAAGTGAATTTTATAAAATATTTAAGACAGGTTTATTAGTAAACTCTGAGATGAGAGTATTTATGAACAAAAATGTTTCATATCTACTAATAAGCATGTATTTATGTCTAGTGCTCCATTGAGATTCCAAAAATAAAGATGACATGACTGAGCAATGAATCCACAGCAGAGTCAGAAATACCTGCTATCAAGCTGAATTCTTCCGCAAAACCTACAGCCACAATTGTTTTAATACTATTTTACTTTGGTATCCATGCCATCCTCCTATATAATAAAAACCTAATATGCAAATTGTCCCCTCCACCGAGAGTTTGACCACTGGCTATGATATGCACTGACCACCAGGGGGTGGCGTGAAACATGGCAAGTGTCAGTGACAGGATGCTGGCAGCAGTCAAGGTGCTGCCTGCCCGAATGGGCCCCTATGAGAGCGGGACAGCGACGGGATGATGGAACAGGTGAGTAGGTAGCACCAAGCCAAGGTGGGTGCAAGCAGGGGCCCAATTACTCCACAGATGGTGACCAGCGGTGGCAGCAGGGGGATGGGGCTGTCATCCAGCTCCCAGGTGCTGAGGAAGCTAAGTGGGGGCCCAGCCCAGACTGATCGCCCACAGACAGCGATCAGCGACCGGCAGGCCCGGATCACCCAATCAAGGCTGGAACCCAGGCTGAGATGGGGAACTGGAAGAGGGCGGTGACAAGCAATCTCCCACAGTGCCTGGGCGCGGGGCTGTGACCTCTCACCAGCTACCTGGGGGTGTAGGTGATGGGGACAGAGGTGTGGTGAGAATGCATGGCATCCACCAAGCTTGCTCTCACTCCCCCTACCTGCCCTTAGGATGGCAGGGCTAATTGGGGAAGCCCCCATGCTCAGGTGCTGGGTGCTGGTGAAGAGCCGGCCCTGCATCCACAGGGCCTCTTCCAAGTGAGCCAGGCCACAGGGGCTGGGGCTGCAGGGGCCAGTTGGGCTCCCTGTGGGTTCATGCAGGAGCCAGTCTGCAATGCCAGCCGGGAGAGTATGCTTGTGCTGCCTGCCTGGCTTCCATGTGGTGCCACTGGGTGGCCCAGAGACCTACATTGCACCTCAGCCAGTGGCGTCTGGCCACGCTCACTGCATCTCCATGTGGGGACTCAGCGCCATGACTTGGGTGGAGGGGGCGCGTGGGGGCCCAGGTGCTGCGCAGGGCCAGAGGTCAGCTGGGATCTACCCTTCCACGCCAGACACTCATGCTTTGATCACTGGCCAGGCCTAAGGACTGCACCCATACACGAATTTCATGCTATTTCATCTGCAAGAGTTAATAATTTATGTCATACTTCAAAACAATAGATACTTTAGCAATTACATATTAATACATGTGCATTGCTGGTGAGAATATAAAATAGTGTAGCTGCTATGGAAAACAGAAGGGCAGATCCTTAAAAAATTATATACAGAATTACCATTTGAGCCAGCAATCCCAGTTCTGGGTATATATCAAAAGAACTGAAAGCAGTGACTTGAGTAGATATCTGTACACCAGTGTAACAGCATTATTCACAACTAGAGGCCCAGGGCACGGATTCATGAACGGTTGGGGTCCCTCAGCCTGGTCTGCACACTCACAACCTGGGACCCCCTGGAGGATGTTGGACTGTGGGTTTTGGCCTGATCCCTAGCAGTCCATAACCATCAGTCCGACATCCCCGAGGGGTGTAGCAGTGCCGAAGTGGCAGGCAGCCAAGGAGGAGCCCCAGCCGGGGCCAGGCGCAGCTCCACTATCACTCTTCCCGGCCTTGCTGCTCCTGCCACCACCGCCACTCAGTACACGGCTGTGAGGGCAGGAGGCTCCCACCGCCACAGCTGCACTCACCAGCCACGAGCCTGGTTTCTGGCTGAGCGGTGTTGCTACTGTAGGAGCAGTGACCACCAGGGGACAGTTCCTGCATTGAGTGTCTGCCTCCTGGTCAGTGTGCATCAGAGCAACCTGTCATTCCATCATAATATTAGACTAGAGGCCTGGCGCACAAAATCTGTGCATGGGGGGGGGGTGGTCCCATCCCTCAGCCCAGACTGTACCCCCTCCAATCCGGGACCACTAGCTCCTAACCACTCACCTACCTACCTGCCTTATCACCCTAACCCCTCTGCTGCCTGATGCCCCTAACTGCTTCCCTGCCTGCCTGATCACCTGTACCTGTCTCTGCCTGCTGATCACCCCAACCACCTCTGCCTGCCTGCCTGATTGCCCCTAACTGCCTCTGCCTGCCTGCCTAATCATCCCTAACCACCCCTGCCCACAGCCTGATTGCCCCTAACTGCTCCCCTGCTGGCCTGATCGCCCTAACTGCCTCTGCCTTGGCCCATGCCATTGTGGCTTTATCTGGATTTCCAGAAGATGTCTGGTCTAATTAGCACATTGCCCTTTTATTATTATAGATTAGGGGCCCAGTGCACAAGTTCGTGCACCTTGAAAGCAACTGTGGGCCATGAGGCAGCAGTGAGCACAGGGGCAGGTCTCGGCTCATCCTCCATGCCCCCACCTGGCCCTTCTCACCACGGGCTTTGGTCCCCAGCTCCACCATCCCATTGCAGGTGCAAGCGGGGCAGGCGCCGGCAGCAGGTGCAAGCACCGGGCCGGATGGCAGCATGCAAGAGCAAAGAATTTTCAGTAATCACCAGAGGCTCGCCCCAATGACAGCAACAGCACCCTGCCTTGGTCTGGTGCCCCCGCTCACCTGCTCCACCATCCCTCTCCTGCCAACGCTTGCCATGTTTTGTGTGCGCCTCCTGGTGGTCATAGCTACCGGTTGTTCAGTTGTTCCACCATTTGGTCTATTTGTATATTAGCCTTTTATTATATAGGATAGCCAAAAGACGGAAACAACCCAAATATCTATGAACATATGAATGAATAACCAAAATGTGCTATGTACATATGATGTAATGTTATTCAGCTTTGAAAAGGAAATTCTGACACATGCTAACACATGGATGAATCTTGAAGAGACTGCTAAAATAAGCCAAATGCAAAAGGATAAATATTGTATGAATCCACTTATATGAGTCACTAGAGTAATCAAATTCATAGAGACAGAAAGTAAAATTATGGGCTAGGAAGAGTGGGGAATAGCGAGTTATTGATTAATGGATACAGAGTTTTGGCCTGGGAATATGAAAAAATCCTGAGAAGATAGATGATTGCACAACAATGTGAATGTACTTGGTACCACTAAATTGTACACTTAAACATGATAAAAATGAGCCCTGGCCATTGTGGCTCGGTTGGCTGGGTGTCATCCCATGCGCTGAAAGGTCGTGAGTGCCATTCCCAGGCAGGGCACATGCTCAGGTTATGGGCTCCATCCCTGTAGGGGGCGTGTAGGAGGCAGCTGACTGATGTGTCACTCTCCCATTAACATTTCTCTCCCTCTCGCTCCCTTTCCTTTTCTCTCTCTAAAGATCAATAAAAATCTTTTTTTAAAATGATACATTTTGTTATATATATTTTACCACAAATTTAATGAATATTTCCAAAAAATAATGAATAAAATATAAAATATGAAAAAAATGAACGTAAGTCCAAAATTTCTGATTCTTTCTCAGCACACTTATCAAATTAACACCAACAATTCACTGAAGACTCCAAACAGTGAGTAAGGCATAAATTAGTCTCAATAAACACATTTTATGAAAAATTTTATTTGTGATCTTTATCTCTTCTTGGACTCCTTCACTAATGTTCATGTGGAGAAATGTCACTAATTCATGAGGAACTAGAGTTAACATTTAAATTACAACCTCCAAAAGACACTTAGACCTTAAGTTATTAACAGTGTCTATAACATATGAACCTCATAAATCAGAATAAGGGATTAGTAATTTAGACTTGTTTTCAAGATTTTAAGGGTTGCAATTCTCTTCTACAAGTCTTAGCTCATTTAGCTATGAATGAACTAAGTATCAATATCATGATTACAAATATCCCAAATTATTCACACAAAAAAGAAGTCTCTTTTTTAAGATAATGGCCTCTGTCAATAAGAACTTAGTCTTTGAGAGATTCATTGCATTAAACAACTCTTTGAAAATAAAATATTATTTAAACATGAATGGGAAGGGAAAATGCTAAAATTAATGGTTTTCTGAAAAACTCTCCCCCGCCAAGATTTCATAGTAAAGGTGAGCCTCATTATCAGTAGATTCCTTATTTGCAAATCCACCTACTCACTAACATCTGTGGCAATCCAAGAAGCAATATTTGGAGCATTTTTACTTCAAAACTTGGAGTCATTTGCAAATACTCCCAAAGCAACAAAAAATGTGAGTAACCCAATGTGCACTCCACCTGAGGCAGAACAAGATGGCATTCTGCCTTTTTATTTCAGCCCTCACGCAGTGCCATATTTCTGTGCTTTTTTTTTTTTTTTGAGGTGATTTCACTATTGAAAATAACCCCAAATGTAGTGCTAAAGTGTTGTCTAGTGTTCCTTAGTGTAAGAAGGCTGTGATAAGCCTTATAAAGAAAATACATATTACTTTATGGTACTTAGGCATGAACTATAGTGCCGCTCACTATAAATTCAAAGTTAACAATTAATAATATATATTGAATAAGGTGTCTTTAACCCGAAAAACATACAAAACCAGGTTTGTATTGATCAGCTGATGAAAATGTTGTGACCAAAGGCTGGTATTTTCCCTGGGAGCAATGGTTCAGATTCACTAATTCAGTATTTGTGGCAATTTTACATATGTGCCATGAATAACAAACATCACCAGCATGGACTGTACATGTTAAAAAAGCAATGAAGTGGGGGCGGGGGCTAGTGGGGCACAGATCACTGAAACAGAAAAGGCAGCCCAGACAAAGGTGGATATAATATGGCAAGAAGTGGTACAGAGATTCACAGCAAAAGGCTAAACTCTTCATAACTGGTCTTAAGACGGTGACTATCAACATGGGGAAAATGAAAGTTAATCCTCACCTCACAACTTAGAAAAACCCAACCCCAGATAAAATGTGAAAGGCAAACTTTATCCTTATGAGAAGAAAATAGTTATATTTTTCTAATAGAAGAGCTTTAAGATCATGATATAGGAAAGTATTTTACAAACAAAACACCAAAGGAACCTATAAAGAAAAAACTGACCAGTAAAATTAAAATCTTTAAATCATGAAAAAGATATTAAACCCTTAAAAAGGCAACTGGAAAAAGATATTCACAACACATGTAACTAATATAGAGAACTCCTGAAAACAGTAAGAAAAAGGCAACCAACCCAACAGAAAAATGGAAAAAAGTCACAAACTAGTATTTAACAGAAGATAAAATTTGAATGATTGATAAATATGTACAAAAGATGTTCAAGTTCAATAATATTCCAAAGTGAAAAATTAAAATCTCAATGAAATACCACTTTATATAAATCAGAAAATTTAAAAAAACACCAAGTGCTGGAGAAAATGTGGACGAATAAGGGCTCCTCAACTGCTGGTGGGAGCACAAACACCTTGCAGAACAAGTGATCACTGTCCAGTGACATTAGACACACACTCCCTGTGACACAGCAATTCTTTTTCTCGAGTGACCAGGAGAAAAGGGAAAAAAATGTCCACAATAGAGTGTTTTGAAATTACAAAGTCCTGGTGGAAAACAAAAAGGGTCTTGCACCCAATAGGCAGTTGGATAAATGGTGTTATGTTCAAAAGATGGAAGTTACACAGTGATGGAAATTAACAATTGACAGTTCCCTAGGACTGCTTCCTAGAGAATAAAATAACTAATCTCAAGGGGAAAAAGTACAACACAATTCCACTTATTAAAATTTCAAATCCAGAAGAACCAAGATGGTGGCATAAGTAAAAACACCTGAACTTGCTGCCTTGTACAACCACTTCAAAACTACAACTAAAAGACAAAATGGATATCATCCAGAACCATGGGAAGCCTGGCTGAGTGCAAATTCAGCAACTAGAAGGAAAGAGAAAAACACATTGAGTCCAGCAGGAGGTTGGGAGGAATGGAAGTGTAGCACAGGGGTATGGAGGTGCTGGAGGTAAAGGGCTGGCAACTGGGTACACTGTTGTCTTTTTCAATCAGGAGGGAGATACAATTTCCAGTTGCTCTGAACTCCAGTTCCAGGCGAGACTTTGGGGACCCAGACTCATACAGGGAAAAACTGGACTGTCTGGCATTGGGCTAGAACATGAGGATGGGTTTCTCTCAGAGGTGCTCGCAACGACCATTGTTCCTGCATGGTACTGCGGAACACAGAGACCCAGGGACCTCTTCCGGGCAGGGTTAATGGTCAGCCATTGCTGTTTGCTCCACCCTGGTGGTTCCCTGAGACCACACTCCACCCAATTTACAATCCCACCTAAGCTGTGTGCAGAGACTTTTGTATATGAATGGCTTGGCCTTTTGCAATCTAAAACCTAACAAACTCAGCCGGGTCAGAGAGCCTCAGAGCCTCCGAAAGAAAACCCAAGGATGGGCAGCAGCTGGCACTGCTTCACAGCTGGGCCTCATCTGGGTACCTTCAAACTCCAAACAAAGAGGAGGAATCTGCAGATCTCGCTGCAGTTCCTACTGTGTGACCTCAGGCAGAGGCTGACTTTGTACCTCCTTGGAGATCCAAGAGCCAGTGTACCTAGTGGACAGAGTGAGACCATCCAGATTACAACTCTTCACATCCATAAGAGACATACTCGAGGCAGACTCAGTGAGCGCCAAAGCCCACTGAAGCAAATCTTGCCCCATAAGGGTGTCTCCAGCACAGCAGTTCTCCCATTGTAGACACAGCTGATCCTCACAGCCAACTGGCCTGGAGGTCAATTCCTCCCAGTGATACCAACAGCAATCAAGGCTTAACTATAACAAGACTGTGCACACAGTCCACAACGGGGTGCACCAAGAGTGTCCACCTCAGGTAACTGGGGAGGCTGAGCCACTGGGACCTATAGGACACCTAGCACACAAGGCCACTTTATCAACACAGGGAAGCAGCCAAAATGTGGAGACAAAGAAACAGGTCACAAATTTAAAAAATGGAGGAAAGCAAATTACTGGATATACCAGAGTTCAAAATAACCGTTATAAGGTTATTCAAGAATCTTCTAGAAACTTCTGAGAAATTTAGTGAGACTCTCAAGGATATGAAAAAGGACCAACTAGAAATTAAGCATACACCGACTGAAATAAATAATAATATACAGAGATCCAACAGCAGATTAGAGGATCCCAAGAATTTGAAATATGAAGAAGCAAAAATTACTCAACCGGAAGGAAAAAAGAATCTAAAAATATGAAGATAGTGTAAGGAGCTTCTGGGACAACTTCAAGCGTACCAACATCACATCATGGGGGTGAAAGAAGAAGAGAGAGAGCAAGATACTGAAAACCTATTTGAAGAAATATTGACAGAAAACTTCCCCTACCTGGTGAAAGAAACAGACTTACAAGTCCAAGAAGCAAAAAGAACCCCAAACAAGAAGAATCCAAAGAGGACCACACCAAGACACATCATAATTAAAATACCAAGAGCAAAAGACAAAGAGAGAATCTTAAAAACAGCAAGAGAAAAACAGTTAGTTACCTAGAAGGAAGTGCCCTTAGGACTGTCAGCTGATTTCTCAAGAGAAACTATCCTGGCCAGAAAGGAATAGCAAGAAGTATTCAAAGTGATGAATAGCAAGAACCTACAACCAGGATTATTCTACCCAGCAAGGCTATCATTCAGAATTGAAGGTCAGATAAATAGCTTCACAGATAAGAAAAAGCTAAAGGGGGTCATCACTGCCAAACCAGTATTATATGAAATGTTGAAGGGTATTCTTTAAGAAGAGGAAGAGGAAGAGGAAGAAAAAGGTAAAGATAAAAATTATGAACAATGAAGGGACAACGAATACATACCTATCAACAAGTGAACCTAAAAATCAAGTAAATAAAAAATCTGATGAACAGAATGAATAGAATCAGGGACACAGAAAGGGAGTGGACTGACAATTCTCGGGGGAGGGAGGGTAAGAAGATGTGGGAAGAGACTGGACCAAAATCATACACCTATGGATGAGGACAGTGGGAGGGCAAGGGCAGAGGGTGGGGTGGGAACGGGGTGGAGGAGAGCTATGGGGGGGGAGGGCGGCGGCGCGGGGATGGGGAAGGAGAGGAACAACTGTAATAATCTGAACAATAAACACTTATTTTTTTAAAAATTCAAATCCATGGAAAATTAATCATCATATTGTGTAGGGCCACATACATGTGGTAAAAACTATAAAGAAAAGTCACAGGATAAGCACAAAATGCAGAGTTATGGTATCCTTGGAGGGTGGGGATGTATAATCACGGACAAAAACAACTCTTGCTTCCCTCCTTAAACCTACTCCTCCTCCAGCAGTCCCTACCTTCAGAGTCATATTTGATTTGTCTTCCTCTCACACCCCATATAATTAATCAGCAAGACGCATCAACGACCTCTAAAACATCCCAATTCTTTCCATCTTCATCACTTTATTTGGTTCAAGCCTCCATCAGCTTCTCAGTCAGGACTGCACAATTCCTTCTCCACAAATTAGCCAAGTGATCTTCTCAAAATTTAAGTCAAATCATGTCCTTTAAATGCTCCAAATGGCTTCCCTTCACACTTAGGAAAAAATGCAATCTCTCTCTCAGTCTTCAGGACTTCACTTATCTGTTCTCTACCTCTCTAACTCTACTGCTCCCACTCCTTCCCTTGCTATTGGGCGACTCCCGCCTCGCAGTGGCCCACAGGGATGCATGCCCTTCCCCTGGCTCTTAGCTTAGCTGGCTTCACCTCAAATTTAAACAGAAAGGCTATCTTCTCACGGAGGCTGCCTCTGAGGACCCCGTCAAAAACAGCACCACTGCTACTTTCCATCACTCACCATCTCACCCTCTTTCATTTTCTTACCGCACTTCTCTCTGCCTTGGTTCTAGGTCCCTCTCCCCCAGAACCAAACCTCAAAAGCAGGAGTCATCAGTCTGGTCCAGCGTTACAGGGAACAGTGTCTGCCACGTGGCAACAAATACTCAGAATGAAAAAGTAAATTTTACTGAGAATAAACATGAGTATCTTCTGGCAGTGAAATGAAAAGCAAGTATACCAATCAGGAGTAGGACAGGATGGAAAGGGACTATCGAAAACTACCGGACAAGCATTCATCTGAGAGTTTTAGTTTAAATACGCTCTAACGTACAATAACAGATCCCAGTCAGCCCAGGCTTCGCAGGCCCAGCCCTGAGCTCCAGCAGCATGCCATCTGCTTACATCTCCTAATCTGCTGCTATTAATCCTCTCCGGAGGAGATTTTCCCAATGATTTTTAGAGAGAGGAAGGGAGAAGAGAAACATGGATTGGTTGCCTCCACCATGTACCTAGACTAGGGCTGGGGATCCAACCTGCAAACCAGGTACATGCCCTTGACTGGGAATAGAACCCGTGATCCTTTGGTGTGTAGGGTGACACTAACCACTGAGCACACTGGTCAGGCCTCAATCTCCTGTTCCTAGAATACTATAATTAAGAGCACGAGCTTCAGTTTGGCCTGAGTTCAATTACGAATCAACATCGAAATTTGAGCAAGTTACTAACCTCTCTATGCCTATTTCCTCATGTGTAAAATGGAGCTAATAGTTATTTTACAGAATCATAGTGAAGATTAAAGGTTTTTAAACATCTAGTTGTGCCTGTCATGTGGTAAGTAGTCAATAATAGTAGTTATGATGAAAGTTGAGAATAGAAAACTCCAAGCACATGAGAAAGCTTATCTGAGTCAAATTATAACTAAATATCTCCAACCTCTAACAAGGTGGGCTAATTACTGAAAAATGTACTGGGAACATATACTAGGACAAAATTCTTTTCCCTCCAAAAGAAGACAAATGTACACAAAGATAATACAAAGGATGCATAAAGCCCTCTGAGAACTCCAAGAGACCAACTCTCCTCATGAAGTGTGAGTCCTCGAGGAGAGCCACAGCTTCTCTAGATGAACAGCACAGCACATGTGCAGCCCAAATAAGTGAGAAGGAGAAACGGGCCTCGCTGCCGCGGAACGCGTGGGAGGGGGGCTGGGAGAGGAAGACGGATGGCAGGACTGGGTGCTGAGGGGCAGGGCAGCTCTCTGTTGAAAAGTTTGCACTTTATCCTTCAGGCAATGGGGAGATGAAGAGGGAAAATACTGAAATCCTAAAGCAAAACACATTATCACTTAGAACACCACATATATAAGCCCACTATCTGGTAACCAAGAGCAATTAAAAATGACTGACATGGAACCCAGTCTCACTTTTCATTACTTCAATGACCATAGTCAGGCTGATCATCCTTTTAACAACAGCAGATAAAATCTTTTGAGTTTTACTGTGTGTCTTGTATTATGTTGTTTTACATGTGTTCAACCATACATCCTGATGAAAGGTACTATTATTAATTCCATTTAACAGATTGGAAAACTAAAGCAGAAATGTTATAGTCAGATGCCTAGTGAGACTTGATTCAAATCTAGGCTGCCTGACTCCAAAGCCCTAAGAAAGTAAACCAGCCTACTGGCTGCTCTGTTCATTTACATCACTGAACAGAAACTATATGTATGTGTCTACTGTAACTTAAAGTATCACACTAGGTCAGTGATTCTCAAATTTTACTGAATGGAAGAATCACAAGTCACATATCTAGAATTTGATTTAGTAAGTCTAGGGCACAATTTTCAGAGAGCTGCAATTTTAACTATAAGTCCAGTTAATTCTGAGTCGCATGATCCAGGAACAAAGCTCTCATAAACCCTGTGCTAGGTGTCCTAGAGATTCAAGGATAGTTGAGCTTCCTGTCTTCTACGAGTTTACAATCTAAAAGGGTGAAAACAAGGCACACAAATAATACAACGCAATTGAAGAAAAGCGATGCAGGCAGAACAGAACAGAGACGTCAAGGAAGAAGAGTCATCAATAATGAAATGAAAGTAGGTTTTCCTGAGGAAAGGAAAGACACTTCCTGCAGACTTTCAGGAATAATGCTATATAGAAAGGAAGGTATGATGAGTAAACCACTTAGTAAAAACAGAGGATTTGCATTTCAGAATGGAAAAAGTGTCAGAAGAGTAGAGGCTGTGGAATGACCTCAATGTCAACCTATACAATGCCATCACTGGGAAGCTGCTAATGGTTTTGAGGAAGGAAATGATAAAGGACAACAATATTCTTTGAAACTATACAAGATCATGCAGACCTAGAATAAGACAATAAAATGGTTAGGCTGTTAACATTCTACTCTCAAAGAAATGAGTCAAAATAGGGTAGTGAAAACGTTGAAAACAGGAGAAATGGTAACTATTAATGACTATTTGCATGTAGGGCAAAGGCAACAATCACAGCTAAATGATTTCTTCACCCCTAAGTCGAACTTGTATCACCGTCAGATTCATATTAGCTTTTAAGCACTTTTTCTTCTTACAGCTAATGAGGCTCAAAATATACAAGGTTCATTTGTTCAAAAAACAGCCCATGATTAAGAGGTCAATAAACAGGCCTTGGAGTAGCCAAAATACATATCACATAGTTCAGATACTAAAAAATATTAGTAATTTATATGTTACACATATATACATATTATATTTAAAGAACAGTACTCAGCTATACAATCTTATTTTACATAAAATTCTAACAATCTGATTCAATTCTAAGATTTGAATTTCCAAACTTACCAGTTTAGAAGCAAAAATTAGAAGGGGAAAAGATCATTTAAAAGTTTGAGGTTCAAAAGAAATGAAAACTATAAAAAAGTACACACATTCACTCAGGTAAATTCTCCACAACTGTTTATTGAAATTCCCAGAAAAAAAAATTTTAATGAGAATCTTCCTTCATGTTTCAAATACTTACCATAAAAAACAAAAATGTTTTAAACATGCTTTAAAGCTAAATATTTTAAAACAACTATTTACCTGATTAAAAGATAATTTAAAGGATGCCTGGTACATGACAACACAGTTCGCTCATCAATAACCAAGAAATAGTCAATAAGTAGTTAAGACAGATTTTACAACAAAGTTTAAAGATGATAAAAATCTTTCTTAAGGCATCTAATGTGGCCCCACTGATGAAGTTTATTTGAGCAATTCTTCCTTGATGGTTGTGCCTTTGATTTCCATGTTCCAAATCATATGGAGGTATCCTCAACAAAAATTAACACCATTAAACTGGTATTAAATATATGCCCTACAAATTGACCTGATATCAGGTAACATCATTTGGCACCCAACATCCTGTAGCAATAGGCTGTGTCACAACTTTTAAAAGGACTTTAAACAGAGCAACACATGCAGGTTTCTCACTTGGTCACCAACACTCTTTAATGTTTATTACAATAATATCATATAAGGACCTCACTGATTTATAAACAGATGAAAACAACATTTCCCGGGAAGGGGGGTGGGAATAATGATGTTAACTGATTCAAAGTTATACTTAAGTTTAAAATATATACCCAAACCACTTACTTTTAAATATATACAAGTATCCTATATAATAAAAGGCTAATAAGCAGAGCGACCGAACAGCTAACAACCAGTTGCTATGATGCACACTGACCATCAGGGGAAGATGCTCAACACAGGAGCTGCCCCCTGGTGGTCAGTGCACCACTCAGCCAGAAGCTTCTCCTGCCTCCACAGCAGCGCTAAGGAGCAGCTGAGTGGTAAGGAGCTTGCCACTAGGGAGTAGTGGGCAGGTCCCTGGGATCGGGCCTAAGCTGGCCGGCGGACATCCACTGAGGGGTCCTGGACTGGGAGAGGGTGCAGGCCGGGCTGAGGGATGCCTCCCCACCCTCATGCATGAATTTCATGCGCCAGGCCTCTAATTAATAGAGAATGGTTTAGGTTTCAGCTAGATATTTTTTTAAATAGCAGGAAAGGAAATCAGTGTATGTTTACAGCACTGTGACATTAAAATAAAATTACCTTGCTATGTTGTAAGGATAAGTCAATTAAATGAAACTAGGCCTCTACTTCTCAGACACAGCAAAGGATCGAGAAAATTAAAGAACATGCTTATTTCAAACCTTTCATCAAATGATCAAGCAAATTAAGATATCAAAGATAAAGATTATGGTACAAACAGCAGTCAAATATGCTATATGATAAATATTTAAACAAATGAATCCCTCTCCAACACCCTCAGGATTCTTCTTTGTTCTTTGTTCGCTAGCAGCAGACAACAGGACAGTAATTGAAGCCAAAGAAATGTGCCTTGGAGACAGAATTTTTCAAAATGCAATTTGGGACCCATAAATCGATTTAGTGAACTTAGCATTTTTAATGAAAGAGAATGAAATATGATAGAAATCACTGGATGGCATCACATGTCATAAGGATAAACACTGCTTTGTGAAACTTTTCATCCATCGTAAGTATGTACTGGATCCTGATGCTAACTGCACTTCTCTCTATGGAGCATGGTTTTTTAAAAAGGAGTTTGAAAGCTCCTACTCCAGAGATCTCGGTCCGATGGATGGCTCTGGTCCCAGGGCTGGGTATTTTCCATTGTCCTCAGCTCCTACACAAAATCTCTGCTCAGGATGACTCCTGGAAGCCAAAATGAGCTACCGGGCAGCACAAGAAAGAAGAGCTGGGACGCGCCTCAGCCAAACTTACAAGAGCACTCACGTCCCCCAGCAGCTTTAGGCGGGGCCTACAACTCCTGGCAGGTTAGCAACGTAGAGCAGAGCTCCTCCTTCCTCCGCTGAAGTAAACAGTCCGGCTCTTGCAATCAACTTTCTTATCTGCAGCTCCCAGCATCCCTGTCCCAAGAGAAGGCAGCCTACAATCTCCCGCCTCACCAGTACCCAATGGGCTTCCTATTACAAGTCCTGGGACTCCGCCGCCCCGTCCCTCCGAGAGGACCCAGCACCATCCTCCCAGGCCCAGCCCCCTCCAGACCCATTACTCAGGTCCCCGCGCCCTCAGCATCTCCCCGCAGAGGGCAAGGCGATCTCCCCAAAGCCTCTCAGACTCCACCGCTTCCTTCGCACAGGAAGGAGGCTAGCGCCCCGGGACTTCCGCGAGGACGCGTGCGCCACTGTTTGGTTTTGGCTCCAGTGGTTTGGGGACAAGTTTCCCTGCCCTGGAGACAGCGACCCAGAGTCCTCGCCACCTTGGCCCGGCCATGGCCGCTCCCAACCAAATGCCCGACTCCCGGGAACTCGCACTGGCAGCTCCTCCAGCCTAGGCCCCCGCGGCGCCCACCGGCTAGGCCGCCCGCCCTCCTCCGGGCCGACCCGTCCCCCTCAGCTCCCGAACCCTCTTTCGAGGGGCGCCTGGGCCGCGGGTCCCCAGGAGGCGGCGCCAGCTCCACTCACCCCTCAGCCCGGGAGGCGGGAGCTCTGCGCCGTCCTCCCCCCTCCCGGCCGCCGCCGCGGAGCCGCTCGGCTCGGCCTCGGCCCCGGCCCGGTCCCCGCGACCCGATCCGCTCGGCCTCGTTCCCAGCGCGGGCTCAGGAGCCCGGCGTCCCGACCTGACCCGGAAGCAGCTGTCAGCCCCAACACCTCCACGTGACCCAGGCGCAGTCTACGTCCTCTGCGTGAGTGGGCGGTGCCGAAGGAGGTAGGCCTCACCTCGTCTCGCGTTGCCTGGGCGGCGGGTTCCGCGCTGTCGAGTTGTCCCTGGGAGATGCCATGCTGTGATGCTGTCTCTTGTGCGTCCAGAGGGACAGCTGGTGCCCAGGAGGAGCTAGATGGTCAGCAGCTGGACGGCCGAAGGCTGCGGCCTTACCGAGGGAGCACGGGGTTGAGCCTTCCAGACTGGGAATTGTGTCCTGGTGGTCACTAATTTGTGATGGGACCCTGACCAACTCACTTCCTGTCTCGAGTCAGCGTCCTCACCAGGTCCCCTCCAGGGTGGAATCCAACCCCATTCCAACATGCGTGAGGATGAAGAGCGCTCTGGCCGCCATGCTGCGTCCCTTTCCTAAGGCCCATAGCATCCGGAGCTGTCTGGGCTCAGTTGCCAATGGAGCAGTAGGAGCTTCCACTTACTGAGCACCCTGCAAGGCCCCAGGCACTGTGCATAGGTTATTTCAAATTTTACTACCTTCATCAAGGGGGTGTTTTATAGATTTGAAAACTGAAGTTCACAGACATTAAGTAATCTGTCCCAGACCAGGCAGTTAGTAGAAGTGACCAGGCTAAGATTTGAATCCAGGTCTATCTGGACCACAATAAAGTCCACACACTTTCCATTATGCGATTGCTGCAGCCCCTCACACATCGTATCTGACCATTGGGCAGTGATTGCTTCGTACTTCTTTGTCCATTTCTTTTGCAGGAACATACATGGAGTAGGATGGTCCTGGCTGACCCTGAGGAGAAGTCAGCCTTCGTGGACATGTTAGCTGAAGTGTTAGGAGTTGAGGTCTGTTGCATGGGTGGTGTGTGTCAGGAAACAGGTGAGGGGTTGTGGTGTGCATGCCTGGGGATTTATTATTGGTTCCTAGAGTCAGGGAGATAAAATTCTTTAGGAAGGGCCCAATGGCAGTTCCTGGGGACTTCTCTCGTTGTGTTTTGTTTTCTCTTGACCATGGATAGTACTTAATGGAGTTAAAGAGGGTTGGAGAGGGAGCCTGAAAGAGCTGGTTAAAGAAAGTGCTCTGAGGATCAAGGGGAGGATGAGTCAAATCAGTGTGGCTTAGTTTGTTGACATGGGTCTTTTCCCTCCTGCTCCAGAGAACAGGGAGCCTTCTGGCATCTTAGAATGAATGGCTTTGTGGTCATTGCCATGATCACATTAAAAAATAGTCTCAGTGGCAAGGGCCAAGAGAGGGAAGAATGAAATATGCAGAGAGGAGGAAAACTTGGGTGGATGCTCCATGGATACTCAATGACAGACTTGTGAGTTCAGGTACCCCTGGGGATACCCAGAAATACTTAGCAAATTAAATGTATTTTGAGCAATTAAGGAAAAGGTAAGAAATGTGGATCATTACTATTAACAAATACCATGTACACGGTCTATAAATGTATCTGTGAGTGTTATATATTACCAGGTATGATTAGTTATATACTTTTTTATTTATTTGAGATGTTTTGAGTCACTTTTCTTTTGTTCCCTTCTCTCCCCTTATAGAGCAATTCCTAAAGGCAAGACCACTGTCTTCACCCATCTCCAATCTCTGCCTACAAGACAGCTAGAATTCTCTTTCCAGAACTCACATCTGATCATGTGATTCCCTGTCTCCTCTTATTCCTTACCTGTCCTGTCCCATCTGGTAGCCACTATCTCCATGTGGTCATTTACTTTTAAATTAATTAAAATTAAACTAAATAAAAACTACATTTCCTGAGACATATGATACTTGCCCTGTTTCAAGTACTCAGTAAACATGTGTGGCTAATTTTATCCTATTTGACAATGTCCAAATAGAATATTTATATTATCACAGAAAGTTATTGGGTAATGCTGCTCTCTACTCTCAATTCCTCTTGTTTCTGTTCTTTGGAAATTTGTTTTGCTAAGCTCTTTGATTGAAAGATTTTTCTTCTATCTCTTTGAGACTGAAAATTATACACGATTGCTTGTTTCCTTATTGGCTCCTTGACGTGCACTCTAGCCTCTGTGAAGGCAGGAACCAAGCTTATGTTGTACACCACTGATTCCTCAATGTCCAAATGACTGTCATAGAGCAGAAGAACAGACAGTGAACTAAAGTAATAGAAAATACTATAAGAAAGGAACATTTTATTAGAACTTGTGGATAGTTCAATTATTTTAATCTACAAACAAATTTCATATGGCCCCACCTAATAATAAGGGAAAACTTTCAAAGAATTGGAGGTGCTTCAGTTGGTTCTAATGAGTTCCCTGTCAACAGGATAGTTTAGACAAAGGCTGACTCTGTTGGAAAAATATATAAACAATTACTGGGTAGGTTGGACTGGTTGACCAGTCTGATTCTAAGATTCTAAGTCTGTGTTCTAACTGAGTCATTAGTTCAACATTGATTACACTATAACAATCACAGCTACTTTCATTGCCTATGTGCTAGGGCCAGTGGTCGGCAAACTCATTAGTCCACAGAGCCAAATATCAACACTACTACGATAGAAATTTCTTCTGAGAGCCAAATTTTTTATATTTAAACTCCTTCTAAAACCACTTCTTCAAAATAGACTAGCCCAGGCCGTGGTGGAAGAGCCACACTCAAGGGCCAAAGTGCCGCCTGTGGCTGGAGAGCCGCAGTTTGCTGACCACGGTGCTAGGCAATGCTCACTCTAGTTCACTTAACTTATAGCCTTCAATCCTCACAATAATCTTGTGAAGTGTGTTTGGCACCATCCAAGTTACTGAGTGAGATGCAGGTTAAGTAATACACCCCTTGCAAAATACAACTAGTAAATGGCAGAAGTTGAATTCATACTCTTTCTTGTAATTTCTTGTTTCCTACCATTGTGGTCAGAGAAGATGTTTGACATGATTTGAAAATTCTTAAATTTATGGAGACTTGTGTTTTTCCTAAGACATGGTCTATCATGGAAAATGTTCCACGTGCACATGGGAAGACTGGATATTCTGTTATCAATTACATCCATCTAGTCTAGTGCGTCATTTGAGGTTGCTACCTCAGATAGGTTCTCATTCTTTTGCTCTCTCTCTCCTCTCTGACACCGCTATGATCTGATGTTGTTTAGCTTGATGATGTCACAGAGGTTTCTTAAATTCTCTTCTATTTTAAATTCGTACTGTTCTTAGGGCTGGCAGGGTTCCCACAGACAACAGCTAACGTTTCAGGGGGCACGTGTGGGAGGCAACCAATTGATATTTCTCTCACATCAACATATGTGTCTCTCTATCAAAAGTAAAAATTATGTGATTGTTATTTTTAAAGAGCATTATAACCCACTTCAGACCACTTAGTCTTTTTGTCTTCTGCCGGGCTAAGTCTGTCTATCCCTGCAGCTAATCCCACAAATGCAATTTAAGGAAGCCTGGAAATGAAATAGTGGTGACAATCTCTAATTACTATTGACAGCAAAGAAGAAGAAGAAGCAATAGGAGAGCCAGAATCCTGCCCGCCCCCACCCTGCTGCTGTTGAGAACAAAACAGCAACAAGCTGCCTCTTACAGCAGAGTCCCGTCTCCATCCACATGGGTACCAGACTCCACTCCAAGGAGATGAAGCAAAATCTGTTTTTCTAAACATAAAAAAAAAAATTGTGTGTGTGTCCAATTATGTACATCATCTGAATATTGCATTGTGTATTCACCACCCCACATTTTTTTAACAAGCCTAAGACTCAGTGTTGCTTCCTCCACTAAAGCCTACCTCAGCCCCCGGACACGGCTGTGTTCCTACCTGGTTATGTTCCAGACCCAGCACTCCAGGACCTGGATCGTGTGTGCTTCACTTTTGCTCCCTCTTTCAGGCCAGTCTATCCTCCCAGACAGAGCACAGTGTGTCTGCGGCATCATTTCCCACGGAATCTAACCTGTCCCGGATGCTAAAGAAACGTCCGCCAGGGCCACGCACCAGTCCATGAAACAGTGCCGACAGGTGAGGCCTTCTGGTCCCTGCTTTCCTCTGAGTGTTCGGAGTCAGAGAGCACATTGAACTGGGCGGAGAGCACTGAAGCGCAGAGCATTTCTCCGCTGCTTTCCTAGTGGGAGAATCACTGCACTTGCCTGTTGGATCACCATCCTCTACGATACAGACTCCAGGGGTCTAACCTGTTAATAAGAGTAAGTCCCAGACACAGCGTCAGCCACATGCACCGACTCTCTGAGATGTGAGCCTCAGACATGGGAGTGTCGCACACAGCCTTTTTGCTCATTGAGGCAGATTAGATACCTTGTTTCTTTATGCTCGTTCTTAGGGCCTCTGGTCTTCTGCCATTTGTGAGTAGAGAGGCTGTTACTTGATTGTTTCATAAACGTCTTTCTTGACCTCAGCACTGTATATGCTCTTTGTGTATGGCAATATTAGTATTTTTTCATTCTTCACATTTGGAAATTAGTATGAAATTAATAAAATTGAACAATAATGTTCTAGCAATAGTGACAGAATTTCTCTCACCTGGTTGCCTTTAAATTGCAATGGGGTTGTTGACCCCTTCAGTTCTAAAACATGGAGGTTTTTTCCTCTCTGGAAGTCACACCCAGGTGTGTGTGTGTGTGTGTGTGTGTGTGGCGGGGGGAGGGTCCTATGAGAAGGGCACATGGCATCACCAGACTTTGAGGGGCATACTGTAAAATGGCCAGTGTCAGTCTGGAGGCACTCGTCCGGGCAGCAGTGGTCTTGCCCGTGGGGAGAAAGCCACCTTTCAACAGAGGCATGGGAATAATAGCTCAGCTCAGGCAAATGAAGGTGTCATTTCTCTCTTTGAGAAGGTCCCATAGGAAGCACTAGCTTTAGGCAAAATCTTTATGAAAGGATTCCTTCTCTGAATTTTCCAAACAGGCCTCTTTGTTATTACCCCACGGGAGCTGACAACCAGTGGGAATCAAATCTCCCTTATCATTTCCAGACTATTTTACCCCTGTGCACCCCCATTGGCAGGAGGGCCACAAGGGGTTCTCTCAAGCTTCGCTCAACTAGCCCGCTGCTCTGAGATGGCCCCCCCCACCCCTGCCCGCACATTTAATTCCTGCACCACCAGGGAGTCCCCTGGATTCCAAAGGAAAGGTAAACTCCTTGGAATCCAAAACTAACAAACGTTCACAGGGCTGCCCAGGTGGATTGGTTATCGTGATATTTCAGTCTCACCTAACCAATAAGAGGGCCGGTTGGCAAGTTCCCAGGATGAATATTCTCATATGAGCATTGAATTAAAGAAAGCCATCTACACGCTCAACTTACACCCCACTGAGTTCTGAAGTAGAGATCTTGTGACGGTTGGGGCCTTGCAAAGCAATTAAACGAAATAAAGCAAAGTATTATATTTTAATTGATGTAATCTTCAAGCTCCCAGTGGGATCTGGGTGATATCTGACTAGAGTTACCCTCGGTATCAATAGATGACTATTCTGTGAAAGTGCATTGAGGAAGACAAAACCCTACAAATCCTGAGCTTCATTAACATGCGGGTCTGTTTGGGGGGATTGGCTCCGACTCCCAGGACTTCAAATTGAAAGAAGCCACCCAGACTTTTCAAAGATCTGAACAAAGACTGCAGCTGGGTGGGGTGGGGTGGGCTGGGGGTGGAGAGAGAGACAGGTGGAGGGGAAGACACAAAGTAGGTTGATATTGTATTTGCTGATAGCCTGGATATAGGACAGGCCAGATCATTCCAAATCCAAACAGCTTTCATCCATCACTAACATTTCTGGGTTTGTTTCTGTTTTATTATAAATATTTGAAGAAAGATAAACAGACAAGAAAACCTGTTTATACAGCACACAGACTCAGATAGAAAATACAGAGTGGGAAAGACAGCCAACAACCAACAGGATAACAAGTAGAGCCCAACCCAGGGACAGGACTGGCTGGTTGCAGATGGCCTCCCTGGTCGGCCTGAGCACGGCGCAATGCGGCCCCTGGCTGACAGACGTGCCCTGCGCCAGGCTGACCTTCATTCCTCACGGTGAAAAGAGCGACGTGATAAATAATTCATGGGACATTTACTTCAGTAACCCAATGCAAAAAGCTTGCTATTGATCAAGATATCCTGCTTACAAAAATGGGTTGTAAAAAACACCTTCTCACCCCAAATGTGATCTCACAATAGGGACCCCACTGTCAGACGCAGGTCTGGAGCCCGGGTGGGGTGTGCACGCTGGAGCGGGGCTGGGGCTGGGTCCCTTTCCCTCTCCCTCTGAGGGCCCTTCTCACCAAACCCATGTTTCTCCTGAGGCTTGAAGTAAGGTTTAAAAATACTCATGTCTTGCACTGCTTGCTGTCATCCAGGCGTGAAAAAGAAAATATTTAAAAAGAATTCAAATTCATGAGTGAGAAGGTCAGCCTAGGACAAAACCGGCACCCTTCCAGGAGTGACCGGGACTGCCCCAGCCGGCAGCTCTAACCCATGTCCTGGCACAAAGAGGAGGTTGGCCAACGCAGATGGCAAAGTCGGGAACCAAGCATGTCACCTCCCAGCGGCGTCTGTCCTTCAGCGTGGCCAGCACAGCAATACTGGGAGGCCATTTGGTTCAAGTGGAAGTGGGGGCCACAGCTATGATCTCCGCTCCCTCTGACTTTTTTAAGTTTATCATCAGAAATTGCATAGCATTTAAGTTTCCCATCAGAAAATGAAAATTCTCTACATGAGAGTCCTACTTGGTGAAGACCAGCCACAGCCACGCAGCTGCCGAAGCCGCATCCCTTCCGTCGGGTGAGGGCGGGTCCCGCAGGGCGGTGGCCGGCAGCCGTCTAGGCGGTAGGTGATGGTTTGCAGGTGGAGAGGAGTTCGGTGCTTTCTTGAAGCCATACGGGCTGTAGCCCAGGCCCAGGTGAGGGCTGAGGGTTCCTGGATCCCAGGCTGGCATGCTGGCGACAAGACCCTACATCTCCCAGGAACATGGCAAACCTTTGATTGCTTGAGGTCATTTCATTGAGTAAACACACACACACACACACATACACACACACACACACACACACACACGCATGCACCGTCTCCTGTCTACTAACAAGAACTCCCCCAGCCTCGATAGCCGCGGGCCTGGCTCCAGGCAGCTGCGGAGTTTGGTAAAAGGAGATGCAGGTGGCAAACAGTGGGTCACACGCAGGGTGCCCCCCTTCCTCCTCTGGCTGCTCCGCAGACGAGGCCCCCAGAGGCTGTGCCCACCGCTCCGCTCACCTGTCTCTTCCTTCCAGGCCACACTCACAAAAGGGCAGACCAAACCAATCAGAGTAAAAACCGGGGAGAGGAGAGGAGCCAGGTTCAACCCCGGAACCGAGGAGCTAACTGGTTGGGCCTCTGGAACTTGACTTCCATGAGCTCTTATTTTGAAACGCTGCACCTCGTTCTTCCGAAGCTTCTGCCGGCGCGCCCGCACCCCGCGGAGCCTCAGCCCCGCGCCGCGCCTTCCACTCCCCAGCCCAGCCGCCAACGAACACGCAAAGAAACGACAGAACGTAGGGAAACAAGAGCGGGAGGGAGAGAGAAAAGGGAGAACATTAACAAAAATGTACAAATGCAGAAAAGGAAACCTTCCCTGTTGAGTTTATTTTTTTCCGTGTAAGAGCTAGACCCGGAGTACAACAGCCCCTTCCTAACGGGAAACTCCCCCGGCACGGACTGGCCGGGCAGGACCGCCGGACTGCCATTGGGGAGGCCGCGGGGAGAGGGTCCCTGTGGCCCTGGGTGGCGGGAGCGGCCCGCGGCCAGCGTTTCTGAGCACCGGCCCCCGCCCGGCGCGGCCTCTGCTGGGCGCGGGGCTCCGCTCCCTTTGTCAGTTCCTGGGTCCCCAACCGGAGGGCCGCCCGGCGCCGCCCAGCCCCGCGGGCTACTCGGGCTCGCCGCCCCCGGGGGCCCGCTCCCAGGCCAGGCTCTCCTCGCTGCGCGCGGGCCGGCGCGGGCCCTGGAAGCGGCGGCACTCGGGGCAGACCCGCACGTGCGCGCAGCCGCGGGCCACCAGCGCCGCCTCCCGCGCCAGCCGCTGCGCCAGCTGCTCGGGCTCCCCCGCCGCCGCCCCGCACAGCTGCCCGTTGCTGAGCGTCGCGGTCGCACGGGGCGGGCGCTCCTCAGGGATGGGGGGCCCGGACCGCACCCCCGCGCGCCGCCGGCGGGGGTGGGCGCCGTCCTGACACAGGATGATGCTGCGCAGCTCCGCCACCATCTCCTGGCAGACGGACACCTGGAAGACAGGGCACCGGGGACTGTGTCAGAACCTGCGCGTGTGACCTGGGATGTGAGGGTTCTGTGAGCCTTTCAGCCCATCGCCTCCGAACAGCCAGGCGCCTCTGCACTGCGCTCCCCAGTCCAGCCTGCCCGTGCCAGGCTTGGTCTGACACCTCCAAAGACAGTGCCCTTTCCATGTTGCAAAAGCTCCCTGCCCTCTTTTACTTACTTATTGTTATTGTTGTTGTTGTTGTTGTTATAATTATTATAATAATTATTATTATTTGCATTTCTGTTAAATGCTGCTAAGTTCACAATTCCTCTCCCTGAAAATTTCCATTGATACCAGTTAGTTACCTTTGGACCCAGAAGCCCACTAAATAATACCTCTTCTACTCCATGCCAATCTTTCAACTATTTGAAAAGCTACCATGTCTCCACGAACATCGTGTTCTCAGGCTAAAGATTTTCATTTCTTCTGCTCAACTGGTTAGAGCTGGAGAGCATGCATTCTAACAACTAGAACAACAAAACCACAGCAACACTATTCCTTCAGATCCACAACCTCCTAGCATGAAACCCTTGGGTCCAGCTGTGTTTCAGAACGTTTTGGGTTTTAGGAAGGTAATACAATTAGTATAGATACACATACAATTAGTATAGATATTGCCCAGTGGGGATCAGGGCAGATTCTATACGCAAACACATTGATATTTCTGTAGCAAACTGTACTTGCCTTCACACTGAATGAGACAAAGACCATACACAAAATTTCATACCAATTCAAGTTAAGCTTTGTCACCAAATGCATTTGTTTAACAAACTTATTTAAAAAACTTGGAACTTTCGAAGTTTCTTAGGTTTCAAAATTGTGGATAAAGAATCATGAACCAAGGGGCACACTTAGAGGGCCCAGGTCAGGTGACTGAGGAGGCTGAGCCACTGGCCCCACAGGATCCCTCCTACACAAGGCCACTCTACCAATTCCAGGAGACATAGCAGCTCTGCCCAACACATAGAAACAAACACAGGGAAGCAGTGAAAATACAGAGAAAAAGAAACATATCACAAATTAAAGAAATGGCAGAAAGCAAACTACTGGATATAGAGTTCAAAACCAATTATAAAGTTAACTCAAGTATCTTCATGAGGCCTCCAAGGGACTTGTGAGAATTTGAAGGATCTTAGTGAAAATGCCAAAGACATGGAAAAGGACTAGTCAGAAATTAAGTGTACACTAATTGAAATAAAGAATAATTTACAGGCATTCAACAGTAGAAGATTCGAGAATCAAATAAATTTGAAATATGCGGAAGCAAAAAACATCCAACCTGAAGAGCAAAATGAAAAAAGGATCCAAAAATATGAAGATAGAGTAAGGAGCCTCTGGGACAACTTCAAGCATACCAACATCACATCATAGGGGTCCCAGAAGAAGAGAGAGGAAGATACTGAAAACCTATTAGAAGAAATAATGACAGAAAACTTTTCCTACCTGGTAAAAGAAATAGACTTACAAGTCCAGGAAGTGCAGAGAACCCCAAACAAGAGGAATCTAAAGAGGACCACACCAAGACACATCATAAATAAAATGCCAAGGGCAAAAGACAAAGAGAGTATCTTAAAAGCAGCAGGAGAAAAAATAGTTAATTACCTACAAGGGTGTGCCCATAGGACTGTCAGCTGATTTCTCAACAGAAACTATGCAGGCCAGACGGGAGTGGCAAGAAATATTCAAATTGACAAATAGCAAAAAGCTACAACCAAGATTACCCAGCAAAGCTGTCATTTAGAATTGAAGGTCAGATAAAGGGCTTCACTGGCAAGAAGAAGCTCAAGACATCACCATCAAACCAGCATTATATGAAATGCTGAAGGGTATTCTTTAAGACGTGGAAGAAGAAGAAGGAAAAGAAAACAGATAAAATATATGAAGAATAAAATGGCAATAAATACAAATCTATCAACAATTGAATCTAAAAATCAAAATAAACAAATAAGAAATCTAATGAACAGAATGAACTGGTGAATAAAATAGAATCAGAGGCATGAAAATGAAACAGACTGATGATTTTCAGAGGGAAGGGGTTTTAGGGGCAATGGGAAGAGATTAAACAAAGATTTTATATGCATACATGCATTACCTATGGACACAGACAACAAGATGGCAAAGGCCTGGAGTGGAGCAGGAACCAGGTGGAGGGGGCTATGGGAGAAGAAAAGAGGGACATCTGTAATACTCTCAACAATAAAGATACAAAAAAAAAAAACAGTTAAAGAAAAAAAAAAAGAATCATGAACTTGCACTGCTACCACTATTATACTCATTTCACAGTGGTGGAAATGGAAGCTCAGAGGTCATAAATTTTGCTAAAAATTACTTGACTAATAAATAGCTGACCCATAATTAGAACCTAAACTCATCTACTGTCTGTTCTCTGCCAGGTGCTAAAGAAGGACACGTGCCCAGTCTGTGACAGGAAAAGCCACCTTTCACTCGCTAGTTCGTGCTCTTTCTTCCCATCTTCCAGTTCTGCCAACAGGCCTGTTCTTCGGCCATAGCCAGATGGCTAAATGAGCTCTTACTCTCCATCTTACTATTGGGGGTCCTCACTGAAGTTTTCAAGGTCCGGCCAGACCACGGGTGAGCTCTTGGGAGAGTAACCAAGTGTGCAGCGATTCTCTACTTGAATCAGCTACAGAGAAGTGGTATTATTGAAAAGAGGACGCCTGAGCGAAGAACTGAGACCTGGATGCTAAACATGCTGTTGTTACTAAGTAGCTGAGACTCTAGGCAAGGTCCTTGACTTCTTTGTGCTTCTAGTAATAACTGCAGCAGGTGGAACAATACCACCTGCCTGATCTGCTGCAGGAGACAGGAATGTAACCGCATGCAGGTAGTGACAGCCACCCTCCGGACAGCACCGCAGCCCTCACACAGCACAGGTCTGTGTGCTCCGAGTGCGGGGAGGGGCGGAGAGGCAGGAGAAGGACGGACTCTTTGGTCTGGGGAAGAGGCGGGAGAACTGCGGAAGGCTTCCCACGTGGCCTGGGTCTTTCTGTCTAGAAGGAATGAGTAGAATTCATTTAAGGCATGGACAGAGTGTAGAGAGATGTTGGCGAGAAACCAAGGCGCCAGGAGAGGCCCGTGAGGGAGAGCTTACAGGAGCGGCTCACTTTGTCAAGGGCACACTGGGGCTCAGCAAGGCCCAGCATGTCTCTCTGGTTTTGTCCATTGGGAAGGGTCAGACCTTCAGTGTGACCTTTCAAAGCCAGACTGCCCGGATTAAAGGCTGAATGGGAGGTGAGGCAATGGAGCCTGAAGCCATTGGTTTGGGAGAGGGAGGGAGAGGCTGAGAGTAACAGGAATATTGACATTTTAAACATATAGAGTAAATGAGCATGTTTTTACATCTTGGGAAGAGAGCAGGGATGAAAATTGAAGGGGAGAAAAGATAATACTAGGGTAGCTGAGAAAAAATGGATCAAGACAGAGATGGAACCCTGGCTGGTGTGGCTCAGTAGACGGCACGTTGGGCTGCAGGTGGAAGGGTCCTGGTTTATTCTGACCAAGAGCACGCACCTCCGTTGCAGGCTCCTCCCTGGCCTGGGCCCTGGTGGGGGCGTGGGCAGGAGGCAACCTATCGGTGTGCTTCTCTCACATCGATGTTTCTGTCTCTCTCTTCCGCTCTCTCTAAACACCAATGGAAGAATATCCTCGGGTGAAGATTAACACAACAACAAAGAGAGAGATGGCAGAACGGAAACACCTGCTGCGGCTGCAGGGCAGCTCAGCTGGGGGGCCTTTGGGGAAGGTTCCTTTGGAGTTGGTCACGCCTGAGTCTTGGTGAGGCACCACGAACCTCTGTTTATGGAGGAGCAAGGGGGTGAGAGACATGGCAGAGACAGGAAGTCCTGCTGGAGATGGGGAGACGCTGAGCAGAGTCGGGCTGGAAGGCAGTATGAGGGTGAGGCCCTGTGAGAAGCTGGGCTCTGAGAACCGGTGGGGCATGGTCCCTCCCCCGTCCTTGCCGCTGGGAGCTGCTGACCAGGCTTGGCTACCACTGGAGATTGAAGAAGTCCAAGCTGAGAGACTGAGGCAGAGGCGACTGTACTTTAAAGCCAGAGAACTCAGTGAGCCTGTGAGCCTTTCTGGCCTCTCAGAGAAAGTGGAGGTGCAATGGGAGTGAGTTTTCTCTTCGGACTCTTCATTACATGAAACTTACTTAACCCCGTTGGTAAGCACAGGTTTGGGAATTGAACTTACTCAAATCCCTGAGAGGGAAGATGGGACGCCGGGCCACGGGGACTGCAGCATCCCTAACATCTGCACTTGCAAGTGGAAACCTTCAGACGGAAGAGGTGAGGGGTGGTTTCCCTTAGTAGCGGCACTTCAGCCTGTTTCCCTTTACAATGGTGCAGCTTAGATCACAGTCATATAGGACCTCATTGTTCATAAAAACCTCTTCCATATTTATTTCCCGGGCTGTTTCCTAAAAGACTCTGAAACCCGGCAGCTAAATGCCTTTCTGTGGCTGTGGAGGGAGCTCTGAGGCTGGCACCCGCCCTTGGGCCTGTCCCGGGCTGCTCCACGCTCAGGCCTGCACGGACCTGCAGGCAATCACTTTTGGCTGAGCATAAGCCTGTGAACTTTGCCCTTTCTGCCAACACTGTAGGTCAGACCCCTTTGGAGGTTTACCTCGGTAGCTTCTGAGTGTCGGAGAGTCCATAAAAACTCCAACATAGCCATAAAAATGGCCACGATTAAGCCACAAATAAGAACCACAAAGATTCCACCAATATTCTCCATTCCCAGTCCTGTAAGAAAGTGATAAGAAAAAAGAAAAAGAAAAAAATAGTGTAAAAGAGCTGGAAGATATAAACATCCTACCAAAAATGCTGAAGTCACTTGAATGACAGAAAGTAAGTCTTACAGATGCTTTTCATACATATTCCTTGAAGAGATATAACCATTTGCTTGGAAAAGTGCATTGTAGCTGGAGGAAAAGAGGGGAGGGGCCCTAGGTGCCAATAGGGGGGACGGGAGAAAAGCTCCCGAAAGGGCTGGGGGGGGGTGGGGGGGCATTCTAAGAAAAGAGCTCAGGGAGGTTTGATTTTGCCTACGACACCAAAATGCCTGCGCATTCCAGTTCTTGCATAAAAATGTAGCCCATCTTATTTATCACGTGTTTGTTTGATATAGAATAATAGTTTTAACCAAATATGGTTAGAGAAAGATATGTTTACTAAAATACTTATTTGGAAATTAAAACCTTTCATCTTACTTTTTATCCTATCAGACCAGTGGTTCCCAAACCTACCTGCCATCAGAATCACCTGGGAAATCTTAAAATAGTGATTCAGCGCTGTTCCCCAGACTTAGCAAACCCACATCTCTGGAGATGGAGCCTAGGAATCTGAATTTTAAAACATTTGATTGGTAACTCTTGTCCAGCCAGGCCATAAATTAGTTTTCAAATTGGCATTTTTGGAAGTTGTACTTGATTACGTTCCTTGAAGTCAGGCGTAGTTTCTGGCTGGACCTCCTTCCCTGGCACGCCTGGGCGTGGAGCACACGCTCGGTAAGTGTGGGGTTACATGGTTGCTTCGCTTCCACAGGGCAACCCACTGAGTGCTGCTCTGCAACTGCCTGTTGCGTTGGCGTTAAAGAAACCACTCAATAGCACCTTCCACCAGGAAGATGCCAGGGCTGCTGGCGCCGCCCTGCTCCACTGGCGGCCATGTCTGCATGGCCAGTCCGCAGTGTCCTCATGGGATGTGGAGCTAGGACAGCAACAGGGGAAGCCAGCTTCACCCAACGCCAAGCAGGGTCCAGAGCCCTCAGCAGCCACCTAGATGAGGGGGTTTCCTCTCTCAGAGCCTCAGGGGGTATCCGTTGTTTCCCTGTTTGGTTTTACAATAACCTAGTGCAGTCAGCGAGGCCTGCCCCCATAGGAGGGGCCAGGTGGGCGGTGCCCTGTCTGCAGCACAAAGGAGAGCCGCCCTGTGGGGGATCAGCCCCTGGGGGAAGGAGAGCCACCCTGTGGATGAGCAAAGCCAAGGTGTATTTAAATCTCAGTGACAGGGAGGTCCACAGGGCATAGGGCAGACTACCTTTGAGAGGACAGGTGCTGGAGGGTTACTGGAACACTCAGGTGCATTTGGGCGGAAGGTTTTTGTCTGCAGAAACACCAGGATCCATGTGGAGGTGGGGGCACAGGGACACGTAGGCGAGAATGCACCCAGGATCTGGCTGGGGGCAGGCAGATGCTGCAGCACCAGGTGTCCGGGAGTTGAGGACTAGGTGCCTGAGCTGCAAGGACAAGCTGGGTTCCCTGCTGCCCCTGGGGAGAAGGCGGCAGCATCCCCAGGGAAGGGTTCCCACCAAGGATGCCCACCTGGTCTGGCAACTCCCAAGGGATTGCTAGGTGCTTTCTATCTGCCTCCCCTGCACTTTGGGGTGCTGCTGTCCTATATGGAAAAAAATACCGGGATCCCCTGGATGGGCCTCCATCTCCCCTCGTGTTCCTGCAGGGGAGGGTCCTGCCAACTCTGTGGGCTCTAGCTCTCCCTGCCTGGGTGCCCAGCCCCCACTGTCTTATCCTCCCCACTGCTCTTTCCCTCCACACGGGCATGCCCCCAAGTTGCTGCTTCTCACAAAGTGAAAGGATGAGCAGGACAAAGAGGATGGAGACATCCCAGATACAAAAATCCTGTGCCCTCCGACTCTGTCCTCTACACAACCCTCCGCCTCCCCTCCTTCCTTGGACAAACTTTGTGAAGCCGTTATTTATATCAGAACTATTTTAAAGACATTTTAAAGCACTAAAATGCTTACATTTGGAGGCCCCACCTCACACAAGTAGAAGAAAATGCGCCCACTTCTTACATTAAAAATTTTTAAATTTTTCTTCTGAAATGACTTAATGGGAAAAAAAGGTTATAATTGACTGGGACTTCTCAGCATTCATTGTGCAAAATGAGAAAAAGCTCACAAAAATTGTTTCTAAATGTGATGAAGTTCTATGAATACTACATTTAAAAATTAATAAAGTCAAAACAATGTCACATTTTGGAGATATTTAATTAATATGTCTGTCTTAATTTAATTTTGCAGTTTTCTATTTGCATAATTGTCTGTGGGCCTCAACATAATTTTGGCTGCTGGAGAAACTTCAGGCCTCAGGGGTCTTGTCCATGGCATTGGAGTGTTCTGGGGGGTCTTGTCCATGGCATTGGAGGTGTTCTGGGGGGTCTTGTTCATGGCATTGGAATGTTCTGGGGGGTCTTGTCCATGGCATTGGAGTGTTCTGGGGGGTCTTGTCCATGGCATTGGAGGTGTTCTGGGGGGTCTTGTCATGGCATTGGAGGTGTTCTGGGGGGTCTTGTTCATGGTATTGGAGTGTTCTGGGGGGTCTTGTCCATGGCATTGGAGTGTTCTGGGGGGTCTTGTCCATGGTATTGGAGGTGTTCTGGGGGTCTTGTCCATGGTATTAGAGGTGTTCTGGGGGTCTTGTCCATGGTATTGGAGGTGTTCTGGGGGTCTTGTCCATGGTATTGGAAGTGTTCTGGGGGGTCTTGTCCATGGTATTAGAGGTGTTCTGGGGGTCTTGTCCATGGTATTAGAGGTGTTCTGGGGGTCTTGTCCATGGTATTGGAAGTGTTCTGGGGGGTCTTGTTCATGCTATTAGAGGTGTTCTGGGGGTCTTGTCCATGGTATTGGAGGTGTTCTGGGGGTCTTGTTCATGGTATTGGAAGTGTTCTGGGGGGTCTTGTTCATGGTATTAGAGGTGTTCTGGGGGTCTTGTCCATGGTATTAGAGGTGTTCTGGGGGTCTTGTCCATGGTATTGGAGGTGTTCTGGGGGTCTTGTTCATGGTATTAGAGGTGTTCTGGGGGTCTTGTCCATGCTATTAGAGGTGTTCTGGGGGTCTTGTCCATGGTATTAGAGGTGTTCTGGGGGTCTTGTCCATGGTATTAGAGGTGTTCTGGGGGTCTTGTCCATGGTATTAGAGGTGTTCTGGGGGTCTTGTCCATGGTATTGGAGGTGTTCTGGGGGTCTTGTTCATGGTATTAGAGGTGTTCTGGGGGTCTTGTTCATGGTATTAGAGGTGTTCTGGGGGTCTTGTCCATGGTATTGGAAGTGTTCTGGGGGTCTTGTTCATGGTATTGGAGGTGTTCTGGGGGTCTTGTTCATGGTATTAGAGGTGTTCTGGGGGTCTTGTCCATGGTATTGGAAGTGTTCTGGGGGGCCTTGTTCATGCTATTAGAGGTGTTCTGGGGGTCTTGTCCATGGTATTAGAGGTGTTCTGGGGGTCTTGTCCATGGTATTGGAAGTGTTCTGGGGGTCTTGTTCATGGTATTAGAGGTGTTCTGGGGGTCTTGTCCATGGTATTAGAGGTGTTCTGGGGGTCTTGTTCATGGCATTAGAGGTGTTCTGGGGGTCTTGTTCATGGTATTGGAGGTGTTCTGGGGGTCTTGTCCATGGTATTAGAGGTGTTCTGGGGTCTTGTTCATGGTATTAGAGGTGTTCTGGGGGTCTTATCCATGGTATTGGAAGTGTTCTGGGGGTTCTTGTTCATGGTATTAGAGGTGTTCTGGGGGTCTTGTCCATGGTATTGGAAGTGTTCTGGGGGGTCTTGTCCATGGTATTGGAGGTGTTCTGGGGGGTCTTGTCCATGGTATTGGAAGTGTTCTGGGGGGTCTTATTCATGTTATTTGGAAGTGTTCTGGATTCACGCTTGTTTTTCCTATTCATTCCTGGTCTCATGCAATTTTCACTTGCACCAAATGTTCCAAGGAACACTTCCTGCCTGACGCATTGGGAAAGGCCTAGTCCTGGCCTTTGCGGCCACCGGCAGCCCTGGGCATTCATGCTGCCTTGCCTGCCACTGCCCTCCCCCTCTCCCGGCCTTTGTTTGCAGGGAGCGTGGTCTCCTGCTTTTTCTGCGTGTGGCCTCTTGCTGCTCCTCCACACACCAGGCTGTGACAAATCCTGCCAATTTCACCTCAGATGCTTTTCAGCACCTTCTCCTTCCCTCTCTCTCCTACCACTGCCTGGGCCAGGCCCCACGTCTCTGGGCAGAATGACTTCCTGCTGGTAGCTGTGACCTCCCAGCCCTGCTGGACACAGAGTTGCCTGGATGGTCTTTCTGAAAAGCATAGTCGAACTACAACACACCCTATGGTAACAGAACTGTTAGGAGCTCCCAGGGCACCCTATTGTCAATGCTACCTTGTCCTTCACTCCTGTGAGCACCTCTGCCCAGGACCTGTGCCCACCCCCATTCACACCCTGGCTAACCTTCCCCTCTCCTTTCAGATGGGGCTCAGGGGTCACCTCCGCCAGGCCATTCTTCCCCGTGTTGCCTGACTCGGTTAGTTACAGCGCTTTAGTATTTTACTGATTCCGCTCTGTGCATCGCTCCAAGGTTGTGTAAAATGGCACATGAGTTTAATTCTGTTATCCGGACTCCCCATGAGACTGTGCGTTCTGGGAGGGAGCGTTTCACCTTGCTCAGCCTATAACTCCACAGCCACAGTGGTGGGAGCCCAGTGAGAGCCTGAGAAGTGGGTGTTGAAAGAATGAGCAGAAAGAAAGAGGATAACGACGTTCCAGATGCAGAAACCCGAGTTATCACAAGCTTTGGGTTCATCCTGTAATATGTATTCATTCCCAATTACATTTTGTTTGAAATAATAGTAAAGCGTGGCACCCCTTTTCCAGTGCTTCCAGCCTGGTCAGAGGCATCAGCCCAGACTGTACTGAGAGCTTGTGAGAGGGACGATGCCCGCTGTGCGGGGCAGCACTGCATGCAGGCGGGGGGGCGGCAGGCACGAGGTCCGGAGGCGGCAGCAGGGGCTGGCTCTGTGCTGGGTGATTTGATTAGACCAGGGACGCTTTTTGGAGGCCTGAGTGTTTACCAGGATGCTGTGGGACCGGGAGTCCCTGAGACAGCCCATGGGTGGGCTCTCTTTCCCAGCTTCCCCTGTGTCAGGGCCACATGTCAGTCATGGGCACCAGCTCCAGCCGGTGGTTCCTGGCTGAGTGGTCTCTCCCTCTGGGGGGAGGCTTACAGATCACTCGTGCCTTTTGGGATGCGTTGGAAAGTGGAAGCGAGCATAGATGCTGGCAGAGTCAGAGCTGAGAGACAGAGGAGAGGGGCAGGGCAGGAGTCACTGTCATCCCTCATCCTCCAGAAGTCAGATGCCTCCACAGCCCAGCCCCTCAGGGCAGCCTCTGGTGGGGCTCCTCTGGGCCTGACCACAGGCCATCACGCCCTCCCAGAGGCACCCCCAGGGGTCATCCATTACCCCTCCACCTCCTCAGACCGGAGCACACAGATCCACCTACACAGATGGTTCTCAAACTGGCGTTTCTTACTGACACTCCGCCTCAAGCTCAGTTGTGGCCCAGCAGTAAGATTGTACCAAGTGACAGAGCATTGAATTCTCCCCACAAACTCATGGCTGTTAAATACTGACTTGGTGCCACACACAAATACAAATGACAGATGACAAGTGCCTACAAATACACATGCTTCTAAAACTGTGAGTCACTAGAGGAGCCCGGAAGGGCGTGCCTCTGCTTAGACCTGGCTCTCCAGCCTGCCCTTCGTGCTTGGATTTGGGTGCACATGTCTCATCCACAAGCCTTGAGGTCTCAGGCGGCACTGCAGACATGTGCGACAGATGCAGGGGCCTTACTTATGGACAAGGAAGGGGCAGCTGTGGCCTGGGAGGCAGAAAGACAGAGAGGCCCAGGAGCCATGAGACAGGTGGGAGGCAGGAGGGGCTGCGAAGTCTTGCCAGCGGATGGCACGGTTCCTCTCTGATGTCTGTCAGCACACATTTTTAAGGAGCTTTCTGAGCCGAGCAGGATCTAGGGGCTGGAGCTCTGTGCAATGCTCCCCACTGAAAACATTTGATCACACATGAATTTTTTAACCAATATAACTTCCAAGAACCTTCTATTTCAGAATCACATTCACCTACAAATATATCCAATGGCCCCACCATCACAGCCTGCCCACTGTCTGCCCACTGTCTGCCCACTGTCTGTCTACTGTCTGCCCACAGCCTGTCCACAGCCTGTCCATAGCCTGCCCACTGTCTGCCCACAGCCTCTCCACTGCGTCTCTGCCCACTGCGTCTCTGCCCACTGCAGCCTCTGCCCACTGTGGCCTCTTCCCACTGCAGCCTCTGCCCATTGTGGCCTCTGCCCACTGCGACCTTCCCCCATTGTGGCCTCCCCCCACTGTGGCCTCCCCCCACTGCGGCCTCCCCCGACTGTGGCCTCTTCCCACTGCAGCCTCTGCCCACTGCGGCCTTCCCCCAGTGTGGCCTCCCCCAACTGTGGCCTCTGTCCATAGTGGCCTCTGCCCACCATGGCCACTTCCCACTGTGGCCTCTGCACACTGCGGCTTCCCCCAACTGTGGCCTCTTCCCACTGTGGCCTCCCCCCACTGAGGCCTCCCCCCACTGCAGCCTCCCCCCACTGCGGCCTCCCCCCACTCTGACTTCCCCTCACTCTGGCCTCTGTCCACTGAGGCCTCTGCACACTGCGGCTTCCCCCAACTGTGGCCTCTTCCCACTGTGGCCTCCCCCCACTGCAGCCTCCCCGCACTGCGGCATCCTCACTGTTGCCTCTGTCCACTGCAGACTCTGTCCACTGTGGCCTCTGTCCACTGCAGCCTCTGTCTACTGTGACCTCTGTCCACTGCGGCCTCTGTCCGCTGTGGCCTCTGTCTGCTGCGGCCTCTGTCCACTCTGGCCTCTGTCCACTCTGGCCTCTGTCCACTGTGGCCTCTGTCCACTGCGGCCTCTGTCCACTGCAGATCCCCCCACTCTGGCCTCTGTCTACTCTGGCCTCTGTTCACTATGGCCTCTTCCCACTGTAGCCTCCCCCCACTCTGGCCTCCTCACTGTAGCCTCTGTTCACTGTGGCTTCTGTCTACTGTGGCCTCTGTCTACTGCGGCCTCTGCCCACTGCAGCCTCTTCCCATAGCCTGTCCACTGTGGCCTCTGCCCACAGCCAACCCACTGTGGCCGCTGCCTGCAGGCCTGTCCTTGGGCACCTGCTGCCTGCAATACCCTCCTGTCTGTTCAGGTTCTGGGCACCTTCTCATCGGGTTCATTCTGTCCAACCCTCGAAAATTCCCTGATGCCTTTCTCCGTCCCCCCATCTCTTTCCTCTGAATGCACAGACTTTGCATTCTCCACACTTGACTTTTGGGGAGCAGACAGCCAGGAAGGGTGTGGCCTCGTGGCTCTGAAGATGGAAGGAGCAGAGATTCCCTGAACAAGGAGGACACGCCCATGAGGCACAGGCACGAGGTCCGCTCAGGGTAGAGCCAGAGGAGACACTGAACACCAGGCGCTCATTGGGCTCCTCGCGCAGAGGGTGGAGTTGCGCGATGCTATCACTCCATGCACCCCACTGCCCTCCTCGGGGGAGTGCAGGTACATTTCTGGCAAAGTTGCAACAGATGGCGAGGGAAGCACTGTACCTTATTGCACAGCCAGAACGCTCTGAGGGTGAGGGCGCTTCTAAATATGACTGACTGGCATCAGCTGGCCCACAGCTGGTCTGATCCGGGACTCTGGGCAAAGCAGGGTATGTGTCCACTGAAGAAATTATTGGGGCTCAGGACCCTCGGGAGGGTGGAGGGTGGAGAGGGGAGACGGTGGAGAAGAAGGAAGGATGGGGGAAAGAGAAGGGTGAGGGAAAGGGGAGGGGGAGGGAAAGTGGCTCTGAGAGAGCTGCCTTAGGAAGGCAGGAAATCCAGATGCAGATTCTGAGGTGACAGCAACCCAGCAACCAGGGGATGGGAGGTGTGGGAACAGGAAGAAAGGTGGAAAGCAGGGGGAGAAACCAATCAGTGGGGATTAGAGGCTGAACTTTAATTCTGAGTGACAGAGAAGCACAGAGAGGTTGGTACATTGAATGATGTGTCTCATTTGTGTCTTAAAGAGAAGCGCTGTGGCTGGTGGAGCAGACACCTCGGGATGGGCATGGGGGAAGGACAGGCTCTGAGGGGAGGAGCATGGCCAGGGTGGGAGGTGGGTCAGGTAAGAGATGGGCAGGTGAGAGGTGGGCCAGGTGGGAGGTTTGTCAGGTAAGAGGTGGGCAGGTAAGAGGTGGGCCAGGTGGGAGGTGGGCCAGGTGAGAGGTGGGCAGGTGAGAATTTGGGAGGTGGGAGGTGGGCAGGTGGGGGATTGGCAGGTGGGCGGTGGGCCCAGTGAGAGGTGGGCAGGTGGGAGGTGGGCCAGGTGAGAGGTGGGCAGGTGAGAGGTGGGCAGGTGAGAGGTGGGCAGGTGAGAGGTGGGCAGGTGAGAGGTGGGCAGGTGAGAGGTGGGCAGGTGAGAGGTGGGCAGGTGAGAGGTGGGCCAGGTGGGAGGTTGGCAAGTGAGAGGTGGGCAGGTGAGAGGTGGGCAGGTGAGAGGTGGGCAGGTGAGAGGTGGGCAGATGGGAGGTTGGCAGGTGAGAGGTGGGCCAGGTGGGAGGTTGGCAGGTAGGAGGTGACCCTGATGGGAGGTGGGCAGGTGGGAGGTTGGCAGGTGAGAGGTTGGCAGGTGAGAGGTGGGCAGGTGAGAGGTTGGCAGGTGAGAGGTGGGCAGGTGAGAGGTGGGCCAGGTGGGAGGTTGGCAGGTGAGAGGTGGGCCAGGTGGGAGGTTGGCAGGTAGGAGGTGAGCTTGGTGGGAGGTGGGCAGATGGGAGGTGGGCCAGGTGAGAGGTGGGCAGGTGGGAGGTGGTCCAGGTGAGAGGTTGCTGGACAGGGGAGTCAGATGGGCATTGACACTAGGCTCTGCGAGGTTCCTGCGAAAGGAGCCAGCCAGCCAGCCCCAGCGAGCCCCAGACAGCCCTAGCCAGCCCCTGGCTCCTCCAAGGTCTGTTGTGCACACGCCTTGGAATCCACTGGCTGGGATGGACACACAGGACCAGCTCCCGGTCTCCAGGGAGGGGCCCTTACCTTTGGCTCTGTGGTCCTCCTCCTTGGGGCACTTACCCCCTTCCCACCACTTTCGTTTCAGGATCTCCAGGCGGTTGTTTTCCTGCAGCTGGAGAATGGCCAGGTCGAACTCATCCCGGAAGGCTGAGCCTGCGGCACAGAGAGCCTGGTCAGGGCATGAGTCCTACCCCGGCATCTTCTCCCTCCAGGAGCCTCGGCCAATCCTCACCTCCCTGGGGGTGGGAGGCACTGCAGCCGCTGCTTGGGTGTGACCCAGGAAACCTGGAGGAGAAGAGGAGCTCGGCCTCAAGCAGGCCATTCAGGAATTTCCCCTTCCCTCTCCAGGTCCCCGCCAGGCCCCAGTGCAGGGGAAGGCACAGCGTTCCAGGCAGCGTGGCACCTGCTCCCACCCACGGGCCCCTGTGGTCCAGGACACACACAGGCAGGAAGCTGCTTGCAAAGCCTCATCTGCATCCGAGGTGTGAGGCCAAAGAGGAGAAATTGTGACATAACCTCTCAGGTGGACAGGTGTCTGTTTTCTACTTCATTATTTAAATAACAAGAGGCCCGGTGCACGAAATTCGTGTACAGGAGATGGGGGATATCCCTCAGGCCAGCCTGCACCCTCTCCAATCTGGGACACCTAATGGGATCGGGCCTAAACGGGCAGTCAGACATCCTTTTCACACTCCAGGACTGCAGGATCCCAACTGCTCACCTGCCTGCCTTCCTGATTGGCCCTAACTGCTTCTGCCTGCCAGCCTGATCACCCCTAACAACTACCCTGCCAGCCTAAATGATGTCTAACTGCTCCCCTGCTAGCCAGTTTGCCCCCAACTTCCCTTCTCTGCCGGCCTGGTCACCCGTATCTGCCCTCCCCTGCAGGCTTGATCGCCCACAACTGCCCTCCTTTGCAGGCCTGGAATCTCCCAAATGCCCTCCCCTGCTGGCCATCTTGTGGTGGCCATCTTGTGGTGGCCATCTTGTGGTGGCCATCTTGTGGTGGCCATCCTGTGTCCACATGGGGGCAGGATCTTTGACCACATTGGGGGCAGCCCTCTTGTGTGTCGGAGTGATGGTCAATCTGCAAATTACTCTTTTATTAGATAGAATAAAGGCCTGGTGCATGGGTGGAGGCCAGCTGATTTGCCCTGAAGGGTGTCCTGGATCAGGGTGGGGGTTCCCTTGGGGGGTGGGGCAGCCTGGGCAAGGAGCCTGTGGTAGTTTGCAGGCCAGCCACCCCCCACCCCCTCAGCGTCCCAAGCAGAGGCCCTGGGATCTGGGATTAATTTATGTTCTACAATTGAAACTTTGTAGCCTGGAGCGGAGCCAAGCCTTCTGTTCACACCATGGTGACAGCCATTTCTGTTTGGGTTTATTTAAATTCTATAATTGAAACTTTGTAGCCTAGAGTGGAGGCCTAGGCTAAGGCTGCAGAAGCTTGGCTTCCTCCATTGCCTGGGCAACCCTAGTCTCTGCTCTCTCCAGCTCTGTGGCTGCCACCATTTCTGTTGGAATTTATGTATCTTCTATAATTGAAACTTTGTAGCATTGAGTGGAGGCCTAGGCCCGCAATGACAGGTGGAAAGCTTTCCTCCATTGCCGGGAAAACCCAAGCCTCCCTCCTGCTCTCAGTGACCACAGCCATCTTGGTTGGGGTTTATTTGCTCCTGATTGGCTGGTGGGCATGGCTGGCGGGTGTGGCTTGATGAGAGGTACAGTCAATTTGCATATTACTCTTTTATTAGATAGGATTTCTGGAAATTTATACCTCTTTCTACATTACAGGTAACAATATTACGAGCAGCCACCAATGAATGACACCCACCCAGTGGGGTCAAAGAGCCTCTTCTCCCTCCAGGTACTGGCACCCACACCCTCACATAGGCGCCGAGCACCCAGATCCACCGGCTGCTCCACACCCTGGTCACACTGCTCCTCACTTCCTCCCCACTCAGAAGGCTTCTGCTCAATACAATTCTTTAAAAATTTTCTGGACCATATTGGTCAGGGAACTTTGATTCTAGATTTAGATTTAATCACAAAGAAAGGCTTAAATGAAACCGCAGAAGGCTCAATGCCTGGCACAGGCTGAGGCCTAAAATCATTAAGAAAATACTGCCAAGCCCTTGCTTGTTTGTCTCAGTGGGTAGAGTGTCAGCCTGAAAACTGAAGGGTCTTGGGTTTGATTCTGGTTAAGGGCACATGCCCAGGTTGCAGACTTGATCCCCAGTGGGGGGCGTGCAGGAGGCAGGTGATCAATGATTCCCTCTCCACATTGATGTTTCTAGCTCTCTCTTCCTCTCCTTTCCTCTCAGAACTAAAAAATATATATCCACAGGACTGCCCAGTGTTCTTGCTCCACTCTGTGGAGGCCTGAGGGAAGGGGTCCCTGGCACATGGCCTAGGCCCCGCCCATCGTCTCCTCCCCTGGCTCTGGGACCTCTGAGGAGCTCCTCAGCTCTAAGTGTCAGTCCTTTCCCCTGGAGTGGGAGGGAGCACATCTACCTCCAAAGCGGGAAGATGCAATGAGATGGTGCGCGCGAGAAAGTGTTGGGTCAGATGTAGAACAAAGGCACTTCCCTCCCTGTGTCCTAGATCACCGAGGACATTTCTAGAATCCTTCTGCCTTGTGCCAACTCTCCACCAGTTTGTCCATGAAACGTTTTAAGCATTTGACACTTGAGCTAAAAACTGTGTTTCCTTGCCAGAGTATTGTCAAGGCACACCTCAAGTTCATTTTGTGGTTTACTACAGGATCTTGAAACGAAATGTCAGTCAAGAAGCTTCTCCAAGGGCCTATGCTCTGTGGTGTCAATGGGCATCACTAACGCACGCTGCGCGTGAGGGTGTGCAGGTGTGTGAGTGCCCTGAGCAAGGCCCCAGGTTATAGAACTGCTGGCATCAGAATGTACAGAGTTCAAGGATAAAACACATTATTACCTGTGTCCTTTGGCTTAGTTTCTGATCAGTCTTTAAAAAGTTATCTGCTTTTATCAAAAAACATAGGGGAAGAGATGGAGAAGGCACCAATGTTCTCCCAAACAGGCTAGGTGTGGGCCCTGTGGGAAGGCACCTGACTCGATGGCCAAATTTCACCCTCACAAGAACCCTACAAGGTAGGTAGGAGGAACCTATTTTCCAAGAGGGATAACAGGCTCAGAGAAGTTAAATGACTAGAACAAGACTGCACAGCCAGCGAGCAGGGTGCAGCCCCAGGCCAGCCTGACCACAGCTCATGCTCTTCTCCTTTCCCAGGGCTACCTGGTGCCTCTAGCTTATAGATCCTAGTGGTGTGCGTGATGTGCCAGCAAAGATGCACAAGCTGTATGTCAATTTCCCCACGTGGTCTGATGGCCTCAGTCCGCTTCTTCCCTGTGGACTTGCACAGGAACAGGTCGGACAAGGTCAGCCCTACACAGCATGGTGTGTGGAGGAGGGTGTGTATCCAAATCACCTGGGAACCATGTCAGATGCCTCCACAATCACAACCAGCTGCTAAACGGCCTCCCTGCAACCCTGGTAGAAGTAGAGGAATGCTCGAAGCACAAACACCCTTTAGAAAGCAGAGCCACAACCCCTTTCTGGAAGCCAAACCTCTCTATCTCCTATGCCAGCCAGATGCACGTGGCACGCACACTGGATGCTGACTCAGAGCAGGGCATCTGTGAGAACACATGTGACTTGAAAGCCATCTCATCAAATCGTGTCAGTCTTCTTCTGTAATAAAACTTTCCCCAGGAACAATAGTAGCAAAATGAATTCATTTGAGTTTTACCATCTTCTTCTCCTTCCCAATACTAGATGCTAATCAACAGAGAAACGGCCAACGGGCAGGAGAGGGGAAAGCAGAAGCCAAAAGAATCCACGAGGCATCAACATGCCAGGGAATAATGCATTAATTCGCCACTGGCCAGTGTGGTTCCGTGGTTGAGCGTTGACCTATGAATGAGGAGGTCATGATCAATGCCTGGTCAGGGCACAGGCCTGGGTTTTGGGGTCAATCCTCAGTGGGGCGTGCAAGAGGCAGTCGATCCATGATTCCCTCTCATCACTGATGTTTCTCTCTCTCCCTCTCCCTTCCTCTCTGAAATCAATAAAAACATATTAAAATAATAATTAACTACTTCATACTTAATCAAGCGGCCCTCCAATTAATAAGGATTGAGAACTGCTCGCTGATTAGTGGGAGCATGTGGGTTTGCTCTTTTTGAGCTCTCAACAACGCCCACCCAACGTCACGGCCACCCTGGGCTTAGAAACGGGCTGCAGATCCAGGGCTGCACTCAGGGGCCTGGGGCCCCGCCCGCCTGGCTGAGGTGCTGAGAGGCCGGGCTCTGCGTACCGACGGGCATGCCGATGCCGTAGCCCTTAGTGTCCAGCAGGCCTCCAACCTGCGTGAGGTTGCAGTTGCGCTGCCGGTGGTACTCGTTCATGGTGGACTCCAGGAGGAAGGCGTAGTTGGAGTTCAGCACCCTGGCCACCCCTTCCTCCGTGCTCTTCACGAACACGCTCGGCTGCTTGGAGTACATGTAATTCCACATGCGCTGGTAGGTCTGGTAGCGGGAATTCTGAGAAAGGGCACATGGAGGCAGGAGGAGGAAGAGAAAAGGAAATGTTAGTTTAAAAAGGAAGAGAGAGCCCTGGCTGGTTTGGCTCAGCGGATAGAGCATCGGCCTGCTCTATCGATTCCCATCAAGGCCATTGACCTTGGTTGCAGGCTCCTCTGTAGCTGTGGTTGGGGTGTGTGTGGGAGGTAACCAATTGATGTGTCTCTGTCTCTCCCCTTTCCCCCGCCTTCTACTCTCTTTAAAAATCAAAGGAAAAATATCTTAGTGTGAGGATTAACCAAAAAAAAAAAAAGTGGGGTGGGGAGTCACAGTGAGCCTTACATTCTGGCCCTCCTGCTCCTCATCCCCCATCCTATCCCATGGCCCTTCCTGTCCCATACTTCCCAATGCCTGCTGGCGGGAGGGGGAGTGGGGCCCTGATGCCTTTCACCGAAGGATAGGGAGGGACAGGTTCACAGGCTGTGGCCTCTGCCTGGAGGCTGGGTGCTCGGTGTGGCCTGATCTGCCAAGAGGCTGCAGCCGGGCCTGTCTGATGGAGTGAGAATGGGAACTGGGCGTGTCCTTCCTCGGCCTTCAGGCTGGGGCAGTGGCCCCAGCTCTAGCCGGGATTTCCACAGAGATGCGCTTGTAGGGCCAGTGCTGTGTCTTCCCCAGCAGCCCTAAGCCAGCTCCAGTCCAGCAACAACAGGTAATAACGGGGCAGAGCACTCCAGGGTCTCCCCAAACCCTGTGTCTGCGGGTGTCATCACTGGCCCGTACCCACAGGCTCCAGGATTCGTGAGGAAACTGAAACCGAGGCTGGAACTTGTTCATGAAAATGAACATGGCTGATTCCACCACTAACTCCAGGGCCTGCAGGAACCCACCCTCCATCTGCTGCACAGCTCACCCTGTGGGGCCTCTGGGGCCTCACCAGGGAACCCCAAGGAGCCACTTAGGGTCCTGATCTGAGACCCATCCAGTCTGGGATCAAGAAAACCAGAACATTTTAATCTAGTGTTCCTTACACTCCAGTCATTTGCATATTATTCTAATCTTGCTTTGTCTCAGTGACCTATAAAATTAAAGTAACTTAGAAAACATTTGAATATATGCATTAGCCTCATCCTATGTAGTAATATAAATAAAAGCACAGATTAGATTAATTGCAAATACATTGCTAACACTCATTTAAAAATAAATATGAAGCTACTGAGATTAAAAAATTAGTTCTGCCAAATAGTACCTAAAATAATCTCAGCTACCACTATCTGTCTACATGCAACACTCGGGACAGGCTGACGCTAACCCCAAGTCTCTGGGGACCTCAGGGGCATTTTGTGGAGCAGGAGGGATATGAGTCTCATGTGAACCCCAAAGCAGATTCTCCAGAGATCTGGTTGAGGAGAGAGGCCCCTGCCTCGGGGACAGACATCTCCCCGGTATGCTGCCCATCCCCTCTGTTGGTGAGCAACCAAGTGGCTTTACTTGGAAGAAGGTCATGCTGGAGCCGCCATGGATGGTGCCGTACTCGATGGTGGTCTGGTCAGCCAGGTCGTCCACCGACTCAATGGGCACGTCCATGCGTTGCACAGTCAGGAAGGCCGCCAGGTTGGCCGTGTAGGAGGAGATGATGATCAGTGTGAATGCCCACCTGCACAGGAAGGACAGGATGCCGTGTCCCAGGGCACGCCAAGGAGTCCTGGCCCCACCTGCTGCTGCAGCGGGGGCTAGACCGGAGTCCCTCGAGGGAGGGACCAGGTGTGTGAGGCTGCCTGGAAGGAGACGGGGTCTTCCTTGTTTCCTACCGGAAAGAGGGGGCTGTTACCCAATGAGGAGTGTGCATGCACATGAGGCAGTTTGTGAGACTGACAGGAATAGGCGTGAGGTGAGTGGGGGCGAAAGCTCTGAGGTTCTGCTCAGAGTTGGGCTGTCTCTTCAGGATGCAGCCAACCTTCAGGGGAGCAATGCTGTGTGCGAGGCACCGCCCCACGCACTCCCTGGCTCGAGGGATAGCCGCTCATCCTGGCTTTCCAGACGAGGACCTGAGGCTCTGAGGGCAAAGAACCTGCCCAGCAGCTTGTGTGGAAGCCAGTTCTATGGACTGTCACCGCAGAAACTACTCACGAGTGCTGACAAGTGCCTTTGAACTGCTCAGAAGTGGCAGCTAGGACATACAAGCTCGTGTGATTTCGAAGGAGAAGCTTGCTTTACTGGGTGGACCGAGCTGATTGAGAACTACAGAAATTGTGCCACGCAGGCAGCATGCATCCCAAAGCCCTTAAAGCCATTTGCTCACTGAAGGGGTTAGACAAGCAGTGTGGATCTGCACCCTAATCATACATCCTGACACAGGCGAGGCTGAGTCAATGAGGCCTTACGCTCTGGGAAGACGCTGCTGGTGAAGGTGTGGGGCTGCCCTGGATTCAGCAGCCAGCGGCTCCCAGGTGGCTTTGCTGTCCCCTTTGCCACAATGTCCAGGGCTCCCAGGGAGCCAGAGGAGAAGGAGGAGAAGGGAGTTTTGGGGGGAGGCTGGCCCACTACTTGGGAGACCAGAGGCTGGCTATGTGTTGCTTACTTACCCCCCAAGGCCCTGTCTAATTCAGAGTGACTAGGGATTTGCATTCTCCTTCCCTGCTGAGGTGGACAGGCCTGGGAAGCCTCCACACCAGGTGCAGAGGGCAGGAGGCTGGTGGAGGCTGTAAGAGGCAGTGAGGCAGCTGGACGAGGCTCCTCTCGCAGCGCCTCCCTGCCACAGGCTCCTGTTAGCACACATCTGCACAGGCCTTGCTGGCCAGGCCGCTCAGCCTCAGGCCATTTCCAAGTCTGATGGCATTCTCGCTTTGCTGAGGTTTTTCGGGCTGTTTTCTCAATCCATCTCTCTCCTGCCCTGGCTCCCTCGTGTGCAGACAGCCCGCGCGGAAGGGTAGGGGTAGGATGCCCCAAAGCGTCCCTCCACTCCCCGCTGGTGTGCTTGGCCAGGCAGAGGCTGCCTGCTCTCCCGGGGGAGCGAGGTTCTGCCCCAGACCAGCGGTGTGCTCCCAGAGCAGGGCTCATCCCAGGCAGGCACCCCGCTGTCCCCCCGCCCAAGGCCCTTCTCTGCCATCTTACCAGACACCGCTGACACAGCGCGTGGACAAGGCCCGAGGGGCGATGGTGGAGCCCTGCTGCATGAAGCCCCCGACAGGAAACCAGAGGCTGTTGCCCAGGGAGTACTGGTTCACCAGCAGGCTGCACCGGCCCCGGGCACAGGTGTGCGGGCTGTACCACTCGTAAGGGGTCAACCTGTGGGGCAAAAGGAACATGTCTGGTGCTACAGATGGGCATGGGGTGGGGCAGGAGAGGCGGGCTCCCCTTTCTGGCCTCAGGTCTGCCCTGTCACTGGGCTTGTGGCCTTGGGCAAGCCCCTTCCTTTTCTGGACTTGGATTTTCCCAACCAAAACTGAGGTGCCTGGATCATACTGGCACTTCCTAGCTGTTTTCCTTTCATTGTAGAAACATGTTTACTTTTCAACATGAATTCTGATGCAGAGCTCTAATACACAAAACAGGTGAGGATGGAGCCTGCGACTGGCTGAGAGGTTCAGGCTCTGGCAGGCATGGTGAGGCAGGCTGGGCTGAGCAGCACCCTGCCACATGCACGAATTTCATGCACCAGGCCTCTAGTGTGTATACACACACACACACACACACACACACACACACACACTGAGTGGCCAGATTATTATGAACTCTAAATGCATAATAATCTGGCCACTCAGTGTGTGTATTTATATTTATATATTTATATTTATATTTATATTTATATTTATATTTGAGGCCTGGTGCATTAATTCATGCATGGGGGGGAGGGTCCGGCCAGCCTGGCCAGGGGGACATGGGTGGTTGGCTGGTCTGCCTGCTGGTCAAATTCCTGGTCAAGGGGACAATTTGCACATTAGCCTTTTATTATAGAGAATATACACTGAGTGGCCAGATTATTACGTGTTCAGAGATCATAGTAATCTGGCCACTCAGTGTGTGTGTGTGTGTGTGTGTGTGTGTGTGTGTGTGTATAATTCATTTCAGAAGGGAGGGAGAGGGAGAGAGAGAACCATTAATGACGAGAGAGAATCACTGATCGGCTGCCTCTTGCATGCCCCACACTGGGGATCAAGCCCACCACCAGGGCATGTGACATGACAGAATTGAAACATGACCTCCTGGTTCATAGACCGATGCTCAACCACTGAGCCCCACTGGCCAAACTGGACTATTTGTCTTAATGTTACTGGCAAATGCCTCTCTCCATCCTGCCTCCCTGCCATCTGCCACCCTCATGTTCCAGTTCAATAAGGCAGCTGTGTTTTCACAGGCAGCTCTGGGCTGGGGAGAGGCCAGGCCTCTGCAAAGAACGCCTCAGCACCTAGGCCTCCATCTCTATTCCTATTGCTTATCACTCAGCACTTTGTGGCAGATCCTGGCAAAGACTGATGCCAGCGCAGTGGAATGCACAGTGCTTAATGAGAGGGATCTCCTTGCCCCTCTGCCTCCTCCCTTCCTTCCTCCCAAGGCTCCTGCATGAGCAGGGGCTGAAGACAGGGGAGCAGGAGGGGCAAGAGGCAGGGGTGCATACACAAGTTTGGGCAAGCTCACCTGTTGGCATTGTACACATACGGGAATGTGTGTGCCATAGGTGGGTGGATAGTGCCAGGCCAACAGCTGGGCAGCGTGGTTCAGGTTCTGACTCTCCCATCCCTCTAGTTTGGCCTCAAGGCCTTCTCCTCCTCCCCACCACTCCCAAGTAGTTCCCAGAGGTGGACACGAGGTGGCAGTGTGAGGAAAGGGACTGGAAGACTTTACCGAGCCACCAGGAAGAGGATGCAGCTGACAGCCAGGTAGGCGAGAAGCATGAAGAGCCAGACACCTGGAGAGAACGGGTCCAGGAAGGAGAAGTAGCCAGGCTTGCGTCCCTGAGGATGGAAATAAAAACAAGACTCACTGCACACATTCGATGAGAAGGCTTTGGGGCCAAGCAGGGGAGGCAGGGTCTGGTGAGCGCTGGGCTGGTCCTGGATTGCATGGCCTTGGATTCTGGCTGACCGGGTGGAGTGACCTGGGGTGGAAGTGTGGAGGGGGCTGCTCCGAAATGAAAGATCAGGCCAGGCCAGGTCACTTCCCGGGTGAAGATGGTTTGGCCAAGCAGAGGGCCTGCAGAGCCCCAGGAGCTGCCAGAGCGCTCCGCCCCTGTGCTTCCGCCCTGCGCTTCCCATGCAACAAGGAGGGCGGGAGGCAGCTCTGAGGGGTCGCTGTCCGTGGTGCTGGAGCGGAACACAATCCTTTCTCTGCAGGTCACACAGTGAGACCTTCTCACATAAAGCACAAACCAGTGCTGAGGGGCACAGGTTATATTTCCATTTTTTAAGTGAAGAAGCCAAAGCCAGGGCAGTCAGGAGATGTATTCAGATCACATAGTGAAGAAGTGAGAGCTGGGACTCAGACACACGTTTTCTTTTTTTAAATTTAAATTCTTTATTGTTTAAAGAATTACATATGTCTCTCCTCCGCCCCCAATTGACCTCTCCTCGGCTATTCCCATCTCAGCACATACCCTCACCTCTCTACTGACTGTGTCCATTGCTTATATGCATGCTTACAAGTCCTTTGGTTGATCTCGCCCCCTTACCCCCACCCTCTGAGGTTTGACAGAATGTTTAATGCTTCTGTCTCTGGACCTATTTTTGTTCATCAGTTTATGTTGTTCATTATATTCCACACGTGAGTGAGATCATGTGATATTTAGGCGCTGAGGCCTTTTCTGCAGAGGTCTGGCCTCTCCCGGTCTTCCTCTGACTGGCTTATTTCCCTTAGCATAATGTTCTCCAGGTCCATCCATGCTGTTGCAAATGGTAAGAATTCTTTCTTTTTTTACAGCTGTGTAGTATTCCATTGTGTAGACGTGCCACAGCTTTTTATCCACTCATCTGCTGATGGTCACTTAGGCTGTTTCCAAATCTTAGATATGGTGAATTGTGCTGCTATGAACATAGGGGTACATATATCCTTTCTGATGGGTGTTTCTGATTTCTTGGGGTATATCCCTAGAAGTGAGATTACTGGGTCAAATGGGAGTTCCATTTTTAGTTTTTTGAGGAAACTCCATACTGTTCTCTCCAGTGGCTACACTAGTCTGCATTCCCACCAGCAATGCACAAGGGTTGTTTTTCTCCACATCCTCGCCAGCACTTGTCCTTTGCTGGCAGACACAAGTTTTCTGACACAAAGCCCAGGCTGGGACTGTCACGCTGCAGGAAGCAGGGCTTGTTCCCAGCCCAGGGATGTGTTTGGCCAGAGTCATGGGAGTCAAAGGAGGGAGCTCATCACAGGAAGCTTTGGGCAGTGGGAGGGAGGAGAAGGATGGAGCCAGAAGCAGGAAGCTGTGGACAGTGGGAGGAAGGAGAAGGAGGGACCCAGGAGCAGGAAGCTGTGGGCAGTGGGAGGAAGGAGAAGGATGGACCCAGGAGCAGGAAGCTGTGGGCAGTGGGAGGAAGGAGAAGGATGGACCCAGGAGCAGAAAGCTGTGGACAGTGGGAGGGACCCAGGAGCAGGAAGCTGTGGACAGTGGACCTGGAGGAGAAAGATAGAGTCAGGAGCACGAAGCTGTGGACAGTGGACCTGGAGGAGAAGGACAGAGTCAGGAGCAGGAAGCTGTGGGCAGTGGGAGGGAGGAGAAGGAGAGATCCAAGAGCAGGAAACTGTGGGCAGTGGGAGGGAGGAGAAGGAGGGATCCAGGAGCAGGAAGCTGTGGGCAGTGGGAGGGAGGAGAAGGAGGGATCCAGGAGCAGGAAGCTGTGGGCAGTGGACCTGGAGGAGAAGGATAGAGTCAGGAGCAGGAAGCTGTGGGCAGTGGACCTGGAGGAGAAGGATAGAGTCAGGAGCAGGAAGCTGTGGGCAGTGGACCTGGAGGAGAAGGATAGAGTCAGGAGCAGGAAGCTGTGGGCAGTGGACCTGGAGGAGAAGGAGGGATCCAAGAGCAGGAAGCTGTGGACAGTGGACCTGGAGGAGAAAGATAGAGTCAGGAGCACGAAGCTGTGGACAGTGGACCTGGAGGAGAAGGACAGAGTCAGGAGCAGGAAGCTGTGGGCAGTGGGAGGGAGGAGAAGGAGAGATCCAAGAGCAGGAAACTGTGGGCAGTGGGAGGGAGGAGAAGGAGGGATCCAGGAGCAGGAAGCTGTGGGCAGTGGACCTGGAGGAGAAGGATAGAGTCAGGAGCAGGAAGCTGTGGGCAGTGGACCTGGATGAGAAGGATAGAGTCAGGAGCAGGAAGCTGTGGGCAGTGGACCTGGAGGAGAAGGAGAGATCCAGGAGCAGGAAGCTGTGGGCAGTGGACCTGGAGGAGAAGGATAGAGTCAGGAGCAGGAAGCTGTGGGCAGTGGACCTGGAGGAGAAGGAGGGATCCAGGAGCAGGAAGCTGTGGGCAGTGGACCTGGAGGAGAAGGATAGAGTCAGGAGCAGGAAGCTGTGGGCAGTGGACCTGGAGGAGAAGGAGAGATCCAGGAGCAGGAAGCTGTGGACAGTGGACCTGGAGGAGAAAGATAGAGTCAGGAGCACGAAGCTGTGGACAGTGGACCTGGAGGAGAAGGATAGAGTCAGGAGCAGGAAGCTGTGGGCAGTGGACCTGGAGGAGAAGGATAGAGTCAGGAGCAGGAAGCTGTGGGCAGTGGGAGGGAGGAGAAGGATAGAGTCAGGAGCAGGAAGCTGTGGGCAGTGGACCTGGAGGAGAAGGAGGGATCCAGGAGCAGGAAGCTGTGGGCAGTGGACCTGGAGGAGAAGGAGGGATCCAGGAGCAGGAAGCTGTGGGCAGTGGACCTGGAGGAGAAGGATAGAGTCAGGAGCAGGAAGCTGTGGGCAGTGGACCTGGAGGAGAAGGAGAGATCCAGGAGCAGGAAGCTGTGGGCAGTGGACCTGGAGGAGAAGGAGGGATCCAGGAGCAGGAAGCTGTGGGCAGTGGACCTGGAGGAGAAGGATAGAGTCAGGAGCAGGAAGCTGTGGGCAGTGGGAGGGAGGAGAAGGAGGGATCCAGGAGCAGGAAGCTGTGGGCAGTGGACCTGGAGGAGAAGGAGGGATCCAGGAGCAGGAAGCTGTGGGCAGTGGACCTGGAGGAGAAGGATAGAGTCAGGAGCAGGAAGCTGTGGGCAGTGGACCTGGAGGAGAAGGAGAGATCCAGGAGCAGGAAGCTGTGGGCAGTGGGAGGGAGGAGAAGGAGAGATCCAGGAGCAGGAAGCTGTGGGCAGTGGACCTGGAGGAGAAGGAGGGATCCAGGAGCAGGAAGCTGTGGGCAGTGGACCTGGAGGAGAAGGAGAGATCCAGGAGCAGGAAGCTGTGGGCAGTGGGAGGGAGGAGAAGGAGAGATCCAGGAGCAGGAAGCTGTGGACAGTGGACCTGGAGGAGAAGGAGAGATCCAGGAGCAGGAAGCTGTGGGCAGTGGGAGGGAGGAGAAGGAGAGATCCAGGAGCAGGAAGCTGTGGGCAGTGGACCTGGAGGAGAAGGAGGGATCCAGGAGCAGGAAGCTGTGGGCAGTGGACCTGGAGGAGAAGGATAGAGTCAGGAGCAGGAAGCTGTGGGCAGTGGACCTGGAGGAGAAGGAGGGATCCAGGAGCAGGAAGCTGTGGGCAGTGGACCTGGAGGAGAAGGAGGGATCCAGGAGCAGGAAGCTGTGGGCAGTGGGAGGGAGGAGAAGGAGGGATCCAGGAGCAGGAAGCTGTGGGCAGTGGACCTGGAGGAGAAGGAGAGATCCAGGAGCAGGAAGCTGTGGGCAGTGGGAGGGAGGAGAAGGAGGGATCCAGGAGCAGGAAGCTGTGGGCAGTGGGAGGGAGGAGAAGGATAGAGTCAGGAGCAGGAAGCTGTGGACAGTGGACCTGGAGGAGAAGGAGGGATCCAGGAGCAGGAAGTTGTGGGCAGTGGACCTGGAGGAGAAGGAGGGATCCAGGAGCAGGAAGCTGTGGGCAGTGGGAGGGAGGAGAAGGAGGGATCCAGGAGCAGGAAGCTATGGACAGTGGACCTGGAGGAGAAGGATAGAGTCAGGAGCAGGAAGCTGTGGGCAGTGGACCTGGAGGAGAAGGAGGGATCCAGGAGCAGGAAGCTATGGACAGTGGACCTGGAGGAGAAGGATAGAGTCAGGAGCAGGAAGCTGTGGGCAGTGGACCTGGAGGAGAAGGATAGAGTCAGGAGCAGGAAGCTGTGGGCAGTGGACCTGGAGGAGAAGGAGGGATCCAGGAGCAGGAAGCTGTGGGCAGTGGACCTGGAGGAGAAGGATAGAGTCAGGAGCAGGAAGCTGTGGGCAGTGGGAGGGAGGAGAAGGAGGGATCCAGGAGCAGGAAGCTGTGGGCAGTGGACAGTGGGAGGGAGGAGAAGGAGGGATCCAGGAGCAGGAAGCTGTGGGCAGTGGACCTGGAGGAGAAGGAGGGATCCAGGAGCAGGAAGCTGTGGGCAGTGGACCTGGAGGAGAAGGAGGGATCCAGGAGCAGGAAGCTGTGGGCAGTGGACCTGGAGGAGAAGGATAGAGTCAGGAGCAGGAAGCTGTGGGCAGTGGACCTGGAGGAGAAGGAGGGATCCAGGAGCAGGAAGCTGTGGGCAGTGGACCTGGAGGAGAAGGAGGGATCCAGGAGCAGGAAGCTGTGGACAGTGGACCTGGAGGAGAAGGATAGAGTCAGGAGCAGGAAGCTGTGGGCAGTGGACCTGGAGGAGAAGGAGGGATCCAGGAGCAGGAAGCTGTGGGCAGTGGACCTGGAGGAGAAGGAGGGATCCAGGAGCAGGAAGCTGTGGGCAGTGGACCTGGAGGAGAAGGAGGGATCCAGGAGCAGGAAGCTGTGGACAGTGGACCTGGAGGAGAAGGATAGAGTCAGGAGCAGGAAGCTGTGGGCAGTGGACCTGGAGGAGAAGGAGGGATCCAGGAGCAGGAAGCTGTGGGCAGTGGACCTGGAGGAGAAGGAGGGATCCAGGAGCAGGAAGCTATGGACAGTGGACCTGGAGGAGAAGGATAGAGTCAGGAGCAGGAAGTTGTGGGCAGTGGACCTGGAGGAGAAGGAGGGATCCAGGAGCAGGAAGCTGTGGGCAGTGGACCTGGAGGAGAAGGATAGAGTCAGGAGCAGGAAGCTGTGGGCAGTGGACCTGGAGGAGAAGGATAGATCCAGGAGCAGGAAGCTGTGGGCAGTGGACCTGGAGGAGAAGGATAGAGTCAGGAGCAGGAAGCTGTGGGCAGTGGACCTGGAGGAGAAGGATAGAGTCAGGAGCAGGAAGCTGTGGGCAGTGGACCTGGAGGAGAAGGAGGGATCCAGGAGCAGGAAGCTATGGACAGTGGACCTGGAGGAGAAGGACAGAGTCAGGAGCAGGAAGTTGTGGGCAGTGGACCTGGAGGAGAAGGAGGGATCCAGGAGCAGGAAGCTGTGGGCAGTGGACCTGGAGGAGAAGGATAGAGTCAGGAGCAGGAAGCTGTGGGCAGTGGACCTGGAGGAGAAGGATAGAGTCAGGAGCAGGAAGCTGTGGGCAGTGGACCTGGAGGAGAAGGATAGAGTCAGGAGCAGGAAGCTGTGGGCAGTGGACCTGGAGGAGAAGGATAGATCCAGGAGCAGGAAGCTGTGGACAGTGGACCTGGAGGAGAAGGACAGAGTCAGGAGCAGGAAGCTGTGGGCAGTGGACCTGGAGGAGAAGGAGGGATCCAGGAGCAGGAAGCTATGGACAGTGGACCTGGAGGAGAAGGACAGAGTCAGGAGCAGGAAGTTGTGGGCAGTGGACCTGGAGGAGAAGGAGGGATCCAGGAGCAGGAAGCTGTGGGCAGTGGACCTGGAGGAGAAGGATAGAGTCAGGAGCAGGAAGCTGTGGGCAGTGGACCTGGAGGAGAAGGATAGATTCAGGAGCAGGAAGCTGTGGGCAGTGGACCTGGAGGAGAAGGATAGAGTCAGGAGCAGGAAGCTGTGGGCAGTGGACCTGGAGGAGAAGGATAGAGTCAGGAGCAGGAAGCTATGGACAGTGGACCTGGAGGAGAAGGATAGAGTCAGGAGCAGGAAGCTGTGGGCAGTGGACCTGGAGGAGAAGGATAGAGTCAGGAGCAGGAAGCTGTGGGCAGTGGACCTGGAGGAGAAGGAGAGATCCAGGAGCAGGAAGCTGTGGGCAGTGGACCTGGAGGAGAAGGAGAGATCCAGGAGCAGGAAGCTGTGGGCAGTGGACCTGGAGGAGAAGGAGGGATCCAGGAGCAGGAAGCTATGGACAGTGGACCTGGAGGAGAAGGATAGAGTCAGGAGCAGGAAGCTGTGGGCAGTGGACCTGGAGGAGAAGGACAGAGTCAGGAGCAGGAAGCTGTGGGCAGTGGACCTGGAGGAGAAGGACAGAGTCAGGAGCAGGAAGCTGTGGGCAGTGGACCTGGAGGAGAAGGACAGAGTCAGGAGCAGGAAGCTGTGGGCAGTGGACCTGGAGGAGAAGGATAGAGTCAGGAGCAGGAAGCTGTGGGCAGTGGACCTGGAGGAGAAGGATAGAGTCAGGAGCAGGAAGCTGTGGGCAGTGGGAGGGAGGAGAAGGATAGAGTCAGGAGCAGGAAGCTGTGGGCAGTGGACCTGGAGGAGAAGGATAGAGTCAGGAGCAGGAAGCTGTGGGCAGTGGACCTGGAGGAGAAGGAGAGATCCAGGAGCAGGAAGCTGTGGGCAGTGGACCTGGAGGAGAAGGATAGAGTCAGGAGCAGGAAGCTATGGACAGTGGACCTGGAGGAGAAGGATAGAGTCAGGAGCAGGAAGCTGTGGGCAGTGGACCTGGAGGAGAAGGAGGGATCCAGGAGCAGGAAGCTGTGGGCAGTGGACCTGGAGGAGAAGGAGAGATCCAGGAGCAGGAAGCTGTGGGCAGTGGACCTGGAGGAGAAGGATAGAGTCAGGAGCAGGAAGCTGTGGGCAGTGGACCTGGAGGAGAAGGATAGAGTCAGGAGCAGGAAGCTATGGACAGTGGACCTGGAGGAGAAGGATAGAGTCAGGAGCAGGAAGCTGTGGGCAGTGGACCTGGAGGAGAAGGATAGAGTCAGGAGCAGGAAGCTGTGGACAGTGGACCTGGAGGAGAAGGAGAGATCCAGGAGCAGGAAGCTGTGGGCAGTGGACCTGGAGGAGAAGGATAGAGTCAGGAGCAGGAAGCTGTGGACAGTGGACCTGGAGGAGAAGGAGGGATCCAGGAGCAGGAAGCTGTGGGCAGTGGACCTGGAGGAGAAGGATAGAGTCAGGAGCAGGAAGCTGTGGACAGTGGACCTGGAGGAGAAGGAGGGATCCAGGAGCAGGAAGCTGTGGGCAGTGGACCTGGAGGAGAAGGATAGAGTCAGGAGCAGGAAGCTATGGACAGTGGACCTGGAGGAGAAGGATAGAGTCAGGAGCAGGAAGCTGTGGGCAGTGGACCTGGAGGAGAAGGATAGAGTCAGGAGCAGGAAGCTGTGGACAGTGGACCTGGAGGAGAAGGAGGGATCCAGGAGCAGGAAGCTGTGGGCAGTGGACCTGGAGGAGAAGGATAGAGTCAGGAGCAGGAAGCTGTGGGCAGTGGACCTGGAGGAGAAGGATAGAGTCAGGAGCAGGAAGCTGTGGGCAGTGGACCTGGAGGAGAAGGAGAGATCCAGGAGCAGGAAGCTGTGGGCAGTGGACCTGGAGGAGAAGGAGGGATCCAGGAGCAGGAAACTGTGGGCAGTGGGAGGGAGGAGAAGGAGAGATCCAGGAGCAGGAAGCTGTGGGCAGTGGACCTGGAGGAGAAGGAGGGATCCAGGAGCAGGAAGCTGTGGGCAGTGGACCTGGAGGAGAAGGAGGGATCCAAGAGCAGGAAGCTGTGGGCAGTGGACCTGGAGGAGAAGGAGGGATCCAGGAGCAGGAAGCTGTGGGCAGTGGACCTGGAGGAGAAGGATAGAGTCAGGAGCAGGAAGCTGTGGGCAGTGGACCTGGAGGAGAAGGAGGGATCCAGGAGCAGGAAGCTGTGGGCAGTGGACCTGGAGGAGAAGGAGGGATCCAGGAGCAGGAAGCTGTGGGCAGTGGACCTGGAGGAGAAGGAGGGATCCAGGAGCAGGAAGCTGTGGGCAGTGGACCTGGAGGAGAAGGATAGAGTCAGGAGCAGGAAGCTGTGGGCAGTGGGAGGAAGGAGAAGGAGGGGAGCCAGGAACCTGCCCCCCTGATTGAACTGTGAGTCTGGGCCAGTCCACAGCCCCTCCAGCCTTGGTGGGAGCTGGACTCGATCAGAGGTGACATACTCATACTTATACCACATGCAGCCCACAGACAGCCTGTTTGTTTACCCTACAGTGTTCACTCCTTTTGATTAATTGCCAGCATTAGTTATGGAGATTTCATTTAAAAATCCTGATTTCTGGCTGTCTTTCTTTTGATGGGTGGTCTGGCAACACCGGTCTATCTTCTCAGCTGCTGGGTGCCATGCCAGGCGGCCTCTCCACTCAGTGCCAGGCTGGCCACTTCCACTCACGGTGAGACCACTGGCCAGGGGCTCTCACAAGACCACTCCCGATGGAAAATGATACGATTTAATGATTCCAGAAATCTAGGATGTCTGTGGATGGAATAGTGCTAAGCTCAGGGGTTCTGCAGACAGACTCATAGACATGGAGAACAGACTGATGGTTGCCTTACAGATGGGGCTGGGGCTGGGTAAAAGGTGAAGGGATAGAGAAGCATTAATTGGCAGTTACAAAACAGTCACAGGGTTGAAAAGCACAGCGCAGGGAATGTAGCCAACAATGTGGCAATGACCCGAGTGGTGGCAATGACCCGAGTGGTGGCAAGAGGGGACTGGAAATATCAGGGGAGGGACCATGCTGTGAAGCAAATGACTGTCTAATCACTATGCTGTTCATCTGAAACTAATACAAAATATTACCGAATTCAAACTGCAACTGAAATATACACATTTGAAAAATGGGTGAGCAAACGCCTGGCTATCCAAATATATGTCACTTTTTTTGTACTGGGGCTGGCATGTCTTCTTTGTCATGCTAAGAGCCAGCAGCAGGCAGACTGCACAGGCCTCATCCTCAGAGCCCAGTGGGGATGGGGGCTGGCATGCCCACACCTTGCGGGGCCACCGATTCTGGGCAAACATTACGTGAGTCCCATGTGCCCTGTCAGTCATGACCATCTTACTCTATGTCTCAATTGAGAGAATCTATGAAAAAATCTCTCCTTGTTGCTTTCTGAATATGGAACCCCATTACATGCTGAAGTCAGAATCTATCCTTAATTTTATCACGAGTGACACTGTGCTAAAAGGACACAGCTCAACTGAACACATCTAGTCACTTGGCATGACAACATCTGATTCCACCTGTGATTGGCCGATGCCAGCCAGAGAGCAAAGAAGGGCAGTCATCTGAGGTTTGGGTCGGGGCCTCCGCTGTCTTGGCTTGGGCCCAAACAGTTTATATGATGCCCATGAGAAGTATGTGACTTGCAAAGCTCCTACCATTTTCCCCTGTGGGGATGCTTTAGATGGCTTTCTTCCCAAGACTTCTGAGGTACCATGCTTGGAGCAAATCAGATCCATATGTCATAGGCATTTCTTCCAAGTAATAGATTTTCCTCAACCCAAAAGGTATATGATGGTGACACTTTCCTTCTGAATAACTTGGTGCTTACCAGTGTTCTCTGGATCTCAATGCCAGGTCTCCATATTTAAGGGTGGGAAGCCCAGGGAGGGTCCTGGCCCAGGGAGGGTGCATGCCTTGCAGACATCATGCCAATGGGTTCCGTTTATCTGGTGCTCATTTGTTGGCCAGTTGACATACAGACGCCCTGCTAGCTTTCCTTTAAATAGTCCCTGGACCGTGTCTTCTCCTTCTTATCTTCCTCCAATAATGTCCCTCATTACTTTCACACCTTTCCCTCAATGCCAGCAGAATTCCAACGTGCTCCATCTCACCCCTTACAGTACTCTTAGACATCACTTACTTATAACCACCATCAGCCAGCCAGACTGCCTAGAACTGAATCCTGGTTTCACCACTTAAAAATTCTGTGATCTTGGGTAATAAATAATGCCTAATACAACAGATATACTCTGTGGTATCTATATGCATTTACACTGGTTGTACACCTCTCTGTTGACTGCAAGTTGACCCATTCTTTAGGGGAAATACACCAGTGTGAAGGTCGGCAATTGGTTATAAATGTCTATGTCCCAATTGCCTAGGACAAGTCAAGCTCTGCAGATGGGATTGAAAATTAGATGGCACCAAAATTCAAAATGGTTCCCTTGACTTTTGCACTGTGCTAACCCAGAGCCAGCATTCTTCATGGTTGGGAGAGAGCCAAAGGGCTGGCAACCAACTGAGCAGTCCACAGGGTGAGACTCTTTGAATGTTACCAGTGTAGTTGCTCAGGGGCTATGAAGTGGCACCAAACTCCCCTTGCAAGTAGGCAATTCCTCTTATCCTTAAAAGAACCTATAACTCCCTGATGCTTCGTTCTGTGTGTACTGGAGTAGGTGACATCACAGGAAGAACACGAGTGCTTGTCCAGAGTCTGGAACAGGTGCATGAGAGCCAGTCATGCAGGACAAGCAGTAAACAGAAACACAGACTTGGACTGAACGTGGCTTACATTTACAGTGTGACACTGGGCAAATCACCTAACTTCTCTGGGTTTCTATTTCCGTTGTAGCAGGGATAATAATAAAACCTGTCTCATGGGGTTGCTTTGAGAACTCGGTGGCATGTAGTGAGGGCTGTGTACTAGTATGTGTTGCCTCTTCCTGTCTAATGACAATCAGAAATGAATGGAGGGAATGTACTTTTATAGTGACACTGCCTCGATGAAGCAGGTGTCCTACAGTGACACCTGCTAATGACGCTGCGGGTGCCATCTGGTTACAGTCACTCCCATAATTCCCGGGGTACCTGTGGTTATAACGTGAGTCAGAAAGGTCCTCTAGAGCTCCCCCTGGAAGCCATCAGGGCAATACCAGGCTTGCTCCTGGAGGAAGGCACTTAGCTGCCAGTGATTCCATCTCACTTGCACCATATCAGCCTTTCCTGATGGACAGAGTGGGTCTGTCTGTGGTGGGGCTTCTTGTGTTTGTGTAAAGTTGTACCCTAGTTACCATTCCCTACATATAAACTACTGTTATGAATCTTCTTTTTTCCCTGTACTCCATCCCCTCTCCAGCAGAGCTAATGACAAAGGCTTGGCAAAGTCGTTGGAACTCAGGGCAATTTAAAGATACCAGTCATGCTCAATGGTCAATTGAACACACTTGATGAGATAAGACAACAGTTTCCATTACTCCTTCAGGAAGAGGCAGTTGAACATAATTTCTTCTTGATCCAAACCAGGAACCCAGGGAGCTCCCCTCAATGTGTCTGCAATGAGTTGTCTTGATGAGATTTTGGTTTAGCATGCAATTCTCATCTCTGACTCCCAGGAGAGAAGGTAATCAATGAATTCCTCTTACACAAAACCCCCAGATGGGGTTGTTGCCTGCATACAGTCCAGATGCAGCCTATCTATTTCACATTGCTTGTTGGAAACCAGGTGTGAGTAGACCTAAGTTCTAAACCTGGCATTGCCCTTGTCTCGCTGAGTGATGCTGGGAAAACCACTCAACTTCTCCGGTGCCACTTCTTTTTCCACATCATAGGGCACCGTGATCAGCATGAAGGGAGAATGTGAGAATTACTAAAGTTGATAAAATACCTTCAACTTCTTTAGAGAGGAGCACTCAATAAATAATTAATATTAAAATGATTCAGGAAGCCATCGTTTCATTATATGGGCTATTATGTTATTTAGTGTTAAGAAATAAAGCTCTATTCATTTTCAGTTTTCTTGTAATAGAATATTAAGCAGTATTAAACGATTTGCTGGTTTACTCAGCACTGTTCTCCATTTTCCTAGACAATCTTTCTGAAGTGAAAAGACTTTCTTGAAAAAGGGGTAATACATCCAGAAAAATGCTTGGCATTGATTCAGTGTTGGCCTTTATTTCTTTCTCACCTTTTAATCCCTGTCTCCATTTGCTTTTGGGTGCTCCTCAGGGCCCAGGTGCTGGAGGGGGTAGGGAAGGTTCAAGAAACAGCGTGAGCTAGAGAACACCCAGGAATCCTGCAGGGTGCAGCTCTGAGAGGAACACTGTGCTGAGAGTTAGGACACCTGCATTCCAAGCCCAGCCCTGAGTGAGCTCCTCGTTTAAGATGGAATTGTAATCCTGGCCTTTCTTCCTCAAAGAACAGTCCTGAGGACCAAATGAGAAAGGGTACACAGGACAATTATTCAAAAATTCTACAAATAAGGGTGCAGGCCTGGTATCCTAGGAGAACTTAGGCTTAAACCTGGATTTGAACTCTCCTCTCTCACTCATTGGTAAGTGGTCTTATTCAAGTTTTTAAAACAAGTACAACAGCCACCACAAAGTACCACAAACTGGTGGCTTACAATAACAAAAAGATGCCGCCTCATAGTCCTGACAACAGGAAGGCCCAGATCCAGATGTCAGCGGGCCAAGCTCTCTCTAGAGCAGTGGTTCTCAACCTTCCTAATGTGAGACCCTTTAATACAGTTCCTCATGGTGTGGTGACCCAAAACCATATAATTATTTTTGTTGCTACTTCATAACTGTAATTTTGCTACTGTTAATGAATTGTGATATAAATATCTGTGTCTTCCAATGGTCTTAGGCTCTACAGCAGCAGTTCTCAACCTGTGGGTTGAGACTATTGGAAAACACAGATATTCACATAAAAATTCATAACAGCCGAGACCGGTTTGGCTCAGTGGATAGAGCATTGGACTGCGGACTGAGAGGTCCTGGATTCGATTCTGGTCAAGGGCATGTACCTTGGCTGCGGGCACATCCCCTGTGGGGGGCATGCAGGAGGCAGCTGATCGATGTTTCTCTCTCATCGATGTTTCTGACTTTCTGTCCCTTTTCCTTCCGCTCTGTAAAAAATCAATAAAATATATTTTAAAAAAATTCATAACAGTAGCAAAATTACAGTTATGAAGTAGCAAAGAAAATAACTTTATGGTTGGGGTCACCACAACATGAGGACCTGAATCAAAGGGTTGTGGCGTTAGGAAGGCTGAGAACTGCTGCTCTAGAGCCTTCAGGGGAGAACTCTTCCTGGTCTCTCCCAGCTCCTGGTGCTGCCGGCAACCCTTGGCACTTCAGGGCTTATAGATACCTCCTTCCAATCTCTGTCTTCAAATTTAGACCGTCTTCTCCCTGTGTGACTGTGTCTAGATTTCTCTTTCCCTACAAAGACGCTTTATCCACTACGACCTCATTTTGGCTTGATTTCCAAATAAGACCATGTTCACAGGTGCTGGGGTTAGAACTTGAACGTATTTTTTGAGAGGTCCCACTTCAACCCATAACAACAGCCAACGTCACAGGTGCCTGAGACTGTGTCTGGCACAGCGGAGGTGCTGAGAAACGGGGGCTGTCATCACCGTGAAAAGAGGAGAAAGAGGATTAACACCCCCTTTATCCACAAGAGACACAGCAACAGCCTTGTCGACAGTTGTCTGTGACCAGACCCTCACCTTTTTCTCTGTCTTGGCCTGGAAACCTGGGATTTAGATGTTCTCTTCTTTCAGATGCTTGGCCTTCTTCCCCAGGCCCAGCAGGGGTCCTGAGAAGCCCAGGCCCAGGACAGCTGTGTTCTTCTGAGCTGCCTGGTGGCCGTGGCAAGGAGGCCTTCCCCTGGAGAAGTGGGCCCTCGTCTCTGATGCCCTAGCAGCTGTAGGCTCTGTGAGTTCAGGCTGGGGCTGGGAATGTAAATACCCGCTTTCCTGGGATTGGAACCTGAGGTCCGAGAAGGATCAGAGGAGGTAGGGTTGCTTCTTCAGCAGACACGTGGGGTTAACTTTGGTAACTTCCCTGCTGTGTAGCCGTGTGGTGCCAACTAATACAGAGGACGATGGTGTATGACCTTGGACCCCAGTGGCTGCAGTACCGGGAACACCAGCTAATACTAGTGTACAGAGAGCTAGTTTGATGTGAAGATGAGAGGAAGTTCTTCGGTTTTAGCAGACAAACTAAGAGAACTACGTGCCGGCCTGCGATGACTGCCCATGTTGGTCTGAGGCCCGCCAGCTGTCTTGCCCATCCTCTGCTGTCCATTGCTGTGCCTCCACAAATTCCTTTTAACACCAGCTGTACCTGCTCTAGCCACCCTAACCAGAAGCCTCCTTCTCTTGTTAAAGTATGTGGCACCCTGGTCAGTGTGCTCAGTTGGTTGAGCATCGTCCTGTGAAGCAAAAGGTTGCTGGTTTGATTCCTGGTCAGGGCACATGCCCAACTTGCAGGTTTGATCCCCAGTCGGTGTGTATGAGGGAGGCAATCAATTGATGTTTCTCCCTCTTCCTCTGTCTCTAAAATCAGTTTAAAAATTTAATCATTAAAGAAATGTGTGCAGAAGAGGGGACATGTCAGGGATATGTGACATTAAATCATCTGCCCTTTATTCATTAGTGGAGGGAGCCTGCCTCCCCCCCACCAGACACCACACTCCGAGTGAGCAGAGGGCAGCTGAGCCATGAAGTCTGGAGGGTGCTGGGGACCTCGCTGTGCTGTGGCCTGACCTCCAGGGGGAAGCAGAGGGACCAACAGGCTAACCATCCCTAACTGAACAGTCACTCCTGACCATCGCTACTCGGTGAGGCAGATGCAGTTCTTACAGGGACACCCACAAGTGTTACTCTTCCGTTCTTCTTGTTTACCAATCGTGCAGCTGCTGGGGGAAATACTAGCCCAGCACATTTGTACTAGAGTCCTGAAATTTAAATATTTCCACAGCCATTCTTAATTACTATGTAACTTGGTGTTTGCAAGCAAATATGATGAATGACAGAAATGCTTACCATGTGAACGCGGTAAAGAATGCTAATCCCCAGAGTCATGAATGGCTTGGAGAAATCAATCACCTTCTCGCGCTCAGCAGTAATGGTGAGGCCGGCCACAGCCAGGTCTGCTTTCTGGAAGGGAGAGAGAGCCCATCAGAGGGGCAGCCGCATGGGACAGGGCACCAGGACAGAGGCAAAGCCCACCGCTGCTGGGGGATGCTACCCTGGTGTGGCTTCTCTGCTGTGGGAGTGACTCTAAGGAGCAGCTCCAAGGTCAGAATGATCACTGACGGTCACTGGAGGTGAGATCCCTCTGCACACTAGGTAAGAACAAAAGGCAGGAAGGACATAGACGGCTCAGAGAGAGACTCAAAGGCCCTAGAATAGAGGTTTCAAATGGGAAAACTGGTAGATAGGTTTCTTGAAACCTCAACATTGAGTTGTTTTTTATTCAACTTATTAATTTATTTAGTCACTAAAAAGTCACCGAGTTCCCATGCTGTGTAAGGCAGTTTTGCAGGGGGTGGGATTACAATCTATACTAATAAAAGCCTAGGTGACCCTTATATCATCACAAGATAACCACCTCCATGTCATCACAATATGGCCGCCCCATGTCATCACAAGATGGCCACCACAAGATGGCCCGCAGGGGATTGCAGTTGGGGGTGAACAGGCCAGAAGGGGAGGGCAGTTGGGGGCCATTAGGCTGACAGGGGATGGCAGTTGGGGGCCATCAGGCTGGCAGGAGAGGGCAGTTGGGGGTCATTGGGTTGGCAAGGGAAGGCAGTTGAGGGCCATCGGACTAGCAGGGGAGGGCAGTTGGGGGCCATTGGGTTGACAGGGGAGGGCAGTTGGGGGTGATGAGGCTGGCAGGGGAGCAGTTAGGTATTAATCCAGCTGGCAGGGTAGTGGTTAGGGGGTAATCAGACAGGCAGGCAGGTGAGTGGTTAGGAGCCAGTAGTCCCAGATTGTGAGAGGGATGTTTGACTGCTGGTTTAGGCCTATCCCTGTGGACTTCTGAGGGATCCCAGATTGGAGAGAGTGCAGGCTGGACTGAGGAACACCCCCTCAGCGCATGAATTTCGTGCACTGGGCCTCTAGTAAAATATAAAAATAATGGAACCGCAGGAATTAGAAACAATCTAAAGGAACCCATTAATTTCTGGGCAGATGTTGAAAAAATGGAGACCAAAAAATCAAGCAAGTGGCCCAACATCACTGAGCTTGTCCTTGGACCTGGGACCACGCCGCAGGCCTCCCAGCCCACTGGCCACCGAAGTTGCTCTTGAGGCTATAATTCAACTTCCACAACAGAACTGAGAGAAGGCCCTCTGGTCGCTTTCATGCAAAATCAGCAGAATTTGTTCTGAAGATGTTTCCTTTCTTTCATTTTGCCTCTAGGTTGTACCTTAATGCCCACATTGGACAGTCTGTCTTGAGCCAAGGTCCTCTGGGAAAGGAGGGATGTCAGCTCCCTCTGCCAGAAGTTCTTGCATCAAATCTAACTGCGTCCCACTGCAAAGCAAGCTCACTCCCTAGTGGGCTGCTCCCCTGCAAACAGAGTGGGGAGATCCCAGAGCTGACATTCATCCTAGTCCATGTTTTGCTTTAGCCATTGCCCTCCTCAAGGTTTCCTTAACCTCATCCCTCAGCTGAGGGTTAGGGTGAAAAGAGCATCCTTCTCAGTGGCTCTCCAATGTAGTCCATGACCCCAGCAGCCAATAACCCGAAAGACTCAATTAAAATGCCAGTGCCCACCCTCCTCCCAGACCAGGAAGGTGCATATGTAACAAGTTGCCTGGTGATGCTGGCATGCTAATACCTAGGAACTCAGTGTGCATCTAGACTGGTCACCATGGGTTTACATGTCAGCTTCTTCTTCTTTTTTTGTTAATCCTCACCTGAGGATATTTTTCCATTGATTTTTAGAGAGAGTGGAAAGGAGGGGGAAGACAGAGAGAGACACATCGATTGGTTGCTTTCCGCAGGTGTCTGGGGGTTGAGCCTGCGACTGAAGTATATGCCCTTGACTGTAATTGAACCCAGGACCCTTCAGTCCACAGTCCGATGCTCTATTCATTGAGCCAAACTGGCTAGGGCTATATTTTAGCTTCTTTAAATCCTAGTTCTTGTGGATCAGTTGATGAAAAATATGAAGAAAGAAGTATTGAAAAGTGAAATGTCCAACCATCTACAAACAGATATACTCATTCCTCCCAAATCACTGAAAAGAAGTAGGGAGAGGGACACGCTGGTCCTCACTTTCCACACTAGGGATGTGTGATGGATGAGAGGGTACATTCCCTAGCAAGGTCAATTCCTTCTCTACTGCCCCCTCTCCCCAATCCTCCAACCCAACTCCGTTCCACCAGCTAAAGCCGCCAGGAGACTTAGCAGGTTAATAAGCTCAGGGCCTTATACAGGGACGTCAGGTTGAAAAGAGACTAGCCTGCAGATGTAAGAGATTGTTAACAAAAAAAAAACTGTGAGTAGCTAATTGTGTTCACTCTGTATTTCTCCAAGACAGTGTTGATTACTAGTATCAGGTAAATCAACCCTTGGGTCAGGGAGGGAGGTGGGGGTAGAAGACTGTTAGCATTGCATTTGGAGATTCCGTGGAGGGTTGTTTGGGGGCTTTTAGAACCTCAGCCCTGCATTGAGTTCAGTCAGTGTGTGCCGTGCCAGGCTGGTGCGTGGTGGGTGCCAAATCGGCAGCCCAAGACTTGGGAGGAAGAAGAGATGAAAAGAAAATTGTTTGGAAAGAAGGAATTGAAGGAAGATAAGACAGGTCAGAGGTAAACAGAGCACCCAATCCTTTCTGTGACTATTTAAATACACACACACACACACACACACACACACACACACACACTATCTCCCAATTAACCAGAGTCAACAGGTTTATCCTCAGGTTTCTCTCCCGACAGTCAGCTTTCCCCTTTAAAGGCAAACTGCAGATTGAAATTTGGAAATCTTTTCACAAGTGTGTAAGTCGGCCAGCGATGACTATGAGAACGTGTTCCACCTGGAGAGAGGCTGGAAGGGGGTGGCGTCCAGAGGGCCTCTCCCAGGCTGCTGGGCGGGACTGTGCCCACATGACACCCTAGCTCCTTTCAATCCTCAGACCCGTGGCACTACCCTGATCAGCCTCCAGATCTTTATTCTTCGACCCTTATTCACTGTCCCCCCGGTTCCCACACTCTCTTCCTGTCCTCTGTGGGGACTAGCTGCCTCTCTGTGCCAAGCCCGCAGCTGCCCATCCTTTGCAAGGCTCATGGGCACCTCTCGCTTCACCGGCCCCTCAGCCCCTGGCCTCACAGTCCTTAAGCTTTTATCTAGCTCTGTGATAGATTAACTCTGAAGCTTTGGGAAGAGAGGATGCTGCGCAGAAAGGAGGGCCTGCAGGGCCGCTGAGTGATGCGAACATAGCCAGCATTGCCTCACCCTGTGCTCACGACTCCCCCAGGCGCTAAGCCACTGCTGTGACCCCCATTTTACAGATCAGGAAAATGAGGCACAAAGAGGTTAAGGAAGTTGCCCAAATTTTAGATAAAGCAAGTGGCAGATCTGGGTTCAAACTGGGCAGTTTGGTTCCAAGGCTGCCTCCTGAGCCTACAACAGATCCAATGGGCTCCCTGAAGGGAAAGATTGCAGAGGGGCAAGAAGGATGTGTCCTAGTTGTCACCCTTTCGCCTCCTGCTTACACCCACGGACAACCACATGCCCAGGCCGGCACTCCGCAGGGTCACCCACTGGCCGGTGACCCTGTGACACAGGCCTACACGTGGCCATGCACACACCTGTGCAGGTGCTGGAGGACAGATGGTGGGGAGGCTGAGGACCGGAGCTCAGAGAGGAAGTGCGAGCGGAGCCTAATGTCGCTAGGCGGGTGACAGACAGGAGGAAGGGGAAGGGAGAGCACCGCTGCGTCCCTCCATGCTGGCACTGCAGAGACTCCCAGGGCATGGCTTTCTCTTCATCACCCGGGGGCAGGAGCAGTGGCGACTTATCCAAGCTACAGACGGATGCCAGCGGGGCAGGGGCCTGCATTCTGGGCAGGCAGCAGGGAGGAAGGGGGCATGAGGATGGGGTGAGCAGTGGGTGCTCCAGTTCATCACACCTGTCCTGAAGCCTCCTGGACGGAGCTCCACCCAGCTCTGCCCTCCCGCTGGCCTCCTTCATCCAGGGCTCTCTGTATTCCTCTCCACCCCAGACCTGGGGCTTCCGATCCAAGCCACGGATGCTTCCCACTCCCACCTGTAGCTACTCTTTCCCTGGACTGTTTCTCAGGTCATGAATTACCTGCCACCTGTCACCAACACTGAGACCAGGCGTTAGCTGGGAGCCTCTTCTCCTTTTCTGTCCTGGTCCTCCCGTTAATAACTGAGTCCTAGCCCCCAACACTAGTGGATCATGACCATCACTTGAACCTCAATGCTGCTGCCCTCGCCAGGTCTCCAGTGAATCACTCCTGAGTCCCTGCACTGGTCTGCTGCTTCCATCCAGCCATGAAATTGCACGGCCCCCGAGTTCTCAAATCCAAACCTGCACCAGCACCACCGGAGCCTGTTAGAATGCAAATCGCTGCCCCTCCAGAGTGCCTGCCTCAGTGGGTCTGGATGGAGCAGAACGCAGGCTTCTGGTGCCCAGGGGCTGCAGCTGGTTCCAGGACACACCTGGAAAGCCACTGCCCTAGAGTCTGTTTCTACACCACAGACCTGACCCCTCATTCCCTGCTACGAACGCCAGCAGCTCCTGCTGCCTGTAAAGCACAGCCTATTCATGACTGCCTTTCCAGCATCGCCTCCCGCTACTGACTTCCCTCCCTATGATGGGGCCACGTGGCCCTACATGTTCCGTGAGCCGGCCAGTATTTCAGACTCCGGGTCTGTCCCCACAGTTCCCTCTGCCTGTAACTCACTCTCCCCCAGTGCTTATCAGTTCCTGCTGGGCCACCAAGACCCCCCTTGACTGTCATTTGCTCGGGGCTTCAAGACTATTAGATCGGCATGGATGTGGAGGTCAGCTGGGGTTGGCTTTGAATTTCAGATCAATCGCTTGTTAGTCGTGTGACCTGAGTTAGCTTTTCTATTAAGCTGATGTCAACCTCAGCCTCTTTGTGAAGAAATGTGAGACAATGGTCACCTCAGCGGCTGTTGGGGAGGAAATGGTGCATGGTAAGTGCCTGGTGGTGCTGGGCTCTCCACACACAACAGCTGTGTTTGTCATGAACTTTGCGCCAACGCTGCCCACTTCCCTGGAGCAGAACCGTTTCTACTTTTCTCTGTGCCCGTGACGTTTCTAAGTGACTCCATCTGCATCACTGTGGCTGTGGTCTCCTGGTTTCATACCTGCGCCTCATTCACAGTCCAGGTGGCGCCATCAGGTGAATTATACAAACCGGTCCTCCGGGGAGCCTGAGTGGGCACATGGCTTGGCAAACAAAGGCCTCTTTGTAGGAAGGAAATCTACAGGTGGACACAGCCTCCCGCACGACACGTGCTTGGTGAGCAGGGCGGTCTTGCCCGTCAGTGTTCCCAGTAGACAGCCTGCCCAGCAGTCCTGGGCAGTCCGGGCACAGAGCCTGTGAGTGCAGGGAAATAGCCGCTTTTCTCATCAACCTCGAGCCCAGTGACACCGAATCCATGCATCAGCTGAGGACACAAACTCGTCCTCGGGTTAGCAGGACCCCGACTTCAGGGTCAGAACAAGACCCACAATCCTGGGGGTGAGGGAGGAAGGACCAAGGCTGGCTGCTTCAGAGGCTCATGGTGGGGGTGGGGGTGGGGGGAGTTTGGGGGGTGGATAGTCAGGTGCTGACTTGCTGAGAAGGGGCAGCAGCCAGCCGCGCTTGGGGAGGGCCTCCAGACAGTTCTCAGGACTCTGGCAGAGCCTGGTGGTGGCTGAGGCGCTGGTGCTGCTTTGCCTCGGGTTCAGTTCTCTGGTCTACACCCCTGGCTGCCACCCACAGTGCGAAGGAGCAGGAGGGCTGCCAGGAGGGGCTGACCTGGGAGAAAAGGAGCACCTCCCAAACAGCCAGCCCCGCCCAGGTCTTCACCCGCCCTGCTCCGCCCCAGGGAGCGCTAGCTGCAGGCTCCTCCCTTGGCATCTGTCCTCCTTTTGACAGCTCCAGGGCAAGTCCCCAAGTCTGACTCGCCCCTGGGCTGAAGTGCAGTGGACAGTCCTCGTTCTCTGAACAAGCCTTGCTGTGCGCCCCCCGGGTCCATATGGCCAGACAGGCTCCTCAGCTCCCCCAGCTCTCGACGCCTTCCCACTCCAGCCTGCACAGAACCCACACGCTTTGTCTAGGATAGCTTATGTAATGCCCCAATTAAAATGTGAGCCTTAAAGGCTAGGATTTTACAAAATGCACCTGATATTGCAAGTTTGGTACAGGTAAAGGGTTAAAGTCATATTAACCAGGGGGTGCAAATGCATGTTGCAGAGCCATAGACACAGACAATAGAGTGGTGGAGGCCTGGGAGGGACTGCACGGGGTGGAGTGGTCAATGGGAAAAAACAGAACAAAGGGGACATCTGTAACACTTTCAACCATAAAGACGAATTTTAAAAAATCATTAATTCACTAGATGAAGGGAAAGGAGTAAAGAAAGAAGAAAAGAAAAACAGAAAGCAGGGAGGGAGACATGAGGCGAGGGAGGAGTGAGGCAGGGTTGGGGTGGGTGTTCAGATCCCAGCGCAGCCTCGTACTGACTGTGGGTTCAGACCAGTCGTCCCAGCTCTGAGCTCAGGTGGCTCGTGTGAAAGTGGGGATGACACGGGGCTGAAAAGCATGTGTGTGAGGACTGGAGAGAAGGATGTGCAGCACGTGGCACGTTGGCATCGGCTGGGAGGCTGCAGGGCTGCCCTCAGAAAGCAGGGTGAAGGGGCGGTGCAGACTGCACTGGGGTGCCCATCACCCACCCTGACCACAAACGCCAGTTAGGAAAATATGGGCCTTGCATTAATAATGACCAATTTTTACAGATGTTAAGTCTGTACCAAGAAAACAAGAGATTTCCCCCTGGAAAGGCTTTCTTATTGTTGTTTTTTTTTTAATTTAATTTTTATTTATTTTAGAGAGAGAAAGGGTGTGTGGGGAGAGAGAGAGAGAGAGAGAGAGAGAGAGAGAGAGAGAGAGAGAGAGATCAGCTGCTTCTCATGTGGCCCAACCGGGGATCAAAGATGCAACCTCTGGCTGTGGGATATGATGCTGTGATGCTTCACTCAACTGAGCCACCTGGCCAGGGGCTGGAAGAACTCTCCATATTCCTACTCTAACCTAATAGACGACTGACATTCTCTGATGCTCACCTGAATTTCAATCCACATTTCCTCTGAAAATCCTTGACTTGCGAACCCTGGGTCTGTAAGAGCGCTTTAGCGAAGGCAGAAAATGATACAGCAAGCAATAACTGCACCTGTGACTAATCCTCTGATGCCGATCCTTCCCTGTGATTTTACTTATTTATTTTTAAATATTTAATGCCGAGAGTATTAGAGATGTCCTGCTTCCCCCCATTGTCCCCTTCCCCTCGGTTCACATCCCAACCCAGGCCTTCGCACCCTATGGTCTGTGTCCATGTATAATGCATATATGCTTATAAGTTCTTTGGTTGATCTCTTTCTGCTTCCCTCCCCTCTCCCCCCGTTACCTCTGAGGTATGTCAGTGTGTTCCATTCTCCCATGCCTCTGGTTCTATTTTATTCATCAGTTTATTTTGTTCTTTAGATTCTTTGTTCATTTGTTTTGATTTTTAGATTCAATTGTTGATAGATAGTGCATTTTTTGCCATTTTATTGTTCATTTAAAAAAATCTTCTTCTTGTTTTTCTTCTTAAAGAATACCCTTCAACATCCTATATAATAAAAGGCTAATATGCAGATAGCCTGAATGGCAAAATGACTGGTCACTACGACATGCACTGACCACCAGGGGGCAAACACTCAATGCAGGAGCTGCATCCTGGTGGTCAGTGCATTCCCACAGGAATTGCACAGGTCAGCCAGAAGCCAGGCTCATGGCTACCGAGTGCAGCAGCAGTGGGGGGGGGACCCTCTTCCACCTCTGCAGCAGCATTAAGGAGGTCCAATTGATGACTTAGAAGTTCAAAAGACTAAGCCGTCAGTCATACATCCCCTGAGGGCCCCCAGACTGAGAAAGGACACAGGACAGGCTGAGGAACCCCCAAGCCCCTGGTCTGTGTATGAATTTTGTGCACTGGGCCTCTAGTTTCAAATAATACTGGTTTGGTGTTGATGAATTCTTTTAGCTTTTTCTTATCTAGGAAGATCTTTATCTGACCCTCAATTCTAAATGATAGCTTTGTTGGGTAGAGTAATATTGGTTGTAGGCACTTGCTATTCATCACTTCTTGCCACTCACTTCTGACCTGCATAGTTTCTATTGAGAAATCAGTTGACAATTATATGGGCACTCCCTTGTAGGTAACTAACTGCTTTTTTCTTGCTGCTTTTAAGATTCTCTCTTTGTCTTTAGCCACTGGCATTTTAATTATGATGTGTCTTGGTGTGGGATTCTTTAGGTTTCTCTTGTTTGGGAATCTCTGTGCTTCCTGGACTTGTAAGTCTATTTCTTTCACCAGGTGGGGGAAGTTTTCTGTTATTATTTCTTCAAATAAGTTTTCAATATCTTGGTCTCACTCTTCTCCTTCTGGTTCCTCCATGAAGCAAATGATGTCACATTTGTAACTTTTTTCTCCCCATATCTGGAAAATTTTCTGTCATTATTTCTTCAAATAGATTTTCTAATCCTTGCTGCTCTTCTTGTCCTTCTGGCAGCCCTATTATATGTATGTTACTTCGTATCATGTTGTCCAAAAGCTCCCTTAGGCTTTCCTCCTGCTTTTTAATTTTTTTTCTCTAATTGCTATTCAGTTTGAGCTTGTTTCTGTACCTGATCTTCTAACTCACTAATTCGGTCCTCTGTTTCTTCTAGTCTACTGTTGAAACTTTCCATGGTGTTTTTGATTATAGCTATATCACTTTTCATTTATTCCTGATTCTTGCATAGTTTGTTGATTTTCTCATCCATCCAATGTATAAATTCCACAACCATTACTCTGAATTCTTTTTCAGTCATGTTGCATGCTTCAATTTCACTAATTTCCTTTCTTGGCGACTCCTCATTTTCTTTTCTCTGGGGATTGTGTTGTCTTCCCATTCTGACTATCACTAGAAGGTTCCAACTTTGATTTGCATGGACCTGGGCCATGTGCTCTGGGAACTTCGCATCACCTGAGTGTCACTGAAGTGCTCTGACACTAGGGCGTGTGGCTGCCATAGGTTGGTAACCCAGGGTCAGTGTTCCCAGCATTCTGTGTGGTCTTGTGTGCACACTTAGAAGCAGGGACCCCGCCTGCACCACGCTGTTGGCGTGTGCTGAAAATGGTGCCAGGAGTCAGAGTTTCCCTGTGTTTGCACCAAGAATCGAGTATCAGAGTCTGTTGCTTCATGCGGTTTCTCACTGAGAATCAGGGTTCCCATGTGTACATGCACCAAGAATTGGAGTCACTGGGTCTTAGTGTGAATGCGCTATGAGTCAGGGATCTCAGGCGCATAAGGTAAGAAACAGTCAGTGGTGCTCAGTGCTGCCTCTTGCTGGGAGAATTTGGGTCCCAATCACCATGAGGGACTGGGTTGCACAATAGCTATGTGGTGTGCCTGCACTGTGGAAAACTGACTTCCGTGTGTGCTTGCCCTGTAACCAAGTCAGGTGGCATTGCTGTCCTGTGAGTTTGGTCACCTACTTCAATTGCGTTGCGGGAGCAAACTCCAGTCTTTCAAATTACCTTAGCAGTACTGAGGCCCATGTGCGCATTCTCAGGCTCAAATTCCCCTTGGGGTAGCTGGGGCCCCTGAGCGCGTTCACAAGCTCCAAGCTCCGACTCCCCACAGGGGAGCTGCAGCCACAGGCACACATGCATGCACACAGTTCCCCATAGGGGCTAGGGGCATTGTGGCTTGAGCAAGGGGCAAGTCTATTGGTTACTATGGAGCTATCCACGATCCTCCTGGGAGGGGGATAGGCTCTTTGACTCAGAGAAATCTGCTGCCAGGAAGTCTGGATTCTTGTTGTCTGTTGGCCTGAAGCTGTGGTTGCAGTTCTCTGTCCCCAGTGGCTGCAGGGTCCTGGTTTGCGTCCGAGATGCGACTGGGTGAGGGCAGGATCCTAGTCTGAGGCAGCTCTGTTTCTCAAGATGGCGTGGTCTCCGTGCCCATGCTGGCCAGCTGCCCAAGAGTGTCCAGTTTATTTGCAGGGCTCTGTCATCTACAATTGCCCAGTTTGGCAGCCCCTTGGAGGACCTGCAGAGTCTAATTGTCCCTAGCTCATACACACACACACTATACATGTCTACACTCTCCTCTATGGATTCCTCACTCTCTCACACTCTCTCCCTCCCTACCTTCTTGCCAGTTGCCATCTTTTCACCCCGAATGTTGTCACATATGAAGTTGTCCAGAGGCTCCTTACACTATCTTCATATTTTTGGCTTTTTTTTCTTTTTGTTCTTCTGATTGGGTGTTTCTTGCTTCCTCATATTCCAGATTGTTGACCTGATCCTCGGCATCCTCTATTGTTGATTCCCTATAAATTATTCTTTATTTCAGTTAGTGTATCATTCATTTCTGTCTGATCCTTTTTCATGTGTTTGATGTTCTCACTAAGTCCCTTCAAGATCTCATTAAGTTTCATGAGCTTCCTTATAACCATTGTTTTGAACTCTGTAAATAGTTTGCTTGCTTTCATTTCATTTAGTTATTTTTCTGGAGATTTATTCTGTTCTTTCATTTGTGACATGTTTCTTTGTCTCCACATTTTGGTTGCTTCCCTGTGTTTGTTTCTGTGTATTAGGTAGAGCTGCCATGTCTCCTGGAATTGGTAGAGTGGCCTTGTATAGTAGGTGTCCTGTAGGGACCATTGGTTTAGCCTCCCCAGTCACCTGAAATTACCTTGAGAGACTAGGTGGGCACCTGTGTGGGCTGTGTGCATTATCTTGTTGTAGTTGAGTCATGACTGCTGTTGGCATCACTGGGAGAGGTTGTTCCCAAGGCCAATTGGCTGCAAGGACCAGCAGTGACTACAGTGGAAAAGCTGCTGTTCAGGAGCTCCCCCCCATCCCCATCCATGGAGCAGGACTTGCTTCAGGGGGCTTTGGTGCTCACTGAGTCTGTCCCTTGAGTGTATGACTCATGGATGTTTAAAGTAGTAATCTGGTGTGCTCTGAAGCTGTCCATGGGGTGCATTGCCTCTGGGACCTCCAAGAAGGTGCAAAGTCAGTCATTGCCTGTGTCCTGACTGGGGCCACTTGGTAGTAGCTATAGAGGGATCTGCAGATGAACGCTACTTGTGTTGGGCTTTGGGCCTCTTAATGAGATGTAGGGGCATGCTAATACCAGCTACTGCTTATTTGAGAGATTTTAGGAAATCTAAAATTAATAGCCAGGATAGGCTATTAATATGGAAAAGGTGCTGCAAACTGCTTGGGTGGGGTTGCAAGTTGGGTGAGGCAGAATCTCAGAGAATCACTAGGGGGAGTAAGTCCAAGTAAGTCCCTGTGTGGGTTCTTTAAGAGGAACTGCCTGGAACAGCTTCTGTGTCACTTAGCCACGATTCCCAATGGTTTTTACATCTTACAGTTTTAGGGCTTCTTTTCCCAGCAGTGGGCTGGGAGTCTGATGTGGGGCTGGGACTCCTTTGCTCCTCCCGGGAGGCCTCTGCGGCTGAGATATTCCTCCAGATTAACAAAACGCCACACATGAGTGTTGGGCTAGCCTGTTCTGTGCCTCTGCCTTCCTAGCAGTCTTAATGTGATTTCTTCTTTACTTCTTTAGTTGTGGGACTTCCATTCAGCCAGATTTCAGGCAGCTCTGAATGATGGTTGTTCTGTATTTTAGTTGTAATTTTGATGTGGTTATGGGAGGTGGTACTAGCATTTACTTATACCACCATTTTGGTTCTTCAGCCCCTTCCCCTGTGATCTAACCATCACTCCCTGACAGCACCTCTCAAAGTCAAAGTCAGCTGATGTTGGTGTGTTTCACTTTCCTGGGACCTGTCCCAGCCCCTCTCATGAGCCATAGTGCCTGGATAATCCAGAGTGCCTGGATTATCCAAAAACAGAACCCTTTATTCCTGTGAATTGGTCAAAGCCTCCCTTGCCTGTTACAGGGGCTAGACTGGGAAAGCATCATGGTTTAAATAGTCACCAGTGATTCTCACCAGAGCCAGCTAAGTAAAGATTTGTGCAATGAGCAGAGAAATAAATGAAAAATGAATGTCCTTCCATCTACCTCCCCAGCCCACTCCCAAGTCCAAATCACCTGTTCGTTCCTTACCCTCGTGATCAGCTCCCCGACCATTCCCGTCCAGGTGCCGTTGGCCTCGGGAACGCCGTACACGCCATCCCCGACCAGGCGGATCCTGTAGTTGAACCGGAGGATCTCTGCTAGCTCTTTGAGCATGTCCACACAGAAGCCCTCGTAGCGGTCATTGCCTTCCATCTCCTGGTGATTCCCCTTCAGCATTAAATATGGGTTTTCCTGCAGCAAAACTGGGCAGCTGTCATTCTCATCTTGGCCCTGGTGTCTCAGCCACACAAGATGGGATCCAGGGCATAGGAGGTTCGGGAAGCGATGGGGTAGATGAAGGGAAGTGGCTTAAGTAATAGGCAACTTTGGAGGTGGTGGTTAGCTCCCCTCCTCCCCATTCAAGGCACTTATCTGACCAGGAACAAACAGGAGTCCCACTGCAGAGTCAAGCTGAAGGCCCTCTGCCTTGTGTAAGGTCATCGCCTGACCCCACCCCATTCCATCCCTGGTCTGTTTGTTTATTGCACACGGACCTATCACTGAGCACTATGAGATACAGGATGCAGAGACTATAGCAGGCCAGGTAAGAACATGCTGAACACCTGCAGCCATGGAAGTGCTGGGCCAGCCAGGAGTGTTGGGAAGAGAGACAGGGCCTCTAGAAAGCTCTGTGGAGGAGGTGGGCTGTGAGCTGGGCTTGGAGGATGACGGAACACTGACAGATGGGAGGCTGTGGGGAGAGAGGGGTAAGAGAAGAAATGTAGGAAGATGAATTAAGGTCAGTAGGGCCTTGGATGCCAGCACGGGATGCTTGTATACCACACATAGAGTAGGGAAGCATTACCAGTTTTAAAGACTTAAGATAGAAGTGTAGAATATTAAGAAGCAAGGGACAGAATGTCTGGGGGTGAGAACAGACACTGCCTGATATGAAATACTAAATCCTGAGCCATAGTTTGACTCGGGTGGGAAAGAGAAGGTCAGGCATGGTGACAGCATGGGCACCAGCACACGGGGGTGAGGGCTTCAGACCCTTGGAGCCTGGGGAGATGACTGAGGGCAGCACCTCTTGGCCAGGGATGATTTGGGAGGAAAGGATCTGGAACATGTTGAACCTGTTCCAATGTGGAGTGAGGGCAAGGTTGGGGCGGAGGCTGGGAGACTCCTGTAGCGGCCATGGCGGAAGGTTCAGAATCTGTGAGGCCACTGAGGGGAAGCAGCGAGGAAGGACCGAGAGGCATAAGCAGACCGTGTGGAGACCGCGATGTTAGGGGAGTGAGGGCAGCCACAGAAGACGGCAGAAGCGTCCAGAAGAGCTGAAGGTCAGAAAGTCAAGGCCCCGACAGTCACGAAGGGAAGTGTCAGGCAGATTCCCACACAGACAGGCAGGCTCCAGGGCAGCCTTTCCCAGAGCGTGGGGAGGTCCGGTGGCACCCACAGGCAGCCACAGGACAGGAGGGAAAGCGACGCCCTGAGTGAGCAGCGTGCAAGTCGGGAGAGGAAAGCAAGCCAGCAGAGCCTCTCCAACCTCCAGTTGCATCTCTCTGAGCCTCATCTGCTCATCTGCACACCCAGAAGGAGGGCTCCCAGGGCCCCTGAAGCCAGGTGGTGTGGCTCTGTGAGCTGGTGGCAGCCAGAGGGCAGCGGATATGCTCTAGGTGGAGGCCACGGCTCAGGGAGCGGAAGCTGGAGCTGAGATGGGAGCTGCTCTCCCCGCCCTTTGCTTCAGTGCTCCCTCTGCCCAGGACCTCTCTTCCCAGCTGGCCCTTAGCTGCCACATTTGTCCAGTCAGGTGTCTGCTCACACCTTCCCTCAGGGGCTCTGCCCACCTGGGTGTTTGTTTACACAACTCGCTGCTCAGTCCCCAACGGCTCATCCCAGGCCTGTCTGGTGCTGAGCATGGAGCACAGTGCCCAGCACAAGGGATAATAAACGCCCATCAGTGAACAAACAGCTAGCCAGTGGCGCCTGCCTCCCACCCGGTGCAGGGAGAGCTCAGCAGCCTGGCCTGCAAGGCCCTCCACAGCCGCTGGCCACGGAGCTCACCTCTTCCCCAGGCTCAGCTGGGGGTCTGCCCTTTCCAGCATTTCCGGCATTGACATTTCTCCCTCCCCGCCCTGGCCTGCAGCTCGGCTTCCGTGCCCCTTCTCCTCAAAAGGCTTTGCTGACTTCCAGAGGGTGGAATCCTTTCCCCTTGGACCCTTAGATGCTATGTGTGCACCTCCTTCCTGGCCCGCGCCCCACTCTGCTTGTAGCACCTCCAGTCCAGCCCAGATCCCAGGCCAGCAGCTCAGAAGGTGGTGATGGAGGTCCCAAGCCCTTGAGCCTCTCTGAAAGCCTGAGAAGCAGCGCCTACAGACCGTGCACATTGAGCAACCACAGGCTGAGCCTCAGGAATGCCTCCGCCTCCGCTGGGGCTAGACCCTATGAGTGCACCACACTGGGTGCCGCTGACAGGGTGGCTGGGCAGGGAGGTGAGCTGCCCAGCAATTAACGGGGAGGGGGGAAGGGGGGGAAGAAGGGAGGAACCACGTCATTGCTACTTTGTCCACGCGGGTGGCTGCACTGACACATCTTTGAAAACATGGTCCTCAGGAGAAGAAAGCTACCTTGGCTGGGGCTGAGCCTGCCTGGCCACCCTCGCTTCTGACCTGAGGACAAGACGGGGTCTCCCGTCTCTAAGGGCGGGATGGAGCGCAGTGCCTGGTGCAGGGAGGAGCGTACAGGGAGGAGGGTGTGGGGATTCTGGAAGAAAACTGAATCCAATAGAAAAGGCAGCGGCCCCTGACCCTCCAGGCTGAGCATGTTCTTCTCAGCAGCTGAGCAAGAGGACATGGGCCAGGAGCACTGCTGGTCTGCGAGGTCCCTGCAGGGGCACCTGGCCACCATGGGGACCGAGCAAGGTGGCTGTTATGCATGAGAAGGGGATGGCCTGGTGGGCTTCTCCCGCCTGTGTCTCTAGGTCCCCTTCCCTCAGCCATCACAGCTCCCCGACTGCCTGGAAGAGCATCCCCAAATGGGGTGTCTCCATCCCCCCTCTCCCTCCCAGCTGCTTTGGGACTCAAACTTCATTTCCAGAGGAAACGGCAACTGGAGTTAATTATGCCCCATGCTGCCACAGCCGGTCCGGGGCTGTGATTAGAGCTCCATCCTCCGCTCACTGGGGAGCCTATGAGTGGCTGGATTTGGGGAGCACCCTTTGGCTGCAGCCAAAGGCGGGGGCACCTGCTTACCAGGATGGTGGTGACGACCAGGGTGGTGTTGAAGAGACTGTTGGATGTGTTGGAGGCATAAAGGTGGCTGTCCATGCTGAGGCCGTCTGCCACGTGCCACTGGCCAATCTGAGGAGACCAAGGAGAAAGGGCTGGAAGAAGGCAGGGGGCAGGGCCGGCAGCTGGCACGAGGCCTGCGGTGCAGGAGCCGAGAGGGTGGTGACCTGGCCCCCAGTCAGCCACAGAAGCTGGGAGAGGTGGCCTATGGCCTATGCAGCAAAGAGGCTAACCTGGGATAATTTCCAGGGATTAGGGTTCAGAAAGGGATGAAGAAATCTGAGGGAGAAGGGAAGAAAGGGGCAAAGGTTCAGGAGTGGTGGGAGGATAAAACCGAAAAGGAAGTCAGGAATGGGATGGAGTGTGGGACGTTCTCTCGCACAAAAGGGAATGGAATGTGCAGGTTCGCATTGTCTGGAGACGGGAAGGAGCCACACAGCCTTTGCTTCCTCCTGCCTGCAGTAACTCTGCTTCTCTACGTGAGGGTCAGGAGGCGGGTCAGGGCAAACTGGGACACCTCAGGCCTTTAATGTTTGCTGAGGGGGTTGATGAATGAAGGAACCAGAAGAGGGAAGACCCAGTTCCAGTCCTGCTCCGTTCTCCTGCCAGAAGTGAGAACTGAGACAGAGAATTTAGTCTTTCTGAGTCTCTGCCTCTGCCTGTAGGTGGAGATGCATGTTCCTCTGTCCTCCTCTCAAGCCCGCGTCCTGGAGGCGCCACTTTGCTGCATGTTATTCAGCAGCCCCAGGAGCGTGGGTCACAGCTGTGCAGCCTTGGAGAAGCAACTGCACCTCTCTGAGCACGACGCTTCCTTGCCTGCCACTGGGACTAACAAGAGAAACTTCATTGGGTGGTGGTGTTGAGCCCAACATTAAGAAATGCCATTTTCTTTTGTCTTCCCTGTTGTCTTCATTTCTAGGGGCAAAAAGTCCACCACTTAGTTCTCTACTAAGTTACCAAGACTGAAACACAACAGCTTTGGGTTTTTAGATGGTTGTTTTCCCAGTGGAACCGTGTGTGTGTGTGTGTATGTGTTACCAACAATTTCTACTTGCTGGAGCCCCTGGCCAATCATTTCAGTTCAGAAGAGACAAGTGATGGCTGGCTAGAACCCAAGGCAATGCCCACATCTGCCTTTAAGGGTTGCATACATCCACCTTCAGGCAGTGCTCACATCCCCTTGCTAGGCATTGCCCAGCTCCGCTTTGCCAGGTATTGCCCACATCTACCTTCAGGCATTGCCAGGCACCAGCAGCAGCTTTCTTGGAAAACCCTTATGTTTTTATGGTGCCATGTGGCTCTGGGTGCCAGAGTCCCTCCTGCGAAAGCTTCAACTGTGGTAGAAACCTGACCCTGGTCCTCATCTCACTCAGAGGGGTCAGTGGTGCGTGAGCAGGGCCATCTCCCTGATGTCACCATAGAGACTGGAGAGGGGCAGAGCTCGGACCTCCCTGGACCATTACTGGGGCCTCCTGCCCACCTCCAGAGTCTCTCTCCACAGGTGCTACTGTCATCTGCCAAAGGGCCACGGCCCAGCCTCCTCCCCAGCCCCCAAAGGCTCCCCCTGGAAGGCTGGCGGGTCCTGTACATGCTCCTGTTCACCTTCCCTTCATCAGAGTGTCTCCTGCACATCCGCACAGGAAACTCATCTTACAGAGAAAGAAACTGACACCAAATGAAAAGAGCATCAACCTGATGTCACCTTGAGGGCTCTCAACCCCAGAGGGCTCTCCTGGAAGCCTTCCTGGCCCCCTGCCGGCTCCTCCCATGCTCCACCTCATCCTGCTGGCTCCTCCCATGCTCTATCTCATCCTGCTGGCTCCTCTCATGCCCCACCTCATCCTGCTGGCTCCTCCCATGCCCTGCCTCATCTTGCCTGCTCCTCCCATGCCCCACCTCATCCTGCTGGCTCCTCCCATGCCCCACCTCATCCTGCTGGCTCCTCCCATGCCCCACCTCATCCTGCTGGCTCCTCCCATGCCCCACCTCATCCTGCTGGCTCCTCCCATGCCCCACCTCATCTTGCTGGCTCCTCCCATGCCCCACCTCATCCTGCTGGCTCCTCCCATGCCCCACCTCATCCTGCTGGCTCCTCCCATGCCCCACCTCATCCTGCTGGCTTCTCTCATGCCCCACCTCATCCTGCTGGCTCCTCTCATGCCCCACCTCATCCTGCTGGCTCCTCTCATGCCCCACCTCATCCTGCTGGCTCCTCTCATGCCCCATCTCATCCTGCTGGCTCCTCCCATGCTCTATCTCGTCTTGCTTGCTCCTCCCATGCCCCAACTCATCCTGCTGGCTCCTCTCATGCCCCACCTCATCCTGCTGGCTCCTCTCATGCCCCACCTCATCCTGCTGGCTCCTCCCATGCCCCACCTCATCCTGCTGGCTCCTCCCATGCCCCACCTCATCCTGCTGGCTCCTCCCATGCCCCACCTCATCCTGCTGGCTCCTCCCATGCCCCACCTCATCCTGCTGGCTCCTCTCATGCCCCACCTCATCCTGCTGGCTCCTCTCATGCCCCACCTCATCCTGCTGGCTCCTCTCATGCCCCATCTCATCCTGCTGGCTCCTCCCATGCTCTATCTCGTCTTGCTTGCTCCTCCCATGCTCCATCTCATCCTGCTGGCTCCTTCACCCATGCTCCTGGCACATGACTGTTCTATCCATCTCCCCACCTGCCTGTGCACAGGCCTATCTGTGTTGGTGCCCAGCCCACTTCCCACATCACTGTTCTAAGGAGATCCAAGCCTCATTGTCTCCCCAGCCCAACGGCATGGTTTTACCTGAGCCACAAGATGGGAACCTGCAGAGGTCAAGGGTACAGTGATTTACCCAGAACCAGAGCGACAGTTGAGCCATTTTCAGTCCCCACCTCTGGGAACACAGCAGAGACTAACAAGCCCCTAAATGCCAACCAGAAAATTAATCTCGCACCGTCCTTCCACTAGCCCCCAGGAAATTAACAACCTCAGCAGCTTCAATGAAGTGGCTTGGCAGCTATTACCCATGCAATCTGATTGCTGAAAGGCAGTGGGAGGGAAAGTGAGCAACACAGCCAGGTGCCCTGGGGTACAAGCTAATTGCCTCACCCACCAGGCACCGACCGTGTCATGCACATACCAGGGAGCAGGAGACACAGCTGTCATCACCGAAACATGTGGCTCTGCCTTCAGCCATCCCTGAGCTCTGCGGCCCACACCTGCCCCAAACCTCCTGCAGGAACAGCTGCATTACAGCCTCTGCCATGTGTCCACATGTGTGGCTTGGTCTTCACTGTCTCTCCCAGTGTCTCTCTGCTAGGTGTCCCAGGAGCCCTAGGGGTGCAGTGGAGGGAGGAGGGGGAGTTGGATGCCCACTCTGCTAGACTGTGTGGCCCTTTAATGCACGTAGGAAAGATGGACTGGCCCTTTGCACAGCACCTGTGTGCAGTGCAGGCCAGGTCTGGCCTCTCCTTCATCTGAACTTGTACAGTTTGTACCATGTGTGTAAGGGTCCTGAGTAGGAGGCACTGGCAAACCTGACTTTCTCTGCTCATGAGCTGTTTGACTTCAGTTAAGTTACTCGGTCCCTCTGAGCTTCAGTTCCCTCATCTATAAATAGAGGTCAGAATAGTAATTATTATCTCACTAGAGGCCCGATGCACAAAATTCGTGCAATAGTAGGCCTTCCTTCAACTGGCTGCCGACACCACCTTCCCTCTGGCACCCAGGACTTGGGACCTGGGCTTCTCTTGAAGCCACGGCTTTGTTTGGAAGGTCGTCCAGAAGGACTTCAGTCTAATGAACATATTATGTTTTTATTATTATAGATAGGGTCCCTAAGGAGACTCAGTCAGATGGTGAACACGCAAAGTTGATTGACTGTTTCATGCCAACATCCAAGACAGAAGCTGGGACTTCCTGTGCCTAGGCTTTGCCTCGGCGACCTCAGTCTATTAGGCAGAGGAGGCAGAGCCTCCAGGTCTCGTTCCTGGACCAGGAGCACTGATGCTCGAAAGGCCAGTGGTCAGGTCCCATTGAGACTGACGATCCCAGACTCCAAGAGGAGCCCAGCTGTCAGTGCCACGGCATGTGCCCCAGGGTCTGAGACGTGAGGGGCCAGAGCACAGCAGGTAGAGCAGCTCAGACATCAATGCTGAAGGGAAGGTGGGGGGACAGTGATGGGCGGGGCAGCTGCCTGCTTGTGCAGGGCTTCCCAGGAACAAGGCCCTGATCCACAGCATTCGCTGATTTCTGTGGTGGAAACACTTCCCCGGGGGCCAGGTTCAAGCTCTCCCCGATGCCACCCATAGAGCTAGAAAGGGAAGCACACGGGTGGGCACAAATAGGTCTCCATCTGTGAGCATGAAAGTTTATTCTTATATTATTATCCATTAGTTATCATATTCTTTTCATACGAACAACTAAACTTCCTTATGTCCCCTCTGCATAATGGGCTCCAGGCTGTGGGGTCCGGAGCAGCCCGGACCACTCACGCTCACCCAGGCTCTGTGTGGGAGGCGGGAGCAAATTCCCACAAATCCACTCTGCTTTACTGGTGGGGAGAGGGAGGCCCACATATGCTAATATTTTCCCTAATAACAGAACTGCTAAATGGGAAAGAAAGGATTCAGGACAAGTGCTGCTTCAGTGGGATCACAATATTTACGGCAAATGTGTCCTTCTCACTCCTGACACTCACGCTCTTGGAGGAAACCTCTGGTGATAGGAGGGCCTAGTCAATATGAAGACTTAGGGAAACATAACGGACATGGAATGTATCTGCATAAGCACAGCAAGTACCGTTATCCCACATACCCAACGGATACAGGCTCCATATAAATTACAATAATCTTGCTCCTTAAATCACTACAATTTTGGAGATTTAAAATATGTATTTGAAAGCATTATTTCAAAAGACTCTTTGTAGGGAAATTACAACTTCCTCTGTCTTCTCAAGAGCCTGAGCATCTGTAGTTCCATCCGCAGTGTGTCCTCACGAGGCCAGCTGCCAGCGGTGCCGGGATGTGTTCGGGGAGCAGCCTGTGCCTTCATTCCTATGCTCTTCCACATTCCTTTGCCCACTTCCATCGAGTCTCTCTTTCACTGTAAACTGTCACTGCTCATTGCTGTCACAACAGCCATCCCCAGTGACCCTGCCTCCTCACAGCTGTGCTTAGGGCCCTGGGGTAGCAGCCACGGTACCATGAAAACACAGACTAGTGCAAGCATGTCAAACTCGCGGCCCATAACAGATATTTTTTGCAGCTCAGCCAATATAATGGTATGTAAGAAACGTCTTAATAAAAATTTCCTAATTTAATTTTTACAATATCCTGCTATACATAATTATTAATAACGAACTACAATGTTTGCTAATGACCGATTACTATAATCGTGTTGCATTCATTTCCCTTACTCACAGGTGCACCATTTCTCTCCACTAATACCAGCAGCGAGTATTTTAGCAGCCGATGCCACGTCATTAGTCTTGGAACTGACTTGTTTGGTGTGCACAACAGGAAATATTTTGCTTTCAGAGAACAACAACAACAAAAAAATAGGTTTATTTGTGTAACGCTTATTAATTTGTGTAGTTATTTCATGTCTGGTAAGTTAATGTTCAAGAAAAAATATTAATTTTTATTAAAATGTTCTATTATTTTATGTTAACGATTACTCATTTATTTCAGCCCTTTGTATTCAGCATGTCTCTAGTGAAATAAACCTACATTTCTATGAAAATTTAAGCTTTTGTTTTTTTGTGGCCCACAGAAACTTAAACCTTGTTTATTTTAGCCCGTGTTAGCCTTGGAGTTTGACATGCTTGCTCTAGTGAATGGCTACAGGCTACCCAGTTACTTGGAGAGGTTACTATTGCACCATTCAATGAGTGTCAGTCCCACGTTAGGTTGGCGGTGTGACCCTGGTCACCCTGAGCAACACACCTGTGGCATGCTTATCCCCAGAGAGGTCCTGGCTGCTCCCTGAGAGCTGCTGTGAGCAGCCTGGAGTCCAAGGGCTGGATTCTCATCTGGCACTGTAATCACAGGGCTGGGCAGCCTGAGAGACTCTCTGTCCTGCCCTGGCCTCCCTGAGCCCCAGTTCCCAATGAACGTCTTGGACGGGAGCCCACAATGGCCTCTCTGTGTCCTGTTCTCTACACATCTCCAACATGACTCCTGAGCCCCTGTTTAGCCCCTTTCTCCTTTAGGTTGAAGGATGGAGACACAATCCCTACACCGGCCACCAGGCCCTCGGAGGCCTGCCCGCTGCCCATTCTCTACATCCATCTCCCCGGAAATTCCCCAACTTTATCTGCGCTTGGACCCTAGTGCTGTGTGCCTGTCAGTTCCTGTGCAGCCTTCCCTGCCACCTCCCTCCCACCCCCACCTCCCAACCAAGCCCTCTCCCTGGATCCCAAGCTGCGTGGCTCAGGAAATAGTTTTCTCTGAGCACAGCCATGCCCGTTCTCACGTGCTGTCTGCGCCTGCATCTTCTGTACCGGGAGAGCTCCGGAGTCTCCCTAGTCACCCTCTGAACCTTTACAGACGTTCACAAACCCCACCTAGTTGATGTCTGCTAATCCCCAGACCTCAGTTTAAAACCACTCCCTCCAGGAAGCCCTTCCTTCACCTCCCAAAGTCAAATTCTCCAAGAAACCTATTCTTCGCCCTTAGGGCTCAGATCCCAAGCTCACATTCCTGAGGAGCCATTCCTTCCTTGATCCCTGTCTTCATTACTAGGCTGCTGAGAGGAGGCCTCCATCTTGGCTGGCCTAGAGGACTCAGAGAAGCCCACACCTGGAGTGACCAGAACAGCCCACACCTGGAGGGCCAGGAACAGCCCACACCTGGAGGACCCAGAACAGCCCACACCTGGAGGAACCAGAAGAGCCCACACCTGGAGGGCCAGGAACAGCCCACACCTGGAGGGACCAGAACAGCCCACACCTGGAGGGACCAGAACAGCCCACACCTGGAGGGACCAGAACAGCTCACACCTGGAGGGACCGGAATAGCCCACACCTGGAGGGCCCAGAACAGCCCACACCTGGAGGGCCTGGAGTTGCCCACACCTGGAGGGCCCAGAACAGCCCACACCTGGAGGGCCCAGAACAGCCCACACCTGGAAGGACCGGAACAGCCCACACCTGGAGGGACCAGAACAGCCCACACCTGGAGGGCCCAGAACAGCCCACACCTGGAGGGCCCAGAACAGCCCACACCTGGAGGGACCAGAACAGCCCACACCTGAAGGGCCAGGAACAGCCCACACCTGGAGGGCCCAGAACAGCCCACACCTGGAGGGCCAGGAACAGCCCACACCTGGAGGGACCGGAACAGCCCACACCTGGAGGGACCAGAACAGCCCACACCTGGAGGGCCCGGAACAGCCCACACCTGGAGGGCCAGGAACAGCCCACACCTGGAGGGACCGGAACAGCCCACACCTGGAGGGCCCAGAACAGCCCACACCTGGAGGGACCGGAACAGCCCACACCTGGAGGGCCAGGAACAGCCCACACCTGGAGGGCCCAGAACAGCCCATACCTGGAAGGACCGGAACAGCCCACACCTGGAGGGCCTGGAGTTGCCCACACCTGGAGGGCCCAGAACAGCCCACACCTGGAGGGACCAGAACAGCCCACACCTGGAGGGACCAGAACAGCCCACACCTGAAGGGCCAGGAACAGCCCACACCTGGAGGGCCTGCCTGGAGCCACCCACGCTATCTCTCTCACAGCCTCTCCTTCCTCCAGAATCACTCTCTGTGGACATTTTGTCCCCTTGTTCTCTCCCAAGTGGGTAAAAGGAATTCATTTTTAAAACCCCGAGGAGGTCATATACAGATTTAATGCAATCCCCAACCAATCCCAATGTCATTTTGTAAAGAAATGAAAAAAGAAACCATCAGATTTGTATGGAACCCCAAACAGTCAAAGCAATCCTGAGCAAATAGGATGAAACTGGAGGCATCACGATACCTGACTTCAAATTACTCTGCAGAACCGCGACGATCAAAACAGCACGGCATTGGCTGAGACACAGACACACAGACAAAGGAACAGAAGAGAGCCCAGCTCTAACACCACATGCATGCAGACAGATCATCTTCAACCAACGAGCTGGAAACACACTACACAGTAAAGACGTCTCTTCAATAAATGGTGCTGGGCAAACTGGAAAGCCACATGCAAACGAATGAAACTGGATTACAGTTTTCCGCCATGTGCAAAAATTAATTCAAAACAGATCAAAGACCTAAATATAAGACGTGAATCAACAAGTGACATAGAAGAAAATAAGTTACATAGGTACTAAACTTATGGGCCTTGGTCATAGAGAACATTTTGTGAACTTGACCCCAAAGGCAAGAGAAGTAAAGACAAAAATAAATGAGATCTTAACAAACTAAAAAGCTTCTGCACAGCCAAAGAAATAGACAACAAAACCAACAGCAGCCAACCAAATGGGGGATGGTATTTGCAAACAGTAGCTCCAACAAAGGTTTAATCTCCAAAAATATACAAAGAACTAGTAAAACACAACACCAAACAAATAACCCAATAAAAAAGTGGGCAGGAGACCTAAAAATACACTTCTCCCAAGAAGACATACAGTTTTCAATAGATATATGAAAAGGTGTTCACCCTCATGGGCAAAACAAATGCAAAACTACTATGAGTTACCACCTTACACCAGTTAGAGTGTCATTATCAACAAGACAAGCAACAACAGTGTAGGGGAGGTTGTGGGGAAAAGGGAACCCTCATTCACTGCTGGGAAGAATGGAGGCTGGTGCAGCCACTATGGAAAACAGGCTGGCGAATCCTCAAAAAGTTGCAACTGGAGCTACCGTACAACCCAGTAAGCCCTGTCCTGGGTATACTGGTATACCCAAGAACCTCAAAATCATGTATTTGCAAAATCATGTATATGCACCCCCATGTTCATTGTAGCATTATTCATGGTGGCCAAGACATGGAAACAACCAAAGTGCCTGCGATAGAGGACTGGGTAAAGAAGATGTGGCCATGTACACATGGAATACTGCCCAGCCATAAGCTCAGCCATTTCAACAACATGGATGGACCTTGAGAATACTATGCTAAATGAAATCAGTCTGTCAGAAAAAGCTAGGAACCATGTGATTTCACTCATATGTGGGATATAAAGCTACAACTCGTGAACACAAACAGCAGTGAGGTGGTTGTCAGAGGAAGGGAGTGGAGGAGGAAGAGGATCCTAATACAAGGTGACAGATGTGACTTTGGGTTGTGGGCAATATACAGATTTTGTAGCATAGAACCTCACCTGAAACCTATATGTCATGTTGACTAATATCACCCCAATCAATTTAAAAAATATCCTATATAACAAAAGCCTAATATGCAAATAGACCGAAGGGCAGAAAAACCGAACAACTGGCTGCTATGACGTGTGCTTGAGCACCAGGGGGTGTGAGTGGAACATGGCGGGTGTCGGCTGTGGCGGGATGACTGAGCAGGTGACGGGGGGAAGGGGGTGGGGGCGCCAAATGTAGGCAGGGCACTGGCTGCTATCATTGGGGTGAGCCTCTGGTGGTTATTGAAAATTCTTTGCTCCCATGTGCCTCGGTCCCACCTGGCTCTTGCACCTGCTGCCCGCACCAGCACCAATCCGGATTGCTCAGTGCTGTCAGCAGGTGTGAGTGGCGGGGCTGCCAGTCCAATCACCCCTGAGGGCTTCTCCACCTCCCCTTGCTCCTGGGGGAGCGATTGGGGCAGCAGCCACTGCTCACACCCATTGCTGGCACCTGCCCCAATCTCCCTATGCTGTCATCAGGTGAAAGCGGGGCTGCCGCCATCAGCGTGTGAGAGCGACAATAGCGGGAGAGGGGCTGCTGACAGAGGAGACCTCAGGTGAGGCCGAGCCCCACTCCTGTGCCCACTGTAGTCTCATGGCCCACAGTTCCTTTCAAGGTGCACGAATTCCTGAGCTGGGCCCCTAGTAAATAAATAAAGCCCTGAGGGATTTCTTTACATTCTTGCCTGTATCAGTGCACACACTCAGTAACATCTAACACTTTATGTACATTTAGTTTATTGTTCTTTACACTTGGCCTGTCAGGACCCAGCCTCTTCTACAGAGACTGACAGAACTCCAAGCCAGGTCTGTCCTGCTGCAGAGTCAGAGTTTGCAAACATCACTGATCACCTTCGCACGCCTGGCACTCAGCCATGTGGCTTGCCTGCATAGGTGTCCCTGATTCTGCAAATGACAGTGCTGTTATTATTTTCACCTGAGAGATGTAGGTGCTTCAGACAAGTTTTTGTTAATTGAATGAATGAATAAAATTCAGACTTAGAGAGGTTAAGCAACTTGAGGGTGACAGTTCATAGGGGACAGGAGCTGGATCTGAACTCAAGATCTACTTACTACTACACCATGTGGTTGAGTTGAGGGCAGGTGGAGGCTTCACCAGCCTGGGCCTTCCCACACATCTGTCTGATCACAGTGAACTCAATTGCTAGAGAATGCAGTCCTGGAGGGAGTCAGCTCCCAGACTCTACTGCAGGGCTGGGGGCGGCGTGGGGCTTAGCATAGGGCCTGTAGCGAGTCCCCAGGCCCAGATGATCTTCCCTGCTCTGCCAAGGTAAGCTGTGTGAGCATAGTCACACCCTCTCTGGATCTTTCTTGTCTGTGAAATGGGACGAATGAGCCTGCCGGCTGAGAGTATGTTGCTGATGACAATGAGCTGAGATAATCTGTGTGAGGAACATTAAGTGACTCCATCTTAAAGTGAATCCTCTGTCTTGACAACTGGGTGAACCAGAGCCTGACCCCCTCTCCTCCCCCAGGTGAGCTCTGATTAATTCTCTTTCTGGGGCAACACCCCGCCCCTTTCCCACGTTTCTCTCACTGCAGCCTGCACCTGACCCCTGTGGCCATCCACACTCCTCACTACCTTTAGCTATAAAACAGAGGCTGGGGGGTTGGAGTGGGGAAGACGGTAGAGTGATCCAGACTGCTTTCCCCAAGCGAGTTTCCTATTAAATTCTTCAAGGTGTGAGCATCACCAATAGACACAGACAATAGGGAGGTGAGTGGCTAGAAAGAGGTCAATGGGGAAAAAAGAGACTTATATAATACTATAAACAATAAAGAATTTAAATAAAAAATAAAAGAATTACTCCAGGTGACAGCCTGGCTTGTCTAGCATGTGTTTGGCCTCTTGGCTCCTCTGGCATTTGGGGCCACTTTGCGTGCCCATTCACGAGCAATGTGTCTGGTGGCTTCTGACGAGCCACACTCAGCACAAGGGCTTGAGATGGCAGCGCTACCGCCTGGTGGACAGGCAGCTGAGAGTCAGGAGGCTTGACTTAGGTCCCACTGGCACTTGTGTGGCCTCTGCAATGCCAATTTTGCTGCTGCAAGATAAAAGCGGGTTTACTCACTGTTCCCTTTTGGGGATGAGCGACAACCAGAGGAGACACATGTTTGAAGGCCCAACCAAATGCTAGCTCTTAGCTCCAGACCCTCATTTGCTAGGACCATCTAAAGCTGCACAAACAATCACCAGGGAGTCTTTTTTTTTGTTACCTCAGATTCAGGTTCAAAGTTGAAGTTCACATTAGGAAGGGTACATAGACTATGTTAGTGTCTCCTTAAATGCACACATCGGAGTGACGGTTGGCATAAAGCACTATGGCTAGCGACCGTAGGCCTGCCCCGAGAGGAGTGAGGTTCAGAGTCAGCAGCCCAGGCGGGTACCGCGATGTAAGACTCGCTGAGAAGGCCTGTGACGGGAGCCTCCCTGGTGGTCAGCCCCGGCAGGAAGCAATACGTGTTTATTGAATTTACACCTAATGTCTCCAACTATGAAAGCTTAGTTTACGTGGAAGACGGGCATGAGTAAGGGCCCAACATAGTGCTTGAGGGCTGATTCCGAACAAAGGGAGTTGCCAATGTTGGTTAAAGGCCTCATTCTTGTAGTCAAAATATTCCCACAGCACCATGTCTGCGCACACATGCAGAGCGCTGTGGAGATGCTGGGCCAGAGGACGACTCTGGCCAGTGCAAAGGTGAGAGGTCTGAAGGAGCCCACGGAAGATGCCTCATCAAACATCCCTCCCCCACCCTGCACTCATCGCTGTAACTGTCAGCTCACAGGTGGGGCAGTGTTTTGTTCAGCTGGGATCGCAGCCCATTCCAATTTATGAGTTAAGACCTGCACGTTAAAATGAAATGTATTCCAAGGGTGTATCAGCATGCAGTGCACATAGCAGGTGGCGTGGTCACTTAAGTTTGGGTTTAGTTATGTGTAGGTTGGTGTTTTTGTGTGTCCTAGATTGTACCTAATGCAGCTGCTGCTGAATAGTGTGAAAATGTGCGGCATAAAAACTGGGACCCCTTCCCTGTCACGACTCTGTAACCGCCCCTAGCAGAGTAGTTGGAACTGTGATGCACAGAGAGCTCCAGAGGAGACGCACAGACAGCTCCAGGGGTGACAGCTCCAGAGATGACAGCTCCAGAGATGACACACAGACAGCTCCAGGGGTGACAATCACACAATCTGTGTGTCATCTCTGGAGCTGTGTGTCACCCCTGGAGTTGTCTGTGTGTCATCTCTGGATGACAGCTTCAGGAGTGACACACAGAATATTTTGACTATGAGAATGAGGCCTTTAACCAACATTGGCAACTCCCTTTGTTCCGAATCAGCCCTCAAGCACTCACAGACAGCTCCAGGGGAGACACACAGACAGCTCCAGGGGAGACACACAGCTCCAGGGGAGACACACAGACAGCTCCAGGGGTGACAATCACAGACAGCTCCAGGGGAGACACACAGCTCCAGGGGAGACACACAGACAGCTCCAGGGGTGACAATCACAGACAGCTCCAGGGGAGACACACAGACAGCTCCAGGGAAGACACACAGACAGCTCCAGGGGAGACACACAGACAGCTCCAGGGGAGACACACAGACAGCTCCAGGGAAGACTCACAGACAGCTCCAGGGGAGACACACAGACAGCTCCAGGGGAGACACACAGACAGCTCCAGGGGAGATGCACAGACAGCTCCAGGGGTGACAATCACAGAGAGCTCCAGTGGAGACACAAAGACAGCTCCAGGGGTGACAATCACAGACAGCTCCAGGGGAGACACACAGACAGCTCCAGGGGAGACGCACAGACAGCTCCAGGGGAGACACACAGACAGCTCCAGGGAAGACACACAGACAGCTCCAGGGGTGACAATCACAGACAGCTCCAGGGGTGACAATCACAGACAGCTCCAGGGGAGACGCACAGACAGCTCCAGGGGAGACACACAGACAGCTCCAGGGGAGACGCACAGACAGCTCCAGGGAAGACACACAGACAGCTCCAGGGGTGACAATCACAGACAGCTCCAGGGGTGACAATCACAGACAGCTCCAGGGGAGACACACAGACAGCTCCAGGGAAGACGCACAGACAGCTCCAGGGGAGACACACAGACAGCTCCAGGGAAGACACACAGACAGCTCCAGGGGTGACAATCACAGAGAGCTCCAGGGGTGACAATCACAGACAGTTTCCAGGGGTGACAGCTCCAGAGATGACACACAGACAGCTCCAAGGGAGACGCTGTGTGAAAGGCCCTCAGTGTGGCAGAGCCCTGAGGGATGTGGTTCAGGTGCACAGGAAGCAGGGTGACCGCAACAACCGCTGAGGAGCAGGCGCTGGGAGCTGGGAGGCTGGGCCTTGGCTTGCATCCGCCCAGCACTTGCCTCCTCTGCCCCAGCCCCTCAGCCTCTGGGCTTCCTCTCCCCTGGCTGCCCACCCGCCCTCTGCCTCTGGCCTGTGGCCTGCTCCGCATCATGGAGCTGACCTATGGCTGCTTCGTGGGCTGAGTTCGCTCAGCTTGCTCCACCTCTTCAGGCCCGAGATGCCGGAAAGACGCAGGAGTCACCAGGCATTGGCACACATCCCCATGAGCTCAAGCAGGACAGACATTTATAATGCAGCATGTCCAAGCCCCGCCTCTGCCCGAAGCAGCCGCAGTGAAATGCAAGCAGCTACAATTGTTTGCAGGCTGTGAGTGCATCAGCTGCTACAATCGGGAACTTTTCTGTTGAAGCCCTTAGGCAGCTGGACCCTGTGCTGTGGGAGAGAGGCTCCGGCCCGGAGGGCAGGGGAGAGGCTTGGTGACCACCCCACGTCACACCTCTGCCCTGGCTGTCCTCCCGCGGGGCCAGTGAGCCCAGGCTCTCACAGGAGGAGGGACTCAACAGACCTTTAATTAACGGAGGAGTATTGCTCCTGGAGAAGGAAAGAAAGTGTTAAAGGAGAAAAGAATCCATGGTTTGGGGCCTTCCACTCTCATTTCAAATCCCAGTAGTCCCTGGGGTGTATGTGAAACCCCCATTGATCTTTAGGACAAAACCAGGGCCCGGGCCTGGGGCTCCGTAGCCTGCAGCCCCTACGCCTCTGCTCTGCTGTCAGCTACCTGCACCCTCCGGACAAGCCCTCCCCTGGCTCCTTCACCGAGGGGAATGCATGTGTCTTCTCAGTGACCTTCTAAGCAGCCCTCAACAACCTCCCTCCCTCCCCCCAAGAACCTGCCACCGCAGCATTTCCCCCTTGAAGCTAAGCCACTGCAATGGTTCTCAGGGGAAGGAGCATATCCAGCAGCTCCTCACGTGCCCACCTCCCAGGTCTGCCCCCTCCCCCCGCAAGCTGAGCCAGGTCTGCAAAAGTAGCTCAAAAGGCCTGCATATTCACCGTGAACTCCTTTCCCAAACTGAAAATGTGTGCAGCAAACTAACAAAAGAATCCCATTTACAGCCACATGAGAAACAGGTACTGAGGAATAAACTTAACCTATGAGATAAAAGATCATTAACTTGGAAAAGTATAAGACATTGAAGAAAGAAATGGGACATGAAAATAAATGGAAGCACACACCAGCCAGTGGATAGAAAGAATTAACACCATTAAAGCCATCTATAGATTCAATGCAATTCCTATAAAAAACAATGGTGTTTTCCACAGAACTAGAACAAATTATCCAAAATTTTTTATGAGACCACAAAAGACCCCGAATAGTCGCAGCTCTCTTGAGAAAGAAGAATAACGTTGGAATGATCACAATACCAGATATCAAACTATACCACAAGGCTTCGGAAATCAAAAAGCTTGGTACTGATATAAAAAGAGGCACAGATCAATAGAACAGAACAGAGAGCCCAGAAATAAACTGATACCTTTATGGTCAATTAATTTATGACAAAGGTGGCAAAAACATACACTGCAATAAAGACAGTCTCTTCAACAAATGTGTTGGGAAGATTTAACAGACACATGCAAAAAAAAAATAAATAAAACTGGACCACCTTCTTTACACTACACACAAGAATAGACTCCAAGTGGATTAAATAGTTAAATATAAAACTTGAAACCATAAAACTTCTAAAAAAAACATAGGCAATAAAATCGCTTAGCAATATGTTTTTCTGATATATTTCCTTGGGCAAGGGAAATGAAAGAAAAAATAAACAAATGGGACAACATCAAACCAAAAACATACAACTCAACACCAAAACACCAAACAATTCAATTAAAAAATGGCCAGACATGGACACTTCTCCAAAGAGGACATACAGATGGCCAATAGACATAAAAAGATGGTCAAATCACAAATCATGAGAGACATGGAAATTAAAACCACAAGGAGCTATCACCTCACGCCTGCTGGCATGGCTGTCATCAATAAATCCACAAACACTAGGTGCTGGTGAGGAGGTGGGAGATGGGAACCCTCCTGCAGTTGGTATGAGGGTAAACTGGTACACTCACTGTGGGAAGCAGTGTGGAGGCTCCTCAAAAATTAAAAATAGCTGCCTGTGATCCAGGATTCCACTTCTGGCTACATATCCCAAGAAACCCAAACCACTAACTTGAAAGAATATATGTACCCTGTGTTCACTGCAGCATTTTTCACAATAGCCACGATGTGAAAGCAACCCAAGTTCCCATCACTAGATGAATGGATGTAAAAGTAGTGGTGCATAGATATAAGGGAACATTGCTCAGCCGTGAACACAGTTAGATCCTATCCTGTGACAACATGGATGGACCCAGAGATGATTATGATAAGTAAAATAAGCCAGTTAGACAAGTCAAATGCCACATGAAATCTGAAGAGCAAAATAAACAAACGAAATAGAAACAGACTGATGGTTCCAGAGGGGAGGGAGGCTGGGGACTGGGTGAAAAGGTGAAGGAATTAAATACAAATTGGTAGTTACAATGGGCCTGCGGCTGCAGAGGGTGTGCAGTCGGCAATGTGTGATAACTGTGTGGTGCCAGGTGGTGTTTTCAATGCCAGGGGAACGTTGTAAAGTGTATGATTGTCTAACCACTGCTGTGCACCGGAACCTAAAACAGCAACACTGAATGTCAGCTGTCACTGCAAAAGGAAATGCATCGAACAGCGGCCCCATGGAGCCTGTCTGGGCCTAAAGGCTTCTCATTAGTGAGATGGGACTGGCTGTCAGAGGCACCTAGCAAGAAGGGCTAGGGAAAGGGTATGAATGTGGCGGGGGGGGGGGGGGGGTGGCTCTTCACACAGAGAATGGCACCTGCTCCCCATCCCAGGTCATGGGCCACAATGCCAGCGCAGCGTCCACCTGAGAGGTGCTGTGGGGTTCCTGCTGCTTCTGGCCTCCTTTGTGAAGTGAGGAAGCTGTCTGGAGGCAGGACCAGCAGGAGCCCACCAGCCAGCCTGCTGCAGCTGCAATCTGAGAAACAGGTTTCCTGCCTCTCCTCCCAGCCTGGCCGCCAGGCCAACAGGTGCAGGGCCTTCGCAGCTGGACACCCCAGGCCCCACTGCCCCAGGACAGGAAGCCTGCGGTGTGGGGCTCTGTCTGGGAGGGTGGAGGAAGAGTACAGAGACAGCTTGTCCACCAGCACTAGAGCACTGATGCCCAGGTCTTGGTTTGCAAGGGTCTCACATGAACCTCCTGCTTCTGGCTGAGCTGCAAGTCGTTCCAGGGGACCAGCCATGCCAAGCTGAGGTGCCAGCTTTGGAAACAAAACATGGCTCTCGTTCTTACTCTGCCACGTGGCTGGCTCTACAACATCTCCTCGGTAGGAATGGGCTTCAACAACCAGAGCTCCAAGAAAGAGGCGACACAGCTGGCTCCTGTGAGGAGCTCCTGTGCAGGGCCCTGGAGATTGCAGGAGGGGAAGGGGCATTGCAGGAGGGGTAGGGGCATTGCAGGAGGGGTAGGGGCATTGCAGGAGGGTTAGGGGCATTGCAGGAGGGGTAGGGGCATTGCAGGAGGGGAAGAGGCATTGCAGGAGGGGTAGGGGCATTGCAGGAGGGGTATGGACATTGCAAGAGGAGGGGAAGAGGCATTGCAGGAGGGGTATGGGCATTGCAGGAGGGGAAGGGGCATTGCAGGAGGGGTAGGGGCATTGCAGGAGGGGAAGAGGCATTGCAGGAGGGGTGGGGGCATTGCAGGAGGGGTATGGGCATTGCAGGAGGAGGGGAAGGCGCATTGCAGGAGGGGTAGGGGCATTGTAGGAGGGGAAGAGGCATTGCAGGAGGGGAACGGGCATTGCAGGAGGGGAAGAGGCATTGCAGGAGGGGTAGGGGCATTTCAGGAGGGGTAGGGGCATTGCAGGAGGGTTAGGGGCATTGCAGGAGGGGTAGGGGCATTGCAGGAGGGGAAGGGGCATTGCAGGAGGGGTAGGGGCATTGCAGGAGGGGAAGAGGCATTGCAGGAGGGGAAGAGGCATTGCAGGAGGGGAAGAGGCATTGCAGGAGGGGTAGGGGCATTGCAGGAGGGGTAGGGGCATTGCAGGAGGGGGTATGGGCATTGCAGGAGGGTTAGGGGCATTGCAGGAGGGGTAGGGGCATTGCAGGAGGGGAAGAGGCATTGCAGGAGGGGAAGGGGCATTTCAGGAGAGGTTGGGGCATTGTAGGAGGGAGTATGGGCATTGCAGGAGGGGTTAGGGGCATTGCAGGAGTGGGTAGGGCCATTGAAGGAGAGGCAGGGAAGACATTCATTGACTCCCAGACCTGGAGTTTAGAAGGAATAAACAGTTTGGGGACTAATTCCAGGAAGCAAGTCAACGTGGTGAACAGAAATCTAGTGTCCGGTGGAAAAGGGGACTGATTGACTTTCAGTCGTCTCAGTTCTGTGCCACGTGTGGTAGCTCCGCGGGGAGTGCGGGTCCTGATCTGGGCCTCCTGCTTTAGTCGAGACCGAGACAAACCCAAGGGCACACTGGTAGAGGCTTGCAGGCAGTGTTGCATGGGAAACAGGATGTACGGCTGGTTGCAATTCTTGCCTTTCCCAAAGACCATGAGCTCATGAGGGATCAGGACTCATGTCTCTTGCATTCCCAGCCCTTGGCACAGACTAGGCACTCAAAATGCCTATGCCAAAATCTCAGGAATGAATGAAGAAGTAAAATCAAATGACTTCAGGTATTAGAAGAGCTGGGGAAACCAGCAAGCAGGACCTCAGGTTGCTTCACAGGTGGGTGAGGGGCAGACTGTGGCCAGACCCTGAGACTGGCCCGCAGTGGGATGGTGGCTCTAGGAGAGGCTGCAGCTGTTTCCCTGGGGCAGCCGAGGACAGTCCTGCATTGTGTTGGAGGGTTAGACTCGCAGCCTTCAGGGTCCCCCCTCCCCCCGCCCCGCTGGCTGAGGCCGTGCTGGGGAGGGAGACCAGGCAGCTATATGCGGACTTGTTCTCAGGTCTGAGACCAACTAGCTCTGTGGATGTGGGCTCATTACTTTGCTCTCCACTTCAGCTTCTTTACTTGCAAGATGGATGGACTAGCTTTATGCATGGCTGATAAAAAGGTGGTAACTTTCAGCACATCTCCATACCCCTCAGCACAGAGCATCAGGTGGAGACACCCAGCAGATGTTAGCTCTTCTCACAGTTGCATCAGTAGAGCCAATTTCCTACCCAGTCACTGGCAAGCAGAAAGGGTGGCATGCAAACCCAGTCTCAGTCATCCTTGGGTGTAGCCAGGCCCCGTGGAGGGCCACACCTTCCCCGCGCAGAGAGAGGCACTCCCCACGCCCATGTGGCATACAGCTGGCCAAGGAAAAGCCAAGACTACTTCTGTCTCAGGGGATGCCGGACCCCCCTCCTTCGCATTCCCTCTCCTGAACGCTCAATTAGGGCCCGTTAGACCTTTTCAAATCCTCGGATGAGACATATGCTCATTCAGCGAAGCCCTGACTGGGGTGCCTGGGGCTGCTCAGAAGCTCGGAGCGTTAGACCAAGTTATTAGCAAACAAGGGGCACCGGGCCTCTGACCAGGGGCTTCTGCTTCCCTCGCCTCTTCCCACGCGATTTCTTTCTTCCGAATCAGAAGGGAAGGGGTGCTGCTCCAATACCATCCAGGACATCTCTGTGTGTGTGTGGGGGGGGGGGGGCGTGGGAGGGCGGGCATGGGATGGAGACGGGATCTCACAGGCAGGCATGGAGGACGGAGCTAGAGAAGCGGAAACAGCACTGCTGTCTTCCACACCCCAATAGGCAGGGCCTGACCCAGGTTCAAACATGTCACCCCAGGATGCCAGCATCTCTCCCCACTGGCTCTGCAGAAGCCCCAGGAGCCCCAAGACAGAAAGCCTCCCCAACCTTCAAGCATGATTTGTAGATGGCAAGAGTAACCTGAGCCTGGAGACTCTTTTTAAAATTGTGATCCTCCCTTAATCGGCCACCAGCAGGGAACCCGGCATTTGGTTCAGAATCACACCAATTATCACCCAGAGTCCCTGCATGGTGCTTTCTAAGGAATCAAAACTAGCACCTACTAGTCAGTGGCCTAGACAGGAAGAGAAAAACAAAACAAAACAAAATCCCAATGAGAAGATGCCATGCTGGACAGCCCCGCCCAGGAGGCCCCTGGGAGTGAGGGTCCCCCTCCCCTGCCCCCCGGCCCTCGGCAGGTGGCAGCAAAGAAAGAGACCTGAGTCACAGGCGTGATGTGGCGGCTTAGGGGTGCAGGAAGGCGAGGTGGGCCAGGAGTGGGCGACGCAGAGACGGCTCTGTGTAGGACGAACAGAGGGATTCCAGCTCTGCCCAGGGTCCTGGCTAGCCGTTTTCTTGGGCCAAGCTCCTTCCCTCCTGAGCCTCCGTCTCCTCATCTGGGAAAGGGCGTTTATCCCCTGCAGGGTGTTCACCAGGGCAGCTGTGCTCTGTGCCAAGGCACGGCGCCGCGTGGGGGACACACAGGTGCTCAAGAGGCGCCGTTTCCCTGTGCCCGGCTCCGCTCCTCCCCCCAGCGTCACCGTGGACGGGACTGAGAGACTGTCAGAGACGCTGGCATCCCTCCCACCAGGGAGGCAAGCACGATGATTGTTCCTCAAACCCTCTCTCTCCATAGTCACAGGGAAGGACACGTGTGAGGGCAGGGACGGGGCTGGTGATCGGGATGGGAGCCCCTGTCCACGCACAGCCTCAGAGGGGCCATCAGTGCTCACCGAGGCTGAGCAGTGGAGGGCAGCCTCTCCATCACGAGGCTGGTGGCAGAAAAGCCGGTGTACGCCTAGAAGCGTCACATCATCCCCGGCCTGGTCCAATCAGGAGAGTGCGTCCCGCACGTGACCGGAGATCAGAAGCACCTCCTCCCCGCGGCCCTCACCCAGCAGGCCCCTCGAGAGGGTGGGCGGTGTTCTGTGCAGAGGCGACTGCGCAGCATCTCTGCAGGCGAGACCAGCTCGGGTGGTCAGCGGCCACTGCATTAACCATCTACCGGCTGGTGGGTGAAATCACACAGATTCTCAGAATGCATCCCGTTTTACTAACTCAGAATCGCAGAGCCTGGGAATGTGCATTTAAAGACCATCAGCTCAGGTCATGCTGTGCACCCCGAGGCCTAGCAGCCCCACCTGTCCCAACAGTGTGTGCTGGTTACTCTGAAAGGCTGACTCCACGGCCGGAGCCAGAGAACTGCCCCTGAGCGGCAGCTGCTGCGTTGGAGGGCAGGGTGGGCTCAGGGCCACCCCACGGTGAGATGGAAGCGGCGCTGGAGAGGCTCTTCCCAGGAGACCAGCAGGAAGCAGGTGGGAGCCGGAGGGGCTTCCCACACAAGGTGGGTCCCACAGGGGGCCCGGGCAGGGGCGAGGCCTGGGCGAGGCACTGTCCTCCTAGGATGGCTCTCCACCACGACCAGCTTCACACACTCACTTCCTTACCGTTTGTTTGCTCCTCGAACGCTAACCTGCCCACTTTATGTTATACTTGTGTTAGTCCCCAGAAGAATGTCCATAAAAGCAGACACTTTGCCTATTTTTTTTGACCTGGGCCCGGGAAGGAGCCGCACGCAGGTGGTGGCGCTCAGCAGCTACTTATTGAAGGAACAGCTGCCTTTGCTTCGCACCCTCCCAGCAGCTCAGAGCTCAGGAAAAGACAGAGACGATTTCCCTGCAGGCGAGGCCCGACTGTCAGGAAGTGTGCCCCAGGGCACGATGGAGTTAATGGTCCCAAGTGTCTCTTATGTTTTTTGTCATCTCAGCCCTCCAGCCTGTGCCCAAGGGGCAGGGACCTGCCACCTTCATTCCCTGAACGCTGTCAGAAAATAAAGGGGCACGTGAAACTCAGCCGAAGCGACAGGCCGCTACCACCGGCCATGTGGGACGCCAGGAGCCACAGCACTGTGGTTGCTTAAAGCTCACACAGCCTGCCCAGAGCAGCAAGGAATTCACAAGGCCCAGGACTCTCTGCTTGGGACTCCCCTTTTGTGTTTTGTGATCTGAGAAGGTGACCTGGCCTCATGGCCCTGTGTCCTCAGTGTGCCCCTGGAAGGAGCTGGGTCTGGGGGCCTCCAGACCTGGGCACAGAGGGGCCAGAGCTGGCCAGGGAACCCTCGGAATCACCGTGGTGTCTGACGCCTTGTTCCCTGAGCCCTATCCTCGGGCACTCCGTCAGTCTCTTGGTGGGTAGAGTCTAAAAATTTACCTTTTTACCAAACTACCAAGGTAACTTGAATGCATGATTGACTATAATGGTTAAGAATGTGGGCTTTGGTGTTAGAGGTATTTGGGTTCAAAGTTAGTTGATCTTTCTGATTGTTCAAGGCCAAGTCAGTAAGCGTCCTCAGTTTCCCTGCTTATGAAGTAGGGGTTCACACACAGTGCCAGCCCCATGGGGTCCATGAGAAAACACAGATGGCCAATGGTAAGACCTTGGTAAATCGAACCTGCTATGACGGACTAAGAAGAAGATAATGATGATGCTGATGACATGACTCTCAGCCTTGCCTGGGAAGCGCCCTGCAGTGCTGTGCCCCCTGTTAAGCTGCCTGACAGTCAGGAAGCTCGTTGTCTGCTTTCTGCTTGCTCAGTGTGCTGCGCCCTGTGCCTCAGGCTTTCTGAGGTTGGTGAAGGGCTAGGCTAAGAAATGGGCTAATTATAGGGTGACAGGAGGTTGGGAAATCTTCAGAGAGTCACTTGGAGTGGTTGTCAGAATCCCTGTTTCTTTTGATGCAGAAGAGTTGGAGAAAAAAGGAAGGTGGGTGGAGGAGAATGAAGAGAAGAACAGGGAGCTGGAAGAAACTGCAAAGGACAAAGCACCCTATGCTGATGGGAGAAGACAGGCAGCAGAGAGCAGAGGAGGGGAGGGGAGAGGAGACTGGGCCGGTCAGAAAAGAGCCAATGGGGGAGAGCTGGCCGACTATCCCAAAGCTAAAGACAGTCCTCAGTGCCCATGGGAGTCCATCTGTGTCTAACCAGCAAGCAACAGGGCTCTAACCCTGGCTCCAGGCTCAGGGCGAGACTCAGGGAGCAGAATAAGCCAAAACTGTGGACAAGGCTTGGGAATTGCTTCCTTACACGACACCCCCTTGCCTCCCCTCACCCCAAACAAAACATGACGCCTCCTTGGTATCTCACTGGGATTGCTGTTCTGAGACCCACACTGGCTGAACCTGGGGGCAGGGAGCCGGGCAGTGCAGCCAGGAGCCTGGCCTGAGGGGCACCGGCTGTTCTTGGGGATAACGGAGAGCAGGAGGCTGCCCTGAGCGCCAAGGAGAAAGGGACTGGGACAGAGAGAGGGACAACGAGGGTGAGCCGCTGTGGCGTCAGAGCCAGGCTTACCTGCCGAAAACCATTCCTTGTGAACTGTAAGATTTTCAAGGCATAGTTGGACCTCTGGCCTTTGCTGTTGAATTCAATGTGGCCGGTGAGACCTTCCAATTCTACCTATCCAGGAGAGAGAGAGTTACAGCACCGCAGGCCCGGGCCACCGGCCTCAGCACGCGGCCCACGTGTGTGCTGCTTAAGGATGCTAACAGGGAGCGTGAAGGGGACATAGGCCCCTTCTCCTGTCCCCCCTCAGCATAGGTTCCTGAATCTACAAATGTGATGACTGGAACCAATTCAGAACCGGCTGGGACTGGAGGGGAAGAAGGATGCCCACCCCTAAGGACCTCACAGCTGCTGCCTAAACCAATGCCACACCAAGAGGCCACTGGAGTTCAGATCTCCCTGAGTCCCTCCTGCTGGCCCTCGGCTGTTTCTTAGGCAGCTTCTCCACCTACCCACCCTGCCTGCCCCACCTCCCTGCCAGTGCAAGTCAGGATCACCTGACTCAGCAAAATCCGAGCCATTCTGCCCAGATGTGAGGAATGCGTCCTAGGCTAGGGACCTACATCCATCCACCAGAGGATACCTGGCTGACAGAATCAGGGGCCAGCACCCAGTTAGAAGTGCTAGGCCTAAGGGTCCCTGTCTAGGGCAGCATTGCCCACCCACCTTGAGCACAGCTTTGCTGGCACCACCGGGGAACTTAAGGTATGGTTTCAGGCCCGCCCCAGGAGCCCTGCTCTGTCAGAGGCTCTCCAGGGCCATCATCTTGTGAACAGACTCCCCATGGATTCTGCAGCTTGGGGAATTAGGGAGCAAAGGTGACCCCTGATCCACAGGAGGGTGCTACAGGTCACTGTTTCATTGGGATGAGCTAACAGAGCCTGCGAGTAAGGGACTTGGCAGCGCTTCTCCCCTGGCCAGCCGGGGCTGGCCCCCAAGCCCCTCTCACCGTGCGCAGGTAGTTCATGAGGCTGGTGCCGTGTTGCCAGATCTGGGCTGAGCCGCAGGACAGGGGCTTCACGCCGATCTCCTGGCTCCGGTTCAGCTCCCGCACCGCGGTCACCACAGCGTAGAGGGCATCGAACAGCAGGGCCGACGAGAGCTGGACAGGGCAGGGGCAGCGGAGCAGGTGCAGCCAGGAGGCGTATGGGTGGGTGGGGTAGGAGAAGAGAGAGGAAGGGCCGGGTGTGAAGGAAGGGAAAAGGAAAGGAGGAAAAAGAGAAAAGCCCAATAGACCAGATAAGACTGCACTCTGTTGCCTGAGACTACCTCCTGTGCCGGGACCAGCTCCAGCTCCCCTCCTGGTCCAGCTGCTCACCCGAGGCAGATAGTGCTAGCAAAGGACTCTCAGGGATTGGGCCAGCAAGCTTCGGGGCCCCATATGGTTTCAAGGAGATCCGTTCACTCTTTGCTCCAGAGAAGTACCCACTTTTATTGCTCACAGGAATCCCCCAAAGGCAATGGGGCTGCCTGTCTGAGGGAAAGGAAGGAGCCCAGCCACTCCCCTCAATATGCCCACTCTATCAGACTTCTTCTGGGGAGACCCCCATGATGCGGCTCATAGCTGTCCACACTCTCAGCCCACTGTGCGCTGTATGAAATATGTGGCAGGTTGAGTAAGGCCCTATTCCTGTGGTAGGTTATAGTGAAACCAGGGCGGTGCTCAGGGAGACAGGGCACACACAGGTTAGCATGAGACCGAGTCGGGGGACCCACAAAGGGCTGTGGGGGTCCACAGAAGATAGCGCATCTGGTTGGGTGAGCAAGGAAATGGTTCTTGGAGGAGACAGTGCTGGAACTGAGCAATAAAGGGGTCTGGTAGAGAAATTGTTGAAGCTGAGAGTGGGAGCAACTAAGGCAGGAAGGAAGGCGCTCCGGAGATGGAACAGTGTAAGCAAAGGCACAGGTGAAGTGTGCAGAGCACCCGGAGGGGTGCAGGTGAGGAAGAAGCCAGCAACCAGAGGTGAGACAGGGCCATGCTGTGGAGCCTGAAGACCAGGGGCAGAGGTCAGTGCAGTGCTGTCCATCTCTGCACCTCCCTATTGCATTGCAAACAGACTCTTAGGGCAGGAACACGTGGGGCCACATCTCTACAACCCATAGAGCACACCCACCATGACCTAGCCTATGTTGGCCTCCAACGTACTTACTGAATCAAATTAAATTTGGGGTGAAATCTGCCCAAGGGGCTCAGCCTCAACACTACATCAAGTTAAGCATATGTCAGTATCTCTGGGGTGTGGGTGGAAGTGGCAGATGCAGAAACACAGAAGACACTTGTCCTTGGGGATGTGCGTCCCAGGATGGCACTGGGCTGTGCACATGGGTCCCAGACAATAGAAACTGATGGAGTGTAAGCAACCATGGTGCCAGCACTGAGCAGGTATCTGGCGGGGGAGGGGAAAGGGGGCAGGAGAGGCCTCTGGGAGGAGGGTGTCAGGTGCCTGAAGCCCAGGGACCCTCCTCACTGCAGCCTTGCAGACGCAGCTCACCCTGCTGCTGCCACATCTCCCCTCCAGGCCCCATGCTCTCTGGTCCGTGGTTGTGGCCATCCCCACTCCGTCTGAACAAGGCTTTCTTGGCGGATGCTTTCTCATTAGCCAGCGAGCGACCCGGGTGCTGGGTGGTCCGTGTGTGCCTGCTCCCCATGTTTTCAGAATCTCGAACTTCAGGGCCCTCAGGATTCTCCGAATGCTTCCAGTGAGAACAACTCCAGCTGGGGGTGCAGGGGCAGGGAGCAGAGGGAGGGACATCTCAAGGCACCTGTCTCCTATCCATCTGTGTATTGCCTTCCACAAGGTGATTGGTAACCTGTGACCTGTCCCCAGGATGCTTTGGCTCCCCAGGTCCTCTCCGCAGCTCAGCCTGATTTGAAGTGAACTGGCGTCTAAGTCCAGGCGTCTCCTCTTCCAGTCCAGCCTCCCCAGGTCCTTCAGACGCAGCCAACAGCCCTTGCTCACAGCCTCGGCAATCTGCCCGGGACCCTCACCCAGGTCCTTACCAGCTTCTCTGGGCCCCACCTCCACCCCTTGCTCCTCAAGCTCATCTCCCCGAGTCGCCCACCCCCTCCTCACCCCGCCTGTGAGAGCCTGTACTCCCAGCTCACCAGTGCCCTGGCGCCCATGGCTCTCCACCCCGGAGGCTCTGTTTGTTCTCCTGATTGCTTTCTCCCTCGGGTTTCCTTTTCTAACTTCGTTCTGGAAAGTTTGGGACTGCAGTTGGCAAGTTAGTTCTGGTTCAAAACCACCCTCTCCTGGTCTCCACTCCTGGCTCTCCTCGCTGCTGTCTGGGCCCTCTGTCCCCCCATCGCCCCAAGGACCCCCTTCACTCTGAGGCCTCCCTTCCCGTGTGTCATGCCTGCCTCGGGGTCTTGTCTCTGACAGCTCCTCCGCACCTCCCCCTCTGGCTCCTTCTAAACATTCAATCCCCAATGCTTCGATCCCCATTTAAAATCCTATCTTCTTTCTTGGCACCAAGATGTTGCTTGGCAAGAAACCCTCAAGTCTTATTTTTATATTTTCATTGCTTCTTCATCGTTATGTTCTCTTGAGCTGTTTGTAAGTTGTTTAGGGCTGTGGTCGGCAAACTGTGGCTCACGAGCTACATGCAGCTCTTTGGGCCCTTGAGTGTGGCTCTTTCACAAAATACCATGGCCTGGGTGAGTCTATTTTGAAGAAGTGGCTTTAGAAGAAGTTTAAGTTTAAAAAATTTGACTCTCAAAAAAAATTTCAATTGTACTGTTGATATTTGGCTCTGTTGACTGATGAGTTTGCCGACCACTGGTTTGGGGGGGATGAGAGGCTATGATTTAGATGAGTTGATCTGCCTCCAGGAGCAGTGGCTCAGTTTCTCCCAGTCCCGGAAACAGAACTGAAGGATCTCCTGCACACGCGCCACCTCCCCTGGCGGCCTGCGATGCCCATTTGTCCCCGAGCCTTCGCAGCTTGAACTTCACGCCAGTACGATCTCAGGGCAAAGATCATTAAAATCTCACATAATAGTTCTTACAGCCTGGGTTTTAGTCAGTGAAATAAACACTTACAAACATCTGTTTTAGCATAAACTCTAATTACTTAATCTAACCGTCAGTAATTTCTATGCTCTTCCACGCTCTTGTTCTGGGCAGCATGATCAATAGGGGAGGCATGAACCCAGGGGCTGTTATTGCCACCCGTGATGCTCCTTATACATGGCTCAGGCAAGAAGCACATTTGCAGCTCACTGTCTCTCAGACCCCTGGGGTTCAGCTCGCTTTAGGTCGGGTGCCTGGGGGTGCAGCTCGCTGTCTGTTGGGCCCCTGGGTGCAGCTAGCTGTCAGACCCCATAGGGTGCAGCTTGCTGTTTGTTGGGCCCCTGGGGGTACAGCTTGCTGTCTGTTAGACCCTTGGGGTGCAGCTCACTGTCAGTTGGGTCCCTGGGGTGCTGCTCACTATGTTGTTTCCCTGGGGGTGCAGCTCGCTGTCTCTCAGACCCCTGGGGTGCATCTTGCTGTCTGTTTAGCCCTTGGAGGTGCTGCTCACTCTCTGTTGGGCCACTGGGGGTGTAGCTCACTGTCTGTTAGACCTGTGGGGTGCAGCTCCCTGTCTGTTGGGCTCCTGGGGGTGCAGCTTGCTGTTGGGCCCTTAGGGGGCTTTCTCTGCTGCTGCTCCTCAGTCGGCTACTCCTTCTCCCTGCCCCTCGAGCTGGCAGCAAGCACCCGCCCAGCCCCCGGGACTCCTGCCAGCAGACATGCGAGGTGAAGAAGGCAGGGAGGCTTGCACAAGTAGGGAAGGAAGGAATAGGAGAGAAGAAGGAACAGGAAGAGAAAGAAAGGCGGTTACAGGACAGAGCGGGGTGGGAAGGACAGCATGAGGAAAGGAGGGAGAAGAGGGATGGAAATTGAAGGAGAGAGTCAGAGAGGGCAGAGGGCCACGAAGACGAGGAGAGAGGAGAGGAGAGTTGGAGGAGAGTTGGTCCCCTGAGCTGGTCAACCTGGCTGTTTGAGAAGCTGATGGGAGTCAAGGTGGGACTATACTCCCGGCTCCCAGCTAGTGGCAGAGCAGAGCCGGCATTGGTGCTGGGACCTCAGCCCTGGAGAGGATGGGAGGAGGTTGCTTTCTAAAGGTTGCTGCTAAGTGAGGCACCTGGAGGCGGTGGGGGGAGTGTGTGTGGCAGCTGTGGGCTCCTTCCACATTCTTTGATGTGAATTCCTATAAACCCTTCCTTCCTCCAGAGACCACAGAGCTCTAGCTGACATTGAGAGGCAGTGCATGACCCCTAGCTGACCCCTAGTTGACGCTGAGAGGCACCAGCTACATAAATGCTTGCTGCTGTGAGACTGGGGGCTGGTGTTCAAATAGCATTTCTGTGGCAAACCTTCCTGATACCGTTACTAATGTCTAGCCCCGTGGCTGGCACACAGGAGGTTAAGTCAACTCCATCAATGCATAACTGTGCCTTCAAGACCGAACCGTATCCCATTTTATCTTCCTAATAACCCTCTAAGATGGTCAACCACAAGCAGCTCAAAACTACAGTTAAAACATCTGAGGTCAACGGCTTACACAGCCCTAAGCTCAGTGGCAGGTCCTGCCGCCTCCAAGCCCGGCACGTGAGCAAAGCCGCCACGGGAAAGGCCCCGCCCGCAGGGTCAGAGGCTCTCCTCTGGTCCTGTGGGCCACGTGGGCACCACTGAGAGCCGTGAGCCTCTGGGGGAGTTGGAAAGGGGAGCGGGGACTTTGTGCTGCCCTCGGCAGGTGCCGGGTGAGGGTCGGCCCACGATGGAGGGGAGGCAGTGATTTGTTTCCTCTCCTAAGATGGTGCTCTGAGCCGTTCAAGTCCTCTGGCACCTCACCAGAATGCTGGGCTGACAGCGGCAGGAAGGGAGGGAAGTCCAGGAAGGGCTGTGTCCCTGCAGGAGGATGCTCCCGGCCATCCATGACACTGGCTTCGAGGATGTCCCTCACTGCCCCCCAAGCCGACATGGCGAGGACCTCCTTCCAAATCCTTCCTATGGTTCTCACTTTTCAGGCCAAAACGCCACATCAGGGGCAGCAAGGCATTCCCGGGCTGGCCCTACGCCCTCCCCACCTTCTTCCCATCAAGGCTCCCTGTTTCCCCGGGCATGGCCCTCAGCTGCCCCCTTCCTGTGCCTTCCACCGCCACAACCCAACTGGCAGAGCTGCTGGAAGGTCACTTTGTCCTTCGGCCCGCCCACTCCTAGGTTACCATCCTGGCCAAGGGCCAGTCGGTGCCCTGTGCCCAGGTCCAGCATTGTCCTGGCCTCTGGACACGTGTTCTCAAAGCCCGGGTCACTTCTACCTTAAAGCCCAGAAAAGGATGTTGCTCAGGAAGGGACCCAGTTCCTACTCCTGACTCCTTCCCATTTCTTTACACCTTTAACTCATGACCCTCCGCCTCACTTGCTCACTCGCTCTCTCCCTCACTCGGCAGACACCCACGGCCGCTCCCGTTGGGCCGGGCCAGTCTGTAGCGCAGTGTGTGGAGGGGCAGCCTGGGAAAGGCCAGATGCAGCGGTCAAAACTGTGACCGTGACTCTGACCCTTCTTCCTCTGCACACGAGCTGTGGCCTGGGCTGCTTCCTTAGCCTTTCTGGCCTCAGCGCCACCAGCTCTACAGTGGAGACCCTGGCAGCAGCTCCCTCAGAAAATCGTTCTGGACATCACAGAAGCTGCCGGCGGGGGGGGCCCGAAGACAGGCCTGAAAAGCCATCCCGGCCATCTCTTGAGAACCTGTCTTGTGCAAATGGACCCTGGCACACACACGCCCTGTCCCACCCCCAGGGGAACTGCAGGGGCACCTTTGCTTCCACACAGGGGGGGACAGAGTGTGAGGAGAACACAGGAGGCCGGCGCGGCTCCTCTGGGGAGCGCCTCCTCGGCTGTGGTCCAGGTGTGCGAGGAGCACTGGACCCAGAGTCAGACCCTGAGAACCTAGTTCTACCTGCCAAAGGCCCCCGCGTCTGTCCTGGAAAACCCCCCACACCGCCCATTCCCCTCTGGCCTGCATTCCCATCTGAGGAGCCAGGGACAGACCAGCTAAGGGATTTCCAATAATAATGTCCTTGGGTTCGAAACGCAGGCAGCTCTCAGCAATAGTCCTGCCAGGAGTTGCCTGGGAGGTTCCCCCCACTATGTCCCCCTGCCCAAGATTCTGTCCCACACCTCCCTCCCCAGCACTCTGTCCCACACCTCCCTCCCCAGCACTGTCCCCACACCTCCCCCCAGCACTCTGTCCCCACATCCCCCCAGCACTCTGTCCCACACCTCCCCCAGCACTCTGTCCAACACCTCCCCCCAGCACTCTGTCCCACACCTCCCCCCAGCACTCTGTCCCACACCTCCCCCCCAGCACTCTGTCCCACACCTTCCCCCAGCACTCTGTCCCCACATCCCCCCCAGCACTCTGTCCCACACCTCCCTCCCCAGCACTCTGTCCCACACCTCCCCCCAGCACTCTGTCCCCACATCACCCCTCCAGCACTCTGTCCCACACCTCCCTCCCCAGCACTCTGTCCCACACCTCCCTCCCCAGCACTCTGTCCCCACATCCCCCCCAGCACTCTGTCCCACACCTCCCCCAGCACTCTGTCCCCACATCACCCCTCCAGCACTCTGTCCCACACCTCCCTCCCCAGCACTCTGTCCCACACCTCCCTCCCCAGCACTCTGTCCCCACATCCCCTCCAGCACTCTGTCCCACACCTCCCCCAGCACTCTGTCCCCACACCTCCCTCCCCAGCACTCTGTCCCCACATCCCCCCAGCACTCTGTCCCCACATCCCCCCCAGCACTCTGTCCCACACCTCCCCCAGCACTCTGTCCCCACACCTCCCTCCCCAGCACTCTGTCCCCACATCCCCCCCAGCACTCTGTCCCACACCTCCCTCCCCAGCACTCTGTCCCACACCTCCCTCCCCAGCACTCTGTCCCCACATCCCCCCAGCACTCTGTCCCACACCTCCCTCCCCAGCACTCTGTCCCCACATCCCCCCCAGCACTCTGTCCCACACCTCCCTCCCCAGCACTCTGTCCCACACCTCCCTCCCCAGCACTCTGTCCCCACATCCCCCAGCACTCTGTCCCCACACCTCCCTCCCCAGCACTCTGTCCCACACCTCCCTCCCCAGCACTCTGTCCCCACATCCCCCCCAGCACTCTGTCCCCACACCTCCCTCCCCAGCACTCTGTCCCCACATCCCCCCCAGCACTCTGTCCCACACCTCCCTCCCCAGCACTCTGTCCCACACCTCCCTCCCCAGCACTCTGTCCCCACATCCCCCAGCACTCTGTCCCACACCTCCCTCCCCAGCACTCTGTCCCCACATCCCCCCAGCACTCTGTCCCCACACCTCCCTCCCCAGCACTCTGTCCCACACCTCCCCCAGCACTCTGTCCCACACCTCCCTCCCCAGCACTCTGTCCCCACATCCCCCCAGCACTCTGTCCCCACACCTCCCTCCCCAGCACTCTGTCCCACACCTCCCCCCAGCACACTGTCCCCACATCCCCCCAGCACTCTGTCCCCACACCTCCCTCCCCAGCACTCTGTCCCACACCTCCCTCCCCAGCACTCTGTCCCCACATCCCCCCAGCACTCTGTCCCCACACCTCCCTCCCCAGCACTCTGTCCCACACCTCCCCCCAGCACTCTGTCCCCACATCCCCCCCAGCACTCTGTCCCACACCTCCCTCCCCAGCACTCTGTCCCACACCTCCCCCCAGCACTCTGTCCCCACATCACCCCTCCAGCACTCTGTCCCACACCTCCCCCAGCACTCTGTCCCCACACCTCCCTCCCCAGCACTCTGTCCCACACCTCCCTCCCCAGCACTCTGTCCCACACCTCCCTCCCCAGCACTCTGTCCCCACATCCCCCAGCACTCTGTCCCACACCTCCCCCCCCAGCACTCTGTCCCCACATCCCCCAGCACTCTGTCCCCACATCCCCCAGCACTCTGTCCCACACCTCCCTCCCCAGCACTCTGTCCCACACCTCCCTCCCCAGCACTCTGTCCCACACCTCCCTCCCCAGCACTCTGTCCCCACATCCCCCAGCACTCTGTCCCACACCTCCCTCCCCAGCACTCTGTCCCACACCTCCCTCCCCAGCACTCTGTCCCCACATCCCCCAGCACTCTGTCCCACACCTCCCTCCCCAGCACTCTGTCCCCACATCCCCCAGCACTCTGTCCCCACATCCCCCAGCACTCTGTCCCACACCTCCCTCCCCAGCACTCTGTCCCACACCTCCCTCCCCAGCACTCTGTCCCCACATCCCCCCCAGCACTCTGTCCCACACCTCCCTCCCCAGCACTCTGTCCCACACCTCCCTCCCCAGCACTCTGTCCCCACATCCCCCAGCACTCTGTCCCACACCTCCCTCCCCAGCACTCTGTCCCACACCTCCCTCCCCAGCACTCTGTCCCCACATCCCCCAGCACTCTGTCCCACACCTCCCTCCCCAGCACTCTGTCCCACACCTCCCTCCCCAGCACTCTGTCCCACACCTCCCTCCCCAGCACTCTGTCCCCACATCCCCCAGCACTCTGTCCCACACCTCCCCCCAGCACTCTGTCCCACACCTCCCCCAGCACTCTGTCCCCACATCCCCCCCAGCACTCTGTCCCCACATCCCCCCCAGCACTCTGTCCCCACACCTCCCCCAGCACTCTGTCCCCACATCCCCCCCAGCACTCTGTCCCCACATCCCCCCCAGCACTCTGTCCCACACCTCCCCCAGCACTCTGTCCCCACATCCCCCCAGCACTCTGTCCCACACCTCCCCCAGCACTCTGTCCCACACCTCCCCCCAGCACTCTGTCCCACACCTCCCCCAGCACTCTGTCCCACACCTCCCCCCCAGCACTCTGTCCCACACCTCCCCCCCAGCACTCTGTCCCACACCTCCCCCCAGCACTCTGTCCCCACATCCCCCCCAGCACTCTGTCCCCACATCCCCCCCAGCACTCTGTCCCCACATCCCCCCCAGCACTCTGTCCCCACATCCCCCCCAGCACTCTGTCCCCACATCCCCCAGCACTCTGTCCCCACATCCCCCAGCACTCTGTCCCACACCTCCCCCAGCACTCTGTCCCCACATCCCCCCAGCACTCTGTCCCCACACCTCCCCCAGCACTCTGTCCCACATCTCCCCCAGCACTCTGTCCCACACCTCCCCCAGCACTCTGTCCCACATCTCCCCCAGCACTCTGTCCCACACCTCCCCCAGCACTCTGTCCCCACATCCCCCCAGCACTCTGTCCCCACATCCCCCCCAGCACTCTGTCCCCACATCCCCCCAGCACTCTGTCCCCACATCCCCCCAGCACTCTGTCCCCACATCCCCCCCAGCACTCTGTCCCCACATCCCCCCAGCACTCTGTCCCCACATCCCCCCAGCACTCTGTCCCCACATCCCCCCAGCACTCTGTCCCCACATCCCCCCCAGCACTCTGTCCCCACATCCCCCCAGCACTCTGTCCCCACATCCCCCCAGCACTCTGTCCCCACATCCCCCAGCACTCTGTCCCACACCTCCCCCAGCACTCTGTCCCACACCTCCCCCAGCACTCTGTCCCCACACCTCCCCCAGCACTCTGTCCCACACCTCCCCCAGCACTCTGTCCCACACCTCCCCCAGCACTCTGTCCCCACATCCCCCAGCACTCTGTCCCACACCTCCCCCCCAGCACTCTGTCCCCACATCCCCCAGCACTCTGTCCCACACCTCCCCCCAGCACTCTGTCCCACACCTCCCCCAGCACTCTGTCCCCACATCCCCCCCAGCACTCTGTCCCACACCTCCCCCCAGCACTCTGTCCCACACCTCCCCCCAGCACTCTGTCCCACACCTCCCCCCAGCACTCTGTCCCCACATCCCCCCCAGCACTCTGTCCCACACCTCCCCCCCAGCACTCTGTCCCCACATCCCCCCAGCACTCTGTCCCACACCTCCCCCAGCACTCTGTCCCACACCTCCCCCCAGCACTCTGTCCCCACATCCCCCAGCACTCTGTCCCACACCTCCCCCAGCACTCTGTCCCCACATCCCCCCCAGCACTCTGTCCCACACCTCCCCCCAGCACTCTGTCCCCACATCCCCCCAGCACTCTGTCCCACACCTCCCCCCAGCACTCTGTCCCCACATCCCCCCAGCACTCTGTCCCACACCTCCCCCAGCACTCTGTCCCACACCTCCCCCCAGCACTCTGTCCCCACATCCCCCAGCACTCTGTCCCACATCCCCCAGCACTCTGTCCCCACATCCCCCCAGCACTCTGTCCCACACCTCCCCCAGCACTCTGTCCCACACCTTCCCCCAGCACTCTGTCCCACACCTCCCCCAGCACTCTGTCCCACACCTCCCCCCAGCACTCTGTCCCCACATCCCCCCCAGCACTCTGTCCCACACCTCCCCCCAGCACTCTGTCCCCACATCCCCCAGCACTCTGTCCCACACCTCCCCCCAGCACTCTGTCCCCACATCCCCCAGCACTCTGTCCCACACCTCCCCCCAGCACTCTGTCCCCACATCCCCCCCAGCACTCTGTCCCACACCTCCCCCAGCACTCTGTCCCCACATCCCCCAGCACTCTGTCCCCACATCCCCCCCAGCACTCTGTCCCACACCTCCCCCCCAGCACTCTGTCCCACACCTCCCCCAGCACTCTGTCCCACACCTCCCCCAGCACTCTGTCCCACACCTCCCCCCAGCACTCTGTCCCACACCTCCCCCCCAGCACTCTGTCCCACACCTCCCCCCAGCACTCTGTCCCCACATCCCCCCCAGCACTCTGTCCCCACATCCCCCCCAGCACTCTGTCCCCACATCCCCCCCAGCACTCTGTCCCCACATCCCCCCCAGCACTCTGTCCCCACATCCCCCCCAGCACTCTGTCCCCACATCCCCCCCAGCACTCTGTCCCACACCTCCCCCAGCACTCTGTCCCCACACCTCCCCCAGCACTCTGTCCCACACCTCCCCCAGCACTCTGTCCCCACATCCCCCCCAGCACTCTGTCCCCACATCCCCCCCAGCACTCTGTCCCACACCTCCCTCCCCAGCACTCTGTCCCACACCTCCCCCAGCACTCTGTCCCACACCTCCCTCCCCCAGCACTCTGTCCCACACCTCCCCCAGCACTCTGTCCCCACATCCCCCCCAGCACTCTGTCCCACACCTCCCCCCAGCACTCTGTCCCACACCTCCCCCCAGCACTCTGTCCCACACCTCCCCCCCAGCACTCTGTCCCACACCTCCCCCAGCACTCTGTCCCACACCTCCCCCCAGCACTCTGTCCCACACCTCCCCAGCACTCTGTCCCCACACCTCCCCCAGCACTCTGTCCCACACCTCCCCCAGCACTCTGTCCCACACCTCCCCCCAGCACTCTGTCCCACACCTCCCCCAGCACTCTGTCCCCACATCCCCCCCAGCACTCTGTCCCACACCTCCCCCCAGCACTCTGTCCCCACATCACCCGTCCAGCACTCTTGTCCCACACTTGCCCACAGCATGCTGATGGCGCACTGCACTTTTTCCTGGAACCACCTCCCACCTGGGCCTGGAGAAAGCAGGCCCCAGGAGAGTTTGTGTCCCGGCTGCCCACAGAGGGAGCCCATGCACCCCGAGGGGTTCGGGGGGCACTTACCGCTGGCCCCCGGAAAGGCACGTGGTCACAGTTCTCTTGCCAGGACTGGTTGAGGCTCTGGGCAAACTCTTGGAAGAAAGTGTGGGACTGGTTGAAAATGGAAAATCCCAGGATGTTGACACGATCGTCCACGAGGCCGTCCATGCTCTGGAGCGAGAACTCCTGGGAGACCACAGCCAGAAAGAGCGGGTTAGGAAGGGGAGGCCCGGCGGCTCCAGCCAGAGCTGAGCTGTCCTGAGAGCTGGTGCTGGGAGCAAAGGAAACAAGCATCAGTCTTTCTAAGAGGGTTGTGGGGTTGGGGAGAGCGCGAAAGGACGGGTGGGCCTGGTGGAGGCGGGAGTGTCCCAGGAGGTGCCACTGAGCTATTGGGAACAGTGTGCAGGCATTTGCTGGGAAGGCAAGGATCATCCGGGCAGAAGGCCCCACCCCGCAGGCTTGGCAGGGAGGAAGCGTGTGGCTCTTCCACTCGCTGCCCACAGTGCCGGGATGGAAGCAGCACTTCCAGAGTGTGGTCCACGGCACTGCTGCCAGGCTCGCTGGCGCCTTTAACAGGAGTGTGCCTCCCGTGCCTCCCTTGTGCCCCTGAAGCGGGGCTCTGCGGCGCGGCTGGAGGCTGCCCTTTCAGCAGGTCTGCAGGCATGACGCACCCAAAGTTTGGGTTTACTGGGTTAGCACCTAGGGTGCATGGGGCGGCGGGTGAGCAATGAACTGGTGAGGCTGGCACTCTCTCCGGTGTGTGATGGGGCCCGAGGGGACGGTCACAGAGAGGGGACACCATCAAGCTTGTTTGAAGACTCTTGGCCTGCAGGCCGGGGTCAGGGCTCCTCTGTTGCGTCACTTTCATTCCTTACAACACCTGGGTGCCCATTGTGTGCCAGGCGGATGCCGGTCTGAGGCGCGTGCAGATTGTGGGCAGGGCAGTGTCCGGGCTGGGAGGTGGGGCTGTCCTTCCGTGTAGGCAGCCAGGAGCTCCCCTCCGGAGCAGTGACATTCAGAAGCTCAAGGGGATTTTCCCGGAACCTATGTCCCCACCGGGTACCCGGCCCGGCCAGGGCTCATCTCAGCAAACGAAAACCTCAAGCCTGGTTCCATGGAAGCCAGTCCGTGCCACAGGGAGAGCTCCCTCCTCAGTGGGCTGAGCTCGGAGAGCTGGGCCTCCTGTTGCCTAGGCCCCGCACCCCTGGCCCCTCCGGGAGGCTGGGCGGCAGGGTGTAGATGATCAGCTCACTGAGCTCACTCCGAGAGCAGAGCCTTCCTCTGTGGGTCACTTTTGTGCAGGAAGTCCCCTCATCACATGCTCATTGTGAGCGCCTCACACATAGCCCGCCGCCAGTGGGCACATGGCGAGCACAGGCCCCGACAGCCCACTGCCATGCAGACCGATGGGCAGAGGTGGCACCTGGAGCTGACTCCCGGTTGCCTCCTCTAGGAAGCAGTGCTCTCCTCAGTGGCATCTCCCTGAGACTGAGCTCCCCCGTGCCCTGCGCATCTCTGCACGCCCCTCGGGTCTATGCCAGCTAATGCCAGGCCCAGGCTGCATGGAGCCCCCCCCGTGCGGAATCCAGCTGCTCCTTGCAGCTTGCAGACTGCAGATCCCTTTGGGAGGTGCTGTAAGATCCTTATGGAGACACCAGCCCCTGATGCTCTGCGTTGCATGATGATTCATTGTGTTGTGGGTCTCACCACATTCCTGTTAGGGGAACGGACCGTGCCAGAGAACAGACTAACTCCCAAGCTGATGTTCTGTCCTACCACGGCAGCTGCCCACGCGCAGGGCAACCAGCCAGCATGAGGCAGATGGCTAATGAGAAGGATGCATCTAAGGGAGAGGTTTCAGGGGCACCAGGCAAGCAGCTGCAGGGCACCCAGGGTCCTCAATGATATGGCTGGTGGGGACCAGAAAGGTGTCCCCTCTCCCTTGCCTCCTGTCCTGCGGGCAGCTGGCACCTCTCCTCCATCCTCTCCCCACATGCACGGCCTGACGGACTCAGATGCCCACAGACTTGTCGTGGCGGCTGGGGCATCAGGTAGGTAAGATCCAGGCTCCTCACCACAGCGAAGTACAGCCTTGGGGAAGGCCTTTACCTCTCTAGGCTTCAGGCCCTGCTTAAAGTGGGAACAATAACGACAGCAACCTCAGAGCCTGTTTCCAGGATCAGACAAGATGCACAGCTCAGCATCTATCTACACATGGGAAAGGCTGAGCCTGTGACAGGCACTGACCTGCTCTGAGAGACCTGGGAGACCTACCCTCCATGTCATCCGTCCCGGCTGCCTGGGAGATGTGATTTAGGAAGGTGTTTACTGCCCACCGATGTGGCGCAGTGGATAGAGCGTCAGCCTGCAGATCGAAGGGTCCTGGGTTCAATTCTGGTCAAGGCACATGCCCGGGTTGCAGGATTGATCCCAGTAGAGGGCATGCAGGAGTCAGACAGTCAATAATTCTCATCACTGATGTTTCAGTCTCTCTCTGCCTTCCTCTCTGAAATCAATATATATATATATAAAGGAAGGTGTTTACCTTGAATATATGTTGAATAAGAACGAATGTTAACTGCAGACTCCTATGACAGCCCTTTCAGAAGTCAGCCAGTCTGCTTCTGGCCTTTTCATTCCTGCTTTCTTATCCCTCAATTATATCCTTTTTTCAAGGTCCTCTTAAGATGAAAAGATCCAGAATCGTCCTTGATACCTGATCCCATTTGTATAACACATGGGGGAGCTTGCAAAAAACCATGAAGGTAGCAGTATATGTTATAACAGTGTTCAAGGACACGCTGGAGTTTCCTCCTCAAGCCTCTCGGTTAGGAAATGCTTCTTTAAGCATAAACTTAGCGTCGCTGGGTGAGGCTGAGCACTGGTTCCAGAACAAACATGGGAAACAGCCACCAGTTCTATACAATAACATCTTCCCAGCCAGTGCTTCCCAAAGTGTGTTCCCAGGAGCCATTTATAAAAATTTCATAAAAATTGAGTTTCCTATTCAAATAAAATTAGAAAGCATTGCATGAGATAATTGACTCTTTAAAATTCTCAACATGTAGTACTTTACAGATGTGTGACGCAGAGATGTGGTTGGACTCTGGTTAACCAAACTCTTCCAAGCTCACTGTCCTACATTACATTGCCCCCCATCACACTGCCCTAACCATCACACCGCCCTTCCAGCACACTGCCCTTCCATCACACCGCCCTTCCATCACACTGCCCTTCCCAGCACACAGCTCTTCCATCACACTGTCCTTCCCATCACACTGCCCTTCCCAGCACATGGCCCTTCCATCACACTGCCCTTCCATCACACGGCCCTTCCCAGCACACTTCCCTTCCATCACACTGCCCTTCCATCACACTGCCTTTCCATCTCACCGCCCTTCCCAGCACACTGTCCTTCCCAGCACACCGCTCTTCCATCACACTGTCCTTCCCATCACACTGACCTTCCATCACACTGCCCTTCCATCACACTGCCCTTCCCAGCACACCGCCCTTCCATCACACTGCCCTTCCATCACACTGTCCTTCCCATCACACTGCCCTTCCCATCACACTGCCCTTCCCAGCACACTGCCCTTCCATCACACCGCCCTTCCATCACACCGCCCTTCCATCACACTGCCCTTCCATCACACTGCCCTTCCCATCACACTGCCCTTCCATCAAACTGCTCTTCCATCACACTGCCCTTCCCAGCATACTGCCCTTCCATCACACTGCCCTTCCCATCACACTGCCCTTCCATCACACTGCCCTTCCATCACACCGCCCTTCCTTCACACCGCCCTTCCTTCACACCGCCCTTCCAGCACAGCGCCCTTCCATCACACTGCCCTTCCATCACACTGCCCTTCCATCACACCGCCCTTCCATCACACCGTCCTTCCATCACACTGCCCTTCCCATCACACCACCCTTCCATCACAGCGCCCTTCCAGCACACTGCCCTTCCATCACACTGCCCGTCCATCACACTGCCCTTCCATCACACTGCCCTTCCATCACACTGTCCTTCCATCACACCGCCCTTCCATCACACTGCCCTTCCCAGCACACCGCCCTTCCATCACACTGCCCTTCCCAGCACACCGCCCTTCCATCACACTGCCCTTCCATCACACTGCCCTTCATAGCACACCGCCCTTCCATCACACTGCCCTTCCATCACACCGCCCTTCCCAGCACACCGCCCTTCCATCACACCGCCCTTCCCAGCACATCGCCGTTCCATCACAGTGCCCTTCCTAGCACACTGCCCTTCGATCACACCGCCCTTCCATCACACTGCCCTTCCATCACACCGCCCTTCCATCACACTGCCCTTCCCAGCACACCGCCCTTCCATCACACTGCCCTTCCATCACACTGCCCTTTCATCACACTGCCCTTCCATCACACCGCCCTTCCCAGCACACCGCCCTTCCATCACACTGCCCTTCCATCACACTGCCCTTCCATCACACGGCCTTTCATCACACTGCCCTTCCCAGCACACCGCCCTTCCATCACACCGCCCTTCCATCACACCGCCCTTCCCAGCACACCGCCCTTCCATCACACCGCCCTTCCCAGCACACCGCCCTTCCATCACACCGCCCTTCCCAGCACACCGCCCTTCCATCACACCGCCCTTCCCAGCACACCGCCCTTCCATCACAGTGCCCTTCCTAGCACACTGCCCTTCGATCACACCGCCCTTCCATCACACTGCCCTTCCATCACACCGCCCATCCATCACACTGCCCTTCCCAGCACACCGCCCTTCCATCACACTGCCCTTCCATCACACTGCCCTTTCATCACACTGCCCTTCCATCACACCGCCCTTCCATCACACTGCCCTTCCCAGCACACCGCCCTTCCATCACACTGCCCTTCCATCACACTGCCCTTCCATCACACGGCCTTTCATCACACCGGCCTTTCATCACACCGCCCTTCCATCACACTGCCCTTCCATCACACCGCCCTTCCATCACACTGCCCTTCCATCACACCGCCCTTCCATCACACCGCCCTTCCATCACACTGCCCTTCCGTCACACTGCCCTTCCGTCATACTGCCCTTCCCAGCACACCGCCCTTCCATCACACTGCCCTTCCATCACACCGCCCTTCCATCACACTGCTCTTCCCAGCACACCGCCCTTCCATCACACTGCCCTTCCATCACACTGTCCTTCCCATCACACTGCCCTTCCCATCACACTGCCCTTCCCAGCACACTGCCCTTCCATCACACTGCCCTTCCATCACACTGTCCTTCCCAGCACACCGCCCTTCCATCACACTGCCCTTCCATCACACTGCCCTTCCATCATACTGCCCTTCCATCATACTGCCCTTCCCAGCACACCGCCCTTCCATCACACTGCCCTTCCCAGCACACCGCCCTTCCATCACACCGCCCTTCCATCACACCGCCCTTCCATCACACCGCCCTTCCATCACACCGCCCTTCCATCACACCGCCCTTCCATCACACCGCCCTTCCATCACACCGCTCTTCCAGCACACTGCCCTTCCAGCACACCGCCCTTCCATCAGACTGCCCTTCCATCACACTGCCCTTCCCAGCACACCGCCCTTCCATCACACCACCCTTCCATCACACCGCCCTTCCATCACACCGCCCTTCCATCACACTGTCCTTCCCATCACACTGCCCTTCCATCACACTGCCCTTCCATCACACTGCCCTTCCATCACACCGCCCATCCATCACACCGCCCTTCCGTCACACCGCCCTTCCGTCACATCGCCCTTCCGTCACACCGCCCTTCCGTCACACCGCCCTTCCGTCACAACGCCCTTCCGTCACACTGCCCTTCCCAGCACACTGTTCTTCCATCACACCGCCCTTCCAGCACACCGCCCTTCCATCACACCGCCCTTCCATCACACTGCCCTTCCCAGCACACTGCCCTTCCATCACACTGCCCTTTCATCACACCGCCCTTCCATCACACTGTCCTTCCCATCACACTGCCCTTCCATCACACTGCCCTTCCATCACACTGCACTTCCCAGCACACCGCCCTTCCATCACACCGCCCTTCCATCACACTGTACTTCCCATCACACTGGCCTTCCATCACACTGGCCTTCCATCACACTGCCCTTCCATCACACTGTCCTTCCCATCACACTGCCCTTCCCAGCACCCCGCCCTTCCATCACACTGCCCTTCCATCACACTGTCCTTCCCATCACACTGCCCTTCCCAGCACACCGCCCTTCCATCACACTGCCCTTCCATCACACCGTCCTTCCCAGCACACCGCCCTTCCATCACACCGCCCTTCCCAGCACACCGCCCTTCCATCACAGTGCCCTTCCTAGCACACTGCCCTTCGATCACACCGCCCTTCCATCACACTGCCCTTCCATCACACCGCCCTTCCATCACACTGCCCTTCCCAGCACACCGCCCTTCCATCACACTGCCTTTCCATCACACTGCCCTTTCATCACACTGCCCTTCCATCACACCGCCCTTCCATCACACTGCCCTTCCCAGCACACCGCCCTTCCATCACACTGCCCTTCCATCACACTGCCCTTCCATCACACGGCCTTTCATCACACCGGCCTTTCATCACACCGCCCTTCCATCACACCGCCCTTCCCAGCACACCGCCCTTCCATCACACCGCCCTTCCCAGCACACCGCCCTTCCATCACACCGCCCTTCCCAGCACACCGCCCTTCCATCACACCGCCCTTCCCAGCACACCGCCCTTCCATCACAGTGCCCTTCCTAGCACACTGCCCTTCGATCACACCGCCCTTCCATCACACTGCCCTTCCATCACACCGCCCTTCCATCACACTGCCCTTCCCAGCACACCGCGCTTCCATCACACTGCCCTTCCATCACACTGCCCTTTCATCACACTGCCCTTGCATCACACCGCCCTTCCATCACACTGCCCTTCCCAGCACACCGCCCTTCCATCACACTGCCCTTCCATCACACTGCCCTTCCATCATACGGCCTTTCATCACACCGGCCTTTCATCACACCGCCCTTCCATCACACTGCCCTTCCATCACACCGCCCTTCCATCACACTGCCCTTCCATCACACCGCCCTTCCATCACACTGCCCTTCCATCACACTGCCCTTCCGTCACACTGCCCTTCCGTCATACTGCCCTTCCCAGCACACCGCCCTTCCATCACACTGCCCTTCCCAGCACACCGCCCTTCCATCACACTGCCCTTCCATCACACCGCCCTTCCATCACACTGCCCTTCCCAGCACACCGCCCTTCCATCACACTGCCCTTCCATCACACTGTCCTTCCCATCACACTGCCCTTCCCATCACACTGCCCTTCCCAGCACACTGCCCTTCCCAGCACACTGCCCTTCCATCACACTGTCCTTCCCAGCACACCGCCCTTCCATCACACTGCCCTTCCATCACACTGCCCTTCCATCATACTGCCCTTCCATCATACTGCCCTTCCCAGCACACCGCCCTTCCATCACACCGCCCTTCCATCACACTGTCCTTCCCATCACACTGCCCTTCCATCACACTGCCCTTCCATCACACTGCCCTTCCATCACACCGCCCATCCATCACACCGCCCTTCCGTAACACCGCCCTTCCGTCACACCGCCCTTCCGTCACACCGCCCTTCCGTCACACTGCCCTTCCATCACACTGCCCTTCCCATCACACTGCCCTTCCATCAAACTGCTCTTCCATCACACTGCCCTTCCCAGCATACTGCCCTTCCATCACACTGCCCTTCCATCACACTGCCCTTCCATCACACTGCCCTTCCATCACACCGCCCTTCCATCACACTGCCCTTCCCAGCACACTGCCCTTCCCATCACACTGCCCTTCCATCAAACTGCTCTTCCATCACACTGCCCTTCCCAGCATACTGCCCTTCCATCACACTGCCCTTCCCATCACACTGCCCTTCCATCACACTGCCCTTCCATCACACCGCCCTTCCTTCACACCGCCCTTCCTTCACACCGCCCTTCCAGCACAGCGCCCTTCCATCACACTGCCCTTCCATCACACTGCCCTTCCATCACACCGCCCTTCCATCACACCGTCCTTCCATCACACTGCCCTTCCCATCACACCACCCTTCCATCACAGCGCCCTTCCAGCACACTGCCCTTCCATCACACTGCCCGTCCATCACACTGCCCTTCCATCACACTGCCCTTCCATCACACTGTCCTTCCATCACACCGCCCTTCCATCACACTGCCCTTCCCAGCACACCGCCCTTCCATCACACTGCCCTTCCCAGCACACCGCCCTTCCATCACACTGCCCTTCCCATCACACTGCCCTTCCATCACACTGCCCTTCCATCACACTGCCCTTCCATCACACTGCCCTTCATAGCACACCGCCCTTCCATCACACTGCCCTTCCATCACACCGCCCTTCCCAGCACACCGCCCTTCCATCACACCGCCCTTCCCAGCACATCGCCCTTCCATCACAGTGCCCTTCCTAGCACACTGCCCTTCGATCACACCGCCCTTCCATCACACTGCCCTTCCATCACACCGCCCTTCCATCACACTGCCCTTCCCAGCACACCGCCCTTCCATCACACTGCCCTTCCATCACACTGCCCTTCCATCACACTGCCCTTCCATCACACCGCCCTTCCATCACACTGCCCTTCCCAGCACACCGCCCTTCCATCACACTGCCCTTCCATCACACTGCCCTTCCATCACACGGCCTTTCATCACACTGCCCTTCCCAGCACACCGCCCTTCCATCACACCGCCCTTCCATCACACCGCCCTTCCCAGCACACCGCCCTTCCATCACACCGCCCTTCCCAGCACACCGCCCTTCCATCACACCGCCCTTCCCAGCACACCGCCCTTCCATCACAGTGCCCTTCCTAGCACACTGCCCTTCGATCACACCGCCCTTCCATCACACTGCCCTTCCATCACACCGCCCATCCATCACACTGCCCTTCCCAGCACACCGCCCTTCCATCACACTGCCCTTCCCTCACACTGCCCTTCCATCACACTGCCCTTCCATCACACCGCCCTTCCATCACACTGCCCTTCCATCACACTGCCCTTCCATCACACGGCCTTTCATCACACCGGCCTTTCATCACACCGCCCTTCCATCACACTGCCCTTCCATCACACCGCCCTTCCATCACACTGCCCTTCCATCACACCGCCCTTCCATCACACCGCCCTTCCATCACACTGCCCTTCCGTCACACTGCCCTTCCGTCATACTGCCCTTCCCAGCACACCGCCCTTCCATCACACTGCCCTTCCCAGCACACCGCCCTTCCATCACACCGCCCTTCCATCACACCGCCCTTCCATCACACCGCCCTTCCATCACACCGCCCTTCCATCACACCGCCCTTGCATCACACCGCCCTTCCATCACACCGCTCTTCCAGCACACTGCCCTTCCAGCACACCGCCCTTCCATCAGACTGCCCTTCCATCACAATGCCCTTCCCAGCACACCGCCCTTCCATCACACCGCCCTTCCCAGCACACCGCCCTTCCATCACACTGCCCTTCCCAGCACACCGCCCTTCCATCACACTGCCCTTCCATCACACTGCCCTTCCATCACACGGCCTTTCATCACACCGGCCTTTCATCACACCGCCCTTCCATCACACCGCCCTTCCCAGCACACCGCCCTTCCATCACACCGCCCTTCCCAGCACACCGCCCTTCCATCACACTGCCCTTCCCAGCACAACGCCCTTCCATCACACCGCCCTTCCATCACACCGCCCTTCCATCACACCGCCCTTCCATCACACCGCCCTTCCATCACACCGCCCTTGCATCACACCGCCCTTCCATCACACCGCTCTTCCAGCACACTGCCCTTCCAGCACACCGCCCTTCCATCAGACTGCCCTTCCATCACACTGCCCTTCCCAGCACACCGCCCTTCCATCACACCGCCCTTCCATCACACCGCCCTTCCATCACACCGTCCTTCCCATCACACCGCCCTTCCATCACACTGCCCTTCCATCACACTGCCCCTCCATCACACCGCCCATCCATCACACCGCCCTTCCGTCACACCGCCCTTCCGTCACATCGCCCTTCCGTCACACCGCCCTTCCATCACACCGCCCTTCCATCACACCGCCCTTCCGTCACACTGCCCTTCCCAGCACACTGTTCTTCCATCACACCGCCCTTCCAGCACACCGCCCTTCCATCACACCGCCCTTCCATCACACTGCCCTTCCCAGCACACTGCCCTTCCATCACACTGCCCTTTCATCACACCGCCCTTCCATCACACTGCCCTTCCCATCACACTGCCCTTCCATCACACTGCCCTTCCATCACACTGCACTTCCCAGCACACCGCCCTTCCATCACACCGCCCTTCCATCACACTGTACTTCCCATCACACTGGCCTTCCATCACACTGGCCTTCCATCACACTGCCCTTCCCAGCACACCGCCCTTCCATCACACTGCCCTTCCATCACACTGTCCTTCCCATCACACTGCCCTTCCCAGCACACCGCCCTTCCATCACACTGCCCTTCCATCACACCGTCCTTCCCAGCACACCGCCCTTCCATCACACCGCCCTTCCCAGCACACCGCCCTTCCATCACAGTGCCCTTCCTAGCACACTGCCCTTCGATCACACCGCCCTTCCATCACACTGCCCTTCCATCACACCGCCCTTCCATCACACTGCCCTTCCCCGCACACCGCCCTTCCATCACACTGCCCTTCCATCACACTGCCCTTTCATCACACTGCCCTTCCATCACACCGCCCTTCCATCACACCGCCCTTCCCAGCACACCGCCCTTCCATCACACTGCCCTTCCATCACACTGCCCTTCCATCACACGGCCTTTCATCACACCGGCCTTTCATCACACCGCCCTTCCATCACACCGCCCTTCCCAGCACACCGCCCTTCCATCACACCGCCCTTCCCAGCACACCGCCCTTCCATCACACCGCCCTTCCCAGCACACCGCCCTTCCATCACAGTGCCCTTCCTAGCACACTGCCCTTCGATCACACCGCCCTTCCATCACACCGCCCTTCCATCACACCGCCCTTCCATCACACCGCCCTTCCATCACACCGCCCTTCCATCACACCGCCCTTCCATCACACCGCCCTTCCATCACACCGCTCTTCCAGCACACTGCCCTTCCAGCACACCGCCCTTCCATCAGACTGCCCTTCCATCACACTGCCCTTCCCAGCACACCGCCCTTCCATCACACCGCCCTTCCCAGCACACCGCCCTTCCATCACACTGCCCTTCCCAGCACACCGCCCTTCCATCACACTGCCCTTCCATCACACTGCCCTTCCATCACACGGCCTTTCATCACACCGGCCTTTCATCACACCGCCCTTCCATCACACCGCCCTTCCCAGCACACCGCCCTTCCATCACACCGCCCTTCCCAGCACACCGCCCTTCCATCACACCGCCCTTCCATCACACCGCCCTTCCATCACACCGCCCTTCCATCACACCGCCCTTCCATCACACCGCCCTTGCATCACACCGCCCTTCCATCACACCGCTCTTCCAGCACACTGCCCTTCCAGCACACCGCCCTTCCGTCACATCGCCCTTCCGTCACACCGCCCTTCCGTCACACCGCCCTTCCGTCACAACGCCCTTCCGTCACACTGCCCTTCCCAGCACACTGTTCTTCCATCACACCGCCCTTCCATCACACCGCCCTTCCATCACACCGCCCTTCCATCACACTGCCCTTCCCAGCACACTGCCCTTCCATCACACTGCCCTTTCATCACACCGCCCTTCCATCACACTGTCCTTCCCATCACACTGCCCTTCCATCACACTGCCCTTCCATCACACTGCACTTCCCAGCACACCGCCCTTCCATCACACCGCCCTTCCATCACACTGTACTTCCCATCACACTGGCCTTCCATCACACTGGCCTTCCATCACACTGCCCTTCCCAGCACCCCGCCCTTCCATCACACTGCCCTTCCATCACACTGTCCTTCCCATCACACTGCCCTTCCCAGCACACCGCCCTTCCATCACACTGCCCTTCCATCACACCGTCCTTCCCAGCACACCGCCCTTCCATCACACCGCCCTTCCCAGCACACCGCCCTTCCATCACAGTGCCCTTCCTAGCACACTGCCCTTCGATCACACCGCCCTTCCATCACACTGCCCTTCCATCACACCGCCCTTCCATCACACTGCCCTTCCCCGCACACCGCCCTTCCATCACACTGCCTTTCCATCACACTGCCCTTTCATCACACTGCCCTTCCATCACACCGCCCTTCCATCACACTGCCCTTCCCAGCACACCGCCCTTCCATCACACTGCCCTTCCATCACACTGCCCTTCCATCACACGGCCTTTCATCACACCGGCCTTTCATCACACCGCCCTTCCATCACACCGCCCTTCCCAGCACACCGCCCTTCCATCACACCGCCCTTCCCAGCACACCGCCCTTCCATCACACCGCCCTTCCCAGCACACCGCCCTTCCATCACACTGCCCTTCCCAGCACACTGCCCTTCGATCACACCGCCCTTCCATCACACCGCCCTTCCATCACACCGCCCTTCCATCACACCGCCCTTCCATCACACCGCCCTTCCATCACACCGCCCTTGCATCACACCGCCCTTCCATCACACCGCTCTTCCAGCACACTGCCCTTCCAGCACACCGCCCTTCCATCAGACTGCCCTTCCATCACACTGCCCTTCCCAGCACACCGCCCTTCCATCACACCGCCCTTCCCAGCACACCGCCCTTCCATCACACTGCCCTTCCCAGCACACCGCCCTTCCATCACACTGCCCTTCCATCACACTGCCCTTCCATCACACGGCCTTTCATCACACCGGCCTTTCATCACACCGCCCTTCCATCACACCGCCCTTCCCAGCACACCGCCCTTCCATCACACCGCCCTTCCCAGCACACCGCCCTTCCATCACACTGCCCTTCCCAGCACACCGCCCTTCCATCACACCGCCCTTCCATCACACCGCCCTTCCATCACACCGCCCTTCCATCACACCGCCCTTCCATCACACCGCCCTTGCATCACACCGCCCTTCCATCACACCGCTCTTCCAGCACACTGCCCTTCCAGCACACCGCCCTTCCATCAGACTGCCCTTCCATCACACTGCCCTTCCCAGCACACCGCCCTTCCATCACACCACCCTTCCATCACACCGCCCTTCCATCACACCGTCCTTCCCATCACACTGCCCTTCCATCACACTGCCCTTCCATCACACTGCCCCTCCATCACACCGCCCATCCATCACACCGCCCTTCCGTCACACCGCCCTTCCGTCACATCGCCCTTCCGTCACACCGCCCTTCCGTCACACCGCCCTTCCGTCACAACGCCCTTCCGTCACACTGCCCTTCCCAGCACACCGCCCTTCCATCACACCGCCCTTCCATCACACCGCCCTTCCATCACACCGCCCTTCCATCACACCGCCCTTCCATCACACCGCCCTTGCATCACACCGCCCTTCCATCACACCGCTCTTCCAGCACACTGCCCTTCCAGCACACCGCCCTTCCATCAGACTGCCCTTCCATCACACTGCCCTTCCCAGCACACCGCCCTTCCATCACACCACCCTTCCATCACACCGCCCTTCCATCACACCGTCCTTCCCATCACACTGCCCTTCCATCACACTGCCCTTCCATCACACTGCCCCTCCATCACACCGCCCTTCCATCACACCGCCCTTCCGTCACACCGCCCTTCCGTCACATCGCCCTTCCGTCACACCGCCCTTCCGTCACACCGCCCTTCCGTCACAACGCCCTTCCGTCACACTGCCCTTCCCAGCACACTGTTCTTCCATCACACCGCCCTTCCAGCACACCGCCCTTCCATCACACCGCCCTTCCATCACACTGCCCTTCCCAGCACACCGCCCTTCCATCACACTGCCCTTTCATCACACCGCCCTTCCATCACACTGTCCTTCCCATCACACTGCCCTTCCATCACACTGCCCTTCCATCACACTGCACTTCCCAGCACACCGCCCTTCCATCACACCGCCCTTCCATCACACTGTACTTCCCATCACACTGGCCTTCCATCACACTGGCCTTCCATCACACTGCCCTTCCCAGCACCCCGCCCTTCCATCACACTGCCCTTCCATCACACTGTCCTTCCCATCACACTGCCCTTCCCAGCACACCGCCCTTCCATCACACTGCCCTTCCATCACACCGCCCTTCCCAGCACACCGCCCTTCCATCACACCGCCCTTCCCAGCACACCGCCCTTCCATCACAGTGCCCTTCCTAGCACACTGCCCTTCGATCACACCGCCCTTCCATCACACTGCCCTTCCATCACACCGCCCTTCCATCACACTGCCCTTCCCCGCACACCGCCCTTCCATCACACTGCCTTTCCATCACACTGCCCTTTCATCACACTGCCCTTCCATCACACCGCCCTTCCATCACACTGCCCTTCCCAGCACACCGCCCTTCCATCACACTGCCCTTCCATCACACTGCCCTTCCATCACACGGCCTTTCATCACACCGGCCTTTCATCACACCGCCCTTCCATCACACCGCCCTTCCCAGCACACCGCCCTTCCATCACACCGCCCTTCCCAGCACACCGCCCTTCCATCACACCGCCCTTCCCAGCACACCGCCCTTCCATCACAGTGCCCTTCCTAGCACACTGCCCTTCGATCACACCGCCCTTCCATCACACCGCCCTTCCATCACACCGCCCTTCCATCACACCGCCCTTCCATCACACCGCCCTTCCATCACACCGCCCTTGCATCACACCGCCCTTCCATCACACCGCTCTTCCAGCACACTGCCCTTCCATCACACCGCCCTTCCATCACACTGCCCTTCCCAGCACACCGCCCTTCCATCACACTGCCCTTCCATCACACTGCCCTTTCATCACACTGCCCTTCCATCACACCGCCCTTCCATCACACTGCCCTTCCCAGCACACCGCCCTTCCATCACACTGCCCTTCCATCACACTGCCCTTCCATCACACGGCCTTTCATCACACTGCCCTTCCCAGCACACCGCCCTTCCATCACACCGCCCTTCCATCACACCGCCCTTCCCAGCACACCGCCCTTCCATCACACCGCCCTTCCCAGCACACCGCCCTTCCATCACACCGCCCTTCCCAGCACACCGCCCTTCCATCACAGTGCCCTTCCTAGCACACTGCCCTTCGATCACACCGCCCTTCCATCACACTGCCCTTCCATCACACCGCCCATCCATCACACTGCCCTTCCCAGCACACCGCCCTTCCATCACACTGCCCTTCCATCACACTGCCCTTTCATCACACTGCCCTTCCATCACACCGCCCTTCCATCACACTGCCCTTCCATCACACTGCCCTTCCATCACACGGCCTTTCATCACACCGGCCTTTCATCACACCGCCCTTCCATCACACTGCCCTTCCATCACACCGCCCTTCCATCACACTGCCCTTCCATCACACCGCCCTTCCATCACACCGCCCTTCCATCACACTGCCCTTCCGTCACACTGCCCTTCCGTCATACTGCCCTTCCCAGCACACCGCCCTTCCATCACACTGCCCTTCCCAGCACACCGCCCTTCCATCACACCGCCCTTCCATCACACCGCCCTTCCATCACACCGCCCTTGCATCACACCGCCCTTCCATCACACCGCTCTTCCAGCACACTGCCCTTCCAGCACACCGCCCTTCCATCACACCGCCCTTCCATCACACCGCCCTTCCATCACACCGTCCTTCCCATCACACTGCCCTTCCATCACACTGCCCTTCCATCACACTGCCCCTCCATCACACCGCCCATCCATCACACCGCCCTTCCGTCACACCGCCCTTCCGTCACATCGCCCTTCCGTCACACCGCCCTTCCGTCACACCGCCCTTCCGTCACAACGCCCTTCCGTCACACTGCCCTTCCCAGCACACTGTTCTTCCATCACACCGCCCTTCCAGCACACCGCCCTTCCATCACACCGCCCTTCCATCACACTGCCCTTCCCAGCACACTGCCCTTCCATCACACTGCCCTTTCATCACACCGCCCTTCCATCACACTGTCCTTCCCATCACACTGCCCTTCCATCACACTGCCCTTCCATCACACTGCACTTCCCAGCACACCGCCCTTCCATCACACCGCCCTTCCATCACACTGTACTTCCCATCACACTGGCCTTCCATCACACTGGCCTTCCATCACACTGCCCTTCCCAGCACCCCGCCCTTCCATCACACTGCCCTTCCATCACACTGTCCTTCCCATCACACTGCCCTTCCCAGCACACCGCCCTTCCATCCCACTGCCCTTCCATCACACCGTCCTTCCCAGCACACCGCCCTTCCATCACACCGCCCTTCCCAGCACACCGCCCTTCCATCACAGTGCCCTTCCTAGCACACTGCCCTTCGATCACACCGCCCTTCCATCACACTGCCCTTCCATCACACCGCCCTTCCATCACACTGCCCTTCCCAGCACACCGCCCTTCCATCACACTGCCTTTCCATCACACTGCCCTTCCATCACACTGCCCTTCCATCACACCGCCCTTCCATCACACTGCCCTTCCCAGCACACCGCCCTTCCATCACACTGCCCTTCCATCACACGGCCTTTCATCACACCGGCCTTCCATCACACCGCCCTTCCATCACACCGCCCTTCCCAGCACACCGCCCTTCCATCACACCGCCCTTCCCAGCACACCGCCCTTCCATCACACCGCCCTTCCCAGCACACCGCCCTTCCATCACAGTGCCCTTCCTAGCACACTGCCCTTCGATCACACCGCCCTTCCATCACACCGCCCTTCCATCACACCGCCCTTCCATCACACCGCCCTTCCATCACACCGCCCTTCCATCACACCGCCCTTGCATCACACCGCCCTTCCATCACACCGCTCTTCCAGCACACTGCCCTTCCAGCACACCGCCCTTCCATCAGACTGCCCTTCCATCACACTGCCCTTCCCAGCACACCGCCCTTCCATCACACCGCCCTTCCCAGCACACCGCCCTTCCATCACACTGCCCTTCCCAGCACACCGCCCTTCCATCACACTGCCCTTCCATCACACTGCCCTTCCATCACACGGCCTTTCATCACACCGGCCTTTCATCACACCGCCCTTCCATCACACCGCCCTTCCCAGCACACCGCCCTTCCATCACACCGCCCTTCCCAGCACACCGCCCTTCCATCACACTGCCCTTCCCAGCACACCGCCCTTCCATCACACCGCCCTTCCATCACACCGCCCTTCCATCACACCGCCCTTCCATCACACCGCCCTTCCATCACACCGCCCTTCCATCACACCGCCCTTCCATCACACTGCCCTTCCATCACACTGCCCTTCCATCACACCGCCCTTCCATCAGACTGCCCTTCCATCACACTGCCCTTCCCAGCACACCGCCCTTCCATCACACCACCCTTCCATCACACCGCCCTTCCATCACACCGTCCTTCCCATCACACTGCCCTTCCATCACACTGCCCTTCCATCACACTGCCCCTCCATCACACCGCCCATCCATCACACCGCCCTTCCGTCACACCGCCCTTCCGTCACATCGCCCTTCCGTCACACCGCCCTTCCGTCACACCGCCATTCCGTCACAACGCCCTTCCGTCACACTGCCCTTCCCAGCACACTGTTCTTCCATCACACCGCCCTTCCAGCACACCGCCCTTCCATCACACCGCCCTTCCATCACACTGCCCTTCCCAGCACACTGCCCTTCCATCACACTGCCCTTCCATCACACCGCCCTTCCATCACACTGTCCTTCCCATCACACTGCCCTTCCATCACACTGCCCTTCCATCACACTGCACTTCCCAGCACACCGCCCTTCCATCACACCGCCCTTCCATCACACTGTACTTCCCATCACACTGGCCTTCCATCACACTGGCCTTCCATCACACTGCCCTTCCCAGCACACCGCCCTTCCATCACACTGCCCTTCCATCACACTGTCCTTCCCATCACACTGCCCTTCCCAGCACACCGCCCTTCCATCACACTGCCCTTCCATCACACCGTCCTTCCCAGCACACCGCCCTTCCATCACACCGCCCTTCCCAGCACACCGCCCTTCCATCACAGTGCCCTTCCTAGCACACTGCCCTTCGATCACACCGCCCTTCCATCACACTGCCCTTCCATCACACCGCCCTTCCATCACACTGCCCTTCCCCGCACACCGCCCTTCCATCACACTGCCTTTCCATCACACTGCCCTTCCATCACACTGCCCTTCCATCACACCGCCCTTCCATCACACTGCCCTTCCCAGCACACCGCCCTTCCATCACACTGCCCTTCCATCACACTGCCCTTCCATCACACGGCCTTTCATCACACCGGCCTTCCATCACACCGCCCTTCCATCACACCGCCCTTCCCAGCACACCGCCCTTCCATCACACCGCCCTTCCCAGCACACCGCCCTTCCATCACACCGCCCTTCCCAGCACACCGCCCTTCCTTCACAGTGCCCTTCCTAGCACACTGCCCTTCGATCACACCGCCCTTCCATCACACCGCCCTTCCATCACACCGCCCTTCCATCACACCGCCCTTCCATCACACCGCCCTTCCATCACACCGCCCTTGCATCACACCGCCCTTCCATCACACCGCCCTTCCAGCACACTGCCCTTCCAGCACACCGCCCTTCCATCACACTGCCCTTCCATCACACTGCCCTTCCCAGCACACCGCCCTTCCATCACACCGCCCTTCCCAGCACACCGCCCTTCCATCACACTGCCCTTCCCAGCACACCGCCCTTCCATCACACTGCCCTTCCATCACACTGCCCTTCCATCACACGGCCTTTCATCACACCGGCCTTTCATCACACCGCCCTTCCATCACACCGCCCTTCCCAGCACACCGCCCTTCCATCACACCGCCCTTCCCAGCACACCGCCCTTCCATCACACTGCCCTTCCCAGCACACCGCCCTTCCATCACACCGCCCTTCCATCACACCGCCCTTCCATCACACCGCCCTTCCATCACACCGCCCTTCCATCACACCGCCCTTGCATCACACCGCCCTTCCATCACACCGCTCTTCCAGCACACTGCCCTTCCAGCACACCGCCCTTCCATCAGACTGCCCTTCCATCACACTGCCCTTCCCAGCACACCGCCCTTCCATCACACCACCCTTCCATCACACCGCCCTTCCATCACACCGTCCTTCCCATCACACTGCCCTTCCATCACACTGCCCTTCCATCACACTGCCCCTCCATCACACCGCCCATCCATCACACCGCCCTTCCGTCACACCGCCCTTCCGTCACACCGCCCTTCCGTCACACCGCCCTTCCGTCACACCGCCCTTCCGTCACAACGCCCTTCCGTCACACTGCCCTTCCCAGCACACTGTTCTTCCATCACACCGCCCTTCCAGCACACCGCCCTTCCATCACACCGCCCTTCCATCACACTGCCCTTCCCAGCACACTGCCCTTCCATCACACTGCCCTTTCATCACACCGCCCTTCCATCACACTGTCCTTCCCATCACACTGTCCTTCCCATCACACTGCCCTTCCATCACACTGCCCTTCCATCACACTGCACTTCCCAGCACACCGCCCTTCCATCACACCGCCCTTCCATCACACTGTACTTCCCATCACACTGGCCTTCCATCACACTGGCCTTCCATCACACTGCCCTTCCCAGCACCCCGCCCTTCCATCACACTGCCCTTCCATCACACTGTCCTTCCCATCACACTGCCCTTCCCAGCACACCGCCCTTCCATCACACTGCCCTTCCATCACACCGTCCTTCCCAGCACACCGCCCTTCCATCACACCGCCCTTCCCAGCACACCGCCCTTCCATCACATTGCCCTTCCTAGCACACTGCCCTTCGATCACACCGCCCTTCCATCACACTGCCCTTCCATCACACCGCCCTTCCATCACACTGCCCTTCCCCGCACACCGCCCTTCCATCACACTGCCTTTCCATCACACTGCCCTTTCATCACACTGCCCTTCCATCACACCGCCCTTCCATCACACTGCCCTTCCCAGCACACCGCCCTTCCATCACACTGCCCTTCCATCACACTGCCCTTCCATCACACGGCCTTTCATCACACCGGCCTTTCATCACACCGCCCTTCCATCACACCGCCCTTCCCAGCACACCGCCCTTCCATCACACCGCCCTTCCCAGCACACCGCCCTTCCATCACACCGCCCTTCCCAGCACACCGCCCTTCCATCACAGTGCCCTTCCTAGCACACTGCCCTTCGATCACACCGCCCTTCCATCACACTGCCCTTCCATCACACCGCCCTTCCATCACACTGCCCTTCCCAGCACACCGCCCTTCCATCACACTGCCCTTCCATCACACTGCCCTTTCATCACACTGCCCTTCCATCACACCGCCCTTCCATCACACTGCCCTTCCCAGCACACCGCCCTTCCATCACACTGCCCTTCCATCACACTGCCCTTCCATCACACGGCCTTTCATCACACCGGCCTTTCATCACACCGCCCTTCCATCACACTGCCCTTCCATCACACCGCCCTTCCATCACACTGCCCTTCCATCACACCGCCCTTCCATCACACCGCCCTTCCATCACACTGCCCTTCCGTCACACTGCCCTTCCGTCATACTGCCCTTCCCAGCACACCGCCCTTCCATCACACTGCCCTTCCCAGCACACCGCCCTTCCATCACACTGCCCTTCCATCACACCGCCCTTCCATCACACTGCTCTTCCCAGCACACCGCCCTTCCATCACACTGCCCTTCCATCACACTGTCCTTCCCATCACACTGCCCTTCCCATCACACTGCCCTTCCCAGCACACTGCCCTTCCCAGCACACTGCCCTTCCATCACACTGTCCTTCCCAGCACACCGCCCTTCCATCACACCGCCCTTCCATCACACTGCCCTTCCATCATACTGCCCTTCCATCATACTGCCCTTCCCAGCACACCGCCCTTCCATCACACTGCCCTTCCCAGCACACCGCCCTTCCATCACACCGCCCTTCCATCACACCGCCCTTCCATCACACCGCCCTTCCATCACACCGCCCTTCCATCACACCGCCCTTCCATCACACTGCCCTTCCCAGCACACCGCCCTTCCATCACACTGCCCTTCCCAGCACACCGCCCTTCCATCACACTGCCCTTCCATCACACTGCCCTTACATCACACCGCCCTTCCATCACACCGCCCTTCCATCACACTGCCCTTCCCAGCACACCGCCCTTCCATCACACTGCCCTTCCATCACACCACCCTTCCATCACACTGCCCTTCCGTCACACTGCCCTTCCGTCATACTGCCCTTTCCAGCACACCGTCCTTCCATCACACTGCCCTTCCCAGCACACCGCCCTTCCATCACACCGCCCTTCCATCACACTGCTCTTCCCAGCACACCGCCCTTCCATCACACTGCCCTTCCATCACACTGTCCTTCCCATCACACTGCCCTTCCCATCACACTGCCCTTCCCAGCACACTGCCCTTCCATCACACTGCCCTTCCATCACACTGTCCTTCCCAGCACACCGCCCTTCCATCACACTGCCCTTCCATCACACTGCCCTTCCATCACACTGCCCTTCCATCATACTGCCCTTCCCAGCACACCGCCCTTCCATCACACTGCCCTTCCCAGCACACCGCCCTTCCATCACACTGCCCTTCCCAGCACACCGCCCTTCCATCACACTGCCCTTCTATCACAGTGCCCTTCCATCACACCGTCCTTCCCAGTACTCCGCCCTTCCATCACGCTGCCCTTCCATCACACTGCCCTTCCATCATACTGCCCTTCCCAGCACACCGCCCTTGCATCATACCGCCCTTCCATCATACCACCCTTCCATCACACTGCCCTTCCCAGCACACCGCCCTACCATCACACTGCCCTTCTATCACAGTGCCCTTCCATCACACCGCCCTTCCCAGCACACTGCCCTTCCATCACCCTGCCCTTCCATCACACTGCCCTTCCATCACACTGCCCTTCCCAGCACACCGCCCTTCCATCACACTGCCCTTCCCAGCACACCGCCCTTCCATCACACCTCCCTTCCATCACACCGCCCTTCCAGCACACCGCCCTTCCAACACACCGCCCTTCCATCACACCGGCCTTTCATCACACCGCCCTTCCATCATACTGCCCTTCCATCACACCGCCCTTCCATCACACTGTCCTTCGCAGCACACCGCCCTTCCATCACACTGCCCTTCCATCACACTGCCCTTCCATCACACTGCCCTTCCATCACACCGCCCTTCTATCACACTGCCCTTCCCAGCACACTGCCCTTCCACCACACTGTCCTTCCCAGCACACCGCCCTTCCATCACACTGTCCTTCCCATCACACTGCCCTCCCCATCACACTGCTCTTCTGAGCACACTGCCCTTCCCAGCACACTGTCCTTCCAGCAAACTTCCCATCACAGCTCTGTTCCATTCCCAGCACACTGGCCTTGGACTATCCCCTTAGCCATGTCAGCCGCGCAGTTTGTCCTTTCAGACCCTATTGGGACATGCTGTTCCAAACACAGGAAACATGCATTATATGCCCAAGTTCAGGTGATGGAGAGGGACTTTTCATGAAATTAACCCATCCCAGGACTGGCGGGCATTAATGTCCCAGGGTCTTGCTCACTACAAGCTCTAATGCGCAGCTCGCTCAGGCCCCAGCTCGGCCTGGCTGCTGCCCCTTCATTGAATGGCAGATAGCACTGGGAGCACTGGGCTGAAACAAGTCTCATAGATCTCAATTGTCTTCTCATGAATGTGCTGGCAAGGAGGTCCTAAGATCCCTGCCCAAGGACTTGGACGCCATTGCCGCAGCACCAGAGAGGGAGCAGAAGGTGAGGTATAGAGAAAGGCTCCTGGTGAGGCCGGATGCACAGCAGCCGAGAACAGAGCCTTCCAAGCCTGCCTGGTGTTGGGGCCGCCTGTGTTCCCACAGCCACCTGCTCCTGGGAAGAGGAGGCAGAACGCTGCGACCCGCAGCTGTGACTGTCTCTGCTCTGCCTCCGGGACTAAATAATGCATTAACTGTGAACGAAAGCTCAGGTCAAGCTGACATGAGATAGTGGACACTGTGCTCCCCTCGCCGAGGCCCTGCACTCCCGTCAGGATTGGCCTCCTTCCCAGCCACCGGGTGGAAACCTCTCTGTCCAGGTCCCAGCCTCAGGCCTGTGGTAAGCAATGAACTGCCCATCTCACCAGTGTGCAGCAGGCTGCTGAGGAAGATGAGTGGAGCCGTCAATCAGCAGTCAGCCTGCTCCATCTCTATAGCAGGACCAAAGATGGGCTCCCGCAGGCTGGCGGGTCACTGTCCAACATGCTCAAGGACACTTAGGAGGTATGACGAGGGCAGGACACTGAGCTCTCAGATGGCTTCCCACAGAAGGCGGGAAATGCACATAACGAGATTTTTTCAGATGTTGGCCATTTTTGTCTCATTCCTGTTACAAGTCCACAAGCACCTGCTCTAGGACACTCATCGTGTGTTATGCACGAGAAACATAACGCTGGTCTCTGCTCACAAGGTGCTCATTCCTAGAGGCCAGCAGGAGGCAAGTTCCCCAAAGTGGTCAGTGAAAGCCAGGAAGGCAGGTGGGGTGGTCCCTTCTGCTGGGATTTCTACTGATTTTCCTAAGCTGAGAGCTGATTGCAAAGCTCAGGTCTGAGAGATGCTGTCATCAGTCTCTGCCATCTTGGCACACATCAGGGCTCTGAGGTGGGCTGGGCCTGGGTCACAGGACAGTGCTTCTGGGCAAGGGGGAGGGAGAGCCAGGGAACTGCCCTGCTCAGGTGCCCAGGACAGCGAAGGGCACTAGGAAGATAGGCAGCCCAGACAAAAATGACAGACCATGAAGAGGGCAGTCACGCACTTCACCTGGGGACAGGAAGGTGGGAGACTGCCTCCGCCATTTATCACCTCGTCATCCAACCATGAAGCCAACAGCGTTTCAGAGTCTGTGGAGCCTCTCGACTTTCTTCAGAGGAGGAAGGACTTGACCCAGCAGCCAAGACTAGACCTTGGCCCTCCCATGCCAACTCCAATTCTGAAAACGCCCAGGAACTTTGCAGGACAGATTGGTCTTCTCTGACGGGAACCTTCCGTAGTGACTCTGGCTTCTCCTCTTCGTCACATCCCTGGCTCCACCAGGCAGGCACCCTGCTCTTCCTCAGGCGCATGATGCGCCTCTGCCTATGCTCCCATTCTCATTCCTAACCAGCTTTTTAAAGCTCCTCACCCAAGGTATTTTTCCTATTGATTTCTAAAGGGAGTGAAAGGGTGGGAGGAGGGGGAGAGAGACACTGACCTGAGAGAGACACGTCAACTTGTTGCTCCCTGTATGTGCCCTTATTGGGGCTGGGAAACTGCAATCACAGTAGGTGCCCTTGACCAGAAATGGAACCCTGGTCAGCTTTGACCTGCTTTTAATAAACCATTAAAGAAAGCCATATCTATAATCCTTTCTTTAAGCCCCCCTCCCTCCCAGCACTAAAGGCCTCATCTGGGCATCGGCACTTCCCATTTGCAGACTGGGAGCTCTTTAAGCCACATTCCAATGTTGCTTGCATTCCCCATCACAGAGTAGGCATTTAATAAATGCTTGCCGAATAAGTATAGTTCATTTTAACATTTGCTTAATCATGTCTGGCTAGTCATAAACCTATAATCTGGGCCAAGGACTTCTTGCTATCAGCCAAATGCAAATACAAAACTCATTCTTCTCTTGATGCCTCCTGGATCTCCTTCCAATGACCCCTGCCGCGCCTCCTGAGCATACCCTCCTCTGACGGCCAAGGTCAGAGAGCATGCACAGAAGGTGTAGCCGCAGGGGAGAGCGCAGTTTTGGAGCAAAGTTTTTCTTTAAGGTGCTGTGGTACCCATATGTGTCTCTGTCAGATCTCCCCTCCCCTTGGGGTCTGCATGTGGCAGCTGGTGCCTTGGGAGCTCAGACACATGGGGAGCATTCACTCCATTACTCTTTCCTAGCTTCACAAAAACATATTTATTCACCAAAGTGTACTGTGCTATGCAGCGTGGTTCTCCTAAAAGGCTCAATAAAAGTGAAATATGTGTATAGTCTTAGCAATTTTACAATAAACTACACTTCAGCATCAACTGCTCTAGCACTTAGAAAGTTCTCTAACTGATGGATTATAGCTCTTGGCCACTCTGCGAGTGCAGGTGTGTGTGTGTGTGTGTGTGTGTGTGTTTGTGTGTGTGTGTATGTGTGTGTGTGCAAGAATGAGTAGGAATGTGTGTGTATAAGGGTTCATGTATGGGTAGAATGCGTGTGTGTATGAATGCATGTGTAGGGATGTGTGTGTATGAATGCATGTATGTGTAGGGATGTGTGTTATGAATACATGTATGTGTAGGGATGTGTGTTATGAATGCATGTATGTGTAGGGATGTGTGTTATGAATGCATGTATGTGTAGGAGTGTGTGGGAGGGTGCTTTCGGTCAATGACTACAAGATAATGAAGAGGCTCAAGCATCCTGGGAAATATAGTTCCAATTGAGTGAGAAGCCAATTTTGAAATGTCCCCAATAGCTTCAGAGTTTCAGAAAGCTAGAGGCAGGCAGCAAATCAGAAAACCGAGGTCTAAGATGGAAATACTCAACATTAAACGAATACCTTCCACACAGAAAGGTCAAAAAGAGATGGAAGATAATGTGACTAGCAGCCCACTGAGGTTTATAAACTTGCCATGTTCTTTATAATACGAGGCTGTAAGAATTATTCCCATTTTACAAAAGAAAAACAGACTCTAACAGGTTGAACAATATACCACATATACATCTGATACACGGCAGGGCCCAGATCCAAACTCATGTCTTCTCAGATCCAAGGCTCTGACTTCTATTAAACCACGTTTCTATTCTGTTTCAACACTGCCAAGAGGCTCACACAACCTCACATGCCAAGCCCTGGACAGTGGGTAACATGAGACAATTTCATCCTGACCTTTAAAACCTGAAAGGGAAGTTTCGTTCAAAGACCTTTGGATTCTGGCATCTCGAGTCAGGTGCCAGATACTGGCCCGAAGAGACCACGTGACCAAGGCCAACCAGAGCAGATTGTGGCCAGTGGAGTAAGCAGCTCCAGGTGACAGACAGGCCACTCAGTACAATGAGTCAGACCGTCCTTGGTCTCCTCTGCCTCTTCCTACCTCTATGGTAATTCTTGGTGCCACCCTGGGCCTCAGGTTTTGACATTGCCTTCACTCACTAGGACCCTTGGAAATGTTGCCTCTTGAATCCTGAACTCCCCCCACTTGGTGGTCATGCACACCCTTCATTCCAATCTGTCCAGCCCAGCACGGATGAAGGCACTCCAGGCAGAGCAGTTACTGTGTGGTCCTCCCAGCTGAGCTGCAGATGCTCATGCTTATGGGTGGGAGGGGAGAGTGGAATTCCTGTTGGATGCAAGGCGGTGAGCTCTCTCACCTGGCCAGCCCTCCGAGTCTGAGAACTCTATAATGTTATGAATTGCTCCATTAATTCACTTAACATATACTTACTGAGCACCTACTATGTGCCAGTAGGCCACTGAGGTTATAGTGATGAAGCTCAAAGTCTAGCAAAGGAGTCAGCTATGGAGGGAGTTCCCACTTAAGGGAACACAGGGCTCTGTGAGAGAGTGTGCCAGTGAGCTCAACCAAGGTGTCAGAGGAGACCTCTTTGAAGGTGTGACATCAAAGCAAGGTCTGAAAGAGGAATAGGGTTGGCAGGGAGGGGATTGGAGCATATCCATTCCTCCAGAGTCAGTCCTTTCCCTCCCTGTCTGCCCCAGCTCCTCTCTGTAATAATTTTAGCAATTTCTATTACTTATGACTAATCTCTGATACTTTAGAATAATAAACATAGGTTCCATCTGCTTGACAATAACATGGACCCAAAGGATAATACTTTTCTGCATATATTCATTCTGCCCAAAGAAAACAGGGACGGGCGCATGAGACATAATTTCTGCAGGACTCCGGAGCTGGCTGCAGTGCGGGAACCCCAGCAGCTGTAGCTAACTAGCAGCTGCATTGTCGGGCCATGTGGGCCTCTAATCAAGGCATCAGTCCTCCTTGGAGTGCCATCCTGAGGGCGTTGTGACTTGAAATGCTCCCAACAGAGTGTAGGATGGAACAAGTCCAGGATGGAAAAGACCCTCAGAGACTACCCAGTTCTGCCTCATAATTTTAAGGTAAAGAAACCACGTCCCATTAAGAGAATGGGCTTGCCTAGGGTAGACAAGGTCCAGTGAGGGGTGAAGAGTTGCTGCGGATGCATGATCAGGCTCCACTACTTGAGCAAGACAACCCCATGGCTGAGTTCGGCTTGCTCATCCTTAAACTTAAGGTGAAGCAGTGCTTCCTGCGGGAGCTGCTGTGGGGTTTCACTGAGAAGCCCTCATGACAGACCTTTCTGTGTGGAAGGTATTCGTTTAATGAATGTCATCCCTATTACTGTGTCACCCAGCTAGTCAGTGGCAGGGCTGCAACTAGAAGCCACGCTGCTTCATGGCTGCCCTCGTTCCGGTGAGACATCCTACTGTGTGACCCTTCCCACACCATCCAACACCAGCACTGGGCCCTTCTCTCTGGGTGCCTGAAGGGAACTCTGAGGTGCCTGATTCCTATATGGGACAAGTGGCAGCCTGCCCTCCGGCATGGTAGTGGTGCCAAGAGCTCAAAGCTCTGGCCCTGACTGGTACATGGTAATAACACAGTGGTCACGGTGACCATGCAATGCTGATAGCAGCCCCAGTGGCTGGAGGCCACACAGCCTCCTGCTTTTGGTGCCCAACAAATTCCTGCATTTCATTGACATATCATGACTTTTGACCCATGCCCTTATCTCTCCAACTTCTCCCTGCCCAGTTGGCATCGCCCTCCTTCAGCCCAGGCCCATCTTCTCTGACAGGGGCTGGGGTGATGGTAATTTCCTGGTAGGCAGTGATTGTGCATCTTTCTGGGTTCATTAGTAGCTGGGTAACCCTTTCAGGTTTACTAGCTCAGATTACAACTCTGCCTATGCCTCTGATCTGAGGGGCAGCTCTGCCGTCTCAGTGGCTGACTTGGCTTTGCTCAGAGGCTGGAACTCTTCTGTCTTTTTCCATCGTCTTGCAGACAACAGTTTCCGAGCCAAACCCAGAGGCCAACTGGTCAGACTCCTTCCAGATTAACGAGTGGAATGAGCACAGTGACCTGAACCAGCCCTGTGCAGGCCCCTGGAGATGCCACAGGATCATGGGCTGCTGCCCTGCACAGAGCAGCCAGGGCAGGCTTGTGAGCTGTGAGGGAGCCAGCACCTTTGTAGGGACTGCTAATCTCCACATTTAGAACCCCTTCCCTCTAAACAGACATGTCAGAGTGTAAGCTGCTCATTGCTTTTCCACATGCATGAAAGAGTATGTGATGATTAATAATTTCACGTGGCAGATATTGGTAACAATCACTACGCACATTTCCTCTTACACTTGAGCAGTCAGCAGGTGAAATTTCCCAATCTCCCTTGCAGGTGATTGTGGGCATGCGAGTGAGTTCCATTCCGTGAAAGTAGAAGAAGAAATACCACTGCCCCATCCAGGCCTGGCCCACATGTCTCCTGCACCTGACTTCCCGTGTCCCCATCCCTGGCTTCTAGGGACACATTTATACACGGGAGGAGCCTAGGCCCTGAACGCTTTGCAAAAAGCTGCCTGCTGACCAGGACTCTCTTCTGAAATTTCAACTGAGTCAGAAACACTTCTACTGTGTGAAGCATGAGGTTTGAGGGTTTATCTGTTATAGCCGGGATGTTACCTATCAGAGACACGTGCTATCAAAAGCTAATTTTTTTATTTTACTCAGATTTTAGCCACAGATATCATTACCTGCACTGTACCTGTGAGAACCCAGGACCCTCAGAGCTTCGGGCGCACAGCCAGTGAGCGCCTGACTGGGGACTTCACCAGTTCTGCCCGCCTGAACAGCTGGGTTCTCACGCTGGCTTTGTCCTCCCAGTATAAAGCTTCTTAATTAGGTCTCACCTTTAGCCATGTGGTCTTGCTTCTTTCCATTTGCAAAGTCCAAATAGAAATAAACACATGTGAACTCTTCAGACCCATTAAGATGACTATTATCATAAAAACAAACAATGATAAGTATTGGTGAGGACATGGAGGGACTCACATCCTCATAAACTACTGGTGTAAATAGAAAACAGTGTGGCCATTTCTCCAAAATGAAGCATAGAATTCCTGTCCGAGCTGGCAGGTTCCCTTCCAGGAATCTGCCCACAAGAGCTGAAAACCGGGGCTCAGACAGTTTCCTGTGCTTGTTCACGCAGCCAAAGCGAGAGGCAACACAGCTGCTGAGTGGCCTGGTGATAATGGGTCTGATATTTATTGAAACCTTCCACGTGCAAGGCTCTGCAGCCAGTATTTCTCAGTTAAATCTCACAGCATTTCTAGCAGAAGGCACTGACTTAGACCTCAGTGTCTTCATCTGTAAGCAAACATTCATGCTACCACCTCATTAGTGGCATCCACATAGCAGCCAGCTTACACTATGAGTGCAGTATTCTTCTTATTGCATAACCGCATCCCAATCAAAGGCCCACCATGAAGCAGCTGCTATATGGACAGGATTTTCTAAGGCAGTGAGTCATTGAGACTCAGAGAGGTTAAGTAAGTTGTACGGGCCTTTCTGACTCACTGTGATGGCTCTGAGAAAGCAAATCTGGTGCCTGCTGCATCCTGTGGTAGAATTTAGGGAGATGGGACATGATGGCTTCTGTATTTGGGGGGAAGGGACTAAAGAAGTACAGAAGATAACTCACTATCATCTTTAAAATACACACACACACACACACACAGATATTACATATATATATATATATATATATATATATATATATATATATTTATTTATTTATGCAGGAATGGGCCTTCCTTCCTTCCTTCCCCTGGCTGCCAGCACCACCTCTTTGCTCTGGCCGGGAGCTGCCTTTCCACCATCCCATGCTGCCCAGAGGCCTGGAGAGGTTGGGACAATGTGGACTGCTTGAATCGTCACCATGGCGATAACACAAGCATCCCACCCCACCCCCAGCTGCTCAGCACCTACATATACTAATTAACCTTCCATCTTTGTTGGATTAATTTGCATACTCACTCCTGATTGGCTGGTGGGTATCACAAAGGTATAGTTAATTTGCATTTTACTATTCTATTAATGTGTATACACACACACACACACATACACACACACATTTTTTTTTCCAGAGAGGAAGGGAGAGGGGGAAAGAGATGGAAACATTAATGATGAAAGAGAATCATTGATTGGCTATCTCCTGCATGCCTCCTACTGGGGATCGAGCCTGCAAGCTGGACATGTGCTCTGACTGAGAACTGAACCACAATTTCCTGGTTCATAGGTCGATGCTCAGCCACTGAGCCACTAGCTGGGTGCATTATCCTCTTTATGAAGTTTGGCCCGTTCTGCTCTGCTCTTTCCCACTGCAACTGGGCAGAAATAATGGACTTCAAAATGGTTTCTTTATTCCTAACAGAGGTCTGTCCATTCCAGAAAGCCCAGCCCTGAGGGGTGTCCAGACTCTCACTGACGTAGGCAATGGCACTGCCTCAGTTTCCTGGACTGTTTATTACTCAGCCACCATCACTGCTGCAGCTCCCGCTCTGCTTCCTCAGGTGCTCAGGCAGTGCCACTCTGGTCAGCTCCAGGTCCAGAGAATCGGACACCTGCTCCCAGAGCCCCCTGGTCTGTGCCCACCTGCAAGGAGGAAGGCTCTTAGTAACAGGGAGTGCTGTAATGCACCCCTTCATGCTCACAGCAGCCCCGGTCACACCTGAGAAGACTGGGCACAGGTTCACCAGTGCGACTCTCCTAGAGGCATGCAGTGAGCCAGGTAGAGGAGCGCTTCCAGGTCTGCTGGCTTCACAGGCCAGTGCTTTTCCACCAGAAACCCCCTCATTACCATCGCCATCGTTTCTGAGGAGAGGGGGGTGGAACACAGCATTGGTGATGCTGTTTCTTAAAAATCCTCAAGCCAAGTAGCTCCCTTTCTTGTTACTGTGCTGGGAACTCACATTCCAGATGCCTGGCTCCCCCTGTGAGGTCACCCCATGATGCCCTACTTCCTAGCATCTCTCTCTGCTTCTGGGAGCATCCCTGGCCTCTGGCACACGCAGCAGCCCTGGCCTCCCTGACACACACAGCAGCCCTGGTCTCCCTGGCACACGCAGCAGCCCTGGCCTCCCTGACACACACAGCAGCCCTGGTCTCCCTGGCACACACAGCAGCCCTGGTCTCCCTGGCACACACAGCAGCCCTGACACACGCAGCAGCCCTGGTCTCCCTGGCACACACAGCAGCCCTGGCCTCCCTGACACACACAGCAGCCCTGGCCTCCCTGACACACACAGCAGCCCTGGTCTCCCTGGCACACACAGCAGCCCTGGCCTCCCTGACACACACAGCAGCCCTGGTCTCCCTGACACACACAGCAGCCCTGGTCTCCCTGGCACACACAGCAGCCCTGGCCTCCCTGGCACACACAGCAGCCCTGGTCTCCCTGACACACACAGCAGCCCTGGCCTCCCTGACACACACAGCAGCCCTGGCCTCCCTGGCACACGCAGCAGCCCTGGCCTCCCTGGCACACACAGCAGCCCTGGCCTCCCTGACACACACAGCAGCCCTGGCCTCCCTGACACACACAGCAGCCCTGGCCTCCCTGGCACACACAGCAGCCCTGGCCTCCCTGGCACACACAGCAGCCCTGGCCTCCCTGGCACACACAGCAGCCCTGGCCTCCCTGACACACACAGCAGCCCTGGCCTCCCTGGCACACACAGCAGCCCTGGCCTCCCTGGCACACACAGCAGCCCTGGCCTCCCTGGCACACACAGCAGCCTTGGCCTCCCTGGCACACACAGCAGCCCTGGTCTCCCTGGCACACACAGCAGCCCTGGCCTCCCTGGCACACACAGCAGCCCTGGCCTCCCTGGCACACACAGCAGCCCTGGCCTCCCTGGCACACGCAGCAGCCCTGGCCTCCCTGGCACACACAGCAGCCCTGGCCTCCCTGGCACACGCAGCAGCCCTGGCCTCCCTGGTACACGCAGCAGCCCTGGCCTCTAGCCTTCTCCTCTCTCCTCCCTAGGCTCCCCAAACGAGACACAACTGCATTTGACTCTGTCCTTCCTCTCCTGCCCACATTCAGGGCTCCCCCTGGTGCCTCCTTACATTAAGGAAAAGCTTTTGTCTTGCTCTGGGAATCATCTAATCCCTTCTCCCTCCCACATGCTCTCTAGAACGGCTGCTGTAATGCCCAGCCGTCAGACAGCAGAAAACACACATAAGCAAAGAAGAGCCTGGCGTTGGGCATGCTGAGGGGTGGGGCCTGCGGGATTCTGGCACTGGACCTGGTGCGGCTCGCCGGACAGCGCTCCGCAGTGTGCACGGGAGCTGTGTGAGCCTTCACGTGTGGCTGGACCTCCAGGAAGCCAGTCCAGCAGAGGGTCAGGAGGGCAGGAGCTGGGCGACGGCTGGGGAGGGCACCCCGATGCGGGAAAGAGGCCCCTGGACTCTTCAGGGGCTTTCAGCTCTGGGAGCAGAGGCCTGTGGAGGTGTCAGTGTGAACAGCCCCACAGCCGCCCGCATAGGACAGCGCTGCTCATATGACCGCAAGAGCCGGCCAGGAACAGGACCGCCCTCACCGCACATGGCAGTGCCCGGACCCCACCCCTGCATCCTAGCGGACGTATCCTATCACATATGCTGACCAAGATAGTTTAACTTTCCCATAACCTTTTCCTCCTTAAGATTTAAGAGTTAAATCTGTGAGGTGAGATTCCTCTCACTAACATACTTAGATCCTCTTTAAATTTTCTAAATGGTTATTTTCATAGAGAGATTTAGTCGAGCAATTAGCAACCATCACCTGCAGGGCCACCTAGAGCAGCCCATACAGTTCAAGTGAGTCCCCTATCCCTGGACAGGCCAGCGTGTCTGACCCCCCGCACGTGGGTGTGCGGGTCCTGCCCCAGAGCCTCTTCCCTCCTTGCTTATCTAGAAACGCCCTGCCAACTTTCAGGATGTAGCTTAAAATCCACTTCCTTGGGGCCTTCTTTCCTCCTCCCCCTCCTCCTCCTCCTCCCCTCCCCTCCTCCTCCTCCTCCTCCCCCTCCTCCTCCTCCTCCTCCTCCTCCTCCTCCTTGTCCTCTTCCTCCTCCTCGTCCTCCTCTTTCTCCTCCTCTTCTTTCTCCTTGTCCTCCTCGTCTTCCTCCTCGTCTTCCTCCTCCTCTTCCTCATTCTCCTGCTCCTCCTCCTCCTCCTCCTCTGAAGTCTGCCCCAGGTTGATCGAGTGGCCCTGCTTTAGGATGTAGACCTGGCTGTACACATCGAATAGAATTTATTACTTTGCACAATGGATAACTTGCATTTTCCAAGGCAAATTTAGTTTCTTATCCCTATTTTAATCCCTAATTCCAGACCCAGTGCCTGAAACATCAAAGACATGTCTGGATGAAGGGGCCACTTAAGTGATCTCAAGACGCCATGCATTTATAAAATAAAACAGACTTCTGAATGACTGTTACAACGGCTCTATTTGTAATAGCCAGAAACTGGAAGCAACCAAAATGTCCCTCACCAGGTGGTCATCCGCACTGTCCAGCCAGGTCCGCGCTGGTAAGGAGCAGACCGTGGACTCACGTAACAGCTGGTGAGTCTCAAGGGCACGGCACCTGGCCTTTAGTTGACCTCAAAAGTGATTGCACTAAATAGTATTCGTGAAGCTATAAGGCAACAGAAATGGAGAACAGAGTAGGGAGAGTGGGGATTAGGGTGGGAGGCTATAAACTGCAGCACGAGGGAGGTTTGTGTGGTGATTAAGTAGTTTTGTGTCTTGATTGCAGTGGGAGTAACACAAATATACTCATTTTGAGAGATGTGCTGTTTGCGATCCTATTTTGATGTTATTGTAATTAAATAAGATGTGACGCCTGGAAGAATCTGGGTGAAGGGTACAGGGTACCTCTATGCATTTCCTTTGTGACTTCCTGTGGTTCTTTTATTTCTACATAAAAAAACTATAAAATTCTCTGAAAACCCGTTCCCTAATGTTCTTCCTTCTCTCTACTGAGTGCCTATGCTTCCTAACAACCTTTCTCTCTTCTTACTGAGTTACAATTTCAAAATGCTTCCACACACATTAAATTACATCCTTCCCAAACGCAGCAGCTCCGCGCCGCAGCTGCTCTTCCTGTGTTCTAGACCAGGTGGCGAGGCTGGCACTGCTGAGGGCACGGAGCTGGTAGGTGGCAAAGCTGGTCCCCCATCTCACCACAGAAAACGTCTACCGACTTCCTTTCTCATCTGCAAAGTGGGGGTGGGTGGACATGGCCTCTGACGGTGCATCAGCGATGACACCTCAGCCACGTGCCCCTGCTGTGCCCTGGCCGCCTGCGGGGCGGGAACCGGCGGCCAGCAGTCGGGCCTCCCCGGGTCCCGTCTCCCAGGGGAGGCTGTGCTGTGTAGCCAGCGGCACATGAATGGAGGATCAGACTCTACGAATCCCCGTTCCCCCAAGACAAGGCGGTGAGAACGCAGTAGTTCTTGAGCTTCCGTGTCCCAGGACCCCCTGCCTGTCACCGGGCTGGCCTCTGCTCTGTGTTCCCGATCTTCCCCTCCTGGGTGTCACTCTCCCCCCCGCCCCCCTCCCACCGACCCTGATTAAGGACACTCTCCATGCCAAGGAAGAGGGCTGCAGAAATGTCTTACCAGATTTGTGAAGATGTACGTGTAATAGGCTGACACCATCCCTAACTCAGCGGCCTGCAAAGGGAAGAGATTAGAGAGGAAAGCATTATCCACTGGAAGCAAAAGAGCAGCCAGGCTCCACACCTGCCCTGGGCATACTTGCTCCACACTTGCCTTTGTCTAGGCAGAGGAGAACATTGGGATCTGTTCTTATTTTGCCCTTGATCTTGAAGGATGGGGCACAGAATCACTGGCCTCTAGAGCAGGTCTCCCCACCACCGCCCCACTCCCACCATCCACACAGGGACTCGCAAAGCAGCTGCTGTTCATGAGCGCAACATGGATAGAAGCAGGAGTTCTGGAAACCAAAAGGACTTTAAGGAGAACGAAGCCGGCCACAAGCCAGGCTGTGACCCAGCTCATCTCCACACCCTGTAGCGCTGGCAGTGGCTGAGCCTGGGACTCGCCTCACTTGGACTAGCTGAGCAGGCGGCACTGCCCCCCCTGGCTGACAGCAGAGGAACCAAACACCAGAAGGCCTTACAACTTGTCCAAGTTCACAGGCCACATGGACGGAGATGCGGACAGTAAAGCCAGGTTGCCCCCACCCCAGAGGACTGCACTATGAATGGAAATCCACTGGGAATTCTGACACAATTTTCTCAGGAGCCAAGGCATACGGGAGAGGCTGTGGGTTGAAGGCAATTCCCAAATGTACCCCATGCGTGTGAGAATGCAGGAGGCAAGGCGCATGGTCTGCGGTCAGGTGGGAGTTGGGGTTCTGCATTATAAGAACCGAGCTGTGTGACGCGCCTCCACCTTGACCGAAGCACGCAGTGTGGTGTCGCCCGCAGGGCAAGGCAGCTGCTTCAGCACAGCCTCTCGTGGTCTCATCTTTGCTGCCTTCACATATGCTCCTCACCACCCTCCCTGGGCAGTGTGCCCCGCTGTGTGCCGCTCTCCAAACCAACACGCAGATCAAGTAAATAAGTCAATAAGCCCAGCTCCTCAGGCCCAGGGTGTCCCAAAGCGCACTCCGCTCTGGCCACTGGCAGGACTAGGGAGGTGCAGGGGTGCGGGGGCACAGCAATGATCCCACCTTCTCCTGTTTACTCCTGAGGAACTCCAACAACTGGGGCATTCCTGTAGGACACCCCCAGTCTCCCCGAAGAGCAGGCTGGATGATGACACCACCACCACTCCAAAGGGGATGCTGCAGTGCCTGGCTGACTGGGAAGGGCATGTGAGGTCCTGATGGAGCTCAAGGGTCCAAGGTGAGGCACCCACTTCCTCCAGCAAAGCTCCACCTGCTCTTCTGAGAGGAGGAGGAGTCAGGATGCCGCCCCAGCCCCTCTGCACAGCCCAGGGTGATGGCAGCCACCTGGAGGCAGGAGGCCAGGAGGGAGCACAGTGAGTTGGTTAAAACCCCTTTGTGAAGGCTGCTGTCCTGTAGATAAAAGAGAGCCTTGGCTTTAGGATCGAGTTCGCTGTAAATTTAAGTCACTGCCAGAACAGCCACTCGGTAAAAGGAGGGCTTACTGAAAATCCCCCTGAAATCCAGAGACAGCAGATGCAGCCATGTGCGGGGCCAGGCTCAGCTGCACACATGGTCCCTGAGCACCCTCTGCTCTCTGCTCATGCTGCCTCGCCCAAGGGAGCCCACCCCTCCCCAGGGCCCTCAAGGCTGGCTCTCTTTCCGAGCAGGGGAGTGTGGGGTCCTGAGAGTGTGCAGCAGGGGAATGTGGGGCAGGGGAGTGTGGGACAGGGGAGTGTGGGGCGGGGGAGTGTGGGGCGGGGGAGTGTGTGGCAGAGGAGTGTGTGGCAGGAGAGTGTGGGGCAGGGGAGTGTGGGACAGGGGAGTGTGGGGCAGGAGAGTGTGGGGTCTTGGGAGTGTGGGGCAGGGGAGGGTGGGCAGAGGAGTGTGGGACAGGGGAGTGGGGGGCAGGAGAGTGTGGGGTCTTGGGAGTGTGGGGCAGGGGAGTGTGGGGCAGGGGAGTGTGGGGCAGGGGAGTGTGGGGCAGGGGAGTGTGGGACAGGGGAGTGTGGGGCAGGAGAGTGTGGGGTCTTGGGAGTGTGGGGCAGGGGAGGGTGGGCAGAGGAGTGTGGGGCAGGGGAGGGTGGGGCAGGAGAGTGTGGGTCTGGGGAGCCTGGGGCTGACCCAGGCCTGCTGCTGGGGCCACTAGGAAGTCGCCCAGGAACAAAGGGCGCAGGCTTTGGGGTGGCTCTCAGGTCATGCTGGTCAGTATGGCTCCAAGGGCACAGTGCTGAGGCCGGAGAGTGGTCTCGGGAAACTGCTGCTGGCCCTGCAAAACCCTTGGCTACTAATGACCTTCACAGGCCAACTATCCTTCAAAAGCCCGGGGAGTAGAACATTAGAAATCGTCTTAAATGACAATGCATGGCATTGGTAAGTGCCATGAGACACCACACAGCTGGTGGGACTGTCAATTGTTACAGACTTTCTAAAAGGCAATCGTATCAAAATCCTTCAGGTGTGCATGCCTTCCACTCAGTAATCCCACTTCTACAAGCTATGCTGGGAGAGTATTGGTGAATGTGCACAACATTCTTTATACAGCCAAGTGTTAAAACCAGCCTGCATCCCCAACAGCAAAGCAATCTAATAAAAGAGTAATATGCAAATGGACCATATCTCTGATCAAGCCACAACCACAGCCATACCCATCACCCAATCAGGAGCAAATTACGCAAATAAACCCCAACCAAGATGGCTGCTGCCACTGAGAGCAGAAGGGAGGCTTGGGTTTCCCCAGCAACAGAGGAAGCCAAGCTTTCCCCCTGCCGTTGCTGCCCTAGGCCTCCACTCAATGCTACAAAGTTTCAATTATAGAAGATACTTAATCCCAACAGAAATGGCCACGGAGCTGGAGAGAGAAGAGGCTAGGGTTGCTGGGACGATGGAGGAAGCCAAACTTCCACAGCCATAGCCTAGGCCTCCACTCTAGGCTACAAAGTTTCAAACAGAAATGGCTATTGCCATGGAGAGAGCCGAAGGCTTGGCTCTGCTCCAGGCTACAAAGTTTCAATTGTAGAACATAAATTAATCTCAGATCCCAGGGCCTCCACTTGAGCTGCTGGGGGGGCGTAGATGGCCTGCAAACCTCCACCATAGGTCCCTTGCCCAGGCCACCCCACACCCCAAGGGAACCCCCACCCTGATCCAGGACACCCTTCAGGGCAAACCAGCCGGTCCCCACCCATGCACTAGGCCTCTATCCTATCTAATAAAAGAGTAATATGCAGATTGACCATCACTCCAACAGACAACATGAGGGCTGCCCCATATGGTCAAAGATCCTGCCCCCATGTGGACACAAGATGGCAACCACAAGATGGCCAGCAGGGGAGGGTCTTTGGGAGGGTCCAGGCCTGCAAGGGAGGGCAGTTGGGGGCGATCAAGGCTACAGGAGAGGGCAGTTAGGGGTGACCAGGCCTGCAGAGGAGGGAAGTTGGGGGCAAACTGGCTGGCAGGGGAGTAGTTAAACAACAATTAGGCTGGCAGAGTAGTGGTTAGGGGGGTGATCAGGCTGGCAGGCAGAAGCGGTTAGGGCAATCAGGGAGGCAGGCAGGCAAGCAGTTTGGAGCCAGCAGTCCTGGATTGTGAGAAGGATTGGGCCTAAATGGGCAGTCAGACATCCCTCGAGGGATCCCAGATTGGAGAGGGTGCACGCTAGGCTGAGGAACACCCCCCCCCCATGCACGAATTTCATGCACCGGGCCTCTAGTAGTTAAATAAAGTATGATACATTATGATCACAAATGATGCACCTATTGAAATATTCATAGAAAAATATGTCATGACATGGGTAAATGCATGCATATAATTAAGAGGAAAAAGCAGGTAACAGGAGAGTATGTGTGGGGTGATAATTTTGGGAGGAAATGTGTCTATAAATGCAGAAAGACTAGACATCAGAATTTAACAGTGGTAGTCTCTGCGTAATGGAATTGTAAATAGTTTTTATTTTCTTCCCTGTGCTTTCCTGAATTTCAACAATAAACTAGACATGCCATTTGAGAGAGAGAGAGAGAGAGAGAGAGAGAGGTCCCCGGAGGCTTCCCGGGGACTGCCGGACCCCGGCTCTGCAAGGGGTGCGCTGCCCTGCCCTCTGCCAGGAGGCTCAGCCCCGCCCCACCCCTCCCCGAGGACTCCTCAGTCTGGATTTCTCACGTCCTCACACTTAGAGGAGCCTTTTCCATCCTGACGACTTCATTGATCCTAGTCCCAGACATGAGAGAAGAAAGAGAAGGAAGAGAGAAGATATATGTGTGTGTGAATTGGGTATATGCACACAGACAGACATGGGTTTGAGCTGTGAGAAATTACTACAGCAATGGGCTGAAGGGATAAACCTTGGTTCTCAGAATGCATTCACATCTCTTGTTAACTTGGAGACAAAAACGAGCTGGGGGGAGAGAGGGAAGGCGGGGGAGGAAGAGAGGTCATCCTGTCTGCGGCTTCCTCCCCCCCACTCCCCACCTGGTGGAGTGAATGAGGAGCCTGGCTCCCACTCCCTGCTGGGCGCTGAGGTGCTGCTTTTAGACGTGCAGCTACAATGGCACTGGGAGAGGCCGCTGGGTCTGGAGAGGCTGGGGAGCTGCTGCGAGTTGGGAGGAGCTCCAAGGCAGGCCCACTCTGTTTGGGGTGCATGCCTGGCCTGCCACCAGCACAGGACTGGTGCCCGGAGACGCGGGGCTGTCCAGTGGCTTCCAGCTGTGTGCCAGTGCGGATGCCCAGGCAGCTGGACTCGCTGCGTATCTGTTTCTGTCTCCCTGGCGCTGGCATCAGAGGCCTAGCTTCCCTGTGTGCAGGTCCTGAGTGAGGCCTGTGGGGGGGGGGGTGGGAGGGGGGCGGGAGAGCCCACCGCGGGCAGGGAGGCTGGTGCAGGCCCGGGTCTGCTCCCAGGGCTGGGCCATGGGCCAGGCTGCTCTCTTCCTGGAGCCTCAGTTTCCTCATATGTGAAGTGGGCATATCACATCCACCTCACACAGTCACCGAGGGGACCACACTGGGAAACCACACTGTGGCCCTGGTGACCTGGGCACCGTGTACGTCACGTGCAGGACCGTGTTCAGCAGGGCACACAGACGAGACTCCCTGGGTGTCCTCACATGGGAACCCTTCTGTTCCACAGACACCCCATACCCTCTAGAGACCCAGGGACCCCCTGCAGCAGCTCACTGTTCCTATAACATCGCCATCACCCTTTCTCCCAGCAGCCCTCGGGAGCATCCAGGGAGCCTGAGGCCCACAGAGGTTGGTCAGGGCTCAGGCCCAGCCCACGGCTCCTGGGGCCATGGCCAGGAGGACCCCAGCATGGAGGGGGCAGGGGGCAGGCTCGGCGGGAGGGGCGGAGGGACGCACCTTCAGGAGGATGGTGTGGGACATGGAGGCGTTGGCGTGGATGATGATGGTGGCGGTCTTGTCGTCCCGGATTTCTTTGAGGAGTGGGGTGGGGTCCCTGGTGTCATCCAGCATCCGGACGGAGAGTGTGTCCTTGGAGATAAGGAATTGCCGGAGCAGCTTCTCCAGGCTTAAAAGGCCTGGAGGGGAGAAAGGACGAAGGCGCTGAGGGTCCGCGTGCCCCTGGCACCCACTGGAGCAGGAGGAGCCACCAGCTGGGCCCGCTGGAGGCAGGTGGCCCAGCCAGTGCATCTTTGCCTGAGCAAGATTCTTAGCTGTTTTGAGCTTCAAGTATCCCCTCTTCAACGAAACAGATGCTTTTAGCCTTCCAGGGCTCCCCATGCCTCCTCTGGGAAGCTCCTATAAGGTAGACAATGCACTCCCCCCATGCAGACAGAGCCCCCCTCTCTCCTGTCCCCCTCACCCTGGCAGACAAAGTCCCCCTCTCTCCTGTCCCCCTCCCTCCAGGCAGACAGAGCCCCCCTCTCTCCTGTCCCCCTCACCCAGGCAGACAAAGTCCCCCTCTCTCCTGTCCCCCTCCCACCAGGCAGACAGAGCCCCCCTCTCTCCTGACCCCCTCACCCAGGCAGACAAGTCCCCCTCTCTCTTGTCCCCCTCCTCCCAGGCAGACAGAGCCCCCCTCTCTCCTGTCCCCCTCCCCTCAGGCAGACAAAGTCCCCCTCTCTCCTGTCCCCCTCCCCTCAGGCAGACAGAGCCCCCCTCTCTCCTGTCCCCCTCCCCCCAGGCAGACAGAGCCCCCTCTCTCCTTTCCTCCTCCCCCAGGCAGACAGAGTCCCCCGTCTCTCCTGTCCCCCTCCCTCAGGCAGACAGAGCCCCCCTCTCTCCTGTCCCCCTCCCTCTGAGCAGATAGAGTCCCCCTCTCTCCTGTCCCCTCCCCACAGGCAGACAGAGCCCCCTCTCTTCTGTCCCTCTCTCCCCAGGCAGACAAAGCCCCTCTCTCTCCTGACCCTCTCCCCCCAGGCAGACAGAGCCCCCTCTCTTCTGTCCCTCTCCCCCCCAGGCAGACAGAGCCCCCACTTGCTTCTACATCCCTCCCCTCAGGCAGACAGAGGCCCCCTCTCTTCTGTCCCACTCCCCCCAGGCAGACAGAACCCCCACTTGCTCCTACCCCCCTCCCCTCAGGCAGACAGAGCCCCCTCTCTCCTGTCCCCCTCCTGCCAGGCAGACAAAGCCCCCCTCTCTCCTGTCCCCCTCCCCCCAGGCAGACAGAGCCCCTCTCTCCTGTATCCCTCCCCCCAGGCAGACAGACTCCCCCTCTCTCCTGTCCCCCTCCCCCAGGCAGACAGAGCCCCCTCTCTCCTGTCCCACTCCTGCCAGGCAGACAGAGCCCCCTCTCTCCTGTCCCCGCCCCCAGGCAGACAGAGCCCCCTCTCTTCTGTCCCTCTCCCCCCAGGCAGACAAAGCCCCTCTCTCTCCTGTCCCCCTCCCCCCAGGCAGACAGAGCCCCCCTCTCTCCTGACCCTCTCCCCTCAGGCAGACAGAGCCCCCTCTCTCCTATCCCCCTCCCCCCAGGCAGACAGAGCCCCCCTCTCTCCTGTCCCCATCCCCCCAGGCAGACAGAGCCCCCACTTGCTTCTACACCCCTACCCTCAAGCAGACAGAGCCCCCCCTCTCCTGTTCCCCTCCCCTCAGGCAGACAGAGCTTCCTCTCTCCTGTCCCTCTCCCCTCAGGCAGACAGAGCCCCCTCTCTCCTGTCCCCCTCCCGCCAGGCAGACAGAGCCCCCCTCTCTCCTGTCCCCCTCCCCCCAGGCAGACAGAGCCCCCTCTCTCCTGTCCCCCTCCCCCCAGGCAGACAGAGCCCCCTCTCTCCTGTCCCCCTCCCCCCAGGCAGACAGAGCCCCCTCTCTCCTGTCCCCCTCCCTCCAGGCAGACAAAGCCCCCCTCTCTCCTCTCCCCCTCCCCCCAGGCAGACAGAGCCCCCCTCTCTCCTGTCCCCCTCCCGCCAGGCAGACAAAGCCCCCTCTCTACTGCCCCCCTCCCCCAGGCAGACAAAGCCCCCCTCTCTCCTGTCCCTCTCCCCCCAGGCCGACAGAGCCCCCTTTCTCCTGTCCCCCTCCCGCCAGGCAGACAAAGCCCCCTCTCTACTGCCCCCCTCCCCCAGGCAGACAAAGCCCCCCTCTCTCCTGTCCCTCTCCCCCCAGGCCGACAGAGCCCCCTCTCTCCTGTCCCCCTCCCTCCAGGCAGACAAAGCCCCCCTCTCTCCTCTCCCCCTCCCCCCAGGCAGACAGAGCCCCCCTCTCTCCTGTCCCCCTCCCGCCAGGCAGACAAAGCCCCCTCTCTACTGCCCCCCTCCCCCAGGCAGACAAAGCCCCCCTCTCTCCTGTCCCCCCTCCCCCCAGGCAGACAGAGCCCCCTCTCTCCTGTCCCTCTCCCCCCAGGCAGACAGAGCCCCCTCTCTCCTGTCCCTCTCCCCCCAGGCAGACAGAGCCCCCTCTCTCCTGTCCCCCTCCCCCCAGGGAGACAAAGCCCCCTCTCTCCTGTCCCCCTCCCCCAGGCAGACAAAGCCCCCTCTCTCCTGTCCCCCTCCCCCAGGCAGACAAAGCCCCCCTCTCTCCTGTCCCCCTCCCCCCAGGCAGACAGAGCCCCCCTCTCTCCTGTCCCCCTCCCCCCAGGCAGACAGAGCCCCCCTCTCTCCTGTCCTCCTCCCCCCAGGCAGACAGAGCCCCCCTCTCTCCTGTCCCCCTCCCCCCAGGCAGACAGAGCCCCCTCTCTCCTGTCCCTCTCCCCCCAGGCAGACAGAGCCCCCTCTCTCCTGTCCCCCTCCCCCCAGGCAGACAAAGCCCCCTCTCTCCTGCCCCCCTCCCCCAGGCAGACAAAGCCCCCCTCTCTCCTGTCCTCCTCCCCCCAGGCAGACAGAGCCCCCCTCTCTCCTGTCCCCCTGCCCCCAGGCAGACAGAGCCCCCTCTCTCCTGTCCCTCTCCCCCGAGGCAGACAGAGCCCCCTCTCTCTTCTCCCTCTCCCCCCAGGCAGACAGAGCCCCCTTTCTCCTGTCCCCCTCCCCCCAGGCAGACAAAGCCCCCTCTCTCCTGCCCCCCTCCCCCAGGCAGACAAAGCCCCCCTCTCTCCTGTCCCCCTCCCCCCAGGCAGACAGAGCCCCCCTCTCTCCTGTCCTCCTCCCCTCATGCAGACAGAGCCCCCTTTCTCCTGTCCCCCTCCCTCCAGGCAGACAAAGCCCCCCTCTCTCCTGTCCCCCTCCCCCCAGGCAGACAGAGCCCCCCTCTCTCCTGTCCTCCTCCCCCCAGGCAGACAGAGCCCCCCTCTCTCCTGTCCCCCTCCCCCGAGGCAGACAGAGCCCCCCTCTCCTGTCCCCCTCCCCCGAGGCAGACAGAGCCCCCACTCGCTCCTGATCCTCAGGCAGCACTGGCCAGCAGGCAGCCTTGGGCTCAGGGACCACCAGGCCTGGGCTTCTTGCCTAACTTAGTCACTTGCTGACTGTATGACCTGTTCATGTGGCCTCAGTTTCTTCATCTGAGAAATGAGAGCAGCAGCAGCAGCCAGTTCACAGGGCCGTGACGAGGATTAAATGAGGCCTGAGAAATACTTGGGCCTAAGTGTGCACACGGCAAACCCTCCTCACCATTGCACGCACTCTCAACAGCCTCCATCTGCATTGTGGGGGTCAGGGCCTGGTCCCTTGTGATCACAAGGCCCAGAAAACAGGTCTTGCAAAAACACTATGAGCTCCTCAGAGCACAGTGTCTGCATCAAAGTGTTAATATAGCTTTAAAAGAATAGGCTTCAAGCTGCACCCCAGCAGGCAATCATGGGGCCCAGAACAGAACAGGAAAACTGGAAGCTCTAAGGACCCACCCCCCCACTCCGCCCCTCCAGTCCCTGCTACCTGCTGCCTTGGGCAGGGGTCGGGGAGAGGGTCCAGAATGAGAATGTGTGAATGAGTCAAAAGGTCTTAATTCTGCTCTGTCTTTGAGGCAGGCCAGCGAGTGCAGTTCTCCTGGAGACACAGTGAGCTCATGCCCAGTGGAATAGACCAGTGTTCGGCAAACCATTAGTCAACGGAGTGGCAAACCGCAGCTCACAAGCTACGGCTTGCTGACCACTGAAATAGACCAATAGGCATTTGCTCTTCAACGCAAGCTCAAATGTAACATCCATTAACCCAGCGGTTCTCAACCTTTCTAAAGCCGCAACTCTTTAATACAGTTCCTGTTGTGACCCCAACCGTAAAATTATTTTCGTTGCTACTTCATAACTGTTAATGAATCGTAATATAAACATCTGTGTCTTCTGATGGTCTTAGGTGAGCCTGCCAGCGGCTCTCAACCTGTGACCCACAGGCACTGGCCCCCAAACCCAGAAGAGAAGATGGACCCCACCCTCCAGGAGCTCAGGGCCAAAGAGCTAAGTCCATAGGAAAGTTCCGCTCACGGCCCTGTTTCCTTCCACCGCCTGAACGCGGGTTTCTAGGGGCCGCTGCGTTCTGTCCTGTACGTGAGTGGAGGGGGTAAGAGGTGGGAGACAGTGAAGGATGGTTGGGCTGTCACGGTGGGAGGGAGAGGAGTGGGAACTAGATATGCGAAGCACCTTCTAGGTGACAGACACTGTTCTGCTTAGGGGACATCCTCTTACTAACCCAGTGAGGCGGCTCCTCTCCCAGCAGAATGACTGATCACAATCACACACACTGACCACCAGGGGCAGACGCTCAATGCAGGAGCTGCCCCCAGCCCACAGGCCCCAATCAGCTGCACGGTGCAGGGTGAGGCCGGCGAGTGGGCAGCACCAGGCTAGCCAAGATGGGTGCAGGGCCAGTGGGCAATGGCGCAAACGCCCACAGGAAGGCTCTTCAGGGGACACAGAGGACCCTCGTATCAAAAAACAAGATGGGCCCCCGACCAATCCTCAGAGGAAGGCAACTGGCAGCAGTGGCAGGGATCAGGGTCGGCAAGCGGGCAGTGCCAGGCCAGCCAAGGCAGGTGTAAGCAGGAGCCCTGATCACCCCACCGTCACTGCACAAATCGTCCCTGATTGCCAGCCAGGCCCAGGGACCCTTCCTGTGCATGAATTTTGTGCACCAAGCCTCTAGTGTGTTACATATTACAACATGCACACACATACACTATTTCACTACGTTGGATAGGAGTCCCACTCATACTTCTCTGCACATCTCTCATGTGAGGCCCGGCTCGGGTGCTTACTGACCAATGGAACTAAGACTGTGGGCCACAGGCAACACCTCCACATCCTAACAGACTAGGGAGCTGCAGTGCCTGGTGGGGCAGCGGAGGGAATGAGGTTTTGGCTGGAGGAAGACACTCTGGTCTCTGGCAGCCTTGGGAACCCCTCCAGGAACAAGGAGCGATTGGGAGCCCTGAGACAGACCTTCCTCAGCCTGAGGAAGAGTCTCTGTTCAAGATGCCAGCAACACAGCGGCAGCGGCAGGAGGAACGAGCCCAGGCACTGCAGGCAGTCGGGAGGCGGAGCCTCTGAGGAGGCTGCCCAGGGGTTAAACCCAAACCCGGGGCTGGAAGTTGAACTAGAAGAATGTTGATGTCTTTCCAGTGCACAGGTTCTCTAATTCTATGAATCAGAAGGAATATTTTTAAAATTCTAGGCAGGGGAAGAAATTTGCAGAAGAGAAAGTATGGTTTGACTTTAAAAATATTAGGAGTGTTTCAGTGCATTTGACATGCTACAATTGCCAATCTCTTCACTTCCACCCACTTAATGGAATGAAGGGGTTTACCAGAGGCAGCTGCACAGACAGGTCAGAAGCTGATCTCCCCCTGGCCTCCCTTCCACCACCACCCAAACCTCCTCTTCAGAAGGGCCCTGGCCCAGTAGGGGTCCTTGTCAAGTCCAGCTCAGGATGAGGGGACCCCACAGCCTCGCACAGGATGTGGGTGGCCTGCTGTTCTGGGAAGGAGAAAGGCTGGCTGTGGGGAGTGGAAGGCCCGGGGCCAGTGAAGGTGGAGGGAGATGGAGAGGCTGTGAAAGACATGGCCAGGGTTGGACAGGGCCAGCGGGCAATGGCGCAAATGCCCACAGGAAGGCTCTTCGGGGGACACAGAGGACCCTGGTATCAAAAAACAAGATAAACACCCATTTCCATGGGCATCACTTTCTCTCCACCAGCTGATGCCTTGGGTGTGGGCTCTGCTTCTGCTAATGTTCCCTGGAGGCAGCTGGCATAATTCCGACTTCAGAGGACGGTGGGGAGGGTTAGTGAGCAACACAGAGCCCACCACTATGCATGGACCCTAAATCTGGAAGTCTCCATCGCCCTCCTGCTTGCCAGGCACATGTGCCCCATTAGTGGCTTCAGACCATTCCATGAAGCAAATGAGGGAGCAGGATGAGGCTCCGATGTGTTGCTGGTGGGGAAGGGGCACAGAATTAGTTCAAATGCTTGAACAACATATTTCATTTGCTTCTTTGTTTTGTCCTATCCCATACCTAGCTCGACCCAAGAATGGGCAGGGAGGGCTGAACACGGGCCAAGGGGAAAGAGAGGGTGTGGGGGAGACTAAGACTTCTTGCTCACAGACAGGATAGTCTGTGCTTGGTCTGATGGAAAGATGGGAGTGGGAAGAATATGGCCTCTGCGCTGCCATCAGTCTCCCAAATTCACAGTGTGTTTCCCACATGGGCCTCAGCTGCCAGGGCCCAGCAGACTGAGAGCAAGAGGGACTATGGCTAGACACAGGAAGAACTTGCTATCAGGTGGGTGAGCACTGAGAAAACTGCAGGAGAAACTTTGCCTGGAGATGTTTACAGCCTGTGCTTTGTCCGTCAACACTCTGCTATGAGCATGGGGCGCACCACTTCTGTCCTGCCTGAGGGGGCTTGGGGCAGAAATTTCCGGGGGAGTCCTTGACTCCGTTAGACCATTCAATGGTGCATGGATCCCACATGAGGGAAGCCTCCTCGGGAATGCAAGGTTCCCAGCCATGTTCTATCAAAGACAAGCATCCGATGGGCTTCCAACTCAGCATCCTTTTGGGCTCATGCCCAACCTACTTGGAAGATGAAGAGGTAAGAGAATTGTTTGGTACAGGACAGTCAGCATCCATGCTAATGTGAGCTGCGTACCTCTACAGGGGTCACTAGGACACAGTGGTAGTCAATACTTCTGGGTTTGGGAGGATGGCCACAAAACTCGTTATTCCCAAAGCACGCATCATCTAAAGTAGCACTGCTCAATGGAATATCTAGTGGAAAAGTTCTAGACCTGCGCTGTCCACATGTGGCCACTGAGAACTGGAAATGTGACTGGTGAGAGTAAGGAACTGAGTTTTACATTTTACTTTGGAATTCCAGTACTTCCAAGCCTGGGTTGTAATAAATAAGTGATATGAAAAGCACACATGGGCTCTGGTCCAAGATGGTGGCATGGGAATACCCTGCACTCCCCTCTCCAGCAAGTCATGCAATGATGCCTACAGACAGAGCAGTTCCCTCTGGAGAAGGCTCTGGCTCCAGCTTCCAGCCTCGTGACTCACTGCCAGACTCTCCTCAAGTCACATTCAAGTTCACGTTAGCTGCAGCTCCCACCCAGGTGTGGCTTGTCCTCAGAATTTCCTGCAACCATACCTCCCTCTGTTACAGCCCAGCTTACCTCCAGAATCCCTCCAGCTATCCCACCTCCAGCTGCTGCTAGGTCCCAGGGTGCCTTGCTCCAGGAACAAGGGGAGGCCTGAGCCCCTCCAGCTACAAGTGCAGCCACCCTGCCACAGTCCAGTGCAACCTGCCCTGGGACTTCCCTTGGCCCTTCCCATTCTAGCCACAGCTTCAGGCCTTACTAAGGCCTGACCCCCAGTAACTCCCATGCAGGCTCTAGCTCCCGCTGGTCTGCCAAGAACACCAACATGCAGTCCACACAGGAGCCCCCCTACACAAGGTCACTCCTGTGGAACCAAGAGAGGTTGTTGTTTCACCCAACTCATACAAACAAATACACAGAGATGGCCAACATGAAGAGACAGAGAAATACATCCCAAACTAAAGACCAGCACAAAGCCCCAGAAAAAGAATGAAATGAAACAGAGACAAGCAATCTATCAGATAAAAAATTCAAAACACTGGTTATTAGGATGCTCAATGATCTCAACAAAGAAATAGGAAACATAAAAAAGGAGACAGAAAACATAAAAAACAACACATCTGAAATAAAGAATGCAATAACTGACATGAAGAATACATTGGATGGGATCAACATCAGGTTAGAGGAAACAGAATCTAATCAGTGATTGGGGAGACAAAGGAGCAGAACACATCCAGTTGGAATAGCAAAAAGAAAAAGGAATCACAAAAATAAATGCAGTTTAGGGACCTCTGGAACAATGCCAAGTATCCCAACATTTGAATTACAGTGGTCCCAGAAGAAGAAAGAGAAAGATACAGCAAACCTTTTCCAAAAGTTAGTGACTGAAAACTTCCCTAGTATGGTGAAGCAAGAGACACACAACTCCAGGAAGCACAGAGTGTCCCAAACAAGATGAACCCGAAGAGGGCCATACCAAGACACATCATAATTAAAATGCCAGAAGTTAAATCAACAGGATTTTTTTAACTTCATAATTGAAAAGAAATACAAATAAACTTAACAATATACCAAATAGATAGCTATATTAAAGAAAAGTAAAAAAGAAAGAACCCAAGTGACTTTTAGCTAGAGTACTTTTACTCCCCTCATTCTGAAGATAAAGGGACCAAAAGAACTGCAAAAAAACTGACATGACTTAATAGGTTAGTAGTTTTATTATTAACAGTGGTATTGGTGTAGTAATTCTGAAACAAGTTTATGGGCTGTAGAATTGAACAAAGGAGTAAATATATTGATTTTGTTGGGAGCCAGGCTTCTCATGATAAGGTAAAGGAACTATAAATATAAAGTAGCGAAAGGCAAGAATAACAGGTAATGAACATTTTCCCCAGTTTATCCACTGAAAGAACATAAGAGATGACACCTAGCTTCCAGACCTAGGGTTCTATTATTCCTTGAAACATACAAACAACAAACAAACATACAAACAGCAAACAAACAAACAAACAAACAAAACAATAAAACAGGAGTCCTTAGCCAAATGGCGAGTCCCAGGCTGGGCTGGGGTGTGGACCTGGACCACCATGTGCCAGAAGTGAGAAGGTGCTCAAAGGCAACAGGCACAGAGACCAGCTTGCAGGAGCTCCCACTGCCAAACCATCTGAGCCTCAAAATAAGCAACAATAGCAATGGACTGTAGCCATTGAATAAAAGTGGAATTCGTGGAACCACACTGACAGGAGGAAATAAGTAAGGAGAAGCAAAGAGCCTTGCTGGAAACTGCTCACTCACAAATGCAGACAGAATGCTGTGCTCTGCCCACTTCTGGCAATCATGTGACCTGATTCAGGCAAAGGCCTGCATGTGCCCTAAGGAGCAGGGAGTTCACGTACCTTCCAATAATCTCCCAGTTAGTTATTCCCAAGGGGAAAACAGCACCGTCTACAAAATAACTGGAAATGTCGCAGTTGAGAGACAGATCTAGCTGAAGGAGGACTGAAGACATGACAGCTGAAATGTACCTGGTGACGGGCCTGGGTCCTGGCTGAGAACACTGACTGCAGGGGACTGGGTGGAACCGGAATAGAGTGTGGATGGGGTAGGGGCTCACACAGTGGGGCTTGGCCGCTCTTGCTTCTCTTGCAGTACAGGAGAGTCATGTCTGCTGAGTGGTGGGAGCGTGTGCCTGTGGAGGCCACCATGGCCGGGGCGGGTGAGGACGTGGCTCTGCCCTGACAGGGAGGCGATGTCTGCAGATGCCTTCAGGATGCCAGAGAGGGGGCAGGATGTCAGTGCGCCCAGCAGTTCCGAGCAGCTACTGAGAGGAGCCCTGGCGGGCATGGCATAGCCCTGCTCATGTAGCTACCCGGGCCCGCCTGTAGGCCTGCACAGCGAGCTGCCCAAACACGGGTGCCTGGGCCAGGGCGCTGGGCCCCACTGACAGCCGCGGTCAGCATCTGGCGGACTGCAGATGGTGCGGCTGCCACTGGGTGCACAGCGGCAAGGGTTTTCTGGGAAGTGGTGCTTAAAGGAGCTACATCTCATAGCCACTAAGTGTATGTCAAACTGTCTGAGAGTCAGAGAAATGCATTTCCAAAACATGCATTTGCAGAAAACAAGTGCTTTTTCAGAAATTGACCTTGGCCCTAGTTCCATCAGCAGAGCCTGCTCTCCAGGCAAGAAGCTCTTCAGCCCATCAAGTACAAATGCACCGCCTTCACACCCCCGCCCCTCCTGAGCAGCTGCTGAATATGCGGGAATTGAGTTTGCAGACTCACCATGGCTTGGAGGTTGGCCCGTCTCCTTGTACCCAATTCTCTCCATTCTGCCTGTGCCCAGGGGATTCTGTCAGACACACTGCTCTCTCTCTCTCTCTCCCTCTCACATGCATACACACATGTGCACACACACGGCCAAGCGGCCAAGCAGAAGCTCTCTGTGTGGACTCGCCCTGAGAGAGAGGGTCCTGGGAGCTCTCTGATGGTCGGCTCCCTTATCACTTTACGCTTCTGGGGAAAGTCAGCCAAGAAGGCGTGCTCACAGATGAGCACGGGATGCCTAGCCCTCTGGTTATCTGCCCTGGGATCTAAGGGGGCGCCCCTTTCCTGTGTATCTCCTCCCAGGGCTGCAATCAGGTTGAAATCAGCCAGCTCCCCTGGGGGCTGCTGGGAGTGGCTGGCAGGGCGCTTACATTCCGCTTTGGCACAGACGAGACAGGCCGTGGTGCAGTTGAAGAAGTTCAGGACCCCAGCCACAGCCACGCTGATATCTGTGTTGCTGGGGTGCAAGTTCAAGGTGGTGAATCTCTGCAGCTGGAACTTGATAAACTCCTCTGGGGCCACTTTGAAATGAGGGACCTGAAAGGAGGAGCAAAAATGAACAGCAGGTGGGAGGGAGAGTTCAAAAAGAGGGAGAAAGGCGCTAGAAAGGCTGTGGAGGGAGGGATTTTTATGTCAGGCCTTTGCCTCACACCGGTGGGAAACAGAGCTGGCAGGTCTCAGGGCACCCACAGGATGGCATCCTAGACAGCTCTGAAGGCAGGTGGGGAGGGGAGAGCCTCCAGGAGCCCTGTGTGGATGCCTGGGCACTGTGCGGCAGTGGGCGCTCCACCCTTCACTCACAGATCTCCTGTGATTCCTGAAGAAACTGCCCACTGATGAGCAGCTAGACAAGTGGCCCTCGAAGGCATAACCTCATAATCCTTGAGTTGTCATGAATAAGTCGAGCAGAGATGTCAGGGAAACAAAAACCCTGCTCTAGGGACCAAGAGATGAGGCAGGAGCACCAGCCAGCTCCCACCACGCCCTGGAACACGCACGTGGAGAGAACGTTGCCTGCTGAGAAGCCCCGTGGAGAGCCTGTGAGTGGGGCAGGTGCATACACACCTGCTGTGGCCTCCTGGGGCAGTCAGGTCCCGTCTGCCTCTGCTCCTGACATTCGCAGAGGCACTGCCCCTGACCCCACCTCTTCTCCTTGCAGCCTGCAATCCCTCCTTTATTGGCAGCTCAGGCAACTAGGTCGGTTGTTGGACAGTTAAAACGTAATAAGCTGCCATCCACCTTGATTTTATTCTGTCTCCCTCACCCCTGGCACAAGCTGGGAGAGCTGCAGGCTCCCCGGTGCCCCTACGTGAGGTGGGGCTGAAACTTCAACACTCCTCCCTGAGGACCAGTGGCCTAGGGGACGGCCACATCACAGTGGCATGACTCCAGACAGCGTTAAAGCAGGCAGGCTGAGGACAGACGGCAGGAAGGACTCGATGGTGCGCTCACTGGCCAGCCTGTCTGCATTGGTTCTGAGATGGGCTCCGCAGGAGTCAGCGACCTTATCATTTTAAGCTTTTGAGGAAAGTCGGCCAGAGGCCGGATCTCCATGAAACAAGGTGAGGGGAGAGGAAGGTTGGCAGAGGTGGGGGAGAAATGTCTGAATTCAACTAGGATTAGCCCTTGAACTGACAGTGCAGCCACTATTTCCAGCAAAGACAGAAAGTGCAGGCTTGGGGGGTCCCCGAGAATCATGAGCCAGGACTTAGAAGAGTGAAGCTGTGTCATGGAGAATGTTGTGTCCCAGCTATATTTTGCATCCCATATGATTTGTGTAAGACGAATGAACTCTGTGAGAATAAAGGTCACAGAGGAGCAAGATGGAGGCACAGGCCAGGCAGGGCGAGGAGTGGGGAGCTGGAGGACACATTTGGGCGTCTCTGGCCGAGGCCCGCTGTGCATGGACATCCAGCCGCCAGGGTTCCGTTAGCTGCGCACTCACCTCAGGGAGATGATGCCCTTAGAAATGCCCTCAAACCCAGGGGCTCGGGAAAGTGAAGGACGAATGGGGTTTGAGGTCTAAAGATTTGGTCTGCATCCAGGTGGTGTGGCTTGGGGCCCAGCATATGCCAATGAGGTGACAAGAGCTGCCTCTTGGAGCTTTGGGAGCGTGGAAGGAGATCCTGTGAGCGGAGGGTGGAGCGCTCACTGCCGCACACAGCAAGTGCTCGGCAATGCCCCTTCTCCTCCCCTTTCCCCCTTTTCCCAAAATTCAGGGGCTCCAGACAAGCTCCTGGAGCCCTGGGTGCAGGAGGCAAGACTGGGGGCTTCCGGAGGGGCCCTGGCGGAAGGAAGGACAGGCACTGGGAGGAGCCCCCAGCCTCTCTAATGAGTCAGGAAGAGGGTCTGGCCATGCCTGCTGACATTCCATCCAGGACCCAGAGCAACGCATTTCCATCTGCAATTGCTCACAGGCCCAGGAAGCCACTGTGGAGGTGGGAGCAGGGGAGGGGAGCAGGAGGGGGCAGAGGAGCCGGGGAGAGAGCTGTCAGGGCCTAGGTGTCAGCAGCACTCAAAGAAATGAGCTCCTTGGTGGGAATGCCATTTCTTTTCCCTGGAGCTAAGGGAGTTCAGGTTGAGGCAGTTCAGCCTCATAGAATATTAAAAGCGATGCATGATTGGGACAGAGAGCAAAGGTTGCTCGGGAAGAAACAGACAAAGGGGGGTGCTGTCTGGTCAGCCCCTGGGCTGCAGGCAGTTGGGGAGCAGGATGGGGAGTGTGGTTGCCAAGAAGAGGCTCCACCTCTGGGCTACAATGCTGAGCGGGTCCGGTGTGTGGAGTTGAGATAAATATCCAATGAGGCCCAGGAGGAAGCCATTTCAAAGGGGTCAGGGGAAGGTCTGTATGGGACAGCGAGGAAACCTGGATGGTAGAAAGGAGGGAGGAGGAGAGAAAAGAAGGGAAGGGAAGGGAAGGGAAGGGAAGGGAAGGGAAGGGAAGGGAGGGGTAGGGAAGAGAAGGGAGGGGGAGGGAGGGGAGGGGGGGGAGGGGAGGGAAGGGGAGGGGAGGGGAGGGGAGGGGAGGGAAGGGAAGGGGAGGGGAGGATAATGAAGGGAAGGGAAGGGAAGGGAAGGGAAGAGAAGAGAAGAGAAGAGAAGAGAAGAGAAGAGAAGAGAAGAGAAGAGAAGAGAAGAGAAGAGAAGAGAAGAGAAGAGAAGAGAGAGAAAAGGAGGAGCTGTCATCGGATGAGCTCACTTGGGCAGATCACAACCAGAGGATCTGAGTTGTCACTGGGAGCTCAGCAAGAAGATGGAAATTACACTCCAGCTCAACATCCTGGGCGGGAACTGAGATGCTGGGGTGCTGCAGGGGGCAGACGCCCCGCTGAGGCCTGGGCTGGCTGAGAGTCATTGTTCAGGAGGTTGAGGGGAGGAAGCTGGGTGGGTCCCTGGACTCAATCTACAGAGCAGCTCCTGGCCCTGGAAGACCTGACCCCCAGGGGACAGCAAGGCCTGCAGGCCGTTCAGGGGTGTAACGATTCCAAGAGTAGTCATGAGACAGGGAGATCACGCAGCCTTCTGCTCACAGGAGAAGCGGTGGCATCTATGGGAGCGCTGAGGGCCCGGCAGAGGCCTGCTCACCTCCCCACTGCCCGGCACAGCGTGGAGGAGGAGTTCCTCCCTGCAGTGGGTCCTGTCTTTTTTCTAAGAACCAGAGCCTTTCCAGGCGGAGCCTCCCCAGGCAGAGCCTCTAGTCCCTCCTGGTCTCATGCCCTCCCCAGCTCCTTCCAACCCTAGAGGGCCTGGGTAGAGGCCCTTGGGCAGACAGAGGATGCCAGGTGGCTTTGCCACTGTCTCCAGGGATACGCTTGCAGGATGAGAAGTGGTTGATTCTGGGAAGGCCTAGGAAAGATTCCAGTAACAAACAGAACCGCTGAACTCCACAGCCTGTTTCTCTAGGGGTGAAGGAGGGAGAGAGTCGATGAAACCAGGAGCAGGCTGTGCCTTAGTCTCCCAGCATCCTCATCTTGCATGGAGCCAGAACTACAGGAAATGGCTCAGCACTTGGAAAGGAGAGAGACTCCAGGGAGAGGCAGCACCTGCGGAGGATGTTGCTGATGGAAGAACAAACCCTGGACTTGCTGAATAAGGTAGAAAGCAAAATAGCATCCCTTTTTAGAGAACTTATAAAGCAGGTTTTCAAACCTTATTTTACCAATCGAATGTAGCAGTGCCTTCTTCCTGAGTCCCATAGTCTCAATACATAACAGGATCTATCACGTGGAGTCAGACTTCTGCCCTCCTGCCCCCATCCCACCCCCACCATCCCCAGCCCCCATCTGCCCACCTCCCCCAGCCCCACTCTCGCCAAAGGACCATAGGTGCAAAGGCATCCTTGAAATCCTGTTGCGAAACCTGCTCTGAGTCCCCTCCATCCACACTACCTGGAAAAGGCGTGTGTCCCTCAAAGGACACTCCCTGATCTGCATTTACACTCCTGTTATCACAAACTGGGCACTGGTGGGCTCCTCTAGCCTCAGAGTCCAGGACATCTGTGGGCACGGCCTGTGGCCTGCAGGTCACCCCATCTGCCCAGCACTCACCTCCTTCTCCCCACAGATGTTGCTGATGATGGAGCTGGAGGCCGGGCTGGAAGACGGTCCCAGGACAGCGACCACACCCTTGGGGAGGATTTGACACACTGAGGAAAGAAACAAGGAGAAGAAACTCATCAAGGTGTGGCCAGCGGCTGCTGGGCTTGACTCCCAACCTCCCAACCACCTGCTGCCCCTCACCTTCCACCACTGCTGTCTGCCCTGCCCCCCACTGTTCCAATGCCTGGCCTCTCTCCCCTGGACTACTGGCCTCCAGAACAGTCTGGTGTTTATAGGTGGTATTAAGTGAGGAAATGGCCCAAGTGATGGCGACAGATGGCCACAACCAACAGGGTGTATAAATCCTCTGGCTGCCAGCAAAGGACACAGGCTGGTGGTGAGAACCGCAGGCCTCCCTTCCCCCTCCCCTCACCCCAGCACTTGGGTTGCTGTTTAGATGGCTCTCTCCTCTTATCAGATTCAAACTCCTAAGGGCAGGCGCTTAGCCTTATATCCCCATTTTTCAGTCCCGGGCGTCACTCCCGCTGTTTCCTAGGAGGAGCAGGTGCCCAGTGCATGTTCCTGTGTGAGCGCATGCATGGGTGGAACATGCAGTCAGAAAAGGAGGAGAGAATCTAAGACTTTACTCTGCGATAGCCTGAGAAAGGATGGATGGGAGATAAAAGGAAACCGAAAGAGAACACATGGACTAATTCTCAGGGTGCACACTGTGATGTCAGAACCCAGCAGCCGCCCCTCCTCCATGGGTGTGCCGAGGCCCCATCCCACATCCTTCTCCTAAACGCAAAGCTCAATCCTGGCACCTTTCCCTCCACCTCGCACCACAGTCAAGTGGAACCACTTCCCACATCGTGACCTGGGGTGGAGGCAGCATCCCAGGGTGTTTCTTGTGGCATTCGCTGCAGAGCCACACCTTACCCTGGTCTCTTTCTCTTAGGCAGCATCCTCATCACAGCCACACAGCCAGCGGATGCCTCGGATGGGTGCAGGTGGGGAAGTGGGGCCCCAGGGTTTACACCCAGCGCTGCAATTCACCAGAGGACAGGCAGACCTGCAAGGTCCCCTCTCCGCCTGCAGCTCAGGAAGGTTCCTGCAACAGCACAGGCCATCTACCTGCGGGGCCCCGTGGAATGACAGAACCGCACCTTTGAAGAGTGTGCTGCAGTTCAAGCTGTTTCTCTGTGACCTCAGCCTGCTAGACGGTCCACGTTCATCAGCCCTCAAAGCCCGAAGCAGCTGCGGGTGGGTCTTATCCGGATCTTACCCATGATGAACAGCATCCTGCGAGGCTCAGTGACTCCCCTTCAGTCACACGCCTGAGAAGTCAGAGCCAGCACTGGAATGCAAGTCTGTGAATCCCCCCAGTGCTCACTCTGCGCCCTCAGTCACCTAATCGTCGCCTGCTCCTTGCAGCCACTTCACCCATCTCTACACGCCCTACAGGTGCGGTCCCCATCCCCCTCAGCCTACCGGGTCTACTTCTCCAAGATCACCATGACCTCTGGGTCCCAGACACCTTCCAATCCTCATTCTCACCCACTGCTCCAACCACCCTTTTTCACTTTCATTGCTGCTCCTCTCCCATCTGCCACCTGCTCAACTCCAGAGGCTATCCAGTCTCACTGCCCTGGGCCACCTCACCCTGGCCTGCAGCCTCCGCTCATATCTCTGTCCAGGTTGTCCTGCACTCTGACCAACGTCCTGGGTTACAATGACAACCGCCTGCTGGATATCAGCAGAGGGCTGTCCACACAGAGGCAGAACACACGTCATTAAGAGCACGAACCCCGAGGCCAGACTGGTGCGTAGAGTCTGGGCTCTGTCACTGTTGTGAGACCTAGAGCGAGTCGCTGCCCTCTCTGGGCCTGCTTCCTCATCTCAGGAACTGAAAGGCTAGCAGCACCTCCCCCTGGACTTGTTGTGGGAATAAATGAGTTAGTACATGCAACATTCTTAAGAGTTCTTAGAGTGGTACTGACATGCTACCCTGATCTTCTTATTTTGCCCACTACATCATATTTGCTATACTAGTGCCCTAGTGCACAAAATTCATGCATGGGGATATCCTCAGCCTGGCCTGTACCCTTTCCAATCTGGGACCCTTCAGGGGATGTCTGACTGCCCATTTAGACCCGTACCTCCAACTGCCCTCCATGCTGGCCTGATCATGGCTAACTGCCTCTGCCTCAGCCCCACTACCATGGCTTTGTCCAGAAGGTCTCCTGGTCTAATTAGCATATTACTCTTTTATTAGTATAGATACTTGTGATACATCATGGGATTTGATTTTCATACTTTTAGGATGAATATTCATTGTTTTCCTCACTTTACAGATGGAGAAACTGAGGCTTACAAAGTTTCGGGAACTTGTTCAAATCACGTAGGCAATATGGTAGAACTGGGCTTGCACTTGGAGACCCATTGAGCACCAAAGCCCACATGCTCAACCACTGCACTGCTGTCCCTTAGTTCCCCAAGCTCAGAACCGCAGTCACCTTGATGCTCAGCGGCTCTATTCACTGGCTATATGAATGGGGGCCAGGTATGGCCCTTGACCTTCTTGCCCTACCATTCCCTCCTCCCCACTCCCACAGCTCTGTTCCAGGTCAGCCTCCTCATAGGTCTCTGTGTCCAGGACCCTTCACTTCTAATCTGTCCTCAAACTGCTGACAAAGACATACTAGTGGGGCCAAGGCAGAGGCAGTTAGGAGCGATCAGGCCAGTATGGGGGGAAGTTGGAGGGCACGTTGTAATCCCAAGGCATAGCTCTGTGCTCCTGCTGCCTCACAGGTGCCAGCCACACTCACCTGTGGACAAGCAGCCCACAGCTGTGAACCATTGGCACCTGCCCAGCTCCCAGCTCCCAGCTCCCAGCTCCCAGCTCCCAGCTCCCAGCTCCCAGCTCCCAGCTCCCAGCTCCCAGCTCCCAGCTCCCAGCTCCCAGCTCCCAGCTCCCAGCTCCCAGCTCCCAGCATACAGCTCCGTGGGAGACTGGAAATAAACTGAGTGTCTAGTCATAAGGGAATAGTTATCTAGAGTCTATGCCACATACACAAAGGGAGTATCGCTTAGACTTTTAAAATGCTTATGAACAGTTTATAATAGCACTTGAAACTTTATATATTAAAATTAAGAGGAAAAAGCAGAGACTAAAATTACACATATAACCATATGAAGGCTATAGCTAAGCAAGTGCAGAAAACAGTTCTGCACTGAGAAATGACCGGATGATGTGACAAAAGTCTCCATTTGTTGAATACTAATTATGGCTCATGGTAAGCACTTCTATGAATTGACTTATTTCTCAAACCCCTGCAGTGCAATAGGTGCCGTTACCATCACCTTCATGTCACTAAGAAGGAAAGTGACAGAAACGTGAGGCAGAGCAGGGTGCGCATGCTCTCCCCTGCCCTCGTGGTAGTGCCCCCCTCCCACCCCACCCCCGCCTCACCAGCCTCACCTGGGCAGTAGTGATCACTGGGATGTGGCACGAGACATAGGATTTCTTCCCCGTTTTCTTTACTTTCTATAATGAGCACATGTTCCTTTTAGATCATCCTATCTAATAAAAGAGTAACATGCAAATGTGACCGTACCTTGGCTCCTGACTGGCTATGCTACCAGCCAGTTGGAGCAAGGGGTAGGGTGAAGAGGCATGAGCGCCAGGCCCCAGGATAAAGTGGTGAAGTCATCAAGTGCCGGGCCAGGGCGCAGAGACCAAGCAATGGCAGCGACTGCGGCCAGAACTCACCACAGCTGAGTCAACTGAGGCCCGGAGGCGCTGAGAACGGCGGTAGCTGCAAAAACTCACCTGGGCAGCGGCGGCTGCAAGAACTCACCGCAGCTGTGTCTAATGAGGCCACAAGCATTGCTAATATTACATGTAGTTTCAGCTGTTTGCCAGCAAAAACAGAAGGCAACCGCCAGAGGGAAGGCCCCCGAGTCCCAGCTTCAGCATCCCAGCTGAAACTGGCAACAGGTAGGCGGAAGTCCCACCCCCACAGAATCTGTCCAAATCAGCCTTTGGTCACACTCCTGAAAGGCCTGTCATTCTCCTCTATCTCAGAACGTGGCAACAGAGAGGTGGACTATGTGCAAAGAAAAACTGTTGAAGTTTGCTCAACTCTATATTTTGGATACAGCCAAAGCTACACGTAAAAGATTAGCAATCCCAGCAAACCAGGCCTGCTCAGAAAGACTCATAATCAACAACCTCATGCATGAAATAAATGAATTAACAAAATCATACAAGATGCTACGTGAGGTAGAAAAGGAAGCCCAATCTGAAGCAGCAGCAAAAGGTATAGCTCCCACGGAGCTATGGCAATTAAATATGATCGTAATAGTGACCCAGGTAGATATAATTCTCCCCGTGTAACCGAGGTTGCTGTCATATTCAGAAACGAAGTTGGAGAACCTCCTTTTGAAAGGGACTTGCTCATTCATTGTAAACCAGATCCCAATAATCCAAATGGCACTAAAGTGAAACGAATCAGTATCCTGTTTCCCACATTAGATGCAATGACATATCCTGTTCTTTTTCCACATGGTGAAAAAGGTTGAGGAACAGATATTGCATTAAGACTCAGAGACAACAATGTACTCAACAATAATACTAGACAAAATGTAAGAACACGAGTCACCCAAATATAGTATTATGGATTTCATCTCTCTGTGAGGGACACGTTCAATCCTATTTTAAATGCAGGAAAGTTAACTCAACAGTTTATTATGGATTCATATTAAAAAATGGAGGCCAATCAAATAAATTTTATTAAAGCAAACCAATCTAAGTTGAGAGTTAAAAAATATAGCAGTTTGATGGATTATCTCAAATCTAGATCTGAAAATGACAATGTACCCATTGGTAAAATGGCCCTGGGGCTGCAGCATCTCCAGTTTCTCAGCTCATGCCCTCTCCCCAGGAGGCTGGGGAGAACATATATGGTAAAGTTTTTTACTCCACGGCAGTAAGAGTAGTGGGACTTGGCCAGGCAGGCACATAGAAGGGCTGGGGCGCTTTCTGGCCCTGGGGTTAGGCAGCATGCCCTATGGTCCTGGGTGCCTGTGGCTGCGGCCGTCCTGAGTGAAGTTGGCCCAGGTCCTGGGTGCCTATAGCTGGCCAGAGGGAGGGAAGCCTGGGTCCCAGGTGTGGGGCAAGGCAGAGGCAGGAGCAATCAGGCCAGCAGGGGAGAACTTAGGGATGATCAGGCAGGTAGGCAGAGGTGGCTAGGGTTCACACATCCCCAAAGGGGTCCCTGATTGGAGTAGGTGCAGGCTGGGCTCAGGGAACCCCCCCTCCGTGCACGAATTTCGTGCACCGGCAACTTGTATTATTATATCCATCCTATATAATGAAGAGGTGATATGCAAATTGATCATCACTCCAACACACAAGATGGTCACCCCCATGTGGTCAAAGATGGTTGCCATAAGATGGCCAGCAGGGAAGAGCAGTTGGGGGTGACCAGGTCTTCAGGGGAAGGCAGTTGGGGGGAACCAGGACTGCAGGGCAGGGAATTTGGAAGGAACCAGGCCTGCAGGAGAGGGCAGTTAGGGGTGACCAGGTTGGCAGGGAAGGGCAGTTGGGGGCAATCAGCCTGAAAAGGGAGCACAGTTAGGCATTGATCAGGCCTGTCAGGGGAGTGGTTAGGGGGTGATCAGGCAGGTGAGTGGTTAGGAGCCAGACTGGAGAGTGCAGGCTTGGGTGACGGACACCCCCCCATGCACAAACTTCATGCACCCGGCCTCTAGTCTACACTAATAAAAGAGAAACATGCAAATTAACATCACTCTGCTATGCCACGCTATGCCCACCAGCCAATCAGAGCAAGTATGCAAATAAATCCATCAAAGATGGCGGGTAAATTTGCATATGCAGGCAGGGCGGGCAGCGCCAGACACCGCTGGCAAGGTGCCATGTTAATGGTGAAGTATTAATATATGTGCTTCTTTACTAGTATACTGAATAGCCAAGCCTCATAGAAGGCTACCTGTAGTGTCATTTGGAATTATGAATATAAATTGTATCTCAAGCTGTCTGCAGCACTGTAATGTGGTGTGAAAACAGTGTGATGTCTGCCAGCGACAGACGTGTGGGCTATTGCTAGACTGTGTTTGGCCTAAATTCAGTGTTAAAGGGAGAGCTGAACTTCAGTTAGCGTTAGAGAAACAGTGCCATTCCTCACCCCCCATGCTCACAGGCCACTGTTCCTCACCCAGATCTCAGGCATCAGGTTACCAACCCTGGTCTAGGCAGAAAGAAACACTGTGACAGGCTCAGGTGGGCAGGACATTGCGTTCTAGGTGCGCAGGAGCAAAGGGGGGAGGTGCCATGGAGGGAGGCTGAGGTGACATGACATCCATTGATGTTTACTGGCTCATCAAAAGAAAGCATTTATAACTGTATCTTGTTTTTTTATAATGACACAGTGGCCCGGTGCACAAAATTTGTGCACGGAAGGGGGTTCCCTGAGCCCAGCCTGCACCTGCTCCAATCAGGGTCCCCTTCGGGGATGTGTGACCCCTAGCCACCTCTGCCTACCTGCCTGATCATCCCTAAGTTCTCCCCTGCTGGCCTGATTGCTCCTGCCTCTGCCTTGCCCCACACCTGGGACCCAGGCTTCCCTCCCTCTGGCCAGCTATAGGCACCCAGGACCTGGGCCAACTTCACTCAGGACGGCCGCAGCCACAGGCACCCAGGACCATAGGGCATGCTGCCTAACCCCAGGGCCAGAAAGCGCCCCAGCCCTTCTATGTGCCTGCCTGGCCAAGTCCCACTACTCTTACTGCCGTGGAGTAAAAAACTTTACCATATATGTTCTCCCCAGCCTCCTGGGGAGAGGGCATGAGCTGAGAAACTGGAGATGCTGCAGCCCCAGGGCCATTTTACCAATGGGTACATTGTCATTTTCAGATCTAGATTTGAGATAATCCATCAAACTGCTATATTTTTTAACTCTCAACTTAGATTGGTTTGCTTTAATAAAATTTATTTGATTGGCCTCCATTTTTTAATATGAATCCATAATAAACTGTTGAGTTAACTTTCCTGCATTTAAAATAGGATTGAACGTGTCCCTCACAGAGAGATGAAATCCATAGTACTATATTTGGGTGACTTGTGTTCTTACATTTTGTCTAGTATTATTGTTGAGTATATTGTTGTCTCTGAGTCTTAATGCAATATCTGTTCCTCAACCTTTTTCACCATGTGGAAAAAGAACAGGATATGTCATTGCATCTAATGTGGGAAACAGGATACTGATTCGTTTCACTTTAGTGCCATTTGGATTATTGGGATCTGGTTTACAATGAATGAGCAAGTCCCTTTCAAAAGGAGGTTCTCCAACTTCGTTTCTGAATATGACAGCAACCTCGGTTACACGGGGAGAATTATATCTACCTGGGTCACTATTACGATCATATTTAATTGCCATAGCTCCGTGGGAGCTATACCTTTTGCTGCTGCTTCAGATTGGGCTTCCTTTTCTACCTCACGTAGCATCTTGTACGATTTTGTTAATTCATTTATTTCATGCATGAGGTTGTTGATTATGAGTCTTTCTGAGCAGGCCTGGTTTGCTGGGATTGCTAATCTTTTACGTGTAGCTTCGGCTGTATCCAAAATATAGAGTTGAGCAAACTTCAACAGTTTTTCTTTGGACGTAGCCCCACCTCTCTGTTGCCACGTTCTGAGATAGAGGAGAATGACAGGCCTTTCAGGAGTGTGACCAAAGGCTGATTTGGACAGATTCTGTGGGGGTGGGACTTCCGCCTACCTGTTGCCAGTTTCAGCTGGGATGCTGAAGCTGGGACTTGGGGGCCTTCCCTCTGGCGGTTGCCTTCCGTTTTTGCTGGCAAACAGCTGAAACTACATGTAATATTAGCAATGCTTGTGGCCTCATTAGACACAGCTGCGGTGAGTTCTTGCAGCCGCCGCCGCCCAGGTGAGTTTTTGCAGCCACCGCCGTTCTCAGCGCCCCCCGGGCCTCAGTTGACTCAGCTGTGGTGAGTTCTGGCCGCAGTCGCTGCCATTGCTTGGTCTCTGCGCCCTGGCCCAGCACTTGATGACTTCACCACTTTATCCTGGGGCCTGGCGCTCACGCCTCTCCACCCCACCCCTTGCTCTGACTGGCTGGTAGCATAGCCAGTCAGGAGCCAAGGTACGGTCACATTTGCATGTTACTCTTTTTTTAGATAGGATATTGAATGTAAGGATGGATTTGTTTGAGTATGAGATTCTGCCCGAGCCCCCTGAGATGTCATGTAATGTATGGTATAGGCACCACATGACCTTCCCAACATATAGAAACTTCTGCATTCCAACAACATCCAGCCTCAGGCTTTGGTGGCCTGAGCCTGCCATTCTGTGTCTAACCCGTCTCCCTCACTGGAGCGTGATCTGGGGGCAGGGGCCACTGCTCATCAGTTGCTGCTCGCCTGAGGGCCGTGACCAATGAGCCCCTGAGTAGTGAGCATCTCCCTGGCAGCCCTTGCAGCCTGCTGGGACTGGGATTCCCCTTCATTCCCTGGGAGCAGGCCCTTGCTCAGGAGAAACAAGCCTTTTATGAAGGATCTTTTGCCAGTTCTGGTGCCACAGGCCCTGCCACCTTCCCTGTGAGGGCTCTGACCAGGGAGAGAAGGGGCACAGGGAGGAAACCCAAAGCGCAAGTGACATGGGAGAGGTTGCAGAATTCCTGCGGGCAGAGGGATGTCATAACAGTACTGAATTGTGGCGCTTAGACATCACCTGGCTCAGCAGCTGCTGGGATGAAGTGCGATGGGGTGCTGCATGGAGGGGCAATTCTTCCCTTCAGTTGTTGCTGGCCTTGCTTCCAAGGCTCTTGGAAACCTGACTGACGCAGCGGGACTAACGGACACTCACTTTCTTCCGAGTCTTTACAGGGAAGGCAGGGTCTGCAGGGACACAGAGGCCCAGGGAGGGCAAGCTAGGCGTCCCAATAGTGGCTCCCTCAGCTGCTCAATAGTATCTGCCTTGAGCACCAGCAGCTCTGGGGGCAGGGGGACCAGAAGAACTCAGGCACTTCAGGGGCTGATACAAAGGGGTGGTGTGTGTATGTGTGTGGGGGGAGGAAACAGGAGTCTTCTGTGTGTGGTTGTGCTGCAAGCTATGCACAAAGGAATCCTGACTGTCCCCAGCAAGGCACACAATGGCCTCAATCAATGCCGAGAGCCACCCCTTCCAGTGCCCAGCCTTCAGGAGAGGACGAAGTGATGGATGGATGGGCCTTGCAGTCTCTGAGCCCAGCAAGGCATGTGAAGATGGCACCGCAGGTCTCTGCTGCCTGACCCGAACATCCTGTCACCAACAGCATGTTATCAAAGCCTTCAGCCTGGTCCCAGCACACCCTGCGCGGCAGCTCCCTTTACAGGGTGGAGGCGCTTCCAAAGAGATGCCAGGGAAGATCCCAAGTTTCTACTTCCCCGTCTGGAAAATGAGGAGGCTGAACCAGATGATGTCTAAGCACCACAATTCAGTGCTTTTGGAGTCTGTCTTATGCACCTGAGATGCTGGTGACTTGGAGAAGGGAGCAAGGAATGTCTGTGGAATGGTGCATCACGACTCCTGTGCCTCCTCCTCCTCTGGTCTCTCCTGCCCACTATGCAGTCTGTTGAGCAATGGGAGGAGACTAGCCCTCACCAGAGGCAGCTCTGTCCGCATCACCTGAGGTCATGGCCACAGAGCCTGCAGGAAGCCTGGGGGCTGGTACAGAAGGAGCAGCCATGCAGGCAAACATGACCTGCCTGTGCTTCCCCCAGCCAGGCCTGGACAGCCAGCATCTTCAAGGTTTCCAGGGAGACAGTGTGGATGGCTGATAGCATGTCTGCCTCGCAGAGCCCAGCCCAGAGCAGCAGCAGCAGGGAGAAAGGGGGCAGGAGCCTTGTCCAGTGGCCCCGGGAGACACTGCTCTCCAGGACAGAGGAAGGGCCTGTGCAGCTCCCTGCACAAGGAGGCTGAGGTGGAGACGAGATATGGAGAGAAGAAGGGAGGACCAGGCCGAGAACCTAATAGTCTTGACTATTTCAGATATGTGGGCTGTGGAGGGGGAGGGGGAAGCCTAAGGCAATGATGGTGCCAGGGCAGAGGGGAGGAATCAGATGTGGGTTCAAGGAAATGTTATGAAGGACCCTCACTCTCAATTAATCCATTCAATGAGCGTCTAAGTGAACCAAACCAAAATGGGAGTGACTTCCTGCCATGTCTCTTCAGTGTCCAGGCTTGTTATTAAGTAACTAGTGGCCTGGTGCTTGGAATTCATGCATGAGAGTGGGGGTTGACCCTCAGCCCAGCCTGCACCCCTCAGGGGATGTCCGACTGCCGGTTTAGGCCCAATCCCACAGGAATCAGAGGGATTGGACCTAAACCAGCAGTCATACATCCCTCTGGCAATCCGAAACTGCTGGCTCATAACTGCTCACCTGCCTGCCTGCGTGATCACCCCTAAACACTCTGCCTACCAGCCTGCTTGCCCCCAACTGCCCCTTGCCAGCCTGATCACCCCCAACTGCCCTACCCCCTGCTGGCCTGATCATTCCCAACTGACCCCCACTAATGACCTACTCACTCCCAACTGGCCCCCCTGCTGACATGCTCACCCCCAACTGACCCTCCCTACTGGCCTGATCACCCTCTATGCCCCCCACCGGCCTGATCACCCACAACGGCCCTCCCCTCTTGGCCCCTAACCACCCCTACCTCAGCTCCACTATCATGGCTTTGTCCATAAGAACGTCTGGAAGGACTTCTGGAAGGTCTCTCAGTCTAATTAGCATATTACCCTTTTATTAGTATAGATAGAGACCTGGTATACAGATGGGGGCCAGCTAGTATTCCCTGAAGAGTGTCTAGGATCAGGGTGGGGGTTCCCTTGTGGGGTAGGGAGGCCTGGGCAAGTGGTCTGTGATGGTTTGCAGGCCAGCCACACCCCCATTGGGGTGGGAGTCCCCACTGGAGATGGTGCAGACCTGGGTGAACAGTTGGGGCAGTTTGTAGGCCAGCCATACCCCATGGGGTGAAGGTCTCTGCTCGGGGGCATGGCCAGCTTGGGTGAGGGGCTGAGGGCTGTTTTCAGGATGACCACATCCCCCAGCAAGAACTCTTACCCCATGGGGGTGTGGCCAGCCTGGGTAAGGGGCTCAGGGTCGTTTTCAGGCTGGACACATCCACTTCAGGGTGGGGTTCCCCACTGGGGTGCCTGGCCAGCCTGGGTGAGGGACTGAGGGCCGTTTGAAGGCCCCTCCTTTGGCTGCCAGGCCAGATGACCCAAGCCTCTTATGCGCTCAAGCTGGCTCCATGGTTGCCACCCACAGGCCCCACCTTTGGCGGCTAGCCCAGGCAGGCAAGAAGCTTGGCTTCCTCTGTTGCTGGGGGCAGTCCAAGCCTCCTGCCTGCTCGGTGGCCACCACCATCTTTGTCCCACTGATTTGCATATCCCTCCTGATTGGCTGTGGGTATCACAGAGGGATGGTCAATTACCATATTTCTCTCTTATTAGTATAGATGCCCTGTGTGAGACTGCCCATAGCAGCCTTGTTTTCAACCATCACGTGAGGTAAAGTCTAGATTCCAGAGTATTCCGTCTCTTTCTATGTCACATAGCCTTTGATTCTGAAATTGCCTCTGCACCTTGGCAGACATTGCCTCCCTGAGCAAGGGTCACTGCAGTGGTTCGTGCAGGGCCTTTTGAAGTTCATCTCCAGTTAAGAGAAGGCGCAACATATGCTGTAGGGTTCCTTTCTGGCACCAAGAATGCCATCACCAGGACCTCTCTCACCTCCTGAAGCAGAGTCCCTGTCACAGGGTGGCAGGCATGAGGTTGGGGATGTTGTCAGGGCCTTTTAACAATGCAGATCAGCTCTGGGCCACCAGTCTCAGAAGACACAACCCACAAGGTTGGGCAGGACCTGGCTTTGCATGGCTCAAAACTGTCAGATGTATCAAGCCCAGAAAACTGGGCAAAGGGAAATAGCTAATCACAAAGGATGCCCAGGAGGCACACTGACGTACACATGCCACCTGAGAGGAGTCCTGGAAATACAGGCTGCTGCCTGGCAGCGAGGGCCGGCCTCTGAAAGAGAAGAGGAGAGATGGGGTGTGTGTGTTTGTGTGTCAGGCAGGGGGTGGGGGTGGCTGCTCTGAGGTGAGGGGGAGAGAACAAAGTCAACAGCAGATCTATAGCTGCTCTTACTGAGTGAGCAGCTGCTGTGTGTGTGGGGCTGCACCATATCCGCTCACGAGCCTTGTGACCTAGGAGGTGACTGAGCCATCTCCAGGCACACAGCTAGCCAATAGGTGAGCGAGGATTTAAACCAGTGCAGCCTGATTCTAAGACCCATGGTCCCCACTTCATGCCACAGTCTCCCCAACATAGAGATCACTATAGCTCCTCCTTCCTCCAGGCATCCTGTCTCCCTCCCCACCCCCAACACAGCAGGAGGCCCCTCCTTGCCCCCAGCTTTTGCTCATCACACCAGCCCCTCACCCCCTGTCCCCTTGCTTGGGAGAAAAGAGCTGGGCTGGAACCTAAGAGCCATAGGTCCTGTTTGAATCCATTGTGGGGAGCAGCTCTGGCTGCAGGTAAAAGGCCTTTGATGTGAAAAGAAAGAAACCTCTTTTTTAGCAAATGCTACTTGTGCCCCAACTGCAATGAGATGTAAACGCTGAATCAAGGGCCACTTGCCAATAAAATAGCTGGGGGGGGGGGTGAGGGAGGGATGAAGGCGACAGTCTCCTTCATTCCCCTGGGACCTGCTTCACAGTGTGGATGTGACAGCCCACCAGAAATGGGCGACAGGCGACTGGCGCTCCAGTGCTGCCAGGAACGCCTGCAGAGCCAAAGGAAAGGCAGGGGAGCCTGGCCTGTGTGTGTGTGTGTGGGGGGGTGCTGTGCCCTTGCCTGCAGAGCCAAAGGAAAGGCAGGGGAGCTCAGTGGGAGCTCATGGGTTGCTCAGTGGGTAGAGCGCCTGGGTTTGATTTCAGTCAAGGGTTCAAACCTTGGTTGCAGGTTCCTCCCCGGCCTGGGCCCTGGTCAGGGCTCATGCAGGAGGCAACCCATCAATGTATTTCTCTCTGTCTCTCCCTCTTTTTCCCACTCTCCCTAAAAATCTATGGGAAAATAGCCTCAGGTGAGGATTAAGGGGAATAAAGGAAAGATAGAGGAGCTGGTCTTTCACATCAAAGCCTTGTCTGAGACCTGCCCTCCAGCACTGAGGACACTGCAGCCTAGACGAGGCGAGGTTGGGGGGGACCAAGGGCCAAGACTGCTGACATTCTGGCTTCACTGGGAAGAGCCCGGGAAAGTTAAATCTGCCTTCCCGCCTGCTGGGCATTAGTCTCTATGACAACCAGGATCCCGTGGGTTCCTGCCCAGCCCCTGCCCAGAACAGTGTACAGGGACACTCACTGAACAGCTGACGGGCCAGGTGCCTGCCCCAGGCCCTATCTGAGGGACCCATGTCCACGGGCTCCTGGGCTCATCTTCTGCAGGTGAGCACCTGCCCTCAGTGCAAGCGACATTATGAGGCCATCCGGCCCACACCAGTCACATAAGATGAGCTGAACCAACCCACCCCTCTCCCTGGAGAATCCAAACCAGGCACTGAGGGCAGCTGGCATGGATGCCCAAAAAGGGCCGCCCGCTTCCCGAGGGAGGGCTGTGCCTGCTGCTTGTCTGTGTTGTTCTCCAAGCATGAGGTCCTGTGTCATGTCTGACATGGAGGACATGCCCCCTAAAAGTTTCCTGAATGAATAAACACAGAGTCATTGGACCTGCATGGCCCTATGGGACAGGGACGCATCTGATGGATTTCCTCCAGCAAGCTGTTCTTTTGTTTTGTTTTGCTTACTTTGCCATGAGCACTGTTAGAGGTGGAATTGGGTGAGAAAAGGCAGAGATGGGGACTCTAACGTCTGAGGGAATAGATGCTGTCACCTCTCTGGGCTCAGTGCTTCCCTCTACCTGGAGCTGTTCCTTTCCAGTTAGGCTCCAAGCTCCCAGCCCATTCACTGGGAAAGTCATCCTGTAAGGCCGTCAAGGCAATCCCAGCACCAGGCAGAGAAACCCAAGGCAGGTGTGAGCTCGCATGGAGTTCTCAGGTTAACGATGCGAGTGCAGGGGTCTGACTTCACTCAGCCATTGACTAGTTTTGTGGTTGAGAAAGTTATCCAATGCCTTTCAGTCTCTGTTTCTTTTGTAAAAGGGGAATAATAACACTTAACTCTTGGGCTGATGGGAGAATTAAAAGCAGTGGCCAGCACACAGTAGGGGTAGTATATGTATGACTTGAGTGATCTACTATGTATGTTTGAAAGCATTGCAACTCAGAAAGGATTTAAGTTGTTTGAATCTCACAATTTGCAGAGTAGATCCTAGCCTTCCCATTTTATACACAAAGAAACAAAAGTTAAATAGGATAAGTGACTTGTCCAAGGTTACCCACAGAATGAAAACCAAACTCAATCCTACGTCCCAATTTTTTCCCACGGCACTGCCCTCAGCACAAGAAAGCAAGACGGGCAGTCAGGCACACAGTGACCAGATACCCTCGGGCAGCTGTGCCTTTCTTACCTTAATCACATAGCACATTTCATTCAGTGATTTGTGTGTACAATGTCCAGGAGTAAGAATGAATCAAAATATGAAGAAATCAATGAATGGGTGAATGAATGAATGAACGAATATCTTATCTTAGTTCGACTCCTCCCATGACTCACCACAAAGCCTGGGAATTTAGTGTAGGGCCTCCTGGCATATATCTCTCTCCCCCCCTTGGAAATACCTACACCATAGGCTTGGCGATGGGAGCAACTCATCCACACCTGCAGCCCCTCCTCCTACAGCAAAGCAGAGGGTGCCCTGCCCGTTCTACGTACTGGTTTCCGCAGTCTCATACTCGCTGTCTCTGAGAAGCTCAAAGATGTCCACTTCGACCTTGGCTTTGCCCAGCCTCTCGGGAGCACGGTTGATGCGGTTCTTGGCCAGAGTGATGGAGAGACGCTCCCCTCTGCTGCACTCCATGGGGTCATCCAAGATAGCAGCTGTGGGCAGGCAACCATAGGCAGACAGTTGGTACCCTGTACGTTACTCCTCCTCCTCCTCCTGGCTCCCACCGCTGCCTATTGCCAGGAGGCTCCCGCATCCCCATCCACCCAGCCGTCCTCGGAACTGCCCCCAGAACAAGTCCTCCACATCCTGCGGGCCTTGGTCTGCAGCCATCACAGCAGTGAGTCCCACGTGGTCCCACCTCAGGAGCCTAGAAATGTCATGGCAGGCACTGGGTCTACCTGGATGAGGTCTCCAGGCCCCGTGGTGACTCCCTGGCATATGTGTCTGTGTGCACACACAGTACATGTGTGCGGAGGAAGGTGGCAGGAACTGGCCTCTGGAAGGGCGTTCTGGCATGTGCGAGGCTGCTCTGAGGGCAGGCTGGGGAGAGCTGCCCGAGGAGCAGCGGGGACATGCTGGGTGCTGGCCCCAGCTCCCGCTCCATGAGCCTTCTCACCCAGTGATGTTGGTCTGAACTTTCCCCTGGCAGACATTAGGAAGAGTAAGACACACTCTCAGGGTCAGTGTGAGCTTTCAGAAAGCTAATACAGGGACTTGGATGCTGTGTAAATGCAATCCACGACTTCAGCATGTGAAGGGCGCCGGCTTAATGAAGTGCTGTGGTTCCAATAGCTGCCGACTTCGTAAGTGTGCTCCAGCCAAGTGCCGCAGTGCCATGGGCTCCTGGGTTCAAAGCCCAGCTCCATTCCGAATTGGCTACAAGGGCCTTCGTTTCCTCATCTGTAAAATGGGGACAGAGGCTATTCCTTGGGCTTCTGGAATAGTACGTATGCAGTGCTCGGCGTAGGACCGGAGCATGGTAAACACCCTGTAACGATAGGGGTTATTCCCTCTCTTGGTAGAAGTAACCCAACTGAACATCTCTCTCTATACAAAGGCTTGTAACAATGTTCACAGCAGCATTATTCATAATCGCCCCAAAGTGGAAAAGTCCAAAGGCCCACAGCTGAGCAGACAAACACAAGTGGCACATCCTGAGGGGCTATGAAGTCCTGACACATGTGACCACATGGGTACACCTTAAAAACACTGTGCTAACTGAAAAGGTTAGCCACGGACACCATGCGGTGATCACCCCATTTACATGACCTGTCAAAGTAGGCAGACCCCCCAGCTGCAGAAAGCAAATACGTGGCTGCCTGCTGGAGGGTGAGGAGTGGGCGTGTCTGGGGTGGGGGAAGTGTTGGGGGGGGCTGAAGCAGAAGAAACACAGAGCAGCTGGGAGTGCATGCAGTCTCTCTCTCTGGGGATGGGGAGCGCGTTCTAAAGTGGACTGCGGTGAGGGATGTGCAGCTGGAACACGTTAGAAACCACTAACGCATACAGGTAAACGAATGGAGTGTGGGGCGTCTGAACTGCACCTCAATAAAGCTGTTACAACAGAAATACCAAGCTTAGCTCTCAGAGCTGAAGACTCAGAAAGCAATGTGGGGGGTTGAAGTTATTTATTACATGTTATCACATGTGGGCCCCAAGTCTGCAGCTGCTGTGGGTGGAGATCCCCACCGGCCTCCGTGCAAGCTCCCGGGCTGCCTGCTGCGACCCACTTTCCAAACCAAAAACCAGGACAGAACACGTCCGGCTGCGCTCCTGCCTGTGGGTTATGTACATGTACAGCCCCGACGATGGAGGTGGCCTTTCCTTCAGAGGCTGGTCATGAGCTGGGCTCAGAGGTGCATCGCACCACCTGGCAACAGAGAGGGCTTCTGTGAGCAGGAGTGACGTTACCAGCACCTGATGGCCTTAGCCACCTGCCGAGTGGCGAGGGACTGTTGTGTGTACATGAGCCTGAAGCGCCCAGTGGCCTCAGGAGAGCAGACCCAGAATGAGACTGTCACTCAAGCACAGTGCATGGGCAGGAGGCAGGGCCCGCTCCCGGGCTGCTGGCGGGGCTGAGACATGGGGCCACCATGTGGAAAAGTCTGGCAGTTGCTTAACACATTGTGGGCAGATCACGAGCATTCTCGTGTTTTCATATTACACAGTGTTTTACATAAATGTTAAAGGCAGGCCTTAAATTTAAACATCCATCACATTTTGAAGTTATTTATTACATGTTCTTACAAGCTAATACCTTTTTAAAGTATGACACTTTGTGAAAGTTTTATGTACTCTTTCATTAAAAACTTATCTGGCCACTGGGTAAAGCTAGTAATATAGCTACTGGTACACAATGTGGTAAGAAACGAAACATACTACAACCATATGATTTAGCCTTTCTACTCCTAGGTATTTATCCAAAAGGAAAGAAAGCATGTACCTACACAAAAATTGGTACAAAATGTTCATAATAACATGATCTGCAATAGTCAAAGACTGGAAAAAACCATTAATACCTGAATGCATAACCAAAGTACACTGAATACTACTCAGGGGTAAAATGGAATTAAAGAAGCCAAACAAATGAACACTGCATACTGCATGACTTGATTTTCATAGTTTTCTAGAAAATACAAGCTAATCTATTATGACAGTGGTGGCCTGGGAGGGGGTTGGGGGAACAGGGCAGGAAAGAGCAGGAGTAAGGAATCACAAAATGGCACTAGGAATCTTTTTTGGCTAATAAAAAATGCATTGTCTTGATTGTGGTGATGGTATTATGGGTATATGCATGGTAAAACATCAAATTGTATACTTCAAAATGTTTGCAATTTATTGCATATAAATTTTACCTTGATTTTTAGAAACATACTTTAATTAGAAAAAAATTACTGTTTCTCTGGCTCCTTCCTACTTTCTCCATCCCATCACCCTCACTCTTGGCAAGGAAAACACTTAAACTGTGTGGTTTACACCCACTGCCTCCGATCCTCTGCATCTTCTCACCCTGAACCACCACCAGCTCTGCATTCACTCTCAGAGACCCAAGCTGTTCCTTACCAAGCCAAAGGTCTTATCTCGGTTCCCAGTGTTCTGAAGCTCTCTGAGGCCCTTCTGACTGCAGCGCTTTGACATGCATGATATGACACTATTCTGATTTTCATTCTTATCAACTCCCCCCTCCCCCACAACTCCTTTCCATCTCCTATACAATCCTAGCTGCCAGTGTTCCCCAAACCTCACACTTTGGATTTAGTCCTCAATCCACTTTCTCTTCGTGGTGCACTTTCTCCATTACAGAATTAATTTTCAACTATCAGACCTCTGCAGACAACTCCTATTTATGGATGCTAAAGAGAAAGGCTCCCCTGAAGGTCCTTCCAAAATGCATGACTCAGTGTAAACCATTCTCTTTTCATAGAACAGGGGCTCTCTCTGATTCCCCAGTTTCAGTCAATAGCACCAGTTCCCCCAAGGCAATCAGTTCAGAACTGCCCTGCATCTTCCCCTCCCTCAGCGATCTGATCTGTTGAGGGCCCTTGGTATTTCCTCCTGTCCACTGTTCTCTCTCTGCTCTCCTTCCCTCACCCCTGCCTCTCTCCTGCAATACCCTTACCCTGTTTTCCGTCTCCAGGCCCTCCTGTACTAACCCAGCTATTCCCCATGGCTACTTCACCTGCCTGGCCCCCACATGCCTTTCCAAGCTCACATTCTACTAAATTATCTAGGGAGTCCCTACAAACACCAAATAAGGCATACCCCTTGACATATGTCTCTTTCCCAGGCAGTCTTCTCTTCCTGGAGAGCTCTCAGCTCTTCTTCATCCACATCTAAATCTTGCCTACACTATGCTCCATTCTCATGCCCATGCCTACCTGCCTCAGGCAACTGTTGACTGTCCAGCCCACAGTGATTTTGAACTCTTCAACACCCAACGCACTTACTGTCTGGGCAATTCCTCTGCGGGGGTGGGGAACACCATCCTGCAGGCTGTATGAGGCTCACAAATAATTTGGTCTGGTCCTGCCAAGGCATTAGGGGTGACTAAATTAAGTGTTTGACCAAATAGAGCAGGTTAATTTTTAAGTTGGTAATTTTGTATGGCCCACAAATGATGCTATAAATATCCAAATGGCCCTTGGCAGGAAAACAGTTCCCCACCCCTTGTTTAGAGCTTAACGTTGTACTTTACAATTGATATAAGTAATGCATTGATTCATTTAATCACTCCTTTATTCATTCATTCATAAAATACTTATTTAAATTCTTATCTTAAGCAAGGCACTTTGTACACAGATAAGCTTAAGATACCCTTGCTTTCCAAGTGTCCAGAAGGAGATATGGCTATAGAAGCAAACAGCCACAATCCATGAAGTAAGTGATGTGACGAAATCTTATTATGCTCCAGACATAAACCAGAAGTGCTCACTGTGGTGGGAAATCACAGGTAACTAAGACTAAGTCCTCAGCTTTGAAAGGCATCTGTGGAGATGGGGTGAGGAGTGGAGTGAGGAGAAGACAGACTGTACAATGAAATAGGTAGTTCCATAGAAAGAGTCACAAATTTTCAAGAAAAAACAAACACTTCCCTGTGGTAGAGGGAAGTCCTCATGCATTTATCTCACACACATGTGGTGAGTGTCTGCTACCTACCAGGTTCTTCACCAAAAAGTATGAGATTTAATGAGTGACCTCAGCAACGTAGCAGAATACAAAATTAACATGCATAAATTAATAACATTTTAAGGCAACAATAACAAACTCTCAGAAAGAAAAACTAAAAAAAAAAAATCAATTTGCCATTTCAACAACAACAAAGTAAGAGATCTAGGAATAAACTTAACCAAGGAGATAAGAGACTTGTACTCAGAAAACCATGAAACATTTAAAAAAGAAGTAGAGAAAGATATAAATAAGTGGAAACTATATCATATTCATACTACCCCAAGAAATCTATAGATTCAACACAATCAATATGAAAATATCAATGACATATTTCACAGATCTAGAACAAATATTCCAAAAATTTATATGGAACCAAAGAGACCTTAAATAGCCACAGCAATCTTGAAAAAGAAGAATACTGGATATAAAACTTTACTACAAAGCCATTGCAATAAAAATAGCCTGGTATTGGCACAAGAATTGGCATATAGATCAATGGAACAGGATAAAGACCCCAGAAATTGACCCAAGCCAGTATGGTCAATTAATATTTGACAAAGGAGGCAAGAATATACAACAGAATAAAGACAGAATCTTCAACAAATTGTGTTGGGAAAACTGAACAGATAAATGCGAAAAACAATGAAACTAGGCCACCAACTTACAGCATACATAAAAATAAACTCAAAATGAATAAAAGATTTAAATGTAAGTCATCCTATCTAATAAAAGAGTAATATGCAAATTGACCATCACTCTGACACACAAGATAGCTGTCCCCATGTGGTCAAAGATGGCTGCTCTCATGTGGACACAAGATGGCCACCACAAGATGGCTGGCAAGTGGGGGGGCAGTTGTGGGCAATCAGGCCACCAGGGGAGGGCAGTTAGGAGTAATGGGGCTGCTAGAAGAGGGCAGTTGAGGGAGACCAGGCCTGCAGGGGAGGACAGTTAGGGGCAATTGGGCCAGCAGGGGAGGGCAGTTAGGGGCAATTGGGCCAGCAGGGGAGCAGTTGGGAGTTGATCAGGCTGGCAAGGGAGTGGTTAGGGGTGATCAGGCTGGCAGGCAGGTGAGCAATTGGGAACCAGCAGTCCTGGATTGTGAGAGAGATTGGGACTAAACAGGCAGTTGGACAACCCCCAAGGAGTCCCAGATTGGAGAGGGTGCAGGCTGGACTGAGGGACACACACACACACACACACACACACACACACACACACGAATTTCATGCATTGGGCCTCTAGTGAAATCATAAAATTCAAAAGAAATCATTGGGTGTAAAATATCTGATATCTCACTTAGTAGAATATTCACTAATACATCTCCTAGAAGAAACAATAAACAAATGGGACTATATCAAACTAAAAAGCTTCTGCACAGCAAAAGAGACCATCATCAAAATGAAATGCAAACCCACTGTATGGGAGAACATATTTGCCAAAGATACATCAGATAATTAATTTCAAAAATGTATAAAAACTCTTCTAATTCAAAAATGGGCAAGGGACCTGGATAGACACTCCTCCAAAGAGGACACACTAAAGGCCAATATATACAAATAAAATGCTCAACATCACCAGTTATCACAGAAATGCAAATTAAAGCCACAATGAGGTATCACCTAATACCTGCCAGAATGGCTACTATCAATAAATCAACAAACAACAAGCGCTGGTGAAAGTTTTGAATAAAGGGAACCCTAGTACACTGCTGGTGGGAATGAAGCCACTATGGAAAACAGTATGAAGTTTTCTCAAAAAATTAAAAGTGGAACTGCCATTTGAACTGACAGTTCAGTTCTGGGAATATACCCTAAGAATTCTGAAACATTGATCACAAAGAATATGTGCACCCCTATGTTCATAGCAGTGTTATTTATAATAGCTAAGATGTGGAAACAGCCCAAGTTCCCATCAGTTGATGAGTTGATAAAAAAAAAAAGCTGTGGTACATTTACACAATGGAATACTGCATGGCTGTAGAAAGGAAGGATCTCTTACCCTTTACAATAGCATGGATGGATCTAAAGATTATTACACTAAGCAAAATAAGCCAGTCAAAGTGATCTCAATTATATGTCGAATCCAATGAAAAAAATAAACTGATGAATAAAATAGGTCCAGCGGCATGGATGCATGGAATAGACAGACAGAATAGAAGGGTGGCAGGATGGGAAGAGATAAACCAAAAACTTAAATGCATATCTGCATAGCCCATGGATACAGACAAGAGTGTGGTGAAGATCTGGGGTTGGGCGAGGGCTGGATGGAGGGGGCAAAATATTGGAGGCAATGGGGGACATCATTATACTTGTCAACAGTAAAAATCAAATACCTTTTTTACTTTTTTCAATCATGAGTACCATGTTTAGTCACTGGTCTTGTCCATATATGGCTTTATTATTTGAGGTACATTCTTTCTATACACAGCTTGTTGGGAATTTTTATTATGAAAGGATGTTGAATTTTGATGAATGCTTTTTTCCTGTATCTGTCCTTCATTATGCCAATGTGATGTATTACAATGACTGATTTGCACACATGAGTTACTCTTGTATTCTTGGAATAAATACCACTTGTTCACGGTGTCTGACTGACTGCCTAGGGGAATGGGTCTAAGCCATCAGTCAGACATCCCCCGAGGGCTCCCAGAGTGTAAGAGGGTGCAGGCTGGGCTGAGGGACCTCCCACCCTGTCCCTGAGTGCACAAATTCCATGCACCATGCATCTAGTTCTTTAAATATTTGAGAGGATTCACCAGTGAAACCATCTGGTTCATACTTTTTTGGGGGGTGTTTTTGTTTGTTTTGTTTTGCTTTTTGTTAATTCTTACTCATTGATTTTCAAAGATAGTGGAAAGGAAGGGGAAAGAGAAAGAAATATTGACGTAAGAGAGACAAATCTATTATTGGTTGCCTCCCACACCACACACACCCAAACAAGGCTTGAGATTGAACCTGCAACTGAAGTATGTGCCCTTGACCAGAATCAAACCCACAACCTTTCAGTCTCCAGGCCTCCACACTGACCAGTGAGCCAGACCAGCTAAGGCTATTGGGAGGTGTTTTTTTTTATTATTATTATTGATTTATTCTGTTTATACTCTGTTCAGATTTTCTATTTCTCCATGATTCAGTCTGAGTAAGTTGTATGTTTCTAGAAATTTATTCATTTCTTTTAGGTTGTCCAATTTGAATAATTGCTGGTAGTAGTCTCATAATTTGTTGTGTATTTGTGGTAAAAGTTATGTCTTTTTCATTTCTAATCTTATTTGAGTCCCATCTCTATTTTTTCTTGATACGACTAATGAAACGTCTCCATTTCATTTATTTCTGCTCTGATCTTTGTTATTTCTTTCCTTCTACTACTATTGATTTACTTTGTTACTCTTTTTCTAGTTCCTGCTGTAAAGGTTAGGTTATTTATTTGAAATCTTTCTTTTTTACTCAATGTAAATGTTTATCTCTATAAACTTACCTCTCAGACAGCTTTTGTTACAGCTCAGATTGTATTTTCATTTTAATTTGCCTGAAGATACTTTTCATTTCTTCTTTGACCCATTTGTTGTTCAGTAGTATGTTGTTTATTCTTTAAAGATTTAAGAATTTTTCAGTTTTGGTCTTGTAGTTTCCAGTTTCATACCATTGTCGTCAGAAAAGATGCTTGTGTAATCCCAATCTTCTCAAATTTATTAAGATTTGTTTTGTGATCCAGTACATGGTCTATCCTATAGAATGTGTATTCTCTTGCTGCTAAAAGGATTGTTCTGTAACTGCCTGTTAAGTCCATCTTTTCTAATGTATTGTTTAAGTCCAGTGTTTCTGGAGAACCAAGGTGGCAACATAGATAACCACAACCACATCAAACTTACAACTAAGATACAGAATAACTACCACTCAGAACCATCTGCAATCTGACTGAGTGGAAGTCCTACAACTAGAGAAGCAAAGAAGAAAGCACACTGAGACTAGTAGGATGGGTCGAGGTGTAGAATAGGCTATACCAGCACCCAATTGTGGCATTTTTTAAATCAGGAGGAACTGTGCACCTAGAGTGCCCAGCCCAAGTGGATGGGAAAAGTGGGCTACTAGGCCCTTCAGGACACCTAATACACAAGGCTACTCTACTAATCTCCAAGGTCTCCTGTGAGAAGCAGGGGGTCCCAGCAACACACCACATAGCAGCCCAGGGCTCTGGGAAGAGGAGTCTCTGTAACGTTAGGCTGTAAAAACCAGTGGGGGTTGTGGCCGAGTGACAGAGGCTACTGTAGTCGCAGATGTTCTTTTTAAAGGGCCAGCCCACAAACTTACACAGTATCCCTTCCTCTGAGCTGCAGCCCTGGGTGGCAGCTTTGGGGGATTTCAGGGACATTGGGGAGGAACTGGACTGACTGGCATCAGGGCAGGAACTCAGGAGAAGCTTTCTCCTATACAGGGGTGCTCATAGGAGTCATTTTTCTTGTGCTGGGACCTCCCCCATAACAGAGCTGACTAGAAGCCATATCTGAGTTTCCATCAACATGGCCCACACTATTTGCTCTGCCCTGAGGATTCCCTGAGACCCCACCCATCCAGTTTCTAGACCCACCCAAGCCTTTGCAGCAGCTTTTCCACATGAATGGTCTGTCTTGGCTCAGGCTTCAGACTATCCTAAAATCTTTTAAACAAGCAGCAGCTAGAGTCAGTATACCCCAAACTATTGATAAAGGACCCAAGACCTGGCACTAGAACAAGCCTTCCTTGTTTCACAGCTGGACTTCACATGGGCACTTCCTAGCCCAATACAAGTAGCAAATAGCAGCTGTTTGCAGAACCCTCTGTAGTTCCTACTAAGTGGCCAGGCGGTGACTGACTTTGCACCTCCCAGGAGGCCCCAGAGCCAGTTGGAAAATTCAGACATACCAGTTCACCACTCTATTCAACCACAAGTGACACACTCAAGGGGAAAACTTAGAGAGCACCAAAACCCCATTTAAGCAAGTCCTACTCCATAGGGGTGTCTCCTGCACAACAGCTCTTCCACTGTAGCCAAAGCTGGTCCTCACAGCTAATTGGCCTGGGGGTCAATTCTTCTCAGTAACACCAACAGCAATCAAGACTCAACTACAACAAGACTGTGCACACAGCCCACACAGAGGGTGCACATAGAGTGTCCAGCCCAAGTGACTGGGGAAAGTGGACTACTAGGCCCTACAGGACACCTAATACACAAGGCCACTCTACCAATTCCAGGAGACTTAAGAGCTCTACCTAATACATAGAAACACAGGGAAGCAACTAAAATTCAGAGACAAAGAAACATTTCACAAATGAAAGAAATGGAAGCGAGCAAACTACTGGATACAGAGTTCAAAACAATGGTTATAAGGTTATTCAAAAATCTTAATGAAAGCTTCCAGGGACTTAATGAGAGCTTTAAGGGAATTAATGAGAGTATCAAGGGTCTTAGTAAGACATTCAAGGATCTTAGTGAGAATGTTAAAGATATGAAAAATGACCAGTCAGAAATTAAGCACACACTAACTGAAATGGAGAATAATTTATAGGGATTCAATAGTAGGGTAGAGGATTCTAAGAATCAAATCAACAATTTGGAATATGAGGAAGCAAAAAACACCCAATCAGAAGAGCAAAAAGAAAAAAGAATACAAAAATATGAAGATAGTGTAAGGAGCCTCTGGGACAACTTCAAATATACCAACATGCATATCATGTGGGTTCCAGAAGGAGAAGAGAGAAAGCAAGATATTGAAAACCTATTTGAAGAAATAATGACAGGAAACTTCCCCCACCTGGTGAAAGAAATAGACTTACAAGTCCAGGAAGCACAGAAAGTCCCAAACAAAAAGAACCCAAAGGGGCCCACACCAAGACACATCATAATTAAAATGCCATGGGTAAAAAAAGAGAGCATCTTAAAAGCAGCAAGAAAAAAGCAGTTAGTTACCTACAAGGGAGTGCCCATACAGTTGTCAGTTGATTTATCAACAGAAACAATGCAGGCCAGAAGCTAATGGCAATAAATACTCAAAGTGATGAGTAGCAAGGACCTACAACCAAGATTACTCTACCCAGCAAAGCTACAATTTAGAATTGAAAGTCAGATAAAGAGCTTCCCAGATTAGAAAAAGATAAAGGAATTCATCAACACCAAACCAGTATTACATGAAATGTTGAAGGGTATTCCTGAATAAGAAGGAGGAGGAAAAATGAGGAGGAGGAGGAGGAGGAGGAGGAGGAAGAGAAAGGGGGGAGAGAGGAGGATGAGATGATGATGAAGAACAACAAAATGGCAATAAATATATCAACAATTGAATATAAAAATCAAAATAAACTAAAAGAAATTGAATGAACAAAATAAACTAATAAATAAAATAGAATCAGAGGCAGGGAAACATGAAACAAACTGACAAATCTCAGAGGGAAAGGGAGTGGGGATGAGAAGAGATTAACCAAAGATCTTATATGCATACTAGAAGCCTGTTGTATGAATTCATGCACAGGTGGGATCCCTCTAGGTGGCCTGCAGTCCAAAGCCTCCAGCTCTTATCTGCTATTCCTGCTCACTCTGGCCCCACTGCACCCGCCATGGGCTTGCATCCAATCAGTCCCAATCAGGAGAGGCTCATGCCACCGTAGCAGCACTCGCCAGCCGTGAGCCCTGCATCTAGCACCCTCCCGAGAGGAGTGGCCTGCAGGATCGGGCCGAAACCAGCTCTTTAACATCCCCCAAGGGGTCCTGGATTGTGAGAGGGCACTGGCTGATCAACCACACTGGTGAAGGATCAAGGCCAGGGAGGGACCATGGCAGGCTCCAGGGCATGTCCAGCCCATCTCTCTCAGTCCCTATCGGCTGGATCCCAGCAGCAAGCTAACCTACCAGTCAGAGTGTCTGCCCACTGTGCCCACTGGTGGTCAGTGCACATCATAGCATCTGGTTGACCAGTCAACTGTCTTCCCCCTAGTGGTCAGTGCACATTATAGTGAGCAGTTGAGTGGCCTTAGCATACATTAGCATATTATGCTTTGACTAGAGGCCCAGTGAACAAAATTTGTGCATGGGGTTTGGGGGGTTGTCCCTCAGCCCAGCCTATACTCTCTTCAATCTGGGACATCCTTCTCACAGTCCAGGACTGCTGGCTCCCAGCTGCTGATCTGCCTACCTGCCTAATTGCCCCTAACCACTTCTACCTGTCAGCCTGATCACCCTGAACCACTCCCCTGCCAGCCAGGTCACCCCAACTGCCCTCCCCCTGCTGGCCTGATTGCTCCCAACTGCCCTCCCCTACAGGTCTGGTCACCCCCAACTTCTCTCCCCTGCAGGCCTTGTCCATGCCAACTGTCCTCCCTGAAGGCCTGGTCACCCTAACTGCCCTCCCCTGCCAGGCTGGTCCCTCCTAAATGCCCTTCCCTGCAGGCCTTATTGACCCCAATTGTCCTTCCTTGCTGGCCATCTTGTGATGGCCATCTTTGACCACATCGGGGTGGCCATCTTGTATGTTGGAGTGATGGTCAATTTGCCTCTTTATTACCTCTTTATTAAAAAGGATTGTTTGAACAGTCAACTGGTCACCAGATGACTGGACACTTAGCATACTAGGCTTTTAGTATAGAGGATATGTATTACTTATGGACACAGACAATAGGGTGGTGAAGGTCTGGGATGGGGTGGGAACCAGGTGAAGTGGGCAGTTGTCGGGGGGAGAGACATCTGTAATTCTCTCAACAGTAAAGTTTTTTTTAAAGACTAGTGTTTCTGAGTGAACTTCTTGAGGGTGTAATACCAATGTAATTGCAACTTTAGTCATTCTTTCTTTGTGGTGGCTCTCTGCCGCCAGCACTGGTGCTTTGTCCATCTGAGGGGTAGTATTTTGCTTTAGATAGAAACTTCAGGAGCATTACCATTGTCACTACTTTTATACTGATGTTTCACGTTGGTAATTCTTGGGCCAGCAGGGAGCATAAATTCAAATCTTAAACCCATTAAGAGTATCCCACAGGTATAGTCTCTCACTCACAGCCCAGGTGATCACCCTATGCCTCTGCGGGCTATTTCACAGGCTTCACTTAACCGAGGGCAGTTTTTACCTGGGGGTCTCAGTTCTAATCCTCCACCTGACAAGGCTGCCAGGTCTTGCCTGCTGTCTCCTCACGATCGTTGAAATCCAAAAGCAGACTTCCCCACTTCCCACTCTAGCTTAACAGCCTCTTCCCACCCACAGTCTCACTTGGGCTTTCAGCTTTCTCTCCATGGGCCTGGCTTTTCTTACTTCCCACATTTCTTGGTATTTTCTAGGAGAGGAGTTTTTAGTTGATCCAGTCAGTCATATTGTCATAAATACAAATCTGCTGATTTACCCGGCTGGCGTGGCTCCATGGTTGAGCATCAGCCTATGATCCAGGGGGTCAGGGTTTGATTCCCGGCCAGGTCACATGCCCGGGTTGTGGGTTCAATCCCTGGGGGGGGGGGGGCGTGTAGGAGGAAACCAATCAACAATTCTCTCTCCTCATTGATGTTTCTCTCTCTGTACCTTCCTCTCTGGAATCAATATAGATATTTAAAAATAAATGAGTACAAATCTGCTGGCTTTAATGGTTTGTCTGAAGATCTGCTGCCCCTGGTGGGCCTATCAACTTCTTGAGACATTATGCTCAGAGCTTACAAGCATGTCCCTGCCACTCACTAGCGATGCAGCTGTGGGTAAGCTGTCTGATCTCTGTGATTCAGCTTCCTGATCTAAAAACAATGACAACATTAGCATCCACTGCTATGATGATTAACAGTAAAAATACATCTTTCTATTGTTGTTAGGACAGTACACAGCACATAGGTGCTCAGAAAATATGTGTTGAATTCATTATTTTCCATTTTATAGACTCAGGACCTAGCACTGCAAGGCTGGCACATCACAGCGCTCGATACATATTTAATGTGTTAATATGACTGGACTAGACAAGTGATTAAGTGCACCAACATTTGTACCCATTTCCCTCCTGTCTTAGCGAAGAGGTAATCCTCCCCTTTTGCTGCTCTTTCTGTGCCCTTTCTTCTAAAACTCCACCTTCCCTCCCTCCCTCTTCCCAGAATATAGCACGTTCTCATTTCTCCATGTAAAGCACACCCCACAACCCTCACAGTCCTTTGATGTCTATCTCTTCATTGTATATCCTGGCCTTTCAAGCCAGTTTAGCTTCTGGACCAACTCCTTCCTGGATCTCCAAGCCTGGGCTAAAGGCTCTGCCCATGAGCCACCGTTTCCTGCCCTGATTTCCATCCTTACCCATAAGCACCACACAGTAACTGTCCGTTTACTAAGAGGATGGGAAGCATAGCTTTCTCCTTAGCATCCTGGTACCTAGCACAGAGCCTGGTGCCAATTAGGTATGAGCTCAGCAAACACTGATTAAATGAATGAATAGAAGTCAGTGACAGTGCCCTAGTCACAGTATTTATTATTTCTACCCCAAAAAGCTAAAAGAAAGAGAAAAGGAGGAAGAAAAAATCTGTAACATGGAGCCTTCTTAAAAATCGATAGTGATGGGCATTTGCTTAGCTTTAATTTGGATTGATTAGCTTTAATAATGTTAAGTGACACAACCTTGTAAAAGTGACACTACTCTTGCCCTAGCTGGTTTGGCCCAATGAATAGAGTGTTGGCCTGCAGACTGAAAGGTTCCCGGTTCAATTCTGGCCAGGGCACATGCCCGGGTTGCAGGCTCAATCCCCTGTAGGGGCCGTGCAGGAGGCAGCTGATCAATGGTTCTTTCTCATCATTGATGTTTCTGTGTCTCTCTTCTCTCTGAAATCAATAAAATACATATATTTTTAAAAAGCAATATCACTCTTGTATTTATCTCTAATGGGCCTCTGGTTGGACTTAGATTTGGTTGGGGTTAAAGCCAGTTTGTTCTTAAGATTAATTCATTCTTAAGCTTGAGCCTCAATGGCCATTGGAGTCCTAGAGTGCAGCATGCTGTCTATTTTGCATAACAACTAACAATTAAGAGCAGGCTATGGGGGAGAGTTTCAATACTTTGTGTGGCAAGAAAAGCCACAGTCATATTGTCTTTGCACTTTTGATGCTGAAATCTTCCTGGGTAACAGCTACATCTAGAGACATACGAGTGTTTTCTTTTATTAGAATTATTTCCAATGTCTATAAAATGCTTCCTGCTATAGGATGTTTATGACCCATATGATCCTTGTCTGCAAAACGCATATTTTGAATCATATCTGGGGGAAAAAGTTAATATTTTTTCAAAATAAAAAAAGAAGGGAAGGAAGGAAAGAAGGAAGGAAGGAGGAAGGAAGGAATGAAGGAAGGAAGGAAGGAGAAAGGAAGGAAGGAAGAAGGGAAGGAAGAAGTAAGGAAGGAGGAAGGAAGGAAAGAAGGAAGGAGGAAGGAAGGAAGAAGGAAGGAAGAAGGAAGGAAGAAAAGAAGGAAGGAAGGAGGAAGGAAGGAAGGAGAAAGGAAGGAAGGAAGAAGGAAGGAAGGAGGAAGGAAGGAAGGAGGAAGGAAGGAAGGAGGGAAGGAAGGAAGAAGGAAGGAGGAAGGGAGGAAGGAAGGAAGGAAGGAAGGAAGGAAGGAAGGAAGGAAGGAGGAAAGGAGGGAGGGAGGAAGGAGGGAGGGAGGGAGAAAAGGTTATAGCCCAGTCAGCCATGGGATGATGGGATCATGTAGGTGAATCACTTGGCTTTCTGAGTTCCTAGGTAGACAGATCTTCATGGCTGCCTGATCAGCAGGCTTCAAGAGATGAGAGAAGGGTCAGGGACTGGGAAGGAGCTGCATAGCTCAATGAAAAGATGTTTTGGCAGAGGAGAAACTTCTAGGTTCAACTCCCTGCCCTACCAGTTTTAGCTATAGAGCCAATCTGTACCAGCTAGTCTCCCTTAGCCTCTTTCTCCACCTATAAAATCGGTATGTTATAGTGGTTATAGCATTGCTAAAGCCTTACTATCTCTCAGGGTTTTGTGAGAAATTGTGTGTGAGAGAGTGAATGGCAAAGTGAACCCAAGCATTGTTTAATGTCGCTATAATCTCTACCCTCTCTCTTCCAGCTCTAAAACAATCCCCACTACAAGTTTGCTTTGGCCTGAAATTATATATTTGCTCCAGAGACAGTCTTATTGCATAAAATTCAAAATTAAGCATAAAATAGCAAACTGCATACTCAGTGTGAGAAACAAAATCCTGAAAATAGATAAATTATTTATTTATTTTTAATTAATTTATTTTTTTCTTCTTCAAAATTTTACTTTTTAAACTTCAGGTCAAATTTCCACAACTGTTTTCTGGTCAATTTACTATCCTTGCTTGGCTTCCCAAACAGCAGTGCCAGAAGATTTGTGGGGTAGGGAGAGAGAACACCCGAAGAAGCGCTGCATTTACTCATCGTCCACAAGGCAGCAGAGCTGGCATCTGTCCAGCAAAACGAGCTTTCACAGTACCCAGAAGGGCAGGCAGGCAAACCAGGCTGCAGACCAAATCAGACAGAGAAAATCTACTCCACACAGACATGAAAGGTCTCACCGTTCTTTTCTTTTCGTGTTGCCGCAACATTTTCCCCGTTTTAATTATCACCTCATGTAGCTTCTCAGGTCCTTGCTTTAGCCCACCTCCTATGACTGCACAGGTGGGCTGCAAATGCCAGGGACTTGACGAGCTCATTTCCCCCACTGCACACATTTCTGTTTTTGAGAGAGACGAGTTCCTCAGGTCTTGTTTGTTAGCAACTGTAAGTACAGGGCCTCCTTGATTTTCAGATATCTAGTGATTTCATGAAGTTCAGTTTTCACTTCTTCTATCCTTTCAACATCAACAGAGTCCACAACAAACCCAATGCCGTCCATGCATCTGCTATATGACTTCCACAGTGCTCTTAATTTCTCCTGACCACCTACATCCCAGAAGTGAAAAGTGGCTGTGTTAGAATTTCCCACAGTTACCTTAATTTTCCCTGTTAAATCCTTTGGTAGGTGCAATATCTACAAATTCATTGAACTGCAGCCTGTGTAATACAGCTGTTCCCCAGCAGTCCCAACCAGGAACAACAGTGGGATAGGACTGCAGCGAGGGGGCTGGGCAGGATAGAGGTTTGGTCTGACAGTTCATTCCCCACTTCCAGTTGCAAATAAGTGTTCCAAATTGAATGCTTTCTTCTTTTCCCAGGAGAGCCAGCTACAAGACTGCTGATGAACCGCCTGCATCTTGGCCATTCTCCAGTGGGACTGGCCAATGTCAAATGCTTGGTGTTTTGTTTTGCTTTGCTTTCTTTTGTTTTGTTTTGTTTTGTACAAGCACAGAGCAAGGTCAGGCAGGGGACAGGCTGACCCAGTGGTGGGATTGGGAGAGAATTTGCCACTAAAGAAAGAGCGCATCTTCAGAAAAGATGGCCAGAACCAGAGCTGCTCTGCTTGACATCCCACGTTTGCTGAGGGCTGGCCCCTTAACTTTCACCTGCTAACTGTGGTAGCTGAGGTCATGTACCTTCCACTGTCGCCAGGGAGGCTCTGTGCCACAGAAACTGGAAAGAGCTGTTGTTTATTTTCATTGATTTTAGAAGGAAAGAAAGAAGGGGAGAGGAGGGAGGAAGGGAGGGAGGGGGGAGAGAGAGAAAGAAGGAGGAGGAGGAAGGAGGAGGAGGAGGACGAGGAGGAGGACGAGGAGGAGGAGGAGGAGAGGGAGGAGGAGGGGGAGGAGGAGGGGGGAGAGGAGGAGAAGAGGAGGAGAAGAGAAAGAGGAGGAAGAGAAGAGGAGGAGGAGTAAAGGAGATAAAGAGGAGGAGAAGAAGGAGGAAAAGAGGAGAGGAGAGGAGGAGGAAGAGGAGTAGGAGGAGGAGAGGAGGAGAAGAAGAGGAGAGGAAGAGGAGAAGGAGGAGAGGAAGAAGAGGCAGAGGAGGAGGAGGAGAAAGAGAAGAGGAAGAAGAGGCAGAGGAAGAGGATGAGGAGAAGAGGAGAAGGAGAAGTAGGAGGAGGAAGAGAAGAAGGAAAAGAAGAGAAGGAGGTGAAGGAAAAGTGGAAGTAGGAGGGGGAGGAGAAGGAGGGGGGAAGGAGAAGGAGGAGGAGAAGAGGAGGATGAGGAGGAGAAGGAGAAGAAGAGAAGGAGAAGAGGAGGGGGAGGAGAAAAGGAGGAGGAGGAGAGGAGGAGGTGAAGAGGAGGAGGAGGCGGGGGAGGAAAACATCAACATGTCATTCCACGTATTTATGCACTCATTGGTTGATTATTGTATGTTCCCCTACTGGGGATTGAACCTATAACCTTGGTGTATCAGGATGATAACTCCAACTAACTGAACTGCCCGGCAGGGTCTGTGTTTGTTTTGCTAGTCACGTCTTCACGATTGCGCAGCTGGCTGCCTCCCTGGCGAGTGTTTCCATGGCTACTTTTGACTGACTGCAGACACTCCTTTGGGCCCAGCAACAAGGCCAGAGCCCAGCCCTTCTGAAGCCCCTGCTAAAAGCGTGGGTTTTGATGTTGCTTGGAAGTGAGGGGAGATTACTCAGCCACAATCTCCCAGGATGGATTCTTTAGGTGGGACACTGATTAAGCTGGGACAGTGTGGTGTTAGTTCCCAGGCGGAGAGTAGGGGAGAGCGGCCCAGGAGCTGTGTCTGGAGGCTTTGTGCACCCTGAGCGTCCCATAAACATTGTGATGCTCCCTGTCCACAGTCCAGCCACTGCACTTCTGCAGCCTCTCCAAGCTCCAGGCGCGCACAGCGGACACCGAGGCTGACTCCCAGCCATCACCCCCCCCCCCCCCCGCCCCTGCATAGTATGACAGCAACATGACTTAGCAACTCAGCCCTGCTCCAGAAATGAATTCTGATTACTCCAGGTCAGGGGTCAGCTTACTATTAGCCTGTGTGTGTGTGTGTGTGTGTGTGTGTGTGTGTGTGTGTGTGTGTGCGCGCACGCGCGCGGTTGTAGAGTTCATAGCTAAGCTTGTTTTTGACATGTTTTAAAAGTTGGGGGGAAATTAAAGGAATATTTTGTGACACATGAAAATCATATGACGTTCTTAATAGCCAAAAATAAAGTGATACTGAAACATGGCCATGCCCACATGCTTGTCTCACCTGTGGCTGCTTTTGTGCAACAAGGACCATGTCGACCACAAAGCCTAACATATCCACTATGTGTCCCTTTCCTGAAAACGTTTGGAAACTCCTATTCTCCATCGATCAGAGTAACCCCATTTCCTCACCTGGGTTTTCCTTATAGGAATCCAGACTGAGCTGAGCAGAGCCTGGGACTTCTGGTGACAATAATTGTCCAAGGTAGTTAGGAGCTGCAAATCAGCCCAAGGAGACTTGCACAGAGAGGACTTTGTCTGGTTCCCAGTTCACTGCTACACTTGAAAAACATGTGGTACTGAAAGCCCATGACTGAGAGAGAACCACTCTCAGGATAGGTGACGCGTGGGTAGAGGAGTGACGAGGTGGGCGAACCTGGGTCCTGCAGCCATTGGTGAGACATCAGACCAACCAGCATGATGCCACCCACCTGAAGACTTTTGCCCTGAACACCGGTTTGTTTTCTCTTTTAAAAAACTATATTGTTGTTGAATTCAGAGAGGAAGACAGAGGGAGAGATAGAAGCATCAATGGCAAGAGAGAATCATTAATCGGCTGCCTCCTGCACGTCCCCTACTGAAGATCGAGCCCACAACCCAGGCCTATGTCCTGACTGAAAATAGAACTGAAACCTCCTGACGAGCAGCCACCGAGCCACACTGGCCAGGCACCAATTTAATTTTCTTTTTTCCTATCTTTATTGTTCAGTTTATTAATTACATTGCTCTCCCCTCTTTTCCCCCTATAGCTCCCCTCCACCCGGTACCCATCCCACCCTCCCCCCTTCCTTCCCCCCCGCCACTGTCCTCTCCCATAGCTGCATGATTTTTGTCTAGTCTTTTGCTGCACTTCCCACACCCCTTTTCTCCTCAAGAATTGTCAGTCCATTCCCTCTCTATGTCCATGATTCTGTTACATTCACCAGTTTATCCTGTTCATCAGATTATTAATTCACTTGATTTTTAAATTCATTTGTTAATAGATGTGTATTTGTTGTTCATAATTTATATTTTTATCTTTTTCTTCTTCCTCTTCTTAAAGAATATCTTTCAGCATTTCATATAATATTGGTTGGTGATGAATTCCTTTAGCTTTTTCTTATCTGTGAAGAACTTTATCTGGCCTTCAATTCTGAATGATAGCTTTGCTGGATAGAGTAATCTTGTTGTAGATTCTTGCTATTCATCACTTTGAATATTTCTTGTCACTCCTGTCTGGCCTGCATAGTTTCTGTTGAGAAATCCACTGACAATCGTATGGGTGCTCCCTTATAGGTAACTAACTTATAGGTAACTAACTGTTTTTCTCTTGCTGCTTTTAAGATTCTCTCTTTGTCTTTTGCTCTTGGCATTTTAATTATGATGTGCCTTGGTATGGTCCTCTTAGAGTTCCTATATATTGGGGTTCGGTGTGATTCTTGGACTTCTAAGTTAATTTCTTTCACCAGGTGTGGGAAGTTTTCAGTCACTATTTCTTCAAATAGGTTTTCATTGTGTTGCTCTCTCTCTTTTTCTGGCACCCCTATAATTCGGATGTTGGTATGCTTGAGGTTGTCCCTGAGGCCCCTTACACTATCTTCAATTTTTTGGATTCTCTCGGTTTTTTGCTTTTCCAGCTGAGTGGATTTTACCTCTTTGTATTTCAAATCTTTAACTTGGTTCTTGCAGTCCGCTAGAGTACTTTTAGGTCTTTGTATGATATTTTTTATTTCAGTCAGCGTATGCTTAATTTCTGGTTGGTCCTTTTTCATATCCTTGAGGGTCTCGTTCATATCCTCATAGGTCTTGATTATTTCCTTGTAGGTCTCGGCCTTTTCTAGGAGCCTCTTGAAAAGCATTATAACTGTGGTTTTGAATTCTATGTCCAGTCATTTTTTTCCCTCCATTTCTTTCACATCTGATCTCTTTCCATGTCTCTGCATGGTGGCTGCTTTCCTGAGTTGGTCGATTAGCTTTGTGTGGTAGATGTCCTCTAAGGGACAGTGGCTCAGCCTCCCCAGTTACCTGAGGTGGATATGGGTTGCATAGTCTTGTTGAAGTTAAGCCTAGATAAATTGTTTTTAGCACTTGGAGGGGTTGACTTCCAGGCCAATTGGTTGTGAAGTTCAGCTGTGCTCAGGTTGGATGGGCGGAGTCTCTGGGCCAAGCAAGCAGCATCAGCTCCGCCCTATGCAGCCCCAGGGTCTCTGTGCTGGGTGGCAACGGCCGCCAGCACCTCTGAGAGAGAGCCACTGCCGAGCTCCACCAGATGCCGGAGAATTCAGTCTCTCCCCAAATGAGTCTGCACACCCAATGTTTCACCCAGGGTCACAAAACAATGCAGTCTGACGGTTTCCCAACCAAGAGAACAAGTCACGAGTGCTGTCTGCGTGGTCAGGCAGCTGCGCTGTTCCCAAGTTCACACGCACTCCGCACAAGCTCACCCTCTTCACAAGCCTGCAGACCCCTGTAGCACCCGAGCTTTGGTGTGCCCCCCCACTGTCCAGTTTTTACCCTGTATGATTGTGGGTTCCCTGGACTTCACCCAGAGCTGGGGAGTCAGTGCAGTGGGACGTCTTTGTCTCCCCTGTTTGAGAAAACTGGCCAGGTTTTCAGCCGCCTGCCTTATCTGCTGGCGCGCGCATTGCTCCAAACCTCTCTCTGTGTGTATCTTCAACACTGTCCACAGCCGCTCCTCCGAGTCACAGTGTCCTATCTTCACTTTTATTTGTGGAATTTTCACTCAGCCAGCTTTCCAGTGATTCTGGATGGTGTTTGTTCTTTTGTTAAGTTGTAGTTTTGAAGTTGCTGTGTATGGCAGCAAGATAGGTATTTACCTATGCTGCCATCTTGGTTCCCCTCCCCAATTAGTTTTCTTATTAATTAAGTTGCTTTGGGTTTACATGCAGCCCCAAGTGTCTCTTAAATCTCAAAATTTAAGGCTCAAAATTCTCCTCTCCTCAGTCCTTGCCCAGCTGTTCTACTCATCTTTCAAGCTTCATAATGAGAAGGGATGTCCTAGGCAGGTCATCTATGGCCACCTAGACTAAACAGCATCCCTGTGCTGGAAACTCTCCCCTTCTAGGGGTGGAGCTTGCCCTTTTGTGATGCATGTGGCATGGCCAGTGCCATGTCTAGCCCTGCCTCTCGCAGTCTTCTGGCGCCATCGCCAGCAAGGCCAAGTGTGTGTCCTTCTCCTGGCGACTGGTGCTAACTGCGCTGGGAAGCCCACACACTCCCCAGCTTGCCGTGCGGAACACCAGTGTCCCCTGAGCTGTTATTGGGTGAGACCACATGACACCCCTACTTACCTATGCTGGCTGGAGACCCAGTTTTCCTTCTGCAATGTTCCACTCCCGTGTCCTATATGGACTATCCATCCTATGTAGACTCAATCATTAGTCAGAATTCCAGGTCAATGTTTAATTAATTTCCCCCAAAACAAAGCTAAGTGATTTTTACTACCAAACTTCTCAGATCTGTTCCAGTGCAGGGATATTGGGGGGGGATCCTCATTCCATGTGGCTAAGAGGGAACTATAATATGCAGCATTTCCCAAACTTAGTTGACAATGGTACTGTTTTTCTAAGTCAAGTAAGATCTTACTGGATTCTATAGGTCTTGTGTGTTTCTTAAAGCTTGTAGAAGGCTGGCTAGACACTTTGGGAAAAGACAAAGGCAAAGGCAAAGCATTAAGAGGTCCTCAGATGTCTCCAGCATAAAACAGCCAGCTTGCGAAAGCGCCCCCAGAACACAGATGCTAGGCACAGGGCGTGGGTCCCCAGGATGAGGAAAGTGAGGCAGAAAGCCAACAGTGGGCGTGGCATGAGGAGGTCTTGCAGCCTCTGTCTAGCTTACCGCACTGTCTGGGGCACAGGCCAGGCTGACTGAGGGTGTGTGGGCAGGTGGGCCCAGAGGGTCCCCTGGCGGCCAAAGCAGGCCAAGTTGCCATCAATGCTCAGCTGTTACTCTGAACAGAGGCGTTTCTCCTTCAGCATCATGGACCACGGGTCAGGCCTGCCACCCAGTACTGAACCCGCCCCAGAAGCTCAGTCTGATGGCTCTGGAGATAATTCCTCTGGCGAGGCGGGCACCATGGAGGATCCCACTTTCTGCGGGGTCCCCTCTTGGCTAAGATACCCGTCTCCACACTGTCAAGTTCATAAACTGTGAGCTTCGGCGAGGCTGTTACAAAGGTGCTGCCCAGGAAGGCTCAGGGAAGGGCACCAGGCCTCGAGTTTCCTCATGTTTTCCGTACACAGCCAGTGTGGGTGGGAGTGGAGGAACCTGCCCCCAAATCCAGAGGGAAGGACTCCCGTGGCATCCACGTTCTCCCCTTCAAACGGGTGAGACTCGGTGCCAGCCCTCGGGTGACTGCAAAGGGCTATGTGCTCTGAGGGAAAAACCAGGGTTTGCATGAAGCTCGCCTTTCTAGTGACCATCTCATCCTGGAACCAAAAAAGTAAAATAAGAAAGCAAGAGAGCTGGGAGATTAGGGTGTCAGTGCTTCCCTGAGCCCGGGAGCCTGTCTCTTTTACAGCTGCAGAGGTGGGCCTCCGCTGGAGAAACACAGACGAGTGCTAATTCCCGAGGCTTTTCTGGGCCATGTGCCATCCTTGGTATTTTCCACCTGTAAGTAGTTTTGTCTCCGAAGCCCCGGTGAGACCGAGAACTACTATCTGTATTTCACAGAGAAGACCTGGGGCCTGAAGAAGTGAGAGGCCTGGATCAAAGACATACCAGAAGGAGGGAAAGGGGGGCTAGCAAGAAGCTCATTGTCCTTCCAAAAGGCCAGCACTTTCCAGAAAGCCGCCAGGCAGGTGTGGTGACAGCAGATAACACCCGCCCTGCCTGCCTCCAGCCTGCCTCCCAGGGCGGCCTTTAGCACCAAGGTTTGTCTCTCCGCAGGCCTTGGGCCCTGGTGGCCAGGGACATGCCTTCCTGATGCTGTGGCTGTGCCACCCAGAATCCAGACACACATGGGCCATTGACATGTCACGCGAGCTCACTGGGTTCCCTCAGGATAGAATCCTGCTCCTCCTCCCAGGGCAGAAACATCAGCTCCTGAACCGGTGTCTTCAGGCCAGAGAGCAGCTGAGCACAGTGGGGCTGAGACACCGGCGCCGGGGAGGCAGAGAAGACAGGGCTGAGGGTTCAGGCTGCATGGCTGGCAGAGAAGCTGCCAGGCAATTCTGCCGGGCCCTAGCCGCAGTGCAAGGGCCCGGAATGCTCCACGAAGCTTTCCTCCTGCTTTTTAAATAAGAAGAATGTCTGGGAGTCTCGGAGCCAGTATCTGAGCCAGGAACCCATTGCAGAGTCTGGGAGGCCCATGGGTATGACTCTCGGGGTCCCATTGCATGAGGGTCTAAGAGGCCCAGGAGAGAAAATTGGGCCTGAGAGAAAATGGAGTGATGGTCAACTTAGTTTAATAATTTAAGAACTGCAGGAAGAGAAATAATTTCGAGGTAGCATGAGGCATGGAGCCCACACAGCCCTTGGAGAGAAATCCTGGAGAGCAGGTGCTACAGACCAACCAAGCAAAAGGAAGAGGTTTTCCTTAGGACACTGGGGCATACAAGGCAGCCACTCCCTCCCTGTGCAGTGGAGGTGGACCAGGGGGCCCAGGGACTGTTTAGCCACAGAGGACTCAGCGGTCAGGAGTCAGAAAGATCAGGACCCACAGGACCCACAGAGGGTCTACGAGCAGGTGGGGCCATGGTCCTGCCATTTTGCGGGAGGATGGGGTATGCATATAGAGTCGGCAGACAACAGGTGTTTGAAATTACACTTTCAACTAGCATTCCTCCAGCTGGTGTGGCCTGCAGAACCCAGTGCGCAAGAGCAATGCCAGGCCCTGTTCTGGGGGGTCCCGGTGACAAGTACTTTAGCACCTGGCTCATGGCGAACATTGAGTTTGCACTTGGTGTGTCGGGGCAGGCCAGCCTCCCAGTACCTGGAACAGGGTCGTCCATGATGCTGGAAGAGAAACACCTCTGCCCTAATTCCAATCCAAGCAATTAATGATTGTCACTGGGACAAGTCACTCAGCCTCTCCAAGTAACTGTTTCCTCACCCGAAAACAGCGGCAACAATGGTTTCCCACCAAGTCAGCATGGGGTTAGAGATGTGAAACTGTCCTGGTCCCACAGCAGCAGCAGAAGCTTCTGAGCCAAGTGCCCTGTGGGAGGAGAGGGCTGGGGCGGATGCGGCCCTGCAGCTTCTGTCAGCACAGAAAGGAGAGCCACCAGGAGGGCCTGCAGACACATTGCACTTCCCTAACGAGTTTTCACCGCATTTGCTTAGGAAACCCTGTTTATTTGCTTAATATATTCTTACTGATTTCAGAGAGGAAGGGAGATAGAAACATCAATGATGAGAGAGTCATTGATCAGCTGCCTCCTGCACACCCCACACTGGGGATTGAGCCTGCAACCCGGGCATTGGACCTTGCCTGGGATCGAACTGTGACCTCCTAATTTCTGGGTCGACGCTCAACCACTGAGCCACACCAGCCAGTTGGTGAACTCGTTTTAAAATAGCTGAGTTAGCACTTCTTTCCCCAGGGTCTGGCACTGGCTCAGCCCATTGGCTGATTAATTCCTTTGGGTTTCCTCACTGCAAAGGCGGGCTCTCCCCTCTTTGCTCCTCCATCTCCAGGGCAGAGCCCAACAACTGCTGTCAAATGAAAAGACTGTGAGCCTTTGCCCTGACCGATTCCCATGGAGCTCAGCCCAGATTAATGAGGTTTCCGTGCAGTCGACACTGGCAGCTTCCGGATGCAAACATCTTGTTCCAAAAGAACATCATCGAGAAAGGAAAGAGCCCACACAATAGGAACAGATATCTGCAAATCAGACATATAAGGGACTCGTTTCTGAAACATGTAAATAACTTACAACTTAATAAAAAGACAAATAGCCCAATTAAAAGTGGGCCAACTATCTGAATAGATATTTTTCCAAAGAAATTATACAAATGGCCAATCAGCAGCCATTAGGGAAACACAAATCAAAACCATATGAGATAGGATGTGAAGAAATACACTCCTGGTGGGAATGTAAAATGGTCCCTTTGAAAAAACAGCCTGGCAATTCCTCAGAAAGTTAAACACAGGCTTACCGTCTACCCCAGAAGTTTCACTCCTAGGAGGGCAGCCAAGAGAAGCAAAGCACACCCACACAGAGTGTGTGCACCGACATTCAGAGCTGCATTGTCCACACTAGCTGAAAAGGGAACAAAACTTCGCTTCTCCATGGAGTGACAAATGAACAGACGAGACATGGCCGAGCCATACAGTGGAGGATCACGCAGCCATGAACAGGGAGCACTGATGGCTGCTGCCATCATTAGCCTTGAGAACGCTGCTCCACGTGAGAGAAGGAGGCCCAGGAGGCCACACGTGGTGCAATGCCACCCACGGAAACCACCCAGCATGCGGACGTCCACAGACACAGAGAGCAGGTCACCGGCTGTCAGAACCGAGGGAAGGAGGGGGAGGAGCTATAGCTAAAAGTACAGGATGCGCTTTTGGAGATGAAGATGTTTCGGAAGCGATGGCGGTGGTGGTTACACGGCTCTGAATGTACTAGAATCCACTGAGCGATATGCTTGAAGTAGGTGAACTGTATGGTATGTGAAGCATGTTGTACCAAAGCTGGTGAAGATAAGACAGAACCAACAAACAAAAGAACCAGATTCAGACGTCTGCATCTTTCTGACCTCTAACTCTCAAGCTTCTAACTTTGAAAACAAAAGTCTGAGTTTCACCTTATCTGTTGAATCCCCTGCCCCACTGAAAACAGAGCCACATGTGGAGTAACTACTCCATACATATTTGTTGAACTGAAAATGATGACGAGGCAAAAATGAAAATAGGCCACGTGGCCTCTGGCTGAAATGCAGTATCGACAGGCAATACTGTCCCGGCCTCTGGGTGGAACTGCTCATCCATCTTATGTCTGTTCGGGCCGTGCTGAGAGGAGTCCGAGGACCAGGAGGCCAGTGGCCTGCCTGAGGCTGCGGAGTGAGTGACTGCGTACAGTAGTCAGAGTGGCTTTGCTTAGGGAGTGGTCCTAACGAGCAGCATGTCCTAAAGCTCGCTGTGCGTCCTCCTCGGGCTTTAAGGTGGAGCAGTGCTGCACACTGTCCCTCCAGTTCTTCCTGTGCAGACACTCATGGCATCGGCAGACAGGAGGCGCTAACGGCCTTTAAACCGTGCACGTGGGGCTCTTCCTCCTCCCCTCCAGAGGCACTGCACCCAGCTCACATGGAAGGAGCATCCACCATGAGCTCCGGCGCTCTTCCCCTGACCTGGCTGGTGGGGAAGATGTGGAGCATTGAAAAGCAAAGTGAAATAAAAACCCTCAGAAGTGAGTCTGCTCTCGGTCCCCATCTCACTGGCAGCCCAGGGCCAGTGGACACAGACCCCTCTTTTCTAGGCTTTCAGAGGGTCCCGCTGCCTGGGCCCCTTGCCCCCGGCGTCTCCTCCTCTCTCTCCTTGCTGGATCCTCTCATCTCTTTGGTCTCTTCTTCCTGGGGCACCCAGAGCGTTGACTGTGGCCCTCTTTCTCTATCTACCCCGGCCCAGCCTCCTGCCTCACATGTGACCCAGGAGCTGATGGCCACCAGCCTCATCTCCAGCAGAACTCCCCTGCCACTTGAAGTGCAGACTCATCTCCCACCACCCACTCCTCCTGGCTCTCCGAGCGAACGTGCCGGCTGCACTAGCCCATCTCCTGGCCTCACAGCGAGTGCCAGCTCCAACCTTGCAAGCAAACCCTTGCAGTCATGCTGACTCTCAAGCCCGACGTCTAAACCACCAGGAATTTCTCTTGGCTTTCACCCTCAAAGTGGACCCAGCATACCACCACTTTGGGCTCCTCAGCAGCCACAGCTGGTGCCAGCCCCTGGATCCCCCTGGGTGACTGACAATCTCTGAAACGGGTCTCCTCCCCCCCCCCCCCCCCCCCCCGCCGCTGCCTCCACAGCCTATCCTTCATAGCCACCGCCTGCTCTTTCCCATCACAGTCCATACCCTGCAAAGTTGACCTCCAAATGACATTTTACTCCGTCTTCCTTCCTCTGCCTTCTCCCTCAGAGAGGCCCAGGCCTCCTCGCTGTCAGCTGTCTTCCGTATCTGCCTCAGTATACCAGCACTCTCCAAGGGCTGGACCCATGCCGGGGCTCAGTAGGTAGTTACTGAGGATGAGTGGTCCGCCGGCTTGACCCAGTGGCTAGGCATCAACCTATGAACCAGGGGGGTCACGGTTTGATTCCTGGTCAGAGCACATGCTTGGTTTGCAGGCTCCAGCCCAAGGGTGAGACATGTGGGAGGCAGCAGATCCATGATTCTCTCTCAACATTTATGTTTCTATCTCTCTCCCTCTCCCTTCCTCTCTGAAATCAATAAAAACTATACATATTTAAAAAGAATGAATGAATAAACAGGTGGATGGAGGGATGGATGGAAAGACTACTGCAACAGTCTCTGAACTGACCTCTCTTTCTAAGTTCGGTCCTGTTCCATAGGCCCTCCATCTTCCCACCAAGAGGACTTCTCTAAAATTACCAAGGCACTCTCCTTACTTAAACCCCCTTCAAACCCGAACCCCCTCAAACTCCCTCGTCTGGCCCGGAGTCTCCATGTGGCCAGTCCTCTCCAGCCCGCCTGCTGCACTGCCTCTCCACCCAGGTGGCCGTCCCCGCCACGTGGCCCACTTCCGCTCTGTAACCAGCTCCGAGGACAGCGGCCTGAGAGCCGCCCTCCTGGGCCCCGCGCCCCTGGCGGGCACCTGGCCGCTGGGTCCAGGCTGCACACTCCATCCGCAGGTGCCACCCGAGTGGCACAGTATGTGTCGTTGTTCGGTCCCCTCCGAAACCAAGCCTCACGCCTTCTCCTCGCTGCCCCCCACACCAGCCCAGGCCCCGCACAACAGCTGAGGTGCGTCTTCAACTCAGCAAAGATGGCCCCTGGCTCCAGCTGAGAAGCAAAGCCTGGGCGGAGGGCTCCCCGCAGAGCGAGCTCAGAGGGTGCGAAGCCAGGGGGTCTCAGCCTCCCACGGGAAACTCGGTTGGGGGAGAGCCAGGCCTCTCCATGGGTACTTTCCAAGGGGGTGGGGCAGGGAGCAGGCAGGAAGGGGGAGCCCTGCCACCCCCCAATGACAGAAGTGCAAGTCACCCAGGCACCAATGAATCCTGACCGGCGTCCCACCTGGGACCATCACGTCCGCTCTGATGCTGGCTGGCCTCAGAGAGGGGGCCCACTCACCACAGCTGAGTTCCCAGTGGGAGGCTGAGAGGGACAAGCTCAGGCCAACCGAATAGACATGTGTCACGGGCACTCTCCCCCTCACAGGGCGTGTCACGGGCACTCTCACAGCAGCCGTGTCCAGGAGATAAAATGTGGGTGCTGCACCCATCAGTGAGAAGACTCCCCAGCTCTACGCTACAGAATGTTCTCCACCCAGGGCAGCCGTAGCCCCAATATGCTACTCGAGCACATTTGTGCTCCCAGAATGTTCTCCACCCCACTTCAACAGTAGCCCCAATATGCCCTTTAGGCCCACCCCAGGGATTTGGGGGGTACCGGGGTCCCCCTTTAAAAGAGGCAGGATGTAACCTGAGCTGGGGAGAACGGAACCAGGGTTTGAACTGAAGCAAGTGGATGTTTTTGTTTGTTTGGTTTGGGGGTTTGTGTTGGGGTTGTGTGTGGTTTTCTATGGGCCACAAAGAAGAAACCTGGTTTAATGAAGATGAAAGAGCATCCAAACCGCTAGCTGCCCTGAGTGACACTGCTCCCCGCAAACCCCTCTCCTGCTTCCCATGGAGCAGGTGCATGATGGGGCTGCACGAAGGCTTCTCTGGGTCATCGCACAGCCTGTGTGCAAACCGAACTGTGCCCCCCATTAGCTGTGCGCTCTTGGAAATGTTACTCCCAATGGAGCCTTGGTTTCCTAACTGCAAGGAGGGGGCAATAGCACATATCTCTTACACACATGTGCAGACTCGTGGAGGTAATATGTGTGAGTGTCTTGCACAATGCCTGCCACATCACAGGCGCTCAGTCCCTGTGGGTTCCTCCTCCTTCCACCCCAAACCTCCCCAACCCTCGCTTCTGCAGTCAAGAACTCTTAGCCCCAAGCCCAGACTGGGACTGGCCTTCGTGAGCAAAGCCCCTCTTCCGGGGGAAGGGGGAGTCCCGGGCAGGTGACTGGGACCAGGGGCAAAGGCAACCTGAGGAACACAAGGAGGTGTCGCGCACACAGGTCACTCCTGAAGCACGTTGTGAGGTTTGGGCCTCTCGCTCTTAGAAGCCCAGGAGGGAGGCTGACAACCACGAAGGGAGCAGAAGTCCTGACGGTGAAAGGGCTAAAGACACCTAATCTGTGGCCCCAGAGCGCAGTGCCACGAGGACACGAGCACACCCACACCTCCCTGAGCCAGAGCCACGGGGAAGGAGGGAAGAACCAGTTCAGGCAGCTGGGGACGCCACTGACAGAAGAAATGGCCTGGAACTGAAATAAGAAAGTGGAATCTGGGCCTTGGGAGCACTGGCTGGCGAAGAAGGCAGAGGAAAAGCATTTGGTGTCTGTGCCAAGCCCAGGTCCAGGCCCGCTGTCTCCGTTTGGTGACCATCCTGACCGCTCGGAGGTGTCTGGTCTTCACCCTCCTCACCGAGCTGCTGCTTCAGGGCCTCTGACTCCCACTGGGCAGGTGTTGGCTCGGGCTGCCCAGCCGCCCGGCTGCCCATGTTCACGTTCACTCTTGAAATAAGGAGAGGCAGGTACAGCCAGCTCCCGGCGGAGTGCCCGGCTCCGGTGGTTGGAGCAGGAGCCATGGTCTCCGGTTTGAGCGCGCGTAGCTTTGTAGGCTTGTGGTGACAGAATGTGGCCGGACGAGGAGGAGCTGCGTCCTCTGGGAGCACAAATGTGCTCGAGAGCCTCACACAAAACACTGCTGCCGACCAGGCGCTGCTGAGCTGGGCGTCCAAAGTGACGCTGCCCACAAACATCTTTTTTTCATTGATTTTAGGAAGGAAGGGGGGGGGGGGCGAGAGAGAGAGACATCAATGATGAGACAGAATCATTGACCAGCTGCCTCCTGCATGTCCCACACTGGGAATCAAGCCTACAACCTGGGCATGTGTCCTGACTTGGATCAAACTCGGGACCCTTCAGTCAGTCCACAGGGCGACGCTCTGCCCACTGAGCCAAACCAGTCAGGGCCCACGAACATCTGAACACACGCTCAGCAGTGAGCATTGTATCCAGGACGCCAGCAGCACCTAGTGCGGCCACTGGCACACCAGGGTGGGGGCTCAGGGGGTCTGCCTGGAGGCCCCCAGACTTTGGCCCTGGCTGCGAAGGCAGTGATGCCTCTGCATTTGGGGCTGGAGTGAGTGAGGAGGAGGCAGCCACTGGCTGTCAGCCTTTCCCCGAGCGGCTTGCACAGCTCTCCTGCCAACGTCCATCACTTTTCAGTCCTTCTCAAACCGTACACAACATTCATCATCCTTTTTGCCTGAAATCGACTAAAAAAACATTTTAATGACAATAAGAGACACCAATACAAACACATGGAAAGCCCATTCAGCACTCATTTACTCCTTCAATCAGTGGCTGTGTGTCCAGCACAGCAATGCCCCAGGTGTGACGGAGACCCTGGGGGAATAAGGCGCTCCCCTGCCTTCAAGGAGTCTGTCCTGGTTGAGTGGGGGCTGCTACCACAAGGCAGAGGCACAGGAAGCTGTGAGCTGGGCAGAACGTGGTTTATTTAACAGAAGGGTAAACTATCTGGTAACGCAGGAGAAATAAATCAGTCTGGCAGGGCGGATCAGGAGGCTCGCAGAGAGCAGGTGACATGCTCTGGGTCTTGAGTGAAGAGTAGAATGTCCTCGTAGAAGATACAGGGACGGGCATCTGGGGTTGCGAAAGGAGCGAATTAATTCTGCCCACAGGAAGAGTATGGGGTTCAATAAAACCAGAAAAGAGGGCTGGGAATGGAGGGAGGAGAGGAAGCTAGTGGAAGGGGAATGGCTTATAATCAGACCATGGAAGGGCTAATGTATGCCAAGGATTTTGTACTTTATAAACAAGAGAAACCCTATGAAGTTCTTGAGTTGTGACCAACAATGGCCAGGTCAGTACGTTAGGAAGAAAGCACAAGTTCAGCTGGAGGAGAAACTCCAGCATGAGCGTGAGGCAGGCGAGGGCTCTGGCCAGGCGGCAGGGCAGGGAGCCCAGCCAGGGCCAGGGCAGAAGGAATGGGACTATGTTCGGTAGAATCATGTGTTCTCACAACACCTGTGGCCACACATTGCCTTGCCCTGTTCTGTCTAGTGGGGAAGCTGCCCACCACGTCCACCTGGCTCACTTCAGAGCGATCTGTGAGGGCATCTCCTGACCCAGTGGATGCGCCCTGTTCTGTGCTGCCCATACAGTGCTTGGCACGGCTGTTATCAACCCTCAGGGGACTTAGCCTCCACGTCAGACTGTGAAGTCCTGTCGAGTAGCACTTTGACCCCCTGTATCTCTGTATTCTCAGGACTTGCACCAGACTCGTTAATCAGAAAGGGTTCTGTGATGGGAAGGAATGCCCTGAAGTGCTCTCAGTGCACGTAATGTCTCTCTTGCATACCCACACACATAAGCACACTCCATGTCGGTAAGTGCATGGCCCAGTCCCATGTCCAGTGCCTCTCCCCCATTGCACTCTAAGCCCCATCACCTTATTTCTAGGGTACATTATCCTGATTAGCCTCTTTCAACCCCATTAAAATATGCTAAATTATCTTCAGTTTGCATGCAAGGCTCCATATTGGGTTACATGGACTGACATATAATCTGTCTGCTGATATCAAAATGCTGCTGCTCACTCTGACACCATCAGAAGCCTGATGAGCATGAAGGACTCTGAAGCTTGCTGAACACTTGTCTCTCTGCCCAATAAATGCCTTCCCCGCAGGCACTGGTTATAAGGCCCCCATTTCCCTGCCTCCTTCCTGGCTCGGCAGCCCAGAGACCCAGTAAATGCTTTGAGGATGGTTCATCCCCAGTTTAGGTACCTTCCTAAAAAATACCTTTATGTACCTGTGTCTTGTATATGTTAATCATAAACATCTAACTTCCATTTTGGGAAGGATGGAATAGTTTTGTCAGATGAATGCTTCTGCTAGAAACGCAAGAAATGCTAGATCGGATATTCCCCTGTTTTACAACATCATAGACCTGCTGGAACGAGGACCAGAGAGATGCGATTTCAGAGGAAACCAGAAGAGGCGAGCTGCTGTGCCACAGCTTCTCCTAACATGAGGGCTTTGCCATTCTGGGCACAGGCTGAGAGGCTGGAACCCACACCTGGCACCAGCTGGGCTGCTGTTGGGGATAAGGAAGCCCCCATAGCTCCTGGCAGTCTTGGGACTAGAAGGAGAAAGTTAGAGACTTGAGGGACCTCAAATGCATGGCCAGGTTTCCCCTGAGGTCACCCACATAATTAATGGAGCAGAGGGCACAATAACAACAAAGCAGAAGTCTCTGGAAGCAGAAAGCTGTCCTGCGGTCTTAAGATACTAAAAGATAAGGCACACACACCAGGCTCTCCCTGCCACCACTCCCTGGGAGAGGGAATCCGAGGTAGACTACATCTTATCAAAACACAACCTAGCTTGGATGGCTTCTGTCTTTAATTGAATTAAGGTCATTTTTTCACTCTGCCCAGTGGAGAGTAAGTCCTTGCCTGAAGATCACAGCATCCACATTGGTGGGAGAAAATAGGTTTGTAGTTGTGAGCACATGACATTGCTTCTGTGTTATTTAAGTACTAGAGGCCCAGTGCACAAAATTCCTGCACTGGGTTGGGGGGTCCCCTCTACCCAGCCTACACCCTCTCCAATCTGGGACATCCCTCTCACAACCTGGGACTGCTGGCTCCTAACTGCTCACCTGCCTGCCTGATCACCTCTAACCCCCTCTGCCTGCCAGCCTGATCACCCCTAACTGCCCCTCCTGCTGGCCTGGTTGCCCCCAACTGCCCCCCCCCCCACCGCCAGCTTGTTGCCTCACACAGCCTGCTGTTCAATCATTTGTTCGTCCTTCACTAACCTTCCTGCCGACCTTGTCACCCCACACAGCCTGCTGTTGGTAGTTACTGTTACTGTGATGGTGTCCCAGACAATTTCCATATTCCTCCATTATTAGTATTGATTATATAATTTACCATTAGAACAACTGTAAGCCTGCTTTTGCCCACCCTGAACAGACAATACGATGTGTGGCATTCAATAAAAAAATTATCAGGAACACCCAGAGTCAAAGCCACATGACCAAAATCCAAGAGGAGAAAAACAGACAATAGGAACAGACCCACAGGTGATATAGATCCAAGGGAAAAAGAAAAGGACTTTACATGTGATCACTTTTTTCAAATAAATTTTAAAAATATACAAAATGTATGGAAATAGAGGATTTAATAAATTAATAAAAACGTGTAAACTCTAATAAACAATTACCTGGAATTTCTACAAGTGAATAAAACCAAATATCTTAAAACCAAATATTATTAAAGAATGGGATGCTCGCTGAAGGAGCTTGGTGAAGTAGGAAAGCGCCGGAACCCAAGGCTGAAAGGACAAGGCTATGGGCCCTCGGTCTGCCCATTTCTACCAAAGAGAGCCTGAGGAACTCACTTATCTTCTCTGAGTCATAGTTTCCACATCTGTCAAATAGAATAATAAGACCCACTCATCTACGTTTCGGTGTCAAGCAGATAAAATTAAACTACATACATGAAAGATCCGTATAAATAACCAGTGGTTATACAAATGTAACGTTTCGCTACTAAAATAGTCTGGCATCAACTCAAAACATGGCACTTCTACTCCATTATGAGAAGTGTGTTATATCAAAGATAGATGGTTACCATGCCCTTGACTAATACTATATTATTATAGAGGGTTTTAACTACAGAGAGCTAAAAAGGGAATAACAAAACAGCCAACTCTACATCATGCTGGGGTTGATTATTCAATGTGCAGGTTATCCTGGGCCAGTTAAAATCCTAAACAAACTTCTCTCACTGCTCAACCTACTTTTGAATCATCACCTTCAGTTCTTCAGATGGTGTATGCCTATGAAATGCAAATTCGTTTTAGTGTCTGCCTGATAAAAAGCCACAACAGTAAATCTGATGCAGAGATGCCACAATGCCTTCCTCTGCCAACAGCAGCACTGTCAGGGCAGTCTGTGTTGTGATGGTCGCATCACTGTCCCCTCCCTTGGCACATACAACGGAGAGTAATGGACTAGCCTTCACAGGGAGAGGGGGTGGGCCCATCCACGACCAGTAGAACTTCTGAGCTTCTCTGACACAGAACAGATCGGTGTGCTAGCAGTTTGGAGAAAACAACTATTATAAGATCATAAGCCTGGCCTGAATGGAGCTTTTAGTCTTGTGCCTAAGTAATTATAATGCAAGCTATAAGGAGGTTTAAGTGCCATGACAATGACAGTTAAAGAAGTTCAGAGATCTGTGTGAAACTCATTTGGAACTGAGCTGATCATAGACTTCATAGTCAAGGTGGCTACAGAGTTTGGCCTGGAAAGACAGCAGAATTGGAAATAACCCAAGCAGAGGGGAAGGGTGAGCAAAGATCCAGAGTAAAAAAAAATGTAGACGAGTACAAGGAATTGAGTTCAGTGAGATAAAGGGATCATGAAAAACAATTTTTTCAAAAGGAACTAACATTTACCAAGCATTTCTTATGTGGCATGCAATGTATGCATATTGTCCCAATTGGTCTTAAAAATAATCCTCTGAAGCAGATGGTATTAACCTCATTTTAGAAGTAAACTGAGACTCAGAAGTTAGTTCATTTATCCAAGACCTCTGTGCTAACAGGTGCAGACCAAGACTCTGATCCACTTGGGTTTGGCTCTGGTGCTGCCTCTCCGGGGCATCACAGAGCTACAGTCTGAGTGGTGCTATCACGGGCATGGGAGGGCGGGGCTGTAGAGAGGCAGTGATTACAGTCACAAGATGGACAAGATGGACCAGAAAGTGAGAGGGAAGTGGGACCGTCCAAACTGCAGCCACTGCACAAAGGTAGCTGAGGAGGAGAGGCCAAAGACCAAGAGCACACCGTTCAATTAGTGGCTCAGAAAAAAAACACACAAATCAAAGGCAAGAAGAGTGCCGACAGCCAGGTGTAAGATGAGAAACATGGGCCATCGACAAAGCAGAGCTTTCAAAATTTCTTGATGGCAGGGAAGTCACATCTGGGGGTTTCATTAAAACTTTGAATTTACAGGTCTCATTCCTGTCCTACTAATCAGAACCTCCAGGGACAAGGAGAGATTTTTAATTCACCAAGGGTGATCAGGACTTCTCCAGCTTTAATGAACAGGGGTATCACCTGGGGTGCTGACTAAACTCTAGACCCTGATTTTGTAGATCTGAGGTAGTAGGGCTTTGAGTTCTGCATTTAAACATATTCACAGGTGATGAAAATGCTGCTCATCTGAGGACCTGATTTATTTTAATTTAATATTACATTGTGTCAGTTAGGTATACAGCATAATGGTTAGACAAAGTGTGCCCCCAATATCTCCAGTGCTCACCTAATACAATACATGGTTATTAAAATACTAGTGGCCCGGTGCATGAAATTTGTGCACGGAGGGGGGGTTCCCTCAGCCCAGCCTGCACATCTCCAATCAGGGACCCCTTTGAGGATGTCTGACTGTTGGCAGTCAGAGATATCTGACTGTTGGCAGTCAGACATCCCTCTCGCAATCTAGGAACACTGGCTCCTAATTGCTCACTGGCCTGCCTGACTGATCGCCCCTAAGCCCTCTGCCTGCCTGCCAGATCGCCTCTAACTGCTCCCCTACAAGCTTGATCACCACTAAGTGCTCTCCTGGCCTGATTGCCCCTAACTGCTTCTGCCTTGCCCCACACCTGGCACCCAGGCTTCCCTCCCTCTGGCCAGAAGCTATAGACACCCAGGACCTGGGCCAGCTTCACTCAGGCCGGCTGCAGCCACAGGCAGCTGCAGGCACCCAGGACCACAGGGCATGCTGCATAATCCCAGGGCCGGAAAGGGCCCTCGCCCCTCTATGTGCCTGCCTGGCCGAGTCCACTACTCTGACTGCCGTGGCTTAAAGAACTTTGCCATATATGTTCTCCCCAGCCTCCTGGGGAGAGGGCGTGAGTGAGAACTGGAGATGCTGCAGCCCCGCTGAGGGCGCGCCTTCCTCAGCATCTCCAGAAGCTGGAGCACCTGGTTGGAAGGCTCCCGGCTCTGATCCTGACCTGAGGAGGTGGGGAACTGTGGCACGTGCGTGGTGCTTGGGGAAAGGGTGACCTTACTGGACTTGCACACACTGCCACTGACAATGGCATGAGGTCATGGAGACTGAAGGAGCAGAGAAATGCATCCAGAACTGGGGGGGGGGGGGGGGGGGTCCCTCGCCAACCCAGCAGGCAGGAGCCTCTCCGACAGCACACCCCGCAGACAGCGTGCTCTGCAGCCCCAGGTGGGCCTCCTGCAGCCATCCCGCCCCTCCACGGGGCCCCCAGCATGGGGAGCACACGCATGCTGCACCGTGGCCACGCCTCCGCAGTCCTCGCCTCCCGTCCTGCTGGCCATGCCCTCTGCATCTGCCACCAGAACTACATTTCCCAGCATTCTTGGTGCTCCCCGCACTCGATGTCTGCTTCTGGTTCAGTTATGCACGAACCAAGAGAATTGTGAACTTCCTCCACCCGGTGGTGGCCACCGGGGTCTCCGCACACCCCAGAGACTGGCAGCCAGTCCCCCCACTCCCATCGTGGGTGCTGGGCTGGGGGCATGGGCCCGAACCGCCGCTTGAGGCCAGAGTACATGCAAGCGGTTGGGGGCAGGGCGGGAACATCCCTGTCTCCCAAGGACCCTGGATGCCAACAGCCAGCCTCAACATGGGCGTTGGGCTGGGGGGCATGCAGGGACCCATGGGCCTCACACAGCAGCGGCCACCAGGGTATCTGCATGCTCCAGAGGGCAGCAGTCAGCTCCCTGTCATAGGCACTGGGCTGGGGGCATGGACTCAAACTGCCCCTTGACTCACAGCCCCGCCTTGCACCTGGTGCTCATTACCCAAGGTGCCCCAGGCACTCATTTGCATGTCCCACATGACAGATAAACCCCACAGCTCAGTCACAGCCTAACTATCAGAGCAACCAACATGCAAGCCTCGTGAGGGGATCCCATGGCATCAAATTCCCCTAACCGTCCCGAGGTCACCACAAAAGGACGCAACTCAGACACAGTAACTGAAAGGAGGAATCTCGCTGGCCTTTAAGTACTGTGCGGCAGAGCTTACAGCGTGCTTACTTCCACAGCACTGCAGTCACGCCCCCGATGGCCTCATCTCCTGACCGCTGTCCATGCCCCCTGTCTGCTGGCCATGCCCCCTGCTACTGATTGGCTGGTAGTGTAGTGGAGATACAGTCAATTTGCATATTATTCTTTTATTAGATAGGATAATAAGAAACTTCTATTATATTTTTTCCTATGCATATACTGTCTTTGGTATTTTCCTATTCTTGGTATAGATCATTATTTGTATCTGGCAAAATTTTATTTCTCCTTGCAGGACTTCTTTTAACATTTCTTACACTACAGATCTGCTGGTGATTAAAAAAATTCAATCTTATATCCATAAAAAACATTTTAACTATTTCTAAAATAGTTTAAAATAGCTAAAATATATTTTGACTATTTTAAAAATATTTTCACTCAGTCTAGAATTATAAATTGAGAGGATTTCCCCCCTTGTGAGTACTTTAATTATATTGCTCTACTATCTTCTCCCTTAGACTGTTTCTGATGAGAAATCTTTTGTAATCTTTATGTTTATTCCTGTGTATAGTATGTCTCTTTTCTTTTGACTACAGCCTGGCACCCAGCCACCTCAGGGCCCTGCGATCAGGGGTGGCCATCCCTCGGTGGCCCTGCCTACAGCCCAGCCTGGCCTAAACCCTGTGATTGGCTGGTGGGCATGGCTTGCAGGCGTGGCTTATTTGGTATAGTGAAGGTACGGTCAATTTGCATATTACTCTTATTAGATAGGACTAGAGGACAGTGCATGAAATCATTTGCAGTAGCCCACCCGCTGTGCCTCAAGGCCCGCCCACTGGCAAGGGGGAGGGACTGAGAGGTTGCTCCATGCCCCTCATGGTGACCAGTCATTTGGTTATTCTGGCCATGATGCCTCTGGCCTTTTATTATGATGATTATTGACTATATTTCTTGTACTGTATTTCACACCTCCAGGACTTTCTGTAATGACCAATTTGTACTTCTTAATCCCCTCTCTTTCTTCACCTAGTTCCTTAGCTCCCTTCCTCTTGGCAACCATCAGTCTGTTCTCTGTGTCTATGAGTCTGTTTCAATTTTGTTTGTTTGTGCATTTTGTACTTTAGATTCCATATATATGTGAATTCATATGGTATTTGTTTTCTCTGACTGACTTATTTCAGTTAGCATAATACCCTCTACGTTCATCCAACCTGTTGCAAATAGTAAGATTTCATTATTTTTATGCCTGAGTAATAGTCCATTATATATATAAAATATCCACTCATCTATTGATGGCCACATGGGTTGCTTCCATATCTTAGTTATTATAAGTAACGTTGCAATATATTCTTGGAAATAGTGTTTTGGGTTTTTTCAGATATATAGCCAGAAGTGGGATCCCTGGGTCATAAAACAGTTTTATTTTTTCAGAAACTGCTATACTGTTTTCCACAGTGGCTGCACCAATTTGCATTCTCACAACAATACATGGCAGTTTCCTTTTTTCCATATCTTCAACAATACCTGTTTGTTGATTTTTTTAATGATAGCCACTCTGAGAGGTGTGTTTTAATTTGCATTTCTCTGATGATTAGTGATGTTGAGCATTTTTTTATATGTCTACTAGAGGCCTGGTGCACAAAATTCATTCAGGAAAAGTGGGTCCCTCAGCCCGGCCTGCACCCTCTCTACTCTGGGACCCCTTGAAAGATGTTCAACTGTCAGTTTAGGCCCAATCCTAGGACTGGACCTAAACCAGGAGTCGGGCATCCCTCTCACAATCCAGGACTGCTGGCTCCTAACCACTTACCTTCCTGTCTGCCTGATCACACCTAATGACTCAACTTGTCTGTCTGGTAACCCCTAACTGCCCTCTACTACTGGCTTGGTTGACCCTAACTGCCCTCTACTACTGGCTTGGTTGACCCTAACTGCCCTCTCTGTTAGCCTGTTCACCCCTAACCACCTCTGCCTCGGCCCCTGCCACCATGGCTTTGTCCAGAAGGACGTTCGGAAGATATCTAGTCTAACTAGCATATGACCCTATTATTAGTATAGATATGTCTAGTCTAATTAGCATGTGACCCTATTATTAGTATAGATATGTCTAGTCTAATTAGCATGTGACCCTATTATTAGTATAGATATGCCTGCAGGATTGGGCCTAAACTGGCAGTTGGACATCCTTTTTGCAATCCAGGACCACTGGCTCCTAACCACTCACCTGCCTGCCTGCCTGATTGCCCTTAACCACTTAGCCTGCCTGCCTGGTCACTCCTAACCGCCTCTGCCTCGGTCTCTGCCACCATGGCTTTGTCCAGAAGGACATCCAAAAGGATGGCTAAAAGATGTCTGGTCTAATTAGCATATTACCCTTTTATTAGTATAGATTGGACATCTGTAGGTCCTTTCCCTTCCTCTCTAAAATCCATTAAAATATACCGTATTTTCCAGCATATAGGATAACTGGAACTGATGATGATAAGAGGAACATAACAAACAATAGAGAGAGAGCAAGTGCTGGGCAAGTCCCTGGCAAGTTAGCAACACCTATAGTAACTGCAAGCTATGGTATTTTTACACCCAGCCCTCAACTCTTGAGAGAAGATTTTCCTGGGTTAAAAAGTTGTCTTTTACACCGGAAAATACAGTATTTCTAAAAAAATGTAACCAAGCCCTAGCTGATTTGGCTCAGTGGGTAGAGCGTCAGTCTCTAGGCTGAAGGGTCCCAGGTTTGATTTCAGTCAAGAGCACATGCCTGGGTTGCAGGCTCAATCGCCAGTAGGGGGTGTGCAGGAGGCAGCCAATCAATGATTCTCTCTCTCCTTCTCCCTTCCTTTCTAAAATCAATAAAAAATACTCTTAAAATGTAACTGATTTCTGAATATTTATTATGTATCCTGATACTTAACTAAATTCATTTGTCAGTTCTAGTAGTTTTGGGTGGAATGTTTAGGGTACTCAATATACAGTATCATGTCATCTAGAAATAACCAATGTTACTTCTTCCTATCTTATGTGGATACTTTTTATTTCTTCCTGTTATTGCCATGCCAAGGATTTCCAGGACTATCCTATCTAATAAAAAAGTAATATGCAAATTTGATCATACCTTCACTACACCCACCCGTCACGCCCACCAGCCATGCCCACCAGCCAATCAGGAGCAAATTATTCAAATAAACCCCAACCAAGATGGCTGCTGCCACTGAGAGCAGGAGGAAGGCTTGGGTTTCCCTGGCAATGGAAGAAGACAAGCTTTCCACCTGCCGTTGCCTGCCTAGGCCTCCACTCAATGTTACAAAGTTTCAATTATAAAAAATACAGAACTGGTGGCAGCCACTGAGCTGGAGAGAACAGAGGCTTGGGTTTCCCTGGCAACAGAGGAATCCAAGCTTTCCACCTGCTGTTGCCAGCCCAGGCCTCCACTGTAGGCTACAAAGTTTCAAACAGAAATGGCTGTTGTCACGGAGAGAGCAGAAGGCTTGGCTTCAATTGTTACAAAGTTTCAATTGCAGACATAAATTAATCCCAGATCCCAGGGACTCCGCTTGGGTCACTGGTGGGCGTGGCCAGCCTGTAAACCTCCACAGGCCCCTCGCCCAGGTTGCCCCTCGCCCCAAGGGAATCCCCACCCTGATCTGGGACACTCTTCAGGGCAAACCAGCTGGCCCCACCCATGCACCAGGCCTTTATCCTATCTAATAAAAGAGTAATCTGCAGATTGACCATCACTCCAACACACAAGAGGGCTGCCCCCATGTGGTCAAAGATTCTTCCCCCATGTGGACACAAGATGGCCACCACAAGATAGCCAGCAGGGGAGGGCCGTTGGGAGGCACCAGGCCTGCAAGGAAGGGCAGTTGGGGGCTAGCAGGCTGGCAGGCAGAGTGGTTAGCGGCAATCAGACAGGTAGGCATGCAGGTGAGCGGCTGGAGCCAGCAGTACAGGATTGTGAGAGGGATGTCTGACTGCCGGTTTAGGCCCGATCCCTGTAAACCGGCAGTAGGACATCCTTTGAGGGGTCCCAGATAGGAGTGGGTGCAGGCTGGGCTGAGGAGCACCCCCTGACCCATGCATGAATTTCATGCACCAGGCCACTAGCTGACCTACAATTTCCTTTCTTTGTAGTGTCTTTTTCTGGCTTTAGAATTAGGGTAATATTGGCCTTGGAAAATGAGCTGTAGAGTCTTTCCTCATCTTGAACTTTATGGAATAGTTTGAAAAGAACAGGTATTAGTTCTTATTTGAATGTTTAGTAAAATTCACCTGTGAAGCCATCTAGACCAGGACTTTTGTTTGTTGGGAATTTTTTTTTATTACAGCTCCAATTTCATACATTGTAATTGTTCCATTCAGATTTTCTAATTTGTCTTGATTCAGTTTTAGAAGACTTGCATTTTTCTAGAAGTTTATTGATTTCTTCCAGGTTGTCCAATTTGTTGACGTATACAGGTTGTCCCAACAAATGTATACACACTTTAACAGCTGATAGCCCAATTTTTAAAATGAAATGTATTTTAATAAATACTGCCTTTATAATTATTCAAAGGTTATGTATACATTTTGGGGGACAAACTGAGATTGTTCATATCTATCCTATCTAATAAAAGAGTAATATGCAAATTGACCGTACCTTCACCACACCCAACAAGCCATGCCCACAAGCCACATCCACAAGCCAATCAGGAGTGTTATTCAAATTAACACCCAACCAAGATGGCTGCTGCCCCAGGCTGGAAAAAGCCTTGGCAAGAGGCTTTTTCTGGCCTTGGGTGGCTGGGTGGCTGGGGCAGAGCCAGACAGTGAGATCAGCCCCATTGCAGGGCTATCACTGGGTTTGCTGGGTTCCCAAGGCTAGAAAATGCCATTGAGCAGGCCAGGACCAGGGTGGAGCCAGCCAGCAATCAGCCCCATGGCAATTGCTGGCTGGGGTCCCCTGGCCGAGGTCCCCTGCCTAAGGATGTAAGCCTCAGTAAGGCTCTCAGCCTTGGGCTGTGGGTGTGCCATCAGTGGGACATCCCCTGAGGGCTCCCAGTATGTGAGAGGGGGCAGGTTGGGCTGAGGGACCACCTACCCAAAGTGCACGAATTTTGTGCACTGGGCCCCTAGTCCTTTATATTTCTGTGGTGTCAGTTGATACTTCTCCTTTTTCATTTCTGATTTTATCTATTTGTGTCCTATCTCTTTTTTTCTTAGTAAATCTGATTAAAGATTTATAAATTGTGCTTATCTTTTCATTGTTGCTGCTGTTAATCCTCACCCACGTATATTTTTTGTATTGATTTTTACAGAGAGTGGAAGGGGATGGGGAACTGAGAGAGAGGTGGGGGACAGAGACATCAGTGTGAGAGAGACACATCGATTGCCTCCCACAATGCCTGACTAGGGCCGGGGATCCGATCTGCCACCCAGGTATGTGCCCTGATGCAACCTGCGCCCTCCAGTGTGTGGGCCAACACTCTAACCACTGACCAGGGCTGTTTATCTTTTCAAAGAACCAGCTTTTGGCTTCATTCATCTTTTGTATTGCCCTTTTAAAGCCTCTATATCATTTATTTCTCTCAATTCCTTATTGCTTCCTTTCTTCTGCTCACTTTGGGCTTTGTTTTTTATTCTTTTTCTAGTTCCTTCAGGTGTAAGGTGAGGCTGCTTATCTGAGATTTTCTTGTTTCTTAAGTTAAGTCTCTATTGCTATGAATTTCCCTCTTAAGACTACCTTTCCTATGTCTCTTAGATTTTGGATAGTTGTGTTTTCATTCTCATTTACCTCACAGTATCTTTTTGTTTCTTCCCTGATCTCATTGTCAACCCATTCATCATTTGCAACATGTTACTTAGCCTCCACGTGTTTGTGTGTTTTTCTTTTCTTACAATTGATTTCTACTTTCATACCATGTGGCTGAAGAAGCTTGATATGTGTTTCAAACTTCTTAAATTTATTGACACTAGTTCTTTGTCCTAACATGTGGTCTATCCTAGAAAATGTTCCATGCACTCTAGATAATAATGTATATTCTGCTGCTTTGGGGTAAAATCATCTGAACATATCAATTAAATTCATCTGATTTAGTGTGTCATTTAAGGCCACCATTTCCTATTGATTTTCTGTCTGGAATATCCATCCATTGATGTCAAGGGGGTGTTTAGATCCCTTACTATGACTGTTTTACTGTCAATCTCTTCCTTTATGTTCTTCCAGATTTGCTTTATACATTTAGGTGCTCCTATGGTGGGTGCATAAATGTTTACAGGGGTTACATCCTCTTGTTGGATTGCTTCCTTTATCATTGTGTGATGTCCTTCTTTGTCTCTTAATATATCTTTTGCTTTAAAGTCTATTTTGTCCAAGTATTGCTACCTCTACTCTTTTTTGTTTTGATTTTCCTCTTTGCAGGAAATAACATTTTCATCCCTTTACCTTCAGACTGTGTGTATCTTTTGTTCTCAGGTATGTCTCTTGTGGATAGCATTGAGATGAATCTTGTATTCTTATCCATTCAGCAATCCTATGTCTTTTAATTCGTGTATTTAATCCATTTACATTTGAAGCCTATTTATTGCCATTTTATTTTTTTAACAGTGTTTGAGGACTTTATTTTCAATGACAATGGACTAGATTAAAGCTTATTTGTCCCACAGAGGTAGGTGCCAGGCAACACATGGGTCTTGGCACATTTCATTTTTACCACCTATGGAGTATGCTCTGGATCCTTTCCACCCTCACCTATAGTTGGTCGAAGATCTAAACATCACCTTGCACAGAACTTCAGGGTTGGAGAGTCCATTCCATCTGACTTCCTGTATGCCATATAAAGCTCCTTCTATTCGTTTCCCCATATATATGGTTGAATTAGATGAGAACAGAGACACTGCCCTTGATGACTTCTATATAGAGAGAGTAAATTCTCTCTTTTCTAAGCTCTGATGCCATGTATTATCTGTAACATTCATTGGGCACTTAAATATACTTTGCCTTACTATACTTATGAAGTATCTTACACTATCATTCAACTTTTCATACATGTTAGTATTGTCTCTATAAGACATTGGAGGCCAGGGATCAAATACTATCCTTATTTTTCTCCTTAGCCTAGACTTAGCAGTTTCTTCATAATATTGAGTATACATGAGTAGAAGTTTCAATCATCCATCAATTAAATTAGATGCACAGGAAAAAAGAAAAGAAAAAGGCTTACCAAAAAGTGTTAATGGTCTGGAGAAATTCTGTACTCATTTGCAAGACTGTGTTCATGATTTATTCCCTGGAACTCTTCCAACATATCACTAAGGAAAATTTTCCCAGGCTGGCAAATGGACACTCCAGGCTAATGTTTGCTTTTTCTGGGAAGGATGTGAGGCCATTAGCTGGTATCAGCTGGTCTGCCAAATACATTCTGCTTTGTCAAAACCATCCTCTACTTTCCTGTGGCTAGCCTAACATAATTGGCCAATATGCCTAAAGTTCACAGCTTCCCATTATTTCTTGCCAGTTAAAATGTTGACTGGTTAAGACTTATAGATACTTTAGTCCTATAGTTTATTGTGGATTGAGTAAACTATATCTGTTTTGCATAATGGAGCTTCCTTTTTCTGAGTGAACATATTAGGTTGCTCAGTCCTGGTCCCTCCACACCATTCTCTCCCTAAGAGACTGCCTGCCTGAACCCATGACTCTGAATACTACTTACATGCCAATGAGTTCCCTACTTCTATATCTGCCCAATACTGTTCTTCTGTGATCTACCATCTTATACACATTTGACGGCCTGACATCTCTACTTGGATGTCTTTTAAGCATCTCAAAAAAATGCTATTCTCAAACTCTCCTCAACCCATACCCCAAACCCAAGGCTGCTCCTCTTCCATTCTTCCTGTGTTTTTAAATATATATATTTTTTATTGATTTCAGAGAATTAGAAACATCAATGATGAGAGAGGATCACTGATTAGCTGCCTCTTGCATATCCCCACCTGGGGATTGAACAACCAAGCCAGGCATGTGCCCTGACCAGAATTCAACCGTGAACTCCTGGTTCATAGGTTAATGTTCAACCACTGAGCAACACTGGCTGGCCCCATTCTTCCTCTTCTTAACAAAAGACATCTCCGGCTACCTAGTTGGTCAAGCCAGAAACCTTGTCATTCTTGAACTTTCTTTCATCCTCCATGTCTCATCTACTGCCAAGACCAATCAATTCAACTTCAAAAAGATCTGTTTACTTCTTGCCATCTCCATTGTTGCCCTCCTACTCTAAGACAGCATCATCTCTGGCCTAATTATTAAATCCTAAACCATTTCTTCAGCCTTCAACTCATTCATCTGTTCACTCAATAATTTATGGAGTACCCACACTCTTAGTCAGTGCTCTCATATAAGCAAACCTGCTATAATAAAGGTGTTTATAAGGCATGATGACCCAGAAGAAGGGTACAAACAGCAACAGGGAGGGGAAAACAGTGTCAGAGAAAACTTCATGGGGAACTTCACATTTAAACTGGGATTTAGAGCATTAGTCTGGATTCTCATCAGGCAAACACCTGGACAAAAGCCTTCTGGGTATGGTGACCAAAAAGTATGGCATGTTCATGGATGCGAAGCAGAATACAGAGTTGGGAGGGTAGGTTAGACATACTGGTGATGTAGGCAGGGGCTAAATCACATGGGGTATTGTTATGGGCTGAATTACGTTTTCTCAAAATTCATATGTTGAAGCACTAACCTCTTGTATCTCAAATTGACTATATTTGAAGATATGTCCCTTAAAGAGATGATAAGCTACAATGAGGTCATTAGGCCAGGTCCTAATTCAATTTGACTGTTGTCCTTAAAAGAAAAGAAAATTTGGAAGCACAGAGACACTGTGACCATGTGAGAAAATTATGAGAAGGCAGCCTTCTACAAGCCAACGAGAAAGGGCTGGGGAGAAACCAAACTTTCTAGCATCTTGACCTTGGACCTCCAGTTTCCAGAACCATGAGAAATAAATTTCTGTTGTTTAAGCTAGTGAGTCTGTCATATTTGTTATGAAGCCTCCAAAATTAATACAGGTACTATATGCAACTGGGGAAGGGTTTAAGCAGAGAAAACACTCTATCCATCCATATGTAAGGTGGAAATTGTGCCGGGTCCTAGGAGTACAGTTCAAAGAAGGATTATCTGAAGAAATTTAATTTTATCTGAGAGATGCACAAGAGTTGGCCAGACAGAAAAGAGAAAGGGGAGGGGGGACAAATCATGGTCAAGAAAAAGAAAACTGTATGTATGAAGGCCTAAAACAGGAAGGCTCTTGGTACACTGCAGAAACTGGCATTATGTAGTGTGGGTAGAGGTTGGTCACGGGGGACAAGAGCTTTAGGGGAACCAGGCCAGCATGGCTCAGTGATTGACGGTCAACCTATGAACAGGGAGTCATGGTTTGATTCCTGATCAAGGCACATGTCCAGCAGGGGGGTATGCAAGAGGAAGCCAATCACTGACTCTCTCACATCATTGATATTTCTCTCTCTCCCTCTTCCTTCCTCTCAGAAATCAATTACACACACACACACACACACACACACACACACACACACACACACACACTAGAAGCCTGGTGCACAATATATGTACATGGCAGTGGGGTAGAGGGGTGCCCCTCAGCCCAGTCAGCACCTTCTCCAATCTGGGACCCCTCAGGAGATGTCTGATTGCCCATTTAGGCCCGATCCCAGTAGGATCGGGCCTAAACGGGCAGTCGGACATCCTTCTCACAATCCAGGACTGCTAGCTCCAAACTGCTTGCCTCCCTGCCTCCGATTGCCCCTAACCACTTCTCCCTGCCAGCCTGATCATCCCCTCACCACTACCCTGCCAGCCTGATTGATTGATGTCTAACTGTTCCCCTGCCAGCCAGTTTGGCCCCAACTTCCCTCTTCTGCCAGCCTGATCACTCTTAACTGTCCTCCCCTCCAGGCTTAATCGCCCCCAACTGCCCTCCCTTGCAGGCCTGGAACCTCCCACTGTCCTCCCCTACTGGCCATCTTGTGGTGGCCATCTTGTGTCCACATGGGGGCAGGATCTTTGACCATATGGGGCAACTCTCATGTTGTATGTTGGAGTGATGGTCAATCTGCATATTACTCTTTTATTAGATAGGATAGAGGCCTAGTGCATGGGTGGGGACTGGCTGGTTTGCCCTGAAGGGTGTCCTGGATCAGGGTGGGGGTTCCCTTGGGGTGTGGGGTGGCCTGGGTGAGGGGCCTATGGTGGTTTGTATGCCAGCCATGGCTCCCAGTGACCCAAGCAGAGGCGCTGGGATCTGGGATTAATTTATATTCTACAATTTAAACTTTGTAGCCTGGAGCAGAGCCAAGCCTTCTGCTCACTCCATGGTGACAGCCATTTCTGTTTGAAACTTTATAGCCTAGAGGGGAAGCCTAGGCTAGGGCTGCAGAAGTTTGGCTTCCTCTATCACCCTAGCCTCTTCTCTCTCCAATTCCGTGGCTGCCGCCATTTCTGTTGGGATTATGTATCTTCTATAACTGAAACTTTGTAAATTGAGTGGAGGCCTAGGCTGGCAACAGCAGGCAGAAAGCTTGGCTTCCTCTGTTGCTGGGGAAACCTAAGCCTCCCTCCTATTCTCAGTGGTGGCAGCCATCTTGGTTGGGTTTATTTGCATAAGTTGTTCCTGATAGGCTGGTAGGCATGTTGTGGGTGTGGCTTGATCAAAGGTATGGCCAATTTGCATATTACTCTTTTATTGCCCTGTTTCCCTGAAAGTAAGACATCCCCCGAAAATAAGACCTACTTACAGTTTTGTCTCTTGCTGTAATATAAGGCATCCCCCCAAAAATAAGACCTCCCCAATAATATTTTTATTCTTGAAACTGAAAAAGCTTGGGCCACACAAGCAGTTATAAGGAAGTGGTCAATTTAATGCTGCCTCTTGTTATGCAAGGGAGCCAAAGAGGTCTGCTAGTCTGGGATGCAGCCAGCACTCACCACACCAAAGATATAATGAAATTTCTTCACGAAAGAAAAACAGATCAAATAATGATTCCCGCAGGAATGATGGCCTATCTCCAGACTCTTGATATTGCAATAAACAAGCCATTCAAGGACAATTTGTGCATGGAAATTAATGACTACATTGAAAATAGAAGGGAGAGAAATCAGGGTGGAAACTTTGTGAAACCTAAACTGCAAGAGGTTGTGACTTGGGTGAAGAATTCATGGGAGAAAATCACTGAGAGTTGCATTGCAAATGCACTATGAGCAGGCTACCTTGACAAGAAGTACTCATTTAAGGACAGTGCTATTGCTAAACATGAGAGATTTGGTCCACTGATTCTGAAAGAAATGGAGTCATAAGAAATTCACCAGGAAATTCAGGGTTTGGATTGTTCTGATGAAGTTCCAGAAGATGATGGCATGACTGTCATTGAATAAATCTTACTTTGTGTTCATACCGGGAACTATCAGTGTCAGTAAATGGACCATAGATTGTTGTACATGGAAATAATGGTAGTAACAAGAAATTCTTGATACCATAGGATTCACAGTTTGTCTGGTTATGCTGGTTTGTGATGCCTACCAGCCTATCAGGAACAACTTATGCAAATAAACCCAACCAAGATGGCTGCCACCACTGAGAATAGGAGGGAGGCTTAGGTTTCCGCAGCAACAGAGGAAGCCATACCGTATACAGGTAATAAATTTCCTTTTTTTTTTTAAATTCAACAATAAATGTGTACCGTATTCTTCTTCATGGAAAAATAAGACATCCCCTGAAAATAAGACCTAGCACATCTTTGGGAGCAAAAATTAATATAAGACACTGTCTTATTTTTGGGGAAATGGGATAGATAGGATATATATATTAGAGAGAGAGAGAGAGAGAGAGAGAGAGAGAGCGCTTTAGGGGATGCAGATGGAGAGTCAAGGCCAGACCATGTAGGGCTTCATAGGCCTCATAAGCAAGTATGGGCCCTCTGCAGAAAATTGTCCCAGAGGCCCATGCCAATGCCCTGTCCAAGGCTGAAGCTGAAGCCAGGGGCTCTGGCTGTCACCATCTTTCCCTCCACTGAGCAACCTGGGAAGCCCTCTGGCCACCCATACACCTGCCCATTGAAACCAAGGTGTCACCACCACATGCATTTCTTCATAGCCAGTGCTCTGCAAGACACCAGAGCTTGCATTTCATTTTGATTTCTTCCCCAGCCAAAGTGTGGAAATCACTCCCCCTTATTTCTCTCTCCAGTTGTTTCCTTTTCCCCCTCCACTGCCACGGAGAGCTGTTTTTTTCCCTAGACATACTACTCCTCCATGCAGAGAAAAGGCATCCTTAACAGCAGTTTTATTGCCCAGTGATGTTAGCACAATGAAGGAAATCACTGCTAATTTTTATGGATTATCTCATCATGAGCAAGGAATTAACAGCTGGGAAAGAGCAGGCATCTGCCTTCCCCTGGAGAGCCTTTACCGGGAGCACTTCACCGTCCCCTGCCTGGCCCTCAAGGAGGGTCCCCTCTCTGCACCCTCAGTCCAGTGTTTGGCAAACTGTGGCTCTTGAGCCACATGCAGCTCTTTGGCTCCTGGAGTGTGGCGAGTTTATTTTGAAGAAGTGGGATTAGAAGTTTAAATTTGAAAAATTTGCTCTCAAAAGAAATTTCAATCGTTGTACTGTTTTTTTTGCTCTGTTGACTAATGAGTTTGCCGACCATGGCTCCAGCCCAATCCCATGTTCCCTTGTCCCCTCCAGGTTGGCGCGGTGGCAGCATGGAGCTGGCTGATAACGCTCAGCAGCTGCTGGCTGCGGGTGATGGGGATGATTTAGGTCAGCTGGGAGCTTTATTAAAACCCAATCTAAGCGCCCAGCGCTTGCTCTCTGCGTATTTCCTTCGGGCTGAAACCAGGCCTCGGCCTCTGACCTTGCTGAATGTGTCTGTAAAACTGCCTGAGCAGGTAGCCAAAAGGCACTTCATCAGGAGTAATCTACACCCGGGTGGACAGTAAATACTTAGGAGGGCAGAGGGACAAGGCGAGGGGGAGAAACAGCAGGGGAATATGGGGAGGTTAAAAATGCAGACTGCAGGAGAGAGAGAGGAGAGAGAGAGAGAGGGAGGGAGGGAGAGAGGGAGAGGGAGAGAGAGAGAGAAGAGAGAGAGAGAGAGAGAGAGAGAGAGAGAGAGAGAGAGAGAGAGAGAGAGAGAGAGAGAATGGAAACCCAGAACACCCAGCTGAAGGGTCCCTGAGGACTATGGCATAAGAAACGGAGGCCAGAGCAATGCCTGGGGCTCTCTCAGCTTGGGCTGCTCTCCTGGCTTCTTGGGTCCTCATTCCTGCCCTGGGCTGGCTCTCCGCCCCCCACCCCACCCCCGCCACCCAGTTCCTCTCTACTTGCCCTCCAACTGAATCCCTTCCAGTGCCCCTGAGAAGCCTCTTCAAGAACCTGGAGTCTGCCCGCCCCCTCCCCCACCCCGCAGCCTGCAGAGATGAAGAAGCCCAGGGCGGGGTGGAGAGGAGGAGGCTGAGACTGGCCCACCCTGTGGGAGACATGGGGGGCATCAAGCATCAAAGCGCAGCGGGGGGGCTCGGTGCTGGACCAACCACAAAGGACCCTCCTTCGGAAGGCCACATGCTGACCCCGTGCTTTCCTGTGTCTGAGAAGAGCCAGGCTGCATGTGGGGGTCCCAGGGAGGAGCAGGCTCCCAGGACACTCCTTCTGTGGCCTGTCCCATATCTTTCTCTGGATTCCAATCTCCAAGACACACAGCAGCGATAGCTGCCCCCTGGCCGGGCCAGAATGCTGCTCTTTCAGGCTGTGTGGCCTGGCTCACACCTGGCACGGCAGCCTTGGGGGCGGAAACAGAATAGGAGGCACTAGCTGGGAGCCGCATACCGGGAACCAGGCGCTGACCTTTGGATGCGGCCCACTCTCCTTATCCGAGAACTGCCTGTCTTCCTGGAAAGACTAACAACCTTATTGCCAAAGCAATGGGGTCCCGAGGCTCCTGCCTTTGTGACCCCAGCTGCATTGCTGGTGAGCTGTAACCATTTTACTCACTTTTATTCCTTTTGGTACTTCCCATGTAATCTTGGTCCTTGTACCAATATGAGCAGCCGGCTTATGGCGGGGGAACAGATTCTGTGGGTGACCTGCTGCCCTTCCAGGCTGCCGGCAGGACTGGAATAAATGCTCATATGATTCTACCCTGCCTCTGCTATTGGCTCGAGTAGTGGCGAGCAGCCCGGACCCGTCCGCTGTCCGGTCTCAGGAGCACTGTGGAGAGAGTCCTCCTGAGTGGGGATAGAAGGATGGTCAGGGCAGGTTTCTTAGAAGGGGAAGTCACATGTCTGGAAGGCCCCAAACAATGAATAGCATTCTGTCAGGCCAGCAAGCTGAGGAGAGCACAGCCCAGCACCTAGAGGCAAGGATGCTTTGGGGCCAGTGTCCTGGGAGGAAGTGGTGGTGGTGGGGGCAGCTGGTGAGCGCTCCCAGGCAGGATGGAGGGGGTGATGTTCTGAGATGGCACCATCTAGCTATCCTGCAGCCTCCCCCAAAGGCTTCTGAAACTCTGGAGAGGAGTTTGAGCTTCTAGAAAGAGAACATTGAGGAGTGAGGAGGTGAGAAGTGAGAGAAGGCGCCTAAAGGCTTCGTGCAGCTGCAGTGGGCGTGGGAGACTTCTGAGCCCCTCTTCCTGTGAGGAGGACCCTGCACCCTCAGATGTCCAGGGGGTGGACATGCCATGGCTTCTGATTCTCCTGCCCCAGGGCCTAGAGGCCTCTACCATCACTTCCACACTGGGGTGCCCTGGCTGCCATGCGCTGGGGCTCAGACAGGGAGGACTGTTGTCCAGGAAGCCTTCACTCAAACACCTGAATCCCTCTCCCCCCCGCCCCCCCCCCCCCCCCCCCCCCGCCCCAAGTGCCGTGCTCCAGGTTGGTGTCTGGAGGCCCTGGGGGACTGTGCTCTCGAGCAGCTCCTGGGGGAACAGAGCAGAAAACAAGAATTCTGGTCTCCATGGCTTTCCTGCGCTCTAGGGAACATAGGCTCTTCATCCTTCCCCTGGGCCGTTTACCCAAAATTAAGCATAAGCAAAAGAGGAGAGGGCTCTGGTTTGGGTGTAGGGCAGGGCGGTATAATGGACATATGGTCTCAGGAGGCAAACAGGGCTTGGGTTTTAATACTGTGTGACCAGGGACATGATTTAACTTCTCTGAACCTCAGCTTTCTCATCTATAAAATGGACATGATGGCAATATCAAATATGTTTGAACAGCACAGTCCCTGGCACATAATGAACACTTAATAAATGTTGCTATTATTAAAAGTTTAGATATTTCTGGTTCCTAAAGCCTAACTCTTACCTCAAACTCTTCTTTCCTTTCTAGGTAGGGTGTCTTCTTCCACTCCCACTACCAATCCACATGGAAGAATCACCCCTGGTCACAACAGCAACTTCTGATGGATCTCCTCGCCTGGTTCTCAGACATCTGCCTGCCCTCTCCCCTGACCCTAGGGCCTGTGCTCGTGTTAGAAAGCAGGGACATCCCTAGCCAGTTTTGCTCAGTGGATAGAGCATCGGCCTGCGGACTGAAAGGTCCTGGGTCCCATTCTGGTCAAAGGCATGTACCTGGGTTGCAGGCTCCTCCCGGCCCAGGCCCTGGCCAGGGCTCATGCAGGAGGCAACCAATCATGTTCCTCTCACATCGATGTTCCTCTCTTTCCCGCTCTCTTCCACTCTGTCTAAAAATCAATGGGAAGACATCCTCAGGTGGGGAAAAAAGAAAGCAGGGACTCTGCCCCTTTCCTCGGTGCCTTCCAGAAGAAAAGTACCAGCAAACAAAATAGGGCTGAGTACATAGTAGCAATAGCAGATGCTAGGCATTAACTGCCTAAGTAATCCAAGATCGCCGCCATGGGATCTGGCTCCATGTTGTCCGGAATCTAGTGAGCAAGCAGCTGTAACAAAGGCAGTGCATGGACTCACCCGAGGGATGCACCTGTCATGCTTTCCGAGTAAAGTTGCTTCACCCTATGCCTGTGGTTCAAGTCTAAGCTAACTTCTCCTTCTGGTCTGGAAAGGAAACCTGACGGGGGAAGAGGTGCAGCACCTGTCTTCTGCTTCTCTCTGAAATGCTGAGGTGCCTTGCGGACCTGGGCAAACCTCATTCATGCCCCCGCCTTCCCCTGGCTCTCAGAGGCTCCGCAGAAAAGAGCTTCCAGAGAGGTGCCTCAGGGGAGGGACAGAGCTCAGGGTCAGAGATAAAACATATGGGTTCAAACCCAGGGCCTTCCACATTCTGAATTGCAACTGTAGGTTCTCCAAACCTCGTTTCCAGACCCAAACATCATGATGAAACCCACCTCTGGAGATCACTGAAAATTAAACTTCATCATCCATAGAAGGTGATGGACACACATTAGGTACTCAATGAACATGGCTGCCATTCCTCCCATGTACAGCCCTTGAAAGCGATGGTCCCCCACCCTCCCTTGCCCTACTCCAGGTGGGAGCAAGAGGCACAGCAAGAGGAAAAATAAGCCCCAGGTGCCAAGTGCCCACAGCCTACCTCGCTCCCGTCAGCACTCGTGCCTCCCTGTTTTGTGCTGTCTGCCATGCCTGAGTCTCACCTTCTCACATTTGGTTGGCAGCTTAGAAACAAACAGCACGGCGAGTGTGTCCCAAACTCTATATTTTACCTGGAAACGTTGGAGGTCGTCTTCTACGCCCAGTCGTCTTATATGCTGGAAAATACGGTAATAATTATGGTAGAGCTACTAATAAAAACTTATTAGTAGGTCTCTTACTCATCATCAGGCACCATGCTAGCCATTTAACATACATTAATCACACCTAAGCCTCAACAATCATACAGGGTGAGGATTATTACTCCCCTTTACAGTAGAAAACAGAGGCCAAGTGCCTTGTCCAAGGTCTCATGCTGAAACTAAGTCAAGTCCAAGTTTGTGTGACAATACAGACCACCCCCATTGTACCACCCCATAATTCCACCCAGAATTATGCTTGCCATAAAAGTTGAGCAAACTACTATTTTTTAAAGAAACAAAAAAGAGAACTACCATCTGTTACATATCACTAGACTTCATACATTGCGCGTGGTGCTTCACTGACCTCCTCTCACTAATACGGTAGTTCCCTACGGTAAACTGTTATCTCCCGTTTACAGATGAGACCCTGAGTGTGAGAACAGCTGAGTAACTTGTGTCCAGGGCCATAGCTAGTAAGGGAGATTCACCCCATACATTTTGAACCCAAGGCCAACTTGTTCCATGATACCTATAATAAAGGCTCGAATGTGAGTGAATTCCACATTCCCCTGGGAAACCATCCCATGGCTTCACAGTAAGATGGGCACGCACTCAAGACCCAGAGGCCTCCCCGACTGTACCACAGCCGGGAGCAGCAGATCCCCATGGGAGGACGGCCCTCCTCCCCTGCTCAGACCCCAGGTCCCCACTTGCCCCCTAGGAGAGCATTCTTCAGGCAGATGAGGAAGAGATTGATCACAGCCAGGGCAAGCTCCCATGGAGGCAATCCATGGTCCTTCCACTCATCTGCACCCCACCCGTCTCCAGCCCCCCGCCTCGCTCCAGCGACAGCCTGATTCCTCCAGCACCCCAGCTCTCCCCCGCTGGCTCAAGCGGGATTGGCATGCAGGCACCATTTCCGGGTAAAGGTCCTTTCCTTGCAGAAACCCCTTTGGGACGTTCTCTCTTCCCCAGCCTCTGGCCCAAGACTTCCAGTGGGTGCCGGTTCGGGCGCCCCTCCAGTTCTCCTCCCACATGGGGGTTGGGAGGTGCCTCTCCGGACACCTCCTAGCAAGCCCCCCACCAAGACCCTGGACTGCACGCTCCCCTTTTCTGTCATCCGTGGCAGACAGCTCATTCATAACCCCTGCCGCTGAGGGGTTATGAATGCTGTCAGCAAAGGGCGGTTCCTCGCCTCCCTGTGCAGCCCCTGCTCAAAAGACCGTGTGCTCCGAACAGGCGAGGGGAGCCCAGCTTGAAAGCCACGGGTGACAGCAGGCAGGGACCTGCCAGTGCCCGGCTCCATGCCACAGGTGTTCGCAGCTGCCTTGCGAGCTGCTGAGGCTTTGGCAGCAGCACCAGCGCTGTGTGTTGCGAGCAGTCCAGCCACGAAGGGCCGGGACTTATTTCACAGGCACTGGCAGAGGCCGAGGTGCGCTCTCTTTTACCCAAGACCAGCCAGCAGGGCTTGGTGGGCATGGCTCTGACAAGAGGCTCTGAGCCCAGAGGCAGCCTGCAGGCCGGAGCAGGGCCTGTGGTAGACTGGAAGCCAATGAGGGAAGTGCCTGCCTCTGACCGAGAGGAGTGGGGATGGGGCACATCCTAACTGGAAAAGAAAAGGAAACCCCATTCTGTGAAGGGTGACCAGCATGGTGAGTAGAACACACATACTGAGAGGAAGGCGTAGTCAAAGGCACAAAGAGGCACCCCTGGGAGAGAAAGACACTGGGGCTTTGGGATGACTGCGCTTCAGAGCTGACCTGCGGGAGGGAAGCGCACCGGCCTGCATGAGCCGAAGAGACAGGAGCCAGGACAGGGGCAGGGCAGAGACAGCTTTTGGTCCAATAGAAAGAAAATACAGCAGTCAGGAGTATTCAGAGGCTGAACGGGTTGTCCTGACATGGAGGAGACAGACAGAGCCAGGGAGATGGGGGCGGGGCCGCAGGAAGAAGGATCCAACTCAGGGAGTCGGAGTTACAAAGGCACCCTGACTGGGCAGAAGAAAGGGCACAAGAGAGGCATGAGCCTTGACGCAGCAGACCCCCATGGGAGGGCAGCCCTCCTCCCCTGCTCAGACCCCAGGCAAAGTGAGATAACCAATCACAAGGTAGTGAGGTAGTGAGGCATATAAACCAATCCCAAGGATGTCACTAAGGCAGCATTCTTGGAAAAGACCAATCAGGAGCTAGCAAGGCTGTCTCCACTCCTAAATGAAAAGGTATGCACTTCCTCTCGCCCTCTCTCTTCTCCCCTGGACACAATGGGTTCCTGTGGGAAGCGTGGAAAGGGAGCTCTGGACACTGGCTGCTCCTGGAACCCCAGCTGCACCTTTTCCAGGACTGGCTTTGCCCAATAAACTTCGGTTCCACCAACCTAACCATTTTTGTCTGAGTCTTCATTCTTCAATTTCAAGAGTCAACCAACTCAAACTCAACCCTCCGCATTCTGAGTTATCTGGGTGATGCTCTAACCATCTGGCTAGCCAGCCAGGGCCTTCAACAGCCCACATTCGGTTTCAAAACCATCAGGATTTGTGTCTCTAAGCACCAGGGGGCAGGAGGATGAGAGTCCTGGGAACATCTGTTGGGCAACAGGCTGTGTCCTGGCCAACACTGGCAGCTGCTGAAAGAGCTGGAAGCGGGGCAGACCCAACAGGAGGCTGGGTTCAGATTCAAGTGCCAGGCTCTCCGAAGACTGAGACCTGTGCAGACACGCCACCGTCCAGGCTCCGCTCAGTCAGGATGTCAGTGAGGTTTCAGGTTTGAGGACGAGACACCCTTGAGCACTACCATGGCTACACAGGCCAGGGGGCCAGGCTAGTGTTTGGATCTGAAGATTAAGTGATACCAACAGCCATGGCTCCTTTTGATGATGTCCTGACACTGCTGGCTGGCACTTCCTCAGAATGGGGCCAAGATTAGCCCCAAGGGAGAGGAGGGAGCCTGCTGCAGAGATGAGAGGACAGGGGGCAGGGAGCCAGTATAGCTCTTGGCTCCGAAGGAACACTTGTTAAGAACTGCTTTTGTGGCGCCTGAGACAGTCCCAGTCTCCACTTTCCAATACCTTTCAAACCTGAAGTCCCTTCATTCCGCAGATTTAATACGCACCTTCTCCATGACCTCTATGCTGGGAAACCAGCAGGGAACAAAAAAGAAAAATGGGGTTTTCCTGATGGGGAGACTCAGACAATAAACAAATAAAACCAGTTCAACCGTGGTGATAGTGCCATAGAAAAAGGAAAGCGAGGAAGAGGGTGAGGCAGATTTGGGCAGATGCTGAGGTGAAGAGCGTCCACAAGCTTACAAAGCCCGGCGGCTGCAGCAGGTCACTGGGCACAGCCCGCAGTGGGAGGAGACTGAGGAGAAGCGACCAGCGAGAGGCACGCGAGGACCAAGGTGGAGCATGACCTGGAAGCCAAGAAAAAGAAGTGTTTCCAGCTCTGACTGTTTCGGCTCAGTGAATAAACTGAAGGGTTCCAGGTTCGATTCTGATCCAGGCCACATGCCAGGGTTGCAGACTCAATCTCCGAGGGGGCGGGGGGCATGCAGTAGGAAGCCAATCAAAGATTCTCTCTCATCATTGGTATTTCTATCTCTCTCGTCCTCTCTGAAATCAATAAATTTTTTTAAAAAAAGAGTGTTTCAAGAAAGAGTTAAAGACTATATAACTGCTGCCAGCGAAAGGAGTCTGGGGACAGATGACTGGACTTAGCAACGTGGGCATCATCTTTGGTGGGAGGAACTCCTATGGATAAGGTGGCAGGAGGAAATGGAGACAGTTTGAACGGGCAAATCTTCTACAGATTCTCACTGTACAGGGGAGAGAGAAAAGGTGCAGAGCAAGAAAGACGTGGGACAAAGAGGCACCCCTGGGAGAGAAAGACACTGAGGCCTTGGGATGACTGCGCTATGAAATGGAAGATCATTCTATCTCCTCTACCTCCCGGGGTCGTAGGCCCTCCACACGGGGGTAATGGTTCCAGGTGGGGGTTCCTGGCTCCTAGAAAGAGGTGAATGTACAGCAGGGTTTACAAAGCGAAGAGACAGCGCTTGGGGGGCGTGGGGAGAAGCAGTTCCAGGCAAGCAAAGGCTGAGACTGAGACAGGGTGGCCCTGGTGCTGCTCATAACAGACACCATCCCAGCACATCCTGTGTGTCAGGTGCTCTGACGGCTTCTGTGTGGTCCTGACTGACTTCTGCTAAACATGAGGTAGGCATTATCGACACAACAGAAACACTAAGAATACGTTCTTGCCTAAGGTCATGCAACTAGGAAAGGGCGGCTCAGAGTCAGACCCGGGAAGCGCTGTCAGCGCACGCTTCGGCATCAGACCCCAGGACCAGCCTCGTGCTAACCGCCGCACACAACGGCTCCATCTTCCCCTTGCTCTCCAGACCCCGCTGGCTTGGAAGACACCTGAGTGAGCCAGGGCAGAGGGGACTAAGGGAGACGGAGGTGCAGGTGGGCCCTCCTCCGGCTGCCCCAGGCGTTCCCTCACCCTGCTTTGCCGGTGACCTCAGCAGGACACAGGGAGTGAGGGTGCTGAGGGAGCTGTGGCTAATGGGCACCCTGGGGAGTTTCAGAACAGCAAACCTCTCCTCTGAAGCAGATGACGTGAGTGCAGATCTGAACTTGCGAGAGCCCCTGTCAAGGCTGCAGAGCCTGAGCCTCACACAGCAGCACCGCTGCCTCCCAGCCAGATCCGCACTTAGCCTGCACATGCTGAACCTGACTGCTCTGGGCTGCTTTCTCCACACACGCAGCAGTGTGCTCTGTTGGCTTGGCCCCTGACCTGACTGGGCCCCGCAACTCCTTTCAATGGAAAGAAACACACACCACAAAGATGCAGCCTCCTGCCCCTGGGGACCCCCGCTGCCGAGGTCCAGCCCCCGTAGAGCCAATACGGAGTGAGCTGCTCATCCAGACTAACGATTACTACTGTGTGACCACATCTTGCCTGCAGCTGAGCTGGCAGCTGGGCGGTGATGTGCATCTCACCTCCCTGGGCTCACCACGCCTGCCCGAGCTCACCACGCCTCCCGGGGCTCACCACGCCTCCCCGGGCTCACCACGCCTACCCGGGCTCAGATCTGGCAGTGGCTCCCTCACTGAACATGCATCTCAAGTGCCTCCATCAGAGGCCACAGGGAGACAGGAAACACCCAGACAGTATACACCAAGAGAATGGAAAGGAGGTGCAGGGCCTCGTGTCTTTATCTGGTCTCCCCATACAATGGGGCCGAATGGGTCAGGATGTAAATCGGGCAGATGGCGGCTCCCATGCTGAACTCTCCTCAGCTGCAAGTGCCCCACATTGGGCTGCCAGCTGCGAGTGTGTCCTCTCCATGTCCCGCATGGTTCAGGGTTCGGCTCTGGAGGAGGCTGCACGCAAATGAAAGAGACTAGAAAATATTAACTTGGAAATATTGGGGGCCAGGTGGAAGCCCACCTCAAGGGGAAGGACTCCACTGGGCTCTGGCCTTGCTATCCCTTTTATTCAGATTGTGGGATACACCCATCACCCTTAGGCAGGCAATTCCAATAACAGCCAATCAGCAAGGATTTCCATAAAACTAAAAGGTGGAGGTTGTGTTAGCCACCATTGTCTCTAACAAACAGTGGGTGGCTGGCTCTGACCTTTCAGAGCTTCAAGGTTGACCAGCCTCCGGGTTCCTTGTCCACACTCTGCTAGTGAGGACAACGGGCGGCTTCCATCACTCAGTGGCTGTTTTGAGGACACAATAATGATGTGACGCCTCCCTGTGCGAGCAGAACAGACCAGAGGCTAAAACATTCCACCAGAGAGTCGCAGGTTGAAGGGGTTTTAGAGGTCCCAGGACCAGCCCACCTTTGATGCTAAAGCCCTGGTCCATCCAGCTCCAGCTGTGGGGCCTCAGTATCCATGTGTCTGGCAAACATTCTGTACATCAACCCCAAACCTCTCCAGGGCTTGCTAATGACTCACTTCCCTCCCGGGACTCTGCACCCACAGAAATGAAGACAGGTTCTTGAAACCCTGACCAAACGCCACCCTGTCCGCTCTGTCCACACTGCGTGCCCTCTGCCAGGCAGGCCTCACTGAGCGGCAGCTGACCCCTCAGACCACAGCACGTATGGGGGGCCAGTGAGAGCCCAGGGCGCCGGCCGCTGCAGCACAAACCGCACAGGCAGCGCCTCCCAAAGCACTGGAACCCCGGCGCCCTTCATCTCTCAGACCCCAGCCCCGGGCCTTTCCCATCTCTTCCCAAAGATCACTCATATGTGCAAGAAAACAACTCTCGCCGCCGTTACTGGCCTGGTCTCTAGCTCGGCCTGGTTTTGTGAGCTGGAGTTTTGACGAGCTGGCCTGGTAGCTTTCCGTCCTCATCCATCAATAAGGTACAAGCAGGACCCACCCCACACGGTCTCCTGGTTCGATGTGTCCACCCTGGGGCCATCTGAGAAGCGTCCTCTACTCTCTTCCCCTTTTTAAAAAAGTATTTTTTATTGATTTCAGAGAACGGCATCAGCACTTGCTGTGTGCGGCAGTGAGCGCTCCACCCTCCGCTCACAGGATCTCCTTTCACGCTCCCAAAGCTCCAAGAGGCAGCTCTTGTCACCTCATTGGCATGCGCTGGGCCCTAAGCCACACCACCTGGATGCAGACCAAATCATTAGACCTCAAACCCCATTCGTCCTTCACTTTCCCGAGCCCCTGGGTTTGAGGGCATTTCTAAGGGCATCATCTCCCCGAGGTGAGTGCGCAGCTAACGGAACCCTGGCGGCTGGATGTCCATGCACAGCAGGCCTCGGCCAGAGACGCCCAAATGTGTCCTCCAGCTCCCCACCCCTCGCCCTGCCCGGTGTGTTGATACCACGTAGGCCAATGATTGGCAAACGGTGGCGAGAGCCAACTAAAGAGTTTGCTGACCCCTGCCTTAGGGAAAAACACTTAAAAACATTTTAATAATGTGCTAAAGTCTAACCTGAAGTCAAAACTTCTGGGTAAGGGTAATGCCTTATGCAGTGGTCAACAAACTCATTAGTCAACAGAGCGGCAAACAGCGGCGAGAGCCACAGTGTGCCGACCACTGAGCTGGGCATACAGGCCTCTGCCCCCACGAGCAAGCCTGGCCCACAAGCCTGCGCGTGTCTGCATCGGACAGATGGCCTTTGTGCCCTTGGGACATCATGTGTGGGTAACATAATCAAAGAAAAGCAAGACTCTCTCAGCAGTAATGCTCCCATCCCCACATCCCCACCCGCTGAACTAGTGCTGCGTATGACTGCTGTGACTCATGGGCTATCCGAGTCCGGGCACACTCGCTGCCACAGAGCAAAGCAGCGCCCACTTGGGAGGCAGGTCCTGATTTCAGCCTCTGCAGCTGGGATGGTTGGTCAAATCCCCAGCTTCACTGCTTCTCCAGAACCTGCAGGTGCCTGACCTGGGAAACCTGGCCTAGCACCTGGCAGCAAGTGGGGCTTCCCAAGGGGGGGATGGAATGGCGACCAGTAATTATTGTTTAGCACCAGATCCTCAGTGCCTGGCATTCAAAAAATCCCCTCCCTCTCTCCCTCCCTCGCTCCTGTTTCCTCCTGGATGCCTGCCTCTGTCAACACAGGTTCGGCCAGAAGAAAGTACTTTAAAGCAATGACAGCAAGCGTGTTCCTGGGACCCAGGTCTCCCACGGCCATGGACGCATCCGCCAGGACACGCACTGAGTCTGTGCACGGGGCACTGTGTCAGCGGGTTGCTCTCTCGTGCAGCTCAGCGGCCGATGGGAAACACCCTGACAATTATGGCACAACCAGTATGTGCTGAAATCAGGAAAATGGGAGAAAAATAGGGAAAAGAGGATTTCTCCCTGTGAAGCACGTGGTGAAATGAGGACGACTATTTCTGCCAGTGACGGTGGTGAGAGGCACGAGGCAGGGGCGCCCCAGGGCCTTCCGGGTGATCAGAGACAGGAGCAGGCTAAATGAGTGAGGAGACCGCTGGGCCCGCTGGCGCCAGCCGCCTCACCACTTGCTGCCGTGTTACCTTGGCCAAGTCGCTGCCCCCTTGGGCCGCCTTCCTCACCTGTGAAGGCAGCAGGATGGGCAATGCCATCCTTAGAATCCAGTCATCCTAGCAGTGATGCTCCCTTCCAGTCCCAGGCCCGGCGAGCTAGTGGGGTCTTCTCAGAGCACGAATTAACTTGTGCTCCCAAAGTCACCCCTCAGAGGACTCAGAGGGACAAAAGCAAACTCAAAAGACATTTTGATCAATGACTGGAGAGGCTGACATGTGTGAGAGTTTGGGGAGTTTGGGGCAGCCTCACTGTCATAAATAAAACCCCTTTCTCTTACCCCAAACCTCATTCCGTGGCTGGACACCAGACGGTGTGCTAGAGGACAGGCTGCATGGCCGCCTGTGCCTCACTGGGTGAGCCTGCAGCCCCATGCAGGGCCGTGCTCCGACTGCCTTCCCACAAACAGCCACACTGCCCCGCGGGGGAGCTGGTGAGGGCGCAGAGGGTGCGCTCCTCCGCTCCGCCCCCAGGACCCTCAGCATGACCTCGCTCTCGCAGCCATCGGCTCTCAGACCGGAGGTTGGAAGAAACCCCAGATAAAAATAAATGAGGGGAAAAGGGACCCGGGGCAAGGGGGAGACGTGCTGACAGACGCTCAAGGACCAATAGTGCTGGTTCAACCATTTGTGTGCAAAGCTGCCGCTGCAAAGCACAGCTGAGATCCCAGGCGGACAGGGAAGCCAAGACAGGTGACAGTTTGCAGCATCTGGAAATCTGGATGCTACTGGTAAGTCCCATCTTCCCTGAACCAGGGATGCCACAGGGTCGATAGCTTAAGTCACCCACTCAGGGAGACAGATAACAGAGCCCAATTAATGCCATTTGCCAACCACACCCAAGGACAGATGAAGTTAGGGAATAAATCTCACTTGGGCACATCAGCATAAAACTGATGAGCATTCTATTGAGATCCTCCCCTAAGACCTCCCTAAATGCCCAGCCTATAACACCCCTAAAACAAAGGTCTAGCTCGAACTCTCCCTCCCAGGAGCACGCCTGCGCCCCACGCACCCCCTTTTTCGTCACAGGCACCTATCTCATAAACCTAAGGAATCCCACAGGGCTTGCAACTAGGGCAGCAGTGGGCAGCAGCAGTTCCCCCCAGGCAAACCCCCACTCTGTCCCCAAGGCCCCCGTTTCTCTGACTTCCCAGCGAGCCCAAGCAGCTGGCCCATGCTCCTTTCCCAGCCGCTCTGTTTCACATCCCAGCTGTAGTGAACACCCTCTATAGCTCCCTGCACCTGTGTATGAGAGGGTGTGCTCCCACAGTCTCTCCTGCTGGGAAGTGTATTCTGGAATCCATCCTATCTAATAAAGAGGGAATATGCAAATTGACCATCACATCATCACAAAGATGGTGGCACCCAGTCCCCTCAGCCCTGCCAGAGTCCCCCAGTCCTTTTGGCCCAGCTGTGGGGAGGGGGCAGGCAGGTGCACATTGCAGCCAGACCCACCCTCAGCCACCCAGGGCCGGCTGAGGTGCTGGCAAACCTCAGATGTTGGCTGTCCAGCCACCTAGAGCAGGCCCGAGGCTCAGGTAACCAGGTCCAGCTGAGGTTCAGGTAACCAGGGCTGGCTGAGGTTTGCGATGCCAGCAATGGCAGCAGCAGGGATGGGATGGGGGCATTGACTACCCCTGATTGCTGGGTCACCCCTGCCCCTGAGGGCTCCTGGACTGTGAGAGGGGCAGGCCAGGCTGAGGGGCCCCCCTCCAGGGCATGAATTTTCATGCACTGGGCCTCTACTATTGTTGTAAGCCTTGTCCCATTGCTCAGGGCAGCTGGCCGGCAGCTGCAGAAGTAAGACAAGGTGAATCCTGGCCGCCTGTCCCACCTGCGCACTCTCCTCCCTTGACCAACTGCTGCACCCTCCTCCAACCCCACAATTCATACTTCTCCCCTATATAAGGGAGCCTGGCCACCCCTGGGCAACACCTCACACTGGACTCTGCCTGCTGTAGGGAAGGCAATGAAATCTCTTCAACTCTCACAACTTCGCCTGGCCTGGCTCCTTTAGGTGCAGACCTAACAAGTGTTGTGACATTTTTCCTGCACAAAGTCAGGCATCCACACCTAGCAGCCAGGTGGCCAAGGGCCAACTCCTGCCTACCCTCCTGCCTTCTCCTGTCCCCCCCTACCCCCTCCTGGCCCCACCTGACCCCTCCTGTCTCTGCCTCTCCCCTCCTGTCTCTTCCTGACACTGCCTGTCCCCTCCTGCCCCCTCCTGGCCCCACCTGGCCCCTCCTGTCCCTGCCTCTCCCCTCCTGTCTCTTCCCGACACTGCCTGTCCCCTCCTGTCCCCTCCTGCACCTTCCTGTCCCTGCCTGCCCCCTCCTGCCCCCTTCTGTCCTCACCTGTCCCTGCCTATCCCCTCCTGCCCCCTTTTGTCCTCACCTGTCCCTGCCTGTCTCCTCCTGCCCCCTCCTGGCCCCACCTGTCCCCTCCTATCCCCTCCTGTTCCCTTCTGCCCCCTTCTGTCCCCTCCTGTCCCTGCCTGTCCCTTCCTATGTCTTCCTGTCCCTTCCTGTCCCTGCCTGCCCCCACCTGTCCCTGTCCCACTGCGGATCCTCACTGAGCTGGAGACTCCCTTTTCAACCGAAGGCTCTGGGAGAATTAGAGCTCCTGGCTCCCAGATAACCAAAGAGCCAGAAAAGGGGGACCTGGCAGGGCTGGTTTTGTTTTTCTTCCTCTCCCTCTGTTGACCTAGGTCTGCTCCCTGGCCTCTGCAGGAGCTGAGGCCCACTTTGCCTAGCCAGGCGGCAGGGCCTGACTAGGAATCAGCCCAAGTGGCCAGGCATGAAGCGACACTGAGTCCAGCAGAGTCTTGAGGAACTGGACAAGCAATGCTCCGAGTGCGGCTGGAGAGCCTACAGATGCCCTGGAGGCCCCGCAGCTGGTGCATCCACAGAAAGGAGGTGCCCACTCACTGCCTGCTCCTCCGGGACAACGGGGTCCCGGGGCCAGGCCCCAGGCACTGCCAGCTCCGCTCCATCGGTTTCCACCTCCCATGGCGACAAATGGAAATTGATGGTCACACTTATTGGCTCCTCAGAGGAGGGGAACACCTTACAGTAAATGCTGAAGAATGTAGGCATTTTATAAATTACACATCTTATGGATGTGAACCATTTTGCATTGCTGCTAAGCAAAAGTATGTTGGTTCAGAGTCTCAGTGGAAATGAAGCATGCGCGCAGAGTGGCGAGCCTGGGCGGGGTGAGGAGACTGCCCCGTGTCCCGGTGCGGAGTCCCACCAGTCCCCCCACTGCTGTGGGCTGGGGCACGTGCCCCCACGTAACCTGGAGCAGCTGGAAGAGCAGCGTAGCCCTGGCCTTGATGCCTGCCTGGCCAGAGTCTCAGCTCTGGGCATGCCCCGCCCACCTCGGCTTCCCATTCTCCCAACTTCTGAGACCTCGAGGCAGTCCTGACCCCGACTGGAGGGATTTGGGAGCTTTTAAGCCAATACCCTGGGACGCCTTTCTGACATCTTCACCCCAATCAGCGTCTAACCCTTTGGGGAGGAAGTCTAAAAGTGTTGCTTGTAGTGCTTACTTCCCACCTTCTCCACATGTGGATCTGCCTGGACAGCCTGCCTGGGGCGTGGGTCCCTCTGGGCTCTTCCCTGGCCCAGCCCCTCGACCCTGCTGTCCGACAGGCCTGTGTGACACAGCCCACCTGCCTGGATGACTCCCCACTGACCCCTTCCCATATACGCACAGATGCCTCCAACCCCACACCCTCATTTGCCCCAGGATATCAGATCCCAACTTGGTGTCTGTGGGGCTGAAATGTCTCCTGTCCCTGCGGCTGGGACTGTGTCCCGGGAACCCAGGTCAATAGTGCCTCCACCTGTGGTCGTAAGCTTCGCCCGGTTCCGGGAGGAGCCCAGGGCTTCCCGGGTGGTGGAGCTGAGGCCTCCTCCCTGGGTGGAGAGTGGCTGAGACCACCCACAGTGAGTAGGACAAGGAGGAGAGAATGGGACCCATCACTGCGGTGAGCTGGCCCCACCCCAGGACCAGGCCAGGGAAAGCAGATGCCAAGTCCAGGGCTCGCAGCCCAGTAAGCCAAGGGCATCCCAAGACTCCCTGGCCTCTTTCCAAGCACACTCCGAGCACACACCACTGATCAGAGACAAGATCACCTCTCTTCTCTGATCTCCCTGCACTTGGAATCCCCAGGGCCATCCCTCCTCCTCAGCTAGCAGCTGCCCCTTCCGTGGGCTGGGCTGTTGGGCATAGGCCGGAATGGAGACTTAGCAGCGTCATTATTCACAGTGGGCACCTGTCAGCAGCTCCACCCCCACCACCCAGGCCCAGCCAAACTTGAGGGGACATTGTAGAGGGTCTCCTGTGGACACCTGGTGGGTTGAGAGGGAGCGTCACCCGGGCCAGCAAACCCGGGGGTGCCCGTTGAGCAGCACTTACCAATCCTCAGGGCGTGGGGACTGCAGGCCACCGTCAGGAGCCACACAGGAAGCAGCACCAGAGGTGCGGAGACTCGGGGCATCTTCTAGGAATCCTCATGGAGCCTGCTGCCGGCCTGGGCATGACATGACTCTGCAAGACAGGGCCGGGCGGTGAGGCCTGCGTCCCTGCCAGAGCGCCCACGCAGCCGGGTGACCCACACACCGCCCCCACCCACCCCAGCCCGGCTGCAGTGCCCACGCGGCTCCGGCCTCTGTCCTCCCTCTACAAGCTCAGGTTCGAATCCTTCCTCCCCAGCAAAATGAGCAGGCAATGCCCTGGAGCCGAATGGTTCACAGGCTCCACCTTTTCAAAAACTCAAGTTGGGGGGAGGGAGGGGAAGACCTTTGTCCGCTCTGAAGGCACAGGAGCCACGAGGAGCGGCAGGTCGATGCCCTCTGTGTCCTCGCCCACCTGTGCCCACGCTGCTCCCCAGGAGGGCGGGGAAGGCCTGGCAGCGCAGCTGTGCCTTCATGAGGAGCGCTCCTGGCTGCTCAGCGGTCTCCTCACGGGCAGGAAGTGGAATCACGGCTCCAGGCAAACAGAAGCTGCCCTGCTCTCCTGGCCCCTGGCCCAGGAGGGCCTGCTCCCATGTCAGCTCCTTCCCAGCCCTCCCCCAGGCCTCAGCGGTTTCCACACCCGCTCCTGCCACCTGCCGAAAGCGACCCTCCCCATCCTCCTCCCAAACCCCTCTCCTGTCCAGGGCAGGGAACCTCTGATGTCAAAGCAGAGCCTCCAGGGGCTGCCTCCCGAGGGCAGCAGGGGTGTGTTCCCCAGTGAATCCTTTCCAACCCTTGAGGCCAGAGTCTGGCCGCCAGCTCAGACCCTCGTGGGGTGAGGGCGGCTGGTGAGCACCAGGCTCTGCTACACCTGGGTCGCCCTGGGCCAGGAAAGCAGTGTTAACACAGCTCTCCTCCCGCCACCACACGGACACTCCAGAGGAGCGTGGGCCACGGCAGGCTGGACGCCCCTAACAGCTACATCCAAAGGGCCCAGCTTCACTGGGCTCAGGAAAATGACACTTTAAGTCACAGGGTACCAGCTGCCTCCTTAACCAAACAGTGCCAGGTGTCACAGGAGATGGGGCCCCAGAACCCTCGCCTGGTGTCCCAGGATGTACACAGTGCAGCGGTCTCCTGGAGCCACTCACCCAGGACCCGCAGCCCCGCCCAGAGCCCACACCCAGGACCCGCAGCCCCGCCCAGAGCACACACCCAGGACCCGCATCCCCGCCCAGAGCCCACACCCAGGACCCGCAGCCCCGCCCAGAGCCCACACCCAGGACCCGCAGCCCCGCTCGGAGCACACACCCAGGACCCGCAGCCCCGCTCGGAGCACACACCCAGGACCCGCATCCCATCCTGGAGCCCACCTGCAATGGAAACATAGGTGTGTGCCCACCCTGGACGGACAGAATGTCCACAGCAGCACCCTCAGGGCCCCCAAACTGGAGACTAGCCAGAAGTCTGGAGCAAAGTGGAGAAATGTGTCTGGACTGGTGTGTGGAGAAGAAAATGACTAATGATGAGTCTCATAGGCATTACATTGAGCAAAAGGAAGCAGGCGCAGAAGAACAGGTCAGTGCGCTCCTGTCTCACAGGGTGCAGAAGCCGCCAGCGGAGCTGCAAGGCCAGCAGCCACCCTCGAGGGAGAGCAGTGACGAGGGACTATGGGTCACCTGCAGGCTCATCAGCCGGGTCGCTTGCAGGGACGCCTGCGGGTGCTGGTGATGTTCTGTTTCTCACTCTGGGTGCTGCTTACACAGGTGTTCGGTTTGTGAAAACGCCTTGAGCTAAATGCTTGTGCAAACATCACCGTCTGAGTCACACCTCAGTGAGTTGTGTGGATGACGCCCTCCCCTCCCCCACTCAGTCCCCTGCACCACCAGCAGCTCCTGTGCAAACCGGCCCCTCCGCCTGAGGAGCTCCTCTCAGGGGTGTGTGCCAGGGTGTGGACAGGGGTGTGTGCCAGGGTGTGGACAGGGGTGTGTGCTGGGGTGTGTGCAGGGAGTTGTACTGGGGTGTGTGCAGGGGGCTGTGCCTGGGTGTGTACAGGGGGGGGGTGCTGGGGTGTGTGCAGGGGGGTTGTGCTGGGTGTGGGCAGGGGGTTGTGCTGGGGTGTGGGCAGGGGGTTGTGCTGGGGTGTGGGCAGGGGGGTTGTGCTGGGGTGTGGGCAGGGGGTTGTGCTGGGGTGTGGGCAGGGGGTTTGCTGGGGTGTGGGCAGGGGGTTATGGTGGGGTGTGGGCAGGGGGTTGTGCTGGGGTGTGGGCAGGGGGTTGTGCTGGGGTGTGGGCAGGGGGTTGTGCTGGGGTGTGGGCAGGGGGTTGTGCTGGGGTGTGGGCAGGGGGTTGTGCTGGGGTGTGGGCAGGAGGGTGTGCAGGATTGCATGGCACAAGAGGAAAGCGTTCATTCTCACTCGGGGTGAATGGGAATGCTCAGTGGTTGTCTGTCTACCCCCAGTTGGTATGCTTGACAGAAGAGGGCAGGGGCAGAGATCTTATCTGTGCCTCCTCAAGGCCAGGAGAGCGCCTGGCGTATGTTACAACTGCAGTCAATATTCAGAGAACGGGTAAGGGGATAAGCTGTCCAAGAGGAGAGAACTGTGAAAATCCAGTTAGATTCTTATCAAAGTGATAGTCTACATAATCATGTATGTCAACGCCTTCCCTTCGTGCCTGTGGCCTGCTGCAGTGAGAATGCAGGCTGCTAGGAGCTGTCCTATCAGCCTGTGCAGATCTGATCTGGTGACAGAACAGGTCAGTCCCCAAGGCCTGAGGGTGTCACTCATGCCCTGAGGCCTGGCTCACCCCGGAGTGCACAGGTAAGGACAGCAGGACCGGGCCAGGCCTGCTCTGGGACTCAGCCGTGTGGCTGGGGATCCAGTGATGAGAAACAATCTGCTCCCAAGCCTCTGCGCAATGATACCCCACCTCCCCACACTCGCTGTGTCGGAACAGCAAACCCATCTCGTTACTGGTCCGTGTTTTGAGGCTCCAGTGCTCGCAAAACTCGGTTCAGCAAAGGCTGAAGCGCTCAATTCCTCAGCAAAAACACAAATTAATTTGAGGTCAATTTTCATTTTAACATTTAGGCGAATCTGGCCTTAGACCTAACAGTGTAGCCCTTATTAACTGAAAGTATTTTAATAAACAAAGGATCCTCTTCCCACTAACATTCCTCTCTGGTCACGGCTTATTACCATCTGCACGGTGTGGCCCCTGCATGGCTTCTGGAACCCAGGACACAGGCACTCAGCTGCCTCCTCGAGCCTCCGACTCCTCAGCTATAGGGAAGGCATCCTCTCCACCTCCTGCCAGCTGCTTCTCCTCCTGCTTCTCCTTCGTACAACAATCCACTAGTTCCCCAAGCCAGAAAGTTGAAAGTTCTCCTTCCCCACCACCTACCTCATTGGTCACAGGTCCCGGTGGCCCTGCCTGGCATTGCCACGGATGCTCTCCAACCCAGACATTTGTCAGCAACTGCCCAGACTTCTGCAAAGGCCTCTCTCTACTCTTCCCTCCCAGGGGCTCACCTCACAGCAACCCTGGTTCTCAACAAAATGTCAGCTTGAAAATGACAATCCCCCTCCGCCCCCCACCCCTATGACAGTAGCTCTCCATTGCATCTGGGACCAAGGGCAGCCTCCTCACTCTCTTCCAGGGTCTGGCCCCTGACCTCCTGACCCCACCACCTACCCCCTGCAGCACACACCAGCAGAATGCAACCCCAGCTTCCCCCAAGCCACTTTGGAATATGTAAGGAACACTCTCATCCTGCTGTGCACCAGAGGGGCCACGTGCTAACCTGACCAGCTCAGGGGAGGCCTGCAAGGCCGTCTTGCAAATTCAAAGACCTGCTAGTAAAGTCACCACAAAGGATGCTCTGGAATTAAAACTTTAACTAGAAGTAGTGATGGTGGGTAGTCAGGTCCCAGGCCAGCATCTTCCCTGACAAAGGTCACTCTTTACCTTAACTGAGCCTATTGTCTTTTTGCATCTCAGATAACCTCCCTGTGAAAGGTCAGGGTCACTTTAACTTCCCTCTTCCGGACCCCTCGGGGCACCACCAAATGCCCTGGGCGAAGAGACAGAGATCATAAACCATTGTTATTGGTATCATGTTAATTGTTGTCTGTTAACTATCCTGTGATAACCTAAGTAAAAGAAGCACTTCTCTTATCATTTTACTTTTTATACAATCCCAGAGGTTACCATCCCCCAATCTATCACCAATGGACTTCCTGTAGCCCACCTACCTCTCCTCCTTTGATAGAAATGTATAAAACAAGGTAAAAAAGAAAAAAGAAGAAGAACCTGCCATTCTCCTGAACGTTATCCCAATCTGTTGAGATTCTGCTTCCTGGCATTTGTAGACAGTTTGACACAAAAATTCTTTACAGGTTTGAATGTTTCTTACATTACATCTTTGTGTTTATCCATGTGTTTTATGTATGAAATAGTATTTTTCTGAATATGGATGACATAACTAAATTTAAAAAATAATTTATAAGAAACTCTGCTTAAATGTCTTAAAGGATAATTAAGTGCTTATATAAACTAAGAAATATAGCATGACCAGAATTGAACTTCCCTTCCACTCTATGAATCAATGAAAAAATATACTCAGGTGAGGATTAACAACAACAACAAAAAGAAATATAACAAACTAACCCAAATGTTTTTCAGGTTTGAGGAAAATATTTAGTTTGATGATTTAATTAGAACAGACATGTCTTTAAAGATATCAGTACTAAGTGTAACACTTTTATTTTACCTGGGTTTACAAAAATACGTTCATATTATCTCTATTGCAAAATTTGTCACCAGGAAAAGTAGTATGGGATACGAATAATTGAATTCAAAGTTTCATAGAGTTTTCAGAGGTAATCTAAACTTAATTATTAAGAACTAATAAATAAATGTAAGCAAATAAGACTTTAGGTAAAAATTTCTAACAATTACATGTTACTAGAGGCCCGGTGCACAAAATTCATGCACTGGTTGGGGGTGAGTCCCTCAGTCTGGTCTGCACCCTCTCCAATCTGGGACCCCTCAGGGGATGTGCCAATGCCAGTTTAGGCCTAATCCCGGCATTCAGACATCCCTCTCACAAACTGAGACTGCTGGCTCCCAACTGCTTGCCTGCCCACCTGATTTCCCTTAAATGCTTCTGCCCACCAGCCTGATCATCCCTTAACCACTCCCTTGCCAACCTGATCAACCCCTAATTGCTCCCCTGCCAGCCCAATCATCCTAAACTGCCCTCCCCTGCTGGCCTGATCGCCCACAACTCCCCTCCCCTGCCAGCCATCTTGTGGTGCCCATCTTTGACTACATGGGAGTAGCCATCTTATGCGAGGGCATGTCAATTTCATATTACCTCTTTTTTTTTTTTTTTTTTAATATTTTATTGATTTTTTACAGAGCGGAACTGAGAGGGATAGAAAGTCAGAAACATCGATGAGAGAGAAACATCGATCAACTGCCTCTTGCACGCCCCCCACTGGGGATGTGCCTGCAGCCAAGGTACATGCCCTTGACCGGAATCGAACTCGGGACCTTTCAGTCCGCAGTCCGACGCTCTATCCACTGAGCCAAACCGGTTTTCGGCATATTACCTCTTTATTATATAGGATAAGATAGGATATATACTTTAAAATAGTTTCCCAAAATGTTTGGTATCTTGAAACTTTAAAGTTTTGCTAACATGAGTTAAATGATAAATTAAGTTAAATTATTGAATATCTAGATAATTTCAAATAAGATAAAATACTGAAACATTAATTCTTAAGTAATTCCATCTCCTTTTAGCTTCTTATTACAGAGAAACTAAAGAGGAATCTGAACCTGTTAATCAAATATTTTGCTCTTTGTTGCAGCATGTTTCTAAAAGTTATAAAATACATTTTCCAGGGAAAGGGCTTGTATTCCTAGAGGCTATGAAATGTATTGCAGAATGCTGACATGACTCCTCATAATTACTTACTTTTAAATTTTCATTAGGAATTAAGATTTCTAAGGTTTAATCATTCTAATTACTATGGAAGGAATTAATATCTGTTTTTGGTAAAAGATGTTATCAGCTTAGAAAATGCATTTTAAGAAAATTAAAATAAAAACTTTTTAAAAGATGGTTATTTATAAACTAGTGGCCTGGTGCATGAAATTCATGCCCATTAAAAGGGCATTAATTAGAAGAAATATTTTAATAGTGTTATTTGCCCTTCCTCTACAATAAAAGTGTGAGAGATAAAAGGTAATGAGTACAATGTATATGAAAATAATACATAATTTCATTAATAAGTAAATAATAACAAAATGATATAACAATAGTACGAATCCACAATGAACTGTTGAGTTAATTTTCCTGCATTTAAAATAGGATTGAACGTGTCCCTCACAGAGAGATGAAATCCATAATACTGCATTTGGGTGACTCGTGTTCTTACAGTGTATTATTGTTGAGTACACTGTTGCCTCTGAGTCTTAATGCAATATCTGTTCCCCAACCTTTTTCACCATGTGGAAAAAGAATAGGATATGTCATTGCATCTAATGTAGGAAACAGGATACTGATTCGTTTCACTTTAGTGGCATTTGGATTATTAGGATCTGGTTTACAATGAATGAGCAAGTCCCTTTCAAAAGGAGATTCTCCATCTTCGTTTCTGAATATGACAGCAACCTCGGTTATACAGGGAGAATTATATCTACCTGGGTCACTATTATGATCATATTTAGTTGCCATAGTTACTTCCTTGGGAGCTATACCTTTTGCTGCTGCTTCAGATTGGGCTTCCTTTTCTACCTCATGTAGCATCTTGTATGATTTTGTTAATTCATTTATTTCATGCATGAGGTAGTTGATGTTGATCATGAGTCTTTCTGAGCAGGCCTGGTTTGCTGGGATTGCTAATCTTTTAGGTATAGCTTTGGCTGTATCCAAAATATACAGTTGAGCAAACTTCCGAGAAACACAATCAGAAGGATGTAAAGTTCCAGTACGGCCCAAACCGGTTTGTCTCAGTGGATAGAGCATTGGCCTGCGGACTGAAAGATCCCAGGTTTGATTCCGGTCAAGGGCTTGTACCTGGGTTGCGGGCACATCCCCAGCAGGGGGTGTGCAGGAGGCAGCTGATCTATGTTTCTCTCTTATTGATGTTTCTAACTCTCTATCCCTCTCCTTTCCTCTCTATAAAAAATCAATAAAAAATAATAAATCAATCAATCAAGTTCCAGTACGATGATAAACTTGTCCATGTATTCTAAAACAGTATGGCCCATACCTTGATGGTGATGCAACATTTGCACCCATGGAAGCAAAAGCAAAAGAACTATTTATAGATCGAATGTTTTCCATGAAATTTTTACTCTCAGAATCTTCATTTGTCATTAATCTTTTTAAATATGGCAGGTAATCTGGAAAATGTATATAATTTGGACAGACTTTCCCTTTGCTACAACATCGAGTAAATTTCCCATCAGATGGTTTTTCATCAGAGAAATTTAGTGATAGGCAAAATTCATACCTAACACTCATTTCACCACAACTATGTTCAAGAATTGCACCCTCAGGTACTCCATTTTCGCTGAGAAGGCAGTTCCTACCACTATTGCTAGTACTTGTTGATGACTGTTATTTAGACATATTCTGCCTTTGCCACCGCCTTCTTTCAACTTCAAAGGCATATTGTTCTTTACACATTTCCTGTCGAAGATGCCAGTGTTTTGTGGCTTCAGAGTAACGTTTTTCTAATAGCTGTTCTTCAGATACATTCTATCGCAGGCGTCACCTTCTTTCAAGATCAGACGCACATCACTCTTCAGACATTTTCTGTCGATAACATCATCAGCACCTTTCTGCTTCACAGCTCCGTTGTATCAAGTTTTTCTTTGGACATAGTCCTACCTCTCTATTGCCACGTTTTGAGATAGAGGAGAATGACAGGCCTTTTAGCAGTGTGACCAAAGGCTGATTTGGACAGATTCTGTGGGGATGGGACTTCCTCCTACCTGTTGTCAGTTTCCACAGCTGGGATGCTGAAGCTGGGACTCTGGGGCCTTCCCTCTGATGGTTGCCTTCTGTTTTTGCTGGCATGCAGCTGAAGCTACACGTAAAACATTATTAGCAAAGCCAGGGGCCTCAGTTAGACGCAGCTGTGGTGAGTTCTTGCAGCCGCCACTGCCGCTGCTGCCCCGCTGCCCCCCTACCCCCGCCACCACTGCCACCGCCGCCTCATTCTCCTCGCCCCGGGGCCTCAGTTAGACTCAGCTGTGGTGAGTTCTGGCCGCCGCCGCTGCCACCCTTTGGTCTCTGCGCCTGGGTCTGGGCGCTTGATGCCTTCACCACTTCATCTCTGCTCCTGGGGCCTGGTGCTCATGCCTCTTGACCCCACCCCTTGCTCTAATTGGCTGGTAGCATAGCCAGTCAGGAGCCAAGGTGCAGTTACATTTGCATGTTACTTTTTTATTAGATAGGAAGGATGCTTAAGAGACCAAAAGACAAATTAAATTGAACAAGGAAAGATGTAGAAAGGTTATGAAACGGAATTGAGAAAGAAAAGTTTATGTGTGGTCAAGCTGAATAAGCTGGAATAAATTTAATTAAGTGAATTTAAATATCAAAAGTAAAGTGATATAAAATTAAAAATGGTTTTCTCCCTTTAATTAAAAAGCACAGTTTTCTCCGACTACTGATCTGCTCCAGCAAATGATAGGGGCAGAAATAGAGTGTGGGGACCAGCTATGATTATAAGAAATATCCACCGTGCTCTGCTAACTGTGACTGTTGTACTGATTAAAGAAGGCTCGCTCTGCCCTGGCTGGGAGCACCCATGGACCTGGCAGCTCACCTGGAGATGCAGCCCTTCCTCCCCATCGGGAGCTCCGCATTGTCGCTGAAAGATGAGCAACTCTGCTGCTGAACCCAGAGCCACCAGCCCTCTGCTTGTTGCCAGCCCTTTGAAGAACTCCACCCCTTTGCATACCCACAGGCCTTTGCAAATCTCCAGCCCCATTAACTGTAAACTGCCCATTTGGCATGCCCTTCGGTTACTTCCCCATGTAATCTTCCTCCTTCTACTCAATATAAGCAGCTGGCTTATAGTGGGGGCACAGCAGATTTTGGGGGATGACCTGCTGCTCTTCCAGGCTGCCAGCAGGATTGGAATAAACACTCATATGATTCTGCCGAATTGGCTCAAGCAGTGACAGGCAGCATGGACCCATTGATTTACACAATGAAACCTTTTGATATTGTGGACGAAAGGAGCCACATGCTAACCTGACAAACTCAGAGGAGGCCTGCGTGGCAGCCCTGCAAACTCAGAGACCTAAAAAATGATTTGAAAATTAAATATTTAACTATAAACAGGTTATAGTGGGTAGTCCTGTCCTAGGCCAGTATTTTCCCTGACAAAGATCAACTTAGATCTTCTTTACTGAGCCCATTTGCCTTTTAGCCTCTAAGATAACATACCTGTGAGATGTCTGGGTAACTTGTAACTTCCTTTATACCCCAGACCCCTCAGGGCACAACAAATGGCACCTGGACATTTCCCTCATTGTTATTGTTATCAAGTTAATTGTCACCTATTAATTACATTAAAGTATCCTGTATCCATCTCTGCAAAAGAAGCACATGTCCATCATTTCACTTTTCACCCTATCCCAGAGGTTTCTCCTCTTTGTTTATCCCACCTCCTTAATCTATCACCAACAGATTTCCTGTAACTCACTTACATTCCTTTCCTTTGACTGCAATGTATAAATACAGATGTAACCTCCATTCTCTGGAGCATTATCTCAATTCATTGATGTTCTGCTTCCCAGCATATGTCCACAGTTTGGCTTAAATAAACTCACAAAAATTCTTTATAGGTTTCAATGGTTTTTTGTTGTTGTTGTTGTTGTTAACAATATATTTTGGCAAACGTTCCAAAATTCTAATTTTACATAGTCTTTTTCTTAACCTGCAAATAAATTTGAGGTTTGTCAGAGGGACCCTAGAATACAGGGCGGGGCGGGGATGGGGGGATGTGGACTTGCCCTTTCTCCTTACAAAAATACACATTAAACTAATCAGGCTTATCTGGTGTGTGAGTTGAAGAAGCATTGTCAAATGAGTAATTATGAGCTACTAGAGTGTACTGTATGTGTGAATATCATTAATATAACAATTCCCAAAAGAGAGTCATTGTCTTCCTCTGATGCCTTTACAAATAAATATGTTTTATCTTCACAGAGATTCATGAAGAGATTTCTGACACCTGCGCTAAACAGCAATTTTAAGAATTTTTAAAACATGCAATACCTGACCATTTAGTCAGGGGCACTGACCTCTTTTCCCTTAGATTGTCACATAAAAAATGACATCCACCAACAGAATAATTGAATCAGAATTATACCTCTTTTTGTTGTTAGATAGGCAAACTATATATTTTTGGTGTGTCATAGAATTTTTGTAATGTGTTTATGTATGCCATGAGATGAGAAAGATTGAAAATTGCTACTATAAAATATGGTTTTTTGATACATACAGATCATACAACTACACTGGGCAAAAATGTATAAAATTAATGAAAAAGCTGATGGCTTGATAAAACTAGCAAAAGAACAAGATAAATTAGAATTACACAAGACTGAATGGACTGATGAAGATGATTATAATTTTTATGACTTTGTTTGAAATATTGCTGATTTTTTAAGATGTTTTGTTTTCCAGATATAAGGAAACTTGTTTCTCTTAAACTACCTATGACTTAGAGCAATTGGGTAAATTCAACCTTTGTGAGCAGACCAGAAACACTTATCTTTTTCTTCCTACATGGACCCTCGAGAATGTGGAAACTCCTAGTGAGTATTCCTGTTTTTCATGGCAATATGGCTCTTGACATAACTTCAGTGAGGCCCCGTTCTCCATGTACAGGACACTATTGGAAACCCGGTGCATCTCCAGGATTTCCACTGGAATGCCGTGTGAGGAAAACATGCCTGGACTCAGGTTTGACCAGACAGCTCCAAGGACCCAGTGGGCTTGGGAAGCTGGAAAAGGCTCCTGGGAAAATGAGCCGGCCCCTCCCTTGCAGGGCTCCTCGCAGTGTCAGCAGGTGAGTGAGGAAGGTCGCTCCTGGCAGGTGCAGGAGCTTCAAGAGCTGGGGACCTTGAGCAAAGAGGCATTAACTCAAATCTAAAGGCACTGCAGGCAAAGGGAAGGGACAAGTGTGTTTGCATCTGAGACCTCTCAGGAGGTTGGGCTGAGGAGACAGGAACCAAGGAGGACGTCCAGGCTTCCTGCCTGAGCATCGCTGTGGACGGAGGTGCCACTTCCGGAGACAGACCGCCAGAGGAAGGAAAAGGGAGGAGAAGGGACAATGGCTCAGAGGGGCCAAGAGCATTGTGAGTGCATGTCTATCAAACTGAGGAGAGTCAACAGCTGGCCTTGTCATTCTTCATTCAAGGCTCAGATGGTCTGGAAGGTGAGCTCCCAGCTCACCTCTATCCCTGGTGCGTCTGGCTGGGCCGCCTCTGGGCAGCTGTGCTCACAGATGGGAGTGCCATCCCCAGGGGCTCACTGCCTGTGGATGGTGCTGAAAAGGCAGAGGAACCTCTAATGCCTGCTCATCATGCTACTTTACAAGATACAGTTGAGGGGCATAAGTGTGGTGACAAAGAACGCATATTCTCTGCACAGATCCAGCTCCTCCACCAAAGAGCTTATTTGGGAAATGGAGCTCAAAATAATTGCCTCTTTTTTTATTCATCACTTTATTTTGTTAATCGATTTCACATCTGAGTGAGATCAGGTGATACTTGTCTTTTTCCGACTGCCTTATTTCGCTTAGCATAATACTGTTCGGTCCTTCCATGCTGTTCCAAAGGGTAAGAGATCCATCTTTTTTACAGCTTCATATGTTATGCCCAGATTTCAAGATCCCCAGAGACCACAAGGGAGCCGCCCAATGCAAAAGCAAAGAACCTTTATTCAAACCCGGGTTTGGCTCCCAGCCTCTATCTGGCACAGCAGCGAGGCAAGAGAGCGAGCCCAGCAAGAACAATAGATTATAAAGGGTTGGTCATTTGGGTGGTCTTAGGGAAGTGACGTGGGTTAAAGATAGCCTTATTAGGTCAGGGTTTTTCAGCGGTGGGGGGGGGGGGGGGTGTCTCACAGCACAAGGATCAGGAAGTAACCAGTACTTTGGTTATGCCTTATTAGGACCTAAGCCATGTCCTTGGGGCTGCATTGGTCTGCTCAGGCAGTGGTAGGGGGAATTAGGACATTCCTGGCACCCTTGTGGCCACTCCCACCATGGGGGGAGGGGAATTAGGCTGACCAACCCCGAAAGATGGAGGATAGTCAGCTTTGCTTTGTCCTTTCACATAGTATTCCATGATGTAAATGTACCACAGTTTTTTAATCCACTCATCTGATGGGCACTAAGGCTGTTTCCAGATCTTAGCTATTGTAAATTGTGCTGCTATGAAAATAGGGGTGCATATATTCGTTCTGATTGGTGTTTCAGTATTCTTAGGATATATTCCTAGAAGTGGGGTCACTGGGCCAATAGCAGTTCCATTTTTTACTTTTTGAGGAAACTCCATACTGTTTTCCACAGTGGCTGCATCAGTCTGCATTCCCATCAGCTGTGTACTAGGGTTCCTTTTTCTTTACATCCTCACCAGCATTTGTTGTTTGATGATTTATTGATGGTAGCCATATTGGTATGTGTGAGGTGGTGCCTCACTGTTGTTTAATTTGCATCCCTATGATGATTAGTGTCATTGACCATTTTTCATATCTCTTGGCAATTTGGAGAAGTGGAATGGAAATGTGGATGAAAGGAGCCACATGCTGGCCTGACAAGCTCAGAAGAACCATGCGCGGCAGCCTTGCCAGCTCAGAGACCTAAAATAACCACAAAAGATGGTTTAAAATTAAATATTTAACTACAAACAGGTTATAGTGGGTGGTCATGTCCTAGGCCCTATTTTCCCTGACAAAGATCAGCTTAGATCTTTTTGCTGAGCCATTTGCCTTTCTTTTGCCTTTCTGCTTTTAAGATAACATATCTGTGAGAGGTCTGGGAAATTGTAACTTCCTTTTTTTACCCAGGACCCCTGAGGGCACAAGAAATGGCACTGGGACATTCCCTCTTGTTATTGTTATCAAGTTAATTGTCAACAGTTAATTAAGGCATCCTGTATCTCCCCGCAGAAGCTGGGGAACTACAAAGCCCCAAAAGCAGATGTCCATCATTTAACTTTTTACCCTATCCCAGAAGTTTCCTCGCCTTGCTTCATCCCACCTCCTTAATCTATCACCAAAGGATTTCATGTAACTCACCTACATCCCTTTCCTTTGATTGCAAATGCATAAATATAGATGTAACCCTCCATTCTCTGGAGCTCTAATTCAATTTGTTGAGTTTCTGCTTCCCAGCATATGTCGACAGTTTTGGCTCAAAATAAACTCACTAAAATTCTTCACAGGTTTCAATGGTTTTTTTCATTAACAGAAACATGGAACAAACTGAAGAATCTCCGAAGGGGAGTGGGGGGAGGGTAACCTAATGATTTGTATGTATGCATACGTTTCCCATGGGCACAAAGAGTGGTGAAAGCCTGGGGCTTGGCTGGAAGCAGGTGCATGGGGGCAATGGGGAGAAATGGGAAGGGGGAACATCTATAATATTCTCAACAATGAAGATTAAAAAGCATAAGTTCCTCTTAAATGAGGTGGTATTTGTTAGAGCTTAGAAGGGTGCCTGGCACTCATCGAGTGCTATATAATGTTTCATTAATACAAATGCATGCATACAATTGGATTCAGATGCCATCATGGGCACAAGATAAGTAGAGGTGCAGAGGTACAGTTCTGTAGGCAAAGGGGCTCAGGAGAAAGACAGATCATGCCCCTGTGAGGGCTTTAAGCCTCTGGCACACTTCACTAGGAAAAATACTGAGCTGAGTCCAATGATGGTATTAAACCAGCTTTGGCATCAGATCACTCTTAGAAATAATTATTCCAGGTGTAAATATTCCAGGTGTGAATTTCCTTAAGAAGTAATATTTACTTTGGAAACACAGCAACTATACCCCAAATGGCTTTGATGTGTGTGGAACTTGACCAGTCTCCATTATTTAGAAGAAGTACTCCTGCTTTATGTATCAGTCTCTCTCTAAAACACTGCAATTTACAACACATTTGTTATGTGGCTCAGCAAAAAGTGTATGAATAAAGAATAATCTGCTTAGAGATTTAAAATGGCAGCAGAATAAGTGGATGCTGCACAGACATGCCCCAAGGACTAATCGGGAACTACAACTAAAAATATGGAGAGGGGATCTTGAATAATCAACTAAAGATTTACTTGAGAGAACCCTGACAACCAAGGACCAAAAGTGGAGACTACAGAGAGACTGGTAAGAGGGCCGGAGGTGTGAAAGGGCTGGCTGGATTCACACAGATAGCAGCTGAAGTTCTGGAGAGATAGCTCAGCTATGGGTGGTTACCACTGAGAACTCTGGGGTCTAAACCCCAAGCTGGGCCCCCCAGCAGGGAACACTAGAACGGAGAAGGGTATCCATATAACATCTGGCTGTAAAACATCTACTGATGAGCACTGAAACATCTAGAGAGATGTCTGCCAGGGAGAGATGTCTGGAAATGCAGGTACTCACTTAAAAGGCCAAAACACAAAATCCCCTGCGGAGCCACTAACTTTGTGCTCTGTCAGAGGGAGGGCAGAGTGGACTGGAGCATTGTGAGCAGAAGCCAGAATCTGGGGCTCTACGTTTAGAACTCAGAAGGCAGATTCCTTGGTTTCTTGTGTTGAGTCATTCCTTCACGTTGCAGAGGTCATCTTTGTCATGCAGAAATTTGCTATACAAGCAATTTTGCATGGGGGTGGGGAGGGGAAGACAGTTGACCCCCCCTACTGGAAAACATCTTGCTTCTTGTTGAGGAGTTTCTGAGGCCCATTAAAAGATTGAGAATATCAATTAGCCTTCAGGCATAAGCAATCACCCCACTCTGTGGAAAACACTCCCACCACACCTGTGGACAATTGCCTGAGGGCTTTACATTAAGAAAAGGGCTTATCAGTCTATAGGCCAAAGTGGGTCTCTGGAGGCTTAGACTCTGCCTGATCTAATTAGGCAGAAACAGCATTTAACACTGTTCTGCACTAGAGATTGAGAGGAATATCTACATAATACACAGTCAGAAACTCAAACAGGTAGCCAAAATGAGGAGACAAAGAAACATCCCACAAATGAAAGGACAAGAGAATTCTTCAGAAGAAGAGCTAAATGAAATGGAGATAAGAAATTGATCTGATATAGAGTTCAAAATAATGATGTTAAAGATGCTCAACAGCATGAGAAAAAATATAGTAACTATGAAATCAGAAATAAATAATGACATGGCATAAATAAAGAACACATTGGAAGGAATACACAGCAGATTAGAGGAAGTAGAGGACCAAATAGTGAATTAGACAACAGTGTTGAAAAAAAATCACTCAATCAGAGACCCAAAATGAAAAAAAAAATTAAGTAATAGGAGGACAGCTTAAGGGAGCTGTGGGGCAATGTGAAACATAACAATATTTGAATAGCAGGTGTGCCAGAAGAGGCAGAAAGGGAGAAAGGGAGAGAGAATGTGTTTGAAGAAGTAATGGCAGGCAATTAATTTCCCTAAGCAGATAAAGGAAAAAGTAACACAGGTTCAAGAGACAAAAATTAAAGACAAAGAGAGCATCCGAAAGGCAGCAAGAGAAAAACAAACTGTTATCTACAAAGGAGTTCCATAAGGCTGACACCTGATTTTTCATCATAAACTATAAGGTCAGAATGGAATGGCATGAAGTAATCAAGGTAAGGAAAAAGCAAGGATCTGAAAGCGGGATTACTATATCCTATCCTATCTAATAAAAGAGTAATATGAAAATTGACTGTACCTCCTATCAAGCCATGCCCAAAGCCATGCCCACCAGCCAATCAGAAGCAAATTATGCAAATAAACCCCAACCAAGATGGCTGCCACCACTGAGAGCAGAAGGCTTGGGTTTCCCTGGCAATGGAGGAAGCCAAGCTTTCCATCTGCCATTGAAGGCCTAGGCCTCCACTCAATGCTACAAAGTTTCAATTATAGAGATATATCTCAACAGAAATGGTGGCAGCCATGGAGCTGGAGAGAGCAGAGGCTAGGATTGCCCGGGTGATGGAGGAAGCCAAGCTACTGCAGCCCCAGTGTCTAGGCCTCTACAGTGCCTAGGCTACAAAGTTTCAATTATAGAATTTAAATAAACACAAACAGAAATGGCTGTTGCCATGGAGCAAGCAGAAGGCTTGGCTCCACTCCAGGTACAAAGTTTCAATTGTAGAACATAAATTAATTCCAGATTCCAGGGCCTCTGTGTGGGTCTCTGGGGGACATGGCCAGCCTGCAAACCATCACAGGCTCCTCGCCAAGGCTGCCCCATACCCCGAGGGAAACCTCACCCTGATCTGGAACAATGTCCAGGGCAAACCAGCTGGCCCCCATTCATGCACTGGGCCTCTAGTATATAATAAAGATGTAATATGCAAATTGGCAGTCAAACATTCACAAGATGGATGCCTCTGACCAGGCCAGCAGGGAGGTTAGTGAGGGTTGACCAAATGACCAAACAAGCAGGCTGCATGGGGCGACCAGGCCAGCAGGGGTATTAGTGAGGTATGAACAAATGACTGAACAGTAGGCTGCATGGGGTGACCAGGCAACTGGGGAGGCCATGAGGGGTGACCAGGCCAGCAGAAGGTGACAATTGGGGGTGAGCATGCCAGCAGTGGGGGCAGTTGGGAATGACCTGGCAGGCAAGGGGGGCAGTGAGGGGCAACCAGGCCAGCAGGGAGGGAAGTTAGGGGCGACCAGGCTGATGGGGGGGGGAGTAAGGGGTGACCAGGCTGCTTTAGGAGCAACCAGGCTGGCAGGCAGAGGACAGTAGAGGCGACCTGGCTGGCAGGGGATAGTTAGGGGCAACCAGGCCAGCAGTGGAGGGGGAGGAATTAGGGGCAACCAGGCAGGCAGGCAGGTGAGCAATTAGGAGCCACAGTCCAAGATTGTGAAAGGGATGGCCAACTGCCAGTTTAGGCTAAATCCCCAGGGTCAGGCCTAAACCGCCATTCAGACATCCCCCAAGGGGTCCCAGATTAGAGAGGGTGCAGGCTGGGCTGAGGGGGATCCCTCCATACATGAACTTTGTGCACCAGGCCTCTAGTAATTATTATAACAAAGATCATAATACTAAACAGATTGATCCAACAAGAGGATATAACTCTGGTAAACATATGCAACCAAGATAGGAGCACCTAAATATATTTTTTAAAAACTTCTAGAAGACTTTAAGGGAGAGATTGACAACAAGATAGTCATAGTAGGGAACTTGAAAACCCTGATGACTTCACTAGAAAGGTCTCCCAGACAAAAAAATTAACAAGGAAAAAGTGACTCTAAAGAACACACTGGATCAGATGGATTTAGTTGACATTTATAGAACATTTCACCCCAAAGCTGCAAAATATACATTCTTCTCAAGTGCAAATGAATCATTCAGAAAAACAGACCACATGTTAAGACAGAAAACAATCCTCTAGATTCTAGAGTCTAGAAATTTAAGAAGATTGAAATCATATCAAACATCACAGTGGAATGAAATTAGAAATAAACTACAGTAAAAACACTCAAAAGCATTTAAACTAAAAAAGACTAAATAGCATATTATTAAATAACTAGAGGCCTGGTACACAAAATTTGTGTATGCAGGGAGGGAGTACCTCAGCCCAGCTTGCACCTTCTCCAATATGGGACCCCTTGAGGGATTTCCAACAGCTCATTTAGGCCCGATCTTGGTAAGAATCAGGCCTAAGCAGGAAGTTGGACATCCCTTTCACAATCCAGGACTGCTGGCTCCCAACTGCTCACCTGCCTGCCTTCCTGATTCCCCCTAATTACTTTGACCTGCCAGCCTGACCACTCCCTAACCCCTCTCCTGCCAGCCTGATTGCCCCTAACTGCCCTCCCCTGCAGGCCTGGTCTTCCTCCCCATTGCTCTCCTCTGCAGGCCTTGGTCCTCCCCAACTGACCTTCCCTGCAGGTCCGGTCGCCCACAACTTCCCTCCTCTTCCAGCCTGGTCTCCACCAACTGTCCTCCCCTACAGGTTTGATCACTCCCAAACTGCCCTTCCTTGCAGGCTTAGTCCCTCCCAACTACCCTCCCCTGCAGGCCTGGTCCTCCTCCCCACTGCTCTCACCTGCGGGCCTTGGTTCTCCCCAAATGACCTTCCCTGCAGGCCCAGTCGCCCACAACTTCCCTCTTCTTCCATCCTGGTCCCCGCCAACTATCCTCCCCTACAGGTTTGATCACCCCCAAACTGCCCTTCCTTGCAGGCTTAGTCCCTCCCAACTGCCCTCCCCTGCTGGCCATCTTGTGGCAGCCATCTTGTGTCCACATGGGGGCAGGATCTTTGACCATATGGGGGCAGCCCTCTTGTGTGTTGGAGTGATGGTCAATTTGCAAATTACTCTTTTATTAGATAGGATAGAGGCCTGGTGCATAGGTGAGGACCGGCTGGTTTGCCCTGAAGGGTGTTCCAGATCAGGGTGGGGGTTCCCTCGTGGTGTGGGGTGGCCTGGCCGAGGGGCCTATGGTGGTTTGCAGGGGATAGAGGTCTGATGCACGGGTGGGGGCCGGCTGGTTTGCCCTGAAAGGTGTCCCAGATCAGGGTGGAGGTTCCCTTGGGGTGTGGGGTGGCCCAGTAGAGGGGCCTGTACTAGTTTGCAGGTCAGCCACACCTCTCAGCAACCAGAGCAGAGGCCCTGGTATCTGGGATTTATTTATCTTCTACAATTGAAACTTTGTAGCCTTGAGTGGAGACCTGGGCCTGCCAGGGTGTGCAGAAAGCTAGGCTCCTTCCATTGCTTCCTGCTTGCTCCATAGCCACAGCCATCTTGGTTGGGTTAATTTGCATACTCTCTCTGATTGGCTGGGCGTGGCTTGGGTGTAGCAGAGTGATAGTCAATTTGTATATTACTCTTTTATTAGATAGGATGAATGGGTTACCAATGAGATCAAGAAAGAGATCAAAAACTTTCTGGAACAAATGAACATACTACAACCCAAAATCTCTGGGACCCAGCAAAAGCAGTCCTGAAAGGGAAGTTCATAGCAATACAGGCATACCTCAAAAAAACAAGAAAAATTAATAATAAACTATTTAACCCTACAACTGAAAGAATCAGAAAGAGAACAACAAGAAAAACCCAGAGTAAGCAGAAGGAAGAAAATAATAGATTAGAGCAGAAATAAATGACATAGAGACTAAACAAACAATACAAAAAATCAATGAAACCAAGAGCTGATTCTTTGAAAAGATAAACAAGATTGGTGAACCATTCGTCAGACTCATCAAGAAACAAAGAGAGGACCCAAATAAATAAAATCAGAAATGAAAGTGGATAAGTAACCACTGACACCACAGACATACAAAGGATTGTAAGAAAATACTATGAACAACTATATGTCAACAACCTGCACAATGTAAATGAAATGGAAAAATTAGATTACCAACTTACACCATACACAAGAATAAACTCAAAATGGATAAAAGACTTAAATGTAAGTCAAGAAAGCATAAAAATCCTAGAAGAAGCCAAATTTCAGACACCTCTACTAGCAGTATGTTTATAGATACATCTCTTAGGGCAGTGGTCAGCAAATTTATTAGTTAACAGAGCCAAATATCAACAGTACAATGATTGAAATTTCTTTTGAGAGCCAAATTTTTAAAACTTAAAGTTCTTCTAGTGACATTTCTTTAAAATAGACTCATCCAAGTTGTGGCATTTTGTGAAAAAGCTACATTCAAGGGGCCAAAGAGCCTCATGTTGCTCACGAGCCGTAGTTTGCCGACCACGGTCTTAGGACACAGGACACTAAGGAGAAAATAAACAAATGGGACTACATCAAAATAAAAAGCTTCTGCACAGCAAAAGAAACCATCAACACAATGAAAAGGGAACCCACTGTATGGGAAAACATATTTGCCATGGTATCTCAGATAAAGGGTTAATATCCAAAACATATAAGGAACTCATAGTAGGAGATGCCGAAATGCTACCAAGCAGGCTGGCCGTATACGTTGGGCTCTCAACCACTGTTGACTCTTTTCAGTCAGGTTTACCTGCAGCAGCTAGACCTTCTCCCAAGACTTCTACTTCACTTCCTCCAGCCCACCAGCACTTTACATCTGGAGATTTCCCACTATTCCCTGAACATCCCACGTACTCTCACACCATGGTGTCTCAGTTCATGCTATTGGCCCTTTGTCTTCTTGCTCTCTCAGAAAACTATTCATCCTCAAAACCCAGGTCAATGATGACTGTTCTGTGAATCATGTCCTAGTGCTACCCCAGTTAGAACGATTTGTTCCCTCCATTCTGGTCTCACAGCAAGCTGTTTATACTACACTATATCAAAGCTGACTACATCAGGCTTTGTAAATAGTGAAAGATTCTGGAACAGGATGTAAGATGCAGGCAGTGAACAACACAACAACAACAAAACAAGAACAATTTGAAGGTTAATTGAGGCTTTTACATATCTGTTCATTCAATAACTATTTAATGCCTAATATATACCAGGCACTGTTCTAGTTACTAGGGATACAACAGCAAAGAAAACAAAAATCCCTGCTATCATGTTTGCATCCTAGTGAAGGGACACAGACCATAAGCAAAACATAAGTAAAACATATAAAATATTGGAACATAGGTAATGCTGGGGGAGGGGGTGCGATAAAGAAGGGAAAGGGGTAGTGGGGGTTGCAGGAGTTGGGGGAGTGGCAGGGATATTTTAACATTAGATCCTGAACTTCTCAGTTGCCACTAGAAGGTACCAACCAGAATGGCATGGAGGGTGTTTCCTTTACCCACCCACTGAAGTTACCCAAGGCTTCAGAGAAAGGCCTGGCCCACCAGCTGCTCACTTCCACCTCCAGTGGTGCTGTGATGATGAGTCAAGACCATCTCTTCAGTTTGAGGAGGTGAAGCAGAGGTCGCCTGAGGGCATGGCTGGAACTGATGCATGTCCACAGCCATCATATCTGACAGGAACCAAGTGGTGTCTATGCATGCACACACCCAACACTCAGCATGGATTATTTCATGTAAGCTTCCCAGATCTGCAAGGTGAGTGCTATTACCACCCTCCATGTACACATGAGAAAACTGAGTTGTCACGCTCACTCTGTCCCCACTGGTCTTCCTGGTGGAGTTGGGAGCACTGGGCTCGGGTCTCCCCCAGGTGGAGAAGCCTGCCTGAAACACCTGTCCCACAGAGTACTCACTGTCTCTCCTCTCCTCCCCACACAGGCTATGGAGGGCCTTGTCCTCTCCAGTCCTGCCCAGCACTCCTACCACTTCAAACACCTCCTCCTGTGCCTGCTCAGCCTTCGCCAGAACCCTGGAACTGCCAAACCCCTAAGCACCATGTGCCTTGCTTGCTTTAAGTGTTCTGCACCTTCTACACTACAGGCTGTCCCACCTCCCCCTGGGCTCTGACACCTTCCCTGTGGCCTTCCCCACCTCCCCCTGGGCTCTGACACCTTCCCTGCAGGCTGTCCCACCTCCCCCTGGGCTCTGACACCTTCCCTGCGGGCTGTTCCACCTCCCCCTGTCCTTCCACCTGTGTTACTTCTCATCCCTTTTGCGGACTCAGGTCCTCCAGTGGGCATTCCCCAGAGCTCCGTCACCACATTCTTTGCTCACATTGAATGTTCTCTCCAGGGAGCCCATCTGAACCCAGGCACCCGTCTGCCCCAGTTCCACAACCTGTCCCAGCCCTTGCCTCTCTCCTGGGTATGGATGCACACATTCCGCTGCTTGCTGGCCACCTCCATGTGGATGTCCAGAGCCACTTCCTATCCGCTGAGAGGGGTCTGGGCTTGGCCTCCTCAGGGATAAAAAAGGAGATGCTAATGTCCCTTGTGCATCGGGTTGTTAAAGGAATTGAACTAGATAATCCAGGCAAACTCTTACCCGCCACCCGACGCTTTGTGAATGCTGAATGTCATCATTATCTTCATAGTGATTAGCCCTCAGCCTGTTCTTGGCAGCTTTCCCGCTGGGTGCCCCAGCCACACCACACTGTGCCCTCTGCCTGGGATGCTCCTGCTAGCTTCTTTGCAGGCAAACTCCTACTACTCATGCTGCACTGTCCCCTCCAGGAAACGCAGGAAACAGTCCTGTCCTCCGTGTCCCCCACAGCCCGGCCTCCACCTTGCCCCTCATGCTGCACTGTACCCTGTCACGCCTCCATCTGAACACAGAGCTTGGCACAGTGTCCAAAAATATTCATTGAAGGAATAAACGAATAAAAAATAAATAAATCAGCACAACTGGGGCTCCTCCAATAAGTCTCAGAGCAGCTGCCCTTTCTGCATCTTTCAACAAGTATCTGAGAGGCGTCCATTCCCAGGAGAAAGGCACCCCTGCTCTGCCCTCCTCAGCACCTCCACCTGAGAATCAAGTCCTGGGAACCCCTGGGAGCAGCGGGACCGAGGCCACTGGGAAGCCAGGAAACAAAGATGTTCACTTATCGGAGGCCAGAGGGAGGGGGCAGGGAAAGGCTGCATTAGAGAAAGAAAAATGAGGACAAAGCAAGCAAACTGTTTAAACAGACTGAGAAGGGAAGGACAGAATAAATCAAACCTCAGACAGGCAATCCATGGACATTCAATTAATAGTTACCTTAGTACTAATTTACACAAAGCATCCACAAAACACCCTCCCCGCTCCAAAGGCTGGATTCAATGCCTCCCAGCTGTTCAGACATTCCTGCTAGTACACAGGGCCTCGGGGGGAGGGGGGGGGGGCTGGGCCCTGCCCAGGAGACTCCTGTAGATCAGGCCACCAGGTGAAGGGGCAGCCTGGACCACGCCCTGGGCCTGGCCTGGGTAGGGGAGGAGGGATGTCAGAGCAGCGGGCCACTTCTGGACTAGACAGGAGCAGGCAAGGCCTGAAAGGGCAACACCTGAATCAGGCAACAGCCTTGCAGCCCAGGACCCGAGCGCCCACAGACCCTGGCTCAGCTTATGGCTGTCTTGCTCCCTGTGGTTCAGGGCACTTTAAAACACCTGCCAGGTACATGACGGTCCTTTATGCTCAGAGCAGCCACTGATGGGCAGGAGGTAGATCTCCACTGGGGGGCAAAGGGGAAAGAGAGGAATGGCACCCACCCCTCAGGGGTGACATCCTGGGTGTGACACCTGCAGGCTGGCACCTGGAGGTGACAGATGCTGTGGGAGCTGGCAGAGCTCAGCTAAGCACAACCCTGGGTGGCCCCCTTCGCTCCAGGCCTGTTCCCTGCTCCAATCCAACAGGACAATCCTGGTTACAGCTCAAAGCTGGGTGAGACTAGAGAGCGCGTGTGAGAGCCCGGTCCCCAGTGCAGGTGACTGGTGTCTCAGCACTAACCTGGCCCTGCTGCAGAGCAGATGCCAATGGGGAAGCAGGGATGCCCAGGGAGGAAGGAGAGAGGGGAAGGAACGCCATTTCTCTCATTCCATCATTCCTGATCACAGGTGTTACCTACACACATCACACACACACTCACATTTCTAAGCCCTGCAGAGCCCGGCTTTAAGCAAGATAACAAGGAGGCATGAGAGCTGTTCCGGGGCTGCCATATCCCTCTGCTCCCACCGCCCTGGTTTTCCTCGAGCCTGTGAGGTGAGCCAGGGAGCTGCCATCACTCCTGTTTTATAGATGAGAAAACGAATCCGCACCAAGGTATAAGGACTTGCTCAAAGTCACACAGTAGCAGGCATTCTCTTCCTTAAATTATATCTTCTCCAGCCCATGATGCCCCTGAGACACAAGCAGAATCAATGAATTACAGAGACATAAGTGGTGTGCAAGAGAGGGTCCAGCAAGCAAAACTCTCCTTGCCCCAAACTCCATCCACCTCCCAGTCTCTTCCACCCCCAAGGACCCCATCTCTTCTGTCCTAAATCCCAGCTCCACGTTGCCTGATTCGGGTGTTGCCCTTTCAGGCCTTGCCTGCTCCTGTCTAGTCCAGAAGTGGCCCGCTGCTCTGACATCCCTCCTCCCCAACCCAGGCCACGCTCAGGGTGTTGCCCAGGCTGCCCCTTCACCTGGTGGCCTTGATCTGCAGGAGTCTCCTAGGCAGGGCCCAGATCCCCAAGGCCCTGTGGGCTAGCTGGAATGTCTGAACAGCTGGGAGGCATTGAATCAGGTCTTCTGAGGGTGAAGGTATATCCCTTGGTTTTTCTGAAAACCTCCTCAGGTTCCCACGCCGCCTGCAGAACCAATCAGCTCTGTACTCATATCAGAGACGGAGGCTTTGATGGAATCACAGGATGAAAGCCCGCAGGAAGCGGCTCCCCAAGTCTGGATTGTAAACAGATGACTAAAATAGCGACTTTGGAACTACTCACTCAGCCAACAGCCACCTCCTCAGCCTGGAGCTTCAACCGCTATTGGCAAATGTGCTTTTTAACAAATTTTAGTGTGCAAATTAGCAATGTCCCAAACTGGACTGGAAGTGGAGAGCTGAACCAGTAATAAGCTCTCCCCCCGCCCCCCAGGAGGGATCTGCAGTAGCCCAAGCTCCCTGTCACTCCTCTGCATCCTCTCCCCACAGGCCATCGACCAATCCATTTGCTCACCATTATTTTTAAAACTCAAAGATTATTAGCAGTGGAACATGAATAACAACGAACCCACTAATTTGCACTTGAATTAACTGCATGTCCCTGGGCTGCATGTCCTTCTAGCACAGGGCTAACTGTCAAAGCCAGACTTTTCCTTGCCTGCCCTAGATCAGGACAGGAGTTCTTGCAAGATCACAGACTGGTGGGTGGCAAGCAGGACAGGGAGCACTCTGAGAACCCACACCTGGGGCTCCCTGATTCCTAAGCAGAGCACTGAGCTTCTTGGAAAATAGGGCAGCGATGGTGGGGTTTTAATGCCAGAAAAAGAACTGGGTCCCACGGTGCACACTGAGTTGATCACTCTGATCTTCATTCCCTTGTCTGAACAAGTGAGTCAGTCACAACCCTCCTCCCAGGATGGCTGGTGGGACTGGACGGGAAGCTAAATGGGAAGCACCTAAAAGCAAACTTGGACATAGTGGGGATGGTGGCCAAGGGGGGAGGTGGGAGTAGAAGAAGGCTTCTCTGTGCTGGAGATGTCTGGAATCACCTCACTGGTCATTAAAGGATTAAATGCTGGGCAGCACCTTTCCTGGCTCCTCCCACTCCTACAAATGGTTTACGCATACACACTTGCGGGACACTATTACACTGCATCTGCTGTGTGCATGTGTCAGAAATTCAGTACTTTTGGAGCATTTGTTCTATGAAGGATGCCCGTGGTATTTTTTTTTAATATATTTTATTGATTTTATACAGAGCAGAAGGGAGAGGGATAGAAAGTCAGAAACATCGATGAGAGAGAGACATCGATCAGCTGCCTCTTGCACACCCCCTACTGGGGATGTGCCCGCAGCCAAGGTACATGCCCTTGCCGGAATCAAACCCGGGACTCTTCAGTCTGCAGTCCGACGCTCTATCCACTGAGCCAAACCGGTCTCGGCAGCCCGTGGTATTTTAATAGGGACTGCATCAAATCTATAGATTTCTTTGTGTAGTATAAACATTTCAATGATATAAATTCTTCCAATCCATGAACATAGTATACATTTCCATTCTTTTTTGTATCTTCCTCTATTTCTTTTTTCAATGTCCTATAGTTTTCCAAATATAGGTCTTTTACCTCCTTAGTTAACTTTTTTCCTACATATCTTATTTTTTGTTGTTGTTTCAATGGTAACTGAGATTGCTTTTTTACTTTCTCTTTCTGAGAGCTCATTATTAGTGGATAAAAATGCCATACATTTCTGGATGTTGATTTTGTATTCTACTGCTTTGCCAAATTCTTTTATTTATTTTTTAAATATATTTTGTATTGATTTCAGAGAGGAAAAGAGAGATGGAACCATCAATGATGAGAGAGAATCACTGATTGACTGCCTCCTGCGCACCCCCTACTGGGGATTGAGCCCCCAACCAGGCATGTGCCCTTGAATGGAATCAAACCTGGGACCTTCAGTTCCCAGGCTGATGCTCTATCCACTAAGCCAAACCGGCTAAGGCCCAAATTCATTTATTAAGTCTAATAGTTTCCTGGTGGAGTCTTTAGAGTTTTCTATGTACAATATCATATCATCTGAGAATAATGAGAATTTTACTTCCTCTTTTCCAATTTGGATGCCTTTTATCTCTTCTTGTCTGATTGCTGTGGCCAGGACTTCCAGTACTATGTTGAATAAGGGTGGTGTAAATGGACATCCTTGTCTTGTTCCTGTGCTTAAGGGAAACCCTTTTAGTTTTTGTCCATTGAGTATGATGTTCACTGAAGGTTTGTCATAACTAGTCTTTATTATATTGACGTATGATTCCTCTATTCCCACTTTTCTAAGAGTTTTTATCAAGAAAGGGTGGTAGATTTTTTCAAATGCTTTCTCTGCATCTGTTGATATGATTTTTCAATTTGTTTATGTGATGTATCACATTTTTTAAATATATTTTATTGATTTTTTTTTACAGAGAGGGAGAGAGAGGGATAGAAAGTTAGAAATATCGATGAGAGAGAAACATCAATCAGCTGCCTCCTGCACACCCCCTGTTGAGGATATGCCCTTGACCAAGGGCATAACCAAGAGAGATAAGGTATATGCACAACCAAGGTATATGCCCTTGACCGGAATTGAACCTGGGACATTTCAGTCTGCAGGCCGATGTTCTATCCACTGAGCCAAACCAGGTTCAGCTGATATATCACATTTATTGATTTGTGAATATTTTGCCAGCCTTGCATCCCTGGAATAAATCCCTCTCGATCAAGGTGTATGATCTTTTTAATATATTACTGGATCTGATTTACTAATATTTTTTGAGGATTTTAGCATCTGTGTTCATCAGGGATATTGGCCTGTAATTCTCTTTGTAGTGTTGTTATCTGGCTTTAAAATTAGGATAATGCTGGCCTCATAAAAAGAGCTAGGAAGTGTTCCTTCCTCTTGAAATATCTGGACCAGTTTGAGGAGAACAGGTGTTAGTTTCTCTTTGAATGTTTGGAAAAATTCTCCTGTAAATCCATCCAGTCTAGGACTTTTGTTTGCTGGAGTACTTTTTATTACTGCTTCAATTTCACTAGTTATTATCGGTCTACTCAGGTTTTCTGATTCTTCCTGATTCAGTTTTTGAAGATTGTATGTTTCTAGGAATTTGTCCATTTTGCTTAGATTGTTCAGTTTGTTTGCATGTAATTGTTGACAGTATCTGCTTATGATCCTTTTGTATGTCTATGGTGTCTGTCGTTATATTGCCACTTTCATTTCTGATTTTATTTATTTGGGTCCTCTCTCTTTGTTTCTTGATAGAACTATAAAAGATCCCAAATAGTTGCAGCAATCTTGAGAAAGAAGAATGAAATTGGAGGGATCACAATACCAGATGTCAAACTATACTACAAAGCCATTATAACCAAGACAGCCTGGTACTGGCACAAGAACAGACATATAGACCAATGGATCAGAACAAAAACCGCAGAAATTGACCCACACCATTATGGTCAATTAATATTTGACAAAGGAGGCAAGAGCATACAATGGAGTAAAGACAACCTCTTCAATAAATGGTGTTGGGAAAACTGGACAGACACAAGCAAAATGATGAAAACAGACCACCAACTTACACCATACACAAGAATAAACTCAAATGGATAAAAGACTTAAATGTAAGGCATGAAACCATTAAAAAAAATCTTAGAACAAAACATAAAATCTCAGACATCTTATGTAGCAGAATTTTTGCCGATACATCTCCCAGGGCAAAGGAAATAAAGGGGAAAATAGATAAATGGGACTACATCAAAATAAAAAGCTTCTACACAGCAAAATAAAGCAGTGTCAAAATGAAAATGGAACTCCCTGTATGGGAGAGCATATTTGCCAATGATACATTTGATAAGGAGTTAATATTCAAAAGCACTCATACAATCCAACAAAAAGAAGACAATCCAATTAAAAAATGGGTAGAAGACCTGAATAGACATTTCTCCAAAGAGAACGTACAGATGTCCAAGAGACACATGAAAAAATGCTCCAAGTCACTGATCATCAGAGAAATGCAAAGTAAAATCACATTGCGATATCACCTTACACCTGCCAGAAAGGCTACCATCAAAAAATCAACAAATAAAAGTGCTGATGAGGATGCAGGGAAACGGGTGGGAATGCAGATGGGTACAGTGGAAAACAGTATGGAGTTTCTTCAAAAAAAGAAAACTGGAACTTCTGTTTGACCCAGTGATCCCACATCTGGATATATATCCTAACTAGAGGCCTGGTGCATGAAATTCATGCATAGGGGGGTGGAATTCCCTCAGCTCAGCCTGCACTCTCTCCAATCCAGAACCCCTCAAGGGATGTCCAACTGCCTCTCAAAATCCAGGACCACTGGCTCCTAACTGCTTGCCTGCCTGCCTGCCTAATTGCCTCTAACCCCTTTGCCTGCCTGTCTGATCGCCCCTAACTGTTCTCCTACTGGCTTGATCGCCCTTAACTGCTCCCTAGCTGGCCTGATCACCCCTAATTGCCTCTGCCTTGCCCCATACCCAGGTCCCAGGATTCTCTCCTCCAGCTGGTCGCAGGCACCCAGGACCCTGGGCTTCCCTCCCTCTGTCTGGCCACAGGTACCCAGGACTGCAGGGCGGGCAGCTTATCTCTCTCCCAGGCACAGCCTGGTTGGTTTCCATTTCTCTCTCATGAGTTCATTTGTGCCTTGCTGGTCCCCATCCCTTTCTCACGAGCTCATTTGTGCCTGGCTGGTCCCCATTCCTCTCTCCCCAGTGTTGAATGTCTGAGTCATTATGGTGTGAAGATGTGAGGGCATGATGACCATTTGCATATTAGCTCTTTATTAATAGGAAAATCCCAAAATGCCAATCAGAGAGAATTTATATATCCCTATGTTCATAGCAGCACAATTTATAGTAGCTAAGATCTGGAAACAGCCCAAGTGCCCATCAGTAGATGAGTGGATAAGAAAAGCTTTGGAACATTTATACCATGGAATACTATGCAGCTATAAAAAAGAAGGATCTCTTACCCTTTGAAACAGCATGGAGGAACCTGGAGAGTATTATGCTAAGTGAAATAAGCCAATCAGAGGAAGGTAAGTATCACACAACCTCACTTATTTGTAGAATCTAATGAACAAAATGAATTGACCAACAAAATAAGATCCAAAGCCATGAAGGCATGAACAGACTGACATACCTCGAAGTGGAGTCAGGAGATAAGAGAGAAAAACCAAAGAACATATATACTTATAGGCACAGCCTATGGACACAGGCAACAGGGTAGTGAAGACCTGAAGGTGGAAGGGTAGGGGCTGGGTGGAGAGGAGTAAAGTGGGTAAACAGGATACAGCTGTAATACTATCAACAATAAAAAATATACCAGAGAAAATAAAATCAAGATGTTATCTGACTTTCTCTTCACCAAGCCCTGTGAGATCAGGTGTTTTATGGCCCCCATTTCATTGCTGAGCAGACGGTCTTTGGATATGGTAACTGCCTTGTCCAAGGCTGCATAGTAGGTAAAGAGGTAAGGACTCTAGGAGGGTGAGGAATCAAGATGGCGGCATAGGTAAACACCTATCTTGCTGCCATACACAGCAATTTCAAAACTACAACTTAACAACAGAACAAACATCATCCAGAATCACCAGAAAACTGGCTGAGTTAAAACTCCACAAATAAAAATAAAGATAGGACACTGTGACTCAGAGGAGTGGCGGAGGGCAGCATTGAAGATACGCGTGGAATTAGAGGTTTGGAGCCGCGCACGCACGTGAGCAAGAGGAGAGGGTGGGCGGCTGCAAAGACAAAGGCGTCCCACTGCACTAATTCCCCAGTTCCAAGGTCGGGGGAACCCACACTCATATGAGGTGAAACTGGACAGTATGGAAGCACACTGAAATTTGGGCGCTGCAAAGGTCTGTGAGCTTGTGGAGGGGGGGAGCTTGGGGAGAGTGCAAATAAACTTGGGGATAGCAGAAGGTGCGCAAGTGCACAGAGAGGACTTGTGATTTGCTCTCTCATTCGGGAAACTACCGGACTGCATTGTTTTACAACCCTGGGTGAGACTTTGGGTGTGCAGACTCATTTGGGGAGAGGCTAAATTAATTGTCCAGCAGCGGGTAGAGCTCGGTGGCAGCTTTCTCTCAGAGGTGCTTGCAACCATTACCACCTGGCACAGAGACCCAGGTGCCGCATAGGATGGAGCTGACGCTGCCTTCTCAGCCCGGAGACTCCACCCATCCAACCTGAACACAGCTGACCCTCACAGCCAATTGGCCTGGAGGTCAAACCCTCCTAGTGCTAACAACAATAAGCTAGGCTTAACTTCAACAAGACTGTGCAACCCATAAAGGGCTGCAGCAAGAGTATTCACCTCCGGTAACTGGAGAGGCTGAGCCACTGTCCCTTAGAGGACATCTACCACACAAAGCTAATCAACCAACTCAGGGAAGCAGCCACCATGCAGAGAAATGGAAAGAAATTAGATGTGAAAGAAATGGAGGAAAAAAAAACGACTGGACATAGAGTTCAAAACCACGGTTATAAGGTTTTTCAAGATGCTCCTAGAAAAGGCCGATGAACTTAATGAGACCTATAAGGAAATGGACAAGACCTACAAGGAAATGAACGAGACCTATGAGGATATGAAAAAGAACCAACTAGAAATTAAGCATACACTGACTGAAATAAAAAATATCATACAAAGACCTAAAAGCAGTCTAGAGAACTGCAAGAACCAAGTCAAAGATTTGATATGCAAAGAGGCAAAACCCACTCAAATGGAAAAGCAAGAAGCCAAAAGAATCCAAAAAGTTAAAGATAGTGTAAGAGGCCTCTGGGACAACCTCAAGCATACCAACATCCGAATTATAGGGGTGCCAGAAAAAGAGAGAGAGCAAGATACTGAAAACCTATTTGAAGAAATAGTGACAGAAAACTTCCCCCACCTGGTGAAAGAAATTGACTTAAAAGTCAAGAAGCGCACCAAACCCCAAACTATAGGAATCCAAAGAGGACCACACCAAGACACATCATAATTAAAATGCCAAGGGCAAAAGACAAAGAGAGAATCTTAAAAGCAGCAAGAGAAAAGCAGTTAGTTACCTATAAGGGAGCATCCATACGATTATCAGCAGATTTCTCAACAGAAACGATGCAGGCTAGACGGGAGTGGCAAGAAATATTCAAAGTGATGAATAGCAAGAATCTACAACCAAGATTATTCTACCCAGCAAAGCTATCCTTCAGAATTGAAGATCAGATAAAGTGCTTTACAGATAAGAAAAAACTAAAGGAGTTCATCACCACCAAACCAATATTATATGAAATGCTGAAAGATATTCTTTAAGAAGAGGAAGAAGAAAAAGGTAAAAATAAAAATTATGAACAACAAATACACATCTATCAACAAATGAATCTAAAAATCAAGTGAATTAAAAATCTGATGAATAGGATAAACTGGTGAATATAACAGAATCATGGGCATAGAGAGGGAATGGACTGATCATTCTTGGGGATAAAAGGGGTATGGGGGTGCAGCAAGAGACTGGACAAAAATCATGCACCTATGGGAGAGGACAGTAAGGGGGAGGTGAGGGCGGAAGGTGGGATGGGTACCAGGTGGAGGGGAGCTTTGGGCGGGGGGACAATGTAATTAAAAAACTGAACAATAAAGATTAAATTTTAAAAAAGGAGGTAAGGACTCTAACCCCAGGTTGGCCCTCTTCTGCCACCTTTCCACAACACCAGGTACCTCCCACACTTCATCAGGCTCCTTCCCATCGGATGCTGCCAGGAAGCCCCTCCATAGGACGCTTTGGGAGTTGCTCAGAGGGAGCCTTCAGGCTGTTCCACTCGTCCCTATTCCAGCCTGGATCCTGGGTCTTAACATGCAGTGAAACTGGGCATGTACCTGGCAGGTGGGGCTTACTGCCTGCTGTGGGTTTGCGTGATGTGTCGGCCCATCTCTTCTCCATAGGTCTCTGGGGTCACAACCGCCAGGGAGCAGAGCACACTTCTGTCTACGTTAGATGAGGCTAGCTAGAGGGTGTGGGTGCCTCTGAATCAGGCCCCAGCCTGTAGGAAGCCATGGAGCAGGTTACTTGCTGCTCCCCTGGTGTGATAAGAGGCTCGGTTCCTTATCAGTCAGTCTCTAAGCAGGCAGGAAACAAGAATGAACAGGGCCAAGGACCCCTTTTCGCATCCTGATTCTGAAGTCACATGACGTTGGCAAGTTACTTGTCCTTGGTGTCAGTTTCCTCACTGATAAAAAATTATTGGACTAAATCTGACTTGACAAATGTATTGTGCCCTTTGCCATCTGTGTCCCAGGTAGCCTATACTTGGTCCCAGACCTGTTTTGACTCAGCTGCAGGCACCACTGCCAATCATCAGGAATGGGCATAGGAGGAACCAAGCCGACTGCTGACCACTGCCAACACCAGGTGGCTGGGGTCACTATGCATCCATGCCCCAAGAACCAGGGATCAGCAAGGGCTCGTCCCAGGACCCTGGGTCCATCTTCACAGCCCTCACACAGGCAACTTTCTTTGAAGTCCTCCATCCCCATAGTCTCCACACCCTACTCTGCTTACTGCTCCCCTCTATAACTAACTTTGCATGGGAGTAAATGGATTTTGGGGTCCCTAGCTCACACAGAGAAACAGCCCTGGGGCCAAGCCTCTGCTCACAGAGCCTCCTTCTGACACTGCAGTGCATTGCCCTCACCCCAATCTATGAATTGGGGCTCCAGACCCATATACTACCACTGTTCCCACCAAATGTCCCTGTCCAGTCCATGTCAACGGCAACCTCAGCTGGGTTAGAGGAGTGGGTAGAGCTTAGGGCAAAGGTCCAGGCAGGTCCAGGGTTTGTTAATCTTTGTTCAGCTCTATTATGGGTTACACTAATTCCACAATCCACCAGGGAAATGTGTTTTGAGATCCATACAACCGACATTTAATCCACATATCTGTGAGTTGAAACAGCCTATCCAAGATTCCAGCTCCAAGGCACGTTGCTAGCCTAGGGCTCCAGGACACCGGGTCTCTGCACACAAGGAGGTACGCTGAAGCCATCCATTCAACAATATTTACTGAGCACCTACTGTATGCAGTACGAAACAGGCACAGGCCCTGTGCCAGTGGAGTTCCTGCCTGAGGGGGAAGACAGACAATGACTTCTGTCCTGGAAGCCTGCAAGAGTGGCCTCACTTTGCCTCACTGCCATCCATCTCTATTCGCCCCAAGGTAAGCTATGTAAGTTCCTTCTTGCTGGGTGCTGGAGGCTGGAGCAGAGAGACCAGCTGGCTCCTTGGAGAGGCATTGGCCGAATTGGAGAAGCTGTGCATACAGAGGAAAGGGCAATTCAATGATTCAGTTGTGTAACCTTGTGTAAATCACTCAGTCTCTCAGAGCATCTGTTCTCTCCTAGAACTAATAACCCCTACAGCGTGAGGACTTGTGATGACATATGAGGATGGGCACTTGAAATACAACAAGAGCAACAGCATTATTGACCCAGGAATACAGGACCATGATTGGCTTTACTCCAGCTCCTGAAGCCCAAGGTCAAGCTATGAGCATCCCCTCCACTAACTACCCTCCCCAAAGAAGAGCTGAGGGAAGAGAGAGAGCCGACAGCACCTGCTGGGTCAGACTCTGTGGTGGAAATGTGTCCTCAGCTTAGTCTAATTGCTGTAATTGCTGGTGTACCTCCAATTTGCACCCTACCTGGAGATCTCATGTTCCAGCCTATTTATTTTAGACTCTGGCAGGACTCTTACTTTTCAAAGGACAGTGGAATGGTGCAATTTTACCTCAATCTGATGCATTTTCTCCACCAAGTTGCTCACTCTGTACTCTTAGATTTGGGTCATCTGAACTTCATGGTTCTCTAATGGGGTGTCTACAACATCACCTAGCCTCATAGAGCTCAAAAAAAGCCAGCCAGGCCTGGCTGGTTTGGCTCAGTGGATGGAGCGTCAGCCTGTGGACTGAGGGGTCCCGGGTTCAATTTCAGTCAAGGGCATGTACCTTGGTGCGGGCACATCCCCAGTGAGGGGTGTGCTGGAGGCAACTGATGTTTCTCTCTTATCGATGTTTTTAACTCCCTATCCCTCTCCCTTCCTTTCTGAAAAAGATCAATAAAATACTTTAAAAATAAATAAAAGCCTACCAGTCGTCCCTGTCTTCAGTGCTCTGCCATCAGAACACCCATCTAGTATCTGGCAGATTTGGAAGGTCTGCATGCATTTTCTCAGGGCCCAGCCTGTGGCATGCAATGGCTGTGATTGTCCCACAAGAGCTACTCCAGTAATGTGCTATATTCTCTTATTTCTGTGGTGTCAGTTGCTACTTTTCTTTAATTCCTGATTTTATTTATTTGGGTCCTATCTCTTTTTTTGTCTATGAGCCTGGTTAAAAGTTTGTGAATCTTTTCATCTTTTCAAAGAACCAGCTCTTGGATTCAGTGATCTTTTGTATTATTGTTTGTTTGTTGTTGTTTTAGTCTCTGTGTCTTGATCGTTATTATTTCTTCCATCTACTTACTCTGGGCTTTGTTTGTTGTTCTTTTAGGTGTAAGGTTAGACTGTTCATTTCAGATTTTTCTTGCCTCTTGAGGAAAGCCTGTATTGCTATGAACTTCCATCTTAGGACTGCTTTTGCTGTGTCTTTTACAGTGTAGGTTGTTGTGTGTTCATTTTCATGATTCAAGATAACTTTGATTTCTTCCTTGATCTCATTGTTTAGTAACATGTTATTAAGCTTCCATGTGAATGTGTGTTTTTCAGGTTCTGTTTTGTTTATGGGGTTTTTTTTTTGTCTTGAATTGGTTTCTAATTTCATACTACTGTGGTCAAATAAAATGCTTAATATGATTTCAATCTCCTTTAATTTAATAACACTGATTTTGTGTCCTAACATGTGGTCTTTTCTAGAAAATGTTCAATTTATACCTGAAGAGCATGTAAATCCTGCTGTTATAGGATGAAATGCTCTCTAAATGTCAATTAAATCCAACCAGTCTAGGCCATTGTTTCCTTGTTGATTTTCTGTCTAGAAGATTTATCCACTGATGTCAATGAGGTGTTAAAACCCCCAGTATGACTGTATGACTGTTGATCTCTCCCTCTATGTCCATCTGATTTTCTTTATATATTTAGTGTTCCTGTGTTTGGTGCACATATGTTTATAAGGGTTATATCCTCTTGTTGGATTGATCCCTTTAGCATTGTCTCTTATTATGGCCTTTGTTTTTAAATCTATTTTATCTGATATAGACTATAAGTACTTATATAAGATAATATAAATACTAGAGGCCCTGTACACGAAATTCATGCACGGGGATGTCCCTCAGCCCAGCCTGCACCCTCTCCAATCTAGGACCCCTCAATGGATGTCTGTCCAACTGCCTGATCCTTCTCACAATCCAGGACTGCTGGCTCCAAACTGCTCACCTGCCTGCCTCCCTGATTGCCCCTAACCACTTCTGCCTGCCAGCATGATCACCCCCTAACCACTACCCTGCCAGCCTAATTGATATCTAACTGCTCCCCTGCCAGCCTGTTTGCCCCCAACTTCCCTCCTCTGCCAGCCTGGTCACCCCCAACTGCCCTCCCCTGCTGGCCATCTTGTGTCCATTGGGGCAGGATCTTTGACCACATAGGGGCAGCCCTCTTGTGTATTGGTGTGATGGTCAATCTGCAAATTACTCTTTTATTAGATAGAATTAATACTCTAGCTTTTTCTCATCTCCATTTGCATGAAATATGTTTTTCCATCCCTTCAATTTTAGTCTGTGTGAATCTTTTGTTTTAAGGTAGGTCTCTTTTAGACAGCATATGTATGGGTCATGTTTTCTTATCCATTCAGTCACCCTATGTCTTTGATTGGAGCATTTAAGCCATTTACATTTAAAGTAATTATTTATAGGTACTTACTTATTGCCATTCTTATTCTTTATTCTTTATACCTACATTCCTATTTTTCTCCCTCTCTCTTTGTTCTTTCTGCTTCTTAAATAAGATTATGTAACATTTCTTGCAATACTTTTGCATTTTTTTTTTGTGGAGTTCCTTACTTTGTCTTCAGTTTTAAACAATAGTCTTGATGAGTAGAATAGTCTTGGTTTCAGGTCCTTGACTTTCATCCTTTGCAGGCCTGGTCCCTCCCAACTGCCCTCCCCTTCTGGCCTGAAGAGTTTCTCTTAAGAAATTCTCTGACAGTCTTATGGGAGCTCCCTTGTAGGTAGCTTGCTATCTTTCCCTTGCTGCTCTTAAAATTATCCTTTGTCTTTATAATAATGATGTGTCTTTTGGGGTTCATCTAGATTTGAACTCGCTGTGTTTCCTGGGCAGGTTTGTCTTTTTCCTTTACCAGGTGAGGAAAGATTTCAGGCATTATTTTTTGCTCTCTTCTTCTGGGACTCTTCTGATGCAGATGTTATGCTTGATGTTGGCCTAGAGGTTCCTTACACTTTCCTAACTTTTAAACATGCTTTTTGTTATTCTGCTTGGGTGGTTTCTGTTATCTTGTGCTTAATTTTGGATTTAATCTTCTTCTGCATATAACCTGATGTTGATTCATGTATTTTTCTTCATTTCAGATATTGCATTCTTCATTTCTCATTGATTTTTTTATGGTTTCCATGTACTTTTTAATGCTTACTGTCTCCTTGTTTAAATTCTCACTGAGATATCCATTTTGCCCCCTGAGGTCCATGAGCATCCTTATAACCATTGTTTTAAACTCTATCTGGTAACTTGGCTGCTCCCACTTTATTTAATTCATTTTCTGGGGGTTTCTCTTGTTTTTGTTTGTTTGTTTGTTTGTTTTAATTTAGGACATGTTTCTTTTTCTCCCCATTTTGTCTGCCTTTTTGTCTGTCTCTGTGTATTAGTTAGATCTGCTATGACTCCCCAATTTGAAATGCTACTTTCATGTTGTAGGTGTCAGTGATGCAATCTTCCAGAGGAGATGAGCTGAGTGCTCCAGGAATGTCTCTTGTATGCCCTCCTGTTGTAGTTGAGTCTTGAATGATGTTGGCCCATTTGTGGGTGGGGTTAACCCCAGGCTGGCTAACTATAAGAATAGATCTTGATCACAGTGTTTGGGCTGCTATACAGGGGCTTCTCCCCAAGGTAGAGTTATTCTCAGCAGGGTCTGGTACCTGCCAGGCCACCCCTCTTTAGGTATGTCACTTTTGAGGCTAGTTGGGTTGAGCTCTAGTGTATTCTGTAGTCCACCACTGATTGTGCGGTTCTGGGTCCACTGGGTAGGGTTCTGGTGCAGGTCAATCTCAGACACTGGCTGAAACTAACCTTGGGCCACATGTCTGGAACTACCATGCAATTCATGTTGGTAGTTGCCTCTACTTGGCCTGAGTGTACATGGGAGGGGCCAAGCTGTGTACAAAGTTTAGCTTCCTCCAGTTCAGAGCAAGGGGTAGATTCACAAAAGTTCCTAGGCACCCTGAGGTGTGCCCCCACCTGTCAGCCACTCTGTCTCTCCCAGAGTTACCTAGTCTTCCTTGAGAGCCTTTGGAAGAATGACTGTAGAGTTGGCCCAGGACTTCCCCAATTCACAGATCCTTCCAAAATGCATGAGCTCAATAGGACAGGGAGTCAGGGTTGGGAGAATGGGGCTAATGGGTCCTGCTTGGATGCAGTGTGATCAGGTCCTCAATTGGGGGGTGGGGGTGGAGGGAGAGAGTGGCCCTATTTCAGAGCCATATAACTCAATCTCTGCTAGAGTTTCTGACCCTAGTCCTACAGGAGGAATGATGCACAGGTTCATGTTGGGTGCAGCCATTCAGCCCTTCCACAGGAGCAAACTCAGCAGTGCAGAGCCCTCAAGGGTCTAAAGGACAGGTTAAATGAGCCTCCAATTGTGTGTGTGTGTGTGTGTGTGTGTGTGCGTGTGTGTGTGTGTGTGTGTGTGTTGGGGGGTGCCAGCTGAGCTTGCAGAGCAGGTAACAATGCTTCCCATGCCAGAGCTATACAACCTAGCACCCATGTCCCAGAAAGGAGCATCCAAGGGAGATGTGCTCCAAAAGTTCCAGTTCTGTGCAGCACTCTGTCTCCCTGAGGGACTGAGCTCAGCAGTGCAGGGCCACTGGGACTCAGAAGAACAAACCAAGAGAATCACCAGGTGGGAGCAGTTGGGCTCCAGCTGTGCATGTGAGTTGGGGAAGAATAGCTGCTATTCCAAAGCTACACAGCTCAGTGAGGTCTGAGCCTCCACCAAGAGCTTCTCCAGAAAAAGAGTGCACAGCTGGAGCACTCAGACCTTTTTGCAAGACTTGAGCTCAGTAGAGTGGGGATGTGAGTATTTGGAGGACCAGGCTAGCTCATGCCCCTGTCAGGGGCCTCGGTGGCTGACCCCACACATCTCTTCTCAGGCCACACCACCCAGATCTTCTCTTATGACTCCAATAAGTCGAGTTGCCTTCCCTCTGCCAGTGTCACGGGTGACTGTCCCAGAGCAAGAACCTGTGTGTTAGCGCTTTAAGAGGGCACCTTGGCCCTACCTGCTGTTGCTCAATGGTTAAAGTGCCAGCCTGAGAACTGAAGGGTTGTGGATTCAATTCCAGTACCTTGCAGGCTTGATCCCCAGCACCAGCTGATGAGTAGTCAAGAACATGTTTCAGACTGCCAAAGTTATATCCAGCTCTACCACTTTCTAGCAAGTCACCTTGGGCAAGCTATGCAACTTCTCTAGGCCTCAGTTTACTCATTTGTAAAATGAGACAACAACAGTCCCTACTTATAGGGTTGCAGGAAGATCAGCTTAATGTACATAAAGCATTTAGGACATAGTATGTGCGCAGTAATGTTAGCCTTCAGAAGACGGAGAGGGCGGCAGGGAGAGGAGGTGGCGACAAAGCAGCAGCTATGGCTGGACAAGCAGCCAGTGGAGATTCTGTCTGTAGGTGAAGGACAACAGCAGGTTAGATGTTGAATGAATGATCTCAAGTTCCTTCCAGGAATAAGAGTCTATGATTCATTTAACCTCCCAGAGTTTCCATTTTCTAGTAATTACATTGGCATTACTATTCCTGGACCAATCCTGCTGTATCCTGTGCAATGTTCTCAACCTTGGGAAGAGTCAGTATAACCAAGGATCACTGTCTTCAACGTCTGTGCAAGCTACTAAGGGCTCTCAGAAGGCTCTGGGTATGTGGACAGAGCCCAGGGAAGGGACCCACTTCCCAATCAAATAACTATTGCCTTCAGCACCCTGAGAGTCTGCAATGGCATTTCCTACGAGCCCCACCTGTCAGATCTGTGGCCCTGCGAGATTATTGGGGGAGGAGCAAAAACCACCAAGAACATCGTAAGTCTTTGAATATGTGCTACCCACCAGGAAGTGGCCCTGGCAGCTCCAGCAGAGGGCAGGGTGTGCTGATGGAGGCTGAGAGGCACATGAGAGCTGGTGAGGACTATACCATCTCCCTCCATGGAATGACACTGGAAGGACCAGTGTCCTCTACTTCTCAAAAAGACTGCCACCTCCAGAAAGAGCAATGCCCAAACTCCCATCTGGTCACCAGCCTTGCTGGGAACATTCTTCTGTCATCTCATGAGCTGAACAAGGCCGGGGGTGGGGGAGGGGGAAGGGGACACTGTAAAGATCCCTAATAACCACAACAGCAGCAGCAGCGCCCCACTGGATCTCCTATCATGCCTCGAGAACCCAAACCCGTTAGCCTGCCTTCCTGAGAACCTGGGCAGCCATGCCAGCCAGCTGGGCCCAGGGCACAGAGAGGTTGGTGATTAGACTGGTTCTGGTGGTTCTGAGCTCCATCAAATGCTTAAGACTTTTTGGTGCCTGAGGGGGTTTCACGTAAAATGTGTTTACTCCAAGCCACTGTCCCAGGCCACCACTTTGATTCCCTGTCCTGGGGACTCCTCTGTAAGGAAACTGAGGCAACAATAAGTAGCCTGGATTTCCTGATTCCAAGCCAGCTCCCTTCCACTGCCCACAACATGCCCCCAAGGGGCCTCGAGACTGTGCATACCCAGCTTCCATTTCAGTCTCTGTGACCAAAATATCCCACAGCACCCCAAAGAGAGATAACCATCCCATCTGGCTCTCTCTGCTTCTCTGAGCAAATTCTCCCTGAGAAAAGCCTGGGGAGAAGAAAGGGCCATGAAATACAGGTTGGGGCAGGACTGACTTACATGTGAGGGCAGGGCTGACTTACAGGAGGGGGCGGGGCTGACACACAGGTGAGGGTGGGGCTGGTTTACAGGTGAGGGTGGGGCTGGCTTACAGGTGAGGGTGGGGCTGGCTTACAGGTGAGGGTGGGGCTGGCTTACAGGTGAGGATGGGGCTGGCTTACAGGTGAGGCCAGTGCTGGCTTACAGGTGAGAGTGGGGCTGGCTTACAGGTGAGGGTGGGGCTGGCTTACAGGTGAGGCCAGTGCTGGCTTACAGGTGAGAGTGGGGCTGGCTTACAGGTGAGGGTGGGGCTGGCTTACAGGTGAGAGTGGGGCTGGCTTACAGGTGAGGGTGGGGCTGGCTTACAGGTGAGGGTGGGGCTGGCTTACAGGTGAGGATGGGGCTGGCTTACAGGTGAGAGTGGGGCTGGCTTACAGGTGAGGGTGGGGCTGGCTTACAGGTGAGAGTGGGGCTGGCTTACAGGTGAGGGTGGGGCTGGCTTACAGGTGAGAGTGGGGCTGGCTTACAGGTGAGGGTGGGGCTGGCTTACAGGTGAGAGTGGGGCTGGCTTACAGGTGAGAGTGGGGCTGGCTTACAGGTGAGGGTGGGGCTGGCTTACAGGTGAGGGTGGGGCTGGCTTACAGGTGAGAGTGGGGCTGGCTTACAGGTGAGGGTGGGGCTGGCTTACAGGTGAGAGTGGGGCTGGCTTACAGGTGAGGGTGGGGCTGGCTTACAGGTGAGGGTGGGGCTGGCTTACAGGTGAGAGTGGGGCTGGCTTACAGGTGAGGATGGGGCTGGCTTACAGGTGAGAGTGGGGCTGGCTTACAGGTGATGGTGGGGCTGGTTTACAGGTGAGGATGGGGCTGGCTTACAGGTGAGGGTGGGGCTGGCTTACAGGTGAGGGCAGGGGTTCACAGAGTGGGTTACCTGCCCAAGGCCTTTCACAGTGAAAGGCAGGCCAGCTTCAAACTCAGGATTGGGTGACAACTGAAAAGCTTGTGGACTCACTTCCGAACCCTGGGGAGCAGGTGGTGCAGGAGCTGCCACCTCCAGGGCGACACAGAGAGAAAATCATAGCAATCAGAAACGTGGCATCCTCCGGAAGGGCCCGGGGACACCCACTCCTGGAAGCAAGGCCCACATCTCTGTCCTTACATCCATGTTCTAGGAATTTATCTCTGTAACAAACATTCACTAAGCAGAAGCTGAGGACCCTCAAATAGGACAGACATTCACTAAATGCATACTCTGTGCAAGGCACTTGGGACAAAGCAGGTGTGGGGTCCCAGCCCTCTTGGAAGTCAACTCCATTCCAGGTCCCCTGGAGTTGACACACAGGTGAGCAACTTTGAGAGCAGAGAGGGCTGGGCACAAGGTCCCAGGGCCTGAGGGGAGAGCAGAGAGGGCTGGGCACAAGGTCCCAGGGCCCAAAGGGAGAGCAGAGAGGGCTGACAGAGGTTGTGGAGGTAAAACCCCATCATCAGAAATGCCTGGAAGCAGTGCCCTGTGCAGCCTGGCCGCAGGAGCTCACCCTCACACAAGCCTGCTGCCCATGAAGCCCCTGCCCAGCTTCCACACTCCAGAGCTTCTCTCTGAGGGCCTTCACCTCCGGCTTCCCTGCCTCTGGACGTGGCATCACAGTCGCCCTCAGCTCTGGGCAAAAGCCTCTGAGTTCTCTCCTACTCCCCGGCTCCCTCCTCTGCTCGTCCAGTCTGCCGTGTGTGCTGCTCTTTGGAAATGTTACTCAGTGCACCCCCCTCTGCCTCCACCACACCCCAAGCCCTCCACACCTTGTCCAGCACTGCACACCGCTGCCCACGGATCCTCAATTCTCCCCAGCCCAGGAGTTCTCTCCTCTCCCACTTGGCCCTCTCCTCTCTGCTTTCCTGCCCTCCTGAGCTGACTTGTTTCCCAACCCCCGCCCACCCAAAGCCTTCCTTTCCTGCCCCCACTTCCGGTGCAGCCCTCCTCAGCCAGGAAGACCTCCTCCTGCCCGAGCTCCAGTGCCGGAGTGTTCTGTGCTTGCCATGCACACCCACCTGCCCGAGGAAGAGCCCCTGCTCGGCTCCTCGATAAGTGTCCCTGTGGGGCTGCATGCACACAGCACACTGACATCGAATGGCTAGATAATAAAAGCGTAGTATGCAAGTTGTCCCCTCAACAGGGAGTTGTCTGGGAATTTGACCAGGGGGCAGGGCTGGCCGGGAGAAGGGAGGGAGTAGCTGGCCAACAGCCGCTAGGGACCCTACCAGTGCACGAATTTCATGCACTAGGCCTCTAGTCTTTTCATAAAGAGCCTCTCCCTCCCTTTTTCAGGCCCAGAAGCTGGGGCTCTGGAGTGCCCCCTCCAGCTATGAAGCAGCACAGACATCCCAGGGCAGGGCCCCAGGCACCGCCTCCCCGGTACCAGTGCAGATGCTCACAGCTGCCTCATGGGGAGAGAAAGAAGCAGAGACAGTGCCACGGTCAATTGGTGCCCTTCTTCCTTCCATGTTTGACCTTGGCAGGCACTGTGGCATCATATTTGTTTACATTTCATTTGCTAAATGCAAAGCATACCCTGTTTTATGACATCAAAGGTTACAATCACTCTACAACTCTTCTGTGTGTTCTCATGATGAGCAGGGCCCGTGTGTGGGATGCAGAAGGACAGCCTTGCGAGGCCAGGAGCCCAGGAGGTGAAAGGCACCGGGACTTGCCATCTGGGTGGGGAGCCAGAGGGTAGGGAATTGTCACCAGCAGGCAGGAGTGGCAGCTCCAACAGTGCCTCCAAGCGCGGCGTGGGAGAGCTGAGTGGGCATCTGCTGGGAGCCCTTGGGGTTGACAAATCAGTTCCCACCCACTCACATTCTTGCTGTAACAACCCTTCAAGCAGTGAGACTATCTCCATCTTACAGGTGAGGCAACTGAGGTGAAGCAATTTCTTCAAAGTCACTCGGAGTGACACGGGGAAAGAAACCTAGGTTTCCCAGCACTTAGCATGTACTTCCTGCTGCGCCTGCAGACGGGGTGGGGCTCCCCCGGAGGAGGGAAGAAGAGTCCTGGGGGCCTGGAGGCAGGCAGAGGGTCCGACCCAGAGTCGGAAAGCTGGGGCCAGCCTGTGAGCCGCCGGGCTTCCAACCTGCCATGTGGGAATTCTGCCCAGTAGCCTGGGGGCCGCTGAGGGCTCCTGAGATGGGTCACATGTCACAAGCACCTTCATGTTGGAAGGCAGCTGTGGCCTCAGGCTGCCCAGAGACTGCTACCTCGACCCAGGGGTGGACCACTAAAGCCTCACGTGAGGACAGTGGCCGGGGAAAGGGAGGACAGACAGGGCACCCGAAGCTCTCCGAAGAGCTGAGAGGGCTGCAGTGATAAGGATGGATCGGAGTGGGAGAAAAGGGAAGAGGCGCCAGGGGTCCCAGGACCAGACCCCGGGCCTTGGAGAACCTGGCGCTCTTTCTGCAGGAGCGAGTCGAGAGAAATGGCTGGCCCAGGGTCAGGGTGGCAGGAGAGCCCGGTGCCAGGCCGCTCATCTGAGGTGGAGAGAATGCAGACCCCGGAGCCTGCTAGACTCAGACCCTGGGCGGCATGGAAGCCAGCCCCACAGGGAGAGGAGAGCACTGAGCTGACAGGGAAGGTGAAGGGGATGGGGAGGAGGGGAGGCTGAACAGCATTAAAAGCGACAAGTAGCAGCAAAGGAGCACTGGGCGAGGCGTCCAGAGAACCTGGGTGTGGCCACAGGGCCAGGAGTCATTCAACCCGGTTCTTGGGACTCAAGAATACCTCCTCACAGGGTGGCAGCAGGTCAGATGCTAGTAGGTCCCAAGGAGAGATGAAATAATCTCTCTAAAAGCATTCGAAAACTAGAGGGTGAAGCCTCTGTACAGATCAGAGGTGCTCTCCGCACAGGTTCCCCCACTGCCCCCTCCCGCCCCCGCCTCCCCGTCAGCACACACCACTACTGCTCCCTCCTCCGGCCCTTCTTGTTTCCCTAGCAGTTTCCCCTCACCCAAGACAGGACCGTCTTCTTCCTTCCTTCCTCCTGGGGGGCTGGCACCCCAGCAGGGGCACTGAGGCCACTCCCAGGCCCTGCTCCCAGCAGCTGGGCCTCTCCCACCACATACATGTTTCCTCATCGTCCTTAGGGAAGACAAACTGGAAAGTCAGACCAACTTCCGGTGTTGGGGAGAGGTCAGCCAAGATGCCTTTGGAGGGGGAATGGCGAAAACACAGAAAATACCGAGGCTCCTCTCATCCCCCACGTGTGCCCCACCAGGCACTGCCCCTGCCCCGAGCACGCATGCCTGCCTGGGGCCCAAGCTGGGCAGGCAGAAGCTAGTGACATACCCAGCCACAGCTCCCCACACAAGGCTCCCTCCACAAGAAATGAACAAAATGTGGAAAATTAGACCCAGACATGGCAATGTGTGCTCATTAGATTAACTCTCCAGAGGGCTGCGACCTTGAAAAACACATTGTCAGTAAGGAAATTAATAAACCTGATTAATAATGAGACATGAGACCCAGCTGGTTTGGCTCAATGGATAGAGTGTTGGCCTGGAGCTTAAGGATCCCGGGTTCAATTCTTGCCAAGGGCACATGCCTGGGTTGCGGGCTCTATCCCCAGTAGGGGCCGTGGAGAAGGCAATCGATCAATGATTCTCTCTCATCATTGATGTTTCTATCTCTCTCTTCCTCCCTTCCTCTCTGAAGTCAATAAAAATATCCTATCTAATAAAAGAGTGACATGCAAATTGACCATACCTCCACTACGCTACCAGCCAATAGGAGCAGGGGGCATGGTCAGCAGACAGGGGGCATGACCAACAGACAGGGGTGTGGCCAGCAGACAGGGGTGTGGCCACAGTGCCAAGTAAGCAAGCACCACGCTATAAGCTGCCCACATGGTACTTAAGGGCCAGCGAGATCCCTCTCTCATTACACTTACAGTTAACTGAGTCTCGACCTTTTGCGGTGACCTTGGGATGGTTGGGGGAATTTGATGCCATGATATCCCCTCATGAGGCTCGCATGCAGGTTGCTCTGTTAGGCTGTGACTGAGGTGTGGGGTTTAACTGTCGCGTAGGACATGCAAATGAACATCAGGGGCACCTTGGGTAATGGGAGCCAAGTGCGAGGCGGGGCTGTGAGCCAAGCAGCAGTCTGCTCCACAGGGCGCTGCAGCCCACCTGGACTGCCGACACCTCTTCCCCCTGGCAGCCGCCGCTACCTCCTTCCCTGTCACTGCAGAACCAGCACCAGTTGCTCCGGATCCTGGCGTGCTGAATGCAGGTGGGGAAGGAGGCACAGGGCCCCCCAGATCCCGCGCCCCGTGACCTCGGTCCAGGACCTGCCGGCCTCGCGGCTTCCCTGCGGGGTGGGCGGGCTGGGCCCCCAGGAGGAACAGCAGTGGCGGCAGAAAGGAGGGTGGCTGAAGGGAGCGAGGAGACGGATGGGGGGTGGGGAAGGAAGGGGACTACAAATAAAAGGGCCCTTTAAAATGACTATGAACACTGAAGTAAAATGTTTTCATTTTATAAGCCTATATTTTACAGTATGCACATTTCACATAATAACACCCCAGACTTTATCTAGGGCAGGGGCCAAATGTCATTGCCGTAAGGAGCCAGAGTGTGGCTCAGTTTTTTGTGGGCTGCACATGGCCTCGAATACTCAACTTCTGCAGTCCTAGCATGCAAAGCCCAGAGGAACGGGATGGCTGTGTCCCAGCAAAACTTTATGGCCACTAAAATTTGAATCCTATCTAATAAAAGAGTAATTTTCAGATTGACCATCACTACAACACACAAGAGGGCTGCCCCCATGTGGTCAAAGATTCTGTCCCCATGTGGATACAAGATGACCATCACAAGATGGCCAACAGGGGAGGGCAATTGAGAGGTTCCAGGCCTGCATGGGAGGGAAGTTGTGGGTGATCAGGCCAGCAGGGGATGGCAGTTGGGAGGGAGCAGGCCTGCAAGAAAGGGCAGTTGGGGACTATCAAGCCTGCAGGGGAAGGCAGTTAGGGATGACCAGGCTAGCAGAGGAGGGAAGTTGGGGGCAAGCAGGCTGGCAGGGGAGCAGTTAGACATCAATGAGGCTGGCTGAGTAGTGGTTAGTGGGTGATCAGGCTGGCAGGCAGAAGTGGTTAGGGACAATCAGGGAGGCAGGCAGGTGAGCAGTTTGGAGCCAGCACTCCTGGATTGTGAGAAAGATGTTCGATCCCTACTGGGATCGGGCCTAAACAGGCAGTTGGACATCCCTCAAGGGGTCCCAGATTGGAGAGGGTGCAGGCTGGGCTGAGGGACACCCCCGCCCCCCTTCTCCAATGCACGAATTTTGTGTACTGAGCCACTAGTACTTTAATAATACTACTAGTAATAATGAGACCTGAGCTTCAGCACAATCAGCCTCGTGAGGCCCAGGGGAGTTCCAGGGGCTCCTTCCAGGGGGAAAGACACAGCGGCCTCCCCCAGCCCTGGTGCCAGCCCCTGAGCACAGACACAGGAAGTAAATCAGAACCAGATTTCTCCTGCAGAGACCCCTGCCCCACAGGCAGCCTCTCCCCCACAGCTGTGAGCAGGGCCTCCTGGGAGGGTCCCAGCACCCAGGGACTCACGGGAGCTTAAGTGAAGGTCGCTCTATTGGTTCCTGACAGGGCTCAGGGCTCCTGGCCAGTCCTGAGTGCCCACCACTTGGCAAAGGGGCTTCCCGAGCCCAGGCAGCCCAGGTCCCTGGGAGACATGCCGAGGAGAGCCACTGGAGGGAGGCGGGAGAGGACACCACGCAGCACCCCCAGACAACAGCACCAGGAGGAAGATGGCAGCATAGAGATGCCAGAGCTGTGCAGCCACAGACCCAAAGCGGGAGAAGCTCTGCGCATTGCCCCACTTCCGCCAGGCAGGCAGGCCCTGGGCCAGGCCCTCCACCTCCTCCTCTCCCCAAGGCCATGGCCAGCGTTCCTGGGGTTCCCTCACCTCCCCTTCGCTGTCACCAGCTCCAGGGAGCAGGGAAGGAGGCACAGGTACTTTCCAGGCTTTGAAACCCCATGTCAGACCCCAGGCCAGGGGTAGCAGGCTGACTGCCCACTCCAGGCCAGGTCTGAGCTCTCTGTTCTGCCATCCTCACAGGAGAGTGCCATCAGCCACCCCACCCTCAGCCTCCCCCCAGCTTCCCCCCAGCCTCCCCCCAGCCTCAGGATCACTGGCCCAGACCAAGGTCTCCAGAGTTCCTCCTGGCTTCCCACCGGGATGAACTCGGGTGGGATGGATGGCACTCCCTTAGTCAGGAACACAGCGTCATTTATGATGGGGCTCTGGGTCCCCCAAGCGATCGGCCTGCAGGATGGGAAGGGTGGTGGGGGCCAGAGTCCAGCACAGGGGCTAGGGGAGGCCGAGGAAGAAGCCAGCCAGGAAACACAGCCAGTCAGTGAGGAGTGTGTGTGTGTGTGTGTGTGTGTGTGTGTGTGTGTGTGTGTGTTGGGGGGAGGGGGTCCAGGGACCCAGGGCTGAGCTGGATGGGGGGCTGTGGCCAGGGAGCCAGGAGACCAAGGCCGAGGGCAGAGGGGGAGGAGAGGCGTGGGAGCATCAGCCCTGCAGAGAGGGGGCCCGGGGGGGGGGGGGGGGGGGGGGGCCAGGGCAGAGTCGGAGGACCCGGGCCCAGGGAAAGGATGCGGAGGGGAGACTGGGACGAGGCCGGAGGGACCAGTGGGCAGGGCCGGCTGTCAGGAGGCGGGAGAGGGAGGAGGCACAGGCGGCGGTGTCAGCGGCCGTGGCGGGCACAGGGGGTAGGAGAGACCCAGACTTGGACGCGGGAGGAGCGCGCGCCAGAAGCCCGCAGGATGGGGCGCGGGCGCCGCGGTGGCCGGCCTTACCTGGGCGGCTCCTCGTGGGCCCGGAGGGCCGGTGCCGGCCGCGGCGCTCCGTGTCCCTCGCTTTTTCCGCAGCAGCTGCCCGGCTCGGCCCGACCCACCGGTGGCCAGAGGGAGCGTCTGTGTCCGGCCGAGTGGGGCGCGGGAGCGCGGAGGAGCGGGCGCGAGGCGCCGCCCGGCGGGCAGCGCGGGCACTGCGGGCGGGTGCCAGCTGGCCGGGGGGAGGGGGCCCCCTCCCAACCTCCCCTGGGAGCGGCAGGAGGCGGCGGGCCCAGCTGCGGGCAAACTTCCTGCCGCCCGGGGGCTGGGGGAGCTGCGAGCTTGGGCCGGGGACCGGCGCCAGGCCGGGGGGGGGGGGGGGGGGGGGGGCGCCCTCCGGACAAGGTGCGGGCTCTGCGGTGCGTGGACCTCGGGGAACCCGCGCAGCTCCCACCCAGCGCCGCGCGCAGGCTGGGCAGCTCCCACACGGCCTGGGGAGCGACCGCCGCCAGCTTACGGGCATGGGCGCCCCCTCGTGGGCGTGGGGGGCCGCCGCGGGCCGAGCGCGCCCGGGAGGCTAGTGAAGGTGCAGACCGCTCCTGGCGGCGAGGAAGCCTCCGGTCCTAGTGGGTCCCAGCACCGTCTCTCCACAGCCAGCTGGGCGGCGGAGAGCACCCCGGGGAGGAGGATCCCGCGTCTGGAAGCGGCGAAGGGACAGCCCAGGTGCCCAGGCTCCAGTGAGCCAGGTTTGGGTGGCAGGACATGGAGGCGGTCAGGCTTTGTCCATCTGGGTAGCCTGTACCCACAGGTGGAGGCGGGGGAGGGGGTGGGCGCTGAGGAAGGAGCCCGGGACATCTGGCCTCCTGGAACATGAGTTCCTCTTCCCACTCACCGCTCCTGCATCCTAGACCAGGGCGCCATTGCCTTGGGTCCAAGCCCCACCCCAGCCCTCAGCCCCCAACCCCATCGGATTCTCTGTGGATCCCATAGCAGTGATATCTCAGGGGAATAAGGCTGGCCCAGCTGTGCCTTTTTCTCTTTTAGTATTGACTCCAGGCCGGGGCGGGGGGTGGGGTGGGGGAATAGAGAGAGAGAGAAACATGGATGAGAGAGGATCATTTATCCGGTGTCTCCCTTTTGCTACCCACTGGGGCTTGAGCCCCCAACCTGATCTGGTTCCTTGACTGGAATCAAACCAGGGACATTTCAGGCGACTCTATCCACTGAACCAAACCGGCGAGAGCCCAGCTGAACTAGTTCTGAAGCTGCTGCCTTAAATGGGGAAGACTGAGAAATGGGACTCCCTCCAGGGAACCTCTGGTGGGAAGCACCCCTTGCAGCCAGGTGGGAGTTGGGCAGGGCTCAGTGTGGTGGCCTTGCTAAGCCCGAGGAGTTGCGCTCTGGGCTGTAAATGCCATCCGCCAGAAGTTTGTTCCCCTCAATTTGTTTTTAGCTTCTTCCTTCTCTGTTTCCTGTCTCCGCGATGAATACTTGCACTTAAGTTCACTTGCCGTGCCTTTTTCTAAAGGTTCCTCTGAAGGCCATCCCAGTCCATCGGCGCTGCAGCAGGGCCAGTGAGGCATGCAGTGGCCAGGCACTGTGTCCTCACTTTGCCATCGCCACTGTGTCCCCTTCTCTTTGGCGAACTCCCTGCCTTTCTCCGCACATCCACAAGTGAGGGCCAGAGAGGGCTCCAAACAACCTTCACTACTTCACACCAGCTGAATGCTTTCACCGCCCATGTGACCAATCAGGTAAAAGTGAGTGCATGTCAACCCTCCTGCCTCTCCAGCTTTCTCCACTGCCCAGCTCATACGTATTCCACCAACACCAACCCGCTTATAGCTACTTTTCCGCCCCCCCCCCCCCCCCCATTGCATGCCTCTGTCTCTTTAACACATTAAGTTACTCTATCTGGAATCCCCAACCCCAGCACACACAGAGAGATGTACAATTTCATATTTACCTTGGAAAACTCAGTTCAGGAATCTCCTCCTAATCTAGGACTGTTTCCTAGTCTGCTACTCGCCAGCCCCTTTCCAACAGAATTCCTTACTCCCTTCTCCGGACTTCTCTTGCACTTGTTAGAGCTTATGGTTCCTCCTTTTATGTCTTCTTTCTCAGAGACAGGAACTTGGTCTTCTGGATTTATCTTTGGGCTTCTCCCTTTGTTGTCTCTGCCTCAGGCATGTCCATGAAGCAGAACACTTGCTCTAAATCTACCTACTGTCTCTTTTCAAAAGTCTCTCTGAAGGTTCATCGCAAGGTCATAATGAGAGAGAGTATAAACTTTTAATAAAAAGTCCTATATTCACAGCACAATGACTGGTACAATAGGCGCTCAGTAAATTTGTTCAGTGAGTGAATTAACAGGAAGTAAGGGTAGCAGATAGGGGTCTGAAATGCCAGCAAGTCAAATTTGCTTTTGGTGTTGGTCCCAATGAGCCAGATGAACAGCACTGAGACCACAATCTCTGGCCCAGCCTGAAGCCTTGATAACTACGCTGACGTTGGGTTCACGTTTGAGGGACTTGAGGTCCAAGGACACAGCCAGATTGAACGTCCTTATTGCCACGCAGTGTGAATCGCAGCAGTCCCTCCCGAACTCCATGTTCGGAGTCCAGATTAAATGAGGGTAATTTTCTGTGTCTTTGTGTCAACTGTTTGGAGGACAGATGGTTCATTTCTAAAGGCCAGTGTCAAACAGAACCAGTTTAGAAGCACATGAAATTAGAAAGAGGACTGCTCTCTGGTTCTACTTTGGTTTCACGCATGCCTTAAAGGATGCAAGAAGAGTGGTCTTGCCTAATAGCCTTATGAGTAAATGTTGGCGAAAGCAAACGTGCACGCCCTCCGAATCTCAGCCTCGCTGGCGGCAGAGACGCTCTCTGCGGTTAACAAGCCCAGCCTCCCCCGGGCAGCTAAATTACAGCTCCTTTCCCCAACACCTCTGGTCTGTTACTAGTCTAGGCATAAAGAATACTGCTCACACAGAAATTAAAATGAGAACGGATTGTCCCTGGTCAGAATACAACCCCCGCTCATTCTGCAGCCCTCGCTCCTCCCCAGTGTGAGAACCTAATTTGTTGCCACCTCATCTCCTTTTCCATTTACCACTTTGTAGAGGAGACAAGCTTCGGGGCAGTTCGTTCTCCATGAAATATCTGGTGCTCATTCAGCACCAGGCACTGGAGGCAAAACAAAACACATCCTGGGCTTAGCCTCTTGGAGTTCACAGTCAAGTAAACGTTATCATGGAAATAGGCATTCTCTCCCACCCATGTTGGTCCATTCTGGCAGCAGGTATTTTCTGTTTGATATTTCACATACAAGTAGCTCAGTTATCTAGGCGGGAAGACTGGGTGGGGTCGAATGGCAAACTGCTAGGGCGAGAGGTAACTGGTGACTCCAGCACAGGATCTGCGGCCTCTAGCCGCAATGGCTCGGATGCGCCCCTGGAATTCTTAGCCTGTGTCTTCTGCAGACCTTGCGTAGGGAGGCCTGCCGCGCTGGCTGCACCCTGAGCAGAAGGGGGCATTGGCATTCATTCGCCTGCCTAGGAAAGGCTTGGCCAGGACCATGCTATGGGGGGTCTGTGCGCACTTGGGCAAGCGGCATTTTTTTACTCTCGGTGGGCGTTACACTGCTACACTCAGTTTCCCCCTTTGAGCTCACAGTCAGTCTGGGGAGCTTCCATGACACCACATACAGATGTGAACACTCAGTAAGAAAGTGGGAACACTGCATAAAACTCGGAGCTCCTACCCCATCTCCATCCAGTAGGGAAGCCTGCTGCAGGAAGACCTGGCCGAAGGTCCCTGAGAGGGTGAACTTAGGCCAAACGGGTGAAATATTAAGCAAGGAATACAGAAGCTGCCTTTTTTCCCCCCACTTTTTCAGTATTTTCCTTGTCAGTCTCTGATCATAAGAGCAACTGAAGAAGCAACAAAACGGAGTAGGACTACGAGGCAGGAAGACAATGGATGGGTGGACACAGAGCATAATCATCCAGCAACAAATGGTGCACACAAGGGCCTGTCCTCCCAGTAGAAAAGCTCCAGGATGTAAAATAAGATGACACTTTTCACACTACTGCAGCTGACTGGGATTGGAGACTTGTCCGGGCAACAATTTTCTCTAAGGGTAGCATTGGATCTCCCTTAATTATTAAGAGATGACTCCAGGATACTATAAAAGTACTTTAAAGGGAAAAGTTGCATTTGTGCATATATATGTATACATAAATCTGTATTCTCCGTTCTCTCTCTCTCTCTCACATACACACACACACACACACAGACTTTTATATGTACTTGAATAGTTCTATATGGGTGTGTATACTGTTGAATAGTTGTATATAATTGTATATGTAGTTAAACAGTTGTATGTACCTGCTGTACATTTAGTTGAATATTTTGTACATCACTGTATATACAGTTCAATAGTTGTATATATCTGCTAAGTATTAGTTGAATATTTGTTTATAACTGTTATGCATCTGAGTAATTTTATATAGTTATACAAGCTGATGAGTAGTTGTAAATATAAATACATTTGTTCAAAAAGTTATATATATAAGTTAGTATTTGTATATAGCTGCTACATGGTTGTATACAGCTATGTAATATGGTTGAATATTGTATAGAGTTGTATATAGTGTATTTAATAGTTGTATTTAGATGCTGAATATTTCGTTTAAAAGTTGTATAGCTATGTATATATAGTTGGAAACTTGTATATAGCTGTATATGTAGATGAATAGTTGTACAAACTGCCATATACTTAGTTGAATGGTTATACATAGGTTTACATATATGTAGTTAGATTGTTCTATATAGAGATGGTGAAAGAGTTATGTACAGTTGTATTTATAGTTAGATAGCTGTTATAGCAGCTATATATTTAGTTGAATAAGTAAATATAACTATATATATATGGATGAACAGTTGATGTAGCTGTATATGTATGGTTGAATGTTGTGTGTAGTTAATATATTTTGGAATAATATGTAGCTGTAAATGTGGTTGAATAGGTGAATGGAGCTGTAAACAGTTAAAGTGTTGTGTATATCTGTATATATAGCTGGATGGTTAAATATAGATGCAGTAATCCTATCTAATAAAAGAGTAATATGCAAATTGACCACACCTCCGCCATACCCACAAGTCACACCCACCATCCACGCCCATCAGCCAATCAAGAGCAAATGTGCAAATAAACCCCAACTAAGATGGCTGCGGCCACTGAGAGCAGGAGGGAGGCTTGGGTTTCCCTGGCAATGGAGGAAGCCAAGCTTTCTGCCTGCCCTTGCTGGCCTAGGCCTCCACTCAATGCTACAAAGTTTTAATTATAGAAGATAATGATAGCAGCCACGAAGCTGGAGAGAGCAGGAGGCTAGGGTTGCCCCGGCAATGGAGGAAGCCAAGCTTCTAGAGCTCTGGCTGGCGTAGGCCTCCACTCTAGGTTACAGAGTTTCAATTATAGAGGTAAATAAACCAACAGAAATGGCTGTCGCCACAGAGCGAGCAGAAGGCTTGGCTCTGCTCCAGGCTACAAATTTTCAAATGTAGCACATAAATAAATCCCAGATACCAGGGCCTCCACTTGGGTCGCCAGGGGGCATGGCTGGCCTGCAAACCACAACAGGTTCCTTGCCCAGGCCGCCCCCCCCCCCGCCCACGGGAATAACCACCCTGATCCAGAACACCATTCAGGGCAAACCAGCAGGCCCCCACCCATGCACCAGGCCTCTATCCTAACTAATAAAATAATAATATGCAGATTGACCATCACTCCAACACACAAGATGGTTGTCCCCATGTTGCCAAAGATCCTGCCCCCATGTGGACACAAGATGGCCACCACAAGATGGCTAGTGGGAGAGGGAAGTTGGGAGGGACCATGCCTGCAAGGGAGGGCAGTTGGGGGTAATAAAGCCTGCAGGGGAGGGCAGTTAAGGAGGACCAGGCTGGTAGAGGAGTGAGGTTGGGGGCAAACAGGCTGGCAGAGGAGCAGTTAGACATCAATCAGGCTGGCAGACAGAAGTGGTTAGGGGCAATCAAGAAAGGCAGGCAGGCAAGCAGTTAGGAGCCAGCAGGTCTGGATTGTGAAAGAGATGTCTGACTGCCCATTTAGGCTTGATTGGGATTGGGCCTAAATGGGCAGTTGGAAATTCCTCGAAGGGTCCCAGATTGGACAGGGTGCTGGCTGGGCTCAGTGACACCCCCTTCCCCCATGCACAAATTTCATGCACTGGGCTTCTAGTAATACTATAGTTGAATATTGCAGTATATATTTCTGAACAGTTGTATATATCTGTATATTTGTTTTAATAGTTGTATATATGTATATTTGCTTTAATAGTTGTATATAGCTGTATATTTGGTTGTAGAGTTGTATGTGTAGTTGAATAGTTGTATGTAGTTGTCGTAGAGTTGATCAGTTGTATATAGTACTATAAATAGTTGAATTGTTTTATATACCTGAGTATATTATTGAACACTTGGGTAGAGCTACATAGTGTATAATTTTATATCTGTATATAAGGTGATTAGCATATAAATATATTTTTTTTACTGGTTACTCTAATAGCATTTTTTTCTTTATTGTTCAGTTTATTAATTACATTGTTTCCTCTTTTTATCCCCCTCTATCTCCCCTCCACCCTGTACCTATCCCACCATCCACCCTCACCTCCCCCTCCCCAATGTCCTCTCCCATTGTTGCAAGATTTTTGTCCAATCTCTTGCTGTACTTCCCACAACCCTTTTCTCCCCAAGAATAGTCAGTCCATTCCCTCTCTATGACCATGTTTCTGTTATAGTCACAAGTTTATCTTGTTCATCGGCCTATCAATTCACTTGAGTTTTATGTTCATTTGTTGATAGATGTGTATTTGTTGTTCATAATTTATATTTTTACCTTTTTCTTCTTCCTCTTCTTAAAGAATATCTTTCAGCATTTCATATAATACTGGTTTGGTGGTGATGAACTCCTTTAGCTTTTTCTTATCTGCGAAGCACTTTATCTGATCTTCAATTCTGAATGATAGCTTTGCTGGATAGAGTAATCTTGGTTGTAGATTCTTGCTCCTCATTATTTTGAATATTTCTTGCCACTCGCGTCTGGCCTGCATCGTTTCTGTTGAGAAATCCGCTGACAATCGTATGGGTGCTCCCCTGTGGGTAACCAACTGTTTTTCTCTTGCTGCTTTTAATATTCTCTTTATCTTTTGCTCTTGGCATTTTAATTATGATATGTCTTGGTGTGGTCCTCTTTAGATTCCTATATTTTGGGGTTCTGTGTACTTCTTGGGCTTTTAAGTCAGTTTCTTTCACCAGGTGGGGGAAGTTTTCAGTCACTATTTCTTCGAGTAGGTTTTCATTAACTTGCTCTCTCTCTTTTTCTGGCACCCCCATAATTCGGATGTTGGCATGCTTGAGGTTGTCCCAGAGGCCCCTTACGCTATCTTCAATTATCTGAATTCTTTTTGTTTCTTGCTTTTCCAGCTGAGTGGATTTTGCTTCTTTGTATTTCAAATTTTTGACTTGGTTCTTGTGGCCCTCTGGACTGCTTTTAGGACTTTGTGTATTATTTTTTATTTCAGTCTGTGTAAGCTTGATTTCTAGTTGGTCCTTTTTTTTATCCGTGAGGGTCTGGTTCATATCCTCAGAGGCCTTGTTCATTTCCTTGAGGGTCTCATTCATTTGCTTGAGGTTCTCATTCATTTGCTTGTAATTGTCATTCATTTGCTGGTTGGTCTTGTTTATTCCTGGTAATTCTCATTAAGTTGATCGGCCTTTTGTAGGAGCCTCTTGAAAAGCCTTATAACCGTGGTTTTGAACTCGATGTCTTGTCGTCTTTTCTCCTCCATTTCTTTCACACCTGATTTCTTTCCATGTCTCTGCATGGTGGCTGCTTTATGTGGTGGATATCCTCAAAGGGATAGTGGCTCAGCCTCCCCAGTTACCTGAGGTGGGTGCTCTTACTGCAATCCTTTATGGGTTGTATTCAGTATTTTTGAATTTAAACCCAGCTTTTTGTTGTTAGCCCTAGGAGGGTTTGACCTCCAGGCCCATTGGCTGTGAAGGGAGACTGTGTTCAGGTTGGATGGGCGGAGTCTCTGAGCTGCACAGGTAGCGTCAGCTGCGTCCTATGCGTCGCTCGCGCACGCGGGTCTCTGTTAGATGGGGATGGCTGCAGACTCCTCCAAGAGAAAGCCGCTAGTCTCTTCCCCTTGCCAGACCACTCCGCCTTTCCCCAAATGTGCCTGCACCCCAAAAGTCTAGCCCAGGATTGTAAAAATAAATGGTTTCCAGAACCAGGAGACAAGTTTCCAGGGGGCAAGTCGTGGGTTTGTGCGACCCTTTCGCGGAAACTCGCAGTTCAGGAGCCTCTGCCGCGCCCCGCTTCCAGGGTGCGTCCCCCGGACCTCGGCCAGATCTCGCCTGGCGCTGGGCGATCCGGACAGTGGGACAGATCTCTCCTGGTGCTGGGAAATCCGGGCAGTGGGACGGGCGTTGCTGCTCCAGCCCCAGCCCGTGCACGCGCGACCAGGACGGCTCCTAACCTGTTTCCGTCTGAAAGACTGTGCTCCCGCCGCTTCTGAGTCTCAGTGTCCCACCTCCACTCCAGTTAGTGGAGTGTTCATTCAGCCAGCTTTCTAGCGATTCTGGGTGCTGTCTGTTCTGCTCTTATGTTGTAGTTCCTAAATCGTTGTGCGGGGCAGAACAATAGGTGTTCACCTATGCCGCCATCTTTGCTTCTCCAGCATATAAATATTTATATAAATGGTTGAGGAGTTGCATATAGTTGTATATATACTTGAATAGTAATATATAGTTGTATAGGTATTTAAAAGTATAGCCATTATTTATGTAGTTGAATAATATGTATAGCTGTATATGGTTGAAAGGTACATATGGCAAATACTTGTATGTAGTTGTGTGTATTGCTGAACAATTGCATATAGCTGCTGTATAGTTAGGTAAATTGTTTTATATAGCTGCATATAAAGTGAAATGATTTTATGTAGATGTATATGTAGTTGAATAGTTGCATACAGTTATATATATGATTGATAAGATGCATATAATGATATGTATGATTGAATAGTTGTCTATTGTTTTTACACACAGTCCTGAGGAGAGTCTCTGAGGTTGAGAAGCTACCTTTGTAAGCAGAGGGCAATGAAAGACCAAAGAGAGAGACTGTCTATTCTAGTATTGTTAGTAACAGTTTATGAAGGGAAACTTACATAGGAGACATGTCTTGGGCAAATGAAACTGATGCTTTACAAACACCAAGGAATTATATAGAACAGTGGTTCTCAATCTTTCTAATGCTGCGACCCTTTAATGCAGTTCCTTATGTTGTGGTAACCCCCAACCATAAAACTTTTTGTTGGTACTTCATAACTGTAATTTTGCTACTGTTATAAATTGTAATGTAAATATCTGTGTTTTCTGATGGTCTTAGGTGACTCTGCTAGCAGTTCTCAACCCCACAGGTTAAGAACTGCTGCTGTAGAGCCTAAGACAATAGCAAAATTACAGTGTGGCTCCTGCTGGATCACTGTAGACAGTAGCTGAACTGCACCCCACTGGAGATCCAGAAGCTAGCGTATCTTCAGGTCAGTGTGAGATGACACCAGAATTCAACTACTCACATCTATAAGTGACACATTCAAGAGCACCAAAGCCCCACTGAAGCACATATGGCCCCATAGGCGTGTCTCCAACCCAGCAGTTCTTCCACTCCAACAACACAGGGAAGCAGCAAAATGCAGAGACAAAGAAACATGTCATGAATGAAAGAAATGGAGGAAAGCAGACTAGAATACCTGATATAGAGTTCAGGACCACGTTTACAAGGTTACTCAAGAATCTTCTAAAAAACCGCCAAGAAACTTGATGAGACCTCTGAGTAGCTTAGTGAGACTGTCAAGGACCTTAATGAGAACGCCAAGAAAATAGAAAAGGACCAGACAGAAATTAAGCATACACTGTCTGAAAGTAAGAATATACAGAAATTCAATGGTAGATCAAAGGACTCCAAGAATCAAACCAAAGATCTGAAATATAAGGAGAAATTAAAAAAAAAAAACACTCAACCAGAAAAAAATGAAAAAAGAATCCAAAAATATGAAGATAGTGTAAGGAGCCTCTGGGACAACTTTAAGCGTACCAACATCAGAATTATTGGAGTGCCAGAAGAAGAGAGAAAGCAAAAATATTGAAAACTTATTAGAAGAAATAATGACAGAAAACTTTCCCTACCTGGTGAAAGGAATAGACTTACAAGTCCAGAAAGCACAGAGAACCCCAAACAAGAGGAATCCAAAGAGGACCACATCAAAACACATCATGATAAAAACACCAAGGGGAAAAGACAAAGAATCTTGAAAGCAGCAAGAGAAAAACAGTTGGTTCCCTACAAGGGAGTACCCATACGACTGTGCTGGAGCCTGCCGGCATCAGTCGAACTGTACCTGAAAGGGGGGCGAGGCTTACGGAAAGATAGAGATAGAAAGATGAATAGAAATAAAGAATAAACAAAAGATATGAGATCAGGAGGTCCACAGAACCCTCTTTAGGACTGCGGCCCCGAGTTTATTTTACTCCACTCTTTTAAACAGTTCTGGTTACATATTACACAATTCCTTGTTCCCCAAACAGCAAAGCTACATTCCATTGTTAACATGTTTCCCCACTAAACTTCTTATCTTAACTATCTTCCCTGTGCTATACCTTCACCCAAGACGCTACCTAAATCCCTTTCCACAGACAGCTTAGCTATTTACAATGCTATGTGCTGGAGGACAGTCATGTTTGCTAAACTACAATTAAAGGTAACCATTCTCCGGGGGGGTGAGGGGGGCAGAAACCATGACTAATCTTTAGAGCAGGCAGGCCCACTCGTGGCCAGCCCTCTCGGAGGAACTTTGTTCCCTGAGGACACTCTCCACATATCTCCCCTTCTTTTACTAATTAAGCAGATTGGATTAATCTTAGTTCATGTAACCCAGCACGTACTGCAAGAATGCTCTTACCTACTCTACTCATTAAAATGGGAAATAAGCAAAACAGTATCAGCACAAAACTTCCCAAACCTATAATTCCAAAAGCTAAATGTTGAAAATCTCCTACAAAGGGAACATTCTTAAGAAATGGATCAAGAAAAATTTTTGCAGTCTGACTAGCATCAAAGTGTAGGGGTACTGCATCTTGCAAACCTTGAGTCTCTATGCAAAGCTAATAAGTCTAAAGATACATTAGTAGACATCCTGATACATCAGTCTCTCTTGACAAACAAATAGGTATTCCATCTCCTTGTCCAGAATAGTTAAAACCCACATGTAGTTCTGGCCGTATGTGTCCATTAGAAGGCATCCCCAAAGTGTGAGTGTCATTCACATACACTAGAACCGACGGTCCGTCCCATTCAGCTGGATGGAGTAATGGAGGGTCAGGAACATCGGATCAGTCGGTATCTCCTTGGACGCTCTGCACTTGGCAGTCTAAGATCGCCATCATAGCCAGGAACATGGAGACTCCTGTCTTTGGGGTAGAAGTCTCTGTCAGCACCTGTTCCGCTTCAACCGCCAACTTCTTCATCTGTCCCCAGGTGGGCACCGCCGCTGTCCTGGTCGCTTGAGCCAGGCTGTGGGGCTGCTCCTGGGGACTCAGTCGCAGAATTCCCTTGGCCAGGTCGCCCATCTCCTGCAAAGCACAAAGCCTTTCCAGAAGCCACCTCGCACTTTTTCGGCATCCTGGGGAAAAACACGGACATGCCCTCATCTCCGATGGGCACGGGGTCTGGTCCATGCCATTGTCCAGTCAAAGGGTCCTTCCACCTGACCTGAGCATAGGTGGGTGCAGTTCCTGCATTCCAGAACCGCTGGGCAGCTGATTGCCCATGCACATCCAAAATTAAAAAAATAAGAATAAATAGAGCATGATGTAATAAGTTCTGTGGTGTCAGGGGATACAACTCCCCCCTCTTTATTTTTTGTAATTGTAGCTTAAGAGTGCTATGAGCTCTCTCCACTATCCCCTGTCCTTGGGGATTGTATGGAATTCCTGTTTTATGGGTGATACCAAACTTCTGGCAAAACTTTTGAAAACTTCTTCCAGTATAGCCTGTGCCATTGTCAATTTTAATACACTTGGGTTGTCCCATAATTGCAAAACACTTTAAACAGTGGGCTATGCAGTGCTTACTTGCTTCACCTGTTTGAGCTGTAGCCATAATAAAGCCAGAAAAAGTATCCACAGTGACATGTACATACTTTACCTGCCCAAAACTGGGGATATGAGTCACATCCATTTGCCACAAATGATTAGCCTTTAGTCCCCTTGGGTTAACTCCATAATGAGGTACTAATTAGGTAGTAGGACAACTTGTACATTGCTTTACTATTTGTCTGGCAGCTTCTCTGGTAATCTTAAATTGCTGCCTGAGACTATTACTATTTTGATGATGGAGCGCGTGAGATTGCTCAGCCAATTGCTCCTGGGTATGTAATATTATTCTAGTTGCAGTGTCTACCTGTTCATTCCCTTCTGATAACGGTCCAAGCAGTCCAGTATGAGCTTTGAGATGACCAAAGAAACATGGCTGGGTGCGCTGCTGGAAGGTGCGCTGTATGTCTCTAAACATACTCTGCGCTATGGAATTAACTGTCCCAATAAAGGGAACAGTTTCAGTTACTTCCATTGCTCTTACCACATACTGACTGTCTGAGTACAGGTTAAATGCTTGATCTGAAACACATTGTAACACTGCTAAGATGGCACACAGTTCTACTACCTGTGCAGGTGTATAAGTAGTTTGAAAAGTTGTCACCTCACCTTGAATACTATAGGCTGCATTACCATTAGATGAACCATCAGTAAAAATTAACAAAGCCTCTTTAATAGGTTCTTTTTGTACTATTTTAGGAAATACAAAAGCATGCTGGCTTGCAAACTGCAGAAGTTTATTGTGAGGATAATGATTATCTGTTTGACCAGGGTAATTAGCCATAGCCGCTCCCCAGTCATTACTATGTTGCAACAGACAATCTACTTGCTGTTTGGGATAAAGAAGACAGATATAAGGCGGCTCACGTCCAATTTAACTTGGAAGCTTCAGTCCTCACCATGTGAATCAGAGCAGCTACTTGATCATAATAAGGTGAAAGCACCTTTGCAGGTGATACGGGCAGGTGAATCCATAATAGAGGACCTTCCTGCCATAATACTACCATGGTGGTATGCTGAGTAGCAAGAATATAAGCTCCCCATGGCTGAGAACAGTCTAAATATGACACCTGCTGTTGACCAATAGCTGTTTCCATTGCCTGTAAAGCCTGTCTTGCTTCCTCAGACAGCTCTCTGGGAGAGTTAGGATTAGAATCTCTTTTGAGTACCTCAAACAGGCTTGAGCTGTCCTGTGGTGATTTTCAGATAAGGTCTTAACAAGTTAATGTCTTCTAGCAGTTTCTGGAAATCATTAAACGTTTTTAACCCATCCTTTCTCAATTGTATTTTCTGAGGGGTAATACAATTCTGATGTAAGTTATATCCCAAATAAGAGAAAGGAGGCTGTCTCTGTACTTTCTCGGGGGCAATATTAACCCCTTCTCTTCAAGCCCTTTTTATAGCTGAGCATATGCAGCTAGCAATATCCCTTCATTCTGAAAAGCTAACAGAATATCATCCATATAATGTATCATGTAGACCTGAGGAAAATTTTTCCTAGTACTAACAAGAGCTTGTGCAACAAACTTTTGACATAACGTGGGACTATTAGCCATCCGTTGGGGGAGAACCAACCAATAAATATCTCTTGGTAGGTTCCTGAAAATTAGTGGATGGTATACTAAAAGCAAACCTTTTACAATCTTGAGGGGTCAGGGGAATGGTATAAAAACAGTCCTTAAAATCAAGAATTATTTTGTATGTACCTGCTGGAATAGCAGAAGGAGAGGGAAGCCCTGGTTGTAAGGCTCCCATAAGTTCCATTGTCTCATTAACCTTTCTTAAATCTTGTAGTAACCTCCACTTTCCTGACTTTTTCTTGACAACAAATATAGGAGAATTCCAGGGGGAGTTAGAGGGTGCTATATGGCCTTTGTCTAGCTGTTCCTGCACCAGCCGTTCGGTGGCCTGTATCTTTTCAGTTGTTAGGGACTATTGATCAACCCACACTGGGTCATCTGACTTTCACTGAATCGGATCTGCAACCCACGAAAGGCCCCTCCTAGAAATACCCCGACCCCGCTCTTGGAGGTCTGGGGTCTGGCATGATTGGTTCCATTCTTCCTTGACCCTCTCTTCCTAACCCCTGACTTGGCAGTAGCCCTTGATTAAACATTTGCCTTGTTACTGGAGCACTAGGACTATAAATGTAAACTCCCATCTCCTGCATGACATCCCTACCCCATAAGTTTACAGGAAGTTTAGGAATAATGTACGGTTGAAATATTCCTTTATGTCCTTCACTATCCTGCCAACGCAATTGATCACTGCTATGTTCTGGACTACTTGCATGACCAACGCCTTGGAGCTGTGTTAGAGCAGGCTGCTTTGGCCAGGATGAAGGCCATCGTTCTTGGGTAATAACTGATACATCTGCTCCAGCATCCAGCACCCCTGTCAATTTTCTTCCATTTACTGTGTATTAGCTCTGGGCGTTGAGCCTTAATAGCTTGAATCCAGTATAGGTCAGAGGATCCCAAACCCCCGTTCCTCTCTGAGTGCTAGTGGCTGTATAAGTCCTGAACGGATTTCCCTGTTGCTGGTTGGGTCCATTCTGCAGTGCCCCAAAGCATTGTTGAGGGGCCTGTGGCTGGTCCCTTCTCCCGATTCCCTGCTGGGGAGGCAGCACATTCTCTTGATTACCTGCATTCATTGGCCCGATGTTTTCCTTTTTTTACATTTAGGGCACAGTGCAGGTTGTTTAAGACCTCTGCTATTTCTTTTATTAATCCTTTTATTGGACAGACACTGTTTTGCCATGTGTCCTGCTCCTCTACAAGTGATTTTTAAAATTTCTCCTTTTTATTAAGCTAGAATATTATTTTTAAAGAGTATCCCCTTAGGCTTATTTGTACTGAGAGAGACTATGGGAGGTCTTAGTAACTTAGAATATTTAATCAAATTGTTCATAAAGACATTGGCTTTTTATTTAGCTTAAGACCTTAATTTTAATTTAAAAAGCTAACTTATTTAAGTAATTAAAGTAAGCATCTTTATTTAAAAAAGGAAAGCGAATTTAATAAATGTAGACGTCTGATTTATAAGCTGTAAATGTTGCCCTGCCTTTAGCTTAACAATGTAGGAGGCTACCAAATTCAGGCAGAAAATGATGGTTTCTCATCTGTTTTTTAGATTTTACTTAAATTCAATTACTTATAAAAAAATATGCTTCCCAATGTAACTCAATTTATGAGATTTTGATTATATATTTTAAAAGGCTAATTTATAAAGTAACTTAAATAGGTGTCTTTAATTTAAAAAGCAAAGAAACTTATTCAGTAAACTTAGCTTAGAGGTCAAAGCACACTGTCCCACAGCCACCCTCCTTAAACGTGTAGGCGGCTTAGGGCTTTTTGTCTTTCTTAAAATTACTGCTGTTGAAAAATTTGGATATAATGAAGACATATACTGTTACTTTACTTTGTCCCTTCCAGAGGCAAACCCTCTACAACTCTTAATACATGTATATAAGCAAAATACATATTGGTTAATTATATTTGATAAAACTTTCCATGCAATCTCAAGTATAATTTAAAAATATTTCTTTTAAGAAAGAACAGACTTTTGAAAACATTTTGGGGCCCTTGAAATGCCCAAAAGTTACTCTCACAGTCTCTTGAAGTATACTTGAAAAGATCAAATATATAGATTTATATATATGATTTAAAGATTATATACTTAAATTATCTTAAAGAATATCAATTAAATTTAAACTGGATTGACAGAATTAATTCTCCTTTTTTATTTTTATTTTTTTAACTTATTGGCTGTCAATTTCTTTTTGTATAAAGACAGATATTAATTTTTTTTCTTTTTCTAAAGCAATAACTAACACTTAATTTTGCTAAGATTTTCATTTCCCTGCAGGTTCTTCTATCAAGATAATGTGCAGCTGCGTCCTCTAAATGCTCCTCATTCTGAGGAGGAGGAGGGTCCCAGGGCTCTTCATAAAGATGACACTCCTTGTGTGCCAGCAATATTTCTTTTCCTTCTTTCTTATGTTTTGCATAAAGATGTTCAGGCAGCGACCGCACAGCTGGCGGCGCCAAAGGCTCCTTGGGCGGAGGCTTATCCTCCGGGGAGCTAGTTTCTCTGAGCTGGGACAAGATGGATTTTAGTCCCTCAAAGGTAATTTCCCTGAACTAGGACAAGAGGGTCTTTTCTCTCTCGGCCTGCCTTCCCCTTTTCTCCCCTCATAACAAGGATGAAGGCTGTCCCTAATAAGATTCCACAAAGAAAAAGTATTTACAGGCACCTTCCACAGACCATGATCAGAATAGCCCTGCACTTTCTTCCCAACCTTAGCCCAAGTCTCAAGATTTACAATTCCTTCTTCAGGAAACAAAGGACAAACATCTATTACAAAAGCTAAAAAACGTCCAAGCAGCTTATATCCTACTCTAGTTCGTCTTGCTTTAAACATATTTTGAAACACGTGCACAAACCATTCCTTACTATTACCTTGTCCCATGGTATTTTACTCCCGACTATACCTTCAATCACTTTCACTGCCCACTGCACTCCTTACCTGATCTCATGCGTCCCTTCAACTGGCAGTGGCCTTCACCGAGTCCCCTGTTTCAGGATCCTGTCCAGGCGCCACTCAATGCCAGAGCCCGCCGGCATCAGTCGAACTGTACCTGAAAGGGGGGTGAGGCTTATGGAAAGATAGAGATAGAAAGATGGATAGAAATATAGAAGAAATAAAAGATATGGTATCAGGAGGTCCACAAAGCCCTCTTTAGGACTGTGGCCCCGAGTTTATTTTACTCCACTCTTTTAAACAGTTCTGGTTACATATTACACAAGTCCTTGTCCCCCAAACAGCAAAGCTACATTCCATTGTTAACATGTTTGCCCACTAAACTCCTTATCTTAACTATCTTCCTTATGCTATACCTTCACCCAAGACGCCACCTAAATCCCTTCTCACAGACAGCTTAGCTATTTACAGTGCTATGTGCTGGAGGACAGTCATGTTTGCTAAACTACAATTAAAAGTAACCATTCTCTGGGGGGGAGGGGGGCAGAAACCATGACTAATCTTTAGAGCGGGCAGGCCAACTCGTGACCAGCCCTCTCGGAGGAAATTTGTCCGCCAAGGACGCTTTCCACAGACTGTCAGCTGATTTCTTTTTTTAAAATCTTTATTGTTCAGTTTATTAATTACATTGTTCCCCCTTTTTGATCCCCTTAGCTCCCCTCCACCCTGTACCCATCCCACCTTCTGCCCTCACCTCCCCCTCCCCACTCTCCTCTTCCATTGTTGCAAGATTTTTGCCAATCTTTTGATGCACTTCCCACACCCCTTTCCTCCCCAAGAATTGTCAGTCCATTCCCTCTCTATGTCCATGATTCTGTTATATTCACCAGTTTATCCTGCTTATCAGATTATTAATTCACTTGATTTTTAGATTCATTTTTTGATAGATATAAACACCTATTGTGCTGCCCTGCGCAACAATTCCAAAACTACAACATAACAACAAAACAAACATCATCCAGAATCACCAGAAAGCTGGCTGAGTGAAAATTCCACAAATAAAAGTAAAGGTGGGACACTGAGACTCAGAGGAGCGGCAGAGTGCAGCCTTGAAGATATGCCCAGAGAGAGGTTCGGAGCTGTGGGCGCGAGCAGGCTGTAGGGCTGGCAGCAGCAGTCCCGGCTGGATTTCTCCATGGGGAGGGCAGAGACATCCCACTGCACAGATTCCTCAGTGCCAGGTGAGGTCCAAGGTCTGGGGTACACACCCTAAAAGCCGGGCACGGTAGAGGTCTCTGAGTTTGAGGAGAGTGCGCGAAGCTTGGAACAGCACAGACGCGCAACTTGCTCCCTCGTTCAGGAGACAGCTTTATTTTACAACCCTGGGTGAGACTTTAGGTGTGCAGACTCATTTGGGGAGAGGCAGAGTTGTCTGGCAATGGGTGGAGACCAGCGGCAGCTTTCTCTTGGAGGTGCCTGCAGCCATTATCACCCAACACAGAGACCCGTGTGCAGCATAGTGCGTAGCTGACGCTGCCTGCTCAGCTCAGAGACTCCGCCCATCCAACCTGAACACAGTTTCTCTGCACAGCCAATTGGCCCGGAGGTCAAACTGTCCTAGGGCTAACAACAACAAGCTGGGCTTAAATTCAACAATACTATACAACCCATAAAGGATTGCAGTAAGAGTACCGATCTCAAATAGCTGGGGAGGCTGAGCCACTGACCCTTAGAGGACATCTACCACATAAAGCTAATTGACCAACTCAGGAAAGCAGCCACCATGCAGAGACATGGAAAGAAATCAGGTTTGAAAGAAATGGAGGAAAAAAGACGACTAGACAAAGTTCAAAACCACGATTATAAGGCTTTTCAAGAGGTTCCTAGAAAAGGCCGATGAACTTAATGAGAACTAGGAGGAAATGAACAAGACCTACAAGGAAATGAACAAAACCAATGAGGAAATGAACAAGACCTATGAGGAAATGAATGAGACCTAGAAGGAAATGAACAAGACCTACTAGAATATGAACAAGACCCTCAAGAATATGAAAAAGGACCAACTAGAAATCAAGTATACACTGACTGAAATAAAAAATATTACACAAAGTCCTAAAAGCAGTCCAGAGTGCCGCAAGAACCAAGTCAAATATTTGAAATACAAAGAAGCAAAATCCACTTGGCTGGAAAAGCAAGAAACAAAAAGAATCCAGATAATTGAAGATAGTGTAAGGGGCCTCTGGGACAACCTCAAGCATGCCAACATCCGAATTATGGGGGTGCCAGAAAAAGAGAGAGAGCAAGGTAATGAAAACCTACTTGAAGAAATAGTGACTGAAAACTTCCAACACCTGGTGAAAGAAACCGACGTAAAAGCCCAAGATGTACACAGAAGCCCCAAATACAGGAATCTAAAGAGGACCACACCAAGACACATCATAATTAAAATGCCAAGAGCAAAAGATAGAGAGAATATTAAAAGCAGCAAGAGAAAAACAGTTACCTATAAGGGAGCTCCAAAACGATTGTCAGTGTATTTCTCAACAGAAACGATGTAGGCCAGAAGGGAGTGGCAAGAAATATTCAAAGTGATGAATAGCAAAAATCCACAACCAAGATTACTGTATCCAGCAAAGCTATCATTCAGAATTGAAGATCAGATAAAGTGCTTTGCAGATAAGAAAAAGTTAAAGGAGTTCATCACCACCAAACCAATATTATATGAAATGTCAGCTGATTTCTTAACAGAAATTATGCAGGCCAGATGGGAGTGACAAGAAATATTCAAAGTGACAAATAGCAAGAATCTTCAACCAAGATTACTCTACCCAGCAAGGCTATCATTCAGAATTGAAGATCAGACAAAAAGCTTCATAGACAAGAAAAAGCTAAAGGAGTTCATCAACATAAAACCAGGAATATATGAAATGCTAAAGGGTATTCTTTAAGAAGAGGAAGAACAGAGAACTAAGATGGCAGCATAGGTAAAACACCTATCTTGCCGTCATACTCAGCAATTTTAATACTACAAATTAACGAAAGAACAAATACCTTCCAGAATCACCAGAAAGCTCGCCGAGTGAAAATTCCACAAATAAAAGTGAATATAAGACACTGTGACTCGGAGGAGCGGTGGCGAACAGTGTTGAAAGATTCGTGCAGAGAGAGGTTTGGAGCGTGCGCCAGTGGAGAGAGCGGGTGGCTGAAAACCGGCCAGTTTTCTCGAACGGGGAGACAAAGCCGTCCCACTGGACTGATTCTCCAGCTGTGGGCGAAGTCCAGAGAACCCACTATCATACGAGGTGAAAACTGGACAGTGGGAGGGCACGCTGAAGCTCGGGTGCTGCCAGGTCTGCGGGCTTGTGGAGAAGGCAGCTTGCGCGCGAAATGCTCGGCTGCATGACAGCGCAGAGAGCGCTCTGCGACTCACTTTCTCATTCGGAAAACTGTCAGACTGCTTTGTTTTATGACCCTGGGTGAGACATTGCGCATGCAGACTCATTTTGGGAGAGTCTGAATTCCCTGGCAGCCAGTGGAGCTCGGCAGCGGCTCTCTCTCAGAGGTGCTGGCAGCCATTGCCCCGAGCACAGAGTCCTCAGAGCCGCATAGGGCGAAGGTAATGCTGTCTGCTTGGCCTGGAGGCTCTGCCCACACAACCTGAGCAGAGCTCAACTTCACAGACAATTGGCCTGGAGGTCAACCCTCCAAGTGCTAACAATGATTAACTGAGCTTAACTTCAGCAAGACTGTGCAGCCCATATCCACCTAAGGTAACCGGGGAGGCTGGGCCACTGTCCCTAGTAGGAAGTCTGCCACACAAAGCTAATTGACCAACTCAGGGAAGCAGCCGCCATGCAGCGACATGGAAAGAAATCAGATGTGAAAGAAATGGAGGGAAAAAAAACGACTGGACTTGAAATTCAAAACCACGGTTATAGGGTTTTTCAAGAGGCTCCAACAAATGGTTGAGGCCTATAAGGAAATAAGCAAGACTGCAAAGGAAATGAATGAGTCCTACAAGGAAATGAACGGGACCCTCCAGGTTATGAATGAGACCTGCAAGGAAATGATCAAGACCAACGTGGAAATGAATGAGTCCTACAAGGAAATGAAGGAGACCCTCAAGGATATAAAGGAGACTCTCAAGGATATGAAAAAGGACCAACCAGAAATTAATCATACACTCACTGAAACAAAAAATATTATACAAAGACCTAAAAGTGCTCTGGAGCACCCCAAAAACCAAGTTAAAGATTTGAAATACAAGGAGGTAAAATCCACTCAGCTGAAAAAGCAAGAAACCAAAAGAATCCAAAAAATTGAAGATAGTATAAGGGGCCTCTGGGACAACCTCAAGCATACCAACATCCGAATTATAGGGGTGCCAGAAAAAGAGAGAGACCAAGACAGTGAAAACCTATTTGAAGAAATAGTGACTGAAAACTTCCCACACCTGGGGAAAGAAATTGACTTAGGAGTCCAAGAAGTGCACCGAACCCCAATATATAGGAACTCTAAGAGGACCACAACAAGGCACATCATAATTAAAATGCCAAGAGCAGAGCATTTATCGGCGACTAGGGGGACAGCTGTGCTCCAGGAGAAGATAGAGGACTGCTGGGCTGGCCTCCCTAGCCTGAGCGGCCCCAGTACTGCTGGGTTCTCTCCCTGAGCCAACTGCGCGAGGAGGCACGCGGAGGCAGACCACGACATCTTGAAGGAGAGGAGCCGGAAAACATACAGCTGCCGTATGCGGTACCGGCTGGACCGCTGGGGCTCCTGGAGCACCGGCGCCCAGGTGTGGAGGCGCGCAGAGCCCAGGGAGCTCTAAACTCCAGCACGGAAAGGTCAGATTTCCCTGGGGGTACTTTGGGCGCGAAACTGAGGGGGCTGGCTGTCTAGGAGATCTGCACCTTGGAACTCAAAACCCGGAGATCTGCACCTGAAATAGAATCTGTGGCTGTTGAAGCTGGTAAGCGTGGGAGAGGGCCCTTGGAGCTGGTGGCAGAATTGATCCCTGGAGCGCAATCGGTTTGGACCTGACAGAGGAGGGAAGCCCGGAAGATTTTGGGAGGGTTCTGGCTGCTAAAACAGCAGTCAGCATTAGAGAGGCAGTATTGTTTAGTTCAGGATAGAGAGGACCAATAGACCCAGAAGTCAATCTAGAAACACTGCCACCCAGGGGCCAAATCACAAATTGACTCTTATGTGACAGGGAATTGATTATATTTTCTCTTCGACCTTGGGAATATAGTCTATTTTCATCTACACTTTAGTATCTTTCACTCTACCTCAACTTCACCTTTATACCACCACTCTCTGGCTAACCTTTCCCTATTTAGTGCCTTGTTTCCCTTACACTTTTCCCGCTTTAGATTTACCCAATTCTTTCCCCTTACCCCCTGTTAAAATTTCACCCCACTGATATATCTAATCTCTAACCACCTAATCCAAGTGCATATATACCTCTAGCTTCTCTGACTTCACTATCTTAAAGTGTTTTTAGCCCTGTCCTGTTGTTGTTGTTTACTTGACTGGTGATTATATTGATTTTTAAAGCAGGTTTATGAGATTGACTTGCTTATTCTGTTAATTTGGTTTGTCTTGTAGGGGGGGTTATTTTTATTTTTGGTGTTGTTTCTTGTTTTGTTGTCCTCATCTGCATTGTTTTTGAGATAGATTTTTGCTTCTGTGTTCCCTCACCTCTCTTGATATTAGTAGTTGTATGTAATTTGTATCAATCTCCAAGTACTTGTTGCAGGTTTTGGTTCGGATTAGGGGCTGTCCTATAGGAGTTTTCACCCCACATTTATAATTTACTCCTTTTATTTCTTTTTTTTCTTCTCCCCCTTTTCCCATTATCATTTTGGCATTCCTGTCTTTCTTTTTTGTGAGTGTATGTGTGTGTGGGGGGTCTCTTTCTTTTTTGTGTGAGTGTGGGTGTGTGAGTGTCTGTGTGGGTCTGGGGGAGGTTCTCTTTCTTTTTTCCCACCTATCACCGAATTTGCCTTTCTCTGGCGGTCACCTTTATTTGGAATTACAATTACTTTGACTACATTCCGGTTCAGTGCCTGGTGCGTTGCACCTGGTTGTGTTGTATTTTGTGTCTTTAAATCAATGCAGGAGAGTGAGAACTACGTAACTAGATACACAGAGAAGAGAGACCATGGGAAGACAAAGAAATAGCCCACATATGAAAGAAAAGCAAGGCTCGCCAGAGAAGGAGGTAAACGAAATGGAAGTTAACAACCTGTCAGAGAAAGAATTCAGAGAAATGGTCATAAGGTGGCTGAAAAGAATGGAAGACAAATTTGATAATATGAGTAATAACCAAGAGGAAATGAGGAAGACCCAGGAAGAAATGATGAAGAGCCATGAAGAAATTAAGAGGAGCCACGAAGAAATGAAGAGGAGCCATGAAGAAATGAAAAGTGACATTGCTGAAGTAAAGAACTCAATAGAAAGTATTAAGAGTAGACTAGAAGAAGCAGAGGATCGCATCAGTGAGCTAGAAGACCAGGTAGGAAAAAATAACCAAGTAGAGCAGCTTCTAGAAAAAAAAATTAAAAAGCAGGAGGAGGGCCTAAGAGAACTTTGGGACAACATAAAACAAAACAACATCCGTATAATTGGGCTTCCAGAAGGACAGGAAACTGAGCAAGGAATAGAAAACCTGTTGGAAGAAATAATGACAGAAAACTTTCCTGGTATAGGAAAGGAAAAACCCACACAAATCCAAGAAGCTCACAGAGTCCCAAGCAAAATAAACCCCAAAAGACCTACGCCAAGGCACATTATAATTAAATTGGCAAACACCAATGACAAAGTAAGAATCTTAAAAGCGGCCAGAGAGAGATAGAAAGTCACCTACAAAGGAACACCCATCAGACTAACAAGTGATCTCTCAACAGAAACCTATCAGGCCAGAAGGCAGTGGAATGAAATCTACAAAGTCATGCAAAGGAAGGGTCTGAATCCTAGAATACTGTACCCAGCAAGGCTCTCAATCAAAATTGAAGGTCAAATCAGGAGCTTCACAGATAAAAAAAAGACTAAGGGAATTCGTCACTACCAAACCAGCAATGCAAGAAATGCTAAAGGATCTGCTGTAAAAAGAAATAGGAAGCGAAGAAGGAACACAGGGGTAAAGAACAAAAATGGCAACATATAAGCACCTATCAATAATAACTTTAAATGTAAACGGTTTAAATGCTCCAATCAAAAGACATAGGGTAATAGACTGGATAAGAAAACACAACCCATGTATCTGCTGTCTACAAGAAACCCACCTCCGAAAAAAAGACGCACACAGACTGAGGATGAAAGGTTGGAAAAAAGTTATTCAGGTGAATGGAAATGAAAAAAAAGCTGGGGTAGCCATACTTATATCTGACAAATTAGATCTCAAAGTGAAGGACATAACAAGAGATAAAGAAGGCCACTTCATAATACTAAAGGGAGCAATTCAACAAGAAGAAATAACTCTTGTAAACATATACGCACCCAATACAGGAGCACCCAAATATATACAAAAACTACTAGAGGACATCAAGGGAGAGATAGACAGCAATACAATCATAGTAGGAGACTTTAATACCCCATTATCACCATTGGACAGATCCTCCAAACAAAAAATCAGTAAAGAAACATCAATTCTCAATGACTCACTGGACCAGATGGAATTAATTGACATCTTCAGATCATTTCACCCCAAAGCCACAGAATATACATTCTTTTCAAGTGCCCATGGGTCATTCTCAAAGATAGACCATGTGTTGGGTCATAGGCAAAGTCTCTCCAAATTCAAGAAGATAGAAATCATATCAAGTATATTCTCAGATCACAGTGGCATAAAGCTGGAAATCAACTACAATAGAAACAATCCAAAGAAATCGAACACATGGAGACTAAACAGCATGCTATTAAACTATGACTGGGTTACTAGAGAGATTAAGGAAGAGATAGAAAACATCATGGAAACAAATGACAATGATAGCACAACAATCCAAAATCTATGGGACACAGTGAAAGCAGTTCTGAGAGGGAAGTTCATAGCTCTACAATCCTACTGCAAAAAACTAGAAACAGCGGCAATAAATTATCTAACCCAACAACTCAAAGAGTTAGAAAGAAAGCAACAAGAAAAGCCCAGTGTAAGCAGAAGGAAGGAAATAGTAAAGATCAGAGCAGAAATAAATGACATAGAGACCAAAGAAACAATACAGAAGATCAACGAAACCAAGAGCTGGTTCTTTGAAAGGATAAACAAGATTGATGAACCTCTAGCCAGACTCACCAAGAAGCAAAGAGAGAGGACCCTAATAAATAAAATCACAAATGAAAGAGGTGAAATAACAACAGACCCCATTGAAATACAAAGGATTGTTAAAAAATACTATGAACAACTCTACTCCAACAAACTGGACAACCTGGAGGAAATGGATATGTTTCTAGAAAAATATAACCTCCCAAAACTCAATCAAGAAGAATCTAAACAACTCAATAGACCAATAACTGTGGAAGAAATTGAAGCAGTCATCAAAAAGCTTCCAGCAAACAAAAGCCCAGGACCAGACGGCTTCACAGGGGAGTTTTACCGAACATTCAAGGAAGAACTAAAACCTATACTCCTCAGACTATTCCAGAAAATTCAAGAGGATGGAACACTTCCAAACTCCTTCTATGAAGCTAGCATCACCCTAATACCAAAACCAGATAAAGACGACACAATGAAAGAGAATTACAGGCCAATATCCCTCATGAATATAGATGCCAAAATCCTCAATAAAATTCTATCAAATCGGGTCCAGCAGTACATCAGAAAGATCATACACCACAACCAAGTAGGATTTATCCCAGGAATGCAAGGATGGTACAATATCTGCAAATCAATAAACGTGATACATCACATAAACAAATTGAGAGATAAAAATCACATAGTCATATCAATTGATGCAGAAAAAGCATTTGACAAAATCCAACATCCTTTCTTAATAAAAACTCTCAATAAGGTAGGAATAGAAGGATCATACCTCAACATAATAAAAGCCATATATGATAAACCCACAGCATACATCATACTCAATGGGCAAAAACTACAACCATTTCCCCTAAGAACAGGAACAAGACAGGGTTGCCCACTTTCACCACTCCTGTTCAACATAGTACTGGAAGTATTAGCCATTGCAATTAGACAAGAAGAAGAAATAAAGGCATCCAAATTGGAAAAGAAGAAGTTAAGCTATCCTTATTTGCAGATGACATGATATTGTACATAAAAAACCCGAAAGACTCCATAAAAAATTTAGTAGACTTAATAAATGAGTTCAGCAATGTAGCAGGCTACAAAATTAATGCCAAGAAATCTATGGCATTTCTATACACTAATAGTGAACTTACAGAAAGAGAGACTAAAAAAGCAATCCCATTTACCATCACACCAAAAAAATTAAGATACCTAGGAATAAACTTAACTAAGGAGGTAAAAGATCTATTCGTGGAAAACTACAGGACACTGAAAAAAGAGATAGAGGAAGATGTAAACAGGTGGAAGAACATTCCATGTTCATGGATTGGGAGAATCAACATAATTAAAATGTCCATACTACCCAAAGCAATCTATAAATTTAATGCACTCCCCATTAAAATACCAATGGCATATTTCACAGACCTAGAAAGAACTCTCCAAAAATTCATCTGGAACAAAATAGGCCCCGAATAGCCACAGCAATCCTGAGAAAGAAGCACAAAGTCGGTGGGATTTCCATACCAGATTTCAAGCTGTATTACAAGGCTACTGTTCTTAAAACAGCCTGGTACTGGCACAAGAACAGACATATAGATCAATGGAATAGAATAGAGAATCCAGATATCAACCCAATCCACTATGCTCAATTAATATTTGACAAAGGAGGCGGGAACATAAAATGGAGTCAAGACAGTCTCTTCAATAAATGGTGTTGGGAAAATTGGACAGATACATGCAAAAAAATGAAACTAGAGCACCAACTTACACCATACACAAAAATAAACTCAAAATGGATACAGGACTTAAACGTAAGACAGGAAACCATAAAAATATTAGAGGAATCTACAGGAAGAAAAATCTCAGACATATGCCAAAAGAACTTCTTTGATGATACTGCTCCGAGGGCAATGGAAGCTAAAGAGAAAATAAACAAATGGGACTACATCAAAATCAAAAGCTTTTGCACAGCTAAAGAAACCATCAACAAAACAACAAGAAAACCCACTGTATGGGAGAACATATTTGCAAATGTTATTAGTGATAAAGGTTTAATCTCAAGCATCTACAGGCAACTCACCAACTCAATAAAAGGAGGACAAATGATCCAATAAAAAAATGGGCAACAGACCTAAATAGAATCTTCACGAAAGAAGACAAAAGGAAGGCCCAGAGACACATGAAAACTTGCTCAAAGTCACTAATTATCTGAGAGATGCAAATCAAAACGACTATGCGGTACCATCTCACACCTATCAGAATGGCTTACATCAACAAATCAACAAACGACAAGTGCTGGCGAGGATGCGGAGAAAAAGGAACTCTTGTGCACTGCTGGTGGGATTGCAGACTAGTACAGCCACTGTGGAGAACAGTATGGAGATTCCTCAAAAAACTAAAAATGGAGCTCCCATTCGACCCAGTGATCCCACTTCTAGGAATATACCCCAAGAAATTAGAAAGGCGAATTAGAAAGGATATATGTACCCCTATGTTCATAGCAGCACAATTTACCATAGCTAAGATTTGGAAACAGCCGAAGTGCCCATCGGCAGATGAGTGGATTAAAAAACTATGGTACATTTACACAATGGAATACTACGCCGCAGAAAAAAAGAAGGAGCTCCTACCACTTGTAACAACATGGATGGATTTGGAGAGCATTATGCTAAGTGAAATTAGCCAGGCAGAGAAAGACAAATATCACATGATCTCACTCATTTGAGGAATACAATCAATGACATAGACTGATGAACAAGAATGGATTTAGAGACTGAGAAAAGTCCATCAGAATGTCAAACCTCAGGGTAAGTGGCAGGTGGTGGGAGTAAGTGGAAAAGTCAATATACTTGAACTCTTGAACTGAGGTAAGTGATTTGTGTTTTTACATCCCTGACAAAGTTTATATAAAATTATTAAAAAATGGCAGCTAGTCTGACATTGAATTGACATGGCCTAGAGCTTGTCATATCCTATGGAGACCAGTCCTTAGGCTAGGCCCTGCTTAACCTCCCATGACACCATAATACCCTTACATGATATTATTCTACAATGTCATTATAATATTTGATATTTGACAACAGCATATTATACAATTATCCCAAATAAACTTACAAACTAATTCTTTGAATGTTGGGCAGCAACTTAAAAAAGGATAGGAAAGAAATTAATCCCTTTCAGAAGGAATTAAGGCACTGGGAAGGCATCCGAGCATTCTATATTGGCCCTTCTTGCCCTTTCTGCCAAGAGGGACCTTCTTGTTACTATCCAAATACACACAGCTGATGCCAGAGTTTTCAGTTCCAGCTGTGGCTGAAGCCTTTGGGCAGCTAGCACCATGGATCTGTATCTCGACCAATGGTGTGAGCTGGGCCCTCTCTGGAGAAGAAACCTGGGTCCCCCGAGATATGTGATCAGTACCGGGACCCCGCCAGCAGGCGAGGGGACCCCAAGGCAGGTACTGGACGTGGAGGCCACAGGGGGGCATAGACTACAAAGGAGACAGAACTGAACCTCACATCACCCTGTTTGGCCCCGGAGGATGGCTGGTTAGCCAGAGACGGGTAAGATTCCTCAGGGAAGGAACAACCTAAGACAGGCGCAGTCGCAGAGGGGCCAACAGGAGAGAACTAAAAGGTCAACAGAGGTGGGGCACAGACCCTCATCCACAAACCTTGCAGGGGTTTGAATTCTCAACCCTCCTAAGGGAGGTCTCCTACCCCCATGGCTGCTTCGCCTCCCACACACAACTCATACGGGGACCCAGGTGGCAGACAGAGACTCGGCCAGCAATAGCTGCTCTATATTTAAATTCAGTCTATTACCAGGAAGGCTCGGGACCTACTCAAAATTGCAAATATTCCTTTCCACTAGTTTTCACAGGGTTAACTAAGATTTCTGCTTGAGTATTAAAATTGACAGGAAAATAGTAATCAAGTTTTCAGATTAATTTAAATTGGCCAAGTGAAATATGTGAATACTCAAGAAAATTATAGTGTGCTGGACAAAAAGCTTTTCCTAAAACATTAACTAAAAAATCTATTAGTAGTTCATCTCACTGTAAAATTGCCTAACATCCAAAGAACCTAAAGCAGTCACTTTGCGTGCAAAAATTAAAATGTAAAATTACCAAGACTGCAATATAAAATTTCCAAAAGTCCCCATTAATCAAAAAAGGGGAGGGGACAGCGGGGTAATATCATGTAAGGGAAAAAAAAATATCGAGTAAGTAAAATACATCTAGAAAATTCTTACTCCAGTAAAGTAAATTCCATTTGTAAAAACAATTGCAAGACACCCATGAAAAAACACACATGGTGTCAAAATAAGCCAAAGAAAAATCATTTAGGCAAAAATTAAAAAGAATCCCAAGTCTATTTTGCATAGAGGATCCCTTTGTTAACTTTTGGTCGAGAATGTGTTTGTGTGTTTTCAGAGAACAACTTCAAGACCATGTGGGTTCCTGCGACTGTGAGGAACTGATGGATCTGTTCTAGTCACGAGGATGGTCCAGAGATGGGGGACACTGACGACACCTTGCCATGCTAGCAGTCAGCAGCTGTGCATGGCTGCAGGCGGCCCAGTACCAAACCAGAGAGGATGGATCTTGCATTGACACGATATGTCCACCATCTGGATACCATTGCTGACTTATACACATAAAGAATTATTTGACACTGAAACTGGGACTCAGAAAAGTTGGACACTGAAACTGAGACTGAAACATTTTTTGTTCTTATACATTTATTTCTAGTATGCAGAGGCAAGATATTTTTGAAGAAAAGAAACAGGGGAGAGTGATTGATGTAGAGGCGGGATGGCCTTGAACAGGCTGTCAAGCTGCAGGGGGAGGCTTGGGTGGATGGGAGGCAGATGCGGGGGGAGATCAACTAAAGGACTTGTATGCATGCATATGAACATAACCAATGAATGAAAGACACTGGGGCGGGGAGGGGGGGAAGCTGGGGATATGTGCTGAGGGGGGGGGGAGGCTGGGGGGACGATAAGGGGGAGGGGGAAAGGAAAACATGTACTACTATTATACTGCAAAAAATCAATAAAAATAATTAAAAAATGTTTAAAATAAAAAAAAATGCCAAGAGCAAAAGACAAAGAGAGAATAATAAAAGCAGTAAGAGAGAAACAGTTGGTTACCTATAAGGGAGCACCCATATTTTTGTCATCGGATTTCTCAACAGAAACGATGCAGGCCAGATGGGAGTGGCAAGAAATATTCAAAGTGATGAACAGCAAGAATCTACAACCAAGATTACTCTATCCAGCAAAGCTATCATTCAGAATTGAAGGTCAGATGAAGTGCTTCGCAGATAAGAAAAAGCTAAAGGAGTTCATCACCACCAAAACAACATTATATGAAATGCTGAAAGATATTCTTTAAGAAGAGGAAGAAGAAAAAGGTGAAAATATAAATTATGAACAACAAATACACATCTATCAACAAATGAACATAAAAATCAAGTGAATTGATAAGCTGTTGAACAGGATAAACGGGAGAATATAACAGAGACATGGACATAGAGAGGGAATGGACTGACAATTCTTGGGGAGAAAAGGGTTGTGGGAAGTGCAGCAAGAGACTGGACAAAAATCTTGCAACAGTGGGAGAGGACAGTGGGGAGGGGAAGGTGAGGGTGGAGGGTGGGATAGGTACAGGGTGGAGGGGAGCTATAGGGGGATAAAAAGAGGAAACAATGTAATTAATAAACTGAACAATAAAGATGAAAAATAAATAAAAAATTTTAAAAAAGAAGAGGAAGAAGAAAAAGATAAAGATAAAAACTATGAACAACAAAATGTCAACAAATACATACCTACCAGCAAGAGAATCTAAAAATCAAGTGAATGAAAAGTCTGATGAACAGAATAGACTGATGAATATAATAGAATCAGGGACATAGAAAGGAAATGGATTGACAATTTTCAGGGGAAAAAGGGAGTGAGGGGTGTGGGAATAGATTGGACAAAAGTCTTACACCTATGGATGAAGACAGTGGCGGGGGTAAGGGCATGGGGTGGGGAGGGGGATCAGGTGGAGGGGAGCTAAGGGGGGGGAGAGAAACACTTGTAATAATCTGAACAATAAAGATCTATTTTAAAAAAGTTAAATTGTTTATATATATATATATATATAGATAGATAGATAGATAGATAGATAGATAGATAGTTGTATATAAATGTTGCATTGTTTACATGCCTGTATATAGATAGGGCTGAGAGTTTTATTTAGTAGTATTTATAGATGAGAAGTTGTATGCAGTAGTATACTGAGTTGAACAGGTGTCCACAGCAGTTATTTAGTTGAAATATAGTATATGGTTGTATATAGAAGAGTGGTATGTATACATGTACAGAAGGTTGAAAAGTGCTTACATTTGTATAAATAGATGTATAATTGAATATAATTGAATTACTGTATATAGCTTTTGCATATTTAACACCTTTCCATAACTGTACATATTTACCTACATATGTTTGGTTTGATATTTGTATATTCCTGTATATTAGTTTAAGAGTTGTATGTATACAGAGTTATATATAATTGTATATACAGTTGAATTATATTGATATACATATAATTGAATAGTTTCATGTGACTACTTATGACTAATAGCTGTATAAATAGTTGAATACTTGGGTATCACTGCTGGATGTTTAGTTTCATAGTTCTATAGAGCTGTACATTAGCTGAATACTTGTAAATGGATATATAATTGAAAAGTTGTATATAGCTGTATATATAGTTGAATAGTTATTGCTAGTTGTTTATATGGTTGGATAATTGTATATACTTGTATAAATAGTAGGGTAATTTATAGGTGAATTATATATGCTTGAATAATTGCGCGCGCGCGCGCACACACACACACATACACACACACACACACACACACACACCTGAAGGCTTATATATTCAGGTCATTTTCCCATTAAATAATTTTATATACCTTATAAAGCTAAATAGTCATATGTAATAAATACAGCTTTTGTATATTTACTTACATAGTTTTTCCTCAAGCTTCAAATGTATTTCTCTTTTTAATTTTAATTTTTAAATCACAGATGGCATAAAATGTTATATTGTTTTTAGGTGTACAACATAGTCATTAGATATTCATATAACTTGTAAAATGACCACTCCAATCATTCTGACAACATGCGCAGTTATTGAAATATTACTGGCTAATGCATAGGTGGTATAGTTCAGTGGTTGAGCATTGACCCATGAACCAGGATGTGACAGCTGGATTCCTAGTCAGGGCACATGCCCAGGTGGACTCAGTCCTCAATCCCCAGTACAGGGTGTGCAGAAGGCAGCAATCAATGACTCTCATCATTGATCTCTCTCTCTCTCTCTCTCTCTCTCTCTCTCTCCCTCCTTCCTTCCTTTCTCTGAAATCAATAAAAAACATTTTTAAAATATATTTATTGTTGACTATATTCTCTATGCTGTACTTTACATACATCTCTGTAACTGTTTTCTTATCTGGCAATTTGTACATCTTAATCCATTCCCCTTTGTCACCTATCAACTCAACCCCCTCCGTCTGGCAACCATTAATTTGTTCTCTGTATCTATGAATTTGTTTTTGTTTTCTTTGTTCATTTATTTTGTTTTTTTAGATTCCATGTGTAAGTGAAGTCATATGGTGCTTGTCTTCTTTGTCTGACTTATTGCACTTAGCAAATACCAACTAGGCCCACCCATGTTGTTGCAAATGGCAAGACTTCATTCTTTTTATGCCTGAGTAATATTCCAATGTACATATGTACCATACCTTTATCTGTCCATTTATAGGTGAACATGTATGTTGCTTGTGCTTATTGTAAATAATGCTATAATGAACATAGGATGCATATGTTCTTGGAATTAGTGTTTTGGATTTTCTGAATAAACTAGGGGCCTAGTGCATGGAATTCGTGCACTGGGGAGAGAGGGGATCCCTCAGCCCAGCCTTCCCCCTCTTACATTCTGGGAGCCCTCAGGAGAAGTCCTATTGAGGTGACCAGTCTGATCAGGGAAAGGCACCAACTCCATCAAGCTGCTGCTGCAGCCACTGCTAGTCACTGCAGCCACCAAGGCGTTTTCATAAATATGGACTCCAGCCCCTTCAAGATGAAAAAATGACAACTTTAGGCATTTTCAAGATGACAACTTCATAGGATATGACCTTTCTTTCCTCCCTTCCTTCCTTCCTTCCTTCCTTCCTTTCTTCCTTCCTTCTCCTCAATTGAGGATATGTTTCTATTGATTTTTAGAGAATGTGGAAGAGAGAGGGAAAGACAGAAACGTGAAAGTGAGAGAAACACTTTGATTGGTTGCCTCCTGCATGAGCCCTGACCTGGGCCCCAGCTAGGGAGGAGCCAATCAAACCAGACCCTATAGTCTGCAAGCCTAGGCGTTATCCACTGAGCCAAACTGGCTAGGGCAGGATATGACATTTCTCAGCCCTCCAACAGCAGACCTTCCTTTTTTCTCCAGGAGTGTGGTGGGAAAAATCCTACATCACCTTTTTGGATTCTCATACCCAATTTACTAAGAATATTATCAGTGGCAAACAGGGAGCTTAGCCAATGAGTGGTCAGAAAGGTATTTCCTCTGTAATTCACATTAATCACCTCTGATCTCTGGCTCCGCCCCTGCCAAGGCCTAAAGCCTTGTGGCCTGGGCAGGGGCTCCCCAGCTCCCTCCAATTGCCTGATCACCCAGCTCTGCCCCTGCCCAGACCCGATGTCTCTGGCCCAGGCTTGGGGACTGGACAGGGAACCTCTGAGCACCAGCTGCACCACTGCCAGGCCTATTGCCTTGGGTCCTAGGCAGGGGCCCCCTAGCTCCCTCAAACTGCCCGGCTCTACCCCTGCCCAGGTCCCAAGCCTCTGGCCTGGGCTTCGGGCCTGTACAGAGACCCCCAAGCTGTTTCACTCACCCCAGACAGTGGCTCTATTCTCCCTTCTGACACCTGCTGTCACTCACAGTGTGTAGCCTTGGGTAACTTATGACAACAGCCTGGTGTTGGCCAATCCAGGCCCCCAGCTCACTCAGATTGACTAACCACCCAGCTCCACCCCTGCCCAGGATCCACCTGGCTCAGACGCTTCCCAGGTACCTCAGGACCCACAGAGGCCTACCTCAAAGTGACCTAGGTACTGACAAAGGTCCTGGGACCTAGGTTGCTGGGTGCCTACATATGCAAATTAACCCCCATCTTTGTTGCATTAATTTGCATACTCACCCTGACTGGCTGTGGGTATAGCGAAGGTACGGTCAATTTACATGTTTGTCTATTATTAGTACTAGAGGCCTGGTGCATGAAATTCGTGCATGGGAAGGGTGTCACCTGAGCTTGGCCTACACTCTCTCCAATCTGGGACCTCTGGCTCCTAACCACTCACCTGCCTGCCAGCCTGATCCCCCTAACTGCTCTCCCCTGACAACTTATTGCCCTAACTGCTCTCCCCTGCTGGCTTGGTCCCACTAACTGCTCTCTCCTGCCTGCCTTATTGCCTCTAACCTCCTCTGCCTTTGCCCCGCCAGCATGGCTTTGTCAGGAAGGATGTCCAGAAGGACATTCAGAAGGTCATCCAGAAGATGTTTAGTCTAATTAGCATATTACCCTTTTACTACTATAGATGCCACCTTGTCCTAAAAATACAGGTTGTTTCCAGGTTTTCCTATTGTGTAAGGGGACCCCACAGTAGAATCCTGGGTTCTGAGCAAGGCTTATGTTCTTGTGCTTTATCTCAGCAGATGTGATTCCTAGAAGAAGTCGCTTGGGTGTACCTTGAACATTTCTATTGAATTTGCCAAATCATCCTCCAAAAATGTCAAACCACTTTAAACTCCCACCAGCAATCATGCGTGTGCCCTCCATCCCACTTTGATTTCTCCCTAGAAGCTTCCCTCCAGTCAGCTGGGAATGCTTGATACTTGAGCCAACCTCATTGTTCAGCTGGGGACTTGATTTCTCGAGATAGAATTATGGAGGAGGAAAATTAGCGTTCCTCTACCTTTCTGAGTTCTTAGTGGAGGCCCTTGTAACAAAAGACAGATCACCAAGAGAAAAACAAAAGTTCATTAACATGTGTACTTTGTGTATATGTGGGAAATCCCAGGGAAAAATGAGTAACTCCCCACAGTGGCTTAGAATGCAAATTTAAATACCTTCTTACTAGGGGAAGGGGACAGGAGATATAGGCTTCTTAGAAGAGAGTAAATGATATTTAGGAAAGATGAATGTGGTGGGGGGAAATAGTTTGTAACAAAGTTTGGGTGTGATGTCAACCTCTACTCTCCTGTTCTGTGACAGGAGTCAGTCTTCTCTGCCTGATGACACTTCTCCCATCAAGGGGACCTATGAGATTTAAGCTCTTTCAGGGAAATCAGGAGACTTCAGTGAAATCCTCCACGTGCATTTTGCTGTTTTTCAAGCATTTACAGCTCAAGATCACCAATATAACAACACAGCATATGTTGGGGTGGCATGTTCTTTGACCTTCAGAATAAACCCAGATGACTTGCCACAGTACCATTATTCCCTGGAGATGGTATTCTGACCAGACCTCCTGGGAGTGATCATAACATTACCCTGTGTTTGTAGGAAGGTGCTGGCCACAGCACTAAATAATCCAGGGGCAGTTTTCTCATCTTGTGGAAAGGGAGATAAAGTTATGATAGTTTACCTTCCTTTCCACAGGTTTCTTGTGGGTTTGTGTCTCTGCTGCCCCAACCCATGCCCCTCAGCAACCCAAGCACCTCCAACTCAGGCCTTGGGGCTGCTGGGTGCAAGGCCTGCAGGTTTTTGTCTTCAGTCCACTCCCTGACAGCCCCAGGTTTGCCATGGCTGGGCTTCGGCAGCAGGTCCCCCTGCTGGGTCTGGGGCTGCAATCCGGACCCCCACCGCCCCAGCTGCCATGATGCCCAGGCTTCGGTGGTGGTGGTGGGGGGGGTCAGCCTGCCATCTTGGCTGGGTTAATTTGCATACTCACTCCTATTGGCTGGTAGTATAGCGAAGGTACAATCAATTTGCATGTTTCCCCTTTATTAGATAGGATGATGATAACCAGAGGTGAAATTGCTGGATCATATGGTAGTTCTACTTTTAATTTTTTGAAGAACCACTGTACTTTTTCCTACAGTGGCTGCACCAATTGAGAAGCCCACCAACAGTGCACAAGTGTCCCATTTTCTCCACATTCCTGCCAACATGTTGATTTATTGGTGACAGCCATTCTGACAGGTGTGAGGTGGTGCCTCCTTGTGGTTTTAATTTGCATTTCCCTGGCAATTAGTGACGTTGAGTATCTTTTCACATGTCTATTGGCATCTGTATTTCCTAGTCAGAGCAGTGTCTATTCAGGTCCTTTGCCCCTTTTCAATCAGATTGTTAGCTTTTGTTGGTGATAAGATGTGGATTTCCGTATATATTTTGGGTATTAAAGGGTTATCAGCTGTATCATTGGAGAATACCTTTGTCCATTCAGTGGGTTGTCTTTTCATTTTGTTGATGGTTTCCTTCACTGTTCAATAACTCTTTAGTTTGATGTTGTTCCATTTGTTTATTTTTCCTATTGGTTCTCCTTCCAAGGAGACAACTCAAAAAAATAAACATATATTATGACAAATGATGCCAAAGGGTTTAGTGCCCATGTTTTCTTCTAGTTTTATGATTTCAGGTATTATGTGGGGGTGGGCATCAGGGCCCTGCATTTCCCAAGGGGTGTGTGGCAGGAGGAAAACAACCTTCAGCACCAGGTATGCCCTGGTGGTCTCCCATCCAAGTACCAGGCTGACCCTGCCTAATTTCTTTTTTGCCAACATTGAGTGGACCTGCTTAGTCTCTAAGATCAGAAGAGATCTGGTGTGTTCAGAGTGGTTTGACCATAGATTCTGGAGGAGGCCTGTAGGAACCCCAGGAGCCCACGCCTGGCCTCCAGAACCCCCTTCTCTGCTTAGCCCTCGGCCCCCATGCTGAGCTGCTGCCCCTAAACTTGTACCCCCCTAGCTGGTACTATGTCTCTCTCTGCTGAGCCCCTCAGCTGCCGCTTGCCCACCTTCTGAGCTTCCAGAGGGTGCAGGCCAGCGTCTGCTGTTGGGGTGCAATGTCCTGGGTAGGACAGAATGTGGTGCCCTCACCAACTGGGCAAGATAGAGCCCCCTAGGAACTTGACTTCGCTCCACCGTGGTTGTATTTTATTGTGGAGAATCTACTTGGTAAACAGTTGTCACCAAAAGTGTGTCCAAAGGCTGGGTCCATGGGGAGTAATTGCAGAGGCTTCCCGCCAAGTAGGCCCACAGCAAGCTCCAGGTCTGATGCTACACATCACAGGAGACCATAGAAGGTGATATGGCACAAGTAGTAACACCTCCCTTTCCTTCATTTCACCCTCTTATAGGTGAAGGCCTATAAAAGTGGCCCAGAGTGGTGACTCTACCAGGATCTTGGTGCTGAAACCAGGCCCGTTTGAAGTGGCCATTCAAGCCACATCCAACCCCGTCTTATAATTTGGCCATCTTGGAGTTTTTGCATCAGGCACAGGTCACACTGGCCACAGGTCTGGCGGGATTTATGTCATATACACCCACCCAGGTCTCTAGAAAAGTGTTTCCTACATCATGTTTTGGGTGTTGACAGGGGTCCTGGAAAGGCCCAGGAGGACACAATGGCTTTGCCAGGACACTAAACGGATCAGACAGACACAGGTCTAACTCGGCTCTCCTGAATGCTAGGACCCTGATGGCATGATCCGGGAGCTGTTGGGGAAAGCTGAGTTGGATTACTTTACATATTTATGGAGGTGTCCTGGGTGAGCAGACAAAAGCCCTAGGGGGTTTCCAGGTAAGTCTGCTTTAAAAAAAAAAAAAGTCACAGGTAATGGAATCTTGAAAACTTTATTTCACTTCCTTGGTGACAGAACAAGAGAGAAGCTAGAACTTGGTAACCAGACACCCTCATTCCTGAGACAGGCCCCTGGCACCTCACCTGACTGGAGACCATGGAGCGAGCAGGATGGCCTCCACTGGCCTCCAATGGTCTCCGGGTGTGTCTTTGGAAGAGCTTACAACAAAAGCTGTTTCACACACCCCAGACAGTGGCTCCAGTCTCCCTTCTGACGCCTGCTGTCACTCACAGTGTGTAGCCTCGGGTAACTTATGACAGCCTGGTGTTGGCCAATCCAAGGAAGGCCATCCCTGGGAGCACTTGTGGGCTTCATATCCGTCCTTGCCACTGTGTGGGGGTGGAGGGGAAAGCGGGGTGGACGATCCTCCTGGGCTGGGCAGTTGGTTAGGTCTGGAAGCCTGCTGGGTCTCTCACATGCTCGTCTCAGGTCACAGGGGCACAATAGGAAGCTCCCCTACCCACTGGAAAACTTAGACGCTGAGGGATCACTTTCTTCCTTTGTGGCTGCAAGTCTATTCAGACACCCTCTGTCCTGGAAGACGACTCTTTGGTGGGTTTCATCTGTGGTGAGACCCAGGCAGGTTTCTGATGGGACCTGGCCTGGATGCCAGACACTTTCCTTTCAGAGCTCCACCCAGGAGGTCACCATAGGTCATGGGGCCTCGGTGGACAGACACGACCTCTTCCGATCCCTGTAGAGGAGCCAAGACCAGACCACCGGCAGCGTGGGACAGAGCTGAGGCTGGGCGCAGAGGGTGCTGCACCCACAGGATTAAGATGACCAACGAGAGCCCAGATCGCACATTCCCACTAGTGTTCAGCTGTTCCACTTTGACTTATTCATTGTAAATCCCCACCCAGGCTATTTTTCCATTGATTGTAGAGAGAGTGGAAGGGACAGAGAGAGACAGAGAGAAACATGGATGTCTGAGAGAGAGACTTCATGTCAGAGAGAGATATCAACTGGCTGCCTCCCCCACGTGATCCGACCAGGGCCAGAGATAGAGCTTGCAACCCAGGAGTGTGGACCGGATCAAACCCGGGACCTTTCGGTCCACAGGCAGGCGCTCCATCCACGGAACCCAACCGGCCGGTCCTGTCCCGCGTTTAAAGGAACCTAGACCTCCATTCCCCACCACCAACTCTGTGGCAGGATGGAATGTCAGTCCCCTCATATTTGTGAGAAGGTTTTTGAAGTGGTTTGTTGTTTGACTTCACCTAGGCCGTTAGCATCTTCCATTTTTCTACTTTTGATGGTTTGAACCACCCGCCTTCGGGACCCTGTGTGGCCATCAGCCCCAAGGGGCCCCCAGAACGTCTCCAAGAGGCAAACTGTGCGCCAGGCGAGGACTTGATGCCTCAGACCCGCCTGGAGGGCAGCACTGCACCTGCCCCCGCTTCACACCCAGAACCGGAGACCCGGGGTGGCTGGGGCTCCAGCCCTCCTGCGCCCTTGCACAGCCGGGCTCCCTTCCAGGCTCCTGCCCCTCGAGGTCGCTCAGGTGGCTGCAGGCTGCTGCTCCAGCTCACACCTGAGGACCTGGGGCTGCCCGGGGGCGGGGCTGGCAGGCCCCCTCCTATTGGCCGCGGGCGCCAGGCGCCCTCCCCCGGCGACCGCTGATTGGCTGTGCGCACTGCTCTTGGGAATTTAATGGGGTAGCAGGAGGCCTGGAACTGCTCATCCTGCTCTATCTGCGACCTCGAGGGAGGCAGGTAGGGCAATGGGTCCCGGCCGTGGCTGCATCCTCGCCTCGGGCCCCCCACACAGCTGGGCGCCGGCGACGTACCCCCAACGCTGACCGCCCTCCCGCGGCTCCTCGGCTCCCCAGTCAGGTTCCACCCACCTCCAGGCACAGCGACCCCTGCGTGGGGCGTCCCTCCCGCAGCCCACGCCCGGCCACACCTGGGCTCGGCCCTCCCCATGGACAGGCAGGCGGCTCTGCTTGGAGCCCGGCCCGTGGGTCGTGGGTCGTGGGTCGTGGACCGTGGGCAGTGGGAGCGGAACCTGCCCCAGGCCCGCTGCACTCCCTCCCCCGAGGCAGGGAGCTGCCAGAAGGGGGCCGCGCTTCTGACCCTGTGCCCAGGCCAGAGCCCAGTCACCCTCCACTTATCTTCCCGCTTCCCAGGGCGCGGTGCCCGCTGGCTGACCCCAGCTGACCGCTCCGCTGCCGTGGGAGGCCCCACTGTCCGCATCCCGCTGACGGGCCCCAGCCCTTCTAGGCTCTTGTCCCGTCCACTCACACCCAGGCCTTCCCTTCCAGGGCGCCCTGCTCTCTTGCCCAGCCTCCCTGGCCCCCGCTGCCTCCCCCTCCCCCCCCCCCCCAAGCAGGTTCCCCGTGGCCCCTCCCCAGCCCCTCAGGTCCCAGGCTGTCATGTTGATGATTGTGGCCAGGACTGTGGAGGCGGAGCGGCTGCTCTGAAGCTCCTGCCCCCCCCGGGAAGGCCTGGCAGTCCTCTCCCTGCTCCGTCCTCCCAGCGCCCTGAGCCTGGCCCTCCCGCTGCCCTCTGGCCACCTTCCCAGCCCCCGCCTTTCCTTCTCTGTGGACTGGCCGCTGCCTCCAGCCCGGCCTGTGGCCTCCATGTGCTCCCGGGCCAGCACTCCCAGCTCCCCCCTCGCTGAGGCCCTTCCAGCTCTTGGTCCGGTTGGTGGGCTTTGGGGCGTCGGGCCACAGCAGCCAGCGCCTGGCGTGAGCAGCGAACTGCAGGCTCGCTTTGCTCTGGGTGACCCGGGGGCTTAGAAAACTCGAGTCTGGACCCAGAGGAACAGGTCGGTGCTGTAACACCTGCACTTTGTAGCGCCGCTGGCGGAAGTGGCGGGACCATTGTGATTTGTCTGTCACCCGGCTGGGTTCTGGTCTCTGCGCTGAGCTGGGCAGTGGGTGGCCCAGAGCACTTGGCCTCGGTGCCCCTGCCAGCACGCCGGCCCCGGTTCCCTTTCCTCTGACTTGCTAGAGGGTCCTGACCTCGCTGCCTTGGCTTCGCCGTTTTTACGCATCCACGGCGTCTCCCTTGCCTGTGAGTCGCTGCGTGTTCCTCCCGCCAAGCCTTGGAGACCAGGGGCAGATGCTGCTTCAGGGGCAGAGGCTTGTCTGTGCCACACCGGGGCCTCCACAGGTGCAGGGTGTTTGGCGTGGCTGGTGCGGGGCTGAGCAGGTGCCGCCGCTTTGCCTCTGTCTGGACGGAGGGCCCTGCTGGCGGCCCTTCTCCCGAATTAGGCTGAACTGACCCACCTGGGCCGCCAGGACCCGTGTGGAGGGGCCCCAGGCAGTTTTGCTCTGACTTTTGCTGACTTGCGCTGTTTAAAACTTGCTTTTTCTCTTAAGCAGTTTCAGAGGTACAGAGAAAGGGGTTGGAGCAAAAGGTCCCCGCTAGACCCTTCACTACCTTGCGCAAAGCATTCTCGGGCGGTGTTCCCGATCCCGGTGGAAGCTTCTGGAACCTGAATCTGTTTCTCTCCCCAGGTTTCCTTGTTACTTTTCAATTCACTCTGTATTTTCTTTTTGAAATCCACCTGAAAGCGATCAGAGTGTCTCGGGGGCTGTTCTTCCACAGCAGCCCCAGGAAGGAAGGGAAGCCGGCGGCTGAGGGGCGGCCTCCTGCCTTCGGGGTCTGACCAGCTTCCAGGGCCACAGGGCAGAGGCCCGGGGACCGGGAGAGGACCGGGAAAAGGTGCCCTGCGAGCCGGGCCCTGCCCTCGCCATCCTGTCCTCAGTGAAAAGCCGTCCCTCGTGTGTCCTGGGCCACGGAGCCAGGGGGCCGAACCGGAAGGGAAATAGGCGAGCACAGACAGCCTCGCCGTTGACCTAGCCCACGTCTGCTGTCCATCGGTGACCTGTGACCCCAGGCGGCCAGAGGTGAGGCAGGAAAAGGTTCCCAGGAGGCTGACCAAGGTTCTGTTGTTCCTCCCTAGGGGTCTATGCCTGGACCAGGACAAGCTGATCACACAAACCAGCTCCCAGAATGTCTGCAGAGCAGGCCTGCGGGGCCAGGGGCCACCGGGGCCTCCCCTCCGAGCCCGTGAGTGAGGGGGTGCGGGAGGACCCAGGACCAGAATGCCAGTGGGCGCCCTGAGGAGGGGCCCAGGGCGGGCTATAGTGAGATCTCAGAAGAGAGAGAGGGCAGGGCCCCTCCGTGGAGACCAGCGAAGAACGGCCTGTCGTTGCCAAGGCGCCGAGGCCTGTCAGCACCTGTGCCTGCGGTTCCGGGGCAGGAGCCCGGTGCTGCCTCGCCTTCCAGCTGCTCTGGGGCCGCCCGGGGTCGGGTCATAAGAGCAGCTTAGCCGTGCCCAGTGCCGGCCGCCTCTTGGCCCTGGGCCTGACTTTCTGATGAGGGTGCCCAGGGCAGGTGGCAGCGGCAGCCCTGTGGACCCGTCTCTTCAGGCGGCGCCGCCAGCCTCCGCCGCCAGCCTCCGCAGACGGCACACCTGCGAGGCAGACCACCGCGGGGCCGGCAGGGCCGGCGGGCGGAGCGCGTGTCCGAGTGGGAGCACAGCTTCCCACGGTCACCATTGTTCGCATGGTGTCATCAAGCGGAGGGAGGCCAGTGGTGATGGAGGGACACACTGCTGCCCGCCCCACCCCCACAGCCCCTCAGCTCGAGGAGATGTTGAGGCAGAGGCCCCGCCTGGCACCTCGACTTCTCCAGATGCTCAACCTGAACTCCCAGGTGACCTTTCTCTTCTAGGAGGGACCCGTGACTCCAGAGCCAGCGGCTGCCCCCAGTGGTCCAGGCACTGAGCCGGGGGCCGAGGCGCCTCCCTGCGGAGGCCCCCCCGCGGCCCCGCTGGTGCACCGGGACTCCAGGATTTTGTTACTGTCTCTTTAATTTAGTTTTACTTTAAGTATAGTTGTTTGCTCCAATTTAATGCATAATTTCTGTATTTAGAACTTGAGTAGGGCTAATTTTTTCTTCTCTACAATTCTTTATTGCTTTGTTATGTCTAGACATACCACATATCATCTGCAATAAACATTTGAGCTTGACTTCTTAAAAAAAATAAAATAAAATAAAGTGATCAGTTTAATACAAAGCTCCAACCAAATGCTGGTGTACTTTAAATCCTATTTAATAGATTAAAGGATGAGTCTGATCAAATCTCAGATGCTAAGAAAATGTTGACATGGTATTGTTTCCATGTTACCTCAGAAGAGGCAGCAGCTTTGTCCTGTTTTGAAATGTAATCAACACAGATAGAATTGTTATTTTTGAGTTAAACAGGAATTGCTTGGGAAATAGGTTTGGTCGAATGCAATCTCAGACAGTTGCAAGGGGCAAATCAATCTTTTGGGACTTTGGGTATGTGCAGGTATCGATTGTGTGGTAGTTAAGAGCCAGCCTTCTGGATTTAAATCCAGACTCTGCCATTTATTAGTTCGGTTTCTGTACATCACTATTTTTACCACTTGGAGCCTCATTTTTCCTCAGGTGAAAAGTTTGAGTCATACCAGGATCCCTGCAATGATTAAATATGTTGCTATACTAGTAAATGAAGCAATTAGAAATGTCTGGCAAAGACACATTCATTCCCACAAGTATGACTTTTTGCCATGGTATCTATAAGGCTTTTAATAATGTATGGAGAGCAGTAGAGGGTTTCACATCTGAACCTTTCAGAGCTTCAAGTTTGACCAGCATTCTGGGTTCCTTGTCCACAGTTCTCTGCTAGTGGCGTCATTGGGTGGCTTCCAGCATCACCCCCATTTCTTTAATAAATCTCACATGGTGAATGCCACCTGAAGGGTTCGATTCCTCTTAAGAGTCTTCATTCTGCATCTGTAGCCTTCCACAGGTCCTACATTGAAGGTGCCAGTTGGGAGTGTCGCCCCCACATCCAGTGTGGTTCAGGGTTCAGGTTCAGATTCTGGAGGAGGCCGCACACAAATGAAAGAGACAAGACAAGAGACTAAACTTTCTAAACTGACCGCTTTAGGAAGAAGACTGACCGTGCTGCCCACTGGCAGGAGCCCCCGGGGAGTCCCGGCTGCGCAGTCGGAGAGGCTGGGGCCCGACGCGCGGCATGGGGGCTCGCCTGGAACACCAGGGGCCGTGAGGAGCTGCAGACCCAGCCTCCCGCCCCCGCTGCGGGACAAAGCTCCGCACCCACCGGAGTCCCAGCCCGGCCCTGCTCCGGCCGCTGGGCGCAGGTCTGCGGTGTGCGGGGCCTCCGCAGCACAGCCAGGAGGGCCGAGCCTCGACTTAACGCCTCCTTCTGACCCCCTCCTCCCACCAGGCCCAGCCAGCTGGACAGCCCGGTCCTGATGAACAAGATCAAGGAGCAGCTGATGGCGGAGAAGTCCCGGCCGCATCACCGGACGCCTATGTCGGCCTCCTTGCAGGAGCTGCTGTTCCAGCCGCCAGCGCCCACCGAGAGCAGCCGGGCGGTCCTGTCGCTGCCCAAACTACAGCAGGTGCCGGGGCTGCACCCGCAATCCGTGCCGCAGCCCGAGGTGACACTGCGCGTGCTGCCTACCAGCAGCACGGTCACAGGTCTAGGGCTCTCCTCCCGACCCAGCTGTGAGCACACCAGAGTCCAGCTCCCGCCCGGGCACCTGCACCCCGTCCACTCCCACCACCACCAGCCAGAGTCGCCTCATCAGCTCGTCCCCCATCCTCATCTCAGGGATCACCAGCCCCCCACCCCCTCCAGGACTACATCAAGACAATCCATGGCCTGCTGGGACCCCCAAGTCCCAGTGAGGCCGTAAGTATCAAGGCAGAGCAGTTAGGGGGACCAGGCCAGCAGGGGGAGAGCAGTTAGGGCAAATAAGCTGTAAAGGGAGAGCAGTTAGTGGAATCAGGCTGGCAGGCAGTTGAGTGGTTAGGAGCCAGAGGTCCCAGGTTGGAGAGAGTGTAGGCCAAGTTCAGGCGACCCTCTTCCCATGCACAAATTTCATGCACCGGGCCTCTAGTCTGAATAAAAGTAATATGCAATTGTGACGGTAGTTTGGCTCTTGATTGCCTATGCTACCAGCCAATCAGGAGCAGGGGGTGTGACTGGATTGTGGCCATGGCTTTCCTGGACGCGAGTAAACACTTCCCTCACCATGCTGGCGCCTCAAGTGCTCACGCCTGTGGGGAACACTTCGCTTCACGCTGGCGGGGGCGGGGAACGAAGCAGGGACCACACCTCTGCACAGGGTGTTTTCCAGGGCCTAGCAAGCCAGCGGGAGAGGCTCGGTCCTTGAGGCATCCGTGGTGCGGGGAGGCTTGGTCAGGACAGCACCAAACTTTCAAAGAAAGTTGTTTCCCACTTAAATATCCTGTGATGAGTATCTTTAAAAAATAAGTAAATGTACAGCCATTGCACACCTTGAAAAGTTAGGGTAATTCCTTACTATCACCTAATATCCACTGTACATTCAAATGTCTTTGTTTCAAAGATGCCTTTTACTGTTGGTTTGCCCCCTCCGGAGGCTACCCAAGGTCTTATTTCAGCCCTGATGTTGGGCTGCTTCCCCCGACCATAAGTTCCCAACGCACTTCCAGCCATAGTTAAAGGGGGCTTCTTCTGTTTTTAAGGCATCGCCATATCCAGTGCCTACCAGGCCCCTGTGAAAGCTCTACTCCTTAGGTCTGGGGTGCTGGGAGCTGAAACAGAGAGGCTGTGAGGCCCAGCTCACCCAGGATGCTGGCCCCCCATCACCCCCTCCCAATTATCCTGGTCCAGCCTTCCCTGTGCATACCTGCTCACAGAGAGTGTGAGGTGGTCCTGGCAGCTGGATGGGAGGACAGCAGGGCACATGGCCGCAGTGCGCGGGGTGGGAGGCCTACACCCTCCCCAAACCAGCAGGGCTTGACAGGGAACCTCAAGGTGTGCTTCCAACGCTGGTGCTGGGCTAGGGTACTTCAGGCTGCTTCCCCCACCTCAGCTCCAGGTTGGGGGACCTCAGGTAGTGCCTCCCACCTGGTGCAGCTTGACAGGGGACTACAGGCTACACTCCCAACCCAGCAGGGCTTGACAGGGGACCTCAAGGTGCGCTTCCCATCCTGTTGCTGGGTTAGGGGACCTCAGACTGTTCTCTCCACCTGTCAGGACTTGACAGGGGCCTCAGGCTGCGTCCCCACCTGGCAGGACTTGATAGAGGACCTCAAGCCACACTCCCACCCTGGCAACATGTTGGGGGACCTCAGACCATACCCTCTGCCCCAGCACCAGGCCAGGGGTCCTGAGACTGTGCCCCTCCTGCCTGGCTGTGCTTGACAGGGGACCTCAGGCTGTGCCCCCACCGAGCGGGGCTTCACAGGGGACCTCAGGCTGTGCCCCCACTTGGTGGGACTTGATGGGGGAACTCAGTCCATGCCCTCCATCCTGGTGCTGGGCCAGGGGATCTAAGGACACACCCTGACCTGGAAGGTTTGACAGGCGTGGGACTGGCAGGGTCTGGATCTACCCCAATGCGGGGGGTGAGTGGGTGTGGTCTGAGTCTCACGTGATTTTGAGGCACATGTGGTGAGTGAGGACTTGACTCTGGGCCCCCTGGTGTGCCCCAGACTATGACAGGAGGAAGGTTTTTCATATACATTTTACTAACTTTCTTTAGTCTTTGATACTTCTATTATAGAGAAAGAGCAAATAGCAATATTAAATTATTTCCTCTAATTAATACCCTTTTATTGTGCACAAATTTCATGCACCAGGCCACTAGTACCTAATAATAGACAAATATGTAAATTGACCAAACCTTCACTATGCTCACGGCCAATCAAAGTGAGTATGCAGATTAATGCAACAAAGATGGAGGTTAAATTGCATATGTAGGCACCCAGCAACCTGGGTCCCGGGAACTTCTCAGCATTTAGATCACTTTGAGGTAGGGCCCTGTGGGTCCTGAGCAACCTGGGAAGGGTCTGAGCCAGGGGGCTCCTGGCCAGGGTCAGAGCTGGGTGGTCAGTCAATCTGAGGGAGCTGGTTGGCCAACACCAGGCTGTCGTCATAAGTTACCTGAGGCTACACACTGTGAGTGACAGCAGGTGTCAGAAGGGAGACTGGAGCCACTGTCTGGGGTGAGGGAAACAGCTTGGGGGCCCCTCCAAATGCCTGATCACCCAGCTCCGCCCCTGCCCAGGCCCCAAGCTCAGGCCAGAGGCCTGGGACTGGGCCGGGGTAGAGCCAGGCAGTTGGAGGGAGCTGGGGGGGCCCTGCCTAGGCCCCAAGGCAATAGGCCTGGCAGTGGTGCAGCTGGTGATCGGAGGAAACGGGGGGTTCCCTGTCCAGTCCCCAAGCCTGGGTCAGAGACATGGGGACTGGGAAGGGGCGGAGCTGGGTGATCAGGCAGTTGGAGGGAGCTTTGGGGCCCCTGCCTAGGCCGCAAGGCTTTAGGCCTTGGCAGAGGCAGAGCCAGAGATCAGAGGCGATTGATGTGAACTACAGAGGAAACACCTTTCTGACTGCTCGATGACTAAGCTCCCTGTTTGCCACTGGCAATATTCTTAGTAACTCGGGTATGAGAATCCAAAGTGGTGATCTAGGGTTTTTCCACCACACTCCTGGAGAAAAAAAGGAAGGTCTGCTGTTGGAGGGCTGAGAAATGTCATATCCTGCCCTAGCCAGTTTGGCTCAGTGGATAACGCCTAGGCTTGCAGACTATAGGGTCTGGTTTGATCGGCTCCTCCCTAGCTGGGGCCCAGGTCAGGGCTCATGCAGGAGGCAACCAATCAAAGTGTTCCTCTCACTTTCATGTTTCTCTCTGTCTTTCCCTCTCTCTTCCACATTCTCTAAAAATCAATATCCTCAGGTTAGGATAAGAAAGAAAGAAAGAAAGAAAGAAAGAAAGAAAGAAAGAAAGAAAGGAAAGGAAGGAAGGAAGGAAGGAAGGAAGAAATGTCATATCCTATGAAAGACTCATCTTGAAAATGCCTAAAGAAAGTTGTCATTTTTCATGGTGAAGGGGCTGAAGTCCATGTTGATGAAAACGCCTTGGTGGTTGCACTGACTAGCAGTGGCTGCAGCAGCAGCTTGATGGGGTTGGTGCCTTCCCCTGATCAGACTGGTCACCTCAGTAGGACTTCTCCTGAGGGCTTCCAGAATGTAAGAGGGGGATGGCTGGGCTGAGAGATCCCCTCTCCCCTCAAGGCACGAATTTTGTGCACTGGGCCCCTAGTTTATTTAGAAAATCCAAAACACTAATTCCAAAAACATATGCATCCTATGTTCATCATAGCATTATTTACAATAAGCACAAGCAACTTACATGATCACCTATAAATGGACAGATAAAGGTGTGGTACATTTGTACATTGGAATATTCCTCAGGCATAAAAAGAACCAAGTCTTGCCATTTGCAACAACATGGGTGGGCCTAGTTGGTATTTGCTAAGTGCAATAAGTCAGACAAAGAAGACAAGCACCATATGACTTCACTTACACATGGAATCTAAAAAAACGAAATAAATGAACAAAGAAAACAGAAACAAATTCATAGATACAGAGAACAAATTAATGGTTGCCAGACGGAGGGGGTTGAGGTGATAGGTGACAAAGGGGAATGGATTAAGATTACAAATTGTCAGATAAGAAAACAGTTACAGAGATGTATGTACAGTACAGCATAGAGAATATAGTCAACAATAGATATATTTTAAAAATGTTTTTTATTGATTTCAGAGAAAGGAAGGAAGAAGGGGGGAGAGAGAGAGAGAGAGAGAGAGAGAGAGAGAGAGAGAGAGAGAGAGAGAGAGGTGATGATGAGAGAGAGTCATCGATTGGCTGCCTTCTGCACACCCTGTACTGGGGATTGAGTCCACCTGGGTATGTGCCCTGACCAGGAATCCAACTGACACATCCTGGTTCATGGTCAATGCTCAACCACTGAACTATACCACCTATGCAATAGCCAGTAATTCTATCTAATAAAAGAGAAACATGCAAATTACCATACCTTTACTACGCTACCAGCCGATCAGGAGTAGGGGGCAGGGCGGCAAGGCAGGCAGGAGGGCGGGGCAGCACCATGGGGCGTGCGCCAGAGCTGGAGGTCAACTGCCCAGGGCCCGAACCTCAAACAGAGGCAGCAGGGTGATCTCGCCTGCTGGGGGTCAATCGTCCATCCTCAGAGCATCAGCCAGAGGCTTGTGCTTTGGCCAGGGGCAAAGCAGGGTGATCACGCGTGCTGGGGTCAACTGCCCAGGGCCCCATCCTCGGAGCAGAGCTATCAAGCGCCCTGGAGGTCCCCTGCCCTAGACCCGAGCCTCGGATCCTTGGCCAGAGGCTTGGGGCCTTGGCAGGGGAGGAGCCGGAGATCAGAGGAGATAGATGTGAACTGTAGAGGAAACACCTTTTCTGACTGCTCATTGGCTAAGCTCCCTGTACGCCACTGGTAAAATTCTTAGTAACTTGGGTATAAGAATCCAAAAAAGTAACCTAGGGTTCTTTTACCATACTCCTGGAGAAAAAAACACAGGTCTGCTGCTGGAGGGCTAAGAAATGTCATATCCTTTCCCTAGGCAGTTTGGCTCAGTGGATAATGCCCAGGTTTGCCAACCGCAGGGTCCGGGTTATATTCTGATCAAGGGCGTATACCCAGGTTGCAGGCTCCTCCCTGGCTGGGGCCCAGGTCAGGGCTCATGCCGGAGGTAACCAATCAAAGTGTTTCTCTCACTTCGATGTTTCTCTCTGTCTTTCCCTTTCTCTTCCACACTCTCTAAAAATCAATGGAAACATATCCTCAGGTGACATAAAGAAATGTCATTTGCTATGAAAGGCACGTATTGAAAATGCCTAAGGAAAGTTGTCAGTTTTTCATGGTAAAGGGTCTGGAGTCTGGGTTGATGAAAACATCTTGGTGGCTGTGGTGACTGGCAGTGGCTGCAGCAGTGGGTGATGGGGCTGGTGCCTTTCCCTGATCAGCCTGGTCGCCTCCCACAAAGGGAGGCCAGACTGCGGCTTAGGCCCACTCCCTGTGGGGAACGAGCCTAAGCCATCAGTAGGACATCCCCTGAGGGCTCCCAGTATGTGAGAGGGGGCAGGCTGGGCTGAGGGGACCCCTCCCCTGCAGTGCACGAATTTTGTACACCAGGCCCCTAGGATTTAAATAACTGTGCATGTTGTCAGAATGATTGGAGTGATCATTTTACAAGTTATATGAATATCTAATGACTAGGTTGTACACCCAAAAACAATATAATATTTTCTGTCAACTGTGATTTAAAAATTAAAATAAATTTAAAAAGAGAAATACATTTGAAGCTTGAGGAAAAGCTATGTAAGTAAATATACAAAAGCTGTATTTATTACATATGACTATTTAGATTTATAAAGTATATAAAATTATTTAATGGGCAAATGACCTGAATATATAAGCCTTCAGGTATATATATATATATATATATATATATATATATATATATTCAAGCATATATAATTCACCTATGAATTACTCTACTATTTATATAAGTACACACAATTATCCAACCATATAAACAACTAGCAATAACTATTCAACTATATATACAGCTATATACAACTTTTCAATTATACATTCATTTACAAGTATTCAACTAATGTACAGCTGTAAGGAACTATGAAACTAAACATACAGCAGTGATACACAAGTATTCAACTATTTATACAGCTATCAGTCATATGTAGTCGCATGAAACTATTCAATTATATGTACATCAATATAATTCAACCGTATATACAATTACATACAACTCTTTATACATACAACTCTTAAACTAATATACAGGAATATATCAAACCAAACATATGTAGGTAAATATGTACAGTTATGGAAAAGTGTTAAATATGCAAAAGCTATATACAGTAATTCAATTATATTCAACTAGAGGTCTGGTGCACAAAATTCGTGCACGGGGGGCTGGGAATGTCCCTTAGCCCACCTTGCACCCTCTCCAATCTGGGACCCCTTGAGGGATGTCCGACTGTCTGTCAAAGCCCAGTCCTGGTAGGATCGGGCCTAAACAGGCAATCGGACATCCTTCTCACAATCTAGGACTGCTGGCTCCAAATTGCTCATCTGCCTGCCTCCCTGATTGTCCCTAAACACTTCTGCCTGCCAGCCTGACCACCCCCTAACCACTACCCTGCCAGCCTAATTGATGTTTAACTGCTCCGCTTCTAGCCTGTTTGCCCCCAACTTCCCTCCTCTGCTGGCCTGGTCACCCCTAACTGCCCTCTCCTGCAGGCTTGATTTCCCCCAACTGCCCTCCCTTGCAGGCCTGGTCCCTCACAACTACCCTCCTCTGCTGGTCTGATCACCCACAACTGCCCTCCCTTGCAGGGCCTGGAACCTCCAACGGCTCTCCCCAGCTGGCTGTCTTGTGGTGGCCATCTTGTGTCCACATGGGGACAGGACCTTTGAGCACATGGGAGCAGCCATCTTGTGTGTTGGAGTGATGGTCAATCTGCATATTACTCTTTTATTAGTTAGGATAGAGGCCTGGTGCATGGGTGGGGACCAGCTGGTTTGCCCTGAAGAGTGTCCCAGATCAGGATGGGGGTTCCCTTGGGGTGTGGGGCAGCCTGGGTGAGGGGCCTGTGGAGGTTTACAGGCTGACTACGCCCCCAGTGATCCAAGCAGAGGCCCTGGGATCTGGGATTAATTTATGTCTACAATTGAAACTGTGTAGCCTGGAGCAGAGCCAAGCCTTCTGCTCACTCCATGGCGGCAGCCATTTCTGTTCGAAACATTGTAGCCTAGAGCGGAGGCCTAGGCCAGCAAAGGCAGGCTGAAAGCTTGGCTACCTCTGTTTGCCAGGGAAACCCAAGCCTCTGTTCTCTCCAGCTCAGTGGCTGCCGCCATTTCTGTATCATTTATAATGGAAACTTTGTAACATTGAATGGAGGCCTAGGAAGTCAGAAAGCTTGGCTTCCTCTCTTGCTGGGGAAACCCAAGCCTTCCTCGTACTCTCAGTGGTGGCAGCCATCTTGCTTGGGGTTTATTTGCATAATTTGCTCCTGATTGGCTGGTGGGCATGGCTGTGGGTGTGGCTTGGTGTGGTGAAGGTACAGTCAAATTTGCCTATTACTCTTTTATTAGATAGGAATTCAACTAAATAAATAACTGCTGTGTACACTTATTCAACTCAGTATACTACTGTATACAACTACTCATCTACATATACTACTAAATAAAACTCTCAGCCCTATCTACATACCAGCATGTAAACTAAGCAACATTTATATACAACTATTAATCAATATATACATATATAAAAACAATTTAACTATTTTTAAAAAATAGATCTTTATTGTTCAGATTATTACGGGTGTTCCTCTCCCCCTGCTTAGCTCCCCTCCACCCGATCCCCCTCCCCACCCCATGCCCTTACCCCCTGCCACTGTCTTCATCCATGGGTGTAAGACTTTTGTCCAATCTATTCCCACACTCCTCACTCTCTCTTTCTCCTGAAAATTGTCAATCCGTTTCCTTCCTATGTGCCTAATTCTATTATATTCATCAGTGCATTCTGTTCATCAGATTTTTCATTCACTTGATTTTTAGATTCACTTGTTGGTAGGTATGTATTTGTTGTCATTTTGTTGGTTTTATCTTTACCTTTTTCTTCTTCCTCTTCTTAAAGAATACCCTTCAGCATTTGATATATTCCTGGTTTTGTGGTGATGAACTCCTTTCGCTTTTTCTTGTCTGTGAAGCTCTTTGTCTGACCTTCTACTTGCTGAGTAGAGTAATCTTGGTTGTAGATTCTTGCTATTTGTCACTTTGAATATTTCTTGGCACTCCCGTCTGGTCTGCATTGTTTCTGTTAAGAAATCAGCTGACAGTCGTATGGCTACTCCCTTGTAGGGAACCAACTGTTTTTCTCTTGCTGCTTGAAGATTCTCTGTCTTTTCCCCTTGGCATTTTTATTATGATGTGTTTTGGTGTGGTCCTCTGTGGATTCCTCTTGTTTGGGGTTCTCTGTGCTTCCTGGACTTATAAGTCTGTTCCTTTCACCAGGAAGGGAAAGTTTTCTGTCATTATTTCTTTTTTTTTTTAAATATATCATTGATTTTTTACAGAGCGGAAGGGAGAGAGATAGAAAGTCAGAAACATCAATGAGAGAAAGACATCAGATCAGCTGCCTCTTGCACACCCCCTACTGGGGATGTGCCCACAGCCTCGGTACATGCCCTTACAGGAATCAAACCCAGGACCCTTCTATCCGCAGTCCAACACTCTATCCACTAAGCCAAACCGGTCTCAGCAGGAGGAGCGTGGTGAGCCGGGGAAAGAGGCTCACCGCCGAAGCGTGTCTTTTCCTGACACAGGGGGGTAGGGGGGGAGGGGGGGACGGAGCGCGGTGAGGAACAAACGAGCAAGAGTGAGCGTGGAGCTGCATGCGCAGAGGGTGGTGGGCGGCAGAAGGGCAGGTGGCGGCACGGCAAGACCACACACCCGGCCCCTGGCCCGGCGGACTGCTTCATTATTTCTTCTAATAGGTTTTCAATATTTTTTGCGCTCTCTCTTCTTCTGACACCCCAATAATTCTGATGTTGGTACACTTAAAGTCATCACAGAGGCTCCTTACACTATCTTCATATTTTTGGATTCCTTTTTCTTTTTGTTTTTCTGGTTGGGTGTTGTGTTTTGTTTTGTTTTTGTTTGTTTTTTCTCCTTATATTTCAGATATTTGGTTTGATTTTTGGAGTCCTTTGATCTACCATTGAATTTCTTTATATTCTTACTTTCAGACAGTATATGTTTAATTTCTGTCTGGTCCTTTTCCATTTTCTTGACGTTCTCATTAAGGTCCTTGACAGTCTCACTCAGCTCCTCGAGGTCTCATCAAGTTTCTCGGCGGTTTTTAGAAGATTCTTGAGTAACCTTGTAAATGTGGTCCTGAACTCTATATCTGGTATTCTAGTCTGCTTTCCTCCATTTCTTTCATTCATGACATGTTTCTTTGTCTCCGCATTTTGCTGCTTCCCTGTGTTGTTGGAGTGGAAGAACTGCTGGGTTGGAGACACGCCTATGGGGCCATATGTGCTTCAGTGGGGCTTTGGTGCTCTTGAATGTGTCACTTATGGATGTGAGTAGTTGAATTCTGGTGTCATCTCACACTGACCTGAAGATACACTAGCTTCTGGATCTCCAGTGGGGTGCAGTTCAGCTACTGTCTGCAGTGATCCAGCAGGAGCCACACTGTAATTTTGCTATTGTCTTAGGCTCTACAGCAGCGGTTCTTAACCTGTGGGGTTGATAACTGCTAGCGGAGTCACCTAAGACCATCAGAAAACACAGATATTTACATTACAATTTATAACAGTAGCAAACTTACAGTTATGAAGCAGCAACGAAAATAGTTTTATGGTTGGGGTCACCACAACATAAGGAACTATATTAAAGGGTCATGGCATTAGAAAGGTTGAGAACCACGATTCTATACAATTCCTTGGTATCTGTATAGCATCTATTTCATCTGCCCAAGGCATGTCTCCTATGTAAGTTTCCCTTCATAAACTGTTACTAACAATACTGGAACAGACAGTCTCTCTCTTTGGTCTTTCATTGCCCTCTGCTTACAAAGGTAGCTTCTCAACCTCAGAGACATTCCTCAGGACTGTGTGTAAAAACTATAGACAACTATTCAATCATACATATAATTACACGCATCTCATCAACCATATATACAACTATACGCAACTATTCATCTACATATACATCTACATAAAATCATTTCACTTTATGTGCAGCTATATAAAACAATTTACCTAACTATACAGCAGCTATGTGCAATTATTCAGCAATACACACAACTACTACAAGTATTTGACCGTATGTACCTTTTATATTATTCAACTACATAAACAATGGCTATACTTTTAACTACCTATACCACTACATATAACTATTCAAGTATACATACAACTATATGCAACTCCTCAACCATTTATATAAATATTTACATACTAATCACCTTATATACAGATATAAAATTATACACTATGCAGCTCTACCCAAGTATTCAATAATATACCCAGGTATATAAAACAATTCAACTATTTATAGTACTATATACAACTAATAAACTCTACGACAACTACATACAACTATTCAACTACACATACAACTCTACAACCAAATATACAGCTATATACAACTATTAAAACAAATATACATATATATACAACTGTTGAAAAATATATACTGCAATATTCAACTATACTATTACTAGAAGCCCAGTGCACAAAATTCGTGTACTGGGGAAGGGGGTGTCACTGAGCCCAGCCAGCACTCTCTCCAATCTAGGACCCCTCAAGGGAGCTCCAACTGCCCGTTTAGGCCTGATTCGGCTGATCCCAATCAGGTCTACACAGGCAGTCGGACATCCTTCTCAAAATCCAGGACTTCTGGATCCCAACTGCTCGCCTGCCTGCCGTTCCTGATTGCACCTAACTACTTCTGCCTGCCAGCCTGATCACCCCCTAACCACTCTCTTGCCAGCCTGATTGATGTCTAACTGCTCCTCTGCCAGCCTGTTTGCCCCCAACTTCACTCCTGTACCAGCCTGGTCACCCCTAACTTCCCTCCCCTGCAGGCTTGATCACCCCCAACTGCCCTCCCTTACAGGTCTGGAATCTCCCAACCGCCCTCTCCTGCTGGCCATCTTGTGGTGGCCATCTTGTGTCCACATGGGGGCAGGATCTTTGACCACATGCGGGCAGCCCTCGTGTGTGTTGGAGTGATGGTCAACCTGCATATTATTCTTTTATTAGATAGGATAAATGACTGGGGCATGGGTGGGGGCCAGCTGGTTTGCCCTGAAGGGTGTTCTGGATCAGGGTGGTTATTCCCTTGGTGGGTGAGGCAGCCTGGGCGAGGGGCCTGTGGTGGTTTGCAGGCCAGCCACGCCCCCTGGTGACCCAAGTGGAGGTCCTGGTATCTGGGATTTATTTATGGTCTACAATTGAAACTTTGTAGCCTGGAGCAGAGCCAAGCCTTCTGCTCGCTCTGTGGCGACAGCCATTTCTGTTTGTTCATTTACCTCTATATTGAAACTCTGTAACCTAGAGTGGAGGCCTACGCTAGCCAGAGCTCCAGAAGCTTGGCTTCCTCCATTGCCGGGGCAACCCTAGCCTCCTGCTCTCTCCAGCTTCGTGGCTGCCATCATTATCTTCTATAATTAAAACTTTGTAGCATTGAGTGGAGGCCTGCGTCAGCAAGGGCAGGCAGAAAGCTTGGCTTCCTCCATTGCCAGGGAAACCCAAGTCTCCCTCCTGCTCTCAGTGGCCGCAGCCATTTTGGTTGGGGTTTATTTGCATAATTTGCTCCTGACTGGCTGATGGGTGTGGCTGTGGGCATTGCTTGATAGGAGGTACGGTCAATTTGCATATTATTCTTTTATTAGAAAGGATTATAAAAACTGGAAAAAAGTATGTTATGTTCTCAAATCATAAATTTTGTAGTAAATACAAAATATAAATAAGATAGGCAACAAAACCTGCATCATAATAACTTATAAATTAAAAATATCCTATAATTTTCTTCTTAATAAAGGTCCTTAAGACATGACTGCCTCCCATCTACCTGCCTTTCACTTTGGAGGGGAACAATTAGGCTTGACTTCCATCTAAATTATGATATTCATTTATCTGCAATGGCAAGGCAAATACTGACTGAGACTTCCCAGAGATAAGCTTTCCTAGCAATGTGGCACCTCAGTACCAAACCTACAGGTTGGCCATCTCTTCATTTTCTGGGTTTATTTATGAACAAAAGGGAAATATATGAATGACACAGGGGCCATATAGTAACCTGACAAGTTCAGGGAAGGACTGCATGACAGCTTTGCTCAGAGACCAAAAATAATCACAGAGGATGGACTCAAATCAAAACTTTATAACCAAAAGCAGTTTATAGGATAAAAACTTACCTGACAAAGTTAATCTTTGCCTTAGATAACCCTGCCTACTTTCTTTTATACCTACGATAACATATTCATTATATCTACATAGAGAGAGCGGGGGAGGGAGAGAGAAAAGCATTGGTTGGTTGCCTCCTGTACGTGCCCTTTCCTGTAATCAGACCTGCCACCTCTTTGTATGTCTGTGGTGTGCCTTTTCTGGAGAAGAGATTATTTCAGACCGTCTAAAAAATTCAGTTGCTTGTTATTTTGTTAATGTTTTTTTTTTATAAATTCTTGATTTGGGATATCAAGCGATATCGGAGATGTATGTAACTATTTTTGTGCATTCCATAGGCTCTCTCTTTTGCTCTTTGGGTAGTTTCTTTTAGTGCATAAAGGATCCTAATATCAAAGAAAAAATCATTTGTGTATTAATTTGTCATTGTTTTGGCTTTGGAAGAGATTGCTCTGATTTGCCAACATGAGCCACATGCATCTTCTCATGTGTAAAATGTGTCATCATTACATAATTTTATAGTTACTTTATTTATTCTAATGATATTTATCCCCATTTAGGTTATATTGGAATTTTAGAGGGAGAGGATGAGTTGGTCAAGGTCAGGGTCAGAATTCAAGATTCAAAGGCCAAAGATTAAGGATCAAAGTTAAAAGGCCAAAGATTAAGTTTCAGCTGTCAAGGCTGATGGTTAAAACGTCATCGGTTATGGCGCAAGTGTTCAAGAGTCATACCAGGGGTCAAAGACCAAGACACAGGTCTTGGGCACCAGTTGTCAGAGCTCAAGGATAAGAAGTCAAAGTTCAAAAATCAAGGGTCAGTGGTCAAGGGTAAACATGAACTTCGGTTGGAGGTCAAAAGTCAAGAGTGACAGGTCAAAGGTCAACATTTAAATGTCAATTGTTAAGCACTAAGGCTTGAGATTTAGTCTCAATGATTAAAGGTTAAGGATCAGACCTCATGGCTTGGCATTAAGGGTCAAGGGCCAGAGCTCAGATTTCAAGGTCGGTAATAGTATCTTAAAGTCAAAGGTCAGGGATTAAAGGACAAAGCTTAGTGGTCAAAAGTCAAAGGCCAGAAATAGAAGTTCAGAGGTCATGGATCAGAGGCTAGAAGTCTAGGATAGGAAGTCAAAGTTCACATGATAAAGGTCAGAGGTTAATCTCCAGGAGAAAAGCTCCAGATCATGGAGAATAGAAATCCAGGAGATAAGCTAAAGATCACAGAAAACAGAGATTAAGGAAGGAAGTGAGAGATTTGAGGAAATGGCAAAATTTTGGAGAGAAGTGAGAGTTCAGAGAATAAGGAAAGAAGTTAGTGATGAGGGTAAATGGAGAGATTCAGGAAAGAAGCCAGAGATCAAAGAAAACAAAGAGAACGAGGAGATAAATGAGCTGTCAGGGAAAATGGAGACAAAGGAGCAAGAAGCTGGAGGTCAGAGAAAACAGATTTAGGATCAAAGTGGGATATCAGAGAAAATGGAGAAATTCTGAGAAGAGTGGTAAGAAGCCAGAGTTCAGTGAAAATGGAGAGCTTCATGGGGAAGTGATATTTCAGAGGAAACGGAGAGATTCGGGAGGGAAGGACGAATTCAGAGATAATGGAGAGAATAAGGAAAGAAGTGAGATCAGAGGAAACAGATTTATGAGAGAAACAATAAATCAGAAAAAACAGATTCTGTAAAGAAGCAAGAGATCTCAGGAAATGGAGAGACTCTGGAGTGAAGCAAAGGACTAGAGGAAATGGATGACTCAGGAAAACATGCTGACATGACACCAGCACACTCAGCAAAAACTCAGAACCAGGACTCAGCAAAAATTCAAAACCATGACTTAGCATAATTAGTAAGGGATGGGGTGGGTGGGGGGTCGCAATAGTGCTCTCTTGTGGGCTTTCTGAAACAGCACCCTCCACTAGGAAGGGATCATTTGAGAACATTCTAAGAACATCACTCAGTAAGGAAGGATTTGCAATTGCTCTCTCTTGTGGACTTTATGAAACAGCACCCTAGTAAAGGATTAGTTGATGTACTAGTTTTATAGGCTATGCCTCCCAACCGCTAATGCAGGACAGTGTCAGACGCTGTTTTTGCCTAATTAGAACAGATGGTTAAATTAAGTAGGTTGAGAACCATTAGCAGGGTCACCTAAGACCATTTGAAAACACAAATGTTTACATTACGATTCGTAACAGTACCGAAATTAGTTATGAAGTAGCAACAAAAATAATTTTATAGTTGGGGGTCACCACAACATGGGGAATTGTATTAAAGGGTCGTGGCATTAGAAAGGTTGAGAACCACTGGGTAGCAAAGGTCTGCCTTAGAAAGATGACCTTCCAGGGGGAGGGAGTGACGCAGCACAGGAATCCGGGTGTCTGCCTTCTGATCTAAAATACCTAATCTACTGTTCTGATTTAAACCACATAATCTAAGCTATCTAATCTAATATACCAATTTAAGCAACATGATCTAATATATTTATCAAATGTAGATAATCAAATCTAACACTGATTTATTTTACCTAAAATAATAATTTAATCTACCTAATCTGATCTATTGTTTTAACCTACTTAATAGAATATACTGGTTTGATTTATCTAATCCACTCTAATGATTTTAGCAACCTGATTCTCTAAATCGATCAATCTGCCTAATCCAACCAATACACTAAAACAAAATTTAATCCGACCAATTAAGTAAAATAATGCTGATTTAAGCACTCTAATCCAATTATAGGACTCAATAAGATAACCCAATAAACTTATTTAATAAATCTCATGCAATCACTTGATGGGTCAGGGTCAGGGGCCTAAGGCCATAGGGGGCTAGGGGCCCAGGGCACTAGTAACAGGGGGCCCCATAATCTGATAGATAGAGCACCTGAATTACTAGTCATCTGAAATATAATCATATTGTTTTAAATCTTAGAATACATATATTTATGTGACTAAGGAGTGAAGTGTTTCTGAGGTTTCCTTTCCGAGGCCTGTGCGAAGCGATGGCGGAGTTGACTCAGCTGTGAATCCAGCAAGCAGAACCGGTAAGCATGGTCAGACCACCCACCGAGTCAAAACATCATCTCATCACCTTCACCTCATCGCCCGGTGACTAATTGTAATAGCTGATGTCTGCAGACGTCCAGGCCAGCACGTAAGGGCTTTCCCTTCCCAGCCCAGCCCCCTCTTTATAATCCTGCTCCCTGTAGCTGCTGTAGGATGGGATCCGAATGTTTGTCAGCGCCGTCTTCTTGGCTGGCTAGCCTTCAGAACAAACACCTCACATAATCCAACCCTGCCCTCGTGATTGGACACAGTGACAGGCAGCCTGAGCCCAAACAAGGTTTCTCTGGTAACACGAGGGTTATAGGGCTAGTGACCCAGGGGGCAGGAGGCATAGAGCTAGGGGGCGAGTGCTAGGCCTAGGGCAGTGGTCAGCAAACTCATTAGTCAACAGAGCCAAATATCAACAGTACAATGACTGAAATTTCTTCTGAGAGCCAAATTTTTTAGACTTAAACTTCTAACACCACTTCTTCAAAATGCCCAGGACGTGGTATTTTATGGAAGAGCCGCACTCAAGGGGCCAAAGAGCAGGGTGAGTGTAGGGCAGAGGGCGCCCAGGGGCCTGTGGGGAGACATCCAGGTCAGGGCTGAGGTCACCCCGCTGGAAGAGAGGCATGGCTGCTATTCAAGCTCGTGGTGGTAATAGCTGCCAACTTTCAGCTCCTGTGGAAAAGGGCGCGGGACTTGCAGAAATGGGACCAACGGGGCCTGGCGCCCCAGTGGCCTGTCCTGGAGCCAGTGGGACGTCGGGACGGAAGGGCTGGGCAGCAGGTCTCCCACCCATGCTTTGGAGCAGGCAGCTATTAGCCCAAGGTCAGCACGCTGTGCGGTGCAGGAACTGGCCACGAGGTGGCGCCTGCATCCCAGCCGCAGGGCCAGCGCTCAGAATGGCCTTGCAGCTCGGAGGCCAAGGAGCTTGTGGGTTGAACACAGCAAAGAGGGCTTCAGCCAGGGCGGCCTGGAGCCTGCCCCGTGGGGGTGAGGGGGGACCCTGTGACCAGGGCGTTTGAGAGACAGTTCCCAGCTCGGCCAGACCTGAACCCGACTTGTGAGAGGCCCCTGAGAACCGTCTCGCACATCCCAACACATTTGCTGAGAAACTTGGCAGGGCTGGAGGGAGAGGGTCCCGGGAGGAGGCCCCGAGTGCCCGGGGGAGCTGTTCAGCACAGAACACAGCAGGAGGCTCTGAAAGGCCCCAGGTCCCACTGCAGCGGAAGGTGGAGCAGGCCGAGCAGGCCGCTGGGGTGCCCTGGGCACTGGGCCCTGAGTCCCCCCTGGACCCCAGACGTAGTCTCCTGTCCAAGGGCGGCCTCAGCAAACCCCACCTTTCAAAGCTGCCCAGAGAGCCAATTACCTCCCAGGTCACCACGAGCTCCAGGTCACCACGAGCTCCAGGTCACCGTGAGCTCCCGGGTCACCACGAGCTCTCGGGTCACCATGAGCTCCAGGTCACCGTGATCTCCCAGGTCATCATGAGCTCCCAGGTCACTGATGAGTTCCCCAGTTACTGATGAGCTCCCGGGTCACCGTGACCTCCCGGGTCACCACAAGTTCCCAGGTCACCATGAGCTCCAGGTCACCACAAGCTGCCAGGTCACCACGAACTCCCATGTCACCGTGAGCTCCACTCACCGGGAGCTCCCTGGTCACCACGAGGTCCCGATTCACCATGAGCTCCCGGGTCACCACGAGCTCCTAGGTCACCATGAGCTCCCAGGTCACCACGAGCTCCCAGGTCACCACGAGCTACAGGTCACCGTGACCTCCCAGGTCACTGATGAGCTCCGCAGTAACTGATGAGCTCCCGGGTCTCCACGAGGTCCCAGGTCACCACGAGCTCCCAGGTCACCATGACCTCCTGGGTCACCACGAGCTCCCAGGTCACCACGAGCTCCATGGTTACCATGAGCTCCCAGGTCACCGTGAGCTCCAGGTCACCACAAGCTCCCACGTCACCATGAGCTCCCAGGTCACCGAGAACTCCAGTTCACCGTGAGCACCACTCACCGCGAGCTCCCAGGTCACCATGAGCTCCATGGTCACCATGAGCTCCCAGGTCACTGATGAGCTCCCAGTCACTGATGAGCTCCCGGGTCACCATGGCCTCCCGGGTCACCACCAGCTCCCGGTTCACCTCGAGCGCCCGAGTCACCATGAGCTCCAGGTCACCAAAAGCTCCCAGATCACCACAAGATCCCACATCACCATGAGCTTCCAGGTCAACGTGAACTCCAGGTCACCGTGAGCACCACTCACCGCGAGCTCCCGGGTCACCACGAGCTCCCAGGTCACCGTGAGCTCCCAGGTCACTGATGAGCTCCCCAGTCACTGATGAGCTCCCGGGTCACCATGACCTCCCGGGTCACCACCAGCTCCCGGTTCACCTCGAGCGCCCGAGTAACCGTGAGCTCCAGGTCACCATAAGCTCCCAGGTCACCACAAGATCCCACGTGACCATGAGCTTCCAGGTCAACGTGAACTCCAGGTCACCTTGAGCACCACTCACCGCGAGCTCCCAGGTCACCAGGAGCTCCCAGGTCACTGTGAGATCCAGGTCACCGTGAGCTCCAAGGTCACCGTGAGCTCCCAGGTCACGATGAGCTCCCAGGTCACCACCAGCTCCATGGTCACTGTAAGCTCCCAGGTCATCACGAGCTCCAGGTCACCTTGAGCTCCCGGGTCACCGTAAGCTCCACTCACCATGAGCTCCCGGGTCACCACGAGCCCCCGGGTCACCGTGAGCTCCCAGGTCACCACGAGCTCTCGGGTCACCGTGAGCTCCAGGTCACCGTGATCTCCCAGGTCACCGTGAGCTCCCATGTCACCGGGAGCTCCCAGGTCACCACGAGCTCCCGGGTCACCAAGAGCTCCCGGGTCACCATGAGCTCGCGGGTCACCATGAGCTCGCAGGTCACCACGAGCTCCCGGGTCTCCATGAGCTCTTGTGTAACCTTGATCTCCAGGTCACCACAAGCTTCCACGACACCATGAGCTCCACTCACGGGAGCTCCCAGGTCACCATGAGCTCCACTTACCGGGAGCTCCCAGGTCACTGCGAGCTCACGGGTCACCACGAGCTCCTGGGTCACTGTGACCTCCTTGGTCAACACGAGCTTTCGGTTCACCATGAGCTCCAGGTCACCATGACCTCCCAGGTCACCGTGAGCTACCAGGTCACCGTGAGCTCACGGGTCACCATGAGCTCCATGGTCACCGTGAGTTCCCAGGTCACCGTGATCTCCAGGTCACCACGAGCTCCCAGTTCACCACGAGCTCCTGGTCACTGTAAGCTCCACTCACGAAGAGCTCCCGGGTCACAATGAGCTCCCGGGTCACCCCGAGTTCCGGGTCACCCTTGAGCTCCCGGGTCACCATGAGCTCCTGGGTCACCATGAGCTCTCGGGTCACCGTGAGCTCCAGGTCACCACAAGCTCCCACGTCACCATAAGCTCCACTTACCAGGAGCTCCCAGGTCACCGCGAGCTCCCAGGTCACCAGGAGATCCAGGTCACCGTGGCTCCCAGGTCACCGTGAGCTCCCAGGTCACAGTAAGCTCCCAGGTCACCACGAGCTCCCGAGTCACCACGAGCTCCTGGGTCACCACCAGCTCCCAGGTCACCACGAGCTCCAGGTCACCGTGGCTCCCAGGTCACCGTGAGCTCCCTGGTCACCGTGAGCTCCCAGGTCAATAAGAGCTCCCGGGTCACCACGAGCTCCCGGGTCACCACGAGCTCCAAGGTCACCATGAGCTCCAGGTCAACGTGAGCTCCCAGGTCACCGTGATGTCTACTCACCAGGAGCTCCCAGGTCATCGCTAGCCCCCGGGTCACAACGAGGTCCCGGGTCACCATGAGCTCCCAGGTCACCACCAGCTCCAGGTCATCGTGAGCTCTCAGGTCATCACAAGCTCTGGGTCACCTTGAGCTCACGGGTCACAGTAAGCTCCACTTACCAGGAACTCCCAGGTAACCGCGAACTCCCGGGTCAACACGAGCTCCCGGGTCACCACGAGCTCCCTGGTCACCGTGAGCTCCACTCACCGGGATCTCCCAGGTCACCATGATCTCCAGGTCACCGTGAGCTCCCAGGTCACCACGACCTCCCATTTCACCATGAGCTCCCGGGTCACAACCAGCTCCCAGGTCACCACCAGCTCCCAGGTCACCAGGAGCTCCAGGTCACCGTGGCTCCCAGGTAAACATGAGCTCCCAGGTCAGAGTGAGCTCCCAGGTCACCAGGAGTTCCAGGTCACTGTGACCTCCACTCACCAGGAGACCCCAGGTCATTGCGAGATCCCGGGTCACCACGAGCTCCCGGGTCACCGAGAGCTCCAGGTCACCACAACCTCCCAGATCACCACGAGCTCCAAGGTCACAGTGAGTTGCAGGTCACCTTTAGCTCCCAGGTCACCATAAGCTCCACTCACCATGATCTCCGGTGTCACCACGAGCTCCCAGGTCACCATGAGCTCCCAGGTCACCAGGAGTTCCAGGTCACCGTGAGCTCCCGAGTCACTGTGAGCTCCACTCACCGGGAGCTCCCAGGTCACTGATGAGCTCCGCAGTAACTGATGAGCTCCCGGGTCACCACGAGGTCCCAGGTCACCACGAGCTCCCAGGTCACCATGACCTCCTGGGTCACCACGAGCTCCCAGGTCACCACGAGCTCCATGGTTACCATGAGCTCCCAGGTCACCGTGAGCTCCAGGTCACCACAAGCTCCCACGTCACCATGAGCTCCCAGGTCACCGAGAACTCCAGTTCACCGTGAGCACCACTCACCGCGAGCTCCCAGGTCACCATGAGCTCCATGGTCACCATGAGCTCCCAGGTCACTGATGAGCTCCCAGTCACTGATGAGCTCCCGGGTCACCATGACCTCCCGGGTCACCACCAGCTCCCGGTTCACCTCGAGCGCCCGAGTCACCGGGAGCTCCAGGTCACCAAAAGCTCCCAGATCACCACGAGCTCCTGGGTCACCACAAGCTCCCAGGTCACCACAAGATCCCACATCACCATGAGCTTCCAGGTCAACGTGAACTCCAGGTCACCCTGAGCACCACTCACCGCTAGCTCCCAGGTCACCACGAGCTCCCAGGTCACCGTGAGCTCCCAGGTCACTGATGAGCTCCCCAGTCACTGATGAGCTCCCGGGTCACCATGACCTCCCGGGTCACCACCAGCTCCTTGTTCACTCGAGCGCCCGAGTCACCTTGAGCTCCAGGTCACCAAAAGCTCCCAGGTCACCACAAGATCCCACGTGACCATCAGCTTCCAGGTCAACGTGAACTCCAGGTCACCATGAGCACCACTCACCGCGAGCTCCCAGGTCACCACGAGCTCCCAGGTCACTGTGAGATCCAGGTCACCGTGAGCTCCAAGGTCACCATGAGCTCCCAGGTCACGATGAGCTCCCAGGTCACCACCAGCTCCATGTCATTGTGAGCTCCCAGGTCATCACAAGTTCCAGGTCACCTTGAGCTCCCGGGTCACCATAAGCTCCACTCACCGTGAGCTCCCAGGTCACCACGAGCTCCGGGTCACCGTGAGCTCCCAGGTCACCGTGAGCTCCAGGTCACCGTGAGCTCCCAGGTCACCGTGAGCTCCCATGTCACCGTGAGCTCCCAGGTCACCACGAGCTCCCAGGTCACCATGAGCTCCCGGGTCACCATGAGCTCCCGGGTCACCATGAGCTCGCAGGTCACCACGAGCTCCCGGGTCTCCATGAGTTCTCATGTAACCTTGAGATCCAGGTCACCACAAGCTCCCATGACACCATGAGCTCCACTCACGGGAGCTCCCAGGTCACCATGAGCTCCACTCAGGGGAGCTCCCAGGTCACTGCGAGCTCACGGGTCACCACGAGCTCCCGGGGCACCGTGACCTCCTTGGTCAACACGAGCTTTCGGTTCACCATGAGCTCCAGGTCACCATGACCTCCCAGGTCACCGTGAGCTACCGGGTAACCGAGAGCTCCCAGGTCACCATGAGCTCCATGGTCACCGGGAGCTCCCAGGTCACCGTGATCTCCCAGGTCACCACGAACTCCCAGGTCACCACAAGCTCCTGGTCACTGTAAGCTCCACTCACGAAGAGCTCCCGGGTCACAATGAGCTCCCGGGTCACCACGAGTTCCCAGGTCTCCGTGAGCTCCCGGGTCACCATGAGCTCCTGGGTCACCATGAGCTCTCGGGTCACCGTGAGCTCCAGGTCACCACAAGCTCCCATGTCACCATAAGCTCCACTCACCGGGAGCTCCCAGGTCACCGCGAGCTCCCAGGTCACCAGGAGATCCAGGTCACCGTGGCTCCCAGGTCACCGTGAGCTCTCAGGTCACAGTAAGCTCCCAGGTCACCACGAGCTCCCGAGTCACCAGGAGCTCCTGGGTCACCACCAGCTCCCAGGTCACCACGAGCTCCAGGTCACCGTGGCTCCCAGGTCACCGTGAGCTCCCTGGTCACCGTGAGCTCCCAGGTCAATAAGAGCTCCCGGGTCACCACGAGCTCCCGGGACTCCACGAGCTCCAAGGTCACCATGAGCTCCAGGTCAACGTGAGCTCCCAGGTCACCTTGAGGTCCACTCACCAGGAGCTCCCAGGTCATCGCTAGCCCCCGGGTCACAACGAGGTCCCGGGTCACCATGAGCTCCCAGGTCACCACCAGCTCCAGGTCATCGTGAGCTCTCAGGTCATCACAAGCTCTGGGTCACCTTGAGCTCACGGGTCACAGTAAGCTCCACTTACCAGGAACTCCCAGGTAACCGCGAGCTCCCGGGTCAACACGAGCTCCCGGGTCACCACGAGCTCCCTGGTCACCGTGAGATCCACTCACCGGGATCTCCCAGGTCACCATGATCTCCAGGTCACCGTAAGCTCCCAGGTCACCACGACCTCCCATTTCACCATGAGCTCCCGGGTCACCACCAGCTCCCAGGTCACCATCAGCTCCCAGGTCACCAGGAGCTCCAGGTCACCGTGGCTCCCAGGTAAACATAAGCTCCCAGGTCACAGTGAGCTCCCAGGTCACCAGGAGTTCCAGGTCACTGTGACCTCCACTCACCATGAGACCCCAGGTCATTGAGAGATCCAGGGTAACCAGGAGCTCCCGAGTCACCGAGAGCTCCAGGTCACCACAAACTCCCAGATCACCATGAGCTCCAAGGTCACAGTGAGTTGCAGGTCACCTTTAGCTCCCAGGTCACCATAAGCTCCACTCACCATGATCTCCGGTGTCACCACGAGCTCCCAGGTCACCATGAGCTCCCAGGTCACCAGGAGTTCCAGGTCACCGTGAGCTCCCGAGTCACTGTGAGCTCCACTCACCGGGAGCTCCCAGGTCACTGATGAGCTCCGCAGTAACTGATGAGCTCCCGGGTCACCACGAGTTCCCAGGTCACCACGAGCTCCCAGGTCACCATGACCTCCCGGGTTACCACGAGCTCCCAGGTCACCACGAGCTCCCAGGTCACCACGAGCTCCTGGGTCACCACGAGCTCCCAGGTCACCAGGAGCTCCACCCACCGGGAGCTCCCAGGTCACCATGAGCTCCCGGGTCACCACGAGCTCCCGGGTCACCACGAGCTCCCGGGTCACCATGAGCTCCCGGGTCACCACGAGCTCCCGGGTCACCACGAGCTCCCATGTCACCGTGAGCTCCACACACCGGGAGCTCCCGGGTCACCACGAGCCCCCAAGTAACCGCGAGCTCCCAGGTCACCACGAGCTCCCGGGTCACCATTAGCTCCCAGGTCACCACGAGCTCCCGGGTCACCACGAGCTCCCGGGTCACCTCGAGCTCCCAGGTCACCTCGAGCTCCCGGGTCACCGTGAGCTCCCAGGTCACCACGAGCTCTTGGGTCACCACCAGCTCCCCGGTCACCGTGAACTCCTGGTCACTGATGAGCTCGCAGGTCACTGATGAGCTCCCCGGTCACTGATGAGCTAACCCGGCCACCATGAGCTCGCAGGTCACCGTGAGCTCCCCGGTCACCATGAGCTCCCAGGTCAACATGTGCTCCATGGTCACTGTGAGCTCCCAGGTCAGCGTGTGCTCCCGGGACACTATGAGCTCCAGGTCACAGTGAGCTCCACTCACCGGGAGCTCCCAGGACAACGTGAGCTCCCAGGTCACTGATGAGTTCCCCAGTTACTGATGAGCTCCCGGGTCACCGTGACCTCCTGGGTCACCACCAGCTCCCGGGTCACCACAAGCTCCCAGGTCACCATGAGCTCCAGGTCACCACAAGCTCCCAGGTCACCACGAGCTCCCATATCACCGTGACCTCCACACACCGGGAGCTCCTGGGTCACCACGAGCCCCCAGGTTACCGCGAGGTCCCGGGTCACCACGAGCTCCAGGTCATCGTAAATTCCCGGGGCTCTCTGAGCTCCACTCACCAGGTTCTCCCCCGTCACGATGAGCTCCCGGGTCACTGAAGAGTTCCCGGGTCACCTCGATCGCTCGGGTTACCGTGACCTCCCGGGTCACCATGAGCTCCTGAGTCACCGTGACCTCCAGGTCACCGTGACCTCCCAGGTCACTGATGAGCTCCCCAGTCACTGCTGAGCTCCCGGGTCACCACGAGCTCCCGGGTCACCATGAGCTCCCGGGTCACCACGAGCTCTAGGACACTGTGAGCTCCACTCCCCGGGAGCTCCTAGGTCACCACGAGCTCCAGGTCTCTGTGAGCTTCACCCACCGGGAGCTCCACTCACTGGGAGCTCCCAGGTCACTACGAGCCCCCAGGTCAGCACGAGCTCCAGGTCACCGTGAGCTCCCGGGTGACCACGAGCTCCCGGGTCACCATGAGATCCCAGGTCACCACGAGCTCCAGGTCACCGTGAGCACCACTCACCGGGAGCTCCCAGGTCACCACGAGCTCCTGGTCACCGTGAGCTTCCAGGTCACCGTGAGCTCCCGGTTCATCGAGACCTCCCAGGTCACTGATGAGTTCCCCAGTCACTGATGAGCTCCCGGGTCACCACGACCTCCTGGGTCACCACCAGCTCCCGGGTCACCACGAGCTCCTGCGTCTCCACTGGCTCCCGGGTCACCATGAGCTCCCGGGTCACCATTAGCTCCCGGGTCACCGTGAGCTCCAGGTCACCACAAGCTCCCAGGTCACCACGAGCTCCCAGGTCACCACGAGCTCTTGGGTCACCGTGAGCTTCCAGGTCACCGTGAGCTCCCAGGTCATCTTGAGCTCCCAGGTCACTGATGAGTTCCCCAGTCACTGATGAGCTCCCGGGTCACCACGACCTCCTGGGTCACCACCAGCTCCCGGGTCACCACCAGCTCCCAGGTCACCGTGAGCTCCTGGTCACTGATGAGCTCGCAGGTCACTGATGAGCTCCCCGGTCACTGATGAGCTTACCCGGCCACCATGAGCTCCCAGGTCACCGAGAGCTCCCTGGTCACCGTGAGCTCCCACGTCACCGTGAGCTCCCGGGTCACCACGAGCTCCAGGTCACTGTGAGCTTCACTTACCGGGAGCTCCCGGGTCACCACGAGCTCCAGGTCACTGTCAGCTCCACTCATCGGGTGCTCCACACACGGGGAGCTCCCAGGTCACCACGAGCTCCCGGGTCACCACGAGCTCCCGGGTTACCACGAGCTCCCAGGTCGCCACGAGCTCCCAGGTCACCACTAACTCCAGGTAACCGTGAGCTCCCAGGTCACCGTGAGCTCCACTCACAGGGAGCTCCCAGGTCACCTTGAGCTCCTGGGTCACCACGAAGTTCCGGGTCACCGTGACCTCCCAGGTCACCATGAGCTCCCAGGTCACTGATGAGCTCCCCAGTCAGTGATGAGCTCCCGGGTCACCACGAGCTCCTGCGTCTCCACGGGCTCCCGGGTCACCATGAGCTCCCGGGTCACCATTAGCTCCCGGGTCACCGTGAGCTCCAGGTCACCACAAGCTCCCAGGTCACCACGAGCTCCCAGGTCACCGTGAGATCCAGGTCACCGTGAGCTCTAAGGTCCCCGTGAGCTCCTAGTCACTGATGAGCTCGAGGGTCACTGATGAGCTCCCCGGTCACTGATGAGCTAACCCGGCCACCATGAGCTCCCCGGTCACTGATGAGCTAACCCGGCCACCACCAGCTCCCAGGTCACTATGTGCTCCATGGTCACCGTGAGCTCCCAGGTCACCACGAGCTCCCAGGGCACCATGAGCTCCCAGGTCACCACCAGCTCCAGGTCATTGTGAGCTCCCAGGTCACCGAGAACTCCAGTTCACCGTGAGCACCACTCACCGCGAGCTCGCAGGGCACCACGATCTCCATGGTTACCACGAGCTCCCAGGTCACCGTGAGCTCCCAGGTCAGCGTGAGCTCCCAGGTCACCACGAGCTCCATGGTTACCACGAGCTCTCAGGTCACCGTCAGCTCCAGGTCACCAAAAGCTCCCACGTCATCATGAGCTACCAGGTCACCGAGAACATCAGTTCACCATGAGCACCACTCACCGCGAGCTCCCAGGTTACCACGAGTTCCCGGGTCTCCGTGAGCTCCCGGGTCACAATGAGCTCCCGGGTCACCCCGAGCTCCCGGGTCACCCTTGAGCTCCAGGGTCACCATGAGCTCCTGGGTCACCATGAGCTCTCCGGTCACCGTGAGCTCCAGGTCACCACAAGCTCCCACGTCACCATAAGCTCCACTTACCAGGAGCTCCCAGGTTACCGCGAGCTCCCAGGTCACCACGAGATCCAGGTTACCGTGTCTCCCAGGTCACCGTGAGCTCCCGGGTCACCGTGAGCTCCCAGGTCACCAAGAGCTCCCGAGTCACCACGAGCTCCTGGGTCACCACCAGCTCCCAGGTCACCAGGAGCTCCAGGTCACCGTGGCTCCCAGGTCACTGTGGCTCCCAGGTCACCGTGAGCTCCTTGGTTACCGTGAGCTCCCAGGTCAATAAGAGCTCCCGGGTCACCACAAGCTCCCGGGACTCCACGAGCTCCAAGGTCACCATGAGCTCCAGGTCAACGTGAGCTCCCAGGTCACCGTGAGGTCTACTAACCAGGAGCTCCCAGGTCATCGCTAGCCCCCGGATCACAACGAGGTCCCAGGTCACCATGAGCTCTCAGGTCACCACCAGCTCTAGGTCATCGTGAGCTCTCAGGTCATCATAAGCTCTGGGTCACCTTGAGCTCACGGGTCACAATAAGCTCCACTTACCAGGAACTCCCAGGTAACCGCGAATCCCGGGTCAACACGAGCTCCCGGGTCACCACGAGCTCCCTGGTCACCATGAGCTCCACTCACCGGGATCTCCCAGGTCACCATGATCTCCAGGTCACCGTGAGCTTCCAGGTCACCACGACCTCCCATTTCACCATGAGCTCCCGGGTCACAACCAGCTCCCAGGTCACCACCAGCTCCCAGGTCACCAGGAGCTCCAGGTCACCGTGGCTCCCAGGTAAACATGAGCTCCCAGGTCACAGTGAGCTCCCAGGTCACCAGGAGTTCCAGGTCACTGTGACCTCCACTCACCATGAGACCCCAGGTCATTGCGAGCTCCCAGGTCACCATGAGCTCCACTCACCGGGAGCTCCCAGGTCACCACGAGCTCCATGGTTACCACGAGCTCCCAGGTCACCGTGAGCTCCAGGTCACCACAAGCTCCCACGTCACCATGAGCTTCCAGGTCACCGAGAACTCCAGTTCACCGTGAGCACCACTCACCACGAGCTCCCAGGTCACCATGAGCTCCATGGTCACCATGAGCTCCAAGTCACCACGAGCTCCCGGGTCACCGTGAGCTCCCTGGTCACCAAAAGCTCCCAATCACCACGAGCTCTGGGTCACCGTGAGCGCCGGGGTCACCACGAGCTCCTAGGTCACCATGAGCTCCCAGGTCACCACGAGCTCCAGGTCATCGTAAGCTCCCGGGTCACTGTGAGCTCCACTCACTAGGAACTCCCCGGTCACGATGAGCTCCCGGGTCACTGAAGAGTTCCCGGGTCACCACGAGCTCCCGGGTCACCGTGACCTCCCGGGTCACCATGAGCTCCTGAGTCACCGTGACCTCCAGGTCACCGTGACCTCCCAGGTCACTGATGAGCTCCCCAGTCACTGCTGAGCTCCCGGGTCACCACGAGCTCCCGGGTCACCATGAGCTCCCGGGTCACCACGAGCTCTAGGACACTGTGAGCTCCACTCCCCAGGAGCTCCTAGGTCACCACGAGCTCCAGGTCTCTGTGAGCTCCCCCCACCGGGAGCTCCACTCTCCGGGAGCTCCCAGGTCACTACGAGCTCCCGGGTCAGCACGAGCTCCAGGTCACTGTGAGCTCCCGGGTGACCACGAGCTCCCGGGTCACCATGAGATCCCAGGTCACCACGAGCTCCAGGTCACCGTGAGCACCACTCAGCGGGAGCTCCCAGGTCACCACGAGCTCCTGGTCACCTTGAGCTTCCAGGTCACTGTGAGCTCCTGGGTCATCTTGAGCTCCCAGGTCACTGATGAGTTCCCCAGTCACTGATGAGCTCCCGGGTCACCACGACCTCCTGGGTCACCACCAGCTCCCGGGTCACCACGAGCTCCCAGGTCAACGTGAGCTCCTGGTCACTGATGAGCTCGCAGGTCACTGATGAGCTCCCCGGTCACTGATGAGCTAACCCGGCCACCATGAGCTCCCAGGTCACCGTGAGCTCCCAGTTCACAGTGAGCTCCACTCACCGCGAGCTCCCAGGGCACCACGAGCTCCATGGTTACCACGAGCTCCCAGGTCACCGTGAGCTCCAGGTAACCACAAGCTGCAGGGTCACCATGAGCTCCCAGGTCACCATTAGCTCCAGGTCACCGTGAGCACCCACGTCACCAAGAGATCTCGGGTCACCGTGAGCTCCCAGGTCACTGATGAGCTCCCCAGTCACTGATGAGCTCCCGGGTCACCATGACCGCCCGGTTCACCACCAGCTCCTGGTTCACCTCGAGCGCCCGAGTCACCGTGAGCTCCAAGTCTCCAAAAGCTCCCAGATCACCACGAGCTCCTGGGTCACCACAAGCTCCCAGGTCTCCACAAGATCCCATGTCACCATGAGCTTCCAGGTCACCGAGAACTCCAGGTCACTGTGAGCACCACTCACCGCGAGCTCCCAGGTCACCATGAGCTCCATGGACACCGAGAGCTCCAGGTCACCACGAGCTCCTGGCTCACCACGAGCTCCCAGGTCACCAGGAGCTCCCAGGTCACTGTGAGATCCAGGTCACCGTGAGCTCCAAGGTCACCGTGAGCTCCTGGTCACTGATGAGCTCAAAGGTCACTGATGAGCTCCCCGGTCACTGATGAGCTGCCCTGGCCACCATGAGCTCCCAGGTCACTGATGAGCTCCCCGGTCACCGTGACCTCCCAGGTCACCATGTGCTCCATGGTTACCGTGAGCTCCCAGGTCACCACGAGCTCCCAGGGCACCATGAGCTCCCAGGTCACCACCAGCTCCAGGTCATTGTGAGCTCCCAGGTCATCACAAGTTCCAGGTCACCTTGAGCTCCCGGGTCACCGTAAGCTCCACTCACCGTGAGCTCCCAGGTCACCATGAGCTCCGGGTCACCGTGAGCTCCCAGGTCACCACGAGCTCGCGGGTCACCACGAGCTCCCAGGTCACCATGAGCTCCAGGTCACCGTGAGCTCCCAGGTCACCGTGAGCTCCCATGTCACCGTGAGCTCCCAGGTCACCACGAGCTCCCGGGTCACCAAGAGCTCCCGGGTCACCATGAGCTCGCAGGTCACCACCAGCTCCCGGGTCTCCATGAGCTCCCAGTTCACCACGAGCTCCCAGGTCACCATGAGCTCCACTCACCGGGAGCTCCCAGGTCACCACGAGCTCCATGGTTACCATGAGCTCCCAGGTCACCGTGAGCTCCAGCACACCACAAGCTCCCACGTCACCATGAGCTCCCAGGTCACCGAGAACTCCAGTTCACCGTGAGCACCACTCACCGCGAGCTCCCATGTCACCATGAGCTCCAAGTGACCAGGAGCTCCCGGGTCACCACGAGCTCCCAGGTCACCGTGAGCTCCCTGGTCACCAAAAGCTCCCAGATCACCATGAGCTCCTGGGTCACCACAAGCTCCCAGGTCACCACAAGATCCCACGTCACCATGAGCTTCCAGGTCAACGTGAACTCCAGGTCACTGTGAGCACCACTCACCGTGAGCTCCCAGGTCACCATGAGCTCCATGGGCACCGAGAGCTCCAGGTCACCACGAGCTCCCAGGTCACCAGGAGCTCCCAGGTCACTGTGAGATCCAGGTCTCCGTGATCACCAAGGTCACCATGAGCTCCTGGTCACTGATGAGATGCCCTGGCCACCATGAGCTCCCAGGTCACGATGAGCTCCCGGGTCACCTTGAGCTCCCAGGTCACCATGTGCTCCATGGTTACCGTGAGCTCCCAGGTCACCACGAGCTCCCAGGGCACCATGAGCTCCCAGGTAACCACCAGCTCCAGGTCATTGTGAGCTCCCAGGTCATCACAAGTTCCAGGTCACCTTGAGCTCCCGGTCACCGTAAGCTCCACTCACCGAGAGCTCCCAGGTCACCACGAGCTCTGGGTCACCGTGAGCTCCCAGGTCACCACGAGCTCCCAGGTCACCATGAGCTCTAGGTCACGGTGAGCTCCCAGGTCACCAAGAGCTCCCGGGTCACCATGAGCTCGCAGGTCACCACGAGCTCCCGGGTCTCTATGAGCTCTCGTGAAACCTTGAGCTCCAGGTCACCACAAGCTCCCACGACACCATGAGCTCCACTCACGGGAGCTCCCAGGTCACTGTGAGCTCCACTCACCGGGAGCACCCAGGTAACTTCGAGCTCACGGGTCACCGCAAGCTCCCGGTTCACCGGGAGCTCCTTGGTCAACACTAGCTCTCGGTTCACCATGAGCTCCAGGTCACCATGACCTCCCAGGTCACCGTGAGCTACCGGGTCACCGAGAGCTCCCAGGTCTCCGTGAGCTCCCAGGTCACCACGAGCTCCCAGGTCACCACAAGCTCCTGGTCACTGTAAGCTCCACTCACGAAGAGCTCCCGGGTCACCATGAGCTTCTGGGTCACCGTGAGCTCCAGGTCACCACGAGTTCCCAGGTCACCGTGAGATCCAGGTCACCATGATCTCCTAGGTCACCATGAGCTCCAGGTCACCATGAGCTACCAGGTCACCGTAATCTCCACTCACCGGGAGGTCCTAGGTCACTGTGAGCTCATGGTTCACCGTGAGCACCCAGGTCACCATGAGCTCTCGGGTCACCGTGAGCTCCAGGTCACCACAAGCTCCCACGTCACCATAAGCTCCACTTACCAGGAGCTCCCAGGTCACCGTGAGCTCCCAGGTCACCACGAGATCCAGGTCACTGTGAGCTCCCAGGTCACCATGAGCTCCCGAGTCACCACGATCTCCTGGGTCACCATCAGCTCCCAGGTCACCACCAGCTCCAGGTCACCGTGTCTCCCAGGTCACCGTGAGCTCGCTGGTCACCGTAAGCTCCCAGGACACCAAGAGCTCCCGAGTCACCATGAGCTCCTGGGTCACCACCAGCTCCCAGGTCACCACGAGCTCCAGGTAACCGTGGCTCCCAGGTCACCGTGAGCTCCCTGGTCACCGTGAGCTCCCAGGTGACCAAGAGCTCCCGGGTCAACAAGAGCTCCCGGGACTCCACGAGCTCCAAGGTCACCACAAGATCCAGGTCACCGTGACCTCCCCGGTCACCATGAGGTCCACTCACCAGGGGCTCCCAGGTCATCGCTAGCCCCCGGGTCACAACGAGGTCCCGGGTCACCATGAGCTCCCAGGTCACCACGACCTCCCGGGTCACCACGAGCTCCCAGGTCACCGGGAGCTCCCCGGTCACGATGAGCTCCCCGGTCACTGATGAGTTCCCGGGTCACCACGAGACCCTGGGTCACCGTGACCTCCCTAGTCACCACGAGCTCCCGAGTCACCATGAGCTCCAGGTCACCGTGACCTCCCAGGTCACTGATGAGCTCGCAGTAACTGATGAGCTCCCGGGTCACCACGATTTCCCAGGTCACCACGAGCTCCCAGGTTACCATGACCTCCTGGGTCACCACGAGCTCCCAGGTCACCACGAGCTCCCAGGTCACCATGACCTCCTGTGTCACCATGAGCTCCACTCAACAGGAGCTCCCAGGTCACCACGAGCTCCCGGGTCAACGTGAGCTCCCGGGTCACCATTAGCTCCCAGGTCACCAGGAGCTCCCGGGTCACCACGAGCTCCCGGGTCACCATGAGCTCCCAGGTCACCATGACCTCCTGGGTCACCACGAGCTCCCAGGTCACCACGAGCTCCCGGGTCACCATTAGCTCCCAGGTCACCACGAGCTCCCGGATCACCACGAGCTCCCGGGTGACCATGAGCTCCCGGGTCACCACGAGATCCCGGGTCACCATTAACTCCCAGGTCACCACGGGCTCCCGGGTCACCACGAGCTCCCATGTCACCATGAGCTCCACACACCGGGAGCTCCCGGGTCACCACGAGCCCGCAAGTAACCGGGAGCTCCCAGATCACCACGAGCTCCCGGGTCACCACGAGCTGCCAGGTCACCACGAGCTCCCAGGTCACCACGAGCTCCCAGGTCACCGTGAGATCCAGGTCACCGTGAGCTCCTAGTCACTGATGAGCTCGCAGGTCACTGATGAGCTCCCCGGTCACTGATGAGCTAACCCGGCCACCATGAGCTCCCAGTTCACTGATGAGCTAACCCGGCCACCGTGAGCTCCCAGGTCACTATGTGCTCTATGGTCACCGTGAGCTCCCAGGTCACCACGAGCTCCCAGGGCACCATGAGCTCCCAGGTCACGACTAGCTCCAGGTCATTGTGAGCTCCCAGGTCACCGAGAACTCCAGTTCACCGTGAGCACCACTCACCGCGAGCTCGCAGGGCACCACGATCTCCATGGTTACCACGAGCTCCCAGGTCACCGTGAGCTCCCAGGTCAGCGTGAGCTCCCAGGTCACCACGAGCTCCATGGTTACCACGAGCTCTCAGGTCACCGTCAGCTCCAGGTCACCAAAAGCTCCCACGTCATCATGAGCTACCAGGTCACCGAGAACATCAGTTCACCATGAGCACCACTCACCGCGAGCTCCCAGGTTACCACGAGTTCCCGGGTCTCCGTGAGCTCCCGGGTCACAATGAGCTCCCGGGTCACCACGAGCTCCCGGGTCACCCTTGAGCTCCTGTGTGAATGTGAGCTCCCGGGTCACCATGAGCTCTCTGGTCACCGTGAGCTCCAGGTCACCACAAGCTCCCACGTCACCATAAGCTCCACTTACCAGGAGCTCCAAGGTTACCGCGAGCTCCCAGGTCACCACGAGATCCAGGTTACCGTGTCTCCCAGGTCACCGTGAGCTCCCGGGTCACCGTGAGCTCCCAGGTCACCAAGAGCTCCCGAGTCACCACGAGCTCCTGGGTCACCACCAGCTCCCAGGTCACCAGGAGCTCCAGGTCACCGTGAGCTCCCAGGTCACCGTGAGCTCCCAGGTCACCAGGAGCTCCCAGGTCACCTTGAGTTCCTGGGTCACCATGAGCTCCCGGGTCAGCACGAGCTCCCAGGTCAACATGAGCTCCACTCACTGGGAGCTCCCAGGTCACCACGAGCTCCCGGGTCACCGTGAGCTCCAGGTCACCACAAGCTCTCACATCACCATGAGTTCCACTCAACGGGAGCTCCCAGGTCACCATGAGCTCCACTCACCGTGCGCACCCAGGTCACCATGAGCTCTGGGGTCACCGTGAGCTCCAGGTCACCACAAGCTCCCACGTCACCATCTGCTCCACTTACCAGGAGCTCCCAGGTCACAGTAAGCTCCCAGGTCACCACCAGCTCCCAGGTCAGCAGGAGCTCCAGGTCACCGTGGCTCCCAGGTCACCGAGAACTCCAGTTCACCATGAGCACCACTCACCGCGAGGTCCCAGGTCACCATGAGCTCCATTGACACCGAGAGCTCCAGGTCACCACGAGCTCCCGGCTCACCACGATCCCCCAGGTCAACAGGAGTTCCCAGGTCACTGTGAGGTCCAGGTCACCGTGAGCTCCCAGGTCACCACGAGCTCCCATGTCACCACGAGCTCCCGGGTCACCACCAGCTCCCGGGTCACCACCAGCTCCCAGGTCACCAGGAGCTCCGGGTCACCGTTGCTCCCAGGTAAACATGAGCTCACAGGTCACAGTGAGCTCCCTGGTCACCACGCGCTAAAGGTTACAATGGCTCCCAGGTCATCATGAGCTCCCAGGTCACAGTGAGCACCCAGGTCACCATGAGCTCCAGGTCACCGTGAGCTCCCCGGTCACCGTGAGCTCCCATGTCACCATGAGCTCCCAGGTCACCACGAGCTCCCGGGTCACCATGAGCTCCTGGGTCACCATGAGCTCCCAGGTCACCACGAGCTCCCAGGTCAACATGAGCTCCACTCACCGGGAGCTCCCAGGTCACCACGAGCTCCCGGGTCACCATTAGCTCCCGGGTCACCTTGTGATCCCGGGTCACCACGAGCTCCCGGGTCACCGTGAGCTCCCGGGTCACCGTGAGCTCCAGGTCACCACAAGCTCCCACGTCACCATGAGCTCCACTCACCGGGAGCTCCCAGGTCACCCTGAGCTCCACTCACCGGGAGGTCCCAGGTCACTGTGAGCTCACGGTTCACCGTGAGCACCCAGGTCACCATGAGCTCTCGGGTCACCGTGAGCTCCAGGTCACCAGAAGCTCTCACGTCACCATAAGCTCCACTTAACAGGAGCTCCCAGGTCACAGAAAGCTCCCAGGTCACCTCGAGCTCCTGGGTCACCACCAGCTCCCAGGTCAGCAGGAGCTCCAGGTCACGGTGGCTCCCAGGTCACTGTGAGCTCCCAGGTCACAGTAAGCTCCCAGGTCACCACGAGCTCCCGAGTCACCACGAGCTCCTGGGTCACCACGACCTCCCTGGTCACCACGAGATCCAGGTCACCGTGGCTCCCAGGTCACCGTGATCTCCCAGGTCACCGTGAGCCCCCAAGTCACCAAGAGCTCCGGGGTCACCACGAGCCCCCGGGATTCCACGAGCTCCCAGGTCACCACGAGCTCCAGGTCACTATGAGCTCCCAGGTCGCCGTGAGGTCCACTCACCTGGAGCTACCAGGTCATCGCTAGCCCCCGGGTCACAACGAGGTCCCGGGTCACCATGAGCTCCCAGGTCACCACCAGCTTCAGGTCATCGTGAGCTCCCAGGTCATCACAAGCTCTGGGTCACCTTGAGCTCACGGGTCAACATAAGCTCCCCTTACCACGAGCTCCCTGGTCACTGTGAGCTCCACTCACCGGGATCTCCCAGGTCAACATGAGCTCCAGGTCACCGTGAGCTCCCAGGTCACCACGAGCTCCCATGTCACCACCAGCTCCCGGATCACCACGAGCTCCCAGATCACCACGAGCTCGCGGGTCACCACGAGCTCCTGGGTCTCCATGAGCTCCCAGTTCACCACGTGCTCCCAGTTCACCATGAGCTCCACTTACCGGGAGCTCCGAGGTAACCACGAGCTCCATGGTTACCACGAGCTCCCAGATCACCGTGAGCTCCAGGTCACCACAAGTTCCCACGTCACCATGAGCTCCCAGGTCACCGAGAACTCCAGTTCACCGTGAGCACCACTCACCGCGAGCTCCCAGGTCACCATGAGCTCCATGGTCACCATGAGCTCCAGGTCACCGTGAGCTCCCGGATCACCACGCGCTCCCAGGTCACCGTGAGCTCCCAGGTCACTGATGACCTCCCCAGTCACTGATGAGCTCCCGGGTCACCATGACCTCCTGGGTCACCACCAGCTCTCGGTTCACCTCAAGCGCACTAGTTACCGAGAGCTCCAGGTCACCAAAAGCTCCCAGATCACCTTGCGCTCCTGGGAAACCACAAGCTCCCAGGTCTCCACAAGATCCCACGTCACCATGAGCTTCCAGGTCAACGTGAACTCCAGGTCACCGTGAGCACCACTCACCGCGAGCTCCCAGGTCACCGTGAGCTCCCATGTCAGCACGAGCTCCAGGTCACTGTGAGATCCAGGTCACCGTGAGCTCCAAGGTCACCGTGAGCTCCTGGTCACTGATGAGCTCAAAGGTCACTGATGAGCTCCCCGGTCACCGTGAGCTGCCCTGGCCACCATGAGCTCCCAGGTCACCGTGAGCTCCCAGGTCACCGTGAGGTCCACTCACCAGGAGCTCCCAGGTCATCGCTAGCCCCCGGGTCACAACGAGGTCCCGGGTCACCATGAGCTCCCAGGTCACCACCTGCTCCAGGTCATTGTGAGCTCTCAGGTCATCAGAAGCTCTGGGTCACCTTGAGCTAACGGGTCACCATAAGCTCCACTTACCAGGAGCTCCCAGGTCACCGCGAGCTCCCGGGTCAACACGAGCTCCCGGGTCACCCCGAGCTCCCTGGTCACCGTGAGCTCCACTCACCTGGATCTCCCAGGTCACCGTGAGCTCCAGGTCACCACAAGCTCCCACGTCACCATTAGCTCCACTTACCAGGAGCTCCCAGGTCACCGCGAGCTAAAGGTTATGATGGCTCCCAGGTCACCATGAGCTCCCAGGTCACCGTGAGCACCCAGGTCACCAAGAGCTCCCGGGTCACCACAAGCTCCCGGCTCTCCACGAGCTCCCAGGTCACCACGAGCTCCCGGGTCACCACGAGCTCCCATGTCACCGTGAGCTCCACATACCGGGAGCATCCAGGTCACCATGAGCTCCCGGGTCACCGTGATCACCCGGGTAACCATTAGCTCCCAGGTCACCATGAGCTCCCGGGTCACCACGAGCTCCCGGGTCACCGTGAGCTCCCGGGTCACCACGAGCTCCCGGGTCACCATTAGCTCCCAGGTCACCACGAGCTCCCGGGTCACCACGAGCTCCCATGTCACCGTGAGCTCCACACACCGGGAGCTCCCGGGTCACCACGAGCCCCCAGGTCACCGCGAGCTCCCGGGTCACCACGAGCTCCCGAGTCACCACGAGCTCCCAGGTCACCACCAGCTCCAGGTCATCATGAGCTCCCAGGTCATCACAAGCTCTGGGTCACCTTGAGCTCACGGGTCAACATAAGCTCCACTTACCAGGAGCTCCCAGGTCACTACGAGCTCCCGGGTCACCATTAGCTCCCGGGTCACCACGAGCTCCCGGGTCACCACGAGCGCCCGGGTCACCGTGAGCTCCCGGGTCACCGTGAGCTCCAGGCCACCACAAGCTCCCACGTCACCATGAACTCCACTCACCGGGAGCTCCCAGGTCACCCTGAGCTCCACTCACCGGGAGGTCCCAGGTCACTGTGAGCTCACGGTTCACCGTGAGCACCAAGGTCACCATGAGCTCTCGGGTCACCGTGAGCTCCAGGTCACCACAAGCTCCCAAGTCACCATAAGCTCCACTTACCAGGAGCTCCCAGGTCACAGTAAGCTCCCAGGTCACCTCGAGCTCCCGGGTCACCACCAGCTCCCAGGTCAGCAGGAGCTCCAGGTCACGGTGGCTCCCAGGTCACCGTGAGCTCCCAGGTCACAGTAAGCTCCCAGGTCACCACGAGCTCCCGAGTCACCACGAGCTCCTGGGTCACCACCAGCTCCCAGGTCACCACGAGCTCCAGGTAACCGTGGCTCCCAGGTCACCGTGAGCTCCCAGGTCACTGTGAGCCCCCAAGTCACCATGAGCTACGGGGTCACCACGAGCCCCCGGGATTCCACGAGCTCCCAGGTCATCACAAGCTCTGGGTCACCTTGAGCTCACGGGTCAACATAAGCTCCACTTACCAGGAGCTCCCAGGTCACCACGAGCTCCCGGGTCACCACAAGCTCCCAGGTCACCATGAGCTCCAGGTCACCACCAGCTCCCGAGTCTCCATGACCTCCCAGTTCACCACCTGCTCCCAGTTCACCATGAGCTCCACTTACCGGGAGCTCCCAGGTCACCACGAGCTCCATGGTTACCACGAGCTCCCAGGTCACCGTGAGCTCCAGGTCACCACAAGTTCCCACGTCACCATGAGCTCCCAGGTCACCGAGAACTCCAGTTCACCGTGAGCACCACTCACCGCTCGCTCCCAGGTCACCATGAGCTCCATGGTCACCATGAGCTCCAGGTCACCGTGAGCTCCCGGGTCACCACGAGATCCCAGGTCACCGTGAGCTCCCAAGTCACTGATGACCTCCCCAGTCACTGATGAGCTCCCGGGTCACCATGACCTCCTGGGTCACCACCAGCTCTCGGTTCACCTCGAGCGCACTAGTCACCGAGAGCTCCAGGTCACCAAAAGCTCCCAGATCACCTTGCGCTCCTGGGAAACCACAAGCTCCCAGGTCACCACAAGATCCCACGTCACCATGAGCTTCCAGGTCACCGTGAGCACCACTCACCGCGAGCTCCCAGGTCACCATGAGCTCCATGGACACCGAGAGCTCCAGGTCACCACGAGCTCCCGGCTCACCACGAGCTCCCAGGTCACCAGGAGCTCCCAGGTCACTGTGAGATCCAGGTCACCATGAGCTCCTGGTCACTGATGAGATCAAAGGTCACTGATGAGCTCCCCGGTCACCGATGAGCTGCCCTGGCCACCATGAGCTCCCAGGTCACGATGAGCTCCATGGTTACCGTGAGCTCCCAGGTCACCACGAGCTCCCAGGGCACCATGACCTCCCAGGTCACCACCAGCTCCAGGTCATTGTGAGCTCCCAGGTCATCACAAGTTCCAGGTCACCTTGAGCTCCCGGGTCACCGTAAGCTCCACTCACCGTGAGCTCCCAGGTCACCACGAGCTCCGGGTCTCCGTGAGCTCCCAGGTTACCACGAGCTCGCGGGTCACCACGAGCTCCCAGATCATCATGAGCTCCCAGGTCCCCGCGAGCTCCCAGGTCACTGTGAGCTCCCAGGTCAGCACGAGCTCCAGGTCATCGTAAGCTACCGGGTCACTGTGAGCTCCACTCACCAGGAGCTTCCAGGTTACCGCGAGCTCCCAGGTCACAGAAAGCTCCCAGGTCACCTCGAGCTCCTGGGTCACCACCAGCTCCCAGGTCACCAGGAGATCCAGGTCACGGTGGCTCCCAGGTCACAGTAAGCTCCCAGGTCACCTCGAGCTCCCGGGTCACCACGAGCTCCCGGGTCACCACCAGCTCCCTGGTCACCACGAGATCCAGGTCACCGTGGCTCCCAGGTCACCGTGAGCTCCCAGGTCACCATGAGCTACGGGGTCACCCCGATCCCCCGGGATTCCACGAGCACCCAGGTCACCACGAGCTCCAGGTCACTGTGAGCTCCCTGGTCACCGTGAGGTCCACTCACCTTCAGCTCCCAGGTCATCGCTAGCCCCCGGGTCACAACGAGGTCCCAGGTCACCATGAGCTCCCAGGTCACCACCAGCTTCAGGTCATCGTGAGCTCCCAGGTCATCACAAGCTCTGGGTCACCTTGAGCTCACGGGTCAACATAAGCTCCACTTACCAGGAGCTCCCAGGTCACCGCGAGCTCCCGGGTCACCACGAGCTCCCTGGTCACTGTGAGCTCCACTCACCGGGATCTCCCAGGTCAACATGAGCTCCAGGTCACCGTGAGCTCCCAGGTCACCACGAGCTCCCAGGTCACCACGAGCTCCAGGTCACCACGAGCTCCCGGGTCTTCATGAGCTCCCAGTTCACAACGAGCTCCCAGTTCACCATGAGCTCCACTTACCGGGAGCTCCCAGGTCACCACGAGCTCCATGGTTACCACGAGCTCCCAGGTCACCATGAGCTCCAGGTCACCACAAGTTCCCACGTCACCTAGAACTCCACTTCACCGTGAGCACCACTCACCGCTCGCTCCCAGGTCACCATGAGCTCCATGGTCACCATGAGCTCCAGGTCACCGCCAGATCCCAGATCACCACGCGCTCCCAGGTCACCGTGAGCTCCCAGGTCACTGATGAGCTCCCCAGTCACTGATGAGCTCCCGGGTCACCATGACCTCCCGGGTCACCACCAGCTCTCGGTTCACCTCGAGCGCACTAGTCACCGAGAGCTCCAGGTCACCAAAAGCTCCCAGATCACCTTGCGCTCCTGGGAAACCACAAGCTCCCAGGTCTCCACAAGATCCCACGTCACCATGAGCTTCCAGGTCAACGTGAACTCCAGGTCACCGTGAGCACCACTCACCGCGAGCTCCCAGGTCACCATGAGCTCCATGGACACCGAGAGCTCCAGGTCACCACGAGCTCCCGGCTCACCACGAGCTCCCAGGTCACCAGGAGCTCCCAGGTCACTGTGAGATCCAGGTCACCGTGAGCTCCAAGGTCACCGTGAGCTCCTGGTCACTGATGAGCTCAAAGGTCACTGATGAGCTCCCCGGTCACCGATGAGCTGCCCTGGCCACCATGAGCTCCCAGGTCACCGTGAGCTCCCAGGTCACCGTGAGGTCCACTCACCAGGAGCTCCCAGGTCATCGCTAGCCCCCGGGTCACAACGAGGTCCCGGGTCACCATGAGCTCCCAGGTCACCACCTGCTCCAGTTCATTGTGAGCTCTCAGGTCATCAGAAGCTCTGGGTCACCTTGAGCTCACGGGTCACCATAAGCTCCACTTACCAGGAGCTCCCGGGTCACCCCAAGCTCCCTGGTCACCGTGAGCTCCACTCACCTGGATCTCCCAGGTCACCGTGAGCTCCAGGTCACCACAAGCTCCCACGTCACCATTAGCTCCACTTACCAGGAGCTCCCAGGTCACCGCGAGCTAAAGGTTATGATGGCTCCCAGGTCACCATGAGCTCCCAGGTCACCGTGAGCACCCAGGTCACCAAGAGCTCCCGGGTCACCACGAGCTCCCGGCTCTCCACGAGCTCCCAGGTCACCACGAGCTCCCGGGTCACCACGAGCTCCCATGTCACCGTGAGCTCCACACATCGGGAGCTCCCAGGTCACCATGAGCTCCCGGGTCACCGTGATTTCCCAGGTCACCATTAGCTCCCAGGTCACCATGAGCTCCCGGGTCACCACGAGCTCCTGGGTCACCGTGAGCTCCGGGTCACCACGAGCTCCCGGGTCACCATTAGCTCCCAGGTCACCACGAGCTCCCGGGTCACCACGAGCTCCCATGTCACCGTGAGCTCCACACACCGGGAGCTCCCGGGTCACCACGAGCCCCCAAGTCACCGCGAGCTCCCTGGTCACCACGAGCTCCCTGGTCACCGTGAGCTCCCAGGTCACCACCAGCTTCAGGTCATCGTGAGCTCCCAGGTCATCACAAGCTCTGGGTCACCTTGAGCTCACGGGTCAACATAAGCTCCACTTACCAGGAGCTCCCAGGTCACTACGAGCTCCCGGGTCACCATTAGCTCCCGGGTCACCATGTGCTCCCGGGTCACCACGAGCGCCCGGGTCACCGTGAGTTCCCGGGTCACCGTGAGCTCCAGGTCACCACAAGCTCCCACGTCACCATGAGCTCCACTCACCGGGAGCTCCCAGGTCACCATGAGCTCCACTCACCGGGAGGTCCCAGGTCACTGTGAGCTCACGGTTCACCGTGAGCACCCAGGTCACCATCAGCTCTCGGGTCACCGTGAGCTCCAGGTCACCACAGTCTCCCTCGTCACCATAAGCTCCACTTACCAGGAGCTCCCAGGTCACCGCGAGCTCCCAGGTCACCTCGAGCTCCCGGGTCACCACCAGCTCCCAGGTCAGCAGGAGCTCCAGGTCACCGTGGCTCCCAGGTCACCGTAAGTTCCAAGGTCACAGTAAGCTCCCAGGTCACCACGAGCTCCCGAGTCACCACGAGCTCCTGGGTCACCACCAGCTCCCAGGTCACCACGATCTCCAGGTCACCGTGGCTCCCAGGTCACCGTGAGGTCCCAGGTCAACGTGAGCTCCCAGGTCACCAAGAGCTCCGGGGTCACCACGAGCTCCCGGGATTCCACGAGCTCCCAGGTCATCACAAGCTCTGGGTCACCTTGAGCTCACGGGTCAACATAAGCTCCACTTACCAGGAGCTCCCAGGTCACCACGAGCTCGCGGGTCACCACAAGCTCCCAGGTCACCATGAGCTCCAGGTCACCACCAGCTCCCGAGTCTCCATGACCTCCCAGTTCACCACCTGCTCCCAGTTCACCATGAGCTCCACTTACCGGGAGCTCCCAGGTCACCACGAGCTCCATGGTTACCACGAGCTCCCAGGTCACCGTGAGCTCCAGGTCACCACAAGCTCCCACGTCACCATGAGCTCCCAGGTCACCGAGAACTCCAGTTCACCGTGAGCACCACTCACCGCGAGCTCCCAGGTCACCATGAGCTCCATGGTCACCATGAGCTCCAGGTCACCGCCAGATCCCGGATCACCACGCGCTCCCAGGTCACCGTGAGCTCCCAAGTCACTGATGACCCCCCCAGTCACTGATGAGCTCCCGGGTCACCATGACCTCCTGGGTCACCACCAGCTCTCGGTTCACCTCGAGCGCACTAGTCACCGAGAGCTCCAGGTCACCAAAAGCTCCCAGATCACCTTGCGCTCCTGGGAAACCACAAGCTCCCAGGTCACCACAAGATCCCACGTCACCATGAGCTTCCAGGTCACCGTGAGCACCACTCACCGCGAGCTCCCAGGTCACCATGAGCTCCATGGACACCGAGAGCTCCAGGTCACCACGAGCTCCCAGCTCACCACGAGCTCCCAGGTCACCAGGAGCTCCCAGGTCACTGTGAGATCCAGGTCACCGTGAGCTCCTGGTCACTGATGAGATCAAAGGTCACTGATGAGCTCCCCGGTCACCGATGAGCTGCCCTGGCCACCATGAGCTCCCAGGTCACGATGAGCTCCCCGGTCACCGAGAGCTCCCAGGTCACCATGTGCTCCATGGTTACCGTGAGCTCCCAGGTCACCACGAGCTCCCAGGGCACCATGACCTCCCAGGTCACCACCAGCTCCAGGTCATTGTGAGCTCCCAGGTCATCACAAGTTCCAGGTCACCTTGAGCTCCCGGGTCACCGTAAGCTCCACTCACCGTGAGCTCCCAGGTCACCACGAGCTCCGGGTCTCCGTGACCTCCCAGGTTACCACGAGCTCGCGGGTCACCACGAGCTCCCAGATCATCATGAGCTCCCAGGTCCCCGCGAGCTCCCAGGTCACTGTGAGCTCCCAGGTCACCACGAGCTCCATGTCATCGTAAGCTCCCGGGTCACTGGGAGCTCCACTCACCAGGAGCTTCCAGGTTACCGCGAGCTCCCAGGTCACAGAAAGCTCCCAGGTCACCTCGAGCTCCCGGGTCACCACCAGCTCCCAGGTCACCAGGAGATCCAGGTCACGGTGGCTCCCAGGTCACCGTAAGCTCCCAGGTCACAGTAAGCTCCCAGGTCACCTCGAGCTCCCGAGTCACCACGAGCTCCCGGGTCACCACCAGCTCCCTGGTCACCACGAGATCCAGGTCACCGTGGCTCCCAGGTCACCGTGAGCTCCCAGGTCACCATGAGCTACGGGGTCACCCCGATCCCCCGGGATTCCACGAGCACCCAGGTCACCACGAGCTCCAGGTCACTGTGAGCTCCCAGGTCACCGTGAGGTCCACTCACCAGGAGCTCCCAGGTCATCGCTAGCCCCCGGTCACAACGAGGTCCCGGGTCACCATGAGCTCCCAGGTCACCACCAGCTTCAGGTCATCGTGAGCTCCCAGGTCATCACAAGCTCTGGGTCACCTTGAGCTCACGGGTCAACATAAGCTCCACTTACCAGGAGCTCCCAGGTCACCATGAGCTCCCAGGTCACCAACAGCTCCAGGGCATTGTGAGCTCCCAGGTCACCGAGAACTCCAGTTCACCGTCAGCACCACTCACCGCGAGCTCCCAGGGCACCACGTGCTCCATGGTTACCACGAGCTCCCAGGTCACCATGAGTTCCAGGTCACAGTGAGCTCCCAGGTCAGCGTGAGCTCCTAGGTCACCACGACCTCCCGGGTCACCACGAGCTCCCGGGTCACCATGAGCTCCCAGTTCACCACGAGCTCCCAGGTCACCATGAGCTCCACTCACCGGGAGCTCCCAGGTCACCACGAGCTCCATGGTTACCACGAGCTCCCAGGTCACCGTGAGCTCCAGGTCACCACAAGCTCCCACGTCACCATGAGCTCCAAAGTCACCAAGAACTCCAGTTCACCATGAGCACCACTCACCGCGAGCTCCCAGGTCACCATGAGCTCCCGGGTCACCACGAGCTCCCAGGTCACCAAGAGCTCCCAGGTCACCACGAGCTCCCAGGTCACCAAGAGCTCCCGGGTCACCACGAGCTCCCCGGACTCCACGAGCTCCAAGGTCACCACGAGCTCCAGGTCACCGTGAGCTCCCAGGTCACCGTGAGGTCCACTCACCAGGAGCTCCCAGGTCATCACTAGCCCCCGGGTCACAACGAGGTCCCGGGTCACCATGAGCTCCCAGGTCACCACCAGCTCCAGGTCATCGTGAGCTCTCAGGTCATCACAAGCTCTGGGTCACCTTGAGCTCACGGGTCACCATAAGCTCCACTTACCAGGAACTCCCAGGTAACCGCGAGCTCCCGGGACAACACTAGCTCCCGGGTCACCACGTGCTCCCTGGTCACCGTGAGCTCCACTCACCGGGATCTCCCAGGTCACCATGATCTCCAGGTCACCGTGAGCTCCCAGGTCCCCACGACCTCCCATGTCACCTCGAGCTCCCGGGTCACCAAGAGCTCCCGGTACACCATGAGCTCACAGGTCACCACGAGCTCCAGGGTCTCCATGAGCTCTCGTGTAACTTTGAGCTCCAGGTCACCACAAGCTCCCACGACACCATGAGCTCCACTCACGCGTGCTCCCAGGTCACCGTGAGCTCCACTCACCGGGAGCTCCCAGGTCACTGCGAGCTCACGGGTCACCACGATCTCCCGGGTCACCATGAGCTCCTTGGTCAACACGAGCTCTCGGTTCACCATGAGCTCCAGGTCACCGTGACCTCCCAGGTCACCACCAGCTCCAGGGTCTCCACGAGCTCCCAGGTCACCGTGAGCTCCAGGTAACCACAAGCTCCCACGTCACCATAAGCTCCACTTACCAGGAGCTCCCAGGTCACCACGAGCTCCAGGTCACCGTGGCTCCCAGGTCACCATGAGCTCCCAGGTCACAGTGAGCTCCCAGGTCACCACGAGCTAAAGGTTACGATGGCTCCCAGGTCACCATGAGCTCCCAGGTCACCGTGAGCACCCAGGTCACCAAGAGCTCCCGGGTCACCACGAGCTCCCAGGTCACCATGAGCTCCCAGGTCACCATGAGCTCCCAGGTCACCAGGAGCCCCCAGGTCAGCTTGAGCTACTGGATCACCACGAGCTCCCGGGTCACCATGAGCTCCCTGGTCACCTCGATCTCCCAGGTCACCACGAGCTCCAGGTCACCGTGAGCTCCCAGGTCACCGTGAGCTCCACTCACCAGGAGCCCCCAGGTCAGCTTGAGCTCCCGGGTCACCACGAGCTCCTGGGTCACCGTGAGCTCCCGGGTCACCGCGATCTCCCAGGTCACGACGAGCTCCCAGGTCACCACGAGCTCCAGGTCACCATGAGCTCCCAGGTCACGACGAGCTCCCAGGTCACCGTGATCTCCTGGTCATCGTGAGCTGCCGGGTCACCTTGAGCTCCCTTCACCGTGACTTCCCAGGTCACAATGAGCTCCCAGGTCACTGATGAGCTCCCCAGTCACTTATGAGGTCCCGGGTCACCACGAGCTCCCGGGTCACCGTGAGCTCCAGGTCACCACAAGCTCCCGGGTCACCGTGAGCTCCCAGGTCACCGTGAGGTCCTGGTCACCGATGAGCTCCCAGGTCACTGATGAGCTCCCCGTTCACCGATGAGCTAACCAGACCACTGTGAACTCCCAGGACACTGATGAACTCCCTAGTAACTGTGACCTCCCAGGTCACCACGAGCTCCCGGGTCACCATGAGCTCCCAGGTCACCAACAGCTCCAGGTCATCGTGAGTTCCCAGGTCATCACGAGCTCCAGGCCACCTTGAGCTCCCGGGTCACCGAAAGCTCCACTTACCAGGACCTCCCAGGTCACCGCGAGCTCCCGGGAAAACATGAGCTCCCGGGTCACCACGAGTTCCCAGGTCACGGTGAGCTCCACTCACCAGCAGCTCCCAGGTCACCACGAGCTCCAGGTCACCGTAAGCTCCCAGGTCACCACGAGCTCCAAGGTCACCACGAGCTCCCGTGTCACCACCAGCTCCCAGGTCACCACTAGCTCCAGGTCACCGTGGCTCCCAGGTCACCTCGATCTCCCAGGTTACCACCAGCTCCAAGTCACCGTGAGCTCCCAGGTCACCGTGAGCTCTACCTGCCAGGAGCTCCCAGGTCAGCTTGAACTCCCAGGTCACCATGAGCTCCTGGGTCACCATAAGCTCCAGGGTCACCAAGAGCTCCCGGGTCACCACGAGCTCCCGGGACTCCACGAACTTCCAGGTCACCACGAGCTCCAGGTCACCGTGGCTCCCAGGTCACCGTGAGCTCCCAGGTCACCAAGAGCTCCCGGGTCACCACGAGCTCCCGGGTCACCACGAGCTCCCAGGTCACCACGAGCTCCAGGTCACCGTGGCTCCCAGGTCACCGTGAGCTCCCAGGTCACCATGAGCTCCCAGGTCACCACGAGCTCCCAGGTCACCAGTAGCCCCCAGGTCAGCTTGAGCTCCCGGGTCACCACGAGCTCCCGGGTCACCAAGAGCTCCCAGGACTCCACGAGCTCCCAGGTCACCACGAGCTCCAGATCACCGTGTCTCCCAGGTCACCGTGAGCTCCCAGGTCACCAGCAGCTCCCAGGTCACCACGAGCTCCCAGGTCACCACGAGCCCCCAGGTCACTGCGAGCTCCCGGGTCACCACGAGCTCCCGGGTCACCGTGAGCTCCCGGGTCACCTCGAGCTTCCAGGTCACCACGAGCTCCAGGTCACCGTGAGCTCCCAGGTCACCGTGAGCTCCACTCACCAGGAGCCCCCAGGTCAGCTTGAGCTCCCGGGTCACCGGGAGCTCCCGCGTCACCGTGATCTCCAGGGTCACCGCGATCTCCCGGGTCACCACGAGCTCCCGGGTCCCTGTGAGCTCCTAGGTCACCACGAGCTCCTCTCACCGGGAGCTCACAGGTCACCATGAGCTCCAGGTCACCACGAGCTCCCGGGTCACCACGAGCTCCCAGGTCACCATGAGTTCCAGGTCACCGTGAGCTCCTAGGTCACCATGAGCTCCTCTCACCAGGAGCTCACTGGTCATCACGAGCTCCAGGTCATCGTGAGCTCCCGGGTCACCACTAGCTCCCCTGTCACCGTGAGCTCCAGGTCACCGTGACCTCCCGGGTCACCACGAGCTCCCAGGTCACCATGAGTTCACAGGTAACCACGAGCTCCAGGTCACTGAGAGCTCCTGGGTCACCACGAGCTCCCAGGTCACCATGAGCTCCCAGGTCACCACGAGCTCCAGGTCACCGTGAGCTCCCGAGTCACTGTGAGCTCCACTCACCAGGAGCTCCCAGGTCACCACGAGCTCCCGGGTCTCCACTAGCTCCCGGGTCACCGTGAGCTCCTAGGTCACCACGAGCTCCTCTCACCGTGAGCTCCCAGGTCACCACGAGCTCCAGGTCACCGTGAGCTCCCAGGTCACCACGAGCTCCCGGGTCACCACGAGCTCCCAGGTCACCACGAGCTCCAGGTTACGATGGCTCCCAGGTCACCACGAGCTCCCAGGTCACCGTGAGCTCCCAGGTCACCACGAGCTCCCGGGTCTCCACGATCTCCCGGGTCTCCTCGAGCTCTCAGGTCACCATGAGCTCCAGGTCACCGTGAGCTCCCAAGTTACCGTGAGCTCCAATCACCAGGAGCTCCCAGGTCACCGCGAGCTCCCGAGTCACCACGGGGTCCCGGGTCACTGAGAGCTCCCGCCTCACCACGATCTCCCGGGTCACCACGAGCTACCTTGTCACTGTGAGCTCCCGGGTCACCGTGAGCTCCCGTGTCACCATGAGCTACCGGGTCACCATGAGCTCCCAGGTCACCATGAGCTCCAGGTCACCGTGAGCTCCCGGGTCACCACGAGCTCCCGGGTCACCGTGAGCTCCTAGGTCACCACGAGCTCCTCTCACCGGGAGCTCCCAGTTCACCACGAGATCCAGGTCACCGTGAGCTCCCAGGTCACCTCGAGCTCCAGGTCACCATGGCTCCCAGGTCACCGTGAGCTCCCAGGTCACCGTGAGCTCCCAGGTCACCACGAGCTCCCGGGTCACCATGAGCTCCCAGGTTACCATGAGCTCCAGGTCACTGTGAGCTCCCGGGTCACCACGAGCTCCTGGGTCACCATGAGCTCCCAGGTCACAATGAGCTCCAGGTCACTGTGAGCTTCCGGGTCACCACGAGCTCCCTGGTCACCATGAGCTCCTAGGTCCCCACGAGCTCCAGGTCACCGTGAGCTCCCAAGTCACTCTAAGCTCCACTCACCCGGAGCTCCCTGGTCACCACGAGCTCCCGGGTCACCACGAGCTCCCTGGTCACCATGAGCTCCCAGGTCACCACAAGCTCCAAGTCACCATGAGCTCCACTCACCGGGAGCTCAGAGTTCACCATGAGCTCCAGGTCACCGTGAGCTCCCAGGTCACCACGAGCTCCCAGGTCACCACGAGCTCCCGTGTCACCACGAGCTTCCAGGTCACCATGAGCTGCCAGGTCAGCGTGAGCTCCACTCACCAGGAGCTCCCAGGTCAGCACGAGCTCCAGGTCACTGTGATCTCCCCCGTCACCGTGAGCTCTCCGGTCACCGTAAGCTGCAGGTCACCGTGAGTTCCAGGTCACCGTGAGCTCCATGTCACCGTGAGCTCCATGTCACCGTGAGCTCCCCGGTTACTGTGAGCTCCCTGGTCACTGATGAGCAGGCTGTGGCCACACAACTCTATCTGGTAACAGCGGCCTTTTTCCAGGACCCTCTGCACTCAATTTTTTAGTGCGAAGGAGTGCTCACCAGTCTACTCGGGAGGATGGCAGGCCAGGCAGGGAGGTGGAAGCCTTCCTCTGACCCCACAGTCACGACCCGTAAATTCAGTGTCCTTTGGCCCTTGGACTCTTCTCTGGTTCCAAGGCCAAATCCTGCTTAATCCAAAGTGACCACACCTCGACCAGCTTGCTCGTTGCTAGCATTCACCTCTGTCCTGACCCAGATCCCTGCAGTTTGAACCCAGAGCCAGGGACCTTGTGTGGCCCAGGGAGGCGAAGTCACTTACCCCAGGTGCTGTGGCAAGTCTGCATCAGAGCCCGCCAGCAAGAGTCGTGTCTCTGCAGCGCTGAGACTGGTGTAGAGGAAGTCCTGAGCATTGTTTGCCATGACGTTGTCAGGAAGAGTAGATTAGCTCAGTATAGGCTGATCGGCATTTGGCAAAATCTAGTGAAGCAAGTGTTCTGATTGCTGAGGGTCTGATGGGGGTACAATTAACCCTTATCCAGCTAACGCCTCAGACATGGTCCAGATGCAGCTTAAACTGATAAATTCAACTACATAACGTTTTCGGTACTATCTGCTATGTTGTTTCCAATTCTACATTAATAGTTGCCACTTGTAGGTGCCCCGACCAGGGAACAAATCTGAAACCTAGGTATGTGCCCTGACTGGAAATTGAACCCGCAGCCTTTTGGTGTATGGGATGACCCTCCAAGCAACTGAGTCACCTGGACAGAGCTGAACACTTTTTCATATATTTATTGATCATTAGATAGCCTCTTTTGTGAAACAGTTCTTCAAGTTTTTGCCTATTTTTAATTGGGTTATTATTTTTATTGATTTGTAGAAGTTCTTTATTTGTCATGAATATGTCTTTTGTTGAATATGTATATTGTGAATATCTTCTCCCAGTTTTTAGTTTACCTTCACAATGTGTTTTGATGAGCTAAAATTCTTCATGTTAATGAAGTTCAATGTAAAAATCATTTATTCCATGGACAGTGCTTCTTTGTGAACTTTTTAGGAAATCTCTCCTATCTCAATTCATAAAGCTATTTTTTTCCCCTAGAAACTCTGTGGCTTTACTTATCACATGTAGGTTTATGAGTTATTTCAAATTAATTTTTGTGTATGGTGTGAAGTAGGGATAGAAATATTTTTTCATATGAATACCCAATTCATATGATCAAGAATCATTTATTGTAAAACAATCCTTTCCCCCACTGAAGTTTTGTTGAATCTTTACTGGAAATCAGGTTTTCTCATATTCTTTCTGGGTCAATTTCAGTGATCTTTCGGTCTATCTTTGCACCACACTCTCTGTATTTTTCTGATTTGCTATTACTGTGTAATGTTAAACCAACTTTGCATTCCTAGAATAAACCCAACTTGGTTTTGATTTATTATCCTATTTATATATTGCTGAATACAACAAAGGAGTTGCATTCAATTTGCTGATTTTTTGTTTGGAATTTCTGAGAGAAAAGAGACTTTGGTAGAATTTATCAGCTCTATCCCACTTAAGATTGGGGTTTTCTTTGTGAGATGGTTTTTACTTATAAAGTTGACTCCTTAAGTAGATATAGGATTGTTCATATTTTCTATTTTTTCATACATACCCTTGGATAACTTGAGTTTTCCTAGGAATTTATCTCTGCAAAATTTTCAAATATTGGCCTAGACTTATTGGCAAACTATGTAAAGGTTAGAGGGCTCTGTGTCTGTCACCGAAGAAGTGGACCATGCGTATGTTAGCTGCGGGGCTCACAGGAGTGCTGGGTCTTTGCTATGGCTGGGACCTCCTGCTGTTCGGCTTGAAGAGCCAAACAGATCTTCCTGACTTACAGTCTTTCTTCAGAAGTGTAATTCCTTCAATCCGGCTTTGCTGTTAAACTAAACCCTGGCCCAGAGCTCTTAATCCCTTTAAGGGTTTTTTATTTCTCTTCTAATTTTATTTCCATGTTCTTTTCTTTTGGGGGTTGCCTCAGTGTTACTCAACCACATCACCTGTAAGTAGCTGAGTAGTTTTCCAGAAATACTGCCACCTTCACTCTCACCTACAGCGTCAGGCAGAGCTCATCTCTCGGAGCCCTCCTGCCACTGATCATTTCCACTAGACGAGAATCCTCTGCCCAATCTAACAGGCCCCAGACGGCAGGGAGCCAAGCTGTAAGAACGCACACGACGGCTTCCATGCTGGCACAGTCCTCTGAGTCTTACAGCCTAGGGAGACATGTTCTCCCAGGAGTCTGAGTGCTCTTTGCTCATAACATCAATTTCCTGTTAAGGAATGGCTACAAAAACCTCACTCACTTCTGTGTGACCACATGCCTAACGTTTCAGATCAAAATCTCTCACCTATTTAAAACATATCCTATCTAATAAAAGAGTAATACGCAGATTGACCATCACTCCAACACACAAGACCCTGTCCCCTTGTGGACACAAAAAGGCCACCACCAGATGGCCAGCAAGGGAGGGCAGTTGAGAGGGACCAGGCCTGCAAGGGAGGGCAGTTGGGGGTGACCAGGCCAGCAGAGGAGGGCAAACAGGCTGGCAGGGGAGCAGTTAGACATCAATTAGACTGGCAGGGTAGTGGTTAGGGGGTGATCAGGCTGGCAGGCAGAAGTGGTTAGGGGCAATAAAGGGAGGTAGGCAGGTGAGCAGTCTGAAGCCAGCAGTCCTGGATTGTGAGGATGTCTGACTACCCGTTTAGGCCAAATCCTACCGGGATCGGGCCTAACCTGGCAGTTGGACATCCTTTGATGGGTCCCAGATTGGAGACGGTGCAGGCTGGACTGAGGGACATCCCCCAGTCCCCCTGCCCCCCGGCCCCGACCTCTAAATATATATATATATAATATATATATATAATATATATATATATATGTGTGTGTGTGTGTGTGTGTGTGTGTGTGTGTGTGTATCACCTATTTAAAATGCATTGCATCATAACAAAGCTTACCAAGTCACTCATCCATTCAATGAGTATTTATTGATCACATCTTAGGAGCTGGGTTTATAGCAATAAACAAGAAGACAAAATCCCTGATGTCTGGAGCTCTTTGCATTCAATGCAGTAACTCCTATTGAGTTGGACATTCAATACTGCCCCTTTCTAATATTTCAGCCTTTAGAATTAGAGATGGTCTAGAAAAAGGCTTATGATCAGCTGTTCATATGACAACCTCCGACGCTTTGAAGACAGGTAAGGTGCTTTTGGAGAGTCTGCAGCTGCAGAGCCAGGCCTGGGGGACGATTGGTGGAGAGCGTGTGTCTGGAGCCAGGACGAAATGATGGGACTGATTGCCCCGTGGACTGGGTGCTCCTAAAGGCGGGACTCTGACCTGTCTATCCCTCATCTCCCAACAGCTGGCACACGCCTGGCAGACGGTGGGTCTTTAATGTGATTCAGAGCCACTCCCTTAGTGATCTCATCCAGTGAGTTTACCATCAAGACAGAAATAACTCCCAAACATATATCTCCAATCCAGAACTTGCCTCTGATATCCAGTTGTCTTCTCATCTTACCTGGCTGTCTTCTAGATATCATTAACTGTTCAAAATCTCTATCCCTCTCCCACACTGTTGCACCCACAGTTTGCCCATATTCAGTCAGTGGCAGCTTCACCTTTCCCTGACAATTGCTCATGGTCAAAATCTTGAAGTCATCCTTGACTCCTTTCTTTCTCTTACCTCCTCCTCCTCCTCCTCCTCCTCCTCCTCCTCCTCCTCATCTTCCTCCTCCTCGTCCTTGTCCTCCTCCTCCTTCTAAAATATATTGTATTGATTTCAGAGAGAAAGAGAGAGGGAGAGAGATAGAAGTATCAATGACTGTCAGGGCCAGCCTGAGGGTTGAACCGGGCTGAGGGAGGGAGGTGGGGACTGAGAAGAAAGAAGGAAGACAGGAACACGGGATCGGGAGGTCCGCAAGCCCTTTGTCAGACTGCGGCCACTTTATTAGCTGATAACGCTTTTTATAAAACACTAAGCAGGAGATCAGTCAAGAACATTCTTTGTGCTTCTAAAATCACTAATGGGAAGACAGGGTTGAAGGACAAACTCTTGGTACAATAAATCTCACTAATTGGATACATACATCTTGAAATAAGTCATGAAAGGCAGCTCTTATCCTACTGATAACAGCCATCTGAACAACCCTGGGAAAGCTGTGTAGGTAGGAGCTGCTCTCATTGTACTGATATTCGCCATCCAAACAAGTCTGGGAAATCTGTGTGGGGGACTGAGCCTTGCTAGTCCCTTCATGGGTAAGGGCCGTGTCAACTTACACCAGGTCTCCAACAATGACTAGAGAGAACCATTGATTGGCTACCTCCTGGGGATCAAGCCCACACCCAAGCACATGCCCTGACCCGGAATGGAACAGTGACCTCCTGGTTCATAGGTTGACACTCAACCACTGAGCCATACCAGCACATATTACACTGGCACATACTAAATTTGGGACAATACAGAGATTAGCATGGCCCCCATGCAAGGATGACAGGCACATTTGTCATATGTTTAAGGGACTGTTACAACCAGCCAACTGGCAGAGCAGCTGATAGCTATGATGCACACTGACCACCAGGAGGCAGACGCTTAATGCAGGAGCTGCCCCCTGGTGGTCAGTGGGCTCCCATAGCCAACCTCTTGCAGTTCCCCTCCCCATTCCGTCTTCCCCCCTGTGGTCCCTCCCTGCTCCCAGCTACCCCAATCACCGGCTAGGCCGAGGGACCCCACATGTGCATGAACTCATGTACCAGGCCTCCAGTATCCTGTATAATAAAGGCCTATTATGCACATTGTTCTACTGGGAGTTAAACTGCTTGCTCTGATGTGAGCAGAACATTGCGGTGCTGGCAGTGGGCAACAGTGGAGGTGCTGCCAACCCCAATGGGTCCAACAACAGTGGGACCACAGCAGGATGGTGGAGCAAGTGAGTGGCTGACGTCAGCTCAAGGCAGGTGCAAGCATGGGCCAAATCACCCGGCTGATTGCCCCCCCGGCAGGGACCAGTGACGGTGATGGGGAGTGGGGCCACTGCCTGACTCCATGGCACTGAGGGAGACTGGCAGGCGTCCTGAACCTGATCAGTCACTTTGCAGACAAGATGGTGGAGCTGGTGAGGGGGCAGTGCCAGGCCATACCAGAGTGCCATGTGGGATTGTGGGGCTACAGGGCTGGGGGCACAAGCTGGATCTACAAGCCTGGGGACATGAGCTGGGGCCTGATCCCCACAGGCCACCCAGAGGGACCCCACCCATGCATGATTTCATACACACACACACATACACACACACACACAGACACACACATATACATACACATACTGAGTGGCCAGATTATTATGATCTCTGAATGCATAATAATCTGGACACTTAGTGTATATCCTATATAATAAAAGGTGAATATGCAAATTGTCCCCTCTACCAGGAGTTTGACCAGCAGGCAGTCCAGCCAACTGCCCATGTCCCCTCCCCCTGGCCAGGCTGGCTGGACCCATCCACGCATGAATTCATGCACCGGGTCTCTAACACACACACACACACACACACACACACACTGAGTGGCCAGATTATGCATTCAGAGATCATAATAATCTGGCCACTCAGTGTATATTCTTATGGCTCTACCTTCAAAATCTATTTCCAGATTTTGTCTACTTTTCACTGTCTCCACTACTCTTACTGGGTTCAGGCTATCATTACAACTCATTTGTATTTTTATAAGAGTCTCCTCACGTGTCTTCCAACTTCTACTTTTGCCACACGACAGAAGCCAGTCTGTTTTCCCACAACAGCTGGACCGATCTATTAAACATGTCACATCATGTAACTCTTCCAATGGCTTCCCCAATCGCTCAAGTCAAATTCCTTAAAACATATTTTGTCCCAACCATATTTTCTACTCTCCTTTCAGCTCATTGTTCCAGCCACTCACTGACCCCCTTGCTGATCCTTAAATGACACAGAATGAGGCTCAGGACTCAGGGCCTTAGCATTTAGTGTTCCCTCTCCATGGAATGATATTCCCAGAGGGCTCTTGCTTCCTTGCCTCAAAGGTCACCTTTCTTGACCATCCCATGAAAAACTGGAACCACGGAATAGCTCCCACTCTTCAGGAAACAGAAAAGCCGTGATTAGTGAGCGGGCGGAATGGGACTGCAAAGAACAATTTAAGACAGCTGCCATTTGGACTGTGTGACTCGCCAGCCACCATGTAGGCCGAGTGATATATAAACTTACTTGGGGGCTGCCATCTTGAAATCACAAAGACCAACCCCTCCCTTTGAATTAGCCAATCGCAAAAGACTGTGCGCTTGAGCTCCAGTCAAGAGCAAAGGACAGGACAGGTCACGGGCATTAGGGATTATTTGCGTCACTAGCCCCAGTCATCACCCAACCAATTGGAATCGGCCAACTCAAGTGGTTCGAGTCTGGCCCCACCTCCCTATAAAATCGTCATGCTACGGATATTTTTCTTCTTTTGCTTCCTGCCGCTGAGATGGCAGCAGAGGGCAGAGAATCAAGCCTGGGCTTGTAATAAAAGCTCTATGCTCTTGCATTGGAATTGGCTCCCTGGTGGTCTTAGGGAATCATGAAATCTGGGCATAACAATTAGAAGCCAAGAGCTAAGCCAACAACCTATATTCTTTCTTCCAGAACCCAGTGCCTCCCCTGTGCTAGGATGGAGCAGAAAGCTCCCTTGTGGGAATCTCCCTTGTAAGGAATTAAGAGCTGTCAGAACTGAACGTGATTGGGTCAGCTCACTGTTAGGCACCGCCCACTTTCTTCCTGGTGTGTTTAGTTACCTAGACTTGGAACGGGATGCTTCTGGGAGGGGGGTGCTGGATTTGTAGCCTTGCCAAGGGAAGGAACCAAGGCATCCCGGTGCCGCAGGCACCCGGAACCTAATGTCAGGGTTTTAGTTTCCGCCCAGAGAGCTGCTTGCGCTGCTCAGGCTGCTACTGGAAGCTGCTAGAGCCAGAGTAACCTAGCAGGCGGTGTGGGCGCAGGGCAGGCGGGAGGGTACCCAAGCTGAGGAGAAGGGCTGCGGGGGCACCACTGACCGCAGGAGGGGGCAGAAGGCTGCAGGCCGAGAGCGTGTCTTTGGGAGAAAGAGGCCAGGGAGCGCGGCCAGAGGAGGCTGTGGTGAGAGGAGGGCAGGTGACAGCTCCTGGGTGCGTTCGGGAGGAGGATGGAGCTGTGGCCTTTGTGTTCCTAACCCTGCCAGCCGCCCTGGGAGTCCTCGCCTCTGTCCCTCCAGCACAGGGATCCCCATTCTGGTTTGAGGACACTCCCCCATTCTGGTTTGAGGACACTCCAGGTTATGGTATATCAATACGGGGTGAGCGAGACGTTACCAACTTGCCAAAATAAACGTGGCATCCTTTTTTTTTTTTTTTCTAATCCTCACCCAATGAGTGAGGATATTTTTTCCTTTGATTTTTAGAGAGTGGGAAGGGGAGTGAGGGGAGAGGAGAAAGAAGCACCCATTGGCTGCCTTCCGCTGGCGTCCCAAGGTACCGCCCTTAACCAGAATCCAACCTTGCCCCTTCCGTATGCTGGCCCATGCTCTAACCATTGAGCAACAGGCCAGGACTGTGACATTCATTTTTTTTCATTCTGCACAAAATGCTGTATCCTTTGGTGGTATTAAAGTAGTCTATAACTAGATCAATGCTAATGTCAAACACCAAAGAGTTGGGGATCAATAACTGACAGTCTGGGAATAGAAGGCCTTACTCATTGTAGATGCAAATAATTGATCTATTTTTATTGGTCCTGCAATGCCCAAACTCCAAGAATGTAAGTAGTTTGCAAGTGCTCACATTGAGTGAAGGGATTTGTAAATTAGATTTAGGATGAGTTTTTATAATTATATTGGGCCATATATATAAACTAAGGGCCCGATGCACAAAATTCGTGCGCTGAGGGTGGGTGGTCCCTCAAACCAACCTGCCCCCTCTCACATACTGGGAGCCCTCAGGGGATGTCCAACTGATGGCTCACCCCCAGCCTGCCCAAGGAGAGGCTTTAGGCCTTGGGAACCCAGCCATCGCCCTGCTCAGCTCAGCCCTGGCTTCCTGCGACCACCTGGGCCCGGGGGCTGGGTGCTCCCTGCCGCCCCCACCACCACCACCACCACCACCACCACTGCTGCAGCTTCTCTGCACAGTGCTCGGAGGCTGGGTGCTCGCCGCCACCGCAGTTTCATCTCCACCCCCGGGGCCCGGCGCTCGTGCCACTTGGCCCCGCCCCCGCTCCTGATTTCGTGCACTGGGCCTCTAGTCTGTATATATAAAAGCCTAAGCGACCATTATGACCAAACGACGGGTCTGGCCAGTTGCTATGATGCGCACTGACCACCAGGGAGCATATGCTCAATACAGAAGCTGCCCCCTGGTAGTCAATGCCCTCCCACAGGGGGAGCACAGCTCAGCCAGAAGCCAGGCTCATGGCTGGCGAGCACAGCTGCGGCAATGGGAGCCCTCCCCGCTCAGTGCAGTGCTGCAGAGGCAGTGGCAGGTGCAGCGGGTTGGGATGAGCGAAGCAGTGCAGCGCCTGGTCCCGGCTTGGGCTCCTCCCTGGTCGCCTGCCACTTGGTGCACTGCTGCACCCCTCAGGCGCTGTTCGATTGCCGGTTCGGAGATCAGGACTAAACTGGCAGTTGGACACTCCCCCTCTCCGCCCCTGAGGGGTCCTGCATTGCAAGAGGGTGCAAGCTGGGCTGAGGAACCCTCCCCCCCACATGCACGAATCTGTGCAACAGGCCTCTAATATAACTAGAATAACCAAGGGTGTGAACAGCCTGCTATTGCACAGGCTACACATGCCAGGACTCCTCTCTGGAAAAGGATTTGCTCACAGTCTCCAGATCCAGGAAGGAGCAGCAATCACCACCTCGGTGGCTTAAGAAAGGCACATCTGGGACAGATAAAAGTAACTTTGTAGACTTCCGCTTCTAGCCAGGATGGAGTCACAGGAACCAGACTTACCTTCCCACCCTAAACAACTAAAAACCTGGAAATCATATAGGAAACAAGTAAAAAACAATTTTCTCCCCTTAACAAAGTGCATCTCTATCACACAAGAGCTTTTCCTTAAGACAGTCATTGTTCAACATGCATATCCAGGGTGTCTCTGTTTGGGCCCATATGTCGGCCACACCTGGTGTCTGCCGTGTGCTCAGTAGGACTGCTGATTCTGGACGGTAGGTCTGCAGTGGAGATGGAGGGCAGCATGCGCAGTGGGGCAGGGGTATAGTAGGGACAAAGGGCTCCTGTAATATTTTAAACAATAAAGATTTTTTAAAAAGAACTCAGATACACAAGTCTTCAATTCAGGAGAGAGGTCTGGGCAGAAGGTATAAATTTGGAGGCAGTTTATAGCAAGCATGTCAAACTCAAAGGCTAACATGGGCCAAATAACGTTTAAGTGTATGTATGTGGGCCACAAAAAACCAAAAGCTTTAATTTTCATGGAAACATAGGTTTATTCCAACAGAGACATGCTGAACACAAAGTGCTGAAGTAAATGAGTAATGGTTAACACAAAACAGAACATTTTAATAAAAATTAATATTTTCTTGATCATTAACTTACTAGACACTGAATAATAGTACAAATTAATAAGCATGATGCAAATAAACCTATTTTCCTTGTTCTCCAAAAGCAGAATATTTCCTGTTGCTTACACCAAACCAGTCAGCCCCAAACTAATGGCGTGGCCATCAGGTACTAAAACACTCGCTGCTGGCGTTAGTGGAAACGGTGCGTCTGCGTGTAAGGCCTGTAAGGGAGGTGAATGCAACACGATTATAGTAATCAGTCTTTAGTGAACATTGTGCTTCCTTATTAATAATTATGTATAACAGAATATTGTAAAAATTAATTAACTTTTTTAGAAAAAATTCTTACATCTCATGTTTGGGCTGCAACAAATATTCATTGTGGGCTGCATACAGCCTGCAGGCCACAAGTTTGACATGGTTGATTTACAGTGTAATCAATCTAAAATACCATTGTTTGTAAGGTGCGCCATTATTACAGAATTGAAAACAACATAGAAGATAGCTTTGAAAAGCACAAGACAAGATGGCATGACATCACCAAAGAGTGAAGACAGAGAGGATGACCAAGAACTGAGCTGTGGGCCACGCTAGGGCTAAGATGTCTGAGATAGAAGAGGAACGGGCTGGCAGGACTGCTGGTGAAGAAGGAGGAAGCCAGAGAGTGAGGGGCATTCTGGAAACTAAGCAACGAGGATTTCAAGAGAGGAGTTCTAGACTCAAAAATGCTGCTGCCTGCTCCGGAGGGAAGAGAGAGAGACTTGATGAGTGGAAAGTGGGGATGCTTCCTTCATGCGTCTGGCTGCCTCTGGTAACATCTCACCCTTGAAGGCCTTGGGCCTTGTAACCTTCTAAGGCAAAAGGATAAAGGTCTTGTCTTCGTAGCAGCTGCTTGCTGTCAAGGGATGGAGTCCTGAATATCCCCAGGCTATGGATCCTTCCTGTCTGCCAAGGGAAGAAAGGAGCAAAAAGGAAGTGGCGTCTTCCTACAGGTGAGAGGACTTGTGCAGAGCCAGGTCAGTCTGCTGTCTCTGGGGCGGCATCCGGGGTGTCTAGAGGATGGCATTGTTGGACAAGCTGGCGTTCTTGTATTCTAGGGGTGACAAATTGGATAAGAAGGTTAAAAGACATAGTTCAAAAACGAAAATTATAGCAACGAAAGGTCTGGTGAGAAGTAAAGCCAGGTGGTCGCAGGGGGGACTGGCTTCACGGTGCCTTGGACACGTGGGAGAAGGTGTGTCGCCTGTCTACAGCCCTCCGGGGCGTGGTTTGAATTGGGCTCGGGATTATTTTAAGATCCCCCCTCAAGGACTGTGGCCTTTTCTGTCTGAGCCATTTGGGCAGAGAAGAGAAAGCAGTTTCAAGCTAAGCCGATAGACTGCCGGTACTTCACCAGCCCGGCCACCTAGTCTTGACAACCACAATCCAGCCAAACCGTTTTCTCCTTTCAGGAGACAACGATGCAGATGGGCTTCTAAGTGAGGCCTCTCCTGTGTAAACAAGCAATCAGGTAAATAAGGTCATAGGTGAAAGGTCTAGAGTGGGCCAGGGTCATGCGCCTATGACATGAGGCCATAATGTATCAAAAGAGATTTTACTCTGGGCACCTGGGTGCAGGTGGACTGAGACCAAGAAACACTCAGGGAAGAGAGCCGGGAGAGCAGGTTTTCAGTGGTCCCGGCTGGCTGCAGGCCGCTCTGCTGGCATGAGGGTCCGGTCTGTCCTTGGTTCCTCCCACGCCAGGTGTCTCCTGGTGATCTGACCTGTGCTGTGCTCAAGGCTGCAAGCTTTCTGCAGGATCTCTGCTAAGCACCAGAAGTTTCTATTTGCCTCCCTTTATTCTTTTTAACCCTTTCAATAGGCATACATTCTATGAGAACAGAAGAAAAAAATAACAAAGGTTAATGAACACAGCAAATCATAAGCCAGTGTCTGAGTCTGCAAGACTATCAGTTGAGAAGACTTCCAAATGCAAGACTTTTGCTGGAATGAGGTCAAGCAGTGACAATCTGGCAGATAGTCTTTGTCTGCATTTGGAACATCTTTGCTGATGTCATCGGGTGCTGAGGTTCATTCCATATGGCACACACAGCCTTCGGGGAAAACTTTAGTTCTCAATAATTCCTAGTCCAAAAATGGGAGAAAAATGATACATTAGCTTAGAGGGTTGAAGAAAACTAGAAGAATTTAGGAACCTGTTCAGCTTATAGATGAGAAACAAAACGTTTAAGACAATTAACTGCACTAGATCCAATATCTGCAGCTGGGTATTATCATTTCCACTGAAACATAATTTTCTCCCTAAAATTAGCCTAATTCCTTCAGAGAGACTGCATTAACTCCAGTTTTAATTTGGCCTGATTACTTGCATAAACGCAAGTATGGCGATTGATTATACAGGCTCTGAATCTGCTCGCCTGAATCTTACAGGGAGTCTTTAGATTGAGCTTTAGTCAGCCCCTCAGGGCAAAGAAGCCAAGCCACACAGCTGCCATCTGGCTCTTCCTGCAATTCCTACAGGTTTGGGTAAATCCTGAAGTCCTTTAGATCTCCCCAAATGTCTTGAGGTTCCTTCCTTGCCATTTTTCAGGAAAGCAACTATTGTACCTTACCTGAAAAAAACTGCTAGGAGCCGAGTGACTAAGTAAGACACCAGGCCTGTTCTGCAGTGGGCTTTAATTAGCTTCAGAGGTCAAGCTATCATTTAAAATTGATGGGCAGATAAAGGGCTTTAGAGACAAGAAGAAATTGAAGGAGTTTTTATCACCACTAAACCAGTTTTAAAGGGAATTCTCTGAGAAGAAGAATAAAATGAAAAAATAGGAATAATAGAATAACTACAATGCTATGTAATAATCCTATATAATAAAGAGGTAATATGCAAATTGACCATCACACCCTCACAAGATAGCTGCGAATGACTTGGCCTGCACGGGGTTTAGTGAGGGACGACCAAATAACTGAACAAGCAGGCTGTGTGGGGCGACCAGCCTGGCAGAGGGGGCAGGTTGTGAGAGACGACCAGGTCAGCAGGGGTGGCAGTTGGGGGCAACCAGGCTGGCAGAACTGGGTAGTTGGGGATGACCAGGCTGGCATGCAAAGGCAGTGAGGGGCGACCAGGCCAGCAGGGGGAGGCAGTTAGGGGTGACCAAACAGGCAGGCAGGTGAGTGATTAGGAGCTAGTGGTAAAGATTGTGAGAGGGATGTCCTGCATTGGAGAGGGTGTAGGCTGGGCTGAGAGGGAAGCCCCCTCCCATACACACACACGAATTTTGTGCACCGGGCCTCTAGTAACTACATAACTATTTATAATTATTTTAGATGTAAATTATTAAATGCTCTAATCAAAAGACACAGGGTAGCTGGAGAAGAAAATAAAATGTGTTCATATACTGCCTACAAGAGACCCACTTCAGGTTCAAAACCACATACAGAGTAAACAGATGGGAAAAGATGTTTCATGCAAATGGAAACAAAAATTTGGGGTAGAGTACTTCTATCAGACAAGATAAATTTTAAACCAAAAGTTATAATAAGAGACAAAGAAGGCTCCAGCAATTCCACTTATGGCTGTTAATCCAAAGAAACCCAAAACACGAATTTGAGATGAGATATGCATCCACGTGCTCACCGCACCGTTATTTACAACAGCTGAGACATGGGGATGACCTAGGTATCCAGCAATAGCAAGTGAATGAAGTCATGGCATGAATATATATGTATATGTAATGGAAGATTAGTCATCCGTAGAAAAGAAAGATCTTGTCCTGGCCTGTGTCGCTCAGTGGTTAGAGTCAGCCCACACACTGAAGGGTCCCAGGTTTGATTCCCAGTCAAGGGCACGTACCTCGGTTGCAGGTTCAATCTCCAGCTCATTGTGGGGTAGGTGTGGAGGGCGTGTCTCTCACTTCCATGTCCCCCCTTTCTCTCCCTCTCTCCTACCCTCCCCCCTTCCACTTGTTCTAAGAAGTCAATGGAAAAAATATCCTCAGGTGAGGATTAATAAACAAAAAGAATGAAACACTGATAATTGCAAACATGGATGCCTCTGCCATTTTATGTAACTGTACTTCACTCATTCTCACTACTGCAAAGTGTGCCACTGTGTGGGACACCGCGGCCAAATGGCCATTCTGCCGTCATTTCCAGTGGGGGCACACCCTTGTCAGGGTGAACATCTCTGGAAGTGAAATCACTGACTCGCAGGGTCCGCAGACCCTGGCCGCACCACCCGGCCCGCAGGAGCGCGAGCTTCCCCTCCGCCGCCTCGCGCCCAGCGCCTCGGCCCCCGGTGAGCGGGGTCGTGCCGGGCTCCAACGCGCCCTCTCGGTTTGTGTTGCGAAGCACCTTTATTGCCAACAACAATGTTTGCTGGCCATTTGTTTCTCTTGTGCCGCCCCTGCTCCAGCGCTTTGCCCATTCTTGCCCGGGCTGCTTTCCTCGCGGTCGCTCTTCGCCCCTTCTGGAGTGATCGGTCCGGACACCCCGCCGGCCGCCGGCCCGCCCCACCTCCCGGGCGCAGCGGTCCCGGGCTACCCGGCCGCCCCGGCGTCACAACCGCCCGCCTCCGGGACCACGGTGCCGGGCGGGGCGACCGCCGCGCGGGCCCCTCCCTCTCGGGCGCGGACCTCAGTCTCCAGGGCAACGCGGGGCGCGGGACGGGGCGCGGGACGGGGCGGCAGCCGCAGGTGGCGGCGCGGGAGGATGCGGCCGCGGAGCCGGAGAGCGCCGGGCAGGTGACGGGCGGTGGCACCGGAACGGGCGGGCGGCGCGCCCCGGGGAGGAGGGGCGGCAGCGCGGGGACCGGGGTGGGGACCTAGGAAGCCCGAGGGGGGAACTGGATCGGGTGAGAAGGGCTCAGAGAGTGGGACCCGCCCCGCCAGGGCGCTGGCGCCCTCCTTCCGGGCCGCCCGGCCGTCCTGGCCGCTCCGGGGCCGTGCTGGCACCAGACCCGCCGGGCCGCACTCGCGGGGCCTCGCTGCCCACTCTCGTCCATGAGAGAAAAGGCAACGGGAGAAAAGAGGTGCGAGCGCCTGTGGGCAGCTCCGGTCTGTCCCAAACGGCAACTTCCCCGCCGCTCCCAGGCCAGCCACGCCGGCTCCTTCCCCCCGGGGAAGCCTGGCCGGCTCCGGGCCGGACCCGCGGCGAGGTCCCGGAGCTGCTGGCTCCCGGGCGCGGCCCCTGCGGGGCTTGTGTGCGCCGTTCGCTCGCCTCTTGGTCAGACACCCAGCGGGAAACGTGCGCCACTGGGAGCCACTTCCCTCCGCTGGCCGCCCCTTCGCGGTCAGTCGCCCGCCTGAGCTGGGTTCGGCACGCCCCTCCGCGGCCGGCCTCAGGCTTTGCCTCCTTCATGCCCTCCCAGACCTCATTAACCCATTAACAAAGAAAGTACTGTCTTCTGTGGACATTTTTTTATTGGTTAACTCCAGGAGATACTAATCTGCCTCATTTAAGAAAGAAGGGAAATTGGAGAGAATAACTTCATGAAGGAGCATTTCCAAATTGAAATGTAATAATTATTTTAAGCTTCTTTAAGATCCCAAGTAGAGTGACTTGAAGTCTTAGAGTAACACTGGTGTTTTAAAACTTCCAGATACTTGATGCATTTGCTGCTTTGTAAAAATATCCTAAAAAGCAACAGTTGATCAGCTTACTAGTATTAAAATAACACAGTAGAATGAAATAGATGTATTTTTAAAATAAGAAACTCAATACAGCAAACCAGTCTGAACGGTTAGACAATAACATGTAAATATGTTGCTTTGTCTGTTTGGTTAGTGAGGTGCTTTCCTCCACGGAATAGATGGTGTTCCCTAGCAACAGAATCAACATAAGCAGCGCTAGGAATATGAATAAAGTCATGTGTTTAATTGACATTGAGATCTGCCAAAACACAAGAGCAAGCCCTGAAAACAACTTTAGAGTGACCCCTGGTGCTGAAGGTCTGCTTCCTGCCCCACAGGAAACAAGGCGGCCTCAGGCGGCGAGCTAGCAGCCCGCAGATGCGTGCTGGTGGAGATGAAAGGCAGCCCCTTCAATCTGATGTGAACTCACAGCGCCTTCCCAGAGCGCCTCAGGGTCTGACAGCTCGGGGACAGGGAGGGTGCGCGTGGAATGACACTCTGACGCACATTAGAGCAGATCCCAGGGCCACCCAGGCCCGTCCCCAGCATTCCCAGGGTGGCCTTGGGCAGGCAGGCCTCCAGCCTTGCTGCACTGCTCACTCCTGCTGAACATTTGAATCATCTATCTATCTATATATAAAAGCATAATATGCAAGTTGACCAGATAGTGAAACGACTGGTCGCTATGACATACACTGACCACCAGGGGGCAGACACTCAATGCAGGAGCTGCCCTCAGCCCACAGGCTTCAATTGCCCTATAGGGACCTGCTGGCCAACCTCTTGGTTCCTCCCCTTGGCTGGCAGTCGCTCTGATCGCCTGATGGGAAACAGAGAACCGAGGGTAGATAGCAGCAGGTGTGGGCAGCTGGAGGCGGGGCCAACTTCCATCAGCCAGCGAAGATTGACCCTGATTGCAGGCCAGGCCTAGGGACCTACTGGTGCACAAATTTTGTGCACAGGGCCTCTAGTTTTTCTAATAAAGTTGCTGAACTTGATCCCATGACTGACCTCACCTGCCTGTCAGCAGCAGCCTGTGTATCAGCAGGTCTTCCAATGAGGTGCCAGCATGGGCCAGGAGCCCCCAGATTTTCTCCCTCCTGGCAGTGAGGACTGGAAACACCCCAGCCCTTGCTGTGCACATGGCAGTCTGGGACCTGTTTCTCTCTCCAGGCATACAACAGGGCAGGGCACATTTGTATCCGAGCCCTGCGCCGCAGTCATGTCCACGTTACCATGTGGCCTGCTCAGGCCTGCCAGCCCCAGGCTCTGGAGCTGTCCTTGACCCTCGCTGGTTAGCCCTCCTCCTCAGACGTGCTCCTGGAGTGAGAAAACGTCTCCACAGACCTTCCTCACACACGGAGGTGCACATCCAAGCCTCCGGCCATAGAACACAGTTCCTGTCCTGGTTTACAGTTTTACTAATGTGGGAATTAAAGAGACTTTACTAGTCACTGAGTAACAAAAACATAATTATTTTAGGTAATGCTCTTGTGAACCACAGCTTTAAATATTCAGCCACAACTTGAAACTGCCTGTCAACAAGAGTTCCCTGGTAATTTTTGTATTTTTTCAAGATGAGTCATGGTAAATTAATTCCCAGGCTCTCTATTCGATCTCCTGTGCCTCGTGCCAGCCTAAAGGACCGGGCCAGCAAATCACCTTTTAAGAAAGAAGACTTACCTCTGATTTCCAAAGATTCCCTGGAAGCCGACTCAGAGAGCCTCAGTCCAGAGAGCTCCTCTCCGGCGGAGCGTGGAGAGCGAATCCAGGACAAGGCCATCGAGCGGGACAGCTTGGAGGAGAGTCCCGGGGACAGCCTGAGCGAGACAGAGGAGGAAGCGAGCAGCAAGGCGGCCCAGGCGGCCAGCAAGGACGGCCGTGCCCAGGACAAGGGCACGGGCAGCAGGTCAGGAACCGGCTTGTTGGCAGCTGGGTCTCCGAGGCGTATTGCTAATAGTTAAAGGTACTGCCCCACCAGGGTGAGGAGGGGCGCTCACAGGGAGCACCCTGCAGGGTGAGATGGGTCAGCGGGGCCAGGCGGGAGCCCTGGCAGGATAACTCAGTTGGTTAGTGCATCATCCTGATTCACCAAGGTTGCGGGTTCCATCTCCAGTAAGGACACATATAAGAACCAATTAATGAATGCATAACTAAGTGGAACAATCACCTGCACCAATAACTGCATTTATATTGTTGCAAGTTATATGTAAAAGGCAAGAAGAGGTATTCACAGAGGCGTCTTTCCTTATGCTCCTCATTTCCTGTCCATTTCCCAAGTGTCTCCCCTGCTGTGGCCTCACCCTGGAGACACCCAGAAAAACTGGTACAGGGAAGTGCACCTTGGAGTCAGGTGGTCTTGCTTCAGGCCAGGCACTGCTCTTTAGTGTACAATTTAGTGTACATTGATTGGCTGCGTCCTGCACGCCTCCTCCTGGGGATTGAGCCTGAAACCGGGGCAGGTGCCTTTGACTGGAATTGAATCTGAGACCTTTCGGTTCACAGACTGATGCTCTATCCACTGAGCAAAACAGGCCAGGGTGCATCTCACTTTTTCTCACCTGTTACATAAGCCAGCCTCTCTCCCATGATGGCTATGTGTCAGTACCTCCCAGGCCGTATAGCATCATATAAAGAATCAGTTTCCAGTAGTCAGTATTGATGGAGCATTAACTTTATGCTAGATGCCGCCAAAAACTATAAGAAAAATAAATTTGTGCAATGTTACCCCATTGTAATGAAAATATAGATGATATGAAGAGTATAGAAGTTAAAACGTATTGATTAGAAAGAGGTTTTAGTGTGATTCTGAAGTGCATGGAGTCTGAAACAGGCCATCCGGTTCACATTGGGCCAGGTCCACTTAATCTCTCAGTTTCCTCATCAGTAACAATGGGATAATAATAATGGCTACCTTACAGAGTTATGAGGCTAATATATACATATATATATACATACACACACACACACACACACACACACACACACTGAGTGGCCAGATTATTATGATCTCTGAATGCATAATAATCTGGCCACTCAGTGTGTGTGTGTGTGTGTGTGTATTAGAAGCCTGGTGCATGAATTCGTTAATGGGTGGGTCTGGCCAGCCTGACCAAGGGGAGGGGACATGGGCAGTTGGCTGGCCTGCCTACTGGTTGAGGGGACAATTTGCATATTAGCTTTTTATTATACAGGATATACAATGAGTGACCAGGTTATTATGTGTTCAGAGATCATATTAATCTGGCTACTCAGTGTGTGTGTGTGTGTGTGTGTGTGTTACCAAGAACAGGGATTGGCTGTTTAGAAGCTATACTAGAGGCCTGTGGATGAAATTCATATATGGGAGGGAGGTGTCCCTCAGCCCAGCCTGCACCCTCTCCAATCTGGGACCCCTCGAGGGATGGCCACCGGGATTGGGCCTAAACGGGCATTTGGACACCCCTCTCACAATTCAGGACTGCTGGCTCCCAACCACTTGCCTGCCTGCCTGCCTGATTGCCCTTAACCACTCTGCCTGCCAGCATGATCACCTCCTAACCACTCCCCTGCCAGCCTGATCAACACCTAACTGCCCTCCTGCTGGCCTGGTAACTCCCAACAGCCCTCCCCTGCTGGCCATCTTGTGGTGGCCATCTTGTGTCCACATAGGGGTGGCCATCTTGTGTATTGGAGCGATGGTCAATTTGCATATTACCTATTTATTATATAGGATATGTACTAGATTTTTAAAAATTAAGGTTAAAGTATGTTGAGGAAAGTTTATTGGCAGTTATAGAGCTTGGACAGGTAAGCTTTTGGAGACAAAGTAGATTTAGAAGAAAGGCAGCCCTAGCTAGTTTGACTCAGTGGATAGAGCATCAGCCTGTGGAACAAAGGGTCCCAGTTGGATTCTGGCCAAGGGCAGGTACCTCAGTTGTAGGATCCTCCCAGAACCCGGCCCTGGTCAGGGCTCTTGCAGGAGGCAACCGATCAATGTGTTTCTCTCATGTGGCTGTTTCTCTCTGTCTTTCCCTCTCTCCCCCACTCTCCCTAAAAATCAATGGAAACATCCTCGGGTGAGGATTAAAAAGAAAAAAACCACAGAATTATAGTGATGTGTGCGGCACAGTGAGGAATACTAAGGCGTACTGAGCAGGCTCGATGGCAGAGCATCTGGACTCATGTATGGCGAGTGGCTAGGGGGCCTGAGCGGGGGCCGTCCAAGTGTGAGACCAGCTCCGGCCCCGACAGGGCCCTCGTCCGGTCGGGGACAGCACAGGGAGGCTCCTGGGAAAGACAGAGCGAGCCTGCTCCTGAGTCTCCTGTCCTCCCCATCCTCTGGCTTCCTCTGGGAATATTGGGTGGAGTCACGCTCTTGTGCTTGTTAAGATCTCAAAGTGCAGTGATAACACTGTCAGGAGGGCCGAGGGCATGGGGCTTGGGGAGGCCTCAGGTGCTCTGGCGGGAGAGAGTGCAGGTTCCGGGGAGGGCAGAGGGGGGAGGTGGGGAGCAGGGCTCTGCAGGTGGCACGCTCTGCATTCGGAAAACACGCAGGGACAAAGAGACTGCCAGATGGTAAAATCCAACAACCACGGCAACTATAACAGCAGCAGCACCTTTTCTGTAGGCTCATCCGTAATTTCACTTCATCCCCCCCGTACCGCTGTGCCCGATCCCATTGCACAGATAAGAAAAGGGGGCTACCTCATCTGACATCATAGAGCTGGGAGGGGATATTTGTTGTTTTGCTGTTGATCTCGTGCTTTTTAAAAATTTGACAGAATTCTAACCTACAGAACAGCACAGAGAAAAGTGTTATAACCCTGATTCCATATTTGTTTCGAATACACGTTTTAAAGGCATACACGTTGCAGGAAGTTTTCAGTTTCCTCCTCAGAGACAGCCAACACATATTCTTCTTGGCCGTCTTTATCACCTCTGTCTCTTCTCCACGAGCTGTAGTGACTGGAGAAACACACGTATGAAGTGGGAGGGCTGACAGGGCTGGGAGGCGGGAATTGAACGCGGTGACTGTGACGTTCTGACAGCAGCCGGCGCCAGAGCGCTTGCGATGGGCCCACGCTGAGCAGCGCCTTCCTGTGTCCGTGTACCTGGTCTTGTGGCTGCCCGGCAGGGCACACGCTAACCATCCCGTGGGCAAGGTCGTAGATAAGGCTTAAAGAGGCTATGTTACTCCGTGTCTTACGTCTGGTGAGTGTGGAGCAGAAAACTCAGGCAGTCTGTGCTTTAAGCCATCTTTTTCTTTATTTTATTTGATTTTTCCATCACCATTGATCCCCTAGGCCCTCTTCCACCTCAAGGCCACGTTTTCCTTTTAGCTCCAACCTAAGGGAGTCGTGGTCTCCCAGGTGAGACCTGGCGCGGCTTCATTACAGGAAGGGAAGGCCTTGGCAGTGCGTAGCAATCTGCCTGCACTTTTAAGACGAAGAAACCAAGATGAGGACCCAGTAAGGGACCTCATTCTCCCAGAGCGGAGTCTTTTCCTGTCGGAGTGGATGCGCAGGGACCCAGCTTTCACCTTGCTCTTTACCCAGTGACAATGTGAATCCCACTCAATAAGTTTCAAGAATAGTATTTACAGAAATAAAAGTGATGGTTAGGGCCTTGGTTTTCTGAGTCAGAAATTCGCAAATAATGCTTTGCCTTGGAGATGTTAATGATAGGTGATGATCCCCCGGGTTAGAATGGGTTATAGTTTGAACATCAGAGGACAGTTCTCCACTACAAAGGAAAACAGAATTATAGCACTTAGCCAAATAATGCCTCAAAATGTTATTCGTGTGAGGGTTTAGCTACGGGCCCCTTTCTCGGCCCCCTGAAGTCTTGGGAAGCTTGCCCAGGTGTATTGTTGCTTGGATCTGGGAGTTCATGAGCCATGAAGTAGACAAATTCTCACCAGACTTTCAATATAAATTCAAGTATGCTTTCTTTTCTGTAAGGTAGATGGCATTCTGGGACTGGTAGTTCCAAATATCTGTCATAGTCTTACTTGAAACCAAGGGAAATCTCTTTCTTCTAGCTTTTAGAAGCATTTTTAAGCTTCCTGATATGTCACTTGAGCCCGATTCTTGTGTTTTGATGTTACTAGGACCTCCTCAAAGCAATTACTCCCTGAATCTCACCAAAGTCACTTCAATGTAAATGGATTAGAGGAAACACTTTTCTTAATGGACATTGGAGCTGCATTGACTGCAGTGAATGAATCAAGACTGGAGAGAGGCTCTTCACATGATAATCCTTAAAGCCACCCCAGAGCCAGCCTATGACCCTCGGGCTGACGCAGAAGGAGGTCAGTGTAATTCCTAGCGCGTCAGGAAGGACCTGCCTCTTCCAGGGCCTTCTGAACCTTCCTTCATAAAACCTTTCAAAACATCCGGCTGCAGCACAGCCCCTAGGAAGTGTGTTCGTGAATGCAGATAGTTTTGTTTACAAGACTACTCAAATGTAATGAGCTACCATTTGTAAAACTGTTTGCTTTGTACCTACTATCTCATTTACCTTCCGGAGCCAGCCGAGGTGTTGTTATCCCCATTTACTTATTTTTTATTTTTTGTTATCCCCATTTATTTATTTTTTATTCTTTGTTATCCCAATTTATTTATTTTTTATTTTTTGTTATCCCCATTTATTTATTTTTTATTCTTTGTTATCCCCATTTTTTTTATTTTTTGTTATCCCCATTTATTTATTTTTTATTTTTTGTTATCCCCATTTTTTTTATTTTTTGTTATCCCCATTTACTTATTTTTTATTTTTTGTTATCCCCATTTATTTATTTTTTATTCTTTGTTATCCCCATTTATTTATTTTTTATTTTTTCTTATCCCCATTTATTTATTTTTTATTTTTTGTTATCCCCATTTTGCAACAGGGAGTCAGGCCAGTGCAGGCCCTGACTCAGCAGCAGAGCCTGAGCCTCTAGGCCAGTGGTTCTCAGCCTTCCTAACGCCGGGACCCTTTCACACAGCTCCGCATGCTGTGGTGACCCCAGCCATAAAGTTATTTTCGGTGCTACTTCATCACTGTCAGTTTGCTGCTGTCATGAACCGTAATGTAAATGTCTGTGCTTTCCGATAGGCTAGCGACCCCTGTGAAAGGGTCGTCCGACCCCACAGGGGCTGCAGCCCACAGGCTGAGAACCGCTTCTCTAAGTCACTAGATGGTGGTCAAAGGCTGATCAGATAAAGGGTTCAACTTTGCCATCTAACAAATATTAAAGATACAATGATTTTAATATGGACTAAACTGAGTACGGATGCCTGTAAAATCAAATTTCATTAAAGTCCTACAAATATTTATAGGATTCGGAGCCCTCAGAATAAATGAACATGACTAATAGGCTATTTAGGGTAGCGAGGTCATAGTCCCTGCACGCCTCCCCTCCCCTGGGAGACAGAAACACTCCCCTCTGTCGAGGCCTGCAGGTGCCTTCCTCAGGCCACCTGGGGCCAGAGCCTGCAGGGAAGCCCCCTGTTCTGTCAGTAGCCCCCTTTGTGCCAGAAGTGACCAGGAGGGAGAGGCACAGTGAGGAATTAGAAATTAAGTGGACCATTCAGGACTGTCTGAAATTAAGAAAGGGACTCAGCAATAACTGCATTTTTATTGTTTTGTGGTGGCATGCAATTTCCCCTCTCAATGCTTCCATAGATGTTGTTTTAGAAATAATACAAGAACCGGTCAGTGCGGAGTGATGGTTTCTGGCTCTTAACTAGCAACACTGGACAACCAAGGCGCATCTGGGTGAAGACCAAAGCGCAGCGTTCCCTGCCCCTCGGAGCCCGGCTGTTGGGAGTCCGGAGCTGGGACTGCTGCTCCTCCGGGGGGCGCTGCTGGAGAGGGAAGGGCCTGGGCGAGGTCTGCCCTCTGGTGGTGTCAGGGCAGCCTGGGCGTCTCCAGGGGCCGGCTTTCCTTTCCTCTGGTTTCTGGCAAGACTCCTCCATGCTGATTTCTCTTGTCTTCAAGGTAGATTGGAATGCTAGCCACTTCACACACTGCACTCTGTCCCAGTGTCACAGTGTCGGGGGATAGCCAGAGCATTTCAGTTTCTTATTTCAGGTCACATGGGCTCATGATGTCGGAGACCTGACTTTGGTTACAGGTCGCAGCCATTTCTGTGTTATGGGCCTTCGCTGGCTTGCAAGTTCTGCAGTGGCTGAGCCTGGGGCGCCCCGAGTACCCAACAGGTCCGGAGCCATCGCTGCGGCAGCAGAGGAGCAGGGGCGGGCCGGAGCCGCCACAGCCTCCCCTGGCTCCGGGCTCAGAGGCGGCCGCTCTTGATCGCTGTTCCAGCACAGGGTGCATTACCAGGTTGAAACAGCAAATAAATAGTGATTTTGAAACTTTACGAAGTAGAATTTTAATTTATGTCACCTGCAAGCCTATGAGTTTGTCAAGAGGATTAGGAAGATTATTGCAGGCTCCTGAAGGGACAGTGAGTTCACGGCCTTCCTGCTTTCATTTAGCTCTACCCCGGACAAGTTTGAAGGTACAGAAGGCTTTAATGACGAGAATCATCCATGAATTGAATTTAAAACAAATGCTTTCCCAACACTTCCTGTCGATTGCCAGGTTTCCCTGCCAGGCCAGGCCGGCCTGTGGCTAGGTGGGGGTTTGGGGGCCACTGGGGCTCCTCAGCCTGTCCCAGTTGATGTAGAAGGAGGAGCCGGAGGCCTGGAGCCACAAACTCCTCCCCCAGGTTCCCACAGCTCGGTTGGTGGCAGGGGCCGGACCCAGAGGTCAGGCCTCGTGTCCCGGGACATCACAGCTCCCTGGAAATCCGGAGCTGCGCGTATCTGTCATTGAAAACACAAGAAGCCCTGCCTGGCGGAAGCGTAACACCCGGCAGCGTTACCCAGCCGCTGACTGGGCTCTCGACTCAGAATGGGGAGGGAGAAGACCCCTCCTGGCGCCCTGGGGATCCCACTGGGGAGTCACAGCAGGTCCCAGGCGGTCTGGGCTCCAGAAAAGACACTCGATGGAAGGGAGGTGCTAGAAGCTGACAGTGCAACCCTCCCATGCCCTCTTAGACCATTTGTTTTCATGTAACTCACAGATTGTCCTTGAGTCAAGGCTGTTACTAACAATTCTAATGGTTGGGGGCAAATATCTGGTTATTTTTCAGCTATACATTTGTCAAAGAAAAGAAAGGACTTTAGTTGGAATTATCCAAATTATATATTTGCTGTAAGTACCATCCGCTAGACAGCAGCCCAGGCCCCCCAGTTTAGTGTGTTTCTGCAGACAGTCTTTGGCCCTCAGTTCATTAAACTGCCCCTTTTTCTATTAAAATGTTGTTGTTTTGGGCAGAATAAATGCCTACATTAAATGAAATTTCTGGGTTGTAGATAACCTTCCCAAAGCATTCCAGTGTATCTGAGGAGCCATTTTATTTCATACTTGCAAAAGTGATTTTTTAGTCCTTTGGGGTTTTTATTTACTTAAGAGCTGTTGATAAAAGATTAAGATGAGCATACAATTCAGAAATCCTTGGAAACAATTGCCAATTTTATAGTTCTTAAAGAGCCATTAAAAACTTTACACTTAAATAAAAATTGAATTTGCTGCTCATATGCATGAAAGATTTAATGGCATATAAATTGGCAATAATTGTTGTTAAAAGGATTAAATTAAACCTCAATCAATAATAACATGTGCAGTTTCAATTTAACCGGCTACTTAAAACAAAGTAGCAAATAAATAACTGCTCCGTGATTAGCGGCAATGCTTTCATTCGCCCCCTCAACAGGCAAAGTGGCTAGTTATTGAATATTTTATTATGTGTGCAAAGCATGTTAATTGTGCTAGAAATATGCTCTGATTTTAGTGATTTTTTTATTGAATACTGTGCTGAAGATGAGCCTCTTCATTAAGTGGAGATTTTATTTTATTTTGTTTGAAGTTGTCACAGTCAGTAACCAAATAGGGTCCATTAGGGCCAGCAGATTTCCTGGCACATGCCCCCGGGACGCCTCCGGCCTCCCCCCGCTTCCCGCCCCGGCACCTGAAGGGGCACCTGAAGGGGCACCTGGCACCTGGGGCCTGAACAGCACAAAGGAGCGGTGTCCTCGGCGTCCTCGGCGTCTGTCACTCGGGGAAGGGCGCTGCGTGCAGATGGCGCCGGTGAAGGAGCACGTCTCCCTGGCTCTGCCCTGCGCGGGCCTGGCCACAGACATTGGGCTGCTTCGCACACAAGCCCGCACCATGGGCTCCTCAGGCCCGGCCGTGAGGTTCGCTTCTGGAAAGTGTTTCAGCGTCCATGCTCGTGGTTTGGCAAAACGTCACTCTATTTGTTTCGAGATACGATTTGCACCCAGAAAGGGGACGGGGCGGGCGCGGGGGGTATTGTAGGCAGTCCTGGAGGTGCGAGTGCCGTGTACTCAGTGCTCTTTTACGAGCCACGTGTTCAGATTCTATCTGGAAGGGTATCTCTTCAAACAGTTGGTTCAAATGCATTTTTCTTAGCCAAAGCCATCCACGTTGTCTGATTTGTGCCACAGCGTCTGCATTTTCCAGGGCCCACTAAGCCCTGGGTCTCCCCTGCAGTGTGTGATGTTGCTTCTATGGCATTTCAGAATGGACGTTGCTGAGGGAAGGAGTCAGAGCTGATTCTGAAGGTCTGGAGTGTGTGATTCTGCTGGTTTACCCTCCTCTGCAGTTTTCAGAGTTCTTGAGGCATTTCATCGTGGGGAAACACGGACCTTTCCTGCTCTCATTTCCCGAGTCACCGTTCACAGGTTCTCATGGGGCCCAAGTCCCAGTAAACAGCTGGCTGTTCACAGATGTGCACTCAGTGCCTCAGAAGACGCTGCGTGCCTGGCGACAACAAGCTCCGGGGGGAGGGGCCCTGTGCGGGCACCAGCAGGAAGCAGGACGCACAGCAGTGCCACGCGTCACGTCACGGCAACGGGAGGGAGCCTCCCTGATGGCTTTCACAGCTGTTCTGCGGATGCTCACTTTGGGTGAAGGGCATGGTTCTAAATGTGCACAGGGAGTCCCCAAAAATGTATGCACAAAGTAATAGCTCAATTTTGAAAATGAAATGTTCTCTATTATAAAAGGGTAATATGCAAATTGACCTAATGGCAGAACCACCAGGAACTACCGGTCACTATGACACACACTGACCACCAGGGGGCAGGAGCGGCCCCCACCCATGGGGAGCTCTGCTCAGCTACAAGCCAGGCTGACAGCGGAGGTGTGGGAGCCTCTCCCGCCTCCTCCACAGTGCTGAGGATGTTCAACTGTGGCTTAGGCCTGCTCCCCATGGGAAGCAGGCTTAAGCCAGCAGGTGGACATCCGTTGAGGGGTCCCAGGCTGCAAGAGGGGCAGGCTAGGCTGAGAGGACAGCCCCCTGCCGCCCCGAGTGCAAAAATATTTGAGCACCGGGCCTCTAATATTTTAATGAACACTGCCTTTATAATTATTCAAAATGTGTGTATACATTTTTTGAGACAGCTTCTGTATATAAATTTGTTTAATTTGCTCAACCACACCGTGAGGTAGCTGCTGCTGTTACCCATACCATTTTGTTGATGAGGAAGCTGAGGCGCAGAGATGTTAAATAATGTGCCCACACTACTCTGTCCTGGGAGCACTAGGCCCGAGCCAGACAGTGGGTCCCAGGACCCTCTTCCTTAGACACTCTGCTGTCCCATTTCTCAGAACCCAAGCACTCCAGATTACTATTCAGAAGCAAAGCACCATGGGCTCCCATGTGACTGAGGAAGGTCTAGAACCGTGGCTATAGACATTATTCCACTCTTCGCTAGTGCTGGTTGAATATGATGCCCAATCTGAGAGCCAGTGTTTAGTATTATTACAGCAATGGAAGGCAGGAAGCCACTTTTGTCAATCACTGAAGACTACCTAATTTTTTAAAAATATATTTTTATTGATTTCAGAGAGAAAGGGAGAGGGAGAGGAGAGAAACATCAATGATGAAAAAGGATCATTGATTGGCTTCCTCCTGCATGCCCCCCACTGGGGATCAGCCCAAAACCCAGGTATGTACTGTTTACCAGAATCAAACCCGGGACCCTTTTGTCCCCAGGCCAACACTCTATCCACTGAGCCAAACCTCCCAGGGCTAGTTTTTGTAATGTAAACACTCCTCAGTTATGGAGTCTCTTGTGAGTTTACTAGGGGCCCAGTGCACAAAATTTGTGCACTAGGTGTGGGGACGGTTCCCCCCAGCCTGGCCTGTACCCTGACACAATGCAGGAGCCCCGCCCATCCCTCTGGGACTCCTTGATGAATTGCCCCAAAAAGGTGGGCCAGAGCCAAGGATCCTGCTCTGCGCCACATGGATCTGGGAGGCAGGACACCTAGGATCCCCAAGCAAGCCAGAAAGTAGAAAAAGAGCAAGAGTCTATGCACATTTGAATAAACATCCTCATATATAAAAATTGTGACCCCCGCGGTCCCCAGTGCTGCCATGGCCGGGCTTGGGGCCGGGTTTGTGGCTGCGACTGGGACCCCCCAGACCCTAGCGCCACCATGTCCTGGCTTGGGGCCGGGTTTGTGGCTGCGATCACCACCCCTGCAGCCCCCTGGCGCGGCCATTGCCGGCTTGGGGCCCGGTTTGTGGCTGTGATTGCGGCCTCCAGCACAACCTTGGCTGGGCTTGGGGCTAGTTTGTGGCTGCCATCACACCCCTGCAGCCCCAAGCACCGCCTTGGCCGGACTTGGGGCCAGGTTTGTGCCTGCGATCTCGGCCCCCCAGCCATTAAAGTTGAGTTATGTGTTTTAGCCCTGTCTAAAACCAGCAAAATCATCGGCATGAAAATACAAATTTTGTTCATTTGGCAAATGAATAGCTAATCTTGTGATTGCATGAGATTGGTCATGCATTCGCATTCCAAAGTCTCCAAACAGCCTCAGGAGCACTCACATACCTGGAGTCAATGAAGTCCTGTACTTCGTCATGATTGATAATATTTTTTTAAATACGTTTTATTGATTTTTTACAGAGAGGAAGGGAGAGGGATAGAAAGTCAGAAACATCGATGAGAGAGAGACATCGATCAGCTGCGTCTTGCACACCCCCACTGGGGACGCACCCACAGCCAAGGTACATGCGCTTGACCGGAATCGAACCGGGACCCTTCAGTCCGCAATCTGACGCTCTATCCACTGAGCCAAACTGTTCTCGGCCATGATTGATAATATTTTTTTCAGAAATTTGAATATTTTCACAATCATGACCTTTATAGATGTATTTAAATAGATATTTGACACTTCTAATTGACGCACAGACTTCAACATTTATATGACAGTTATATTTGAGGCACAAATATGTGTTACAAGGGACAATCCAAGTATTATCGACAATTTTATTTCCAATAGAAATGGTACTACCAGATCTTTGTTTGTATTTGGGATATCCATCAGTATTTCCAATGGTCACATTTTGAATTCTTTCGGATATCCCTTTAAACATTTTCCATTTTCCATACATGGACTATTTGGATTTTGTATTCCACATGGTCCATGTACCATATTTGATCTTACAATCTGAAAAAGTCAAGGACACTGGTCCTCATCTGGAATTTCTGCCTTAACTATATGGTCAGTGTTATATTCTGAACGTAATTTGGACTCACTATCTAATATCAGTAGTATGTGAGCGTGAGGCAGTCCACGTTTCTGAAATTCAATGACATGAATCTTAGCTATTACTTTGTCAAATAAATGGAATTTACATACATCATTTAAAAGAGCATTCAGCTTAATATTAAAAACCCTGGCTACCAAGTCAGGTCTGTTTTCAACTTTTTGCCAGCGTTGTAAATTGTTTGTTATATCTGCCCATTTGGGGTTGCATGTCATAGTTATAAATAAATCAGGCTTACCGTAATTTGTTACAATTGCCATAGCATCCTGATATTGCTGCTGCATATTTCTGGGACTACCCTCAAAAGATGATGGAAGTATTATCATTTTACCAATGGGTACATTGTCATTTTCAGATCTGGATTTGAGATAATCCATCAAACCGCTATATTTTTCAACTCTCAACTTAGATCGGTTTGCTTTAATGGAATTTATCCGATTTGCCTCCCTTTTTTAATATGAATCCACAATAAACTGGTGAGTTAATTTTCCTGCATTTAAAATAGGATTGAACGTGTCCCTCACAGAGAGATGAAACCCATAATACTGAATTTGGGTGACTCGTGTTCTTACATTTTGTCTAGTATTATTGTTGAGTACACTGTTGTCTCTGAGTCTTAATGCAATATCTGTTCCCCCACCTTTTTCACCATGTGGAAAAAGAATAGGATATGTCATTGCATCTAATGTAGGAAACAGGATACTGATTCGTTTCACTTTAGTGCCATTTGGATTATTAGGATCTGGTTTACAATGAATGAGCAAGTCCCTTTCAAAAGGAGGTTCTCCATCTTTGTTTCTGAATATGACAGCAACCTCGGTTACACGGGGAGAATTATATCTACCTGGGTCACTATTACGATCATATTTAATTGCCATTGTTACTTCCGTGGGAGCTATACCTTTTGCTGCTGCTTCATATTGGGCTTCCCTTTCTGCCTCATGTAGCATCTTGTACGATTTTGTTAATTCATTTATTTCATGCATGAGTTTGTTTCTGAGCTGGTCTGGTTTGCTGGGATTGCTAATCTTTTACGTGTAGCTTCGGCTGTATCCAAAAGATAGAGTGGAGCAAACTTCAACAGTTTTTCTTTGGACATAGCCCCACTTCTCTATTGCCACGTTCTGAGATAGAGGAGAATGACAGGCCTTTCAGGTGTGACCAAAGGCTGATTTGGACAGATTCTGTGGGGGTGGGACTTCTGCCTACCTGTTGCCAGTTTCAGCTGGGATGCTGAAACTGGGACTCGGGGGCCTTCCCTCTGATGGTTGCCTTCCGTTTTTGCTGGCAAACAGCTGAAGCTACACGTAAAACATTATTAGTAATGCAGGGGCCTCAGTTAGATGCAGCTGCGGTGAGTTCTCCCGGCCGCTCCCGCCGCTCCCACCCCTCCCGCCACTCTCCCGCCGCTCTCCCGCCGCTCTCCCGCCGCTCCCCCCGCTCCCCGATCCTGCCGCCTCGTTCTCCGAGCCCCAGGGCCTCAGACTCAGCTGTGGAGAGTTCTGGCTGGCATTGCTGCCACTGCTTGGTCTCCGCCTTCACCAGGTCATCTCCGCTCCTGGGGCCTGGCGCTCACGCCTCTCGACGCCACCCCTTGCTCCAATTGGCTGGTAGCATAGCCAGTCAGGAGCCAAGGTACGGTTACATTAGCATGTTACTCTTTTATTAGATAGGATTTTGTGTCCTAAGCATTGATATCTCTAAAGTTGTGTCAGTGATGACAGATGGGGCACCAAACATGGTGGGAAAAAAGTCGGATTTGTCAAATTGTTTACGGAAGCTATTGGACATCCGACTGTGCCTTTCCATTGTATTATCCATCAGGAGGTTTTATGTGTCAAGGCAGGATTCGCCGACTTAAACGACTTAATGTCAGTTTTTACAAAAATAGTTAATTTAATAGCTGCTCACCCCCTTCACAAGCGAGAATTTTCTGCACTTTTACTGGAGGTTGATTCCACCTACAGTGGACTGCTGATGTACAATAATGTAAGGTGGCTGAGCCGAGGCAAAGTTCTTGAGCGCTTTGTGGAGTGCGTTGAAGAAATTAAGGTATTTCTTGAGGATAAGGATCTGGGAAACTTTTCTCAGCTCAATGATGATAATTGGGTCAACACCCTGATTTTTTTTACAGATCTCTGTTCATATTAATGAACTGAACTAAAAGTTACAAGTTTTTGGCAAAAGTATTGACATTATGTTTGGATACATAAAAGCTTTGGAAAGTAAACTTAAAATTTTCAAGCGAGATGTAGAAATTAAAACTATAAGTATTTTCCTCGAGTAACAAAGTATTTTGAGAAGGCCAGTGCAGCTATACAAAATGAAATGGAGCCCTTGCATATAAAGTACCAGCATGTTTTAGACTCGTTACTTGACCAGGTCAGTGGTAGATTTAATCAATTTAGAAGCCTAGAACAGACCATAAAAATAATTAAGTATCCTGATGTAGTAGTCTACAGTAGTTTGGGATTAAATGGCTTCTAATGGATGCAAATTGATGATTTGGAGATGCAACTTGCAGAATTTCAAGACAGCATCTGGGCTCAGGTGTTTGTCAACATAAGGTCAAAGTTTGAGAATCTGGAAAGGTGTTGCTTGGAGAATCAAGAGGAATGCCACTACGAACAGGAAATTTGGAGTGCCTGGAACCGATTATCAGACACTTTTAGCACCCTGAAAAATATAGTAATAGCTTTACTCACAATGTTTCCCTCTATGTACTTTTGTGAGACCTTTTTCTGAGCGTTAAATAACATCAAAACCAACAAAAGAAACAGATTGACAGATGAAGTTAGTAGCGCTTGCTTGGGCTTGAAGTGTACAAAATACCAACCTTCAATTGAAGGCTTAGCCAATGAAAGTCAGCAACAAAAATAGTCACCAATAGGCAGCTTAGTTAAAGAGTCCCCCCTTCCCCTCACTTATCTTAGTTCACGGCACCCCACACAAGTTAAATAACATCAAGACCAACAAAAGAAACCGACTGACAGATGAACAAAGAAGTCACTAAGCAGGTAAGTTAAATAACTAGTTCTTGGTTTATTAAATACAATTATATATTACAATTATACATTTTTGTTATTTAAACTATAAATATCATGAAATTATGGTTTTTTCTCGAAGTGACTCACCACCCGAGTTATGCTCAGTTTTTTGGCAAATTTTGGCAAATTTTGACACACTAAGCTCAAAAGTTTGCCCATCACTGACCTACACCATATGGTCACTGAGTGCCAGAGGAGCCCATGCCAGTGGCTAATGCCTGAAACTTTCCTGCCCATTTATATTATAAGTTAGTACCATTGGCTTTTAAAGAAATGAATGCCTAAGGCCACATTGAGAGGCTCGGTTATTTAAGAAACACATACTCTCCGCCTTCAGCACAGGCGAGTGCCAGGGCAGGCAAGGGAGGAAAACGTCAGTCCTGGTGCCCAGCCTGACTGGACGAGGAGACAGGTCCCCACAGGGCAACAGGAAAGGAGCAGGAACACCGAGGACTAATTTCGACATACCGTCCCCTTGTGATCCAGATGCTTCCTGAACCATAAACAGAGTAAATGGGATGCATCCTGCTCACAGGTAAGGGAAGCTGGCTCGGAGGTGACATGCTCTGCCCCTGGATGGACAGACCAGAACTTACCCCAGTCCATCCTGTCTCACGTCCACTGTGCTCTGCTGGGCCACTCCATCCCCTAGTACATACTCTGGGGCCCTTGGGACAGGCGAGTGGCCGCGCCCCAAACTGCTGTGAATTCGGGTCACGGGATGCCACAGGGGAACCCTCCCCGGCGCCCCAGAGACGGGGAACATCGCGGTGCCCAGCGAGGGCGAGTTGCACCCTTGGATGCCAGCACCCGGAGAGTGAGAGCCTGTCGTTCAGGCGCGGGGCTGGAGGAGAACGTCCCCTCTCTCCCCGATGGCGATGGCAGAGGAAGAGCAGTGTGCCAGCAGCCTTCCGTCTTCCTGTGTGAGCGAAAAAGTTAAAGTGACAAGTAGCAAGACACAGGCTTTGGCTTGCTTGCTCCACTTTCTGCTTTACATCAAATCAAAGAAGTCTAGGTGCACATTAAGGAGAGGCAATTAGCATTAGGGGCTCCATCAGTTTGTTTACCCAGCATAAAATTATGTCCTCTGCAAACGGGAGTATCAAATAGCATAAAAGCCTGACTGATTTACATTTCCTTTTTGATTAGAGAATCAAATCACTGAACTCAAGGAAGGAAAATCGCTCCCAGTTAGCTTTTGAAGATCAAAGGGCCCATTAAACAGCCATGTCACCAGCGTCCTTTTCTCCCGGGGAAGGCGAGGAGCTGCCTTTCGCCCTGAGATTGCCTTGGGGAACGGAGAAGACTGGGGTCATGTGGGCCGGGATGGACTTCCCTCCAGGTCACGTCCCTCAGCCGGACGTCCGCTGGCCCTTGTACTGAAACAGGGCCGCCCTGCAGCGTGCAGCTCAGCTGCCTGTCTGCTGAGGTTTCTGAGCTTAGCTGACAGCCGGGAGTGTGGCCACGGGCTTTTCGGTGAGTTGCCTTCTGATTCCAGAGCTTGGGCTCGTTCTGCATGTAGCGCATCTGGTAAGCTGAAGCGACACAAAGTGCACTGCGGAGCAAAGTCATTGGCCGGGCAGGCGGCTCTGGTTGAGCGTTGACCTATGTATGAACCACGAGGTCACAGTTCGATTCCCGGCCAGGACACTTGCCGGATTGCAGGCTCGATCCCCAGAGGGGGTGTGAGGAGGCAGCCGATCAGTGATTCTCTCTCATCACTGATGTTTCTATCTCTCTCCCCCCTCTCTTCCCCTGAAATCAATTTTTTTAAAAGTAGCCATTGGCCGAACCGGTTTGGCTCAGTGGATAGAGCGTCGGCCTGCAGACTGAGAGGTCCCAGGTTCGATTCCGGTCAAGGGCATGTACCTTGGTTGTGGGCACATCCCCAGTGGGGGGTGTGCAAGAGGCAGCTGATCGATGTTTCTCTCCCATCGATGTTTCTGACTTTCTATCCCTCTCCCTTCCTCTGTGTGAAAAGAAGTCAATAAAATATATTTTTAAAAATAATAAAATAAATAAATAAAAAGTAGCCACTGAACGGGGGATGGATCTGTGAAGGAGTTCAGTTGGGGTGTCTCGCTTGGCCCTGAAAAGGAACAGACGGAGGCAGAGCCCAGGTGACGACCACATTCCCTCCCTGGATAAGCAGCCAAACGCCTGCCTGACCCAGGGGAGCGTGAGTCCGTGTTTCCGCAGGAAATCCTGAGGCGAGCACCGCGCTGGTCCTGAGCCACGGCACTGGCTGGGTTAACACCAGAGACACTGGTGCCGCAGCTGCTGCCTGGCCTCCAGAGTTTAGCTGTCCGGGTTTCATTCCCTGCTTTACAAACTGGGACGGTGAGGCCTTTTCACCCCTGCGTGTAGTGTGGAGGCCTAATCTGAGCCCGAGATGGGTCTTTACCGTGTCAATAGTAAGAGGAAAACTGTGGGAGAGAGGTTGAGATTGATTTCACATTAAATGATCAGCTAAATATAATGAGTACATCTATCTTGATACAGTGCCTGACATTTCTTTCTGCTCTGGGCAGCCGACAGGCCAAAGAAGACAAATACTCGGACCTCCGCTATGACCCGAACTGGAGGAGGAAGCGCCGGGAGGCGCCGGGGCCGGCTGCCGAAGCATCGCCGGAGTCCGAGGGCGGGTCTGCCCGCGAGCCGGCGGGGCGCCCGCTCTTCCCCTCGGAGACGTCCACGGGCCCCTTGGCGGGGCGCGGCTCGCAGGACCGGAGGCCACAGAGAGACGCCTCTCTGCTCGGTAGTGAGTTTGTCAGCCCAAACTCTGAGCTCAGTGCCCGTCACAGCACCCGGATCTCGGGGCCGAGCGACAGGGGACTGGCAGAGACGTCCAGCAACCCCTCCCAGTGCGCGCGGAGTTCAAGTTCACACAATGAGGTTTTCTGGCCACGATCACGGGGCCCGCGGCGAAGGAAGTCCAAACAACATTTTGTGGAAAAAAACAAGCTGACTTTGGGACTACCCACCCCTAAAGTGGACTCTTACCTTCGACTTCACAGTAAAAGGAGGGAGGAGAGTCGCACGGAACAGGTATGTAGCTGCTTAGGTGTCACCTGAGACAACTGGCACCCCCTCTGTCTGGCACGGCTGGCGGCGCCTCTGGGAGAGGTGTCGCTGCCAACACTTGTGGAGGAGGTCAGATGCGACACCTTGGTTTCACCCCAGGTGGCTGCCCCAGTGTCCGCCAGAGCCCTGGGTTTCAGCCTGCGCCCTGCCCGCAGCGCATTGGGCGGCAGGACACGCGGACAGCAGCTCACACCCAGAGGCGACTCAGTCAGTGCTGCACCGGCAGGGGTCGGGGAGGTGGCAGATCCAGCCTCTCTCACCCCCACGGATGGCCGCAGCACGTCCTTTCTTATTAAGCCTTAGTCTCCCCATCTGTAAAGTTAGAACAATAATAAACGTTCTCATCTGACCATTTTGAAGATAAATTCTATCCCAGATAATGGATTTAAAATCTACTGAAGCCAGTAAACTTTTAAAAAATGTATCTTTATTGTTGAGAGTATTACAGATGTCCCTCTCCTTTTACTCCACTGACCCCCTCCAGTCACTCCCCCTCCCCACTCCCAAGGCCTTCATTGAACTATTGTCCTTATCCAGGGGTTATGCATATATGCATATAAGTTCAATCTCTTCCCTCTCCCTACTCCCCACTCCACCTTTCCCTGAGGTCACTAGTCTGCCCCAGGCTTCCGTATCTCTGGATGCATTTCGTTCATCCACATATACCTCATGTGATACTTGTTTTTCTCAGACTGAAGCCAGTAAACTTAATGTTAGCTGATGGGCACACAGAAAGACCATATCAGCCCACCTCCTACTGAATATGTCTGTGAATGAAAGAGAAGAGTATGGCTGGATTGGTGTATCCACCACTCTTATTGGGGGAACAGCTTGAACTTCATCATCTTCTATTGCAGGTCATTTCCAAATATGAAGGAGAGGTTATTACATTAAGTGGGGATTCCCTTAGACCTCCAAATCTAAGCTGGTGTCATTGAAGGAGCTGTAACCTATTTTAACCTGTACTTCCTGATGAAGTGAGAGAGATGGGATGAATGTTTGTGATTATTTTCTTGGTTCAGAAATTCCTTTTAAGGGAGCGCCTTTCAGTTGCTAGATGGATCTGCCCAACTCATGAGTCACTGAATACAGCCAATTAGATCCTCACATTTAAAGAAAGAAAAAGAACCTCCTTTTATCATCTTAAAGCGTATGTCACAGCCTTGCCTTTGTACCTAACGATGAACTAAAGGAGTGGGTGTAGTATATTTAGCTGAATTATCAAAACAAGTAGCTGAATTCAAACAAAGTCTTCAACATTTTGACCCCATTGTAAATGTTTGATGTACTTTTTTGCTTCATAAAACATACATGAAATTTTGAGTTTTGACTGCTCATTTAAAATTATAAATACATTTTATAGTCCAATATGTGAAAAAAATGTTTATAGGTAGTTGTTTCTCCCAGACTAGGATATGTTTCATTTTTTAATGTGTTCTCAAAAGAAACCAGTATATAAGGAGAGGCCAATAGTCAGACCAAAATAAATAGTTATATTTCTAATGATAAAAGAGAAAATATCTGTTATAAACTCTTTAATTGCTGATATCCTAATTGCTGATTATTTTAGTAGTTATTGTCTGTGTCTAAGGGTTATGCATGTATGCATCTAAGTTCTTTGCAAATCCTTTAATTTACTAAACACCGTTGGGTTGCATTGATTGTCGGTGGTGCCATAGCACAGTGTTCATTATGCCGAGGAGGAGACTCTAAAGCACCGAGCCTTGCTCAGTCTTTGAGCTCATGAATTCTTCTTTGGCCATAGACCTTGTCCATTGCTTTTTCCAGGTTCAAATATCTAAGGGCTGATTGCTAAATTGTATTCAAAATTGCTTCATAATCATTTCTAACATATATTTCTTTCATCTTTACTCCCATTCTTTTAAAAATAATAAAAAATAGTTTGACCTAACAGTGATATAATGATATATGTAACTTTTAAAAATTTGTTATAGCCAGTAGCATAGAATATATTACTTTTAAATAATTATATGTGAAATGTGTAGTCTTTTCTGCCAATACGAGTTATATATTCTCTTATGGGCAGGAACTATGCTTTGCACTTATTTTCAATCTTCACAGTAACTAGCCTAATGCACTGCACAGACTCAGTAAATATATGGGAACTGAAAAATGCCTCTCTGACATTACATCCAGACTTTGTTTCCTTAGTGTGATTGAAGGTTATGTGTGGAAAACGGTATTTCTAGAGCAATGGTTTGAAATCCTGGCTGGATATTAGAATCACCGAGAAACCATTCTCGGCTTCATCCAGACCAGCTTCCATCTCTAAAGGAGACCTTCAGCATCAGTTCTTTTTATTTATTATTATTATTTTTAATGTATCTTATTGATTGCAAAGAGGAAGGGATATGGAGAGAGAGATAGAAACATCAATGATGACAGAATCACCGATGGGCTGCCTCCTGCACACCCCTCACTGGGGAGTGAGGCCGCAACTCGGACATGTGCCCTGACTGGAATCGAATCCGGGACCCTTCAGTCCGCAGGTGGATGCTCTAGGCGAGGCCGCATCAGTGCTTTTTTGAAGAAGACCCTCAGGCGATTCTGAGGAGCCCCAGGTGAGGAGCATTGTTCAAGGCAGAGCAGAGCCTTCACATTGGCATCACCGGGAAAACTAAAAAGACTGACTCCTTGGCCTGAGCCCTGAAATTGGGATATAATTTATTGGGGGTGCCCTGTACGCATGGGGAGGTGTCAGAGCTCCCCAGGTGGCCCCGTGGCTGGCCAGGACCGCATCCCTGACCTAGAGCATGGGCCTCAGTTGCCCGCACCAGGAGGAGCACTGGAGGGCTGCTCCGGCCAGACTCCCGGATGGAGCCCAGCACGGCTGCCTTAGGAGGGTGAGACTGGGCCCAAGAGTTTGAATTTGCTCATGGTTCCAGATCAGTGGTTCCCAACGTGGAGGAGGGCAGTTTGTTTTTACGGGGGGGGGGGGGGGGGGGCAATTTGAAAGAATGCGTTATTAACAGTGAATTTTTTGCATTTCTTATGGTTCTAGAGGCCTCATATACAGTATATAGCTATATATTGTGACATACTTATGCATTTCAGTTCTCTATTTTATATTTTGAAGCTTTAGTTGCTGTTTTTTTAATCACTTCATATTATTATTATTATTTTAACCATTTCTTAGTGATTTCTTCCTCAGTACTTCAACTGTCCTTTCGCTCTTTTATTTTTCTCTTTGTGGATGCCATATTCTTTGGAAGCTTGTTTAGATCAAGTTAACGACCTTTTAGGCTTCCTCCACATGAATAGGAGTTCACTTTTTGAATGATAAGAACTCTATGTGTGTGTGTGTGGGGGGGGGGTGGCGCATGAGAGAGCGCATCAGGATTTTAGAGATGCTTAGGTGGGGCATGGCCAAAACAAGGTTGGGAACCACTGTTTTCGATCATGTCACTTCTGCTGTTAGGCCCACACTTTGAGAACCACCAATCTTTTGCTTCTCAAACTTGAAGGTGATTATGAACTCCCTCAGCGTCTTCTTGAGATACAGACCTTTCAGCAGGCCGGTGTGAGACAAGAGTGCGTTTCTACAAGAGTAATGCGGGGCTAGAGTGTAAAGAGCACAGAGCGCTTGTCAGAAATCTGGAGCCAGCGCGGTGGGGCGGTCGTTTGCGCTAAGCGTCGGTGACTTCCTTTGCTTGGAGGCGGGAGGAGTGGAGTGGAGGGCAGGCTGGGAGGCTGTTTCAATTAGGCAGCATCCTCCTGGAAGTTTCTCACGGTCGAGCGATCTGCTTTCCCCTTCTAATTTCTTTGAAAGAGATGTCAAATGTCGTACAACTAGGGACACTGAGAGGATAAACAACATCTATTTTTAACTGAATGAATGCAGAAATTTCAATTTCCATGCACACAACCGAAACACTCAGCTTTTGAATACTTTATTTTGTTGCAAGCACCAGGCCAGGCTGCATCAGACATAAGGGTCTTAACTAGTCTATTGTATTCAAAAAGATTTGAAAGTAAGTCTAAGAAGTTAATATCCCAATAAAAAATATCAATAGTTACTTTTAAAATAACCTGAAAGGCTGATTATGAAGTTCATAAGAAAAATTGGCATGAATAATAAAAGAAAGCTCTGAAATAAAGAGTCATCATAAGAGAAAATAGCCCTACTAGGTAGTATAGTATAGCCTAAAGCCTCGATAATTAAATATTAAGGTAATATTTTATACATATACAGACAGAGAAATGGAAGAACAGAGTAGAAAATCTAGAAAGAGAACCCAGTTACGTATGGGAATGTAAGGTGGAAACTGATTTGATATAGGTAGTATCTCAAATCATGAGGAAGTCAAGGGTTGTTCAAAAAAACAATTGGATAAGCCACCTGAAGAAAAATGAAGTTGCATCCATACCTCATATCATTTAACAAGATAATTCTAAGTGGATCAAATACTTAGTTTTTAAAAAGTAAACTATAAAAAACTATTAAAATGGAAAAATTTTCCTATTATCTTGAAATTATTTGAAATCTATAATCTATAGAAGATTGATAAATTTGACTACAAAAATATAAAAAAACTGCTATAGGAAGAAAGCATATGGAAGTCAAAATATAAAGAACAAGTTAGGGAAAATATCTCAAACTTATATCACAGACAATTCACTAATACCTCAAATATCTAAAGAGCTCCTATAAATCAATAAGGAGACCAATACTCCAGTATAAAAATACATAAGATATGAAAAGATAACTCACAGAAAAGTTAATGAATATGGATTTTAAGCATATGAAAATATATCCAACCTCAGGGTATTATAAGAGAAAATTAAGTATAATGGCTGAGAGTATAAGCTTTGGAGACAGGTTGGTTGACACTAATGCTTGCTAGCTGTCTGACCTTGGGCAAGTTCTTTCACTTCTCAATGCTTCCATTTCATCAGCTTTAAAATGGGATAATAGCTCTTAATAATCCTATTAAGGTTAAATAAAAGGGTGGGATATATGATCTACACATTTTTACATTAAAACCTAGCTTATAGAAAGCACTATATACATGTCAGCAATTATTATTTTGTTTGACCCAACACATTCCACTCCTAGGAATTTAATCTTAATTATATGTGTGCAGTTTTAAAATAACTTTTGTGTCAGGTCATTTATTTCATCCTTAGTTCTAATAACAAAAGATTAGAAATCACCCAAATGTCTACCATTTGGGGAGTACTAAGTAAATTATAGTGTCTCCACACAATAGAATACAACTGTAGCTGTTAAAAAATAAATGATGATCTTAATAAACTGTTATGGACAACATACCAGGCTTTATTATTAAGAGAGAAATTAAAGGTGCAGGATAAAGAGGTGGGAAGGAATAAATTATGTGTAATATTGGTTGGTATACGTAAAAAAATTTGGGAGGGTAATTGATGGTTAGTCTATAGGATGGAGAGGAACAGGTGGGGCACTCTGTACACTTTAAAATCTCTTTGTTTGAAACATGCCTATGTATTTACAATTTACACCATTAGTAGGAACCCTTATAACTTCATACCCCCTGATTGCTCAGTTACCAAAATTGTATATTTTTTTTGCCTGTAAATAATGGGTCAGAGTAGAACCACTGATTTTTAAATTCAATTGCTCCACAATCCTTTGGCCATTTTTCATAGATCTATCAACTGTTCGCTAAAAGCGCTGGGAAAGTCAACTTTGAAGACATGACAGGATCTTAGCAAGGAACTGCTGCAAAAACCAACACACACTAGAGGGCGCCTAAGTATCGCCATTGGACAATAGCTTTGCTGGTGAATACTCTGCTCTCCTTTATGATTTGTTCAATAGCCACAAGTCTTTGTCTGAAACTCCTTAGAATTTGAGTCGATTTATGGTCACAGTCCCACAGCTTTTTTATCCATTCATCTACTGATGGCACTTCAGCTGCTTCCAAATCTTGGCTTTTGTAAATAACACAGCAGTGAACATAGGGGTGCATATATTCTTTTCAATCGATGGTTCAGATTTCTTCAGATATATTTCCAGAAGTGGAATCGCTGGGTCAGAAGACAGTTCCATTTTTAATTTTTTGAGGTAATTCCATATTGCTTTTCACAGTGACTGCAACAGTCTGCATTCCCACCAACAGTGCACATGAGTTCCCTTTTCTTCACATCCTTGCCAACACTTGCTTTTTGATTTACTGAGGAAAGCCATTCTGATGGGCATGGGATGATGTCTCATTGTAATTTCAATTTGAATTTCTCTGATAATTAGTGACATTGAGCATCTTTTCATATGTCTATTGACCATTTGTATGTCCACTATGGAGAAATGTCTATTCAGATATTTTGCCCATTTTAAAATTGACTTTAGAGAGAGGAAGAGAGAGAGAGACAGACAGACAGACAGACAGACATGTATGTGAGAGAGAAACACTGAGCATTGCCTCTCACACTTTGACGGAAAATCAAACCCACCACCTTTTGGTGTACAAGATGACACTCAACCAACTGGGCCACACCAGCCAGGGATTGCCCATTTTTTAATTGGATTGTTCGGGGTTTTTTTTGGTGTTGAGTTGTAGAAGTTCTTTGTAAAATTTGATATTAAACCCTTATTAAATGTATGTTCTTCCATTTAGTAGGTTGTCTTTTCATTATGTTGATGATTCCCTTTGCTGTTGCAAAAACTTTTTAGTTTGATATAGTCCCCTTTGTTTATGTTTTCTTTTGTTTCCCTTGCCCAAGGTGGTGTAAAGGGTGGTCTAGTTTCATTTTTTGCACACGTGTCCAATTTTTCCAACACCATTTACTGAACAGACTGTCTTTATCCCATTGTATGATCTTGCCTTCTTTGTCAACAATTAATTGATGATAAAGATGTGGGTTTATTTCTGGGTTTTATATTCTCTTCAACTGCTATGTATGTTTGTTTCTATGCCAGCACCATACTGTTTTGATTACTATGTCATTGTAGTATAGTCTGATATCAGGTACCATGATACCTACAACTTTGTTCTTATTTCTCATCTGCTGATGGGCATTTAGGCTGTTTCCAAATCTTAGCTATTATAAATTGTGCTGCTACGAACATAGGGATGTATATATCCTTTCTGATTGGTGTTTCTATTTTCTTGGGATATATTCTAGAAGTGGGATTACTGGGTCAAATGGCAGTTCCACTTTTAAATTTTTGAGGAAATGCCGTACTGTTTTCCACAGCTGCACCAGTCTGCATTTCCACCAGCAGTGTACAAGGGTTCCTTTTTCTGCACATCCTCACCAGCATTTGTCATTTGTTGATTTGTTGATGATAGCCATTCTGACAGGTGTGAGGTGGCACCTCGTTGTTGTTTTGATTTGCATCTCTCCGATGATCAGTGACTGTGAGCATGTTTTCATGTGTCTCTTGGCTTTCTGAATGCCCTCTTAAAATGTGTCTATTTAGGTCCTTGCCCATTTTTATTGGATTATTTATCTTCCTTTTGTTAAGTTGTATGAGTTTCCTGTAAATGTTGGGTATTAAACCCTTATCAGTGATAAGGGTGGCAAATATGTTCTCCCATGAAGTGGCCTTTTTTGTTGTTTTGTTGATTGTTTCTTTTGCTGTGCAGAAGCTTTTTATTTTGATATAGTCCCATTTGTTTGTTTTTTCCTAAGTCTCTCTTGCCCTAGGATTTGTGTCTGTAAAGATATTGTTAGGACATATGTCTGCAATTTTGCTGACTATGGAACCTTGTAGGATTTTTATGGTTTCCCATCTTACATTCATGTCCTTTAGCCTTTTGGAGTTTGTTTTTGTATATGGTGTAAGTTGGTGATCTAGTTTCATTTTTTTGCATGTATATGACCAAATTTCTCAGCACTATTTATTAAAGAGATTCTTTTGACTCCATTGTATGCTCTTGCCTCCTTTGTCAAATATTAATTGAGCATAGTTGTTTGGGTCAATTTCTGGGTTCTCTATTCTGTTCCATTGGTCTATATGTCTGTTCTTGTGCCAGTACCAGGCAGTTTTGAGAACTGTGGCTTGGTAATATAGTTTGATGTCTGGTATTGTGATCCTTCCAACTTTGCTCTTCTTTCTCAGGATAGCTGTGGCTATTCGGGGTCTTTATTTATTTTAAATGAATTTTTGGAGAGTTTGTTCTAGATCTTTGAAATATGCCATCGGTAGTTTAATAGGTATTGCACTGAATCAATAGTTTGGTTTAGGTAGTATGGACATTTTAATGATGTTGATTCTCCAACCCATGAATATGGTATGTTCTTCCATTTTTTTATGTCTTCCTCTATTTCTTTTTTCAATGTCCTATAGTTTTCTGAGTATAGGTCTTTTACATCCTTAGTTAAGTTTATTCCTAGGTATTTTAAAATGTTTTTTGTTGCAATGGTAAATAGGATTTTTTTTCATTTCTCTTTCTGTGAGTTCATTATCTTATTTAATGAAAGAGTAATATGCAAATTGACCATACCTCTCCTACATCCACAGGCCAAGCCCACCAGCCACTCCCACCAGCCAATCAGGAGCAAATATGCAAATAAATCCAACCAAGATGGCTGTGGCCACAGAGAGCAGGAGGGAGGCTTGGGTTTCCCTGGCAATGGAGGAAACCAAGCTTTCTGCCTTCCCTTGCTGGCCCAGGCTTCCACTCAATGCTACAAAGTTTCAATGATAGAAGATAAATAAATCCCAACAAAAATGGTGGCAGCCATGGAGTTGGAGAAAGCAGGACACTTGGGTTGCCCCCAGCGATGGAGGAAGCCAAGCTTCTGCAGCCCTGGCCAGCCTAGGCCTCCACTCCAGCAGGCTACAAAGTTTCAATTATAGAAGATAAATAAATTCCAACAGAAATGGCTGCAGCCATGGAGTGAGCTGAAGGCTTGGCTCCACTCCAGGCTACAAAGTTTCAATTATAGAATATAAACAAATTCCAGATACAAGGGCCTCCACTTGGGTTGCCGGGGACCATGGCCAGCCTGGAAACCACCACAGGCCCCTTGTCCAGGCTGCCCCACACCCCTCGCCATGATCCAGGACACCCTTCAGGGCAAACCAGCTGGATCCCACCCATGCACCAGGCCTCTATCTAATAAAAGAGTAATATGCAGATTGACCATCACTCCAACACACAAAATGGCTGCCCCCATGTGGTCAAAGATCCTGCCCCCATGTGGACACAAGATGGCCACAAAAAGATGGCCAGCAGGGGAGGGCAGTTGGAAGAGACCAGGCCTTCAAGGGAGGACAGTTAGAGGTGACCAGGCCAGCAGGGGATGACAGTTAGGGGCCAACAGACTGGCAGGGGAGCAGTTAGGCATCAAGCAGGCTGGCAGGGGAGTGGTTAGGGGGTGATTAGGCTGGCAGGCAGAAACAGTTAGGGGCAATCAGGAAGGCAGGCAGGCTGGCAGTTGGGAACTAGCAGTTCTGAATTATGAGAGGGCAGTCAGACATCCTTCATGGGGTCCCAGATTGGAGAGGGTACAGGCTGGGCTAAGGGATAGCCCCCCCAACCCCACCTTCCATGCACAAATTTTGTGCACCAGGCTTCTAATTGGTGCATAAAAAGGCCATAGACTTCTAGGTATTAATTTTGTATCCTGCTACATTGCAGAATTCATTTATTAGGTCTAGTAGTTTTTTGATGGAATCTTTGGGGTTTTCTATGTATAGTATTATGTCATCTGTGAATAAGGACAGTTTTACTTCCTTTTTTCCAATTTCGATGCCTTTTATTTCTTCTTCTTATCTGATTGCTATGGCTACTACTTCTAGTACTTTATAGAACAGGAGTGATGAAAGTGGGCATTCTTGTCTTGTTCCTGTTCTTAGAGGAAATGGGTTTAGTTTTTGCCCATTGAGTATAATGTTAGCTGTAGGTTTGTCATATAAGGATTTTATTATGTTGAGGTATGATCCTTCTATTCCCACTTTGCTGAGAGTTTTTATTAAGAAAGGGTGCTGGATTTTGTCAAATGCATCAATTGATATGATTATGTGATTTTTGTCTCTCAGTTGGTTTATGTGATGTATCACATTTATTGATTTGTGAATATTGTACCATCCTTGCATTCCCAGAATAAATCCCACTTGGTCATGTGTATGATCTTTCTAATGTATTGCTGAATCCAATTTGCTAGAATTTTGTTGAGGATTTTAGCATCTTTGTTCATCAAGGATATTGGCCTATTTTTTTGGTTTGGGGACTAGGGTAACACTGGCTTCATAGAAAGAGCTTGAAAGTGTGCCTTCCTCTTGAGTGTTTTTGGAATGGTGTGGGGAAGATAGGTTTTAGTTCTTCTTTGAATGCTTGGTAGAACTCCCCTATAAAGCTGTCCGGACCAGGGCTCTAGCTTGCTGAAAGATTTTTTAATTACTGCTTCAATTTCTTCAGTAGTTATTGCCTATTCAGTTTTTTTTTTATTCTTCTTGATTGAGTTTTGAGGGTTTGTATTTTTCTAAGAATATGTCCATTTCATCTAGGTTGTCAATTTTGTTGGAATAGAGTTGTTCATAGTATTTTTTCATAATCATTTGTATTTCTGTGGGATCGATTGTTACTTCACCTCTTTTATTTCTGATTTTGTTTATTTGGGTTCTCTCTCTTTGTTTCTTGGTGAGCCTAGCTAGAAGTTCACCAATCTTATTTATCTTTTCAGGTGTTTGACTTTTTGTATCCTTTTTATTGTAGTTGATTTCCAGTTTATACTATTGTGATCTGAGAAGATGCTTGATATGATTTCTATCTTCTTTAATTTGAAAAGACTTTGCCTGTGTCCTAATATATGGCCTATCTTTCAAGATGACTCATGTGCAGTTGAGAAGAATGTATATTCTGTGACTTTAGGTTGAAATGTTCTGAAGATGTCAATTAATTCCATCTGATCTAGTGTGTCATTTAGGATTAATGTTTCGTTGCTGATGTTTTGTGTAGAGGACTTGTCCAGTGGTATTAGTGGGGTATTAAAGTCCCCTACTATGACTGTATTACTGTCAATCTCTCCCTTGGTATCCTCCAGAAGTTTTCTTAATCCATTTGTTGTTTTTTTTTTTCTTTTTCTTTTCTTTTTCTGTTTTTCTTATCTTTATTGTTCAGTTTATTAATTACATTGTTCCCCCTTTTTTATCCCCATATAGCTCCCCTCCACCCGGTACCCATCCCACCCTCTGCCCTCACCCCCTCCACTGTCCTCTCCCATTGTTGCATGATTTTTGTCCAGTCTCTTGCTGCACTTCCCACACCCCTTTTCTCCCCAAGAATTGTCAGTCCATTCCCTCTCTATGTCCATGATTCTGTTATATTCACCAGTTTATCCTGTTCATCAGATTATTAATTCACTTGATTTTTAGGTTCATGTGTATTTGTTGTTCATAATTTATATTTTTACCTTTTTCTTCTTCCTCTTCTTAAAGAATATCTTTCAGCATTTCATATAATACTGGTTTGGTGGTGATGAACTCCTTTAGCTTTTTCTTATCTGCAAAGCACTTTATCTGACCTTCAATTCTGAATGATAGCTTTGCTGGATAGAGTAATCTTGTAGATTCTTGCTATTCACCACTTTGAATATTTCTTGCCACTCCCGTCTGGCCTGCATCATTTCTGTTGAGAAATCCGCTGACAATCGTATGGGTGCTCCCTTATAGGTAACTAACTGTTTTTCTCTTGCTGCTTTTAACAGTCTCTCTTTATCTTTTGCTCTTGGCATTTTAATTATGATGTGTCTTGGTGTGGTCCTCTTTAGATTCCTGTATTTGGGGGTTCTGTGTACTTCTTGGGCTTTTAAGTCAATTTCTTTCACCAGGTGGGGGAAGTTTTCAGTCACTATTTCTTCAAGTAGGTTTTCATTGTCTTCCTCTCTCTTTTTCTGGCACCCCCATAATTCGGATGTTGGCATGCTTGAGGTTGTCCCAGAGGCCCCTTACACTATCTTCAATTATCTGGATTCTTTTGCTTCTTGCTTTTTCATCTGAGTGGATTTTGCTTCTTTGTATTTCAAATCTTTGACTTGGTTCTTGTGGCCCTCTGGACTGCTTTTAGGACTTTGTGTAATATTTTTTATTTCAGTAAGTGTATGCTTAATTTCTAGTTGCTCCTTTTTTATATCCTCATAGGTCTTGTTCATTTCCTCGTAGTTCTCATTAATTTCATCGGCCTTTTCTAGGAGCCTCTTGAAAAACCTAATTACTATGGTTTTGAACTCTATGTCTAGTCGTCTTTTTTCCTCCATTTCTTTCACACCCGATTTCTTTCCATTTCTCTGCATTGTGGCTGCTTTCCTGAGTTGGTTGATTAGCTTTGTGTGGTAGATGTCCTCTAAGGGACAGTGGCTCAGCCTCCCCAGTTACCTGAGGTGGGTACTCTTACTGCAATCCTTTATGGGTTGTACAGTATTGTTGGAGTTAAGCCCAGCTATTTGTTGTTAGCACTAGGAGTTTTGGACCTCCAGGCCAATTGGGTGTGAAGGTGAGCTGTATTCAGGTTGAATGGGCGGAGTCTCTGGGCTGAGCACACAGCGTCAGCTCTGCCTTATGCGGCGTGCGGGTTTCTGGGCTAGGTGGTAACAGCTGTGAACCTCTGAGAGAAAGCCGCCACCGGTCCCCACCCATTGCCAGACAACTCTGCCTCTCCCCAAATGAGTCTGCACACCCAAAGTCTCACCCAGGGTTGTAAAACAAAGCAGTCTGGTGGTCTCCTGAACAAGGGAGCAAGTCATGAGTCAGCTCTGTGGGGTTGCGAAGTTCTGTCCCCAAGTTTACCGCAAACTGCTGTTCCTAGTTTAGCGCACTCTCCTCAAACTCACAGACCTCTGTCGCACCCAGCTTTTAGCGTGCACACCCCAGACCTCGGACCTTGCCCGGCACTGGGGAATCCGTGCAGTGGGACGTCTCCGCCCTCCGCCAGGGGCCGGTTCCACACAGAGCCCTCCCTGTTGTAGAACTCCATCCGGGTTGCTGCTGGCCACCCTGCAGCCCACGAGCATGCACGGCTCTGAACCTCTCTCCGGGCGTATCTTCAAGGCTGCGCTCCGCCGATCTTCTGAGTCTCAGTGTCCCACCTTCACTCTTATCTGTGGAATTTTCACTCAGCCAGCTTTCCGGTGATTCTGGATGATGTGTTTGTTTGTTTGTTTGTTTGTTTGTTTGTTTTAGAAGTAAATTTTATTGCTATGATATGCTTAAAAGATTCACTAGTACTTAAGGTAAATGGATAGTTAGATGGATGACAAAAAATACAGTATTAACAGAAGTGTGTCAAAAAGTTACTAGAGGGTAAATCCTGGCCTTAAGTTCTAAATCATACAAATGAATTTGATAAAGAACTCAGGACTTTTGAATCATGCTCCATCACTTTGCAGTTGCCATACTGTCTTATTCTAATCCTTGCTTTTTTGGTCAAAAGAATTATGGAAGTCAGCTAGGATACTGCTTTTAAAAAAATGTTTATCGATTTTGGACAGAAAGAGGAACATTGATTTATTGTTCCACTTATGCATTCATTGATTGCTTCTTGTATGTGCCTTTGGATGATGTTTGTTTTGTTGTTATGTTGTAGTTTTGGAATTGTTGCGTGGAGCAGCACAATAGGTGTTTACCTATGCTGCCATCTTGGTTCCTCCTCTTTTCTTCTTAATCTATTTGGGTGCTCCTGTATTGGATGTGTATATATTTACCAGAGTTATTTCTTCATGTTGGATTGCTCCCTTTAGTATTATGAAGTAGCTTTCCTTATCTCTTGCTATATCCTTCACTTTGAGGTCTTATATGTCAGATGTAAGATTGCTACCCCAGCTTTTTTTTTTTCATTTCCATTCACCTGAAAAACCTTTTTCCATCTCTTCAACATCAGTCTGTGTGAGTCTTTTTTTTTCTGAGGTGGGTTTTCTGTAGACAGCAGCTATATGGGTCATGTTTTCTTATCCAATCAGCTACCATATGTCTTTTGATTGGGGCATTTAATCCATTTACATTTAAAGTTATTATTGATAGGTACTTGTTTGTTGCCATTTTTCTTTATGCCTGTGAACCTTCTTCCTGTTTCTTTTTTTACAGCAGATTCTTTAGCATTTCTTGCATTGCTGGTTTGCTGGTAATAAACTCCCCTAGTCATTTTTTTTTCTGTGAAGCTCCTAATTTTGCCCTCAATTTTTATTGATAGCCTTGCTGGGTACAGTATTCTTGGATTAAGACCTCTGTATTGCATGACTTTGCATATTTCATTTCATTCCCTTCTGGCCTGATGTGTTCCTGTTGAGAAATCAGTCACTAGTCTGATGGGGGATTCTTTGTAGGTAACTTTCTGTCTCTCTCTGGCTGCTTTTAAGATTCTTACTTTGGTGTTGGTATTTGCCAATTTAATTATTATGTGCCTTGGCATTGGTCTTTTGGGGTTCATTTTGTTTGGAATTCTGTTAGCTTCTTGGACTTGTGTGAGTTTTTTCTTCCCAATATCAGGGAAGTTTTCTGTCATTATTTCTTCAAACAAGTTTTCTATTCCTTGCTCATTTTCCTCACCTTCCAGTATCCCAATTATGTGGATGTTGTTTTGTTTTGTGTTGTCCCAAAATTCCCTTAGGCTCTCCTTCTGTTTCCTATCAGGTAGTCAGGACACTATTGAAGTTCCCTATGTTCCACCACTCCTCTGTGTTGTAAACCACAATACTGTTTTCAAGCAAGCAGTATTTCTTTGTTTCTCAGCCTGCCTTTAATTGAATTTACACAAGAGTCCATTTGTGATTTAACTCTTGTGTGGTAGTGTTTCTGTATTGGCATCTAGGGCTATAAGTCTCTCTACCCAGTATTTAGAATTTGTTTTCCCTGCCGCACCTAATACCGGTTTGGGGGGAATGGACTGCCCCAGAGCTGGTTTTCTGATAGTTTCTCCTCACTCTGATCTGTCTACAAGAGACCCACCAGGTTCCACACAAAAAACTTGCCCCTGCAGTCTCTGAGAGTGTTTTTAATTGGCCATTTCTATGTACTGGGCTTAGTAATCAAAAACAAGGGTTTAAAGAAAAAAAAAGAGCCAGAGTAAGCGAGAGAACTTGCCATTTTTTTCACACAGGCACTGCATGCGACTCTGCACATGTCTCTGCGCATGTCTTTTTCCCCTGGCACAACCCAGCTGATATACTGGTAAAGCTTCAGGCTGCCTTTCTGTGCCCCACCCAGCTGTGGGTTGATTTCTAGAGTTCCCTTCTGCCAGCAGCCCTGTGGATCCCCTTCCACATTTGTGTACTATCCTGGCCTCAACAGCAGTGGATTTTGTGGGGCACAGACTTCCTCTGAAGCTCTAGATCCCGCTGCATGTGTTTCTCCCTCCACCCAGGATCGCAGACCTCACCTTCCTCTGGGCGAAACCTGACCTTTTTTGTGAGAAGGTGCAGAGCTCTTCTGAGTCTGCATATTGCCACTGCTTCGGGGGTTCACAGCTGGCCCCTGGATGTTGTGGTTGTGGGGTACCAGGAGGTATCTAACTCTTCCTGGTTGAAGGTAAGTCTAGGCTTCTGATCACAGACACTCTCCCCTTCAAGATAGTGTAGTCTCTGTGGCAGTACCGGTTGCTCCAGGAGATATTTCAGCAGCAGAGGAGGCTGCCCAGTCAGAGGAGCCTAGTCAGGCAGTCCCCAACAGTCCCTTAGAATATAGCTGTCCCTCACTCACAAATAGACACTCCCCGTACATACACACTCTCCTTTTGTTCTTCAGTCACACCTGCCCTCCCATCAGCAGCCATCTTTGATTGAAACCTTCTTAAATTTATTGACACTCTTTTGTGTCCTAACATGTCGTCTATCCTAGAAAATGTTTCATGTGTACTTGAAAGGAATGTATATTCCCCTACTATGGGGTGAAATACTCTGAAGATATCAATCAAATCCATCTGATTTAGTGTGTCACTTAAGACGACTGTTTCCTCGTTGATTTTCTGTCTGGAAAATCTACCCAGTAATGTCAATAGGATATTAAAGTCCCCTACTGTATTACTGTCAATCTCTCTATCAAGATTTGCTTTACATATTTAGGTGTCTCTAAATATGTTTACAAGAGTTATATCCTCTTTTGGCTTATTTTATCATTATGTTGTGTCCTTCTACTATATAGCCTTTGTTTTAAATTTTTTTGTCAGATATAGTATTGCTACCTCAGCTTTTTTGTTGTTGTTTTCATTTGCATGAAATATCACTTTTCATCTTTTTTTTTTTAGTCTGAGAGTATCTTTCATTCTGAGGTGGGTCTCTTGTAGACAGCATATATATAGGTCTTGTTTTCTTATTTATTCAGCTGCCTATGTTATTTGATTTGAGCATTTAAGCTATTCACACTTAAAGAGATTATTGATAGGTACCATTTTATTCTTTAAATTATGTAGCTATGTTTCCCTTTCTTCTTGTTGTTCTTCTTCTCCTTCTCCTTCAATAAGAACTTTTAACTGTTCTTCTAAAATTGGTTGGGTGCCAATAAACTCCTTTAGCTTTTTCTTATCTGAAAAGGTCTTTATTTCTCTTTCAATTTTAAATTATAGCCTTGCTGGGTAAAGTAGTCTTGGTGGTAGGTCCTTGGTTTTCATCACTTTGAATATTTCATGTTAGGGAAGTTTTCAATCAGTATTTTTTCAAATAGTTTCTTGATCCTTGCTCTCTCTCTCTCTCTCTCTCTCTCTCTCTCTCTCTCTCTCTTTATGAATTAGGAATTTATATTAGAAATATGTTTTTATACTTCATGTTTTCCCTAAGTTCCCTTAAACTTACCTCATTTTTTTTAGAATTATTTTTCCTACTTGCTGCTATGATTGGGTGTTATCTGCTACTTTGTTTTCCAAATATCTGATTTTATCTTCTGATTCATTTACACGACTTCATTCCTTCTAGTGTATTCTTCATTTCAAATGTTGTATTCTTTATTACTGACTTGTTCTTTTTTATGGGTTCTATGTTCTTTTTTATGTGTACTATCTCTTTTTTTTAAGTTCTTATTTATTTCATCCATTTTCCCCTTAAGTTTCTTGAGTATCCTTAAAATCATAGATTGCTTGCCTCCACTTTATTTAGCTTTTTTTTCTGGATATTTCTCCTATTTTTTCATTTGAATCATGTTTCTTTGTCTCCCCATTATGGCTGCCTTTTTGTGTGTGTGTTTGTTTCAATGTATTAAATAGATCTGCTATGACGACCAGTCTGGGTAGGGTGGGCCTTATGTAGTATGTGTCCTGTGGGACCCAGTGGCAGTATCCTTGATCACCTGTGCTGAGTGCTCCATGAACAACCTTTGTGTGGTTATGTGGGCCCTTCTGCTGCAATTGAGTCGTGATAGCTATTGGCCCAGTAAGGCATGCAGTTGACCCTCACCCTGGATCTACCCCAACAGCAGTGTACAAGCTGCCCTGCAGATGCTGACCACACAGAGCAGATTTCGCCTCAGCAGGGTCTTGTTCCTGCCATGATCTCCCTGTGGATGTGCTGCTTGTGGTCCTAATTGGATCCTGCTCTGCTGTTGTCTGATGCCGGACACGGGGTGTGTTGGTTCTGGAGCCTCTTGGGAGGGACTCTAATGCAGGTCAATGGCAGGTGCTGCCAGTGACTGGCCTGGGCAATCTGTTTGTAGATACAAAGTGATCCACAATCTGTGGTAGCCTCTGCTGGGCCTGGGGGTGCATGCAAAGGACCAAGCTGCACCTCAAGGCCTGTTTCCACCAGCACTTCACTTGGGGACAGGTCAGCAAAAGGACGACCAAACCCCGAGATCGGGCCCTGCCTCCCTCGGCCTGCAGCCTCCTGTTTGGCCAGGTCACTGAAAGAGCCTCTGGCAGTACTTGAGTTGCATGAGGTAGGTTCTCAGTGAGTCACCAGGTAGTGGCTATTACTCCCCCCTCCCCCACCCTGGCTGATGCAGTGTGGGGGTGATTGCTCCACCCAAGAAAGATGGCACGTGCAGTGTGGGAGAGGGACTCGGCACAGGGATCCTGGTGACTTCCCTTCAGCTTCCTCCCAAGAGCCACAAACCCCAGTCCTTCCTCACATGACTTGAGTCTGCTTTACCCTCCCTCCACTGGAGCCCAGGGTGTATCTGCATAGACACGCGGAAATGTGTTTAAGTATCACCAAGGAGGTCCGGCATCACCAGAGAGTTGGGTCCTTCTTTCCTTTTTAGTGTTTTTATTACTGACCTTCCACTCCGACGTCCTGAGGAGCCCCACAGTAATACACCAGGTTTCTTATGAGTCTCATTCCTTGATGGTGCCAACAACTAGCATGTCTCCAAATGAAAAGAGGCCAGATTCTGATTTTTAAAAATGTGGCGTTTGCTTGCCATGACTCCAACACACCTCTTATGATTATTATTTGAATCCTCATCTGGGGATATTTTCCCATTAATTTTTAGAGAGATTGGAAGAGAGAAGGAAAGACAGAGAGAAACATTGAGGTGAGAGAAACACGTGGATTGGTTGCATGAGCCAGCAACCGAGGTACGAGCCCTTGACCTGAATCAAACCAGGGGCCCTTCAGTCTGCAGGCCGACGCTCCGGCCACTGAGCCAGACCGGCCAGGACGAGCACACCTGTTATTTAACCCCCTCTTCAGGGTTTCCTTGTTAACTTGCCGAATGAGGGTCTGCAGTATGCAGCCTCTGCTCAATTTCTAAAACAGTATGCATGTTGGCTGGTCCACTAACGCAGCGCTGCACCCGGTGCATCTCCGGGGCAGCAGGAGCTGAGGCAGGGCCAGGCGGCCTGGCTCGGTGAGGCTCCGAGTGCTATTTGCAGCCCTTTGAATTCGCTGGGGGTTTACACTACTCGCTCACTGTGTAGAGGCAAAGCACATGAAATACTCTGGTTCTGCAGTTGGCCACTCTCTTCACCCGATAGGACACTCAATAATGTCCTAGCAAGCGTGTGCTCAATCACAACTGGATGGCAGGGAAACCTTTGGCTCTATTGCTTTTTGCATTCATGTTCTGTATGTGATTCTTGAGTTGTACAACCTAAAATTAATTATGCCCGTCGCCTACTTAAAACTTCATTGATTTCCCATGGCCCCTCATCTTTCAAAATGTAGAAGGCCCCCTCACACACCAAAAACTTAAAACTAAAAATGCATAAGGCCCTGTACCCTCTGCCCTTCAGCCTCTGTTCCCTCCTCGCTCCTGTGTACTGTGTCCGTCCTACGGGCGGGCCACGGGCATCGTCATCGCTGCGCACAAGCACAGGCCATTCTTCACCTGGAAACCCCTTCCCCACACTGACTCCGGCCAATCTCGTTCACCGTTCCATGTTTGGCTGAAATAGAACTTCCTTCCCGACACCCAGAGGTTAACATGGATGCACCTGAGCACCTGTCCTCAGAAGTTTGTACTTTCCTTCCGTAACAAGTGCCACCTGGTCATCATGTTTGTTTCCCCTCTGGCCTGAGTTCCAGGAAGGCAGAAGGGACTCGGGGGGGCGGGGGGGGGGCTGCCTAGTCCTCCAGCGGCAGGCATGCTCCGCACACACTACACAGGGGTTCTGTGTATGCCTGGCACATACATGCTCAGCAAGTATTATTGAGTAAAAAAAAGTCAGAGCACATTACTCATACAATCCACTTGTTTATCTGGCTAGATTTTTGTTTATACCTCTGGTGGGCAAACTCATTAGTCAACAGAGCCAAATATCAACAGTACAACAATTGAAATTTCATTTGAGAGCCAAATTTTTTAAACTTTTTCTAACACCACTTCTTCAAAATAAACTAGCCCAGGCCATAGTATTTTGTGGAAGAGCCACACTCAAGAGGCCAAAGAGCCGCATGTGTCTCTCAAGCTGCGGTTTGCCAACCGCTGGTTTAGACTAAAGCCAGGTAGCCAACTATCAACAAAATAAGGTGGAAAGTAGGACTCATCTTCCATTTCTTTCCCTTGTTCACTGTGCCCCAGGCCCTCTGGCCCTTCTGCTCTTCATATTTGATGTTCCCTTTTCCAGAGCATTCTTTGCATGGCGAGCTCTCTCACCTCCTTTTTATTTTCCCCAACACCAATAGCCTTACCCTTTGCTCTGCTTCATTTCTCTCCTTAGTGCTTACATCCCATCGCAACGCACGGTTTAGCTAGTGTGTCTACTGTCCAACTCCTAACGGAAGGCTAGTCCCACAAGATCTGGGATTTTTGTCTGTTTTGTTCAGTGATACATTCTGATGATGATCCTAGTGTAATGCCTGACACATAATAAGCTCTAAATAAATAAATGCAAATGATGAGAAATTAACCATTTTCAAAAACTCGAGAGAGTTTTAGGCATGTCTCATGTGACCTGTATGAAGGTTGATCACAGCAATCTGTGACCCAATGAAGACTAACCCGTGGGTGTGACCCGTGGGTGGTCACACTCGCCTGCTCCGTCACTAACATCCTTCAGGGATTGCACATCAGGCTGAGGAGAGGCTCAGCCCTCAGCACAGGGCGCTGTTTCTTTCACACTCAGCATGGTTTTGTATTAGTTTTGAGTGTACAGCAGAGCGGTTAGATGATCATATATTTTACCTCACCATTTTGACAGGTGTGAGATGATATCATGGGGGTTTTAATTTGCATTTCTCTGATGATTAATAACATTGAGCATCTTTTCATACATCTATTGGCCATTTGTCCTTTTTGAAGAAATGTCTATTCAGATCCTTTGCCCATTTTTAAAATTAGATTGTTGTTGTTTTTTTAGTATAGAGTTGTATAAGTTCTTTGTAAATTTTGGATATTAACCCCTTATTGAATATACTAGAGGCCCGGTGCACGAAATTTGTGCACGGGGGGATGGGTGGTCCCTCAACCCAACCTGCCCCCTCTCACATACTGGGAGCCCTCAGGGGATGTCCAAATGATGGCTCACCTGGCAAGGCTTTAGGCCTTGGGCACCAGCCATCGCCCTGCTCAGCTCAGCCCCAGCTGCCTGAGACTACCCGGCCCCAGGGACTGGGCGCTCGCCGCCACTTCTGCTCACAGCACCCGGAGCTGGGTGCTCGCCACCACTGCCATTTCATGTCCACCCCCGGGGCCCGGCACTCATGCCACTTAGCCCTGCCCCCGCTCCTGATTGGCTGGTAGCATAGCCAATCAGGAGCAAAGGTATGGTCAAATTTGCATGTTTCTCTTTTATTATATAGGATTATATAGGATTATTGGGGAATATGTTATGCTGTTCAGTAGGCTGTCTTGTCATTTTGTTGATGGTTTCCTTTGCTGTGCAAAATATTTTAGTTTGATGTAGTCCCATTTGTTAATTTTTTTCTTTTGTTTCCCTTGCCTGAGGAGAGACATATCAGATATAATATTGCTAAGAGAAATGCCAGAGGTTTTTAAAAATTATATTTTTACTGATTTCAGAAAGAAAAGGAGAGGAAAGAGAGAAATAGAAACATCAATGATGTGAGAGAATCATTGATAGGCTGCCTCCTGCACTCCCCTTACTGGGGGTTGAGCTCACAACCCAGGCATGTGCCCTTGACTGGAATCGAACCCAGGACCCTTCAGTCCACAGGCTGACATTCTATCCACTGAGCAAAACCAGCTGGGCTATTGTCTATGTTGTCTTCTAGGAATTTTATGGTTTTGAGTCTTACATTTATGTCTTTATTTTGTTTATTCTTATAATTTTTTAAATTTTTATTTTTTACATATATGTACTTCCCCCCCCCATAACTCCCCACCCCCCACATATGCCCCACTCCCTGTTGTCTGTGTCCATTGATTAGCCTCATATTTTGTTTATTCTTATATATTGTGTGAAAAGTGATCTAGTTTCATTTTTGGCATGTATTTTCTCAGTGCCACTTATAGAATAGACTATTTTTACCTCATTGTATGTTCTTGTTTCCTTTGTTAAACATCAATTGACCATATAGGTGTGGATTTATTTCTGGGCTCTTCATTTTGTTCCATTGATCTACATGTCTGTTTTTGTGCCAGTGGCATGCTGTTTTATTACTATGGCCTTGTAGTATAGTTTGATAGAGTGATACCACTACTTTGTTCTTCTTTCTCAAGATTGCTGTGGCCACTCAGGGTCTTTAGTGGTCCATATAAATTTTTGGAGTTTTTGTTCTAGTTCTGTGAAATATGTCATTGGTATTTTGATAGAAATTGTGCTGAATCTATAGATTGCGTTGGGTATCAGAGACATTTTAGTTATGTTAATTCTGCCTTCCTGGGACTCAGGCCAGAGGGAAACAAACATGATGACCAGGTGGCACTTGTTACAGAAGGGAAAGTACAAACTTCTGAGGACAGGTGCTCAGGTGCATCCATGTTAACCTCTGGGTGTCAGGAAGGAAGTTCTATTTCAGCCAAACATGGAACGGTGAACGAGATTGGCCGGAGTCAGTGTGGGGAAGGGGTTTCCAGGTGAAGAATGGCCTGTGCTTGTGCGCAGCGATGACGATGCCCGTGGCCCGCCCGTAGGACGGACACAGTACACAGGAGCGAGGAGGGAACAGAGGCTGAAGGGCAGAGGGTACAGGGCCTTATGCATTTTTAATTTTAAGTTTTTGGTGTGTGAGGGGGCCTTCTACATTTTGAAAGATGAGGGGCCATGGGAAATCAATGAAGTTTTAAGTAGGCGACGGGCATAATTAATTTTAGGTTGTACAACTCAAGAATCACATACAGAACATGAATGCAAAAAGCAATAGAGCCAAAGGTTTCCCTGCCATCCAGTTGTGATTGAGCACACGCCTGCTAGGACATTATTGAGTGTCCTATCGGGTGAAGAAAGTGGCCAACTGCAGAACCAGAGTATTTCAGGTGCTTTGCCTCTACACAGTGAGCGAGTAGTGTAAACCCCCAGCGAATTCAAAGGGCTGCAAATAGCACTCGGAGCCTCACCAAGCCAGGCCTCCTGGCCCTGCCTCAGCTCCTGCTGCCCCCGAGATGCACCGGGTGCAGCGCTGCGTTAGGGGACCAGCCAACATGCATACTGTTTTAGAAATTGAGCAGAGGCTGCATACTGCAGACCCTCATTCGGCAAGTTAACAAGGAAACCCTGAAGAGGGGGTTAAATAACAGGTGTGCTCGTCCTGGCCGGTCTGGCTCCGTGGCCGGAGCGTCGGCCTGCAGACTGAAGGGCCCCTGGTTTGATTCAGGTCAAGGGCTCGTACCTCGGTTGCTGGCTCATGCAACCAATCTACGTGTTTCTCTCACCTCAATGTTTCTCTCTGTCTTTCCTTCTCTCTTCCAATCTCTCTAAAAATTAATGGGAAAATATCCCCAGATGAGGATTCAAATAATAATCATAAGAGGTGTGTTGGAGTCATGGCAAGTAAACGCCACATTTTTAAAAATCAGAATCTGGCCTCTTTTCATTTGGAGACATGCTAGTTGTTGGCACCATCAAGGAATGAGACTCATAAGAAACCTGGTGTATTACTGTGAGGCTCCTCAGGACGTCGCAGTGGAAGGTCAGTAATAAAAACACTAAAAAGGAAAGAAGGACCCAACTCTCTGGTGATGGCGGACCTCGTGGCGATATGGTACTTAAACACATTTCCACGTGTCTATGCAGATACACCGATTCACATACAGCTCCTGGTGAAGCATCCACTTCTCTGTGGTGCTGCTTCCCTGGGAGCCGATGAGTCTCTTTGAGAGAGCAGCAGCCAATCTAGCTCAGCTGTGCTCGGTCTGAGTTGCTTTCCTGCCTACAAACCCTCACATCAAAGCGAGGAACATAATGTACAATTTTTTAATGGCTCTAGACCCAGGCTCTCAGGCTCTGCTCCTGCCTTGCCTCGGTGTAAACACCTCATCGAGATTGCCTGCGCTTCAACAATAGCAGCCAAATGCAATTCGAGAACCACAAGCCTTTGAAGTCCTCCCAGCAAAGGCCGTTTTCTAGTCTGGGATAATGACATGCCATGATTGCTGTCTTTGTTGTGTCTTTTCAGTAGAGAAGCAATTATAGGCCCCAATTTAACAGAATAGACATTACACAGCTTATGATGCTCAAAATGCAATTTCATTTGATCATTTTCTCAATTTGATTGGTATTAATAGAATGGTTCACAAAAAAAAAAAAATAGCTGGCAGAGGTTGTGTCCCATTCCACTTTCAAAGAGATAATGTAGAAGCATGCTCTACTTGCCCGGGGACTCTCACTGGGTGACTCAGACCCGAGTTCCAACAAAACGGCTATGGAAGCATTGTGCATGCTACATGCTCTGGGGAAGGACGCATCAGACGATGTATTTTCAGTTTGTAAACTGTTACCAAAGCTATCCATAGATCCCATCATTGTCAGTCTACCAGTGTCACCAAGGAATGCCTGGATTAACTAACCAAGTCCCCTTCACAGCAGCCACGGGGTAAGACTGCCCAGCGGCAGAGCAAGGCATGCGCCCAACTTTTCTCCGAGGCTCCAGGCAGCACCTGTCCCAGACCTGTGTGTCTGGGGTTTGGAAAAGGGTTGTTTCCGTGTCCCTTAGGCTGCCTGTTTCAGTGGCTTCTGTTTGTCAAACAATCTTAGCCTTCACTTCTCCAAGACAGAGTTGATTGTCCTTTTCAGTGAGCTGGGCTTCCCTTTCACATCTCAGCAGTAGGGATTGAGATGCTGTCATGGTGACGACAGAGTTGTAAAACAGTACTTTCTAAAGTGCTCCAGCATTTCTGCCGGCCCTGGGGGAGGGCCTGGAGCTGGAGGCGGGAGAGATGGTCCTGACCTTTGGCAGCACCTGTGGCCCCAAACTCTCCATTTCAGCATGCGTTCAACGTTTCACGTGACGTTTTCCATTTTCAGAGCAGGTGATCATTCAAACCTATTGATTGCTCCCATTGGAATCGGAAAAATGCCATCGTCACCTAGGTCATGTTGATGTGATAGTGGCCATGAAAATTCAAGCATGACAAAGTTTTATTTTTTTCCACTTTAAGTATCTAAACTTCCACACCTCCTATTTGTCCCCCACACACATGTGTGTATACAACTATACATACATGTATATATGTGAGTACAGTAATTGTATAAGTAGACATTCAGGTAGAGAAGGTTGCTTTTAAAATAAAGGAAACAAAATGTTCTTTCTTGTGCCAGAAAAGTCACTCTGAGTGGGAAGAAATGAGATTATCTTCAATGTCAAATGCTTTTTAACACTTAATAAATGTTTTTGCTTCTTTTCATACTGAATGCTAGTCTGCATAATGTGAGTTAAAAGTAAGCAGCAGATGGAGAACTTGAACACAGGTGCTCGGATGACGGATTCTAAACCCCATGTTCTTTTCAGTGTTACATCTGCTGCTTCTCACACCACAGCCCGCCCTCTGCCCCCACCCACCTCCAGGGGAAAATTGACAAAACCCATATAAACTCCTGAATGGAAATTTTGAAGTCAGTCACATCAGAAAAGGGAAGCCAGCATGGCAGGTGATGGAGCTGAGCGGCCGGGCCCAGTGGGAGTGGTGTCCCAGGAATCCGAGGCCATGGCCAGCTTGGCTCAGGTCAGGGGAGGTGCTAGGTCAGCTTCCCGCTGGGCTGGGCTGCTTTCTGAAGGAGAGATTGACTTGTTCCATGTGATCTCAAGGGCAGAGGGACAGGAGCGAGAGGAAGATGGGTTTCTGCTCATAAGGAGGAGCCTTGTGGCATCCAGGCTGCACACTGTGGAATCAGTGCTCATCGACTGAAGCGAGATTAAGAACCTAACATTTCACTCCAAGGGGTGGTAGAAAGGACCACCTGCCTTTTCCACCGAAAGGGGATACTCACAAGCCGCCTCTTTCTCCTCCCTCCCTCCCTCCCTCCCTCCCTCCCTCCCTCCCCTCTTCCTTCCTTCCTTCTTCCTTCCTTCCTTCCTTCCTTCCTTCTTTTCTTCCTTCCTTCTTCTTCCTTCCTTCCTTCTCCTTTCTTCCTTCTTCCTTCCCTGAGGATCCTTAAAGCTGTACTAATACTGACAAACAGGTAACTTCTGCCAGGAGAGGGGCATGAATTTAGCAGCAAGTGTGTGAACTAGCAGATGGCACAGAAGTACCAGGGGTTTCCTGGAGCCCCTGCAGAATCTTTTCCAATATGAAGATTGTATAACTGTAACTTTGCTTCTGAAATGCTCCCTGATGCCCAGAATTCCACACAGGACAGAAGCAGTCTTATTTTTTAATTTAGAACAGGCAGCTCATGGAGGCAGTGGAGGGGACCCAAGTCATAAAGCTGCCTTTATCAGTGGTTCCCAACCCTGGCTACAGGTTAGATCTGCATAAAGGGTGGTGGTTAAGGCATATTGCTGTGTGGGGCCACTCCAGAGGTTCTGGCTTAATTGGTCTGGGGTGGGATTGCACTGATTTTTTTTTAACTTCCTAGTTTATTCTAATATCTTACTAAAGTTGAGAACCACTGACCTATGTTCTTCAAATTCACTGAGTGCCAAACCAAAAAATTCTGCCAGTCAAAGATGATATTTATAATAAGTGAGTTAGTTTAGCCAAGCTTTTAGACTCGGGTTACATTGCCTTCACTACTTCCTAGCTGTTGATTCTGAGCAAGTTACTTACCTCTGTGTCCCTCAGTTTTTCTCTTTTCCAAAAGGTAATAATAATAGTGCCTTCCTGATAAGATTGTTTGAGGATTAAGTGATAGATGCTAAGTGCTTGGGACATCTACTGGCATACTGTAAGCATTCACTAGATATCAAATACTATCATCATTTCTATTGTTGTTATCATCATCTTGCAGGGTAGTGTTACTTCGTTATATTGTTTTTATCTCCCATGCTCAAACATCAGTTGCAGCATCTGGTTTGGATGACTGTTGTAAAACCGGCTCCTCTGAGTGTGTAGAGCATTTAAAGTAATTAGCAGTGTGACGTCAAGGCACCAATCTTCAGATCATGCCTGAGAGAGAAAACCACTTACTCTCTTTGGAAAAATCCAGGTCCCTGAGGATGAACACGAATCATTGAAATGAACTGAAAATAAAACCAGCTCTCTTTCTAGGAACCAGAGCCCCAGGCTCTACAACTAACCTGAGTCCAGTTCGCATGCTGCATGCTTCACCCTCTTGATCTCCCCAGTCGGAGTAACCGAGTAACTATCCAGAGTGCCGAGGTGATGGGAAATGTTGCCGTCTATCCTAAAAACAACTGGCACCAAAGTGCACAAAAGCTAAAACTTACTGCTGAATTGAATTGTAGATGTGTTTCCTGGGTGACTGCTGGATATAAGTCAAGTTTGTGACTGACTTCTTGCCACTTAGAGTTTATTCTTATGCCTGAGAACAGTCACCCACCCTCCAAGGGATAACACTGGCATCTGCCCAGAGGAGCCAGTGCTTGCTCAGCCAGCCAACTTGACCCATTTTTCCAAAGGTTCTATTTCCTAGAGGAAAATCACCATGTCACTGTCTAAACATTCAAAGTTTTATATAACCCCATTAGAGAAGAAAAGCATGAAGAAAATGCAGAGAAAAATAACAGTTCCAAAATACGTCCACTTCTGTGCTGTTCCTAAGTCAATTTCCTTTGGCAGTTAATCCCAAGGTGAGAGGGAAGGTCCTCTTTGGGTTCCTCTTGTTTGGGACTCTCTGCACTTCCTGGACGTGTAAGTCTATTTCTTTTACCAGGTAGGGGAAGTTTCCTGTCATTATTTCTTCAACTAGGTTTTCAATATCTTGCCCTCACACTTCTCCTTCTGGCACTCCCATAATGTGAATGTTGGTACGCTTGAAGCTGTCCCAGATGGTCCTTACACTAGCTTCATATTTTTAGATTCTTTTTTCTTTTTGCTCTTCTTATTGGATGTTTTTTTGCTTCCTTGTATTCCAAATTGTTGATTTGACTCTCAACTCTCTATACTACTGTTGAATCCTTGTAAACTATTTGTTACTTCAGTTAGTATATGCTTAATTTCTGACTGGTCTTTTTTTTATGTCTTTGACATTCTCACTAAGATCCCTCAAAGTCTCACTAAATCCCTTGCTGCTCTCATTAATTCCCTTGAAGTTATCATGAAGATCCTTGAGTAACCTTATAACCATGGTTATTAACTCTATTCAGTAGTTTGCTTGCTTTCATTTCTTTCATTTATGGCATGTGTCTTTTGTCTCTGCTTTTTGGCTGCTTCCTTGTGTTTGTTTCATTGTATTGGGTAGAGCGGTTATGTATCCTGGAATTGGTAGAGTTGCCTTGGGTAATAGGGGTTCTGTAGGGCCCAGAGGCTCAGCCTTCCTAGTTACCTGAGCTGGGCACTCTAGGTGCACCCCTGTGTTGGCTGTGTGCACAGTCTTGTAGTTGAGCCTTGATTGCTGTTGGCATCACTGAGAGGAGTTGACCTCTAGGCCAAGTGGCTGTGATAACCAGCTGAGTCTACAATGGAAGAGCTGTTGTGAAGAAGACACCCTATGGAATAGGACTTGCTTCAATGGGGCTTTGCTGCTCACTGAGTCTGCCTCTTGAATGTGTTGCTTGTGGATGTGTAGAGTTGTAATCTGCTATGGTCTGAAGCTGTCCACCTGGTGCACTGGCTCTGGGGCCTCCTGGGAGGTACAAAGTTGGCCACTGCCTGGGGCTACCTGGCAGGAGCTACAGAGAGATCTGCTAATGGCTGCTATTTGTGTTGGGCTTGGATGTGCCCAGGTGAGGCCCAGCTGTGATGCAAGGCAGGCTGATTCTAGTGCTGGGTCTTGGGCCTCTTATTGATAGTTTTGGGGCACAATGTGACCAGCTAAGCTTATTTAAGAGACTAGAGGCCCGGTGCACAAAATTCGTGCATGGGGGGTGGGGGGGGTAAAGGATGTCCCTTAGCCCAGCCTGCACCCTCTCCAATCTGGGACCCCTCGAGGAATGTCCGACTGCCTGTTTAGGCCCGATCCTACCAGGACTGGGCCTTAAATGGGCAGTCAGACATCCTTCTCACAATCCAGGACTGCTGGCTCCAAACTGCTCACCTGCCTGCCTCCCTGATTGCCCCTAACTGCTTCTGCCTGCCAGCCTGATCACCCACTAACCACTCCCCTGCCAGCCTAATTGATGTCTAACTGCTCCCCTGCCAGTCTCTTTGCCCCCCACTTCCCTCCTATGCTGGCCTGGTCACCACTAACTGCCCTCCCCTGCAGGCTTGATCACCCACAACTGCCCTCCCTTGCAGGGCCTGGAACCTCCCAATGGCCCTCCCCTGCTGGCCATCTTGTAGTGGCCATCTTGTGTCTACATGGGAGCAGGATCTTTGACCACATGGGGGCAGCCCTCTTGTGTGTTGGAGTGATGGTCAATCTGCAAATTACTCTTTTATTAGATAGGATTTTAGGAAAGTAGGAAGCCTGAGCCAGAACAGGCCCTTTATATGGAAAAGCTGCTGCAAACAGCTTGGGTGGGGGCCGCAAATTGGATGGAACAGCCCTATGATAGAGGAGGTCCCAGCACAGAAACAATGACTCCTGAGAGCACTCCTACCTGTTAAAAAGCTGTCCCAAGTTCCTGCCCCAATACCAGACAGTCCAGTTCATCCCCATATGTCCCTGGATTCTCCCAAAGCTGCCCAGTGCTGGAGCTTAGAGGGATTGAGTAAGTTTGTGCACTGGCCCTTTAAAAGGAATGCCTGGGTCTCCAGCAGCTTCCATGTCCCCGCTGGTTTTTACAGCCCATAGTTGTGGGCACTTCTCTTCCCAGCTCTGGAACCCTGGGCTGGGAGTCTCGTGTGGGGCTGGGAACCTTGCTCCTCATGGGCAGCCTCTGTAGAGACCATCTCTCTCCAATTAAAAAATACACCACACATGGGTATCAGACCAGCCCGTTCTGCACCCCACCCTCCTACCAGTCTCAGTGTGCTGTCCTCTTTGCTTCTCTAGTTGTAAGTCTTCCATCCAGCCAGCTTTCAGGTGGTTCTGAATGGTGGTGGTTCTGTATTTTGGTTGTAATTTTGATGTGGTTTGGGGAGTTGGTGAGTATTGGTGTTTACCTATGCTGCCATTTTGGCTTTCCTGTCACCATATTTTTCACCAAAAAAGCAATGTGTTTTCCTCCTTCATCTAGTGTCATCTATACTTTATGATAGGTTTGGCTCAGTAAATGAAAACTTTTAGCAATTTCATGATCTAAAATTTTGAATTTTCCTCCTAGCCAGTTTCCATAGAAATAACTTCATGGATTGAGTTAAATCTCACAGTACATTTGATTTTCAATGTTAATATTGTTATGTTTTATTAGCCTTAGGTAAAGTTCCTTTACCTATAACTTCTATATTATACCATATTCCTATAGCATTTAATATAAACTTACAAAAGAAGTTACTTAACAGGAATTTTCTAATCCTTCCTAACAAAAATGTCCCTTTCCCATGTACCATGTATTGTTATTTGTTGGGGTAGATATAATAGACATGGGCTGAGGGAATAACCATTTATGTCTTTGATTTTCATAATCTGACAATGATATGGGCTCCCATGTACTGTCATGTTTTTAAATATGGCTCATCTATTTCCCTTGGAAAGTGTTATTAAGAATAGGGTTATTTTGTGTGTGTGTGGGTTTTTTTTTTTTACCATCTAGTTAAATTATGGAAATTTTCACTTTAGGATTTAGCTGGTACTAAATGTGTCATACATTAAAATTTCCATTTAATAATTTCCAAAGCTCAGAGGGACCATACAAGTCCCATAGGTATTATACCCATTGTAGTATTATAGCCATTTCAGATTCCATTTTTATTAACATAGATAACCGAGCTTGATTAAGGTGCAGGCATTAATTAGTAAATCATGAGCAATTGGCAAAAGGCAGTCAGACTTCTGAGACTAGTTAATCTATATCTTTTTTATCCAAAAAGATATGCAAGCACTTTATGTATAGCAGAGTTATTCCTAATTAAAGGATATAGTGCTTGAGGGATCATTTCTAATCTTTGTGCCACCATAATTTTAGTATGAGAAGCTGATTTCAAGCAGTGGGAAAGACAGTAGACTTTAATTTGAATGCTATAAAAAGGATCAGCAAACCTACCAATATCAAACAATTTTTAACAGATATTGAAATGATGTGCGAACCCTGAAGGTAGCCAGCTGAACAATGCATGTAGTGGGTCATCTTTTCTCATTGTAGCCACTCAGCTTGCTGAGCACCCTTTTCTAATTAAGTTTCTGCTTCCCTGAGATGGAATAGGCAGCATGAGCTAACAGTCAAAGGCTATGTGATTGTCAAGGGCAACCCAGGCAAGAGAATGTGGAGACCTTTGTTGGGCAGCGATCATCTTAGCCATCTTTTGAGCAATTTTCTGATGGTAACAAATAAAATTTAATCATATTTTTGTTTATATATATTCTGGCTCTTGGGATTAGTATGCTGAGTATACTTTTGCAATACTATCATCATAACCAGTCAGCATTTCCCTTTGGGGCCTTATGACCTGTTTTTGCTTCTACGTATTGAAACAGCTCTTTGTTAAAATAATTTGTCCTATGGCAAAGGTCGGTAAACTCATTAGTCAACAGAGCCAAATATCAACAATACAAGGATTGAAATTTCTTTTGAGAGCTGAAAACTGACTTCTGCGTATGGGCCACGAAGTTTCAATCACTCTGTATGTGCGTGCCCGCACCTTGTATTTTGTGGAAGAGCCGTACTCAAGGAGCCAAAGAGCCGCATGTGGCTCGTGAGCCGCAGTTTGCTGACTACTGTCCTATGGAAAGTCAGGGGTTCTTATGAACAGATAAAGGAGTGATGAATCACCCCAATAAACAGAGTTCTTCTATTTGCCAACTGTCTAAACACCAACGTGCCCATCCTATAGTTGAGTGATCTTCTATGCACAAACCACCACCACCACACCATCCCTGGAGTATTTTTGCTTATAGATTCCTTCCTAACTATAACTGAGAGAATCCCTTTCAATCAAGAGTGAAACCAATTACATAGTTTCCAAAATTCACTGGGATGATATTGGATGGAAGAAATAAGTTTGCACTATTTGGTTATATTTTTCTTTTCAATTCTGTCATGTAGACATTTAGAGATCAAGTAAGAAAGGTATCAGAGAGGGGGCAGAGTTAAACTCAAATTTGGTAGAGACGACAGGGAATGGTGAAAGCAGGAGATGTACATTCTCGGTTCTTGAACAATATCCACTTGCAAGGTGAATTGGATGTGGGTTGACATGTGAAGACAGTGACATTGTGAATGGCATCAGCATTGGTAATATGCAACCAGTGGTAAGTATTGGTCTCTTACTGATTTAGGAATTTGATGACATATCTAGCAATCACTTAATCGTCCTTAGCAGAACTTTGGGAGAATTTTACTAAAATATCTTCCCAGGCATTGGAGAGAATGATGAAATAGAGAGCAAGGAAAGGGGGAACAATTGGGGTTGTTAATTATTATGTTAGACAATCTTCCTATAATATAAACCAAGATCAGCAAGGGATAAAGACAAGAAATTCAAGTAAGAGTTTATGTAAAGGCTGGTTTGACACAGGCCTGGTCTAGTGTTTGGGAAACAGGTCTTCACTTCAGTTGGTGGTGGCTTCTCACATTGGAGTAGTTTTTGATGTTTCATGTAGGTGGTGGCAAGTGTCACAGACAGGGGTAGATGTCCATTTGGGGTCAGATAACTTTTAAAAAGAGAAATGTGAATCTGTGCTTGAACTCCTTTAAGTTTAGCTGTACCTGAACTGCTTAACAATATCTAATGGGATCCCTTCCAATGAGGTAGGAGTGAATGTTTTATTTGCTGTCTCTTCCCACAGACAGTCTCCTTATTGTAAGCCATGGTATTTGAAGTCTTTGTCTCCTGGGAGCACAGTAGGAAATGAATCAGTCATTAATTTATAATTTTTTTTCAGTTGGTTAGTGAGTTCTTGACAATCATGTGGAATGTCTCCTTTTAGCAAGGCTGGTTCATATGCCACTTCATCCAGATGCATCAGGCAACCAATCACTGTCTCACAAGGAGAAAGGCTATGTTTATCAAAAGGGTGGATCTTAGACTGAGGAGCATTATAGGAAGTGCTTTTGGCCAAGGGAGATAAAAGCTTCTGAGAATTTAGCTATTTGAGTTTTGAATGTACCATTGGTACATTTCACCAATCCAAAGGACAGGAGATGTGGGGGTTGGTAACCACAATTAAAATGTTACAGAATAGGCCAAATGTTATAAATGGACTGCATTATTTTCCCAGTGAATTGAGTCCCTCAGTTATTATGTAATTCGGTGGAAATTTCCCAATTGGAATTATTTTTCTAATAATAATTTGCCTAACATTAAAGCAGTTGCTGTTCTGCAAGGGAATACCTCAACCCATTGAGAAAACACACATCATGACTCTCTCATATCTGTATCCTTGAGATGGTGACACTTGGATAAAATGAAATTGCCATATCACAAATTGACCTAAAGGGCCATGGAGTGGTTTTCAATGGTTATATTCTGGACAAATAGAGCATGTGTCATATTCTTTATAAGCAACCGGTGCAGTAGGAGGTTTCCAATAATATTGTGTATACCATGACATCATCTTTTCAGGACTCCAATTGTTAGCTCATGTACATGTTAGAGTCCCGGCCGTTGAGCCCCTATGGGCAAGATGGGCTTTTCATTGGGTGCAAACTCTATTTGTTTGTCTGGATCAAAGGGCCACCTTTTTGTTGCCATTTCTTCTTCTTCTGGTGCTCTCCTTTTGAACTATAAAAGATAGTCTCTCATTGATTTAATAGGGAGCAAGATACATTCCCGAGTTGGGACAATTTGATTGTTTAATACTGCCTGTCTAGCTGATCCTCAGCTACGCGATTCCCTTTGTTTTCATGGTGGCAGCTTTAAAATGTCCTGGAATTCTGATAATTGCCAGTTGTCATGGTTAATGTGTAGCATCTAATAATTCTGCAACCAGTTTTCCATTTTTTATAGCCTGGCCTGAGGATGTTAAGAAACCTTATTGTTTCCATAACATTCCAAAGTCATGAACTACACAAAAGGCATTGTATCTATCAGTATAAATATTGGCTATTTTAAACAATATAAGTCAGATGAGCCATATGATTTCACTCAGATATGGGATATAAAACATAAAGCAACAAATGAACAAACAAGTGAACAGACAACAGTATGAAGTTATCAATGGGGAAAGGGAGTGGAGGAAGGATGAGAGAGTAAAGAAGGTCAAATATATAGTGGCAGGAAGGAACTAGACTTTGGGTATTGAACACACAGAGCAGGATATTCATAATGCATTATAGAATTGTACACTTGCAACTTATGTAATGTTATTAACTAATATCACCCTAATAAACTTAAGTTTTTAAAAGCCAGCAGAAAAAAATAAATATATTGGTTAATCAACAACCTTGAGTTATAGCCATTATTTCAAGTAGCAGATCTTCTTTGAGGTAAATAGAACTTTAAATGACATCCACCAGGGAAGTCATTGCATATCCAGCTTGGTTATGGCCCCACTCATCTTTGAGGTGAGATCCTTCTGCAAGCCACATTAAGTCAGCATCGTCAACAGGAGTTCCCTGCAAGTCATTCCTAAGAGCAAAAGGATGTGAGTAAGCAACGTACAATTGTGGGTGTCTCCATTCTACAAAGAAAGTAGTGAAGTTGCTGGATTAAGACTGTTACATCAAGCAAAATGAATATTAGATGCAGAAAACAGTGCTTCATAAGAAGTCAGTCAGCTGACAGAAAATTTCGGAATGAAATAAGAGCTCAGGAAAGATCCAACAGCAGGAGGAAGGTAAATGGTTAAAAGGGAGCCCATAATCACCTCCTGTATAAGTTGGCAGTAGCAGGTATGGCCCACATACGAGGAAGAGCTCTTTTGCTACTGAGTCTAATTGTTATTTCTGATTCCTATATGTCTGTAATGATCTCCATGATGCTGAGCTAAAACTCCTAAAGCATTTCCTTTATTTTTGTGGATAAAAAGGAAGAAAGAAAGTTTATACTTAGAATCTCTCTAGGGGGAGGCTGTAGATAATTCTTCCTTAGAGTTTCTATAACTTGTTTCCCTTGGTGAGCCTATTGAATTGGATCAGGCTGATCTGACTTTAATAATCCATGTAGAGGTTGAGTTACTAATGAAAACTTTAAGACCCAGTTGCAACTGTGACCAGTCAACTCTAGAAATCCCCTAAGCTGTTTCTTAGATTTTGGAAGAGGAAAGACTAGAAATGCTATGAGTCTTGTAGGGTTAACTAGTAGCTAATTAGAAGATGGACAAGATATTTTCCTTGGGTGAATAGAATTGAAGCTTTGTCCCTTTATGACTAGCTGTTGTAATAAATTGTGTCCTTTTGGAAGTCTAATAATGTCCTGGAGCATAAGTCATATACATACTGGCTCAGAGTGAAATCTCCAGAAAATTCAATATAATTTAAATCAACCTTTAGTTTTTGAGAGAAATATGTGGGACTTTTTATACATCCCTGGAGGCGTTACAGTCCCAGTGAATTGCAAAAGGATATTGGCTGTCCTTTTCCTCAGAAATGCTGGGAAGTCTCTACATATATCTATTACTGAAAAATTCTGGCAATCCGCAAGAATGGCAGATAAGAGCATCCATGGATTTGGGGCCACTGGATATCCAGGAATAACCATTTTGTTGTAATTCTGAGGTCTGGTACAGATTCCCACCCTTTCCCATTGAGGATCTTTACTAGAGGGAGTTTCACAGAGACTTGTGCATGGAGTTATAAGCTCTCTATTTAATTAATCTTTTATAATGGGCTTAATTATGTCTAGTGCGTTGGGTCTTGAAGGTTATTGACAAAAGGATATTAGGTAGAAGCAAAGTATTGTCAATAGTTAGATTGATAGGAGTAGCCAACTTAATCTTGCCAATATCCATAGCAGAAAGATCCCAGAGTTCACTGGGACATCCTGTGGTAAATGTTCAGTCTCAAGATTAGTTTCCTCTTTTTTTGAAGAAAAAAAAGTGCTTTTATTGATTTGAGAGAGAGGAAGGGAGAGGGAGAGGGAGAGAGAAACCTCAACAGGCTACCTTCTGCACGCCGGCAGGAGATGGAACTCACAACCCTGGCACACGCCCTGGCCTGGAATCAAACTGGTGGCGCTTCAGGACACAGGATGATGCTCAACCGACAGGTCCTCCCTGGCCAGGGAGTTTCTTCTTTTCAAGGTTTCTTTAAAATCATTACTTTCCCAATTGATCTGCTTACTTCCAAATACATTTGACTTTTTGAGAAAAGGATATGTGGATGTCATGAGCTTCAAGGAAGTCTTGTCCTACCAGGTGTATTGGGGCAGATTTGATTAGTAAAAATATATGTTGCCCCGTAACATTCACGAGCTGAAAGGTAACAGATTCTGCGTTAGAAAGACATAATTGGTACTGAAACCAGTTTGGCTCAGTGGATAGAGCATCGGCCTGCAGATGAAGGGCCCTTGGTTTGATTCCAGTCAAGGGCATGTACCTTGGTTGCGGGCAAATCCCGCAGTAGGGGTTGCAGTAGGGGTTGCAGGAGGCAGCTGATCGATGTTTCTCTCTCATCAATGTTTCTGACTTTCTATCCCTCTCCCTTCCTCTCTGTAAAAAAATCAATAAAATATATATTTTTTAAAAGACATAATTGGTTAGCTATCCCTGCCTTTGTTTAGAAGTGCTACTCTGAGGGATAGGGCGATGTAACTGGGTAGGGTTGAAACAGATAAAGCAGTCCTGCCTGGATAAGAACCTCGGTAATTTCCCCCTTTGTGATAATTTCAGTTTCCTCTGAAGACTGGTAAGAAGGGGAAATACCCTCTCATAATTTTTGGAGCAGCCCTATGCTTGCTTCTGTTTCTTTTCTTTTCTTTTTTCTAAATGACATTTCGGTTTTCTGCCATCGTTCTCCAGATGTCCTGACTTGATGTAGAAACAGGTTCTCCTTTCCCTGGGGAAAGTCCTTTGGGAAGGTCTGCACTGATTGCTTCATTATTGGGGCTGTAAATTCATGATTTTAGTAGCTTTATCCTTTTCCTTCTCTTGAAAATTGATCAGCCCGAACTGCTAGCTTATTAACATGCATAGTAGGACAGTTTAATTTATGCTGTTCAACCAGAATTACAAACTCTTCATCTAATCCTTCCAAAAATGGCAACTTGAGAAATGGGTAATTTCGATGGTTATTGAAGTTGTCAGGAGATAGATCTGAATGTTGTTTCAAAGTTTTCTTGAAGTGTTTGGAGAAATCAGGCCTGGTTTCTTCAGGTCTCCCCTTACATTGCTAGGTTTCCTTCCAGTCTCTTTTGGGGACACCTAAGAAGGGGCTTTGGTAAAACCAGTGAGCTGGTTTCCTGCCTTCATCCTGGTGTCTGTCTTAGAAAACCTTCTACCAGTTTCTCCCAACAAGCCTATTAACGTTTGTGCTGTCTTCCTCTCAGAACGAACAGGTGTACCAGTTGGAACAGGTCTGAAAAGCCAGGGTCATGTGTCCTTGCCAGTCTGCCAGTCACGGAGGGGATGGGAAACATCTCCATCGAGGTTTCTTAATTGTTGGTTACTTAAGGTCACACAAGTTGTTGCTGGTTCTCCCCTTCCTGGGACTGACATTTCCCTAAAAGGAGGCACCAGAATGTCTGGTCTTTCTTGCTCATCCTGGCTCAGCTATTTTCAGTTTCTTTTTCAAGCAGGGAAGGTGAAGGCAGGAGAGCAGAAGAGAAGGAGGGAGACGAGGAAGGAAAATAAGAGCACACAGAAAAGCTCGGAGCGTAAAGGACGGAGTGAGTAGTTAGAAAAGAGTGAGGAGTAGGGGTTGGAAGCCATTTTTAATTCAGAGACAGTCTCAAACTTTTTTACAAACTCCCTGAGGGAAGAGAGTTTATCTGTGCCTTGTCTTGAGACTCCAAATTTTCAGTCAAAGTAAGCTTCCCGTTTCATTTTAGAGCTGCCTTTTTCCAATTGTGCATCATAAAAATCAATCTGAACATATCAAAAGTTCCCCATTTTAGCCATCTTAACCTATGATGATTTTTTAGTTAAATCTTTCCATTTCCTTAAGTACTTACAAATAAAGCTCTGCGTATATTGTACTTGAATCCTCCAGGAGTGCTAATAAGTGACTGTCCCTTTTGGGGCTTGTTGGCCTTGGAGGCACAATTTCCCGTTTTGAATTTAATTTCCTTTTGACATCTGTGAATCTGAATGAGCTTCTAGAAATGTCATGTTGTGGGTTACAGGGTGCTGCTTGTGGGTTGGCTTCCTTGGGGCTTTCACCTCCCGAGTCTCTAGACCCTCTCCTGTGCCTGGTGTCTCTCTCTGAAGGTCTAATAGAGCCAGGAGCTGGAAGGCATTGAGTGACGATTCTCAGGGCACACAGAATGACTCAGGACAGCAAGATCTACATGGAAAGATGAGTGCAGAGGGACTGTGTGGCTTGTAAAGAAGAAAAGAAGATGAGAATGATCACCAATTATCAGTATTTTAAAAATAAAAATACAGAGGTTTAAATGGTCTCAAAGACACTGATTTCTTCATGACTTCTTTCTTCTCATGTCCTATCTTTAGTTTCTTGCCTTTTTTTTCAGCATCTAAATGTTACAAAAATGAAAGAATCTCTCACTTGATCTCATTCTCCACTAAAACTTCCCTCTTAACCCACCGCCCAGCAACTTGAAAATGTCGGCGCTCCATTTTCCATCTCTCATCTCCCTTCTGCACCTGCAGCCACTCTGCTATTCCCACCACCCACCCGAGCTGCGCTGCTCAGGCCCCCATAACCTCTCAGTTGTTAATACTATGGGTACCTTTTCTTTAACTCTTTATTTTTCAAACCTCCAAATTATTTTAAAAATTAGAGAAAATGATGCAAGAATAGCACAGAGAGCTCCTAAATATGCTTACCAAGATTCACCAATTTTTAACATTTTTGCCATATTTTATCATGCCTTCTCTGTTTCTTCATATATAGATAGACACAAACATACAGGGCGTGTAGGTGGCAGTTGATCAATGATTCTCTCTGATTATTGATGTTTCTGTCTCTCTCTCACTCTCCCTTCCTTTCTGAAATCAATAAAAATATTTTTTTAAAAAATGAAAGATGACATTTTCCTTTATGCCACTCTTAAATTACTCTTGAGTTTGTAGGCAAGGAAAATGAATGGTAGTGTATGAATGGCAGTGTGAAAGTTGTGAAGGAATTTTGACTAATCTCAAAGTCTTTGGGATCATATCCTATGTAAGCATCCCATGTTTCCAAAGAGCTATTAATTTGGTTTTGCCTCTAACATCACCCATATAACTATGCTTCTTTTAACAACTCTCCCCTGTAGGTCTGTTCCCCCCTCCCAACTGCCCTCCTCTGCAGGCCTGGTCCCCCCCAATTGCCTTCCTCTGCTGGCCTGTTTCCCCCCAACTGCCCTCCCCTGCTGCCCTGGTCATCCCTAACTGCCCTCCTCTATAGGCTTGGACCCCCAAAACTGTCCTCCCCTGCAGGCCTGTTTCCCCCCAACTGCCCTCCCCTCCAGGTCTAATTGCCCACAACTGCCCTCCCCTGCTGACCGTCTTATGGTGGCCATCTTGTGACCACTTGGGGGCAGCCATCTTGTGCAAGGGCATGACAATCAATTTGCATATTGCCTCTTTATTATATAGAATTCCTTATGCTGTACTTACATATAACCATGACTATCTTGTAACTGTTAATCTGTACTTCTTAATCCCTTCTCCTTTTTGACATCCCGCACCCCAAAGCCCTCTCCCACCTGACACCATCAAAAATTTATCTGTATCTATGGGTCTGTTCCTGTTTTGCATGTTTGTTTATTTGGTTTTTTAGATTTCACATATAAGTAAAACCATATGACATTTGTCTTTGTCTGTCTGACTTATTTCATTCAGCACAATGTCCTCTAGTCCATCCATGCAAATAGCAAGATATTGTTCTTTTTTATGGTTGAGTTATAGTCCATTGTATATAATGAACAACTTCTTTATTCATTCATCTATGATGAACACTTAGGTTCCTTCCATATCTTGACTATCTTATCTAATAAAGAGGGAATATGCTAATTGACCCTCACACTGTCACAAAATGGTGGCACCCACAACCAATAAGGGAATGTGCTAATTGACTTCGCCATCCTCAAAGATGTAGGCACCCACAGCCAATAAGGAGGGAATATGCTAATTAATTGTCACATCCTCAAAGATGGTGGTGCCCACAGTCACAAAATGGTGGCGCCCAGTCCCCTCAGCCATGCTGGGGCAGCAGGTGTGCAGCAAGGCTTCCAGAGTCCCCAGTCCCTTCAGCCCCCCAGTTTCACAGGGCCAGCCCGAGGCATAGGCAAGCCTCGGCTGTCAGCTTTTTGTTATTCATTCAAGTCTTATATGTCTTTTGATTGGGGCATTTAAAGTAAATGTTAATAGATATGTATTTATTGCCATTTTATTATTCATTTTTTTTTCTTCTTAAAAAAACATTTCACTTTTCATTTAATATTGTCTCGGTGGTGATGAACTTTAGCTTTTTCTTGTATGAGAAGCTCTTTATCTGGCCTTTGATTCTAAATGATAGCTTTTCAGGGTGGAGTAATATTGGTTGTACAGTAGATCCTTGCTTTATATCACTTTGAATATTTCTTGCTAATCTTTTCTGGTCTGCAGACTTTCTGTTGAGAAATCAGCTGAGTATTGGAGTTCTTCTGTTGGGAACAAACTGCTGTTTTCTTGCTGCTTTTAAAATTCTCTCTCTCTTTAACTCGAGGCATTTTAATTATGATGTGGACCTTTTTAGGTTCATCTTGTTTGGGACTCTCTGCCCTTCTGGGCATGTGTGTCTTTTCCTTCACCACGTGAGAGAAGTTTTCCATCATTATTTCTTCAAATACGTTTTCAATTTCTTGCTGTCTTTCTCTCTCTCTCCTCTTCTCTTTCCAGCACTCTCCTGATGCTCAAAGTTGTTCCAGAGGCTCCTAAAACTATACCTGGTTTTTTAATTCTTTTTTCCTTTATGCTGTTCTGATTATGCATTTTCTGCTTCCTTATCTTCCAATCACTGATTTCATCTTCTCCAAATACTCTATGGTTGGTTCCCCGTAATATAGTCTTCATATCAGTCTTTTTTCTGACTAATTCTTTTAAATATATTCTGTCTCCATTTCCATGTTTTCTATCTCTTTGTTGAAGTTCTCACTAAGTTCATTTACTCTTACTATAAGTTCACTGAGCATCCTTATAACCAGTGTTTTGAACTCTACATCTCTTAGATTGTTTGTCCCCATTTTGTTTAGTTCTTTTTCTGGAGTTTTGTTCTGTTCTTTCATTTGAGACAGGTTTCTTTGTCTCCTCATTTTGGCTGCCTCCTATGTTTGTTTCTTTGTATTAGGTGCTATATCTCCTGGTCTTGGTAGAGTGGCCTAATGTAGTAGGTGTCTTGGAGAGTCCAGTGGCACAGCCTCCCCAGTCACTCAGACTGGGCACTCCAGATATGACCCCTCTGTGAGCTGTGTGCACCATCCTGTTGTAGTTGAGTGTTAATTGCTGTTGACACATCAGTAGAAGGTGTTCACCCCCAGGCCTATTGGTTTTGAGGTCTGTGAGACCATAATTAAGGATCAGCTGTGCAGGCCTCACCCCACATAGGAGGACTTGCTCCAGTTGAGTTCTAGTGTCTGGTGATGCCACCCCTTGAATGTGTTGCTTGGGAGGTGGTTGTGTAGTGCCTTGGCATGGTCTGAAGCTGGCTACTAGGCACATTGGCTCTGGGGTCTCCTGGGAGGTGCAGGCTAAGGCAAGCCACTCAGCTGTGCTACAGTGTGATGTGCAGATGGCTGCTACTTGTGCTGGTCATGGAGGTGCCCAGGAGAGGCCAAGCCAAGCTGTGAGCAAAGGCTGGCTGCTGCTAGTGCTAAACCTGGGGCCACTTAGCAAGATGTATGGGGCCACCAAGAAGCCAGGTCCTGCTTGTTTGGGGTGTGTGAACCTTGGAGAGAGTTTAGGAAAGTCCGCACATGAGCCAAGACAGGCTGTTTGTATGAGAAAGCCTCTGGAGGTGCTTTTGGTGGGCCTGCCAAGGGGATGGGGTGGGGTCTCAGGGAATCAGTAGGGCAAGGTGAACAGTGTGAGACATTGAAGGAGACTCCGATATGGCACCTGCCTGTTGGTTCTGCGAGGGGAGGCCTCTGCCAGCACGTCTGTCTGGGAGAACGCTGCCCTCCAAGTGTCTGTGGTGCCTTTCAAGCTGCTTCCCCAGCACAGAGCTCAGAGTGAGTGAGGCAGAATAAGTCTGTGTGCAGGCCCTTTAAGAGCGACTTCAGCAGCCTCCATCTCACTCAGCCAAGACTTCTACTGTTTGTTTGTTTTTTAAAGGAATCAGTGTTCTGCCACCTTGAAACTGTTTTGTTTTTCATATTTTAATTTTAAGCTATTTTAAAATATATATATTTTTATTGATTTCAGAGAGGAAGGGGGAGGGAGGAAGAGAGAGAGAGAGAGAGAGAGAGAGAGAGAGAGAGAGAGAGAGAGGGAGAGAGAGAAACATCAATGATGAAAGAGAATCATTGATCAGCTGCCTCCTGCACGCCCAACAGTGGGGATCGAGCTCACAACCCAGACATGAGCCCGGACTGGAAATCAAACCATGACCTCCTGTTGCATAGGTTGGTGCTCAACCACTGAGCCATATCGGCCGGGCTCCACTGATTTTAAAGCCAGAGGTTAAGGGGACTTCCCTTCCTGGAACTGGAGCCTGGGCTGGGGGACCTGGTGTGGGGTAAGACCCCTCAGTCCTCAGTGGGGACCTCCACATCCAAGACATCCCTCCTGATTTTTAATCACTGTATGTGGTTGTGGGGCCAGCCAGTTCCATGTTTCTGCCCCTTTTATCAGCCTCCACGTACTTTTTTTTTATACCCTTAGTTGTAGGAATTCCATTCAGCTAGATTGCAGCCCGTTCTGAAGGATGAACTTCTTGGTTGAGATCAGAGCGTATATTCTCCGCTCTGCTTATGCCTTGTAAACAGCAACGTCGGGGTGCCGCCTTTCGCAGGGCTGGGAGAAACTTCTCTCAGATGGCCCCATGGGAATAGACATTAACTAAGGTGGGTCTCACTAAGAAATTATCAACCTAGCATTAGGCCCCAGGGTGCCCAGGCGCTGACAGTGCAGCCGGAGAATCCAGCTCTGTGTGCGCCAGGAAAACCTCAGCCATTAAGCAGTTGCTCTGAGTGCCTTCAGCATGGGCTGGCTGTGCCTGTGGGTAACAAAAGAACCCCAGTGAGAGCCAATGAAATGGAGGATTTCAGTGCTGAGGGGGATAAATAGCCTGAGAATGGCTTCGTATATTAACTTCAAGGAACTCAGGTGCTTACCACCTGAAGTGTGACACCTGATGCCTCCATTGTAGGTTAATAAATCCTGGGTAAACCACAGATCTCAAGTAGGCTACTGGGAAAGAAGGAGAAATCACATCAAGCCCATAAGTGTCTTCCTTTCGGGGACTGAAATGCCACCTTCGGGCACTTACATTTACATGAATAGCAAATTTAACACTTGAGACGAAATTTCATGAAACGATGAGTCCTTGACCTTGTTGACAATGTAACCTGAAAAGAACACTGTTGTAACCTGAACTGTCAGCAAAGGTGTAATATGACTAAAACCAAGATTTCAGGTCTGTACCCAGGGAAAAAAAATATTTTCCCTTTTTGTGTGTGTGTGTGGAAATGAGGAAAGAGAACTAAAGCAAGTACAGTTGGATGGCAGCAAAAATAGAGTTTCTGGTCACTTATTTTTCTAGCAATTAAAAGACTGAACAGGTATGAAAAAGAATGACCTTATCAGCATCAATACATGTTTATAGATCCTAGCAAAGGGTCTCCTCGCCTGTCACGGACAGTGATGACAGCCATGAAGAGAGCACGTGCTTCATGCACGCACCCATGAGACTGTAAATAACAGGTTTCTTCTGGATCCACTGCAAGGAAGGTGCTCTCGGGCACCTGCAGAGCCGTCTCGCCCACATTCCCATGCAGCTCAGGGCACTGCCTGAGAGGAAGAACTCATCTTTCCTTTTTTAAATCATTGATTTGAGAGAGGAGGGGAGAGAGATCAATTTGTTATTCCACTTATTGATGCATTGATTGGTTGATTCTTGTGTGTTCCCTGACTGGAGATCAAACCCACAGCCTTTCTCTGTGTGTGTCAGGACAACCCTCTAAACGACCGAACTACCCAGCAGGGCCACAGCCTGTCTTAATTGGAATACAGAAGAGGAAGTCTTCTTTTTTGGAGCATCACCGGCAAAAAAAATAAAAAAGTAAAGTTTAGAGGAGCTAATCAGAATTTGGCCAGTCCTCCAGAAATCTCCAATTCCAAAGAGAACATAATCTAAATTTCAAATTATAAGCCATTCTTGCTTTAAAATCTGATGTAAGAAGTAAAATTCTCTATTATATTTTAAATAGTCTCCCCCTTATCATTGTAATGAGATTTCGTTCAAAATAGAATACCACCTAATGTTATACAAGAATAGGATGAGTCTTAGCAGTTATATCAGGAAAGTGAAATAAAAGTTGAATTCATTACAATACTTTGATCATTTTTCATAGCAAGCTAAACAGTTTAAGCCAAAACATGATTTACTTACTTTAATCTTTTTTTCTCAAATGATCCTGGGAACTTGCATAGTTTGGTTAATGTTTTGTGGATTCAGACCACAGAGCTTTCATACTGTGTGTTCAGAAAGGAGGCATGAGCTGCAGTCACATGTCATGCGGGTGCATATGGCCATCTGACTGTTTCAGTGAGCAGTTCATGCTTTCTAACAGCTTCTTAGCTCAGCGAGTTTTTCACCGGGTAATGAGTAATTTATTCCTTGAAAAATATTCCTAAATGACTTAGTATATAGTGCAGGAGTACATTTTGTTGTTACAAGAATTTGAAAAGCATGAAGACTGTTGTGAAGTTAAAATATTTCCCCCAGATGTTTGATTGCCTATGTACAGGCTACATTAAGGAACAGAAGCAAAACAACCCTTGTGGTTTTATGGGCGCCCTATCAGAGTACAGACTCTTAAAAATACAATTTGTTCCATCTGATGAAGAGGTCATTTCTAGCTGCTAAACTACATGAGTAAAAGATATGCTAAATAAAGTGTATTTCATAGGAAACTTGTGGTTGATTGGTAAAGCAAATCATTAATGTTCTTTCTGGTTAATATATTTTAAATATTCATATTCGTTAAAGTAAACTTGCCCTAGCTGGTCTGGAGCATCAGCCTGCGGACTGAATGGGGCATGTACCTTGATTGCAGGCTCAATCCTCAGCCCCGGTCAGGACTCCTGTGAGAGGCAACCATTCGATGTGTCCCTCTCACAGCGATGTTTCTCTCTCTGTAGCTCTCCCTCTCCCGTGTCTCCCCCTCTCCCGTGTCTCTCCCTCTCCCGTGTCTCTCCCTCTCCTGTCCACTCTCTCTGAAAATCAGTGGAAGAATATCCCTGGGTGAGGGTTAATAATAATAATAATAATAATGTAAACGTAAATATTTTGATGTACATTTGCATTTTCTTTGTATGCAGCTCTTTAAAGGTAAAGCTTCTCTCCCCACCCCAACTTAGTAACATTTAATTTTATAAGATTTGAAGTCAAAGTCTTGTCCTTGATAGAAAGTCCATTCTAAACTTCCTATTTCCCTCTAGAAAATGTGTAATCTGAAATCGCCAGGAGTCGCTGAGCTGTCTCCTCTCATGGCCTGAGATGGGACAGAACCTCTTTGGTCTCTGTCCCCTTTCGATGCCACGGCCACCTTCCTGCGCGTCCCCGCTCCCCAGTGAAACACCAGTTTAAAATGCAGAAGAGTGCCGATCTTTTCATTTTGCATTAACCGAAACTGTCTTTTTGGAATCACCAGGAACACTGGTCTCGAAGTGTGGCATCAAGCCAGGAGCCCAGAGGGCGATCTCCTGAAGCCGCCCACGGCCAGCAGCCTTCCAGAAGGGCGGCCCGGCCCAAGGCTCGAGCACAGCAGAAGCACAAGCACAGCCTGAAGTCTCTGGTGACGGAAGAGCTGGTTCTCAGTCAGGAAAACCCAAAAAACACTCCCAGACCGCAGCCAACTCAGAGCAAACCTGTTGCTGCTTCCAAAGGGCACGAGACAGCTGCGGTCACGCATGCCCCCCCCAGAGACTTGCAACACTCAGGGGCTCCTACGGGCCAGGGTCCCCATGGGGCCTCCCATGGGTTCGCTCCACCGCAGCAGACTTCTGACAAGGTGTTATTACACAAAAATGCTCCTGGCTATCACTCAGTGAAGAATTTTAATAAGAAAAGAGGACGCAAAGACCAAGAAGAGGACAGAATTTCCTACCAGCAGCTGCACATGAACACTCTTTCCCAACTGGACTTGAACCACCCTACTGGACTCAGCAAGAGACACGTGCTCCCGAGCTACACAGGCTCCCAGTCCGCTTCTAACCTAAACGTCAACAGAGCAACTGAAAATAAGAAGCAACACAAACAAACGTACACAGAGACCAGATATAAGAACTTGGAAATATTATGGTAAGAATGATGTTTTCTCAAGTGGTCTTCTAGAGGAGAAAGACATGAGAGGAAGGATGGAAAGGGGAGGGGGCGGGCAGGGGAGAAGGGTCATGGCATGGTCAGAGGAAAGGAAAAATTTACCTAACAACAGCCTTGGCTCCAATTTCTGCCTAAAATAGTCCACTTTTTAGTATTTCTTTTCTTTTTCCTTGTCTCCTCTACTGTTTCCACACTAGTTAAACCAGAGCTTGGAGGGAGGGAGAAGGAGAGAAAGACGAAAGACCCAAGCTTAGAATTTTTCTATCTGCCCCTGGCCCCATCTACAATGGATTATGAAGATATGCCAGCCTTATGAAAAGAGTTGGGGAATATGCCCCTATTTTGCATTCTCTGGGATACTTCTATTACTCGAAGATTTCACAGAATTTTTTGTAAAACTATTCAAGTCATATGTACTTTTTGTTTCACTTTGTTCTATTGTTTGTAGGCAGATTTCAACTTTCACTACTTAAACTGATTGTGATGCTCATATATTTGAATTGATTTCTGCCATCTTGCCTGCTCCTTCTTCTTTGCATCTTTTTTTTAACTGATAGAATTTTTTTTACTTTTTCCCTAGAAAAAGGGAAGTACATATTTATATTTCTATTGGAAATATAGTATATTCTCTTTCCATTCTTTTACTTTACTTACTACTTACCTACTCTAGTGTAAAATTAATATTTCCATTCTCCTCTAGAATATATTTAATATCAATGGATCATATTACCAGATCACTATTTCTGCCACACATATTATATTACCCAAAATCTTATATCTCCAAAATTAATTATTACTTTTATTGTTATATAGAGTCAGTGAAGTTTTTTCCCCTTTTTAATAGAACTTATTGTGCTGATATCTATATCTATCTATCTATCTATCTATCTGAGCCTAACTGTTAAGTGTCCAACCGAGCAGTCGACCAGCCGGTGGCTATGATGTGCACTGACCATCAGGGACAGATGCTCCGACCAGTAGGTTGGCTTGCTGTTGGGATCCAGCAGATTGGGCCTGGGCGAGACGGGGCCAGATAAGCCCTGGAGCCTTCCCAAGGTCATTTCCGTGGTCCCTCCCTGGCCACTGGCCCCTAGCAGCCCCAATTGAGGCTGGGTGAGATGGCCCTGATCAGTCCCAATCACTGGCCAGGTGGAAGAACTCCACCCGTGCATGAATTCATGCACTGCACCTCTAGTTAGTTAATAAAATTATATAGATTTCAGGTGTACAATTCTATATGTATCATCTTTATGTTGTACTAGAGGCCTGGTGAACAAAATTCGTGTGTGGGGCTGTCCCTCATTCAGCCCAGCCTACACCCTCTCCAATCTGGGATCCCTCTCACAATCCAGGACTGCTGGCTCCCAACTGCTTGCCTGCCTGCCTTCCTGATTGCCCCTAAATGCATCTGCCTGCCAGCCTGATCACCCCCTAACCACTCCCTTGCCATCTTGATTGATGCCTAACTACTCCCCTGCCAGCCTGATTGCCCCTAACTGCCCTCCCCTGCCAGCCTGGTCAACCCTAACTGCCCTTGTCTGCAGGCCTTGTCCCCCGCCCCTCCTCTGCAGTCCTGGGTCCCCCCTAACTGCCCTTTCCTGCAGACCCCATCACCTCCAACTTCCCTCCTCTGCCAAACTGGGTTCCTACCCCCCAACCCCCGCACAACTGCCCTTCCCTGCAGGCCCAGGTGCCCCCAGCTTCCTTCCTCTGCCAGCCTAGTCACCCCTAACTACCCTTCCCTGCAGCTTGATTGCCTCCAAATGCCCTCCCTGCAGGCCTGGTCCCTCCCAACTGCCCTCCCCTGCTGGCCATCTTGTGGTGGCCATCTTGTGTCCACATGGGGGCAGCCATCTTTGTCCATGTAGGGGCAGCCATATTGTGTGTTGGAGTGATGGTTAATTTGCATATTAGTCTTATTAGATAGGATAGAGACCTGGTGCATAGGTGGAGGCCAGCTGGTTTGCCCTGAAGAGTGTCCTGGATCAGGATGGGGGTTCCCTTGGGGTGTGGGGTGGCCTGGGCAAGGGGCCTGTGGTGCTTTTCAGACTGGCCACACCCCCAGGGGACCCAAGTGAAGGCTCTGGTCTGGGATTTATTTATCTTTTATAATTGAAACTTTGTAGCCTTGAGTGGAGGCTAGGGCAGGCTGGGGCAGGTGGAAAGCTTGGCTTCCTCCATCACCAGGGCATCCCAAGCCTCCTGCTCTCTCCAGTTCTGTGGCCAAAGCCATATTTGTTGGGTTAATTTGCATACTCACTCCTGATTGGCTGGTGGGCATGGCTTATGGACATAGCAGAGGTATAGTCAATTTGCATGTTTCTCTTTTATTAGATAGGATTTTGTATTCATGACCTCAAGTCATTTATCCCCACTTTACCTTCCTACCTACCCCCCACCGCTTTTCTTCTGCTCATCACCATGCTGTTGTCTGTGTCTATCACTTTTGTTTTGTTTAATCCCTTCACCTTTTTCACACAGCCCCTCAAATCACCACCTCTCTGACACCTGTCAGTCTGTTATCTGTACCTATGAGTTTGTTTCTGTTTTATTTGTTAGTTTATTTTGTCCATTACATCCCATACATAAGTGAAATCATATAGTATTTGTCTTTCTCTCACTGGCTTATTTCATTTAGCGTAATACTATGCAGGTCAATCCATGATGTTGCAAAGGGTAATGTTCTCTTTTTATGGCTGAGTAGTATTCCATTGTGTAGATGTACCATGGCTTTTTATCCACTCATCTACCAATGGGCTGCTTGGACTGCTTCCAAGCCTTGACTATTGTAAATAACACTGCAATGAACATAAGGGTACACACATTATTTCTGATTGGAGTTTTGGATTTCTTCAGATGTATTTTTAGAAGTCAAACCTCTGGGTCAGAAAGCAGTTCCGTTTTAAATTTTTTGAGGGCACTTAATACTGCTTTCCACACTGGCTGCACCAATTGTATACCCTCTCACATGCGTAAGGATTCCCTTTCTCCACATCCTCACCAACACTTGTTTGTTGATTTCTTGAAGATAGCCATTCTTACAGGTGTCAAATGATATCTCACTGTGGTTCCAATTGATATTTCTCTAAATATTAGAAACATTGAGCATCCTTTCATATGTCTGTGGCTATCTGTGTGTCCACGTAGGAGAAGTGTCTATTCAGGACTTTGCCCAATTTTTATTTGGACTGAGTTTTTTTTTTATTGTTGTTGTTGTTGTTTTGGGGGTGTTGGTGTTGTTTTATAAGTTCTTTCTAAATCTTTACTATTAAGCCCTTATCATATGTATCATTCATTTCATTGATACTTACTTTTGCTGAACAAAAAATGTGTAGTTTAATGTAGTTCCACTTGCTTATTTTTTTCTTTTGTTTCTCTTGCCCAATGTGATATATCAGAAAAAATATTGCTATAAGAAATGTCCAAGATTTTACTTCTAGGATTTTTATGGTTTTGAGTCTAACATTTAAGTTTAATCCATTTTTATTCTTATGTATTGTGTAAGTTGGTGGCCTACACTCATTTTTTTGCATGTATCAGTCCCAATTTTCCCAACACCATTTATTGAATAGGCTGTCTTTACCCCAGTGAGTGTTTGTGTCTCCTTTGTCAATTATTAATTGGCCACCTTAAAGGCATGGGATTATTTCTGACATTATTATTCCACTGACATCTATGTCTGTTTTTATGCCAGTACCATGTTGCTTTGATTACTATGGCCTTTTAGAATAGCTTGATATCAGGTGGCATGTTCTTCTTTTCCAAGATTGTTGTGGGTGTTCATGGTGTCTTGTGGTTCCACATAAATTTTGGATGTTCTAGTTCTGTGAAATATGCCATTGGTATCTTGATAGAAATTTCATTGTATCTATAGATTGCTTTGGGTAGTATGGACATTTTAATGATGTTAATTCTTCCTATCAATGAACATGACATATGCTTTCAGTTATTTGTATCTTCTTCAATTTCTCTCTACAGAATCTTGTAGTTTTCTGTGTAAAGATCTTTTACATTGGCATTTTTATGCAATTATAAATGAAGTTGTTTTCTTAGTTTCTCTTTTTGATAGTTTATTATTGGTGTATTAAAATGCTACCAATTTCTAAATATAATTTTATATTTTGCTGCTTTGCCAAATTCATTTATTAGATCTAGTAGCTTTTCAATGGAGAGTCTAAGGTTTTCAATGTACAATATCACAGCATCCTATCTAATAAAAAGGGAATATGCAGATTGGCTGTCACACCATCACAAATATGGTGGTGCCCATATAGCCACTAGATGGTGGCACCCAGTCCCTTCAGCCCCACTGGAGTCCCCCAACCCTCTGTGTGCCTGCCACCATAGTCCCCCTGTCCTTTCAGCCCTGCCAGGGGACAGTATGTTCCCTCTATTCCCACTTTCCTGAAAGATTTTATTATAAAGTAAAAGCCTGATGCATGAAATTCGTGCATGGGTAGGGTCTCTAGGCCTGGCCAGTGATCAGGGCTGAGCAGGGCCTTCCAGCTGCTGGCCAGGGCCTTCCTTTGTCCTACACTGCCCCCTAGTGGTGAGCAATTGAACTCCCAAGGGGACAATTTGCACATTAGGCTTTTATATATCGACACTAGAGGCCTGGTGCACAAAATTTGTGCATGGTGGGAGGAAGTGTCCCTCAGCCCAGCCTGCACCATCTCTAATCTGAGACCCCTTGGGGGATGCCCTACTGCCAGTTTAGGGACATTAACTCCAGCCATTGGGAAAATCACATAGAGTGTCCTTGACACACAAACAGTGTGGTTTTATGAGTTGTTTTAATAATAATGGCCATTCCTTTAAATAATAGCTGCTTACATACAATACAGCTGGTACTATGTGAATTCAGAATGTTAATATCACAAAATCATAGAAGACTATAGTGGAAATAACCTTGAATTGTCTAGTCCAAACTTTCATAAAATATTTGAATTCCCTTTTCAAATATTTTGAATGCTTTTTGTCCTAAGAAGCTTATCCAACTTTTGAGGCAACCCATTTCCTGTGAAAGGACTGAGGGACTCTGGCAGCAGGCGCGCAGTGTGGCCGGACCCACCTGAGAGCAGTTCTGGCCCCGCTGCGTGCCCGCCCCCCCCTCCCCCGCCCCCGGGACTGGGGGACTCCACAGGGCCTAGGGGACTGGGCATTGCTGTATCCAATTTTCTAATATTTTGTTGAGCATTTTAGCATCTATGCTCATCAAGAATATTGGCCTATACTTTCCTTTCTTTGTAGTTCCTTTATCTGGTTTTGGAATTAATATAATGTTGCCCTCATAAAATGAGCTTATGAGTCTTCTCCCCTCTTGAGTTTTTGGGAAATTTGGGAAGAATATGTGTTAGTTCTTTGAATGTTGGTAAAATTCAGTTGTGAAGCCACCTGGTCCAGGACTTTGGTTTGTTGGGAGTTTTTTCATTACTGCTTTAATTTCACTAGTTGTAATCTGTCTATTCCAATTCTCTGATTCTTCCTTCTTCCGTTTTGAAAGATTGTATGTTTCTGGGAATTTATCCATTTCATCCAGATTGTCCAATTTATTGGCACATAGTTGTTCATAATATTTTCTTGGAATCCTTTGTGTTTCTTTGGTATCAGTTGTTACTTCTCTTTAATTTCTAATTTTATGTATCTGGGTCCTCTTTCTTTTTACTTTTTTCTTAATCCTTCCCCAAGTTTATGTTTTTCACTGATTTTAGAAAGAGAAAGGGAGAGGGAGGTAGAGAGAAAAAGAGGGAGGGAAGAAGGGAGAGTGAGAGAGGGAGAGAGGAAGAGAGAGAGAGAGAGAAATTGATGTCAGAGAGAAACTTTTATCAGTTGCCTCCCATACCACCATACCTCCCATACCACCATACCTCCCTCACCACCATTGAACTCACAACCTAGGTATGAGCCCCAGTCAGGAATTGAACCCATCCAACTGAACTGCACTGGCCAGGGTTCTATATTTTTCTTTTTCTTTTTCTTTTTTTTTAATATATATTTTATTGATTTTTTTACAGAGCGAAAGGGAGAGGGATAGAAAGTCAGAAACATCGATGAGAGAGAGACATCGATCAGCTGCCTCTTGCACGCCCCCTACTGGGGATGTGCCCGCAGCCAACGTACATGCCCTTGACCGGAATCGAACCCGGGACCCTTCAGTCCGCAGTCCAACACTCTATCCACTGAGCCAAACCGGTCTCGGCTCTATTTTTTTCTTGATGGTAATGGTTAAATGTTTATCTTTTTAAAGAATTAGCTATAGGTTTCATTGATATTTTGTAAGTTTTTAGGCTTTATTTCATTTATTTCTCTCTGATCTTTATTATTTCCTTTCTTCTACTCACTTTGGTCTTTGTTCTTTTTTAAGTTCTTTTAAGTGTAAATTTAGATTGTTTATATGAGACTTTTCTTATCTTTTGAGGTAAGACTATAATGGTATGAATTTTTTTCTTAAGACTGCTTTCACTCTGTCCCATATTTTTGGGTGGTGACCTCATTTTTAATTGTTTCAAGGTATCTTTTGATTTCTTCCTTGATCTAGTTTTAAACCCATTCATTGTTTAGTAGCATGTTATTTAGCCTCCATGTTGTTGAGTATTTTTCTCTGTTCTTCTTATTATTGATTTCAAGTTTCATATCATTATGGTTAGAGAAGATGCTTGATATGATTTCAATGTTCTTAAGTTTATTGAGACTTTGTATTGTTTTATACCTTAGCATGTGGTCTATCCAAGAAAATGTTTTATGTGCACTTGAAAATAATATATATTCTTTTTTAAATAAATCTTTATTGTTCAGATTATTACAGGTGTTCCTCATTTCTCCCCCCAATAGCTTCCCTCCACCCGATCCCCCACCCAACCCACGCCCTTACCCTGTCTTCATCATGTAGATATAAGATTTTTGTCCTATCATTTCCCCCACCCTTCACACCCTCTTCCTCCTGAGAATTGTCAGTCCACTTTCTTTCTATGTCCCTGATTCTATTATATTCATCAGTCCATTCTATTCATCAGATTTTTTTCATTCACTTGATTTTTAGATTCACTTGTTGGTAGGTATGTATTTGTTGTTCATAGTTTTTATCTTTACCTTTTTCTTCTTCTTCCTCTTCTTAAAGAATGCCCTTCAGCATTTCATATATTCCTGGTTTGGTGATGATGAACTCCTTTAACTTTTTTGTGTGTGTCTGTGAAGCTCTTTATCTGACCTTCAGTTCTGAATGATAGCCTTGCTGGGTAGAGTAATCTTGGTTTTAGGTTCTTGCTGTTCATAAATTTGAATATTTCTTGCCACTCCCGTCTGGCCTGCATAGTTTCTGTTGAGAAATCAGCTGACAGTTGTATAGGTACTTCTTTGTAGGTAACCAACTGTTCTCTTGCTTGCTGCTTTCCAAGATTCTGTCTTTGTCTTTTGCCCTTGGCATTTTCATTATGATGTGTCTTGGTATGGTCCTCTTTGGATTCCTCTTGTTTGGGGTTCTGTGCACTTCCTGGACTTGTAAGTGTATTTCTTTCACCACGTAGGGAAAGTTTTCTGTCACTATTTCTTCTATTAGGTTTTCAATATTTTGCGGTCTCTCTTCTTCTGGCAGCCCAATAATTCCGATGTTGGTACACTTAAAGTTGTCTCAGAGGCTCCTTACACTATCTTTATATTTTTGGATTCTTTTTTCTTTTTGTTTTTCTGGTTGGGTGTTTTTTGTCTCCTCATATTTCATATCTTTAGTTTGATTTTTGGAGTCCTTTGATCTACTGTTGAATTTCTGTATATTCTTAATTTCAGACAGTGTATGCTTAATTTCTGACTGGTCCTTTTCCTTTTTTTTTTTTTTATTATTTTTTTTTTGACATTCTCATTATGGTCCTTGAAAGTCTCATCAAGTTTCTCAGCAGTTTTTAGAAGATTCTGGAGTAACCTTATAAATGCGGTCCTGAACTCTATGTCCTCCATTTCTTTCATTTGTGACATGTTTCTTTGTCTCCACATTTTGCTGCTTCCCTGTGCTGATGGAGTGGAAGAACTGCTGTACTGGAGACACACCTATGGGGCTGGACTTGCTTCAGTGGGGCTTTGGTGCTCAGCGAGTCTGCCTCTTGAATGTGTCACTTATGGATATGAGTATTTGAATTCTGGTGTCATCTCACATTAACCTCTAGATACTCTAGCTTCTAGATCTCCAATGGGTTGCAGGTCAGCTACTGTCTGAGGTGACCCAGCAGGAGTTTCAGCGAGGTCTGCAGATTTCTCCTGGGCTGACAAGAGCTGCAGTTTGTTAGATTAAGCTGTGATAGGGCAACCTATTTATATGCAAATGTCTCTGCACACAGCTAGGGCTGGTGTGCAGATTGTGTGGGGCAGGGTCTCAGAGAGCCACTAGGGTGTGGCAAAGAGCAATGATGACACTCGGCCGTTTCTGCGTTCCAAGTTTCCAAGTCCCCCGCGTCCTGTGTCATGAACAGTAATTGCTGTGGGCACCTCTACAAGGGAGCCACCCTCACTTTCCAACCTGATGGCAGACCGTCCAGCTTCTCCCTGTAGGAGTCTGGGTCACCAGCATCTCCCCAGAAATGAGTTCACAGTAATCAGGAGCTTGTTTCCCTTTGGGTTGGAAACACCAGCCCCCTGTGGCCCGCTGCCAGCCTGGTTCATGCACTTTGTACCTTAGCTTTTCAGCGCTCGTGCTCTTCTCAACGCTCAATCTAGTTGCAGAACGTCCATTCAGCGAGCTTTCCCATGGTTCTGGGTGATAGACGTTTTGTCTTTTAGTTGCAGTTTTAAAATTGTTATGCGAGGCAACAGTTTAGGTGTTTACCTATGCCACCATCTTGGCTTCTCTCCACGGGAGATTTTTAAAAGCTTTTTATTATTATTGAAAATAATAGAGGAGCAACCAAGATGGCGGCATAGGTAAATACCTATTGTTCTGCCCCGCGCAACAATTCAAAAACTACAACAAAACAACACAACAAACATCACCCAGAATCACCGACAGCTGGCTGAGTGAAAACTCCACAAATAAAAGTAAAGGTGGGACACTGAGACTCAGAAGAGCGGCAGAGCGCAGCCTTGAAGATACACGTGGAAACAGAGGTTAGGAGCCCTCCTGGTTGTGTGCAGGCTATAGGGCTGGCAGCAGCAACCTCAACTGGATTTCTCCATGGGGATGGCGGAGACGTCCCACTGCACGGATTCCCCAGCACCAGGTGAGGTCCGAGATCTGGGATACGTGGAGACGTCCCACTGCACAGATTCCCCAGTGCCAGGCGAGGTCTGAGGTCCGGGGGACGCACCCTGGAAGCTGGGCATGGCAGAGGTCTCCTAGTCTGAGGAGAAACCGGGTTGCTTGGAAAAGCAGTTTGCACGTGTAAACTGTGCGACAGCACAGACGCACGACTTGCTCCCTGGCGACTTGCCCCCTGGTCCCGGAGACCACCGGACTGCTTTGTTTTACAACCCTGGGTGAGACTTTGGGTGTGCAGACTCATTTGTGGAGAGGCAGAGTTGTCTGGCAAGGGGTAGAGACTAGCGGCTTTGTCTTGGAGGTGCCTGCAACCATTACCACCCAACAGAGACCCGCCCGCGAGCACTGACGCTGAGGCTGCCTGCTCAGCTCGGAGACTCCGCCCATCCAACCTGAACACAGTTTCCCCTCACAGCCAATTGGCCTGGAGGTCAAACCCTCTTAGGGCTAACAACAACAAGCTGGGCTTAAATTCAGAAATACTGTACAACCCATAAAGGATTACAGTAAGAGTACCCACCTCAGATAACTGGGGAGGCTGAGCCATTGTCCTTAGAGGACATCTACCGCATAAAGCAGCCACCATACAGAGACATGGAAAGAAATCAGGTGTGAAAGAAATGGAGGAAAAAAGACGACTAGACATAGAATTCAAAACCACGGTTATAAGGCTTTTCAAGAGGCTCCTAGAAAAGGTCGAGACCTATAAGGAAATAAGCAAGACCTACAAGGAAATGAACGAGACCTTCAAGGATATGAATGAGACCTGCAAGGAAATGATCAAGACCAATGTGGAAATGAATGAGTCCTCCAAGGAAATGAATGAGACCCACAAAGATATGAAGGAGACTGTCAAGGATATGAAAAAGGACCAACCAGAAATTAAGCATACACTGACTGAAATAAAAAATATTATACAAAGACCTAAAAGTACTCTAGAGCACCCCAAGAACCAAGTTAAAGATTTGAAATACAAAGAGGTAAAATCCACTCAGCTGAAAAAGCAAGAAACCAAAAGAATCCAAAAAATTGAAGATAATGTAAGGGGCCTCTGGGACAACCTCAAGCATACCAACATCTGAATTATAGGGGTGCCAGAAAAAGAGAGAGAGCAAGACAATGAAAACCTACTTGAAGAAATAGTGACCGAAAACTTCCCACACCTGGTGAAAGAAATTGACTTAGGAGTCCAAGAAGTGCACCGAACCCCAATATATAGGAACCCTAAGAGGACCACACCAAGGCACATCATAATTAAAATGCCAAGAGCAAAAGACAAAGAGAGAGTATTAAAAGCAGCAAGAGAAAAACAGTTACCTATAAGGGAGCACCCATACGATTGTCAGCGGATTTCTCAACAGAAACGATGCAGGCCAGACAGGAGTGGCAAGAAATATTCAAAGTGATGAATAACAAGAATCTACAACCAAGATTACTCTATCTAGTAAAGCTATCATTCAGAATTGAAGGTCAGATAAAGTGCTTCACAGATAAGAAAAAGCTAAAGGAGTTCATCACCACCAAACCAATATTATATGAAATGCTGAAAGATATTCTTTAAGAAGAGGAAGAAGAACAAGATAAAAGTGTCATTAGGAACAACAAATACACATCTATCAACAAATGAATCTAAAAAGCAAGTGAATTAATAAGCTGATGAACAGGATAAACTGGTGAATGTAACAGAATCATGGACATAGAAAGGGAATGGACTGACAATTCTTGGGGAGAAAGGGGGTGTGGGAAGTGCAGCAAGAGACTGGACAAAAATCTTGCAACAATGGGAGAGGACAGTGGGGCGGGGAGGAGAGGGGAGGGTGGAGGTTGGGATGGGTACAGGGTGGAGGGGAGCTATAGGGGGATAAAAAAGGGAGAACAATGTAATTAATAAACTGAACAATAAAGATTAAAAAAAGAAAAAAAAGAAAATAATATATATTCTGCTGCTTTGTGGTAAAATGCTCTAAACATATCAATTAAATCCATCTGATTTAGTGTGTGTGTGTGTGTGTGTGTGTGTGTGTGTTTACCAGATTCAAATTATTATTTTTTCTGATAAAAACAACAACACATAACAAAATTTACCACCTTAATTATTTTTAAGTGCACAATATAGAATTATTGACTTCATGCATATGGTTGTGCCACAGATCTCCCTTTCATCTTGCAAAACTGAAACAATCATTGACCAACGACTCCCCTTTCTCCCTCCCTCTCCAGTTCTCTGGTAACCACATTCTATTTTCTGGTGTTTTTAAATAAACTTTTTATTGTTGATAGTATTATAGATATCTCCCCATTTCCCTGTCTTTACTCCCATCCTCCCAGCTCCTACCCACCCCCCATCTCTTCACTACCCTATTGTCCGTGTCTGTGTGCTATGTCCATAAGTTCTTTGGTTTATTTCTTCTCATACCCCCAACCCCACACCAATGTATGCCAGTCTGTTCCATGCCTCCGGTAGATGAATGGATAAAAAAGCTGTGGGACATTTACACAATGGAATATTATGCAGCTTTTTTTTAAGGGTATCTCTTATCCTTTGAGATAGCATGGATGGACCTGGAAAATATTATGCTAAGTGAAATAAACCATAATGAGAAAAATAAATATGACATGATCTCACTTATTTGTGGAATCTAATGAGCAGAATGAATTGACCAACAAAATAAGATCTAGTGTGTCTTTAAAGGCCACCATTTTCTTGTTGATCTGAAAGATTTACGGTACCTATTGGTGTCAAAGGAGTGTTCACATATCTTCCTGTGATTGTATTACTGTCACTCTTTCCCTTTATGTCCATCAAGATTTGCTTTACATATTTAGGTGCTCCCATGCTGAGTGCATAAATGCTTACAAGGATTAGATCCTCTTAATGAATTGCTTCTTTTATCGTAACATAAAGTCTTTTGTTGTATATAACCTTTGTTTTAAAGTCTATTTTATATTGCTACCCCAGCCTTTTTTACTCCTTTCAATTTGCATAAAATATCTCCTTCCATCCCTTTATGTTTAGTCTGTGTGCATCTTTCAGTCTGAGGAGGGTCTCTTGTAGACAGCATATATATGGTTCTTGGTTTTTTATTAATTTAGCTATCCTATGTCTTTTTATTGGAATGTTTATGCAATTTGCATTTTATTATTATTATTTTTTAATCCTCAACCAGAAGACATTTGTCCATTGATTTTTTTAGACAGAGTGGAAGAGAGGAAAAGACAGAGAGAAATATCAATGTGAGAGAAACACATCAATTGGTTTTCTCCTGCACACATCCTGCTCAGGTCCAGGCCTGGGTTGGAGCCTGCAACTGAGGTACAAGCCCTTGACCAGAACTGAACCTGGGGCCCTTTGGTCTGCAGGCCAACACTCTATCCACTGAGCCATACTAGGTAGGGCCAATTTGCATTTTAAATGAGTATTGATAAGTACATATTTGTTACCATCTTATTCTTTTAACTATATTCATCTGTTTCTTTTTCTTTTCTTCCTCATACTATTTATCCCCCTCATCATTGTCATCCTCCTCATCCTCCTCATTATTATTATCATCATTATTAAAGAAAGCTCTTTAACATTTCCTCTAATACTGGTTTGGTGGTAACAAACTCCTTTAGCTATTTTTGTCTAGGAGGCTCATTTGTTTGTCAATTTTAAATGATAGCCTTGAGGGGTAAAGTAGTCTTTGTTGTAGGTTCTTGCTTTTCATCACTTTGAATATTTTATGCCAATCCCTTCTGGCCCCAAATGTTTCTATTGAGAGATCAGCTGACAGCCTTATGGGATCTCCCTTGTAGGTAACTGACTGTCTTTCTCTTGCAGCTTTTAAGATTCCCTCTTTGTCTTTAATCTTTGAGACTTTTTTATGATGTGTCCTGGTGTGGGCCTCTTTGGGTTCATCTTGTGCGAGACCCTTTGCACTTCCTGGGTTGTGTATCTTTTTCCTTCAACAAGTTTGGGAAGTTTTCAGTTATTATTTTTACAAATAGGTTCTCAGTCCCTTCCTCTCTCTCTTCTTCCTGTACCCCTATGAAGAGGATGATGTTACATTTTCTATTTGTCCAAGGTCCCTTAATCTATCTACATTTTTTAAAATTATTTTTGCTGCTCTGCTTGGGGGTTTTCTGCCACTTTGTTCTCCAAATCACTGATTAGATCCTCTGCTTCATCCAACCTACTGTTTATTTTTTCCTAGTGTGTTCTTCATTTCTGACTGGTTCTTTTTTATGGTTACTATGTCCTCTTTCATACTGTGGTAAATTTCTTGAGCATTCTTATAACCATTGTGTTGAACTCTATTTCTGATCAATTGTTTCTCTTCATTTCTTTCACTTAGCTCTTTTTCTGGAGATTTCTCCTATTCTTTCATTTGAGGTATGTTGCTTTGTCTCCCCATTTTGGCTGCCTCTTTGTGTTTGTTTCTATGTATGAGGCAGGTCTACTATGACGACCAGTCTTGGTAGGGTGGGCCTTATGTAGTATGTGTCCTGTGGGACCCAGTGGCAGTCTCCTTGATCACCTGTGCTGGGTGCTCCATGAACAACCTTTGTGTGGTTATGTGGGCCCTTCTGCTGCAGTTGAGTCTTGATTGCTATTGGCCCAGTAAGGCATGGAGTTGACCCTCAGCCTGGCTGACTGTGAGGATCTACCCCAACAGCAGTGTACAAGCTGCCCTGCAGATGCTGACCACACAGAGCAGATTTCGCCTCAGCAGGGTCTTGTTCCTGCCATGATCTCCCTGTGGATGTGCTGCTTGTGGTCCTAATTGGATCCTGCTCTGCTGTTGTCTGATGCTGGACACGGGGTGTGTTGGTTCTGGAGCCTCTTGGGAGGGACTCTAATGCAGGCCAATGGCAGGTGCTGCCTGTGACTGGCCTGGGCAATCTGTTTGAAGATACAAAGTGATCCACAATCTATGGCTGCCTCTGCTGGGCCTGGGGATGCATGCAAAGGACCAAGCTGCACCTCAAGGCCTGTTTCCACTAGCACTTCACTTGGGGACAGGTCAGCAAAAGGACGACCAAACCCTGAGATCGGGCCCTGCCTCCCTCGGCCTGCAGCCTCCTGTTTGGCCAGGTCACTGAAAGAGCCTCTGGCAGTACTTGAGTTGCATGAGGTAGGTTCTCAGTGAGTCACCAGGTAGTGGCTATTGCTTCCCCCCTCCCTCACCCTGGCTGATGCAGTGTGGAGGTGATTGCTCCACCCAAGAAAGATGGCACGTGCAGTGTGGGAGAGGGACTCGGCACAGGGATCCTGGTGACTTCCCTTCAGCTTCCTCCCAAGAGCCACAAACCCCAGTCCTTCCTCACATGACTTGAGTCTGCTTCACCCTCCCTCCACTGGAGCCCAGGGTGAGTGGTTGCAAATGAGCTTTGTGTGTTGACCCTCTAAGAAGGTGCCTGTATCTCCAGGGGACTCCGTCTCTCCCTGGCAGACAGAAATCCCACTGCTTTTCACTCTGGATATTATGTAGGCTTTTTTTCATGACTCTGATTCTCTAGGCTGTGGAGCCCGACATTGGGTTGAGACCCTACTTTCCTGAGGGGAAACTTTTGCAGCTGAGACATCCTTCTGGAATCTCAGCCATCGCCTGTAGGAACAGGGCTAGCCCTTTGCACTTCTCCGCCCTTCCTACCAGTTTTGATGTGGCATCTTCTGCAAATCCTTTGTTATAATCCTTTGTTCTATTCAGCTCATCTTCATTGGTTATTCAGGTTCATTGCTCTATATTTTAGTTGTAATCACAATTTGATCCTGGAAGGAGATAAATGTAGCTTCCACTTACTCCACTGCCATTTTGGGTCCCCTCGAGTCAAAGATGGTTTAGATTTAACTAATTGCTAATTAATGTGTTTTTAAAATATATATATTTTATGGATTTGAGAGAGAGAGAGAGAGAGAGAGAGAGAGAGAGAGAGAGAGACACCAGTGATGAGAGAGAATGATAGACCATTTGCCTCCTGCATGCCCCTACTAGGAATCAAGCCCACACACAACCCAGGCATGTGCCCTGACCAGGAATGAAACTATGACCTCCTGGTTTATAGGTCAATGCTCAGCCACTGAGTCACACCCACCTGGCGTTAATGGCTTTGCCTCATATTCTTTCTTCTATTTTATTCTTTTTTCCTGAAGTGGATTCTCTAGAAGGTCTTGCAGCAAGTATGTGTGTCACTGGTATGCCAGGGTGTTATCCACATCTATAAGGGTTCAGGAATCTGGACAAGGGGCTGCGAGTAAATTAATAAGGAGTCTAGACATGAAATATAAATTTGGAAGGCATTTTTCGGGAGCCAGGGAGGGCTTAGCTTTAGTAGCCGAGTTCTCTGAGACTCTGGACCCCTAGCTTTATATTAACACATTTTTCCCTATAACAAAGCAGATATACATATCAAAGGTAGATTATCAGGTTGGGAGAACTGTCCTCCTCTTTCTGGCAGCTTGGCAATAATATATGGAGATCTTCAGGTTTGGGGAAATGCTTTCAGCTATTGCAGCAGCAGGTAATATGATTCAGCCCTGCTGAAGCCCCAAAGTTCATCAACCTTTTGATGAGCTTCTTGTATTTGTGACCTGCTGGAATTAGCTTCCAGCACTGGTAAACTTACCTGCAGTTACTCTATCCTTTATCTTAAAGTATAGTTTAACCTGATAGAGAATTAACCTCTTTAAAAACATTATTTTTCTATCTCCTAGTTTGTGTTCTTTTTAAAAAGTTTTATCAATATAATTATTCATTTTGTTTATAATCCATCTATTTTTTCTCTTGTTGGTTTTAAGGTCTCTCCTTTGCTTTTAGTATTCTGAAGTTTCACTGTGAATTATTTAGGTATGAAATTTTAAATACTAATTGTTATTCTTCTGTGATCCCTAAATCTGAGGATTCATCTCTTTCATAATTCTGAAAAATTACCACCAATTTTTCCTTTGAATATTATGTATTCCATATTTGCTTTATTTTTCCTCTGGAAATACCAAATACATGTATATTAGATTCTTTTATTCTAGACTCTGTCTTTTTTAATTCTTTATTTTTCAGCTGTTATCTCTCTGTGCTTCTTTCTGAGAAGTTGCTTCTGATGGGTTTTGCAGTGCAGTAACTCTCCTCAGCTGGGTTAATTCTCATGAATGTAACCATTGATTTGTACATTTTAATGAGGGTAATTTTTCTGTCTAGAATTTTTATGTGGTTCTGATTAGAACCTTCCTGTTCATTTTTCCAAACATGTTTCTCAGAGTTTTGATTTCTTCTTTCATCTCTTTAGTGATTTTAAACATGCTTACTTTATGACTGTTATATAATATTCTATTATCTAAAGTTCTTAGAAATATTCTACTGCTTTGTGTGTATGCATTTTTGTCTGCTAACGCTCATACTTAGTTGAATATATCCTCATCTATTCTAGGATTTGAGATTGTTAGCTATGGTCAGCCATCTTGTCTGTAGACTGCTAGGCAGCCTGGGTGACAGTGTACCCTCCAGAGAACATTTTTATTTGTTTCCCCCATTACTACAGAGGCTCCCTGGTTCCAGGATCATTTTTATGTTAGTTTCTCTGTGTTAAGTTTCCATGATTTTTATGTGGATAAGGTAGATTTGAACTCTAAATATTTTCCCATGGAAATTCACAGAATTTTTTTTTTCCAGTTCAGAGCCTAGACCAAGACAGGCAGGCTTGCCCGCTGTTTCTCACGGCCGGTGGGTGAGTTTCTCGCCACTCTGCCTTTGTGTTGAGGATGTAGCTCTCTGAGGGTTGCAGCTTCATAAGGCATCTCTGACCTGATTCCCCGCCGCACATGGGTCAAGGTCTCACATATCCAGCTCCAGTGTTAAACATTGTAACTCGGGAGACGTTTTGGACCTAATAGCTTCAGTTTACGTAAAATCTGCTTTACTTTTAGAATTTTGTGTTTGGTTGTTTGTTTTGTCTTTGAAGATTCCCTACTTCTCATACAAATTCAACTATATGTTGAAAAGGATTTTTGTTTCATTTAACCCAGCATTATTAGGTACTTTTTAGTGGAAAATTCTTTGACTTTTCAAAATGGTGTTTTTTTTTCTATTTAAAGTGCAACAAATGAAAGTTATAAATAAAAGCTATATTATTCTAAAGATAAAAATAGTCCTAGCTGGTATGGCTCAGTGGATAGGGCATCAGCCTGTGTACTGAATGGTCCCAGGTTTGATTCTGTTCCAGGGCACATGCCCAGGTTGCAGGCTCGATCTCCAGTAGGAGGCATGCAGGAGGCAGCCAATCAATGATTTTCTCTCATCATTGATGTTCCTATCTCTCTTCCATCTCCCTTCCTCACTGAAATCAATAATAATCCTATCTAATAAAAGAGTAACATGCAATTGTGACTGTACCTTGGCTCTTGATTGGCTATGCTACCAGCCAGTCAGGAGCAGGGGCGGACCAAGTGGCACCAGCACCGGGCCCAGGAGTGGAAATGAAATGGCAGCAGTGGCACCCAGCACCCGGGCACTGTGAGGGGAAATGGCGGCAGTAGCAGCAGTAGTGGTGGCGGCGGTGGCAGGGAGTGCCCAGGGGCCAGCCAATCAGGAGTGGGGAGCAGGCGCAAGGCGGGGGCAGGGCTGCAGTGGGAGAGGGCAGACCGGCTGTGTCCCTGGCCAGCACAGCAGGAGAGGGCAGGCCTGCAGTGGGAGAGGATGGTCTTCAGCAGGGGCCAGCGCAGCGGGAGAGGGAGGCCCTCAGGGCCCCTAGCTGGCAGGGAGAGGGCGGGCTGTCTGCGCCCCTGGCTGACCCGGCAGCCTGCGATATCCCGCCACAAGGCAGGAGAGAGCAGGTCTGTGGTGGGAGAGGGTGGCCTTCACCACCCGTGGCTGGCGCAGCGGGAGAGGGAAGCCCTCAGCGCCCCTGGCCGGCACGGTGGGAGAGGGCGGGCTGTCTGTGCCCCCAGCTGACCCAGCACCCGCCCTCTCCCGCCGCCTGGAGGGAGAGAACAGGCCGGGGCAGCAAATGTGCACTATGCCAGACAGGGAAGTCAGATCTGAAAGCCCAAGCCCCCAAGTACCCGACAGGCCTTCATGTGCCGGGGTCCTGAGGAGGCCCCAGGACAAGCATCTCCCCAGAGGCTATAGGGGAGAAGGAGAGGAGCCTCTGGATGAGGGACAACCCTCCTCCGTGCACAAATTTTGCGCACTGGGCCTCTAGTCCTATATAATAAAAGGCTAATATGCAAATTGACTGAATGGCCAGAATGAACAGTTGCTATGACTTGCACTGACTATCAATGCAGGAGCTGCCCCATGGTGGTCAGTGTGCTCCCACAGGGGGAGCACCACTCAGCCAGAAACTGGGCTTATGGCTGGCAAGTGAAGCGGAGGTGTTGGGAGCCTCTCCCACCTCCATGGATGTGCTAAGGATGTCAGACTGATGGCTTAGGCCCACTAGCTGACTGGACATTCCTCAAGGGCTTCCAGACTGCGGATTTCATGCACCAGGCCTCTAGTATCCTATCTAATAAAAGAGTAATATACAAATTGACCATACCTTTGATCAAGCCACACCTACCAGCCAATCACAAAAAAACTATGCAAATAAACCCCAACCAAGATGGCTGCCACCACTGAGAGCAGGAGGGAGGCTTTGGTTTCCCTGGCAATGGAGAAAGCCAAGCTTTCTGCCTGCCATTGCTGACCTAGGCCTCTATTCAATGATACATAATCCCAACAGAAATGGCGGCAGCAACGGAACTGGAGAGAGAAGAGGCTAGGGTTGCCGGGATGATGGAGGAAGCCAAACTTCTGCAGCCATAGCACCTATGCCTCCACTCTAAGCTACAAAGTTTCAAAGAGAAATGGCTGTCACCAGGGAGCGAACAGAAGGCTTGGCTCTGCTCCAGGCTACAAAGTTTCAATTGTAGAACATAAATTAATCCCAGATCCCAGGGCCTCCGCTTGGGTTGCTGCAAACCACCATAGGCCCCTCACCCAGGCTGCCCCACGTCCCAAGGGGACCCCCATCCTGATCCAGGACACCCTTCAGGGCAAACCAGCCAGCCCCCACTCATGCACCAGGCCTGTATCTTATCTAATAAAAGAGTAATATGCATATTGACTCTCACTCCAACACACAAGAGGGCTGCCCCCATGTGGTCAAAGATCCTGCCCCCATGTGAACACAAGATGGCCACCACAAGATGGCCTGCAAGGGAAGACAGTGGGAAGTTCCAAGCCTGCAAGGGAGGGCAGTTGTGGGCCATCAGGCCAGCAGGGGAGGATAGTTAGGGGTGACCAGGCCAACAGAAGTGGGAAGTTGAGGGCAAAAAGGCTGGCAGGGGAGCAGTTAGACATCAATTAGGTTGGCAGGTAGTGGTTAGGGGGTGATCAGGCTGGCAGGCAGAAGCAGTTAGGGCAATCAGGGAAGCAGGCAGGCAAGCAGTTTGGAGCCAGCAGTCCTGGATTATGAGAAGGATGTCCGACTGCCCTTTAGGCCCGATCCTACCGGGATCGGGCCTAAACAGCTGTCAGACATCCCTCGAGGGCTTCCAGAATGGAAGAGGGTGCAGGCTGGGCTTAGGGACACCCCTCCCTGCCCCCTCCTCCCCCCAATGCATGAATTTCGTGCACCAGGCCTTTAGTGTGTGTGTGTGTGTGTGTGTGTGTGTGTGTGTGTGTGTGTGTGTAATAGAAGTATTTTGATAGAAGTATTTTGAAGAAATTATGTTTGAAAAGATGGTTAAAGTGATTTCTAGAGTAAGAAATACATCAAAATAATGGTTGCTGAAGAGTTTTGTGCTATGTATCAGGTTTTATTAACAAATCCGTACTTTTTCCCCATAAGGAACTTCTATCCTTCCTCTGACAGCTCCCCTGAGGAGTCCCCAGGCTCGAGGTTGGGGCGGCTCATGGAGCAGCACCAGCAAGCCTTGGCACAGCTGGCCGAGGTGCAGCCCCGCGCGGGGGCCTCAGCCAGGGTCACATTCCCACCCATTCTTCCAAGAACAGAAAGTGAATCCCACCTTATCTCAGAGAAAAGCCGAAGAAACCAGTTGAAAATAAGCCGTACCAATTCCGAAGGTTATCTGTTTCAACTGGAGAAAGGAAGAAAGAATAGAAAACGGAGCATTAAGGTAACATAGCCTGTGACCTTTACATTTGATTTTCAGCCGCATTGTTACAGCCTGGGGTGGGGATGGTCACCCCTGAGCAGAGTCTGAGGAACTCCTCCTGGCAGGAGGGCATGTGGGAGCTTCCTTCGGCACGCCTGCACATCTTCCCCGAGTTCTTTGTTCACAGGAAGGTTCACCAGCACTAGCAGCTCTGTGCACTTAAGTCTCTCGGATTGAGTCTGTGTCCTTAAAGAAGGGAAATTAAGGGGAGGGAATGGCAAAGTGCAATGTTTTGGAAAAAATGAGGGCCATGGAAGGAGCTATTTTATGGCCTTTGCCCATTGGAAGCAGTAAGAACCCCTCAGAAAAGATCACGTACTTCAGGGGTCGCAGTCAGGAGAAGCTGGAGGGGTGCTGCTCTGTTACTGGGTGCTCTCACTGGAGAGGCCTGTGATGGGATGGAGATGTGCATGCCAGGGTCATTGAGGAGGGAGTAGGCGGGGTCATTGAGGGAGCAGGCGGGAGGGGTGGGGTCATTGAGGAGGGAGGGGGGTCTTTGAGGAGGGAGCAGGCGGGAGGGGTGGGATCATTGGGGAGGAAGTGGGGGGGAGTCATTGAGGAGGGAGGGGAGGGGGATCATTGAGGAGGGAGTGGGCGGGGGGGCGGGGTCATTGAGGAGGGAGGGGAGGGGGATCATTGAGGAGGGAGTGGGCGGGGGGGCGGGGTCATTGAGGAGGGGGGGATCATTGAGGAGGGAGTGGGGGGGGGTCATTGAGGAGGGAGTGGGCGGTGGGCGGGGTCATTGAGTAGGGAGTGGGTGGGGGCGGGGTCATTGAGGAGGGAGTGGGCGGGTGGGCGGGGTCATTGAGGAGGGAGTGGGTGGGGCGGGGTCATTGAGGAGGGAGTGGGTGGGGGGTGGGGTCATTGAGGATGGAGTGGGCGGGTGGGCGGGGTCATTGAGGATGGAGTGGATGGGGGCAGGGTCATTGAGGAGGGAGTGGGCGGGTGGGCGGGGTCACTGAGGAGGGAGTGGGCGGGGTGGGGTCATTGAGGAGGGAGTGGATGGGCGGGGTCATTGAGGAGGGAGTGGATGGGGCGGGGTTACTGAGGAGGGAGCGGGCGGGAGGAGCGGGGCTGAAGGAGATGCACGGTGATGCAGGTACAACAAAGGCTGCATCCAGCGCTGAGTTCTGAGTGCGGATGGTCCTCAAAGGCAAGGGGCCCAGGCTTTGGCTACCAGACCTGGACCAGCATTGGCTATTGAGTGCCCCTGGGAGGGGCTGACTTTGGGCACAGGCAGGGCCTCAGCTGTGAGCCACACCGACAGCACGCCCAGCCCGCTCCCAGAGGGGCACCCCTACCAGCGTGTGGGAAGCTACCTCACTTCGCTTGGACGCGCATTTGTTGGATTCCAGCGGGAGCGGTGGTGGGTGCTGGTGTAAAGAGAACGCGCGTGACCTCCCAGCAGGTTCCGTCACAGGGCCTGGGGAGGCGCCCATATAAATGGCTTCAGCACAACGCTGCAATTTAAATGGGGGCAAGAGATGCATGGGGAGTCTCAGCCAAGAAGAGGAAGAGAATTGCAAAGGACACGCCCCTCCCTAGAGGTGGGCAGTTTCAGGAGACAGCTGTGAGCTGCGCCTCAGAGGATGATGGAGAATTAACTAGAGGAGAGAGACTGCGGGAGCATTTGGGGCGGAGGCCCAGCGGGAGGCAGCCTGGGAGCCGCGTTGCCCTATGCGAGGCTGGCGCCCCGGGCTGAGGAGGGTGGAGAAGCGGGAGAGCTTCAGCCCTGCCAGCGAGGCTGTGGGTAGAGCGTCGCTGGTGAATGGGCGGGTGCTGGGTTTAGGGGCACACGCCGGAGTTGCAGGCTTGATCCTCAGTAGGGGGCGTGCAGGAGGCAGCCGATCAATGATTCTCTCTCATTGATGTTTCTGGCGCTCTTCCTCTCCCTTCCTCTCTGAAATCAAGGGGGAAAAAAATTTTTTTAAAGGAAGGCCTCATTGGGGCAGATAGGATGGACACGCACAGAGGAGTGTTAACCGTGACCAGATTGCAGTCGGGCAGAAGAAGCCCGAATGGGGTTAGAAAGTCAGTGCATCCTCGTGTGGGGCCTCAGAGGGAAAGGAAAGGACGGCTTTGAGGAGCAGAGGAAGCTGGACCGGGCAGACAGTGTGTCCATTAAAGAGAAAAGAAAGCCTGGCCTGGGCTGAGATGTGACTGGGGTTGATGTCTATGAAACACCAGCTCACTCCTGCCACCTCTCCCCCTCCCGCTACCCTTCCCCCAGGCCTGTCACCAGCTCCCCCAGCCCACCGCCCAGCAGGCCTGGCCCACCCTTACCACAGGGGTCTTCCCTGCTCCTCATTCTGACTCCACTCCCTCCTGCCCGCCGCTGCTCTGCTAGGGCCCTGGTTCCTGCCCCGGCTGTGGAAACCAGGGTGCGTGGTGTAGAGCTGGGTGACCCTGTTTCACTGTACGAAATGTGTTTCTGGGGTCACAAGTAACCCCCCACTCTGACACAGAAACATCATTGCACGGTACGTTGTGAGGTACCATTAGCACCATTTGAAGCACTTCATAATAACATAGCTTTGTAGACTAGCCTAGGAAGCCAGACACTCTCACTCCTTCAGGAAGCGCGGCCAGGGCCTGGGGCCCACCGGCTCTCCCGGTGGGCGTGGCCTGTTCGCCCCACAGCGTCTGTGATGCCAGGGCCTGAATGTAGCTCAGGCCCACTCGTCGGGAGGACCTGAGTCGGGCCCTGCCAGCTGCAGGCTGTTGAAAGCGGGAGCTTTGGTTACAGGGAAGGCAACAGTTTGGTTCCTGAGGGCGCCAATGGGCTCACGTTAAGACAGAGATTCCCCTGCACTCACCCAGATCACGCAGATGGACTGGGCCAGAAGAGTCCTCGGAGGGAAGAGGGGGGCAGAGTCCTGTCAGGGCACAGGCACACCTGGGCAGGGGTCAGGTTCAGGTTCAGGCCACCCCAATGGCCAAGTACCACCATACAGCCGGCCGCAGGCCGCCTTTGGTTTCCCGTGCATGTGAAAGGCATGTCTAACATTCAGTCCCTTAAGTGTTACCCAACACAGTGTACACACACCTGCATTAAAAACGTCTACTGCTGAAAGTGCTGACATAAGAAAGAAAATGCAAGCTTCCCGCCCCCTCCCCCCATGACTGCTGGGCAGGGTGAGTGGGGTAATGACTAAGCCACTGCAGTTGGCATCTCCCATCTCTGCTCCAGCACCCGGGGACTGTGTGGCTTGCATGAGTTCCTCATTCACCTAAGTGCCTATTTCCCCACATTGTGTAGTCAGGACTGTCCTTTCTTTGTGGATTTGGGATGGTAATTAAGTTACATGACGTAAAGCCTTCGCTCACAAGGACCAGATAGCAGCTAGATGCCCTTTCCTTTCTGGATGGTCTGAACTCCTAGTCACTGCGTAGCGGGGCAGAGAGTCCTGTGACAGTGCAGCGCAGCGCAGGCTGGAGGGCTGGGGGTGGGCAGGAGGGAGGAGGGAAGTGCCCGTGCTGCTTCCCAAGCCCGCTTCCTGCTTGGAAACCCCTCCCTCCTGCCTTCCTTCCCAAATAGCACAACTCCCCCAGGCCCTTCTCCATCCAACACCTCTCCTGGTTCTGACAAATCCGCAGAAGCACGTTTCGTCTGGAAGCTGATCCAGGAGCTGAGCCGGTTCAGAAAGGAGCCATTTGTGGAGGCAGCAGGTGTCCAGGCACCAGACAGAAGGATGTTGTCCGGGTCATGCCCGTTTGCTCATCAGCAGATCTTGTGGTCTCCAAGGGAATCGACTTCAATCCCATTAAAAATCTGAGGATGCCTAGATAATAGGCCTTCTCACTTCCGCTGTGAGCCCAGGCATTGTCCGCGCCATCCAATCCAGACGCCAGCGGGAGAGGACCACCCCGCAGGAGAAGGCAGCCCAAAACGCCTGCCGCAGCCCCCAGGCCCGCTGCTCCCCCAGGCCCGCTGCTCCCCCAGGCCCGCTGCTCCCCCAGGCCCGCTGCTCCCCCAGGCTCGCTGCTCCCGGAGCGCACAGCCCGCCGGGCGGCTGTGATGGGCAGTCTGGGCGTTGCTGCGCTGCTGCTCCTGAGAAGGGGCTTCGTGGATTAAGTTTAGCAGCCAGAGAGCAGCTTCCTTCCTGCGCCCTCCCAGTTTTGAGCCTAGTCTGTCCTGTGTCTCACGGGAGGGGGGGGGGGCGTTAGAGAGCCTGCCGATCCCCCCTCAGCCCTCCCCGCCAAGCAGGGACACGTCCTCCTCAGTCGCTTCCAGTGGGTCACACTTGGCCCCAAGTTCACAGTAAGTCGCTCCTCCGGCCGGAAAAGTGTCTTGAGTTACTTGCAAACGTCTTCCGCCAGGAAAGCCTCGCACCCGCCCCCCCCCCCCCCCCCCCCCCCCCCCCCCCCCCCCCGCTTGAGACCAGTGCGAAGCCGCCCAGAGGCCGCTGGCGGCGCCCGGAGAGCCCGGTCCGCAGAGACCAGCCCCCGCCGGGGAGTGGAGACCCGACAGCCGTCATTGTTTATCTTTTTTGGGGGGGGGAGTAAGGGGGCGGGGGGCATCGAGCTATTGCGAACTTTCAGTCTGGTAACAGCCAAGGAGAAGTAAATCAAAGTAAAGTCTAGGGATTATTTTGTTATAAAGGTCTTTTGAAGAGAGGAAAAGTAGATTAGTGGTTGCCTGGGGCCGAATCTGTAGGGAAGCAGGGGAGCGACTGCTAATGGCTATGGGGTTTCCTTTTAGGGTGACGAACGTGTTCTAAATCGGATTGTGGTGATGTTTGCACCACTCCATGAGTAGACTAAATAACCCCCGAATTGTACAACTTCAAATGGGTGAATCTTGTGCTGCGTGAGATGTCTCAGTGGAGCTGTTAGAAAAAACTCCATGGAAAGAGATCAAACAAACGCGCAGTGCTGGGCGCCAATCAAGGCGGCTTGAACCAAAGATAAGTAAATCCAGGCTTTTCATGGCCAGCCACCCGGAGCAAATTCTGTTAGCCGTCGCCCTCCCTCCAGGCGCGCTCTGCTAGCACTGCTCCTGGAAGGGCAAGCGGCCTTTGGAGACAGTCCTGGGGCCACACTCTTCCTGCTTGTCAGCAAGGCGAGAAGCTCTGTTTCTCCGTGCCAACCAAGGCGTGTTTATTCCAAGCCAGAGTGGTAGCCGGGACTGGGGAGCAGCGAGCAATTATTCACGCCCCACCAAGGACCTGTGAGTCCAAGCCATGATTAAGGCTGAGCTGCTCAGACGAAGAATGTCATTTTGGGCCCAGCACTTCTTTCTCATCCGTTAGGACAAATTGGATCTATGTCTTGGATACAAGTGGGGTTCCCTCCTCCTCTTTTGTTCCTGGTTTACTTTGGCAAATAGACAGCAACTTGGTGATTGCAAAACAATGGTTCAAAAACATGTCAGAAAAAGAACAAATTTGCAGTTGCAAAGTATATGATACTAGGGGCCCAGTGCACAAATTCATGCACCTTCAAAGAAACTTGGGCCAGGAGGCTGTGGTGGGCACAGGTCTCGGCCTGGCCCCTCCCGCCGCAGCACCCGGTCCCCTGTCTGCCAGCAGCCCTGCTGATGGAGTGAAGTGATTGGGGCAGGTGCCAGCAGTGGGTACGAGTGGTAGCTCTGGTGCCCACTGCAGGTGCGAGAGGCTGCTGCCGGCCCGAATCGCCTCTCAGGAGCAGGGGGAGGTGGAGAAGCTCTGAGAGGCAATTGGGGCCAGCAGCTGCCGCTAATACCTGCTGACAGTGCCCAGTGATTGGGGCCAGCACTGGTGCCAGCATCTGGTGCGAGTGCTGGGTGGGACTGCGGAGTGTGGAGCAAAGAATTTTCAGTAATCACTAGAGGCTCGCCCTGATGACAGTGACTGGTCCCCCACCTTGGTCTGGCACCCCTGCTCACCTGCTCCACCATCCCACCTCGACCTATGCTCGCCATGTTCCACACTCTGCTGCCAATGCCAGTCATGTTCTGTGCGCCCCCCGGTGGTCAGTGCACATCATAGTGACCATTGGTCAGTTGTTCCACCGTTCAGTCTATTTGCATTTTAGCCTTTCGTTATATAGGATGGGAGCTCATTCACCTATTAAAAATTAACAAAGGTTTTAAAATGTGATAATACCCAAATAATCCAGGTTTAAGCCAAAAGAGTATTCGAGTTTTGTTTTATTTGCCTTTTAAATACCATATGATTTTTATTATTTTTTTTATTTTTACATTTTTCAATTATAGTTTACTTTTAGTATTATTTTGTACTAGGGGCCCAGTGCACGAATTTGGTGTACCTTGAAAAGTACTGTGGGCTGCGAGGTTGTGGTGAGCAAAGGGCTGGGTCTCGGCCCACCCTCACACCCCTGGCCAGCCCCTCCTGCTGAGGCTTCTGGTCCCCTGTCTGCTGGCAGCCCTGCTCCCACGGCCACCACTCCCGTGCGCTGACAGCACTGGCCCCACTCACACCCACTGACAGTGCAGAGTGATTGGGGCCAGCACCAGCGGCGGGTGCCAGTGGGGCTGGCACCATCAGTGGGTGCGAGTGGCAGGTACTGGCCCAATTGCCCCTGAGGGCTTCTGCACCTCCCTCTGCCCCTGAGGGCTTCTCCACCTCTCCCTGCTCCAAGGGGCGATTGGGGCAGCAGCCACTGCTCACACACGCTGACAGTGCCGAGTGATTGGGATCCACACTGGGCAGTGGGTGTGAACAGCAGCTCTGGCGCCAGATGCAAGTGCAAGTGGAGCTGGCGCCGACAGCAGGTGTGAGGGCATGGTGGGACCATGGTACGTGGGAGCAAAGAATGTTCAGTAACTACCAGAGGCTTGCCCCAATAATAGTGACCGGCAACACACCTTGGTCTGGTGCCCCTGCTCCACCATCCCACCTCAGCTGATGCCTGCATGTTCGGTGCTCTGCTGCCTGCTGCCAACACCCACCATGTTCCATGCATGCCCCCTGGTGGTCAGCACACATCATAGTGACCGGTTGTTTAGTTGTTCTGCCATTCGGTCTATTTGCATACTAGGGTTTTATATAGAGAGATTGGTTTCAGGTGTACATCATACTGATAAAACAATCATATCTTTTACAAAGCATTCCCCTGATATTTCCAGTCCCCATCTAGCACCTCACATAGTTATTAAAATATTATTGACACTATTTCTTGTGATGTACTTTCCATCCCCGTGACTCTTCTGTAAGTACAAAATGCATACTTCTTCACTCTGTCACCTCAAACCCCCACCTGCCTGCCTCCTGGCAATCACCAGTCTGGTCTCTGTGTCTATTCTATTTCAATTTTGTTTGTTATTTATTTTGTTCAAAAAGAGTGTTCTTATACATTTTCAATGGAAGTTCATTAATAACCTTAACTATATTTGTGATTTTGTGTACATAATCTCACGTCTCTTAATTTATCTCAAAGAAATCATCAGAGTGGCCCACAAACAATACTCATTCTTAGTCCATCTTAAATGTTTGACAACTGGAGGAATAGCTACATAATTCAACTATAACTAAACAATAGAATGTTATGCATAAGAATCACATTTTGGCCCTAGCCAGTTTGGCTCAGTGGATAGAGCATTGGCTTAATTCCAGTCAAGGACACTTAGCTGGGTTGCATGCTCCATCCTAGCTGTGGTTGAGGTGTGCAAGAGGCAACCAATCAGTGTCTCTCTGACATCCACATTTCTCTTGCTGTCTCTCCCCCTCCCTCCCACTCTCTCTAAAAATGGATGGAGATCAAGAATGTACAGAGAACCAAGATGGTAGCATAGGTAAACACCAATACTCGCTTCCTCTCACAACCACATCAAAATTACAACTAAAAGGCAGAACAACTACCATCCAACACCATGGAAAAGCTGACTGAGTGGAAGTTCCACAACTAGAGAGGTGAAGAAAGTGCATTGAAGCTGGTAAGAGGTGTGGAGGCGCAGAAAGTGCAGGCACCTGGATGTGCTGCTCTTTTAATCAGGAGGGAGATACAAGCTCCTGCTTGCTCTGAATTCCAGTTCCAGGCCAAACTCTGGGGGATCCAGACACATACAGGGAGAAACTGGACTGTCTGGCATCGGGACAGGAATGCTTCCTCTCAGAGGTATTCACAGCGATCATTGTTCATCCACCAGGGTGCTGGACGCGGAGACCTGGGGACCTTTCTGGTGCAGGGCTGACTAGTAGCCATTGCTGTTTGGTCCACCCTCGAGATTCCCAGAGACCCCACCCCACCCAATTTACAACCCGCCCCAGCTGTGCACATCAGTTTTTGCATATAAATGGCCTGTCCTTTCTCTGCCTAAAACCTGTCAAACTGCAGCTGGGTCAGAGAGCCCCAGAGCTTCCAAAAGAAGGACCAAGGCTCAGCAGTAGCAGCCAGCCCTGCTTCACAACTGGGCTTCATCTGGGCACTTTCAAACTCCATACAAAGAGGAGGAATCTGCAGATGTCTCTGTAGCTCCTGTTGGGCAGCCCCAGACAATGGCTGACCTTGCACCTCCTTGGAAATCCAAGAGCCAGTGTACCCAGTGGTCAATGTGAGACCATATTGGATTACAACTCTTCACATTCATAACAGACACACTCAAGGGACAGATTTAGAAAGCACCAAAGTCCCACTGAAACAAATCCTCCCCTATAAGGGTGTCTCCTGCACAACAGATCTTCCAGTGTAGACACAGCTGGTCCTCACAGCTAATTGGTCTAGAGGTCAATTTCTCCCAGTGTTACCAATAGCAATCAAGGATTAACTACAACAAGACTGTGCACACAGCACACAAAGGGGTGCACCAAGAGTATCTACCTCAGATGACTGGGGAGTCTGAGCCACTGGGCCCTATAGGACACCTACCACACAAGGCCACTCTATCAACTCAAGGAGACTTAGCAGCTACTCAGTACACACAGGGAAGCAGCCAAAATGAGGAGACAAAGAAACAAGGCACAAATGAAAGAAATGGATGAAAGCAAAAGACTGGATATAGAGTTTAAAACCATGATTATAAGGTTACTTAAGAATCTTCTAGAAATCTCAGAAATTTAGTGAGACCTTCAAGGATATGAAAAAGGACCAACTAGAAATTAAGCATACAATGACTGAAATAAAGAATAATATACAGAGCCAAAACTGGTTTGGCTCAGTGGATAAGAGTGTCGGCTTGTGGACTGAAGGGTCTCAGGTTTGATTCTGGCCAAGGGCATGTACCTTGGCTGCAGGAACATTCCCAGTAGTGGGTGTGCAAGAGGCAGCTGATTGATGTTTCTCTCTCATAGATGTTTCTGACTTTCTATCCCTCCCTCTTCTTCTCTGTAAAAAATCAATAAAAATATACATTTTTAAAAAATAATATACAGAGATTCAACAGCAGACTAGAGGATCCCAAGAATCAAGTAAAAGATTTGAAATACAAAAAAGCAAAAAACACCCAACCAGAAAAGAAAAAAGAAGAATCCAAAAATATGAAGATTGTGTAAGGAGCCTCTGGGACAACTTCAAGTGTACCAACATCCAAATTATGGGAGTGTCAGAAGAAGAGAGAGAGCAAGATATTGAAAACCTATTTGAAGAAATAATGACTGAAAACTTGCCCCATCTGGTGAAAGAAATAGACTTACAAGTCCAGGAAACACAGAGAGTCCCAAACAAGAGGAATCCAAAGAGGACCACATCAAGACATATCATAATTAAAATGCCAAGGACAAAAGACAGAATATTAAAACCAGCAAGAGAAAAACATTTAGTTACCTACAAGAGAGTACCCATACGACTTTTAGCTGATTTCTCAACAGAAACGATGCAGGCCAGAAGGAAGTGGCAAGACATATACAAAGTGATGAATAGCAAGAACCTACAACCAAGATTACTCTATCCAGCAAAGCTATCATTTAGAATGAAAGGTCAGATAAAGAGCTTCACAGATAAGAAGAAGCTAAAGGAGTTCATCACCGACAAACCGGTATTATATGAAATGCTGAAGGGTATTCTCTAAGAACAGGAAGAAGAAAAATGTAAAGTTAAAAAAGTATTAACAACAAAGTGACAACAAATACATATCTACCAACAAGTGAATCAAAAATCAAATGAATAAGAAACCTGATGAACAGAACAAACTGGTGTATATAGTAAAATCAGAGGCATGGGAAAGGGAGCAGACTGACAATTCTTGGGGGGAAGGGGTTGTGGGGGTGTGGAAAGAGATTGGACAAAGAGCTTATACCTATGGACAAGGTCAGTGGGGCGTGGGAGGCCTGGAATGGGGTGGGAACCTGGTAAAGGGGAACTATAGCGGGGAGAGGAACATCTGTAATAATCTGAACAATAAAGATTTTTTTAAATGGATAGGAAAATATCCTCAGGTAAGGATTGACAATAACAACAATAACAAAATCAGGTTTTGATTAATGATGGTGAGAATCTATTCATATGTCTATGTCTTCTTTGGGGAAAAGTCTTTTCATGTTCCCTGCCCATTTTTCAGCTGTGTTGTTTTGTTTCTGTTATTGAGTTGTATAAGTTTCTTATATATTTTGGATTGCAACCCCTCATGGAATCTATAATTTGTGAAATCTTCTCCCATTCAGTTGGTTGCCTTTTTGTCTAATTGGATGTTCCTTTTTACTGTGCAGAAGTTTTTTGGTTGATGTAGCCTTATTTATATTTGCTTTGTTTCCCTTGCCCAAAGGGACATATTTAAAGAGATATTATTCAGACTGTCAGATAGTTTATTTCCTATGTTATCTCCTAGGAGTTTTATGGTTTCAGGCCTTACATTTAAGTCTTTGATCCATTCGAGGTTATTTTTGTATAGGATATAATAGAGTGGTCCAGTTTCATTTATTTGCATTTATCTTTCAGTTTTCCAACATCACTTGTTAAAAAGATTGTCATGTCCTAGCTGTTTTGGCTCAGTGGATAGAGATTCAGCTTGTGGACTGAAGGGTCCCAGGTTTGATTATAGTCAAGGGCACATGCCCAGGTTGTAGGCTCAATCTCCAATAGGGAGCAGGCAGGAGGCAGCCAACCAATGATTCTCATCATTGATGTTTCTATCTCTCTCTCTCCCTTCTTCTCTGAAATCGCTAAAGATATAGATATATATTTTAAAGACTGTCATTACTGCAGTGTATATTTTTACCTCCTTTGTCACACATTGTTGATGGCATAAGTGAGGCTTTATTTCTGGCTTTTTATACTGTTCCATTGATGTACATGTCTATTTTTGTGCAAGAGCCATGCTGTTTTGATTATTATACTTTTGTAGTATAGTTTGAGGTGGAGGAGCCTTATAGTTCCAACTTTATTTTTCTTTCTCAAGATTTCTGTGGCTATTCAGGATCTTTGTGGTTCAATATATCCATGACTTATTATTCCATTTATTTGGGTTTTCTTTACTTTTTCCCTCAGTGTCTTATGGTTTTCAGAGTACAGGTCTTTCACCTCCTTGGTTATATTTATTCCTAGGTATTTTATTCTTTTTGTGCAATTGTGAATGGTATTGTTTTTCCCATTTCTTCTTCTGGTTGTTCATTATCATTGTACTAGAGGCCCAGTGCAAAAATTCATGCACGGGTAGGGTTCCAAGTGGCTGCCAGCTGCTGACCGGGGCTTCCCTTCCCCGGCCACCTGCCACTGCCAGCCAGAGCCTGGGGGAGGGGCTGGGAGAAGCTGGCCAGCCAGCCCCACCTCTGATTGAACTCCCAGTCAAACTCCCAGTTGAAGGGACAATTTGCATATTAGGCTTTTATTATATAGGATAGGATAGGATAGGATAGGATAGGAACATAACAGATTTCTGTATATTATTTTTGTATCCTGATACGACTGAATTATTATCTTAATTTTGGTGAATTCTTTAGGGTGTTCTATATATGGTATCATGTTATCTCCAAACTAGAGGCCCGGTGCACAAAATTCGTGCACGGGGGTTGGGGGGTGTCCCTCAGCCCAGCCTGCACCCTCTCCAATCTGGGACCCCTCAAGGGCTGTCTGACTGCCCAATTAGGCCCGATCCCAGTAGGATGCTCAACATGGGGGAAATGTATATCAAAACCACAATGAGATATCATCTCACACCAATCAGAAGGGCTATCAACAAGTCAACAAACAAGTGTTGACAAGGCTCTGGAGAAAAGGGGAACCCTCGTGCACTGTTGGTGGGAATACAAATTAGTGCAGCCACTGTGGAAAACAGTATTGAGATTCCATTTCCAGATATTTATCCTAAGAAAATGAAAACACTAATTTAAAAAGATATATGTACTCTGTGTTCATTGCTGCATTATTTACAATAGATATGGAAGGACCCGGGTGTCTATTGGTAGATTAATAGATAAAGAAGAAGTGAGCTAGACATATAAATATAGAAATAGATATAGAGATAAAAATAGAGAGAGAGAGAGGGAGATACAGAGATAGAGAGATAGCTATAGATATAGATATAGATAACATATTATACAATTGAATATTATACACCAATAACAAATGAAATCTTGCTATTTGTGAAAGCCTGGATGAATCTAAAGGGTATTATGCCAAGTGAAATAAGATAGACAGAAAAGGCATATACAGTATTGTTTATGGTTTCACTTATATGTGGAATCTTTCTTTCTTTTTTTTTTTTTTTTTTTGTTAATCCTCACCCGATTTTTTCCTTGTTTGTTTTTAAAATGTATTTTTTATTGATTTCAGAGAGGAAGCAGGGGGGAGAGAGAGAGAAATAGAAACATCCTATATAATAAAAGGCTAATATGCAAATTGTCCCTTCAATTGGGAGTTTGACCAGGGAGCGGGGCTGGCCGGCCAACCATCACAGCCCCTCCCCTGGCTGGCCCCACCCACCCTGATCAGGGGCAGGGCCAGCCAGATCCCACCTGTGCATGAGTTTGGGCACTGGGCCTCTAGTGATGTCATAATATTCAAAAGACAGTAAGAATCTAGACATGACCTACAGAGAAACTCCTTTGATTCAGTGTGAGTTGGCTAATTTAAAGGATTCAATTAATTTTACATAACTCTTATTAGTGTTTTTATCTTTGAAGGCACGAAGTAACATGAGGCAATTGATTATGACACTTGAGCACAGTAACAGGCAGGAAAAACTCAAATACTTTCCTGACTGTAGAATAGATTAAGATATTCTTCAAACTGATGCTTTTGACATTAAAACTGACTTGCTGCCCTAGCTGGTTTGACTCAGTGGATAGAGTATTGGTCTGTGAACTGAAGGGTCCTGGGTTCAATTCTGGTCAAGGGCAGATGTCTGAGTTGTGGGCTCGATCCCCAGTAGGGGGCCTGCAGGAGGCAGCCAATCAGTGAGTCTCGTCATTGGTGTTTCTATCTCTCCCTCCCTCCTCTCTGAAATCAAAAATATATTTTTAAAGAGACTATACATAAATTAATAGCAGCAGCAGCAAAGTAGTCATGTACATGTTACCAGTCATGTACATTAAACATGTTAACACCAAAATAGCACTTTGCTCACTTGAAATTGTTTATTTATAACATTCAGATTTCGAATTTTTAATTTTAGAAGGGAAAAGGTGAAAACATGTTAGCTAACCAGCTACAAAACACCAACGAAACTATTATCAGTAACTCCCATTGGAGCGGAAGGCTTTTCAGGAAATGCACTCTCCCCTGCCTGCTGTGCTGGCTGTGACAACTGTGAGGGCAGACAAGTCCTTAAAAGAAACTGTCTCTGTTAATGTGTTTTAGAGTTCCAAGCTGAAAGGTTATCAGAAAGGAGATGTGAAGCTTGGAGGCCTTGGACCTGACCTTGAGTCCATCAGAGATAAAGTGAGTGTGGCGTGCATAGAGTGTGTCTTCAGGCTGGGGTTTGCCCATCTGTCTTTTAGCAAAAGTGTATAAGAGTCCCCCAGAACCAAGCCCTCATTCAAGTATCTCACTCTGAATAGAGACACTTCTGAAATACCACCAGTGTGGAATCAAATGTCTGAGAGCAAGTCACTGAAATTCTAGTCCTTTATTTTGAGCAGTGGTGAGAAATAAAGGTATTGAGTTTGATATATGGCTCAGATCGCGAACCCGAGATAGCACTGGTGACAGAGGCCCAGGCATTCCTCTCACTGTAAAATAAAATTACTTAGTAGTGCTGGGTTCGTATCCACCTCTCAGTTTTGAAGGTCCGAGCAGAAGAGTGGGGCGTGCGCATGAAGAGAGCCGTGCGTGCGTATGCGTGCAGGGCTTCCCCCGGAGCTGTCTTGGTAATTGTGCACAATGGCTACAGGGAGGACACTTAGGGTAAGAGTGTCCCAGCCATGAAAAGTGCACCCACTTTATTCTCTTTCCTCCAGTGAAGGAGATCTTCATTTAATGTGTTTTAACTGCAGTTGCACTCAAGGCATAAAAAGAGAGTACAGTTCAAAGTTGGAAGCAAAAATGAAAATAAATTGGGTAAATGCAACAAAGAAGAGGCTGAGTGGGTTTTGGCTGCTGTGAATGGACCCCTGGGTGTGCTCTGCAGCCATGCGCGCCCCCTCGCTCCCCCGCTGCCCCCAGAGAGGCTGTTTCTGGGAGAAACATCAACTTAACCATCTCACTGCTCTCCCTCCCTGTGTGGCTGGGACAATGCCAGGGTCGCTTCAAATAGAGAACAGAGACCTGGCAGGACCAGCCAGTCATTGTTGCTTTGTTTCTCTGAAAGATGCAGAAATTAAGACAGCAAAAGGAATACGCAAAACAAGTGAAGGAGTACAACATGAAGACACTCTCCCTTCTGTCAAACCCGCAAACAGCAAAACCCGAGGCTAACCCTGCCATCTCTCGGCAGAAGGTAAGAGCCCGCAGAGGCAGTTCCCTCTCGATTAGAATTAAAAGGAACCTTTGTTGCCTCACAGTTTAATGGGTTCCCCACACTTGTTGAGCACAGGGGATGTTTTAGCTACTACCATTCCTGCAGCTGCCCATCAGTCACAAACATGGACGTAACATGACAGACATACAAAGTGTGCTACAAGGTTAGCCTTTTAGTTTTCCCGAAGTTTATTATTGCCTTATTCATCTACCTGCTTTCTTCTAATTATAGTATTCCGAGATTGTCACACAATAAAAATCAAACAGGAGGATGATTTCTTAGTTAATTGGGATTGGTGATTTCTTTTGTGGTTCAGTAAGCCTTAAAGCAATGGTGTTTTCGTGCTGTTTATGGGGCCTATGTCAAAACAAAGTCCTTATTGTTTCTCTCAAGTTCATTTTCCTACATTTTCCCCAAGGGGTTGTCACATATGGCTTCCTCTATTCAAGAGAAATTATTTCATAAAACACAGATTCTCTCTCGCAGCCATAGTCTTCCAACCCGGACACGACGTGAAGGGAAGCTCCGTGGAGACGGAGCTCTGCCCAGCAGGCCTCTGCTCAGGCCGGCCGGGGACCGGGGGCCGGGGCCTGAGGAGTGTGTCCGGTTCTCCCGCAGACAACACGTGTCTTTATTTCCGCCTCCCTTCCTCAGGCCTGCAGCCTCCATCCGCTTGAGTTATCATGGTGCCACTTTTTCTTTTCTTCCCCAGCTCATTAATTTTTCATGACGAGATTCCAGGCGGCAAGTCTGTCCTCGGGAGCTCACGGAGGCGTCCCTGCAGTTTCTCTCTTCTGAGGGTGTTCTGTCCCTTCTAGGACTTCCGTACCATCCCTTCCTGTTTTAGCCATCAATAAATTCTGATGAAAATATAAAACTGATAGAAAGGCAGATTTAGAAATCCTATTTAGAGATATCATTTTATTGTAATGCCTTTCAGAACTGACATCACTCAGAAAAGAAAAAAATAATGCCTTTTCCGGTATCCAGGTTTAGACAGTGTACAAATAAGACAAATAATGATAAGCCAGACCTCTGAGAGCTCGTGGGAGGAGCAGCTGGTGTGACAATGGCAGTGCGATTTTTAGAGGTCTCAATTGGTAACAAGTCCTCTTTGGACAGAAAGGTCTGTAAATATCTCCTTGTGATAAGTTTGGTTTTAACGAGACTGCCAGAGCTAACCAGGTCAAACACATGGCAAGTCTATTTTCAAGCACTGAATAAGACTCTGCTTTATAGATAGACAGAAGGTACTTTACATCGCTAATTCTTGTGTGGCTGCTTTATGTTGTTTAAGCTGTAAGTTACACTGCATTATCTGCATTTCCCATTTGATCTCTATGTCCATCCTCATCTTACTACATTATTGCAACAACAGCCTTCACTTATGTTATCAATAAATATCCCATTTAATTTAAGGAATCCAGGGCTCACTCCCATTTCAAATAAAATTTTACTTTTATACTTTCAGGCTTTGGAATATGCTAAGACCATCCCCAAACCAAGACCTTCAAATCTGGCTGACCAAGCGTCAAAGGAAAAGAAAAACCCAGCCTCTGCTGCAGAAGGAGACACATTACCTGAGATCTCACTGCTGGGCATGCTGCAGAGCAGACACGAAAGGGAGAAACAAGCCGTGGCTGCTTTCAAAGTACTTCACATCGTGTAGCGAGTGTAGGGACCACAGTGCCAGGGGCTGGCCTGGAGCGAGGGCGCTGCAGCCAGCCCCTCTGCGTCAGTGATGACCTGTCGTCTCTCAGGCTGCAGTCCATGTTTGTGTTGCATAGGATTTAAAACGTGGGCCCTATTCTATTATGGTGCCATAGTGTACTGTTTAGAAAGAAATTTTTTAATTATTTATTTTCAAATCAGTTGAACTTTGGGCCTAATAAGAACCAGGGAATAAAGCCTTTGGGTTTTATATTGGATCTTTTTATTTCTCAAACAATCTGTACCCTTCCTTAGCAATGAAAACCATGAAACTACCCAAAAATAAATGTACCAACTTGTATTTCTCTCTTTTACATTCCTGGTAATAAAAAAGAGTAGAAAAACTTCAGTTTCTACTAATGTACTCAAATTGGATTAATAACCAGTACATTTTAAGATACCATTTCCAAAATATTTACAATTTTTTTTAATTTAGCCAAGGTCTTATATATGAAATTGAAAGAGCCCCGGCCCGTGTGGCTTGCTTAGTTGGAGTGTCATCCCACACAACAAGAGGTGGCAGTCTGACTCCTGGTCAGGGCACAAACCCAGCTTATGGATTCAGTCCCAACTGGAATGCATGTGGGAGGCAACCAATCAATGTTTCTCTTTCATCTCTCTCAGTGTTTCTCCCCCCCCTCTCTCTGTGTGTGTGTGTGTGTGTGTGTGTGTGTGTGTGTGTGTGTCCTCCTTTCTCTAAAAAAATATCCCAATGAAAAATAATAAGTAAATATAAATAAATAAAATTAGAAGTGAAGATACATGGAGATGTGACCACTCAAGTAGAACAATCCTTTGTTGTTCTAACAGAGCATCACTACACTAATTAGAAATCCTCCAAGTCCAAAGAGAACTAACTCAGGCAGCGTTGAGCTGCACTTTGTCAAAGCTACTTACTCCAGACTTCCAGTGAAGACAGCAGCATTGATAAAGGTGGTCCTGAATCCTCCCACAGCCACATCAAAACTACAACCATTCAGAACCACCTGAAATCTAGTTGCATGGAAGTCATATAATTAGGGATTTAAAGAAAAAGCCACATTGAGACTGGTAGTAGGGACAGAGATGTGGGACAGGCTGGTTCCATACCCATGTGTGGTGGTTTAAAATCAGGAGGGCTTTGGCCAAGTATCTCAATTGGTTAGAGCATTGTCCTCATATGCTAAAGTTGCAGGCTCCATCCCCAGTAAGGGCACATACAAGAATCAACCAATGAATGCATAAATAAGTGGAATAACAAATGATGATTCTCTCTTTCTCTCTCTTTCTCTCTCTCTCTCTCTCCTTCTCTCTCTCTCTCTTTTTCTCTCTCTCCACATGCACACTTTAACTCTTGCTCACTCTCATTCTGTAAAGAAATCAATAAGATTTTAAAAATAAAATAAAATTGGGAGGAATGTCTCAGCTACAGAAGTCCCCCAGGTCCACACCAGGCCCCCCCAAGCCCAGAACCAGGAAGAGAAGTCCCCATAACTTCTGGCTGTGAAAACCAGCAGAGATTGTGGCTGAGTAAGACAGAGGCTGCTGGAGTCCCAAGCAGTTCCCCTTAAAGGGATAACACATGGACTTACTCAGACACACTCCCTCCCTAGCTCCAGCACTGAGCAGCAGCTTGAAAGGAACCAGGGACATAAGGGGAGAAACTGAATTGTCTGGCATCAGAGCAAGAACTAAGGGAAAATTTTCTGCCAGAAAAAAAAAATCTGGCTGTGACCATTGTTCCTTTTCTGAGATCCCCACCTCCCATAGAGCTGGCAGATGGGCACTATATATGAGTGTCCATCAACCAGGTTCACACTCTTTGCCCAACCCTGATGATTCCCTGAGATCCTGCCCTGCCCAACTTGTGGGACCACCCAAGCCATTTCCAAGTGGCTTTCCCATACAAATGGCCTTTCATGCTTCATGGTTTGGACTTTTCTAAAATCTCTCAAACAAGTAGATCTGGCCTCTGTGTACCCTATACCTCTCAATAAGTTACCCCAAGCCTGACACAGTGGCAGCTTAGCATCCTCTGGGTACCCCCAAGCCCAGTACAAGTGGCTATCTGCATATCGCTCTGTAGCTTGTGCCAGCTGGCCTCATGGAGGGCACAGGCCATGGGCTGACCTTGCACCTGGTGGACAGCTTCAAACCACACCAGATTACAACCCTACCACCATCACAAGTGACACAATCAAGGGGCAGACTTGGTGAGCACCAAAGCCCTGCTAAAGCTAGTCCTGCTCTATAGCCTCACCTCCTGAACAGAAGTTCCTCTGCTGTTGTTGTAGCTGGTAACTTAAGGGCCTGGGCCACAATCCCTCCCAGTGATGCCAATAGCACTAAAGGCTCAAATCCAACAGGATAGTCCACACAGTCCACACAGGAGCACACGTGGGACATCCAGCTCAAGTGACTGGGGAGGCTGCACCACTGGACTCTACAGGACACCTGTTACACAAGGCCATGCTAACAAGACTGAGAGATGTAAAAGATCTACCTAACACATAGAAAACAGACAAAATGCAGAGACAAAGAATCGGGTCCAAAATGAAAAAAGAGCCGAAACCGGTTTGACTCAGTGGATCGGCCTGCAGACTGAAGAGTCCCGGATTCAGTTCTGGTCAAGGGCATGTACCTTGGTTGCGGGCACATCCCCAATGGGGAGTGTGCAGGAGGCAGCTGATTGATGTTTCTAACTCTCTCTCCCTCTCTTTTCCTCTCTGTAAAAAATTAATAAAATATATTAGAAAAAAATGAAAATAAACGAGAAATTTTCAGAAAAAGAACTAAAGGAAATGGAGGCAAGCAAACTATCAGATACCAAGTTCAAAACAATGGTTATAAGGATGCTCATGGAACTTAGTGAGAATTGTAAGAACTTAGTAGAACTTCAAAAGCATAAAAAAGGACATAGAAACCATAAAAAAAGGCTTTAGCTGGTTTGGCTCAGTGGATAGAGCCTCAGCCTGTGGACCAAAGAATCCCAGTTTCTATTATGGTCAAGGGCACATACCTCAATTGCAGGCTCCTTCCCCAGCCCATGCGCTGGTTGGGGCATATGCAGGAAGCAACCAATCAATGTGTTTCTCTCACATCAATGTTTCTCTCTGTCTTTCCCTCTCCTTCCACTCTCTCTAAAATAAAATCAATGGAAAAATATCCTCAGGTGAGGAATTTAAAAAAAGAAAGAACATGTCAGAAATAAAGGATACACTAACAAATGAATAATTTACAGGGAATCAACAGTAGAGTAGATGAAAATGAGAATCAAATCAGCGATTTGGAATATAAGCAAAAACAAACAAACAAACAAAAAACCACTCGATCAGAACAGCAAAAAGAAAAAAGAAACCAGAAAATATAGAGGATAGTATAAGTAGCCTCTGAGACAACTTCAAGTGTACTAACATTTGCATCACGGGCATGGAGGGAGAAGAGAGAAAACAAGAAATTGAAAACCTGTTTGAAAAAATAATGACAGTAAACTTCTCTAACCTGTGAAGAAAATATATAAAAAAGCCTAAATAACTATTTGACCACTCAACTGTTTGACCAGTAAGCTATGATGCAACTGACCGCCAGAGGGCAGATGCTCAATGCACAGGCATGGAAACATGGAACAGACTGATGAATCTCAGAGGGAAGGGAGCAAGGGCAAGGGCCGGAAGAGATTAATTAAAGATCTTATATACATACTAGAGGTCTGGTGCACAGATTTGTGCACCAGTGGGGTCCCTCGGCCTGGTCTGTGGGAATCAGGCTGAAAATGGCAGTGTGACATTCCCCAAGGAGTTCTGGATTGCAAGAAGGCACAGGCCAAGCCAAGGGACCCACTGGTGCATGGGCCTCTAGTAGGCATATAAGTCCAAGAAGCACAGAGAGTCCCAAACAAGATGAACCTAGAGAGGCCTACACCAAGACACATCATAAGTAAGGAACAAAAGGTTAAAGACAAAGAGATAATCTTACAAGCAACAAGGGAAAAGCAGTTACTGATTTCTCAACAAAAACTCTGCAGAGTAGAAAGATGTGGCAAGAAATATTCAAAGTGATGAAAAGCAAAGACCTACAACAAAGAATATTCCACCCAAGAAAGCTATCATTTAGAATCATAGGATATATAAAGTTCTTCCCAGACAAGAAAAAGTTATGAGAGTTCATCACCACCAAACCAGTATTATATGAAATGTTAAAGGCTCGTCTTTAAGAAGAAAACAATTAAAATTATGAACAATAAAATAGCAAAAAAGACATATCTATCGACAACTTAAATTTTAAAATAGCCCTGGCTGGTGTTCTCAGTGGTTAGACCATCAGCCCACACACCGAAAGGTCATGGGTGCAATTTCTGGTCAAGGGCATATACCTGGGTTGCAGATTCAGTTCCCAGCCACAGTCTGGGCATATACAGGAGACAACCAATCGATGTCTCTCACATAGATGTTTCTCTCTCTCTCCCTCCCTCTTTTCCTATCTCTCTCCTCAACCCTCTCTTCACTCTCTCTAAAAAATGAACGGAAACAATATCATCATGCCTTAGCTGGTTTGGCTCCGTGGGTAGAGTGTCAGCCTGGATCATGAAGGGCCCCAGGATAAATTCAGTCAAGGGCACACACCCATCTTGCAGTCTTGATCCACAGTAGTGGGCATACAGGAGGCAGCCTATTGTGGAGCGATGTGAGTGAAAGACCACTGGAGCCCAGACCAAATTAAAATCTGGGGAGCCTTTATTAGCCAGCCTGGAGACTGCTCTGCCATCCTGATACAGGGAGACCAGGGAGCAGCCCTGACCCTTTGTGCAAGACCACTTTTAAGCACAATAACCACACCTTATTTTTGCACAATAAGCAACCTAAGATAAAACATTTTTTCCCAAGCAACGTCAGAGTCATGTCATTGACGACCATGTCACCCAAAGGGTCATCCTGTTCTTCAGAGAGCTGACAGTGTTCTATCTTGCAAGGCCTACATGAGACCATATCTGAAGGCCTGGCCTGGTGTCAGCACTGATTACTCTATCTGGGGCATAGTCCATGGCCTCAATAGTGCTAACATTTTCCTACTCTCATCATTGATGTTTCTATCTCTTTCTCCCTCTTCCTTCCTCTCTGAAATTGTATATGTATATGTATATTTAATATATATTTTCTAAAAAGAAAAAATATCCTCAGGTGGTGATTAAGAACAACAAAAACAAACCACAGAAACAAAACAAAAACAAACAAAATAAATGCAAAAGCAAATCAGAAACCGACTCATAGATCCAGAGAACACTTGGACAGTTGACAGATGGGATGGGTGGTGGGAGTGAAAAAAGTGAAGAGATTATGAAGTACAAATTGATTGTTATAATACAGCCATGGGGATATAAATTATAGCATAGGGAACATGGTCAATAATATTGTAATAACTATGTATGGTGTCCGATGGGTATAAGATTTATCTGGATGATCACTTAGTAAGTTATATAAGACCTAATAACCTAAAACTAATGTAACATTGTATGTCAACTATAATTAAAAAATAAAAATGTCCCTTCCAGTGTTGCTCAGTGGTTGAGCATCAACCTATTAACTAGGAGGTCACAGTTCCACCCCAGGTCAGAGCACATTCCTGAATTTCAGGCTCAATCTCTAGTAGGAGGCATGCAAGAGGGAGATGTTGGATAATTCTCTCCCATCATTGATGTTTCTATCTCTCTCTTCCTTTCTTTTTCTGAAATAAATAAAAATGTATTTCAAAAAAAAATAACAAAAATGTTTTTTAAAGCTACTTATTCCAAGTATATAAACTTTCTAGGCATTTTGCCATCACAAATATCTCAAAATATTATCAAATATGTGCTTTTAAACAAAAAATTAGATAATACAAAAGTATTCCATAGATTACTACTGAATGTCAATAAATTTTGTACTTTTTTAATCTTTTGAAATTGAATGAACATTATAAAATCCTGAGGTCTTAAGTAATTCTAGATGATTTAAGTTTTTTCTTATTTGCTTATTAGATTATCATTACATCCTTAGATGATCATACCCAGAAATGGACAATTTTAACAATGATTTAAGACAGACCTATTTATGTACACAGGTGACATACGACTAGCTTTGGAGATTTGCTCCTATGTTGTATACATTTTACATAAGCTATGATGTAGTATAAAATCTACCTGTACTTAATTTTCTCTTAAAACTGGAAGCAATTAGAATTGCAAATATGGAAAAAAAACAAGTATCTGAAGATAAATACCAAAGTGACAACTCATGTTTCAGGGGTATTTGGAACAACATGTCATTCATGAAGAGTTATTTCAGAAAAATCACAGCTCAAGCAGCCTCTAAAACATATTTGTAAAAGAAGAGGAACCTTCAGGGTACATGGCGAAGACTTCTTAGAAAGGTAACATAAAATGATTTTTATGACCTTAAATTTAAACTTATTCTGGAAGATAATAAAATGCATATAGAGACACTTCACATTTCTATATTAAAGAGACAGTAAATTTTTTAAATACTTCATTTATATTAGAGTATCTTAAAATAATTTAGAGCTTGAAACAGGTTTTTTCTTGTTCGACTGTTCATTTTTTAGAAGAGAAAATGGAGATCCAGAAAGGCGGTCAATGCCTGTGATAGTAACGGAAAAGCAATCAGGTCTAAACTCCAATCTTTCAGCACCATGGACAACATAGTTGGGTTATTTGTCTATGGGAAGAACAGGTTCTTGTTTCACATGTGGGCATGGAATATGTAGTTAATATGGGTTTCACTTTCAGACATGAACGTCCATAATTAATTCCATAGTCAGAAATCTGCATTACTATGCATGCTATCATATTCTTAATATGTACAATCTGGCAACTTTGTTAGTTACTATACTGATAAAGTTTAAGAGACATGTATGAAGCAACTCAGATGTTGATCAATCAAAGAAACTATTTCAATTTTTTCCCAGAACTGGAAGCAATTAGAATTAACCTTCCCTTAACTATTTCTCTATTAGCCTAAGCCTTGTTAAATCTTTCCAGCATTTTCACATCTCTTCCTTTCTTTTTCTGAAATCAATACACCAAGAACCCACACTTAGGTAAAGCAGGTTAAATAATTCAGTTCATGGTCAAGCAACATTTCAAAGGATCTTTACTCCCAAGGCAAATTTTTAGCATAAGACTATAGAACATAAAATTCTTTGTAAGTAAATAGAGTGGCAAATGGCATCTAAAATGACTTTGGCTAAAAAAAAAAAATAGGGCATATTTAGTAAATGTTTGTGGTTGAAATCACAGAATGGATCAAAATAGTCCTTCATCTGGCCTCCAGTCTTCTCACATTGATATGATCCAGGAGGAAGAGAGTCCAAAAAAACAGTGAATGACAAACAATATTTGCTGCTTCTTTGAAGTTAACAGTATTAATGACAATAACATTGATCTTGCATAGACCCATGTGGACCAGTGATCAATTTCTATAGTATTTCTGTTTCAGATATTTATGAAGTAAAAACAATATGCCTACTAGAAAACAAGGGACTTTACATTTGAGAGATATCATGATAGAGGGCCTGTATTTTACCAGATGCTATCTATGGCAGTTCCTAATCTGCCTAATCACTATGAACCGGATACATAAAAGACCTGTAAACTACAAATTATCTCTTATTATAGCACCCTTTTTGTTTCAGCTTGAGTTTCCAATGAGAACATCCTCTTTCAGGGACCTTTTTTACAAGTAGCGAATTGAATGACAGCTGTCTTCATAATATTGTTTTGTACAGAAAGGAGACTCTTGGGAGTTATCTAGAAACCAACTCAAGAAAAGACAATGCTGAGGAGCGAATAAAAGGTAAGCCTAGCAAAGGCGCCAATGCTTGATGTTCCAATTGGGGCCTTATTATTGGCTAATGAATCATCATCAAAACATCAGAGCAAGCATGCGCATGCACAGCCTCCTCTGTACTGAGAAAATGACCCTTCCTCTGGGTGGTTATTATCTGGGAGTTGTTTGAGACACATCAGTAATTATAACAGCACTAGGCCTCATTGAGAACTTTGAGTTTATAGCAAATGGTCTACAATAGCAGACTAGATAAATTCAGGAGGGATTCTTTTTAATTACTTATTGAAAAACAGCAGAAAATGAATTAAATTTGCATGACTGCAGATATCAGGGCTAGTTTAGCTAATTCTCTCCAAGATGTACTTCAAAACATCTATAACCATTATATTAGAAGTAGCATTTGAAAATATAAAGTTCTTTTAAAAAAATTACTCTCCTAAATGCACCTTTTTAAATGATTCCCTTCTCTTATTAGAGTAAGAATCTTGAATGATACATATTTCATCCAATTCTCAAGAATTCATAGATCACTACAGGACGTTCCCCTACTGCTGAGGGTGTTTTCATCACTTCTATTCCTAATGGGCAAAACGGAGACAAAAAGATTCAAGAATACTCCATTTCCCTCTTTAGTTGTTTTCCCAAGGAAGAGAGATTTAAAACAGTAGCACAAAGTAAAATTCCTTCAGTATTGTGGGTTTTGTTTATCCATAGTGTCTCATTCCCCCCTCTATCCCTAATTATAAGGAGTTCTCTATATTGTTAGACAAAACTTGTATATTATAAAAGCAAAATAAAGGAGAAATATGTATCCTAATAAAATTTTTATTTAGACATTTATTCCACTTTTTAAAATATATTGAAGTGAAATCTCAGAATACCTAAAAATCTGATATTCAGAACTGTGCCTTAATCCCATTGCCTCCAGACTAAGTACATTTTTATCTACTCTCCCTATAAAGTGAGTATGGAGAGTATGAAGCAAAACTCCACAGCTTTCTCACAAATGTATAAGAAAACAAAACATTTCCATTTTCCAGCATTTGGTCAATGAAAAGCAAAAGGTTTCGGAGAGCAGGTTTTTAACTCCCTTATTTATTTTATTCCCCCATCTTAAAGATTCCTGTTCTTCAGATTTGGTTACTTAATTTCAGCTTAGTGAAATAACTGGAGAAGTGGGGTTTCCCCTAATGTTATGAAAGCATCACATACCAGCTTTTTCACCTCTCTCTACTCCTCAACACGGGGGCTCTTTAGGTATGACAAGGAGGGGGCACTGGCTTTGTCTCCCTGTTGCCTCTCCGTTGCCCTTTCCTTTCCTTTTGCAACGTAAGTAAGTAATTTTCAATAAGCTCCATAAATGGTCTTCTGTGTTTCAATAGACTATCAGGTTGAGAGGATTAAAATGATATGAGCATTTCTGGCAAACATATTTAGTGAAGCTTTGGAGATATCTGACAAGATTGCAGAAATATCCTGTCCTGAGCTGACAGCCCGAGCCCAGCCTGGTGCCGGGCTGCTGCCGGGCTGCTCAGAGGGCTCCTGGCTCCTGTGGGAGATATTCACACAGCAGACATCCTCATGGAGCAAATCTGACAGCGAAGGAAGGAACCTTCAGAAAGTTAACATCCAACAAGCTCACAGGAGGAGGGAGCAGAGGATAGAATGAACACCCAGTGAATGAAACCAGCGTGGCTCTCTGCATGGAATACTTTGGGGCCAATGGACTGTTTCGTCTATGGTGAATCTGTCTCACAGATTAAACCTTATGCTTCTGCTTTTGCCATCCAAACATCTACCAAAGTCACTACCGGGAAGCCTGGGTGGCCTTGCTGAGACAGAGGCAGCGTTCTGAAGCAGTGCTAATGAAGTCCCTAACTTGTTGTCTCTATGTAACATTGACAATATCCTGTCACACAAATCTCAAGCACCAATGAAACCTTTAGATGAATATCAAAGAACAATTTAGCCATGTCTAATATTTTAATTAGATTATATTCTCAATTTAACCCATTAAACTTCCTTTGATGATCCCCATATTTAGTGTTTAGCCTCAGATGCATGAGGTAATGAATACTGGACCTTTTGACTTAATGAGAATTTCGGCTCTTTCAGCATGGGCCTCTTTGTATACCTTTTATTTTGCTGGCTATAGAACTCAGTTAATTGGAGGAGTCTCTTGCCATCACACATTAAGGAGTATAAATTAGCATCCCCATTCTGATTAGAAAAGGCAGGCCGGTAGCATTTCTTTGATCTGCGGATTGAGCTGAAGAAGACAGCAGCAGCCCTTGAAAATGAGCTGATGGCCTAGTTATCATGGCAAAATGCAGACATGTCCATGTGTCACAAAACACTTAATGTCTTAATTGATCACCTTCCAGCTCTCCCTGTCTTGTTTGTATCATTCTCATTTGAAGCGTGTGGTGTGTGCGTGTGTGTGTGTGTGTGCGCGCGCACAAGCGTGCACACGCTTGTGTTTCTGTAATTCTGTCTTACTTTCTTTGAGCATTCATTCTGTTTCTTTACTCAGAGAATTAGGAACCTAGGTTTGAAATTAATCTGAACCAAGGAAAATGAAATAATATAAATTCCCTCACCTTGAAAATTTTAAGAATATCCTGTAAAATTATTCAGGACTTTCCACAAAGATTCTTAAGGTCTAACGCTAACTCCCAATGCCCTCTAATACACAGATCCCAGACCACGTGTGCTGCATCACCGACGGTGAGGGAGGAAGGACTATTTTGTGTTTGGCAATGAAGTCAGCCATTTTTATCTCCTCTACCAATTGTGCAATTTTCCTGAACCTCAACAAATTCAGTTACAGAAAAGAAACATTGAGGTATAAGATAAACACCTTCCTCACTCAAAGTGAAAACCAGGCAAAATAACATGAAATTCAAATGAGGTTTTTGAATAAATACAGTAGACTGAACACACACACACACACATCTTTTTCACTTCTCTTGGCAAGCTCCCGCTAAAATCACAGTAAATGGTGTTTTTAAGGCATAAGCATATAAAAACTGAAGAAGAAAAAAAAAAGGAAGAGGGACAACAGATGAAATTTTGAAAACTGGAAAGCAGATAAATGGGTTGTTTAAAAAAAACAAATTGGCAGACTTCAAAAATACTAAATTCTAACCTTGCAAAAGGGATACTAAAGAATCAATCTGATTTACACTAAAGAATAACCCCAAATGCTCAGGAACTGATGGTGTCAATTATTGCTAGAAGTGGGGGTAAGAGGAGGTGAGGAGGGCTAAATGGATGATAGCTGCCCCTCCCTCTGCAGGGACAGTGCTGGGAGTGAGGCACAGTGACTGTCAGGAGGCTCATAGTGGGACACAGACAAGAGTGATCCAGTTCTCTTCTGCTGTTGCCCTAGAACATTGGGCCTTCAGCCTACAAACAGGAATTCAGAAAATTCTTCTCTGGGGAATCTGACCAGCTTAACAGAAAACACCTAAAATTTCTGACTTCAGAAGTTCGCCAGTAAAGCTCAGAGTCAACAAGTCCCACTACGTACCCACAGCTTCCTATTAGCTTTTCTGCTTCTCCTACTGAAACACGAGCATGCAACCAGAGATTCCCAAGCATCTGAGAGTATTATACAAAACATGACTAAAAAGAAGCAGGAGGATAAAGAAATTAGAAGAGATCCTGTGAATTAGAGATAAGGTAGCAGAAATTTAAAAACCCAAAGCTTAGAAGATACCATTGAGGAATTTTCCCAGAAAGCAGAGCCAAAAAGTAATAAATTTAAGAGATAAATCCAGGGGGTAAAATCCAAATAATAAGAGTTCCATAAAGAATAAACATAGAAAAAGAGAAATAGAAATCATGAAAGAGTTAATTTGAAAAATCTTTCCATAACTGAAATAAATTAGTTTTCAGATTGAAAGAGCATGTTGAGTATCCAGAACAGTGAATAAAAATAGAGCAACCAAGGCACATAATTATAAAATTTCAGTACAATAGCTATGGAGTGTTCTACAGGCCTCAGTACAATCCTATCTAATAAAAGAGTAATATGCAAATTAACTGTACCTTCACTATACCCACCAGCCATGCCCACCAGCCAATCAGGAGCTGGGGCAGAGCCAGCCAGCGAGCATGCGCCCCAGGCTGCAGGTAATGGGGCTGAGGTGGCCTGGACTGCAGGGGGTGGGGCCAAGGCGGCCTGGGCCATGGCGGGGTGGGGCTGAGGCGGCCCAGGACTTGGGGGGGCAGGGCCAAGGTGCCCCGGGCTGTGGGGGGAGGTCGAGGCGGCCAGTACGTGCTGACCAAGGAGAAGGCCTGGGCCGGAGGGGGGGGGGGGGTGCGTGCGCACGAGGCCAAGGCTAGCTGGGCGGGAGCTGGCTGGAGCATAGTCCCAGGCTGCGGGCGCTGACGGGGCTGGGACAGAGCCAGCCATTGGCCCCATTGCAGGGGGATGGCTGGGTGCCCAAGGCCTAAAGCCTCAGCCAGAGGCTTTAGGCCTTGGGCAGGCTGGGGAGTGAGTGGTCAGTAGAACATCTCCTGAGGGCTTCCAGTATATGTGAGGGATCACCCATCCCCAGTGCACAAATTTTGTGCACCAGGCCTCTAGACTTCTATAATAATAAAAGCATAATATGCTAATTTTTCTGAACAAAGCATTAGTGGGCAGGGACCAAGGCAGAGGCCCCCCAGCCAGGACAGCAAGTTGGGCCAAGGCCCTTGCATGAATTTTGTGCATTGGGCCTCTAGTGAATAAATAAAACAAGACACACAAAGAATCAAGAATCAAAATGGCTTTAGACTTCACAATAGCAATTGAAAGCTAAAAATCAATTGAATGATGTCTTCAACTTTATTCAAAAGTATTCAAAAATTACTCCTTATTTAGAATTCTATACTTAGCCAAATACCAATAAAGCATGAAACTAAAATTAAGAAAATTTTAGGGAAGGATGGTCTCAAAACATCTGCCTTTCACACACCAATCAGGAAACTACAGACTGCTCATTATCAAGTGAGAGATTAAACCAAGAAAGAGGAAGTTAAAGGGAACAGTAATAAAGTGAAAGACATCCCCAGGATGGGGGATGGGAGATGCATTGACACAGAATCCAGAAGGAAACAGAGCAGAGGCTTTGGGAGATATTTATTCAGGTAAACAAAATGTTAACAATACATGAATATCTTTTTTTATATATAAACAGAGCCTTTTTATTTATTTGTATTATTATTTTTAATTCTCACCCAAGAATATTTGTTGACTGACTTAGAAAAAGTGGAAGAGAGCAGGAAAGGCAGAGAGAACACAGAAGTGAGAGAAACACGTCGATTGGTTGCCTACTGCATGCTCCTTGACCAGGGTTCCAGCCAGGGAGGAGCCTGTAACTGAAGTTCATGTGCTTGACTGGAATCTAAGGCTTTATGCACTAAGCCCATGATGGCAAACCTATGACACATATGTCAGCACTGACACGTGAAGCTATTTTCAATGACACATAGCCACATGCAGTCACATACAGAGAATTATGGGGCCACATGCCGAGGATGACACATTTGCTGTAGTGTAGGGTAGACACTCTATGCCAGAGGTTTGTAGGCCAAAACAACAGAACTCCGGCACACAGTGTCTAGTTCTGGGACTTTCGGTTAGGCACCAAGAGTATCCACCTCAGGTGACGACAGATGGGGCACCAAACATGGTGGGGGAAAAAGTTGGATTTGTCAAGTTATTTATGGACATCCAATTGTGCCTTTCCATTGTATTACTCATCAGGAGGTTTTATGTACCAAGGCAGGATTCACCGACTTAAACAACTTAATGTCAGTTGTTACAAAAAGAGTTAATTTAATAGCTTTTTGCACACTTCCCAAGCAAGAATTTTCTGCACTTTTATTGGAGGTTGATTCCACTTACAGTGGACTGCTGATGTACAATAATGTAAGATGGCTGAGCCGAAGCAAAGTTCTTGAGCGCTTTGTGGAGTGCTTTGAAGAAATTAAGGTATTTCTTGAGGATAAGGATTTGGGAAACTTTTCTCAGCTCAATAATGATAAGTAGATCAACACCCTGATATTTTTTACAGATCTCTCTGTTCATATTAATGAACTGAACTTAAAGTTACAAGGTTTTTGAAAAAGTATTGATGTTATGTTTGGATACATAAAAGCTTTTGAAAGTAAACTTAAGAGAGGAGGAACCAAGATGGTGGCATAGGTAAACACCTATCCTGCTGCCCCACACAACAATTTCAAAACTACAACTAAAAGACAAAACAGACATTATCCAGAAACACCAGAAAGCTGGCTGAGTGGAAATTACACAAATAGAAGGAAAGCTAGAAGGACACTGTGACTCAGAGGAGCTGTGGAGAGCAGAGTTTCAGAGACGTGCGGAGAAAGAGGTGTGGAGCTGTGCTGCGAGCAGAAAGTGCGGGCAGCTGGCTGAATACCCGGCTGGTTTTCGTGAACGGGGAAGGAGACAAAGGCGTCCCACTGCACTGATTCTCCAGTTCCGGGTGAGTCTTGGGGAACCCAGACTCATACATGGTGAAACTGGACTGTAAGGAGGAAGCACGCTGTAACAAGGGAACTGCAGAGGTCCGGGAGCTCACAAGGTAAACTTGGGAACTGCAGAGGTGCATGAGTGCACAGAGAGGACACGTGAGTTGCTCTCTCATTCAAGAGAAAAAAAAAAAGGAGGGAAACCACTGGACTGCATTGTTTTTCAAACCTGAGTGAGACTTTGGGTATGCAGACTCATTTGGGGAGAGGCTGAACTATCTGACAGCGGGCAGAGCTCAGTGGCAGCTTTCTCTCAGAGGTGTGTGCAGCTATTACTGTGGGGCACAGAGACCCAGGCGCCGCTTAGGCTGGGGCTGACAAAACCAGGGCTGTCTGCTCAGCCCGGAGACTCCGCCCATCCAAGCTGAGCAGCAGCTCTCTCAGTGTAAATACAGCTGATCCTCACAGTCAATTGGCCTGGAGGTCAAACCCTCCCAGTGATTCCAACAACAATCTAGGCTTAACTATAACAAGACTGTGCAACCCATAAAGGGCTGCACCAAGAGTATCCACTTCAGGTAACTAGGGAGGCTGAGCCACTGTCCCTGAGAGGACATCTACCACACAAAGCTACTAGACCAACTGAGAGAAGCAGCCAAAATGCAGAGACATGGAAACAAATAACATTTGAAATAAATAGGGAGGGGGGGGGAAAGATTAGACATAGCGTTCAAAACCACAGTTATAAGGTTTTTCAAAAAGCTCCTAGAAAAGGCCAATAAATTTAACAAGACCCTCGAGGATATGAGCAAGACCCTCGAGGATATGAAAAAGGACCAACTAGAAATTAAGCATACACTCACTGAAATAAAAAATACAGAGACCTAAAAGCAGTCCAGAGTACTGTAAGAATCAAGTCAAAGATTTGAAATACAAAGAAGCAAAAAAACACTCAGCCAGTAAAGCAAGACGCAAAAGAATCCAAAAACATTGAAGATAATGTAAGGAGCCTCTGGGACAACCTCAAGCATACCAACATCCGAATTATGGGAATGCCAGAAAAATAGAGAAAGCAAGATACTGAAAACCTATTTGAAGAAATAGTGACCAAAAACTTCCCACACCTGGTAAAAGAAATTGACTTAAAAGTCCAGGAAGTGCACAGAACCCCAAACTATAGGAATCCAAAGAGGACCACACCAAGACACATCACAATCAAAATGCCAAGAGCAAAAGACAAAGAGAGAATATTAAAAGCAGTAAGAGAAAAACAGTTAGTTACTTACAAGGGAGCACCCATACGCTTGTCAACTGATTTCTCAACAGAAACTATGCAGGCCAGATGGGAGTGGCAAGAAATATTCAGAGTGTTGAATAGCAAGAATCTACAACCAAGATTACTCTACCCAGCAAAGCTATCATTCAGAATTGAAGGTCAGATAAAGTGCTTCACAGATAAGAAAAAGCTAAAGGAGTTCATCACTGCCAAACCAGTATTATATGAAATGCTGAAAAGTATTCTTTAAGAAGAGGAAGAAGAAAAAGGTAAAAATAAAAATTATGAACAACAAATACACATCTATCAACAAGTGAATCTAAAAATCAAGTGAATTAAAAATCTGATGAACAGGATAAACTGGTGAATATAATAGAATCAGGGGTAGAGAGGGGGAATGGACTGACAATTCTTGGGGGGAAAGGAGTGTGGGAAGTGCAGGAAGAGACTAGACAAAAATCGTACACCTATGGATGAGGACAGTGGCAGGGAGGTAAGAGCAGAGAGTGGGATGAGTAATGGGTGGAGGGGAGCTTTGGGAGGGAAAAAAGAGGAACATTGTAATTAATAATCTGAACAATAAAGATTTGTTAAATTTTAAAAAAAAGAAAGTAAACTTAAAATTTTCAAGCGAGATGTAGAAACTAAAACTTATAAGTATTTTCCTCGAGTAACAGTATGTTGAGAAGGCCAGTGCAGCTGTACAAAATGAAATGGAACCCTTGCATATAAAGTACCAGCATGTTTTAGACTTATTACTTGACCAGTTCAGTGATAGATTTAATCAATTTAGAAGCCTAGAACAGACCATAAAAATAATTAAGTATCCTGATGTAGTGGTCTACAGTAGTTTGGGATTAAATGGTTTCCAATGGATGCAAATTGGTGATTTGGAGATGCAACTTGCAGAATTTCAAGACAGCATCTGGGCTCAGGTGTTTGTCAACCTGAAGTCAAAGTTTGAGAATCTGGAAAGGTGTCGCTTGGATAATCAAGAGGAATGCCACTATGAACAGGAAATTTGGAATGCCTGGAATTGATTACCAGACACTTTTAGCACCCTGAAAAATATAGCAATGGTTTTACTCACAATTTTTCCCTCTACATACTTTTGTGAGACCTTATTCTCAGCATTAAATAATATCAAAACCAACAAAAGAAACAGACTGACAGATGAAGTTAGTAGTACTTGCTTGGGCTTGAAGTGTACAAAATACCAACCTTCAATTGAAGGCTTAGCCAATGAAATTCAGCAATAAAAAAGTCACTAATAGGCAGGTTAGTTGAAGAATTCCCCCTTCCCCTCACTTATCTTAGTTCTAGGCACCCCACACAAGTTAAATAATATCGAGACTGACAAAAGAAACCAACTGACAGATGAACAAAGAAGTCACTAAGCAGGTAAGTTAAATAATTAGCTTTTGGTTTATTAAATACAGTTATATATTACAATTATACATTTTTGTTATTTAAACTAGAAGGGTCCCAGGTTCAATTCCAGTCAGGGGCATGTACCTTGATTGCGGGCACATTCCCAGTAGGGAGTGTGCAGGAGGCAGCTGATTGATGTTTCTCTCTCATTGATGTTTCTGACTTTCTACCCCTCTCCTTTCCCCTCTGTAAAAAATCAATAAAATATATTTTAAAAAATAAATAAAAGCTCATGTTCCTTTATTTATTGTTTTCCACACCTTTTACTATCCAGCTTCCTGAACATTGGATGAATTTTAGCTTGTCAACATCCTCTTTAAAATGCAATTCCAATACTGAACTACTAGCAGACAAGTAATCAAACCTCCCTGTGCCTCCATTTTGTTGCCTATCACAGTACCTACCTTGTTAAGTTATTATGAGGATTAAATGAGGTGATACATAATAAAAAAAATAAAATGCAATTCCAAGAATATAAGATAATATAAAGTATTTTAATTTACTTATTATTTTTGCACACATATTGAGCCCACTTCAAGAAAACCAGGGAGTCATTGCTTCAACTAAACATGTTTATTACAGGATTCTCTTAGCACCAGAAAGCATTCTGCTTGCTCTTTGTTTTCATATCCTTTTACTTCTAGTTATCAAATCCATCCACATGAGTGGTGTCATGGATTTTAATTAATATTTCTTATGCCACTATCAGCTTAATACTGGGCTGAATGGTGTGTTGTTCATTTCTTATATTATTATGTCATGTGAGTAGAAATATTATCAAGAGCCCCTCTCTGAAAATCTATGAAATGAAATCCATCACAAACAATATTAAGAATATGGAAGAAATTATTTACTAAATTGATATTACATATAGGATGACTTTCCCACCTTGGCTATTTTAAGATGCTTTTGCTCCTTCAGAGTCAGACTTAATTATGTATTTCTTTCTTTAATATATCATAATGAACATGCTTTTGTCAGATCTTCATCACCAAGTGAAACTGAGTTTAGGCAAAAGGCTGTATAATTCAGGCAAAAGATCTCTTTAGCCTATAGAGGCTTTGATCAGTATTGAAGGCCAAAAAAAAAAAAAATTGTGATAATGTTACATTAAATTGTGTCTATCCCCTACTATCACTAACCCCCTGTGTATAGGACACAACAAGGGAAGAAGGAAGGAAGGAAGGAAGGAAGGAAGGAAGGAAGGAAGGAAGGAAGGAAGGGAGGGAGGAAGGAAGGAAGGAAAGGAGGGAGGGAGGGAAGGAAGGGAGGGAGGGAGGAAGGGAGGGAGGGAGGGAGGAAGGAAGGAAGGAAGGAAGGAAAGGAGGAGGGAGGGAGGGAGGAATGAAGGAGTGAAAAAGGAGAGAATAGGAAAGAGAAGAACATAAAAAAGAAGAAACGTTAAGAGAACTTTGCTGTTGAATGGCTGGCCGCCAATCTCAGGGAATCTGGTGAGAAAGCAGTAATCCAGGTCACAATTCTTGCTTCCCACTGAATCTCACCGGAACAGCCGCAAAGGGAGGACGGGTGGGGCGGAGTGAGCACCTTTCTGGTCAGTGCTACTGAATCTAAGACACAGACCTCTCCGCTTGCTGGGCTCCGGAATTCCTTCTGCCCAGCCAGGCGGAGCTGTGCCTGTGCTAACAAAGGTTCTTGGCTACCTGCCCTCTCCTTAGACCCAAAGCAAGTCCTGGCGTCTTCTTGTGAAGACAGAAGAAAGAAAGAAATTCTGATGTTTTTTTTGGGGGGGGGGGGGGTGTTAACCATCTAATTTAATTTTGTAAAATTTCCCTCAAAACATAAAAATTCTTTAATGTGCACTTTAAAAATTCTCCCCAAATCCCTTTTAGTAGCTGTTCTTCCTGGGATTGAAAGAACTTGACCTCCCCCCCCCCCTTGTGTAATAGTATCTATTTTTTCTTCCAGGTTACCAGGAACATTCTTATTCACAAACCACTTTTTTCCTAAAACCAAGTTGTTTGTGTTATTGTAAAGCGTTTGTCAAAACTCCTACCTTAAAACAGTACTGTCATTATCTGAACAAGAAGAGAGAAATCTGAGCTTACATTTGCTTTTAATAACGCATCTTCCCAATCTAAATAAATGACAGAGGTGTTCCTATAAAATGATAGAGGCAAAATGCCAATCAATGCATTGTTACTAGGATACAAATGGACTGGGCAGGGAAATGAACAAGAAGTCAGAATATATATATAACTGGCTGTTAGCTAGTCCTGATTTCATGGGTAAATCCTACAATTGCCAAGTCTTCATTTCCTTAACTGAAAAGGGAAAAATAATTCTTGCTGCCTGTGACCCATAAGGTTGTTAATTGCTATAAAGAACTTTGGAAAATAGAAACAACTATACAATGCTTATATTTTTAAAGCAAGTTTTGCCTCCTAAGTGATGCAGAATGAATAAAGGTCTCACTCTGAGACTTATCTCTGCTTAAGATAATGTTGCCCTGAACAAGCCTACTGTAAAATAAAATAAAATAAAATTTTAAAAAGCCTATTCCTACGACTCAGGAGATCATAGAACTTTCTAGAAGGATCTTTAGGATTCATCCTCTTTTAGAGACATGAGGAACCAAAAAAGATTAAATGCAATGTAAACTCACACCGCTGTTGCCTGCAGATAGGCACACCTCATTTTATTGCGCGTCACAGTTGCGTTTCTTACAAGCTGAAGGCGAGACCTTGCCCCGCCGCAGCACTGCCATGCGCTTCCTGGCCGCGTCTCCAGGTGCGCCCGGGCCGTTCCTCATCAGCAGAGCCAGGCCAGGCCCGAGCACCCACTCCCCGGCCTCCCTGGCTCACTTACCGCACACACACCCCGAGCGGGCGCGCGGGCCGGGAGCGCGGCGGGCTGCTGTCGGATAAAGGAACTGGGTCGGCGGCGGCGCCGCGGGATTCCTCAGACAGTTTCAAACTCCAGATGTGGAGCGAGTTCTGTCTCTTCAGCCTCTCCGAGTCTGCACGTGGTATCCGCGCGGCCTTTTCCGTGCAGGTGGACTCGAGACGGTTAACCGAGTGAAAACTGAAAGACGGAGGGCGGGGGGTCTGCTCGGGAAGCTCAGGAGGCGCCCCTGCGGGCCGGGAGCCCGGAGCCGCCTGGGTCGGCGGGAAGGAGCGTGCCCCGGTTGGACGTCGCGACGATCGGTTCCCAGACTCTCTCCGTGTTTCCCGAGCCCTTTGTACCCCGCCCGGAGGAGAACCGACGTCCCGGGGCGGGAGCGGACCCGGCCAGCCCAGCAGCCGCGGCAGGAACACCCCCACGGGGCGAGTCTCCCTCTAGCCTCCGTCTTGCTGAAACGCCGCGTGCCCTTGAAATGCACGAACGAGCGTCGTCCGAGGAGCACTCGCTGGGAATGCGGTGAGCCGTGCGCGCGGGAGAGGTGCGGGACGGGCGCGCAGCGAAGTCGGGAAGCAAACTCGCTCGATGGGTTTGTCCTGCTCAGTTCCTGCCGCGCGCGGGCGCCGCTCCCCGTGGGGCCGTGGGGCCGTGGGGCCGCGCGGTGGGTGAGGAGGGCGTGGGGAGCTCCGGCGCCAGGCCCCGAGCTGGGAAGGGGCGGGCAGACCCACCCGCTCGAGCGGACGCGGCGGGAAAGGCCGCGCGGCGTGGCAGGAGGGGGCCGCTTCAGGTTTGGGGTTGGAGATGGGCGGGGGCGAGCAGCGCGCGTCCGTCCCGTCGGGACCCGGCAGGAGCGGGTCTCGGCTCTGCGGTTCCCCGTAGAGCGGAGGCCGCACCGCCGGCCCCTCACCGCCGGCCATCGTCCCGCCCGAGGAAGGACCGAGGTCCGGGGCGGAGAGCAGACGACGGGCTGGGGCAGGTGGCCGAGCGAGGGCCGGGCCTGGGTCTCGGCGGAGTAACGGTCCCCGGAGTGAGAGCCGGGAGCCGCCAGTGTGCGCTCCCGAACGACGCGGGAAGAGCCGCCCCGGCAGGACGCACCCGCGGGGACCCAGGCGGCAGGGGCGGGAGGTGGCGGCCGCGGGGTTGCAGGGCGACGGGGGCGTGTGCGTGCCTTCCGGGAGCCGATCTCCGAAGCCGCCGAGCCTTCGGGTCGGGAGGCGCCGCGCGGCCCGCGGCCTCCTTCCCGCTCCCGCCGTGGCTCAGAGCCCCCGCGGCGCCGCGCCCAGCTCGCCTTCGTCCCCGATGTCCACCTCGTCCTCCGGCTCGGCGAGGGCGGAGGGGCCGGCGGGCAGCCCAGGCCGGGCCTCAGCGGGCGCGGCTTCGGGGCCGCGGGGGCTGCCTGCGGGGCTCTCGGGCCCGCCTGGCGCTTTGGGCTCGTCCTGGCTTTTCCTCAGCTGCTTTTTATGCTTCATCCGCCGGTTCTGGAACCACGTTTTCACCTAATTTCAGGGAGAAAAATAAAAACCCGTCGTTCCTTCAGACCCAGGGCCACCGCCTGCGGTCTGGCCGTTGCGGGGCGTTATGAAGATGGACCGCCACCCCCGGACGGTTACTCGGGGCCGGGACGGCTCTCCCGCTGGCAGCCCGGCTTCGCGCAGGCCAGCGGCCTGGGGTGCGTGCGCCTTGCAGCCTCCGGCTCCGGAGGAGGAGGAAGCGGCCCCGAAATAACACGAGGGTCGCGGAGGTGCGGGGAGTACACTCGCCCTGTGGCCGCACCGTCACCCTCGGCGGGCGGGCGTGGTGCCCCCTTTCCCGCCGACAGCCCGAGCCCGGCGATTCCCGGACGGCAGAAGGGCACCGAACCCGAACGGCGGCTCTGGCCAGAGGGAGCGTGGGTGCGGGTGCGAAGTGAGCGCGGGCGGAGGCTGGGGCGAGGCTGCAGCGTCCGGAGGACCTGGAGCGGTGCCTCCGGACGCGCCTGGGCTCAGCTCGCCGCCGAGGTGACACAGACAGCGCCTCGGGTGCGGGCTTCTCTGGGGACTGGGACTCCCGTCTGCCCGGGAGCCGCGATGGAGGAGAAGCGGGAGCGGAGTGGGCACCCACTCGGGGCGGCGGTCAGGATCGCCTGAGGAAGGACCTCCGTCCGCGGCCCCTGGCGAGGCTGGGAGCGGCTGTACTTGGCTAAGGACCTGCGGAGCCGCCTAGACTCGAGGGGGAGCGGCCACCCCCTCCGGGACTCTGCGGGCGGAGGGGTGGGAGAAGCGGGGCGGGGAGGGGGCAGCCTCCCCGCCGGCCCACCTGCGTCTCGGACAGGCTGAGCGCCGCGGCCAGCTCCACCCGCTCGGGCGTGGACAGGTAGCGCTGGGTCTCGAACCGCTTCTCCAGGCCCGACAGCTGCGAGTCGGAGAACACGGTGCGGGCTTTGCGGCGGCGGCAGTGCTTCCCGGGCAGCTCGGCAGACGGCGGGTGCGGGAACAGCGCGGGGACCGGTACCCCTGCGGGGAGAGGGGGGGGGGACATCAGGCTCGAACAACCCCGCTCCACACCCTCCTCCGCCCGCGCCTCCCCAGCCTCCTGTGTCCACTGGTCCCGGAGCCTCTGGGGTCCCACCCAGCAACCGGGGGGGCTTGCGGGGGGAGGGGGGATGGAGGGGGCGAGAATGCCGACCTTTAGCCAGAAGCCCTCTAGAAATCCCAACAACAGCCGCGGGGTGGAAACGGGCTTATGAGCAGCCCTGGGACTTCCTACTTGGGCTTTCCTAGTCCGAAGTGTCCAGTCCTCTGTCGCAACACCCAAGTTTTCGTGCAAACATCAGGTTTTCGTGCAAACATCAGGTTTTCGTGCAAACATCAGGTTTTCTTGCAAACATCAGGTTTTCTTGCAAACATCGAATTTTCTTGCAAATATCAGACGGCGCAGGAGCCGCTTCCCTCTCCCCTGTCCTGTTCCCCTGACCCCTCCGGGTGCGTTAAGGCCGGTGGGTCACACCGTCTTGCCCCCAAACTCACTGAAAACGCCTCCCCCCGAGCATTCGGGTTTCCCGCCTGCGGCCAAGGACCCAGAGCCGACTGAGTGGCAATCCCATCTCGCTCGTTTCCTTATCAGACTCGGGGGTTGCCGGGGACCCCTCTTTCTAATGTGCTCACTGCTTTTCCCATTCTTTCCCTCGACCCCAGGCAGGAGGACTGAGCGCTTTCCCGGCGGGCTCCCTGGGTCCGAGAGGCTCCCAGCAGGCGAAGGGCTACCGGAGCCAAGGCGGCCGGTGGACTCGGGAAGCACCAGCAGACCGGAAAGCCCGCAACCGGCACCAGGGCACTGGCCGCGGCTATTGGGGGGACATGGGCGTGCTGGCCGGTGTGACGCCAAAGCCAATCGCGACTTCGATGCGGGCTTTGCTCCTTCCGACGCAGGCCCGCGCCCAGCTCCCGCTTCGCAAACACTTTCAGCTCTTGTTGTGGCTTCACAAACGGCCTCTCTTTCCCGCTGGGCTCCAGGAGTGACTGTGTTCCCCGGAAGCGCCAGAGAAGTGTGGCCGGCCTTCCCGAGAGAGGTAGCAACAATCTGGGCATCCCGCGCCCTGCACCGGCCAGAGCGGCTGGGCCTGCTGCTCACCCGGCCCGCCCGTCCGGATGCTTTGGAGCGGGCTCGTGAGGCCAGCAGGGCAGAGAGGGGAGCTGAGCTGAAGACCAAGTTCAAGACTAGCCGTAGGGAGTAAAAAGAGTTCAAGAGAAGCCGGTCTCTCCCTCTTTTTCTCACCCTTTCTTTCTCCCTTATTCCAGCGCCCAAACCTCCGTCCTCACAATATCCCAAGCCTCTTTCACTCCTAGGCCTCCGCCACCTGGGTGGTGAGTGCCCAGCACCGGGAGGATCCTTTGAATGTCTGATGACAGAGTTGAAGTCTGTTCTACCGGGTGAAGTGCCTGGGGTCTCCCTCAGAGCAGGCAGACAGCGAGTGGGGAGGAATACCCCAAGAGGGGACTGAGCACTGCCTGCCACCGAGAACAGCACCCCCTTCAGCCCCTCTGGCCGGCATGTCCCCCCATTGTGAAGAGCAGAGTGACAGGAGTCACCGGCGGCCAGTGGGCTGCTGTTTTCAGCCACAGCCTCCCTGCTGCCTCTCACTCAGGGAAGGAGGCCACAGGCCATGCTGCCTGCTTTGGCCTTCCCTAGGCTCCCACGGGTTTGGGGTCTGCGCTAGAAGGCCCGCCGCCCTCTTGCTCTCCACACTTGGAAACCCCTGTTACTTACCCGAAGTGGTGAGGAAGTAGGGGTGGTGATGGTCTCCCTTATGCAGAGGGTGATGGGGGTGAGGAGCCAGGAGGGTGGGGGTGGGCATGAGGGGGTAGCCATAGTCTAGCAGAGGCACCCGGGAGGCCAGAGAGCTGGCAAAATGGTCGGGGGGCACCTCCCTGAGTGGCTTGGGCTTATGCAGCAGGATGTCCTCAATGAAGAAAGACGTGGGCCTCTGAGAAGATGCCGGGTGTAGGGGGGAGGTGAAGTTGAGGTTCATCTTGATCCGAGCCCCCCAACACAGGAAGAAGGCCCAGGAGGGGGTGCAGGGAGTAGGCAGCGGCTCTGCACGCCTGCCCGGGAGCCGACAACCACCCCTCGAGGCTCCGGTCTCCAGGCTCTCTCCCCGTCCTGGGCTACCCCTGGCGCTGGAGGAGAGAAGACTAGCTCCTGGGTAGGTTGGGTCTGAGAGTAAGAGAATTGGCAGCTTGGAGAGGGAGCCAGGAGAGCCAATGGCTAGGCTGCCAGCAGCGGAGGGGCGGGTGCGGGCTCGGGGCGTGGCGGGGAGCTCTCCGCGGTGCTGAATTCGGCCTTCCAGACCCAGGAGAGCAGAGGGGACCAGGTTCTTGCTCCTACCAAAATTCCCCACCTTAATTTCTGCCCCTCCAACTGCAGGAGCTGTTTGCTCCCAGCTGTTTCTTAAAAAAAATAAAAAATAAAAAATTTAAAAAGCTAAAAAGACAAAGTCTCTGTCCCCCGACAACACCTCTTTAGAGAACAGAAAGCACTTAAAAGGCTCAAAACAATAGGGATAAGGCACTTATTTTGGCATTTGGGTCTGAGTTTTTAAAATTTAGAAAAATTGCTCTGCAGAGTGTGACTCGGTAGGTGAGCCTCGACCTATGATCCAGCAGCGCATGGTTCGATTCCTGGTCAGGGCACACGCCCGGTTGTGGGCTCCCTCCCCAATAGGGGGCGTGCCGGAGGCAGCCGATTCTCTCTCATCACTGACGTTTCTCTCTCTCCCTCTCCCTTCCTCTTTGAAATCAATGAAAATGTATTTTATTAAAATAAATAAATATTTAGAAAAATGAAAGCAAAGGAGAAGTGAGAAGAGAGTCCACATTGATAGACCCAACTTAAATTGAGGGATGACTAAATTGTTGAGATAGATAAATAAAATGATGATCATTATATTCTTTACCTCAGCTATAGAAGGTGGTGTGAGGTAAGTTATATCTGCATCAGTCAAGTAATATGGTCTGTGTAAATCTGTCCAGAGCTACTCTTAACGCCAGTCTCCAACTCCTACAAAATTTCATTATCTCCTCTTCACTCCACTGGCAGGGCTCAACTTATCCCTTTCAACTTCTCCTCCCCCCGCCCCCATATAATAAAGAGGTAATATACAAACTGACCTTCACACTGTAATGCCATCACAAGATGGCGGCACACACAGTGAAGGCTTGGTTCCCATAACACAAGATGGCTGCACCCATAGTGGAGGTAAGGTTCCCATATCTAACAATCATCAGGGACCTGATGCTGTATGGTGCCAGGCTGGGCTGGGAGCCTCAGGCTGCGCCCCCCACCTGGTGGGGCTTGACGGGGGACCTCAGATGCGCCCCCACCCCAGTGCCGGGCCAGGGAAACTCAAGCCACGCTCCCTGCCCTGGTATGCATGGGGAGGAGGGACCTGAGGCTGCATCTCCTTCTCTGTGTCAGGCCAGGGAACCTGAGGCTGTGTCCCCTGCCTGGTGGGGCTTGATAGGGCCCTGAGGCTGCACTCCTACCCCAGAGGGGCTTGACAAGGGTGGGGCTGGCTGGGGCTGGGGCTGGGTCTCAGGTGATTTGGAGGCCTACGCGCGTGGGTGGGAACATGACCCCGGGTCCCGTGGTGTGCCCCAGACCCTGACAGGAGGGAGGTTTTCATATACATTTTACTACTTTTCTTTCATCTCTGACACTTCTATCATAGAGAAAAGGCAAATAGCAATATTAAAATATTTCCTCTAATTAATTCCCTTTTAATGTCACAAATTTTGTGCACTAGGTCACTAGTACTAGTTTAATTGTGCTAGGGTTTTTTGTTGGTTTTTTTTGTCTCCCATTCACTTTCCAGCCTTTCTTTTCATTTTTCTCCCTCCCAATATTTGTTTTCCTGTTTGTCACATTTATTTCCCTTGAGTCAATTTGCTAAAATGAAGTTGATCATCTACAGCACAGCCAGGCTAACTTTGGCTCACATCTCCAAAAATTGCTCTAATTATTGGTGTTAAACTCAAGGAAATTAAAAGAAGCCACTTCTCTTCCATCTCCCCATTTTTAAGCTCTAATTTGTTGAAATCTAGTTGTCATCACAATTCCAATCACTACTGCTAATAGCAAAAGTGTTTTAATAGACACTGAGTCCTCACAACCCATGCTATTAGATAATTAGAGGAGGTGTTAGAAAGCCAAGTGCTAATCCTTGGGCGCCTGGGTAGAATTTTCATTTGATCTAGCAGGTAAAACAAATTAATTACCAGAATCAATTAGGCCCCAAACTACAGTGCTGCAGGAAGTGGAAGCACTGTGTTCCATATGGATGACCTGGTAAAAATGGTAACCAGAGGAGAAGAGTGACAGGAAGGAGAAAGAAGAACTTTAAAATAAGATCTTAGCAAGTACGCATCTAAATAAAGCCAGATGCTTTGTCCTGACGTCTGAAATGTGATTTTTGTTTTAAGTTCATCATGGTAAGAGCTGAAGATGGAGAGCAGGCCACTGAGAGGTGGCCACAGAGAGGGAAAATGCAGGCTCCAGAAGTTGTACCTTAGTCCTTAGCCATGGTTCCATCCAGTCGTCCCCCACAGCGCTAGAGAGAAACTGAAGAGGCTCAGATTCCAGACTCATAAAGAGGCCCTGGGGGCACAGTCCATGCTGTAGGAAGTCCACGGCCCCCCAGTGAGAGATTCAGGCCAGTGGAAACCAAGCCATCCTGTCTCCTAAGACCCTAAAAGCTGAAGGGGCTATTGAGGAAGTACCTGCTTGCCCTCTTCTATGTGCCAATGCAGAGGAAGAGCACAGATGTGCATTCAGCCTTGGAGATGGGAATTCAGCCACGCTAGGGGTGGGGACTAACTTCTGCTTGGATGGTGCTATGGAAAGATTGTTAAATGTCTGTTTGGGAGCAGGGCCAGTAAACACATCTTTGGGAGACAGTTACCTTTGACCCAAGACACTGCAAACGTTTTCTCATAATTTAGCCTTAAGCATCTCAGAGTGTTCACAGTATCGGAGGAGGGAAGAGAAGGGGGCAGGAGGGGACAGACTGCCTCTGGGTTTTTTCCCTTCCCCTTATTTCATCAACTCTGGACTCAGCTCCCCGGACTCGCCCAAGTTAAGGCTATTTCCAAGGCCCTGCTGCTGCCTACATGCAGTGGAGGAGGAGGCCCACTCCTCACACTCCCTCTCTGGGTCCTGCTCTTTCTAGGACTCAGCCCAGCACCACCCACCCACTCAGTAGGAACCTGAGAAGTGAGAGATGGAGACCGGAAAACTAGATAGCTATGGAAACGGGGAGGACCTGAGGACTGCAGGGGAGTTTTACTTCCCCTTTCCCTTTCCCTTTCAGCGATCCTGGGAAACAAAGCTTCCTGGCTGAGTGTAGTGGTTGCCAGAGGGAAGGGGGTCAGGGAAGAAGGGGGTCCTATTATATGACAGGAGATTTAACTTTGGGTGGTGGGCACACAGTGCAATACACAGATTTTGTAACAGAAACCCACACCTGAAACCTCTGTATTCATGTTGACCAATGTCACCCAAATAAATTTAATTTTTAAAAGTTCCATGGGCCCAGCAGGCGTGGTTCACTGGTTGAACATGGACCTATGAACCAGGTCACAGTTCAGTTCCTGGGTTGTGGGCTCAATCCCCAGTGTGGGAGCTGCAGGAGGCAGCCAATCAATGGTTCTGTCTCATCATTGATGTTTCTATCTCTCTTTCCTTCTCCCTTCCTCTCTGAAATCAATAAAAATATACTTAATAAATAAATCCTATATAATAAAAGCCTAATACGCAAATCCACCAAACAGTGGAACAACCGGCTCCTATGACACACACTGACCAACAGGGGACAGATGCTCAGTGAAGGAGCTTCCCTCCGCCCACAGGACCCAGGCTAGCAAAGGCAGGTGCCAGCGGGGGCCCCCCTGATTGCCCCACTGGTTGCCCCACAGATAGGCCCTGATCGCCAGCCAGGCCTAGAAACCCTACCCATGCACAAATTTTGTGCACTGGGCCCCTAGTAAATAAATAAATCTCATAGCTGAGAAAGTAAACAGCCACTAGCACCAAAGCAGGTCCCTGGAGGGAACAGAGGCAAGGATGGGGGTCCATGGGAAGTAGAGGCAGACTGGGATCCCCACGTCTACACACTACTGGATGAGGGAGACCCCCTTCTCCCAGGTGCTCAGGTAACCACAGCCTGGCTTGCCATGGGCCTGTGGACTGAAGCCCAGCACTCAGATGGACAGACTGTCCAGGCAAGTCCTATCCCTGGAAAAGTTCCTGTGGGGTTGGGTCTCACATTCCTCTTAGAGCTCTCAGGGAAATCTTAAGGTCCAAAAAGCTGGGAAGTGTCCTTATGGTGTTGAGGCTACTGAGTAGAACCAGGGGAAACTCTAGGATAAACAGAACCCAGCCCGTGCTTTCTCAAGGGACTGGTGCCTGGCCCCTCCTACTTCTGTGGTGGGTGACAAAGGCTGCCAGGGAGGCCAGCCCCTGCTTGAGAGGCAATCCTGTTTGTCCAGGGTTTGGAGAAAGAGGCATTTCAGAGCCCATAGGCCTTCCTCTACCCACCTTCCTCAGGCCCTAGAGCCATTCAGGTAAGAGGTAAATGATACCTTTTTAGATAGCTTGTAAACAATTTGCCTCTTAAAAGCAGAAATGTTTCATTGCCTGGATTGTCTGTAAAGTCTAGAGCAGCACCATTCAATAAAAATATGAGCCATATAGGTAATTTTAGATTTTCTACTAGTCACATTTAAAATCTAACAAGAAACACCCCTAGCTGGTTTGGCTCAGTGCCTAAAGCATAGGCTGGGGACTTAAGGGTCTCAGGTTTGATTCTGGTCAAGAGCACGAACCTTGGTTGCAGGCTCGATCCCCTGGAGCCGCATCGGGAGGCAACCCATTGGTTTCTTTCTCTCTGTCTCTCCTCCTCCCACTCTCTTAAATAAATAGATAAATGTAAGAAGAAACAGGAAACGGTGAAATATTAATATACTAGTAGCCCTGCGCATGAATCTGTGTACCAGTAGCTCTCTGTGGAGCCTGGCCGCTCCCCATAGGCTCTTCATGGTCCAGAGGCCTATCAGCGGCGGTGCCCAGAACGTGTGCCTCATTGCCAGGTCAACGACGCAAGCGTCTCCTCTTCCCCCCCGCCCCCACCTCCCCAAGGCTGTTCATGCTGCTTGCTCTCAGAGTCAGCCCCCCAGGACTGGGGGCAGAGCTGAGAGAATTGGGCGCCACCATCTTGTGACAGAGTAATGGTTAATTTGCATATTACCCTTTTATTAAATAGGATTTTATTTAACCCCAATATGTCAAAAATGTTATTATTCAACATGTAATCAATATAAATATTATTAATGAGATTCTTTTGCATTTTTTTAAATACTAAATCTCCAAACTCCCATGTGTATTTCACATTTGCTGCACATCTCAGTTCAAACCAACCTGGTTTCAAGTGCTCAATAGCCACCTGTGGCTCTTGGTTACCTGCTGGACAGACACCCCATGGCAAGTTAACTGTCACAATCCCTTTTATCCCTCTCCAATGTAGGTCAACATACACAGAGAAAATGGAAAGCAGTGCTGAAGCTAGTCCAGTACATTGTCAATGTTTGCCATTCATACATCCATTATATTAGATAATTACGAGCATTTATTGAGTTTCTACTATATTCCAGGCTATTCACCATACATCTTCCCAATCTCAGGAGATTCTATAAATGCAGTCACATTACAGTAAATTTTTATTCTCATTTGACTAAAAGTCTGTCACCCAGGACCGGCTGTAGCTGACACATAAAATCAGATTCTGTACACTGCCCTAAGAAAAAGAAACCTGCGCCGAACCGGTTTGGCTCAGTGGATAGAGCGTCGGCCTGTGGACTGAAAGGTCCCAGGTTCGATTCCGGTCAAGGGCATATACCTTGGCTGCAGGCACAGCCCCAGTTGGAGGTGTGCAAGAGGCAGCTGATCGATGTTTCTCTCCCATCGATGTTTCTGACTTTCTATCCCTCTCCCTTCCTCTCTGTGAAAAATCAATAAAATATACTTTTTTTAAAAAAGAAAAAGAAACCTGCAAGACATGATAGAACTGCTTATGGTTTCAGCTGAAGAATTATTAATTAATTTAAAGAGAAGAAAGATGTTTCTCAGAGATCAAATAATTAAGCAATACTACTCTCTTTCATGTCAATCTCATCTGAAACTGTCCTCTGAGCTGGGACTTAGTTTCCAGAAGAGATAACCCTATTGATGATCAAAGGAAAAGACTGGTTCCATTAGCCCAGTTGCCTATATTGTGGCCTTCAAAATAAAGGGAGAAATGTATTTCAGAAGCATCTGAGTAACACACTTTACTCATAACATTTTTGTATTACATTGCTTGTTAGTCTGTTTCAGCTTACCTTCTATCTGAGTACTTTATTTTAAGCACTACCAAAGTAGATGACATGTATAGAGAAAGAACTGGAGTCATGAATGCTTCCTGCAAATGCATCTTCTTTTGCACTGGGAAATAGGATGTGAACTCACATGAGAACACATTCAAGGAGAAGGCACTTAAATCATGGTATTCCTCAGATAAGGAGGACTAAGCCCATCCAGTTTGCTCATTCAGAACTGGGCCAATCTTTAAGAGCAAAAACTTTCATTTTTTTCCCTATTGAAGTTTTCTATACTGCCTTTGGCATCTCGATTCAAAACATGCTTCATAAAGTTTGTGATAGAAAAAAAGACCTTAAGATAATTAAAGGTTTGAAATATGAGAGATCATATAGCATCATTTCTTTTATTTTTTATTAGTTTTGTTTTATTTTTATTGATTTCAGAGAGGAAGGGAGAGGGAGAGAGAAATAGAAACATCAATGAAGAGAATCATTGACCAGCTGTTTCCTGCATGCCCCCTACTGGAGATCGAGCCTGCAACCCGGGCCTGTGCCCTTGGCCAGAATGGGTCCAGGGTCTCTCAGTCTGCAGGCCAATGCTCTAGCCACTGAGACAAACTGGCCAGGGCCATATAGCAGCATTAATCTTCTAATATAGTAGGGTGTGAATGATCTTTAAATCAGTTTCTTATTAGAATTCTACTATTTTCCTCAAGTCCCAGAAGAGTAGCAAATATATTTATCAGGAAAAAAAAACAATAAGCTAACACAAATGCGTTTTAAATATTCTTTTCCTCCATTCCAAAGCACCCAAATTCTATTATCAGAGTTAAAATTTAGCACTTAATGATACAATGTACTTTTAACAGTAATACCAAACTAGTATGCATAGTTTTGAAAATAAAAGGGCATCTCTCACCATTAGTGTTTCTCTCTCTTCCTCTCCCTTTCTCTCTGAAATCAATAAAAGTATTTTTTAAAAGGAAATAAAGGGATATACATTGCTATCATTATATACTGTGAATTTCTGATGTAAGAGATTGTAAGACCTTTTCAAACTCTATTTTTGGGTACAAAGGTGAGCTTGTAAACATTTCCAAAAAGGACCTCATGTGCAGAACTAAATTTTTGATATGTTTTTGTTTAAATGCTGGATCATTTATATTTTATTTAAAAATATTGTTCTTGAATTCAAATTGATTTTTATTCTTCTAACTCTCATTTTTAACACAATGAATTTAGTGGACCAAAAAATATATGTAATAATGGAAGGTATAAATGTTGTCACTATTAAGGTCTAAGTTTGAATTTGTCTTACAATGATCAAGTCAGTAGCTAATTTTAAAAGGAAGCAGAAGGAAAAATATTGGAGAGGTTTTCTTAAATAAACTTAAAATAGGAAAAGCCATTTTTGTATAACATATGCCATAACATATGCCATTTTTGTATAACATATGCCATAGAAGAAAAATATTAATAAAATGAACTATATTAACTTTAAAAAATTCTTTATGCCAAAAACTATTATAAGCAAAGAAAAAAAAGATGAACAGTAAACTGGGAGAAAATATATGCAACTCATATTCCAGGCACAGGAATATTGTTATACATAAAATGTGACTGCAGCCCTCGCCAGTGTGCTCAGTTAGTCGCACACCATCCCATCCGTTGAAAGGCTGCCCATTGGACTGCCCAACAAGGCAGATGCCTGGGTTGCAGGCTTGATCCCCAGTAAGGGAGTGTGCAGGCGGCAGCCTGTTGATGTTTCCACATCAATGTTTCTCTTTCTCTCTGCCCTTTCTCTCTATAAAAAAATAAATAAAAACGTATTTTTAAAAAAATATGTTACTACAAATCAGTAAGGAAGAAGACCAAGAGCACAGTTTAAAAATGGGCCAAAGATAGTCAAAAACAAACAAAACAAAACAAAACAAAACAAAAACACAAACTGTTCACACAAAAAAGAAAATATAACTCCAGCTGCTTTGGTTCAGTGGAGACTGGAGCGTCCCCGGTTCTATTCTGGGCAAGGGCACATCCCCAGTAGGGGGCATTCGGGAGGCAGCTGATCAATTATTCTCTCTCATCATTGATCTCTCTCCCTCTCCCTTTCTCTCTGAAATCAATAAAAATACATTTAAAAAGAAGAAAAATATAAATGGCCATTAAACGTTTTTAAAATGCTACTAATACTAAAAGTAAGACAAATAAAAGTTTAATTCACTGAGACAACATCATTAACTACTGAATTAAATTTTTTTAATCTGATTGATTTAAAATCCACTCTGTTGGCAAAGTTGTGGGGGAAAGAATCACTCTCATACATTGATGCAAAGAATACAAATTTATGCACTCTCTATGAAGAACAATTTGCTTTAATTTTTATAACATTCTATTGAAATCACCTATCAATTATAATGAATGAGTGAAGGCTTCATGCAAGACACAGTATTAGAGCTGGACCATTAAGGAAGGTAGAGTTTGTACAGGTGAAAAGGAGGTGATGAAACTGTTCTGCTCAGGATAGCAGTACAGGTACTCACGGCGGGAGGGGGCAAACGCACTATATTTGCAGGACTCTGAGCTTGGCATCAGTGGAGTGAATTGGGAGTAGTGTTTTGAAATGTAGCTATGGACTTATTGGTAAGTACTTTGAAAGATGGTCAGAAGGCTTTATTTTTACTTTTGAGGACAGTGGGGTGAGCACAGGAGCCAGTAAAGGATGTTTGAGTAGAGGTGTAGTTTAGAAAACTTCAGCTCAAGTCTCTATGCATGAGGACTTAGAGGAAAGGTCTTAGAAAGTCCAGAAAGTAAAATTTTGGTGTTTTCAGAAGTAAGTCCATTCAGCCAATAAACAACCATTCATTTGTCCAACAAATATTTCTTAGTTATTTCTGTGCATGTGAGGCATGGTGAAGCAGCTTAGAAGATACAAACACTGCTTTAAGACTTTCCCGCCATGACAATGGCACCATCTTAACTGCTAACTGTCTCTGTTCCCCTTCGTAACTCCAATCCTTTCTTTACTACCAGAGCGGTGATTCAAGTGTGCAGATCTGGGTATGTTGGTCCGAGCTTAAGATCATCTGGTAGTTTTTATGAGTATTTTACCACAATAAAAACCATTTTAAAAATCATTGGTAAATTCCCAGTGCTCTTAGCTCTTTAACATACCACATTCTCTCCCATCCCTGAGTCCTAGTATATGCTCCCCTCTCTGCCAGGAACACTTATTATCTAGCCGTACTCACTCTGCTTACCTCTACAATTCTCCATAGACAGAAATCGCTTCCTCCTGGAGGCCTCCCGAGGCTAGAAGCCCTGAACCACTCCACATGCAGTTGTTGGCATTTCGTCACTCCCAGGGCTGGAGCCCTTCGCCGATGTGTCTGTCACAAGCAGGTTTGCAGTTTCTCATTCGGTTAAAATTTTCAATCTATTCACGCAGAACCTCGTGCATCCATCCATGTATTCACTCGCTCCTTCAGTGAGTACTCCATGTTACCACATAGGTGCACTGCTAGGTGCTGCACAAAGTAGTAAACTGTCTAATGCAGGGGCCTCAGCCCTCACAGCTCCATGGCTGTAGAATGAGAGAAGCTGGGTAATGCAGAATGACAAAGCATCACCCTATAGGTCACTTGCTGCTCCCATACAAGAAAGTGTGACTTTCTATAAAGCAAGCAGGCGACCCCCACTTGACCCAGTGACTAACGTGAGCATCCCTGGTGAGGACAACCAGACATCAGGGTGCCCCATGTGGTGCGAACTGAAGGAGACACCAGCACCTATGAAGCACCCCGCCAAAGTTTAGCCAGCATCCAATCAGGTTCACCCCACTTCAAGTTACAGAAAACACAAAGGACAGAAAAGCAATCTGAAGCCATACTGCAGCCCTACTCTGGGTGGCTCAGTGGGTAGAGAGTCGGCCTACAGACTGAAGGATCCCGGGTTTGATTCTGATCAAGGACACATGCCCATGTTGCAGGCTTGATTCCCAGGAGGGGACATGCGGGAGGCAGCCGATCAATGATTCTCTTTCATCATTGATGTTTCTGTCTCTCTCTCTCCCTCTCCTTTCCTCTCTGAAATCATTTTTAAAAATACCTTATTAAAAAAAAAAAGAGTGAAAATGCCATTCAACCATGAAAAGAAAGTTGAACAATAATAAAAGTTAGTATCTGCTCAGTACCCACTGTCCAGAAACCAGCACAGAAACATAGATCAGAAGCTTTCTATGAGTTTATTGAGAAAAAAGGTCTCTTGGCAAGGAATGCTTCCTGGAGGAGGGGGCCTCGAGGGAGTCAAACTGAGCGTGCCCTGGCAGAGCCAGCATGGGTAAGCCCGGCAGAGCTGCCAGCTGCCAGTTAAGGCACACTTGCACTGCCTCCCCCCTCCCGCTCCCCCCCAAGGCTGCAGGAGGGCCTGTCACTCACACCCTCAGGGATCCCAGCCTCATTGGATAACAATATTAAAAGGTCACTCACTGTTGTTATATAGCATGAACCAGAGCCTGAGCTTCCACCAGGCACCCTGTAAGCTCCCAGCCAAATGATTAAAGCTAATTGCAAACACAAAGAGATGCTCATTTACAAAGACATGACCTCCCTCCACTTGTTGCACCAGTTCAGGGGTCACCGCAGTCCAACCCAATTAGTGCTTTCCGAGAGATTGTGTGACGTCCTGGCCCAGCCCAAAAGCGGGCCCCAGGTCTAGGCCCACAAAACCACCCAGAAGCCTCTGAGAGCCCGAGGCGCACGCTTTCTCTCCAGCTCAACATCGCCCATTTACCTCGCCCTTGTTCCTAAGAACAAATGTAGCGAGTCCACATCAAACAAAACAACAGCCGAATGGATGATGCTGCCATTTATATGCTCTGACTAATGCAGTTCCTGATTTCCCTTCCAAATTAAATGCATTTCGCTTAGTACATTTTCAACAGACGTTGCTCATCTGCTCGATTAATGAGTTGGCTGTGAAAGCGGACTTGGGTAGCAATTTGAAACAAAAGGATCTCAACGTGCTGAGGCTATGCCTGCCCTTCTCTCTCCATCTTAGGCTGCCTCCCCTCTCCAGGGCAAATGCTTCGCTGAAGCGAGGGTGGGGGCTGGAATTGGCTGAGGGTGCTCTTCTGTGTCACCGCACTACATTAGGAATAAAACCTTCCACTTAAACACTTAAATGAAAACATCGAGAAACTAATTTACTATTTGCAATCACATGATTTAAGCCGAAGCTGCCTTAATTTCCTTCCCATTTTGCTTCATATTCAATGTGAGCGCACACTAGATTGGTCTATGAAAAGGCTGTCTTCGAATCACAACACTTAAGACCTCTTTCATTTTCTTTTTGATTAAATAATTGAAATTCCTGTCAGGGCCTGCACTTTACTGCTGCACAGATTTGGTGCGCGAGGAGAAAGCATCAGGCCCGCTTTTTGTTTGCTGCGGGGGTCTGAGAAGCCAGCAGGCTCCGCTGGGTGGAGGGGCAGGTGTAGTGGAGCCACACTGCCCACCCATTTCGCAGACGTTTCCTAAGCCCATGAGATGATGCTTGGGGCAAAGCCTGGACACAGCTCCGCTCACCCAACCCCCCTCGCCCACCTGGAGGCTCTTACCCACTGAGAGGAGCCAGCCGCCTGGTGCCAACTTCTCCCACTGGGAAAGGAAACCAACGGCTATGTGCACACACAGGTGGAAATGAAACACACAAACTCCAAAAAGAAATAATTAGTCGCAGAAAACTCCATTTGCTTCAATGACAGACCCCTGCGGTTACTTACAGCCAGGGATGGCCATGGAAGGGCACTGCAGATCAACCGCGTCACCCGCAGTCCCCACCCCCCGCCCCCAGGGCCTGGGGCCTCTGAGCTCCTTAAGGCCCTACACTTGGTGATAGAGCCCACAACCTGGGCATGTGCCCTGACCAGGAATCGAACTGTGACCTCCTGGTTCATAGGTCAATGCTCAGCCACCAAGCCATGCTGGCTGGGCATAAAAACACTCTACCATTTCTCTGAGCATTCTCTTCCAAAACTAACTGTCCCAGAACCTGCACTACCTCTCATGGCATGCCCTGTCTTAGCTCTCTCATGCTATGGAACTCTGAGCTTAAGGATTGCCTGCCTTGAATTGACCATAAAATTCCAAATGTGGTCTGAAAAATGCTGGATAGAAATACATACTGTATCCATGCACTGATTAACTCATTAATCCAACATTTATTGGTAGCAGAAACTAAGCTAGCCACATAGATGGACAAATATATTAAACTAGTGACCAGGTGCATGAAATTCATGCATGGAGGGGGGGTGTCCATCAGTTCGGCCTGCACCCTCTCCAATCTGGGACCCCTTGGGGGATGTGGGATCAGGACTAAACTGGCAGTCAAAAATCCGTCTCACAATCTGGGACTGCTGGCTCCCAACCGCTCATCTGCCTGCCAGCCTGATCACTCTCTAACCACTCCCCTGCCAACCTGATGAACCCCTAGCTGCTACTCTGCTGGCCCAATTGCCTCCCAACTGCCCTCCCCTGCAGGCATGCTTGCTCCCTACTGCCTTCCTCTCCTGGCCTGATTGCCCCTAATCACCTCTGCCTCAGCCCTGCCACCATGACTTTGTCCAGAAGGACATCTGGAAGGTCTCCTGGTCTAATTAGCATATTACCCTTTTATTAGTGTAGACTAGAGGCCCGTTGCATGAAGATTCATGCAATGGGCTTTCCTTCCCCTGGCTGCCAGGACCAGTTTTCCTCTGGAACCTGGGACCCAGGCCTTCCTCTGGCTGTTGCCTTCCATTTTTGCTTTGGCCGCTGGAGGCTTCACTCCAGCCGGAGCCTTCAGTCTTCTCTGCTCTGGCCAGAGTGCCATGCCGCTGCCGCAGCCGCCGCCTCATCTCCACCCCCGGGGCTGCTGCTGCTTCATCTCCATGCCTGGGGGCCAGGTGCTTACCGCTGCCACCGCTGCTTCCGCTCAGCCCCTGAGGCCTGGCCTACCACCACCACCACCACCACCACCACCACCACCACCACCACCACCACCACCACCACCACCACCACCACCCTCATCTCCACCCCAGGGGGCAGGCTCTCCTGGCACTTGGCCCCGCCCCCCGCTCCTGATTGGCTGATAGCATAGAGCAGGTAGGATCAAATTTGCATGTTTCTCTTTTATTATATAGCACAATAAATGCTATGTAGAAAAGATTACCTCTTCAGTATAAGCACTATAGTTAATACTTCTGCATTATACACTTGAAAGTTGCTAAGAGAGTAGGTCTTAAATGTTCTTAAGAAAAACAGTTTGTAACTATGTGAGGTGATGCATGTTAACTAGGCTTTGTGGTCATTTACTGTATATTCATATGCTAAATCATCATGTTGTACACCCAAAACTAATGTAATATTAATATAAAAGTAATTTTAAAATTCTACAAATTAAAAAAAAGCTACCTCTCGATTGTACATGTTGAAGATTCTGTATGGCCGAGCAATAATTCCAAGGGTCTTGTTCCCACCCAGCCATGCTTCCTAGAGCTCTTCATCTTTAAAAGTATGTATTTGTGTTGGTTTCTGAGAAGAGGGAGGGAGAGAGATATTGAAACATGAATGATGGGAGAGAATCATTGATCAGGCACCCCCTGCACGCCTCCCACTAGGGATCGAGCCTGCAACCCAGGCACGTGCCCTGACTTGAACTTGAACAGTGACCACCTGGTTCAGAGGTCAACTCTCAACCGTGGAGTCACACCGTCCAGGCTAGGCTTCTTCATCTTGTGTTTTGTTGTTATGGGCTCAGGGCCACAAATTCATTTTGTATCTTTGCCTAAGGAATAAAACAGAAGGTGAGGCACCTCCTTCAATAAGCAACTGACACTTCCCTGTGCGAAACAGAAAGGTCTTGGTGTGGGGCACTGTCCTCCGGCCCCCAGCACAACGGCTGGGAGGGACTCTCCAGGTAATGCAGACGGTGAAGGGAGAGTGAACAGGGGATCGGGTGAGGGCGCCACACTCCGACCGGCCCAGGAAGGCTCTGGTGGGAGGTGGTTGGGCAGAGCCTGCGTGTGAGCGGGGTTTGGCGGAGGGAGAGGAGCGCCGCCCAAAGGCGCCACAGGAGCGTGCAGAGGGGCCCTAGGGCGCCCGGAGGCCGAGGGAGAAGCGGATCTAAGGTGGGTCCTGACGCCGTTCCTGCTTTGCCAGGCGACCTCTCCCGGGGCCTCAGTCTTCCTGAGTGGGAAATGAACATCCCTCTCAGGGCTGCTCATGAGCTCTGAGAACTGAGGCGGAGGCTGCTCAGATGCCGGGGTTACGAAAGGTATAGAAAATGCAGCAAAGCAGTGAGGTGGGAAATGTCTCCTCACTGGCTGAGCCAAATGCCAGAAGTTGCCTGCACAGAACTCACCGGTTCACCCACCTGTGGTGCGGTGCTGGCCCCACCCTCCTGTGGTGCGGTGCTGGCCCCACCCTCCTGTGGTGCGGTGCTGGCCCCACCCTCCTGTGGTGCGGTGCTGGCCCCACCCTCCTGTGGTGCGGTGCTGGCCCCACCCACCTGTGGTGCGGTGCTGGCCCCACCCACCTGTGGTGCGGTGCTGGCCCCACCCTCCTGTGGTGCGGTGCTGGCCCCACCCTCCTGTGGTGCGGTGCTGGCCCCACCCTCCTGTGGTGCGGTGCTGGCCCCACCCACCTGTGGTGCGGTGCTGGCCCCACCCACCTGTGGTGCGGTGCTGGCCCCACCTCCCTCCTGAGCCGCGGAGCCAGGCCCAGGAGGGCTCAGCCTGCAGCTCTCCTGGAGCTGGGTTCCTCTATCGGAGGGAACTCCAGGCTCTCTCCTGGGGAGTGGACGAATGTGTTAGACTCAGAGTTCCTGAATGCTGGTCTGAGGGCCAGTGATGACACATGATAAGGTTAGTAACTGAGATGAAGAGAACACGAAGGCCCTCAAGGAACCTTTTGTCGAGTTCAGTTTCTCTCACGGAAAGGAGCTGTTTTGTCTGAGATAAGGTACTGGAGTGTACGTTCCAACGGGCAGGGACCGGTTTTCTCGTTGTTTTTCACCGGTACCCAGCGACGACCGGAACACAGCGGCCACTTGATAAATGGCTGTTGAAAGAATGAACTATTTCCTCTTTCCTGGTGTGAACATGACCGTTCCTGAGTGGAATGGTATTAATAGTGTCACAGGTTTTTTAAGGCACTTTCCAGAGAAACAACTTAAAGAATGGAACTACTTTCCAAGAGGTTGATTGACCTATCATGTTTAGTTTGGGAATCCTGGACTGGACGATCCATTAAAGAATGTTCACTCCTATCGCCCACCAGATACGGAGTGGGAATTGCTCCCGGTCCTTTAGCCACATAGACTCAGCCGCATCTCACGCCTGAGCTCTTAGAGGCGGGGAGATCTGGTCAGACCGGGGACACACAGGTTAGCCATATGGCTTTGGGCAAGTCACTAGAGCCTACTTTCTCCTCTGTCCCATGGGGGTCATGCCACCCCCACCCCAAGGGAGGGGCTCGAACCACTTTAGATTTCCCACCTCCAGGAGGAGGGGCCTCGAGAGCTGTCCGGGGCCGGCCTCCTGGAGAACTTCCTAACCTTCTGGGCAAAGATGTCAAGAGCAGCAGCTGCTTCTTGGTTGGCCCCTGCGTGCCAGTGTGAGGAGACCTGGAGCAAATCTGCTGTGATGGCTGAGGGGGAAGTGAGTTTTATTGGTAAAGCTAAACATGTTTTATTTAAAGATTGTTCTTTATTACATGTCTTTGGGATTAAATCTTTTTATTCTGTTATATGATGTGATAGTAGATGGTGATAGTTTGTTTTTAAAGTTAGGCATTAGCAAAATTCCCAAATACAACACTGAGAATCTACACCATTCCAAACTGACCTAGGATAGCTTGGATACCCAGGTACCGGGTTCTCCCTGGTAGATGTGTGATATCCAACCACTGAGACAGGCCCTGTGTTCTCCTCCCAGAGCGCAGCAGTGGGCGTGACAGGGAGGGAGGTCCAGACCACTCCGCCACAGGGGAGCACTGGCCGTGGGATGTGGGCCGGGGAGGGGAGCACTGGCCGTGGGATGTGGGCCGGGGAGGGGAGCACTGGCCGTGGGATGTGGGCCAGGGAGGGGAGCACTGGCTGTGGGATGTGGGGGGGGGGGGGAGCACTGGCCGTGGGATGTGGGACGGGGAGGGGAGCACTGGCCGTGGGATGTGGGCCGGGGAGGGGAGCACTGGCTATGGGATGTGGCGGGGAGGGGAGCACTGGCTGTGGGATGTGGGGGGAGCACTAGCTTTGGGATTTGGGTCTGGGAAGGGAGCACTGGCTGTGGGATGTGGGGGAGGAGGGGAGCACTGGCCATGAGACATGGAAGTTCACACAGTCATCCTGGGAGCTCAGCGAATGGATGCTTTGCTGTCTGAAGGGCTGTGCTGTGCGCTGTGGAGTGTTTAGCAGCATCTACTGCTCTACTCACTGGAGTGAGTCACACCCCCTCCCCTCCACACACAGCCTGGGGTGAGGGGGTACATCATCCTGGGCTGAGGACCACTCCTCCAACAAGCACTTCGAAAGCCATCCCCCACCTCTACTCAGACAGCCCTTCCTGCGGCTGCCTGGAGCCCAGGCTGAGCTGGGGAACTGGGGTGCCCACTCACTGAGGCCCCTGCCTTACCCACTGGCCTCTCCTGTTCTCTGTCTTGGGCTCCCCGGGGCAGAGAGCTGTGTTTTCTGACTGGATGGTGGAAGGCGCCCTGGCGCCCACCACATTGGCTCAGGTGGGAGGGCCTTCCCTCACTCTACCCCATCCCTAGCCATGGGCAGGGCCTGGCCAGGTCACAAATAGGTCAGGCCGCTGGGCTTCCCTCTCCCTCTCCTCCCGTCTCCCCGGCCCTCTCTCCTCAGTGCTTCCTCTCTCGGGTTGACCCTGGCGTCGCTAGAGAAGGCCCTGGGTGTGGTGGTGTCCCCCTTCCATGGCACCAAACAAGGAAGGTGACAAGTCCAAGCTCAGGCTGTCTGAGCTAACGGAGCTGCTGAGCTGGGGGCTGCCCAGCATCTTGTAGAGAAGGACCAAAGAGGCATCAATCCAGATGCTGAGGAGCTGCTTGGGCACCACAGGACCTCGAGGTGGACTTGCAGGAGCACCTGTCCTCCAGCACGCATGCGGTGCAGTGAGCTCTAGGGGGCTTTCTCCGCGCAGCCCTCCCGGTGGGTAGGGCCGCCAGCTGGGCTCCTCCCTGGGCACAGGGCCTCGCCCGGCTCCTGCAGGCGTATGCAGGGCACGGAGCAAGTTTAATACAGATTCCTAGAAGCTGTAAACAAATAAGTAAATACATCCATGCATAATACATACGTACTAAACGTTAAATTCACAATTACAGCTGATGTACACGATCATATTTGTTTCGGGTGTACAACCCAGTGATTAGAGACATTCATGAAGTGAACACCCCGATAAACCTAGTACCCATCAGACAACATACATAGTTATTGCAGTACTACCGACTGTACTCGCCTCATGAGAGCCAAGCAGCCAGATCCAGCCAGACTTCCCAAACACAACCAAGCAAAGAGCGCCTCAGCAGTGCTCTGAAGAGTGTAGGCACTGGGCATGCTCACAGCTCACTCCCTGTCCCTCCCTGGGAAAAGTGCCTGATGAATATTCCTCACCAATCCACAGAGCTCGAACACCGCTTATTTCACCCAAGGTCATCTAGGACACCAATTGTGCCTCGTCACAAAACTCTGAGCTTAACAGTAGACAAGGTAATTAGAGCAGCTGGAGTGGCCACTCCAGGGGATGAACTTCTGATTAGACTTTCAAATGCTGCTGACCAACCACAAAGTGCGAGAGCTGCACTCGCTCTGCCTCCCAGGCCGTGCTAAACAAAGGCACTGTGACAGCTCCGCTGACAGAGCGTAGAAGCCCCAGACCTCTATTCTCGTTCTGTTCACAGGAGTGACTGAGCTACAGCACCCAGGAGGCTGAAGCCACTGCCTCCCATCAAGCTGCTTCTCCCTGAAAGGCCTTCCAGAGGCACCGAGTCCCTCCGGAAGGGAACGGGGATTCTTCCCCCCAGCCTGTTCCTGCATGTAATTTGCACCAAATTTTAATGCAAACCACTGTCCCCAGCCATTTCTCTTAACTGGTAGAGAGGACAGCTTACAACAAACTCAGCCTGGGTCCCATCTTGGGGGTGAGTGGCGGGAATGCCAGCCAGAGTTGTGCCTCAGTGAGTTTGTGTGTAGAAGAATGCACAAGCTGCAATTAACTCCCAGCGAAGTCACTTCTCAAGTTAATTAGAAATGCAAAGTGTGAGTCTCAATGTTATGAGATTATAAAATGGCTTAATAATGGGAACAATGAGATTGAAGCATATGCATTCTGGCCATGTAAATATTTCATAACAGTGCCAATCTGATTTCATTTGCCTAATCATGCCATTGATATGCAGCCACCAGCCTACAAATAGAAAGGCTGAATTGCAACAGATCACCCTTCTAATGTCATAATTATTAATATTCGAGGGAAATGGAGCTCTACACTCTGATGAAACTGCTAGACCTTTTTGAATTGAGAAGGGATGGCACTGCAGGGACAGGAGGGGAGCAGGGGCAGGGCAAGAAGGAAGGTAACAGGTACACCAGCCCCAACATCCCCATCCTGTTTATTGGCCAGAAGTATTTAGGTAATTAGGCAGCTCAACAAATTAATGTGATGAGAATGCTGGGGAGAAGAGGCGCAGAGCATCAATCCCCCAGCCCCAATCAAAGTCATAATGAAACACGCAGGCGACTGAAGAGAAGGACAGAGAAGAAACACTTTGTGGCACAAGGGTTCCATGCAGGAGGTTGTCAGTGCTGCCTGGGCTGTGGGCTGTGCAGGGCAGCAGCCTTTCCTCCAGCTTCCTCTACTGAGCACGTCCCATCTCTTTTCGCACAAATGTCTTATATGCACAGAATCCGACTGGCCCTGGACATCTGGGAACCGCTGTCCCTTCATCTTCAGTTGTACTGCTTCGCAATGTCTCCTCTGTCACCAACTCATTTCCCGAGTCTGCTTCTCCACTGCGTGAGGAATGCATGGCCAGATGCTCTCACATCTCTGTGGCGTCTCGCAGTGACACACATGTGGCTGGTGGCGCCGCTGGCAGTGGCATGGGCACAGGGAGGGAGAGGCTGCCGGGTGGGCATTTATAAGACAGGTGTTCGAGTTTGGCCTGCACTTAACTTGGGCAAGTCACCTAACCCTCGAGTCTGTTTCCCCACTTGTAATAGTTGTGGGGACTATTGAAGAATGTCACATCACTATTTATTATTTACACAGTGCCTTGTTTCAAAAAGGACAGGGACCAACCAGAAAACACTTAATAAAATGTCAAATGCTATGCTCAGCCTTAAGTTTCTCTGCTTCCTTTCCTCCCTAGCCAAACAGGGCTGCCTGAAGAGAGATGCTAGACAGGTTTCTTTTTAAAAAAACATTTTTTAATCCTCACTGGAGATTAACTTTTCCATTGATTTTTAGAGAGAGTGGAAGGGAGGGAGAAGAGAGAGAGAGTGAGAGAGGTGAGAGAGACACATCAACTGGTTGACTCTTGCACTTGGCCCAGCTAGACAGCACATTTTTAGTTCTTCTTAAAAACTGAATGAGCAAGTTACTTACCATCCCTAAACTTCAGTAACCTCAGCTGCAAAATGGAGATATTAGTTCCTGTCACTTAGGACTGATGTGAAGATTGAGATAACACACATAAGACATCTAGTGTGGTGGCAAACTCACAGAACTCTCTCTCTCTTCCTCTCTTTCTCTCTCTCTCTCTCTCTCTCTCTCTCTCTCTTTCTCTCTCTCTCTCTCTCTGTAAACTTTACAATTATCACTTTTAATTAACTCTATCATTATATTGCATTACATAATAAACAATGCTAACAGTATTACTAATTTTTATGAATTATAACATTAGTAGTGGCCTGGTGCATGAATTCATGTACAGGTAGGGTCTGGCCAGCCCACTCCGATTGGGGCCTATCAGGGCTGGCCAGCTGGGTAGAGAGGCTGCAGGAGGTGGGCCAGCCAGCCCTGCCCCTAATTGTGGGAAAGGGGCCATGGAAGGTTGGCTGGCTGGGCCTGCCCCCATTGGGCCAGTTGGCCTGCTGCAGAGCACGTCATAGTGACCAGTTGATCTGGTCCTTCTGATTGCTTGGCTTTTATATATATAGATAAGTGAAGACATAGCAGCGAACTCCCTGAAGTTAGAGATATTGCGGAGATATAACTTGACTCCCTTCTTGCTGTCTGACTGTATTCAGAACTGTAGGTTGTCACTCTATGTCCACAGTATCTATTGCAATAGAAATTGCCAGCACTTCTATGACACTAAAATATGCCAGCCACTGTTGCAGGCACTTTACGTAGAACTCATTTAATTCCTCCAACAGTTCTCTTGAAGTAGATCCCACCATTCTCCCACTTACAGAGGAAGAGCCTGAGCCGGGGAAGGCATATTACATGTCCAGCACAGAGGCCATACATAGCAGCCCTGGGATTCAAACCCCTCGCCTGGCTCTGGAGCCCTCCATGCCTCAGGTGGATGGACCACCTGTGTTGAGTCCTTTAGATAAAGAAGTTCTAAAGAATGGGGGACTCGGGATTCACTCTCATCGCTCCTCTCTCTGGGAAGCTAAGAGCCCAAGAGTGATAACCCCAGAGGGACTTGCCTGTTCAGCTGTGTTTTCATCTTGAAAGCCTTTAGGCAAAATATATGCTCTTCAGGTTGAGGCTGACCACACTACTCACCTTTGTTTATCTCAGTCCTCTGTGCATCCTGTTTCCCATTAGACCAGGTGTCCCCAAGGCCTCTTCTCCCCTCAGCATCTCCCTCTGCAGCCAGGTCAGGGCTCTGCATTAGAGACCAGCCCTGGACCCACTGCTCGAACTCTCCCAGCAGATAACCAGGAGATCGAAGGCCTGCCTGGTGGTATCCCAGCAGCAGCCCTTGCACTTGAGTTTTGCTCCCATGTTGTAGCTGAGGTTCCAGCTCTCTGAGTACAACAGGGGCAAAGCAGAGGTGGTGCAGCTGAGCAGGTATGAACACAGAAGCGGCAGCAGGAATGTCAAGGCCCAAATCTTGGTTTTCCTTCCATTTAGTTATGTGATCTTGGGCAAATATGTAACCCTTCAGTGCCTCCATTTTCCTTGTTTTTAAATAAGAACTAATAACCTGACTTACAGAGCTGGTGTGATGATCAGGCTTGTTAATCCATGCAAAGCATTTAGAATACTGTCTGCTGCATAGTAAAGGCTTGAGAAAGATTCATTTTTATTCTCATTGCATGTAGAACCACCCAGGTTTCTAGATAGTTCTGTGCTGACCTCTGACCTCTGACCCCTCTGGTCCATCACCCTTTCTTTTGATTGGGTGCAGAGCCCTTTCCCTCTCTCCCCACTTCCCCCTCTGTCTTGAGGCTGCAATTAACAAATGGTAGCAGCACCTGTTGGACTCCATTAGGACAAGACCCCAAAGCAGATGCTGCTTCTGTGCAGAGGATGGAGCAAAAGAATTGGCTCCAGAGGCTTGGGACCTGCTTGAGACAAGATGCTGATTGGTTTCTTGCTGGTGATTTTTCACCCCTAAGTGAGCAAGAAAGAGTGTCTCTGAGGCTCATCCGCTTTGCAGGGGATCAAGCAAATGAGCAATTGTGTCCAGGGAGAGGTGAAGATTGTCTTCTTTTCTCTCTATCTCTATCTCTTCATTTGTCCCAGGCAAAGACTTAATGTCTGCAGGCCCGCCAAGCTGGAGGGGATAAAGGTCACCTCCCAAACTCATGGGTACTATGGCTCTTGCACAGGCCGGGGAGGTCCTGGGATCATGGAGGCATGAGAAGAGTTGATAGTCCATTCTATCACCAACGAGTTTAGGGGACACAGAGAGCATGGCTGTCAATGGTGGGGATCAGGTTGAACAATGGACAAGTCCCCATAGGAGTCCCTCCCCTGGGAACTCTGTGTGGCTACAGTGTCCTACTGGACTGGGTGATTGTGGCCTTGAAGGGAGTGGCTTTGTCTTATGTGTATACCAGTGCCCCGTGCACGGATTTGTGCACACTGAAAGGAAATTAATTAGAAGGTGGCCAGTGGGGCAGGACTGGGCAAGATGGGCCGAACAGGCCTTGGAGCAATCTCCTGTGGTCCCTTTCTGGCCATCCATACCTCCAGAGTGAGTGGGATCCCTCTGGCAGGTGGGATCCCTCAGCCTGGCCTGTGGGGATCAGACCGAAACCAGCTGATACCCCCCGAGGGGTCCCGGATTGGGAGAGTGGTTACAGTATCAGCCCTAGGAGACTGAGGGGTCTCAGGTTCCATTCCAAGTCAAGTGCATGTGCGTGGGTTGCAGGCTCAATCCCTGGCCCTCGGCGGGGGTGTGCGAGGATCATGCAATCACTGTGTCTCTCTAACCACCGAGCAACTGGCCAGGGCAATTTTTGTATCTCTTGGGCCCCCAGTTTCTTCATCTATAAAATGGGAGAAATAAACACTAGCATCTATTTTATGGGATTGTTGAAAGGATTAAAGAAGATAAGTGCAAAAGTCTTAGCATATTACAAGCACTTAGCATATTATAAGTACCTCATAGTATAAGCACTCAAGAAATGTTAGCTATAACTATAATTCAAGGGCAATCAAAAGGCCACAAACCCCAAATGTTATTCACCACCTGCTAAGTGGCACCTAAACTCCACACAGTAAGAGTGTAGGCTGCAGCCCTAGCTGGTGTGGCTCAGTTGGCGGAGCATCGGCCCGTGCACTGCACGGTTGCTGGTTCTATTCTGGTCGTGGCCTTGTCCCTGGTAGCGGGTGTACAGGAAGTAGTTGATTGATGCTATGCTCTCACAGCCAACTTTCTCTCTTCTCCCTTCCTGTCTCTCTAAAAATCAATAAACTATTAAAAACTGAAGAGTTAGGCTGAGGAGCCAGACTGCCTTGGTTCAAGACCTGCTCTCCTACTTACTAGCTGTATAGCTGTGGGTAAGTTCCTTAACTTGAGACTCTATCTCCTCATCTTTAAAAGGGAACGATGCTGATAATGGACTCCCTCTTTAGGGGACATTGTGAGTCTCAAATAAGCGAATAGATATAAACTGCTTAAAATGGCACCTGATACACAGTAAATGCTCAATTACTCTTAGAATAGGTGGTATGGCCACTACACATCCCATTACTTGTTTACACCCAGGGAAAGGTAACCTATTTGCTCTGATCTGTCACTTACCTACTGTGAGAACAACTCTCCAATTCTACCCTAACAGATAAAGGTTCCAGGAACCTGAGAGCAAAGATGACTAAGCTGTGACCCGTGTCCTCCATGCACACCACATCTGGCCGGTGGGTCTGGTCCATACTGGCTACTAATCATGCAGCCGCTGGCAGTTTTAAAAGCACTGTCTTTTCTTTTTAAATATATTTTTATTGATTTTTTAGAGAGGAAGGGACAGGGATAGAGAAATAGAAACTCTGTTACCATCCTGTGCTTGTTCGAGGGGAACATGGATGCTATCAGTCCATTTGCAACTGAGGAAACAGGGTCCCTTCGTTTAAATGACTCACAAGGTCACACCGCCGGTGAGTGGCTGAGACAGGCTCAGAACCCGCGCCCTCCCTCAAGGTGGTGTTGGCAGCCCCCAGCAATGGGTTTGAGAGGTGGGGGACTCAGGACCTCAGAGGGCACCCAGAAGGAGCTCAGAGAGCGCAGGGAGCACAGCGTGCAGCAGCAAGTCTGTCCTCTTCATCTGCCTGCGGTGGAGCCAACACGAGTGTCCATTTCCTCTGATGCTCCAGGCAGATGCTGGGGGAGGGGGAGGAAGGACCTTGCCCTGAGGGCTCCCACGTGCCCCTCCGCCCTGCCTACTGCCCCAGTTCTGTCAGAGGGCAGTCAAGCCCTCTCTCCTAACTGTCTGAGGAAGCTGCCTTTGTCCCTCAGTCTTTTAATTCCCGGCTGCCACTCTCCTCCTCCCTTATTTAGTGGCTAATGAGCCCTCCCCTAATTAGAGTTTTATAGTCACCTATAATTAGGTCCCACTAGTGCTTTTGAATAAGCGACTTTTAACCTGTTTCATCTTCTTTTGGGGGGCATCTGCTCAGGTGCACCCACATATGAAGCAGCCACAGGTGTGGGTAGAGGGTCAACGAGCTATGCTTGCTGGGCACACACATCATTGTGAGTACAAAAGTGCACGCTGCCTTTGTATGCAAACACGGGCTATGTGGTAATGGGGAGAGCATGTGGCCGCATGATTACTATTTAGGTGTGTTTGTGAAGGAGGGCATGTGTGCGCAAGGAGTTCTAGTTGTGTGTGTGCGAGTACGTGTGTTAAGGGAAGGGAGTAGGGGGACAGGAAACTGTTGCGAAGCTCCTACTATTTTTCTCCAAGAAAAGTATTTATTTTTATAGACATTTCATGTATGTGGATTGAAAAGGTACAAAAGATATACAGTAAAACAAAGTCTCCCCAGCCATCCAGTTCTTCTCCCAAAGGCAATCGTTGTTACCAGAAATATTCTGCACCTACACAGCATGCATTCACACATACCTTTTCACAGAGTAGGCAAGTGACAGCTGTTCTGGCCTTGCCCTTGTGTTATTAATGACCTTGGTCTGTTCCACATCTACAGAGAGAGCATGCCCCCCATCCTTGTTGATTTCAGGAGAAAAGGAGAGGGAGTGAGAGATAGAAACATCAATGATGAGAGAATCATTGATTGGCTGCCTCCTGCACGACCCCCCCCCTTCCCCCCCCAGGAGTCAAACCTGGGCCAACGCTCTAGCCGCTGAGCCAAACCGGCTAGGCCCCCTATCTTTTCAATGACTACATGGGATTTGCTTTCCTACTGTTATACTTAACAATACTCTTGTAAAGTAAATATGTCTTCCCATTTGAAAAAAACACACTCTCCTCTCGTCTTTCTGCTGAGGTAGCTTAGCTTGCCCTCGAGCACATCCCCCAGAGCACCTCGGGCCACTCTGCGCCCTGAGCACCGGGCAAGGCTCCACCTCCGGGCAGGCAGCGGCGGGCGGGCGGGCGGACAGCGGGCGCAGCGCAAAGATCTGCCCCGGAGCATGAGGCCGCGGCGAGGTTTGTACCCGCAGCCGCCGGGCGGGCGGTCACGGCTCGCAGGTGGCCAGCAACCCTCCCAGGGTGGAAGCAGCCGAGCGGAGCGCTGGGCACTGGCCCCAGCGGTGCAGGCTGTGCATTACAAGCCCCCACGCCGGCGCTCACCGCAGGGCGGCCACTGCTGTCCTCGCTGTGGGCGAGTCGGGGGTGGAGGGAGCGTGGGGTGCTGCAGTCAGCATGTCGCCCAGGCTGCACACTCAGAAGGCCACTGGGCCGGAGCCGCTGAGCACTGGCCCACAGGGCTGGCCACGTGGCCCTGGCTCGCAGGAGAGGCGGTCCTTCTTCATGGGGGTCTCTCCCAAGTGCTGGCTGAGTGCTGTGTTCACTTATGTTGTTTCGTTTTATTACTGCATAACAAATGGCCACAAACTTAGCTAAAACGGCACTCCTTTCTTGTCTCCTAGCTCTGGAGGCCAAAGCCCAGGCAGACTCACCGCTGCTCTTCAGCAAGGCGAGGTGCCAGGGCCTGGAGGCTCTGGGGGATCTGCGTCCACCACCATTCAGTTTGGACAGATGGCTCCTGTGGTCGCCTGGAGCTGAGCTTCCGTCCCTGCGGGCTGAGGGGCCCTTGCTTCGAGGGCCCACCTCCCGTCAGCAACAATGCATGAGTCCTCCTCCTGCTCTGCATGCCTCCCACTCCCTCTTCTGTCACCAGCTGAAGAAACTGCTTTTAGGGGAGGAACTAAGATGGCGGCATAGGTAAACACCTATTGTTCTGCCCCTCGCAACAATTTAAGAACTACAACATAACAACAAAACAAAAATCACCCAGAATCGCCAGAAAGCTGGCTGAGTGAAAACTCCACAAATAAGAGTAAAGGTGGGACATTGAGACTCAGAGGAGCGGTGGGAGCCCAACCTTGAAGACGGAAACAGGTTAGGAGCCGTCCTGGTCGCGCGTGTGGGCTGGGGCTGGAGCAGCAACCCCGCCTGGATTTCGCCAACGGGGAGGGCGGAGACGTCCCACTACATGGATTCCCCAGTGCCAGGTGAGGTCCGAGATCTGGGGTACGTGGAGACGTCCCACTGCACAGATTCCCCAGTGCCAGGCGAGGTCCGAGGTCGGGGGACGCGCCCTGAAAGCAGGGCGCAGCAGAGGCTCCTAGTCTGAGGAGAAACCCGGAGGCTGGGAAAAGAAGTTTGCGCGCAAGTGTCGCACAAACGCGCGACTTGCCCCCTGGAAACTTGTCTCCAGGTCCCGGAAACCATCTATTTTACAACCCTGGGCTAGACTTTGGGGGTGCAGACACATTTGGGGAGAGGCAGAGTTGTCTGGCAAGGGGAAGAGACTAGCGGCTTTCTCTTGGAGGTGTCTGCAGCCATCCCCATCCAACAGAGACCCACGCGTGCCAGTGCCGCATAGGACATAGCTGACACTGAGGCTGCCTGCGCAGCTCAGAGACTCCACCCATCCAACCTGAACACAGTCTCCCTTCACAGCCAATTGGCCTGGAGGTCAAACCCTTCTAGGGCTAACAACAACAAGCTGGGTTTAAACTCAAAAATACTGTACAACCCATAAAGGATTGCAGTAAGAGTACCCACCTCAGGTAACTGGGGAGGCTGTGCCACTGACCCTTAGAGGATATCTACCACATAAAGCAGCCACTATGCAGAGATATGGAAAGAAATCAGGTGTGAAAGAAATGGAGGAGAAAAGACGACAAGACATAGAGTTCAAAACCACGGTTATAAGGCTTTTCAAGAGGCTCCTAGAAAAGGCCGATGAACTTAATGAGAATTACGAACAAATAAACAAGACCAACCAGGAAATGAATGAGACTTACAAGGAAATGAATGAGACCCTCAGGGAAATGAACAAGACCTCTGAGGATATGAACCAGACCCTCACGGATAAAAAAAAGGACCAACTAGAAATCAAGCATACACAGACTCAAATAAAAAATATTACACAAAGTCCTAAAAGCAGTCCAGAGGGCCACAAGAACCAAGTCAAAGATTTGAAATACAAAGAAGCAAAATCCACTCAGCTGGAAAAACAAGAAACAAAAAGAATTCAGAAAATTGAAGATAGTGTAAGGGGCCTCTGGGACAACCTCAAGCATGCCAACATCCGAATTATTGGGGTGCCAGAAAAAGAGAGAGAGCAAGTTAATGAAAACCTACTTGAAGAAATAGTGACTGAAAACTTCCCCCACCTGGTGAAAGAAACTGACTTAAAAGCCCAAGAAGTACACAGAACCCCAAAATACAGAAATCTAAAGAGGACCACACCAAGACACATCATAATTAAAATGCCAAAAGCAAAAGATAAAGAGAGAATATTAAAAGCAGCAAGAGAAAAACAGTTGGTTACCTACAGGGGAGCACCTATACGATTGTCAGCAGATTTCTCAACAGAAATGATGCAGGCCAGACGCGAGTGACAAGAAATATTCAAAGTGATGAATAGCAAGAATCTACAGCCAAGATTACTCTATCCAGCAAAGCTATCATTCAGAATTGAAGATCAGATAAAGTGCTTCACAGATAAGAAAAAGCTAAAGGAGTTCATCACCACCAAACCAGTATTATATGAAATGCTGAAAGATATTCTTTAAGAAGAGGAAGAAGAAAAAGGTAAAAATATAAATTATGAACAAATACACATCTATCAACAAATGAACATAAAAATCAAGTGAATTGATAGGCTGATGAACAGGATAAACTGGTGACTATAACAGAAACATGGACATAGAGAGGGAATGGACTGACAATTCTTGGGGAGAAAAGGGTTGTGGGAAGTACAGCAAGAGACTGGACAAAAATCTTGCAACAATGGGAGAGGACAGTGGGGAGGGGGAGGTGAGGGTGGAAGGTGGGATAGGTACAGGGTGGAGGGGAGATATAGGGGGATAAAAAAGGGGAAACAATGTAATTAATAAACTGAACAATAAAGATTTAAAAAAAAAAGAAACTGCTTTTAAAGGACTCCTAGGATTAAACTGGACCCTTTCAGATAATTTCCCAATCTCAAAATCAACTGATTAGTAATCGTCATTAATCTGCAAAATCCCTCGTGCCAGGCAACGTAAGTTAAGGATGGGAAGACACTTGAAGTCCACGGGTGGGAGGCCAGCAGAGTGTGAGAGTTGCTCCACCTGTCGCTAACACTTGGTATTGTCTGCCTTTTTCTTTTTCAATCCTTACCTGAGGATATGTTTTGTTTTGTTTTTAAGATTTTTTTAATTGATTTTTAAAGAGAGAGGGAGAGAGATAGAAACATCAATGCTGAGAGAGAATCATTGATCAGATGCCTCCTGCACGCCCCCTACTGGGGATTGAGCTCACAGCCCGGGCACGTGCACTGACCGGGAATCAAACCAGCAACCTTTCATGGGATAATGCCCAACCAACTGAGCACATTAGAAGATATGTTTTTATTGATTGTTTTTAGAAATTTAGGGAGAGAGAGATTCATGTGAGAGGGAAACATTGATTGGTTGCCTCCCATACCCGCCCCAACCAGGAATCAAATCTGCAACCTTTTGTTATACAGGACGGACACCCCAGCCAAATGAGTACCCAGCCTGGGGTGTCTTTTTCATTATCATCATTCTGGTTGGCCATATAACACCTTTCATTTAGCATACATTTTTTTAATTTTTATTACTTTTTATTTCTTTATTGATTAAGGTATTAGATATGTGTCCTTATTCCCCCATTTCCCCTCCACTTCCCATTCATGCCCCTACCCCCGTGTTGTCCATGTCCATTGATTAGGCTTATATGCATGTATATAAGTCCTTTGATTGATCTCTCCTCCTTACCCCCACTGTCCCCTACCTTCCCTGGGGTTTGACATTCTGATTGATGTTTCTCCATCTCTGGATCTATTTTTGTTCATCAGTTTATGTTCTTCATTATATTCCACAAATAAGTGAGATCATGTGATATTTATCTTTCTCTGCCTGGCTTATTTCACTTAGCATAATGCTCTCCATCTCCATCAATGTTGTTGCAAATGGTAAGAACTCCTTTTTTACCGCAGCATAGTATTCCATTGTGTAGATGTACCACAGTTTTTTAATCCACTCATCTGCTGATGGGCACTTAGGCTGTTTCCAAATCTTAGCTATGGTGAATTGTGCTTCTCTGAACATAGGGGTGCATATATCCTTTCTGATTAGTGTTTCTAGTTTCTTGGGATATATTCCTAGAAGAGGGATCACTGGGTCAAAAGGGAGTTCCGTTTTTGGTTTTTTGAGGAAACTCCATACTGTTCTCCACAGTGGCTGCACCAGTCTGCATTCCCACCAGCAGTGTATGAGGGTTCCTTTTTCACCACCTCCTCACCAACACTTGTTGTTTGTTGATTTGTTGATGATAGCCATTCTACAGGTGTGAGATGGTACCCCATTGTTGTTTTGATTTACATCTCTCTGAGGATTAGTGACTTTGAACAGATTTTCATATGTCTCTTGGCCTTCCTTCTGTCTTCTTTCGAAAAGTGTCTATTTAGATCAGTTGCCTATTTTTTATTAGGTTGTTTATCTTCTTTTTGTTAAGCTGCATGAGTTCCCTGTAAATGTTGGAGATTAAACCTTTAGCACTGATATCATTGGCAAATATGTTCTCCCATGCAGTGGGCTTTCTTGTTGTTTTATTGATGGTCTCCTTTGCTGTGCAAAAGCTTTTTATTTTGATTTTGTCCCATTTGTTTATTTTCTCTTTAGCTTCCATTGCCCTAGAAGCAGTATCAGTAAAGAAATTGCTTCAGCATATGTCAGAGATTTTTTCTGCCTGTGGATTCCTCTAGTGTTTTTATAGTTTCCCCATCATATGTTTAAGTCCTTGATCCATTTTGAGTTTTTTGTGTATGGTGTAAATTGGTGGCCTAGTTTCATTTTTTTTTTTTTGCATGTATCTGTCCAATTTTCCCAACACCATTTATTGAAGACACTGTCTTGACTCTATTGAATGTTCATGCCTCCTTTGTCAAATATTAATTGAGTATAGTGTTTTGGGTCGATATCTGGCTTCTCTATTCTATTCCATTGGTCTATATGCCTGTTTTTGTGCCAGTTCCAGGCAGTTTTGAGAACAGTGGCTTTGTAATAATGCTTGAAATCTGGTATTGAGATTCCACCTGCTTTGTTCTTCTTTCTCAGGATTGCTGTGGCTATTCGGGGTCTTTTTTTTATTCCAGATAAATTTTTGGAGAGTTCTTTCTAGGTCTGTGAAATATGCTGTTGGTATTTTAATGGGGAGTGCATTGAATCTATAGATTTCTTTGGGTAGTATGGACATTTTAATGATGTTGATTCTCCCAATCCATGAACATGGTATGTTCTTCCATCTGTTTACATCTTCCTCTATCTCTTTTTTCAGTGTCCTATAGTTTTCTGCATATAGGTCTTTTATCTCATTAGTTAAGATTATTCCTAGGTATCTTAATTTTTTTGGTGCTATGGTAAATGGAATTGCTTTTTTAGTCTCTCTTTCTGTAAGTTAACTATTGGTGTATAGAAATGCCATAGATTTCTTAGCATTAATTTTGTATCCTGCTCATTTAGCAAGTCCCCACTACTATGGACTGGATGTAGTGCACAGAGCAGGCACTCAATAATAAATATTTTAACTGATTTTTCAGATGGTAAAGATATAAAACTCAATTAGACATGAAATCTGCCCACCAGAGCTTAAAAATATATCTGTAGGAAAAGACCGATGACCAGTATGTAAATAACACTGCACAATAGAAAAAGCAATAAGGGCCATAAAGAGGGTGCGTGAGACTGCTAGACAAATTCAGAGGAGAAAGAACGCTTTTTTATTTAGAGAGAAACATCAAGGGACACTGCCTGGTGTGAATGCTCTGTAACAATGCATTGGACTTAGACATGCAGAGGTGATGGAGCGCAACGGTGACAGCAATATTCCAAGCAGATAGAAGAACATGAACAAATGACAGAGCATTCACAGAGGAAATCCAGGAACTGGAAACTAGCAGCTTTCTGGACACATTCAATGCCCAGAGTATTTTGTTTGGTCAACTTGAAGTTTTTTAACAGGGACCCAAAATATCAACCCAAGCCATTATGTTCAATTAATATTTGACAAAGGAAGCAAGAGCATTCAATGGAGTCAAGACAGTCTCTTCAATAAATGATGCTGGGAAAATTGGACATTTCATGCAAATAAATAAAACTAGACCACCAACTTTCACCATACACAAAAAAAAAAAAACTCAAAATGGATAAAAGACTTAAACATAAGATGGGAAACCTTAAAAATCTTAGAAGAAGCCATAGGCAGCAAAATAGCAGACATATGCCATAGCAATATCTTTACCAATACATCTCCTAGGACAGTGGAAACGAAGGAGAAAATAAATGGGACTACATCAAAAATCAAAAGCTTCTACACAGCAAAAGAAACCATCAACAAAACAACAAGAAAGCCCACTGCATAGAACATATCTGTCAATGTTACATCCGATAAAGGTTTAATCTCCAAAATTTATAGGGAACTCAAACAACTTAACAAAAGGAAGATTAAACAATTTAATTTAAAAAATGGGCAAAGAACCTAAATAGGCACTTTTCAAAAGTGGACATAAGAAGGCCAAGAGACATATGAACACATGCTCAAAGTTACTAATCATCCAAGAGATGCAAATCAAATGACAATGAGGTACCACCTCACACCTGTCAGAATGGCTATCATCAACAAATCAACAAATGACAAGTGCTGGTGAGGATGTGGAGAAAAAGGAACTCTCATGCACTGCTGGTGGGAATGCAGACTAGTGCAGCCACTGTGGAGAACAGTATGGAGTTTCCTCAAAAATTAAAATGGAACTCCCATTTGACCCAGTGATCTCTTTTCTAGGAATATATCCCAAAAAAATCAGAAACACCAATCGGAAAGGATATATACACCCCCATGTTCACAGCAGCACAATTCACCATAGCTAAGATTTGGAAACAGCCTAAGTGCCCATCAGCAGATGAGTGGATTAAAAAACTGTGGTACATCTACACAGTGGAACACTACGCTGCTGTAAAAAAGAAAGGACTCTTACCATTTGCAACAACATCGATGGAGAGCATTATGCTAAGTGAAGTATGTCCGTTGGAGAAAGATAAATATCACATAATCTCACTCATTTGTGAAATATAATGAACAATATAACTGATGAACAAAAATAGATCCAGAGACAGAGAAGTATTGAACATACCGTCAGACCTCAGAGGGAAGGCAGGGCTGGGTAAGGAGGGGTGGGTAACAGATCAACCAAAAGACTTGTATGCATGCATAACCCATGGACACAGACAGTAGGCGAATGAGGCCTGTGCTGGGGGGAGGGATTAGGAGGGGAAAGGTCAGTGGGCCAGAAAGAAACATATGTAATACTTTTAACAATAAAAAAATTAAAAATAGAAGACACAAATGGTCAATAATTATTTTTAAAAGTTTAAATTTGAATGCATTTTAGCAGGGCATACACTTTCCAGTGCTAGTTTAGTCAATACCACTTCCTGTTGTCTTGACCCAGCTCATCAACATCTTCATGGGCTTACCTCATCCCCTGGCCCCGGGGCCTGAGACCTGGGAGTTCACTATCCCCTCAGATTACACACAGGAAACCACAGTCCAGGACAGCCAAGCGGGCCCTCCAGGGGAGGAGGCATCTCTCTGAACGGCTCTGGGTTCTCTCTAAGCCTCCTTTGCAGAGGCTGAGGGGCCTGGTCCAGGCACGCTTATTGTGAAAACTGCCCATGGCAGCCGTCAACAAATTTGTATCTTTGTTTTCTCTGGGGCAAGTTTTAATTAAAGGAAAAGGAGAGGTGCCCGAGGGTTTTAGGCAAAGACAAAGTCAGACTAAATGGGTATTTATTGAGAGCTGAGCCAAAGACATATAAATGGCAAAAATTTTCTTAACTAATTAAAAATGCAAATAGAACGCCTCTCCCCTTCTCAGAAATGCTATTGCTTCCTAAAGCCCACTTAATCACTGGAGAAGCTGACTTAAAAAGCAAAAAAAAAAAAAGAAAAAGAAAAAGAAAAGAAAATTTAGGTAAAATTCAGAGTCGCCACCTGGTGGCCTCTTTCAACCCAAGAGACAGGTAAAAGGATCGAAAAGATGCTTGATTCCAGGAGGACTGACTTTGGCATAGAAAACTCCCCACGTGCGAAAATGATATTTACCAAAAGGTAAATGTTATTTGGGCTGAGACCCACGCAGTGGGGCGCTAAGTGCAGCGGGATTGATGGAGATTCGGGCCTTTTAAAGCGCCAGTGAGAATTCCTCCCCAGAGCACTGAAGGAAGAGGTGATAACGGGAAAGGTAGGGGGGAGGGCTCAAATCTCCCTCCAGCCTCTGCAGGCCCACCTGGGAATGCTTCTCGGGGCTGTGCGAGAGAGAAAGAGACTCTTCCATATCCGTGATGTTTTCCAAAATATTTTTACCAATATTGTTTACCTTTAGAAACAGGTACTGACTGTATTACAAATACTTTAATAACATATTAAAGTTAGTAACATCACCACAATAAAGGGTGTGAGGGGGTAAAGAAACTTTAGAAAGTAATTTAAACTATATACTTTAAAACTGAAAGAACACAGTTTTGTACTCTAATTAGTAAGTTTATCTTTCAAATAGGTTATAGGTTAGCAATTCTGAAACTGCTTTACATGTAATCTAAGGTTGAGCAAATAAGTAAATAAATCGTTAATAATAAGCACCAGATATTTTTACTGTAGGAAGAATGAATTAAATAAAAAAGGGAAAGACTAGAATTATCTCTGAGTGTTGGGATTGAATTCAACACATCAGTATAAACTCAAGGTAGTCAATAGACAGATAGATGTGGAAATAAGTAAAGATGTGTGTGTGTGTGTCACACATGAATATATTTCCTAGCTCTGCCCACTGAGTGAAGAAACAATGACCCCTGGTAGCAGTGAGCACCTGGTGGTAAGATTTTTGTTTCTAAATATTATTCTCCAGTAAAAAGGAAGCAGGCCTTCTTTAAAAGACAGTTGACTACATCGGTGGGGCAGGCAAGTACAGAGTGAGCTTGGAACGGCTTGTGGCACCAGCAAGGAAGGAGGTACTAAAAAATGATGAGGTCAGATTGCAATAGAGCCAGCTAACTGGATGGGGCTTCGCAATCTGGGACAATTTGGGCAACAAAATAAAAATGATAATGGCTAATTATAATCAACAGAATAAAACAAATATTTAAGTGTCTATATTGATATCAACATGATTAAATCAAAAAGTAGATAAATGGAAGAAAAAGAAAAGTTCTTTCTGAAGGAACACTCCAATTAATAATTGTAGAAAGGATGATGGCAATAGAAAATTATCAATGGCAAATGTCACAGTAATAATTGTTTTAGAAAGCATTATCAAAAGATGTTAAAATTTGCCGAGACCGGTTTGGCTCAGTGGATAGAGCGTCGGACTGCAGACTGAAGGGTCCTGGGTTCGATTCCAGTCAAGGGCATGTACCTTGGCTGCGGGCAAATCCCCAGTAGGGGGCGTGCAAGAGGCAGCTGATTGATGTTTCTCTCATTGATGTTTCTGACTTTCTATCCCTCTCCCTTCCACTCTGTAAAAAATCAATAAAATACATTTTTTTAAAAGATGTTAAAATGTGCCTCAGTGAATAGAGCATCAGCCTGCAGACTGAAGGGTCCCGGGATTGATTCCTGTTAAGGGAATGCCTGGTTTGTGGGTTTGATTCCCAGTGAGGGGTGTACAGGAGGCAGCCAATCAATAGTTCTTTCTCATCATTGATGTTTCTATATCTCCCTCTCCCTCCCTCTCTGAAATCAATAAAAATATGTTTAAAATAAAATAGATGTTAAAATTTGTGTTTAAAAATATGACCAGAAACAGGATATTTACATTATCTCAGAGTACCTCTCTATAATATACTTATTAATTACCATGAAAAATATAATAAGTTCACAGTAAAAAAAAAAAACACTGCATATATCTCCTGATCCAAGGAGTCAAAGTTACTGTCACCAGTAATAAAATATACAAACAATATGGTGTGCTGAGAAGGACATGTCATGTATGACATAACCTTACCAAAATGCATAACCAGAATTTAATCATGAGGAAACTCATACAAACCCAGACAGAGGGGTAGTCTACAACTGAACTGACCAGTACTCTTTAGGAGCATCAGGATGTGAATCATCTTTTAAAAAACTGAAGAGCCATGACAAATAAGTGCACTGTGAATCCTGCATGGAGTCCCGGAGATAGCCAAGGAGAATCAGATAATATCTGTAAGTAGTTAATGGAATAATAGTTAATTCCTGGCTTTATCATTGCATTATGGTTATTAATACATTAACATTTGGGGAAATTAGGTAAAGAGTACGTAGGAATTCTTCATAACCATTTTTATGATGTTTCAAAAATCTTACATTAGTTAAAAAATGAAACGTTTAAAAATTAAACAAGGATTCTTGATCAACTATTATATATAAGGCACTAGACCAGAGCATCAGTTCTCATAATATATAACCTGTAAATTAGAGATCTTTCAACATAGTGTCAGATAATTATCAGAGCATTGCTCTATTAGCTAGAAACCCTATAACTTTTTTCTTATCCATCTAACAGGTTTGTATCTTAACTAATTGCTTTGTTCAGTCATTTATTTTTTTACATTAAAAGACTATGGGCTGGAGAACACCAAGATGGCGGCATAGGTAAACACCTATTGTTCTGCCCCGCGCAACGATTTAAGAACTACAACATAACAGCAGAACAGACAGCACCCAGAATCGCCAGAAAGCTGGCTGAATGAAAACTCCACTAATAGGAGTAGAGGTGGGACACTGAGACTCAGGAGCGGCGGGAGCGCAGCCTTTCAGACGGAAACAAGTTAGGAGCCGTCCTGGTCGCACGCGCGTGGGCTGGGGCTGGAGCAGCAACCCCGGCCTGATTTCCCCAAAGAGGAGGGCGGAGACGTCCCACTGCCTGGATTCCCCAGCACCAGGCGAGGTCCGAGATCCGGGGTACATGGAGACGTCCCCCTGCACAGATTCCCCAGAGCCAGGCGAGGTCCGAGGTCTGGGGGACGCAACCTGGAAGCAGAGCGTGGCAGAGGCTCCTAGTCTGTGAGTTTCCGGGCAAGGGTCACGCAAACCGGCGACTTGCCCCCTGGAAACTTGTCTCCTGGTTCCAGAAACCATCTATTTTACAATCCTGGGCTAGACTTTTGGTGTGCAGGCACATTTGGGGAAAGGCAGAGTTGTCTGGCAAGGGGAAGAGACTAGCAGCTTTATCTTGGAGATGTCTGCAGCCATCCCCATCCAACAGAGACCCGCGTGCACGAGCGCCGCATAGGACGCAGCTAACGCTGACGCTGACGCTGCCTGCGCAGCTCAGAGACTCCACCCATCCAACCTGAACACAGTCTCCCTTCACAGCCAATTGGCCTGGAGGTCAAACCCTCCTAGGGCTAACAACAACAAGCTGGGTTGAAACTCAAAAATACTGAATACAACCCATAAAGGATTGCAGTAAGAGCACCCACCTCAGGTAACTGGGGAGGCTGAGCCACTGTCCCTTTGAGGATATCCACCACATAAAGCAGCCACCATGCAGAGACATGGAAAGAAATCAGGTGTGAAAGAAATGGAGGAGAAAAGACGACAAAACATAAAGTTCAAAACCACGGTTATAAGGCTTTTCAAGAGGCTCCTACAAAAGGCCGATCAACTTAATGAGAATTACCAAGAAATAAACAAGACCAACCAGGAAATGAATGAGAATTATAAGGAAATGAATGAGAACCTTAAGGAAATGAATGAGACCCTCAAGGAAATGAACAAGACCTCTGAGGATATGAACCAGACCCTCACGGATAAAAAAAAGGACCAACTAGAAATCAAGCATACACAGACTCAAATAAAAAATATTACACAAAGTCCTAAAAGCAGTCCAGAGGGCCACAAGAACCAAGTCAAAGATTTGAAAGACAAAGAAGCAAAATCCACTCAGCTGGAAAAGCAAGAAACAAAAAGAATTCAGATAATTGAAGATAGTGTAAGGGGCCTCTGGGACAACCTCAAGCATGCCAACATCCGAATTATTGGGGTGCCAGAAAAAGAGAGAGAGCAAGTTAATGAAAACCTACTTGAAGAAATAGTGACTGAAAACTTCCCCCACCTGGTGAAAGAAACTGACTTAAAAGCCCAAGAAGTACACAGAACCCCAAAATATAGAAATCTAAAGAGGACCACACCAAGACATATCATAATTAAAATGCCAAGAGCAAAAGATAAAGAGAGAATATTAAAAGCAGCAAGAGAAAAACAGTTGGTTACCTACAGGGGAGCACCCATACGATTGTCAGCAGATTTCTCAACAGAAACGATGCAGGCCAGACGCGAGTGGCAAGAAATATTCAAAATAATGAAGAGCAAGAATCTACAACCAAGATTATTCTATCCAGCAAAGCTATCATTCAGAATTGAGGATCAGATAAAGTGCTTCGCAGATAAGAAAAAGCTAAAGGAGTTCATCACCACCGAACCAGTATTATATGAAATGCTGAAAGATATTCTTTAAGAAGAGGAAGAAGAAAAAGGTAAAAATATAAATTATGAACAACAAATACACATCTATTAACAAATGAACATAAAAATCAAGTGAATTGATAGGCTGATGAACAGGATAAACTGGTGACTATAACAGAAACATGGACATAGAGAGGGAATGGACTGACAATTCTTGGGGAGAAAAGGGTTGTGGGAAGTACAGCAAGAGATTGGACAAAAATCTTGCAACAATGGGAGAGGACATTGGGGAGGGGGAGGTGATGGTGGAGGGTGGGATGGGTACAGGGTGGAGGGGATATATAGGGGGATAAAAAAGGGGAAACAGTGTAATTAATAAACTGAACAATAAAGAAAAAAGAAAGAAAAGACTATGGGCTAATCTACCCACTGAGAATACAACAATGAATAAATCTGACATAATTCTTATTTTCTTTTTTTAATATATTTCATTGATTTTTTACAAAGCAGAAGGGAGAGGGATAGAAAGTCAGAAATATCGATGAGAGAGAAACATCAATCAACTGCCTCTTGCACGCCCCCTACTGGAGATGTGCCCGCAGCCAAGGTACATGCCCTTGACCGGAATCGAACCCGGGACCCTTCAGTCTGCAGTCCGACGCTCTATCCACTGAGCCAAATCAGTCTCGGCAATTCTTATTTTCAATGAACTAAAAATCACAAGGAAATATAATTAGTCAATTATAATGCATACATGTTTGCAGGCAGCATAACATCATATCACAAACTCCAGTGCTATATTGTCAATTCAAGTCCAAGCTCTACTAGCTGTGTGACTTTGGGAAAGGTACTTAGCTTCTCTGAGTCTCCATCATCTCACTTGTATAATGAAGATGATAATAACAGCGTCTACATCTATGGTTTCTGTGAAACTTAAATTAGTTAAATTTATAAAAACACATACAATGGTGCCTGGCACCCAGTAAGCATTAGAAAATAAATGGTAACACATGAGAAAGTGGTCATCTGACCCCAATGTGTGGAGCAGGAGAGCATTTAAGAAAAAAATGTTTCGGAGCAAGTGACATAAAAAGTGAGATTCAGACTGATCAGCCTTGGCAAAGGCCTGGATGAGGTTGAGCAGAGATTCACAATACCGAAAAAGGATGTAAATGTCTGGAATGGAGAGTGGCGAGAATTCGATTAGATAAGCAGGGAACAGATCATGCAGGGCCTTTCAATCTGGGTTAAGTTTGAACTTTAACTTTAAGGCTTTATGACCAATTTGCCTCTCAGAAATATCTCCAAGGCAGCAAATTTATAGGGGACCACATTGGAAACATAGTTAGGAAGTTTTTGTGGTGCTCCAAATAGGACATGTGGAGAAGTGAACAGATCTAGTGATATTTAGAAAGTTGAATCAATTTGCAGGTGGTTAAGAATGTGGAGGCAGGAGTGTACCTGTATAGCAACTTGCATGATGTGGTTGGAGTTGAGCCTCACAGTCACCCAGCCCCTAGGGTTGACCCCACACATGAATGGGCCAACAGTAATCGAGATCCAGTTACAACAACAGCGCTCACATAGTCCACACAAGGGACATTCACAGAGCATCCAGCTCAGGAGATCAAGGAGATGCACCACTGGGTCCCACAGGACACTTACTACACAACGCCACCCCACAAAGACTAGGAGGCAAAGAAACAATTCCCAGTTGTAAGAAAAGATTCCCAGAAAAAGAGCTAAATGAAATGGAGGCAAGCAATTTGTCAGATATGGAGTTCAAAGTAATGGTTAGAAGGATGCTCAAGGAACTTAGTGAGAATGACAAGGAACTTAGTGGGAACTACAACAGCATGAAAAAGAAAATAGAAACCATGAACAAGAACCAGTCGGAAATGAAGAATAGCATATCCAACATCAAAAGTACACTGGAAAAAATAAATGTATGTTGAATGAAATGGAGGATCAAATCAGTGACTTGGAAGAAAAGGTGGAAAAGAACACCCAAGTAAATCAGCAATAAGAAAAAAAGAATTAAAAAGCAGGAGGATAGCTGAAACCAGTTTGGCTCAGTGGATAGAACGTTGACGACTGAAAGGTCCCAAGTTTGATTCCGGTCCAGGGCATGTACCTTGGTTGTGGGCACATCCCCAGTAGGGGGTGTGTAAGAGGCAGTTGATCGATGTTTCTTATTTTCTATCCCTCTCCTTTCCTCTCTGTAAAAAAATCAATAAAATATATATTTTTAAAAAGCAAGAGGATATTTAAGGGAACTTTGGGATAACATGAAACATAATGACATCCTCATCATAGGGGTATCAGAAGGAGAAAAAAATGAGCAAGGAATAGAGAAACCTATTTAAAGAAATAATGATAGAAAACTTCCTCAAATGGTGAAGAAAAAAGTCACACAAATTCAGGAAACACAGAGAGTTCCAAGCAAGATGAACACAAAGAGACCCACACCAAGACATATCATAATTAAAATGACAAACATTAAAGACAAAAAAGAATCTTAAAGACATCAAGAGAGAGACAGAAAGTTACCTACAAGGGAGTTCCCATTAGACTGTCAGCTGATTTCTCATCAGAAACACTTCAGGCCAGAGGTATTGGCATGAAATATTCAAAGTAATGAAAAGCAAAAATCTGAGTCCAAGACTATTCTATCCAGCAAGGTTACCATTCAAAACTGAAGGGGAAATAAAGAGCTTCCAAGACAAAAGAAAAGGTTAAAGGAGTACACGATCAGCATTGCAAGAAATTTTAAAGGGAATACTTTAAGAAGAAGAAGAAATCAAGAGAGAGAAGGAGAGGAACATAGGTATAGAGGGGGAAATGGCAACAAATAAGTACCTATCCTATATAATAAAACCCTAATACGCAAATTGACCAAACAGTGGAATGACTGGTTGCTATGATGCACACTGACCACCAGGGGACACATGCTCAATGCAGAAGCTCCCCCTGGTGGTCAATGCCCTCCCACAGGGAGAGGATCACTCAGCCATAAGCCAGGCTCAGGACTGGTGAGCCCAGCGACAGTGGCGGGAGCCTCTCCTGCTTTTGCGGCAGCACTAAGGAGCAGCGAGCCCAGCTTCTGGCTGAGCAGTAAGAAACAAGGGGTCCCAGACTGTGAGAGGGTGCAGGCCGGGCTGAGGGGACCCCACCAGTGCATGAACTTTGTGCACCATGCCTCTAGTCAATAATAACCTTCAACATAAATGGATTAAATGATCCAATCAAAAGACATAGGCTAGCTCGTGGTCGGCAAACTCATTAGTCAACAGAGCCAAAGATTGAAATATTTTGAGAGCCAATTTTTTAAACTTAAACTTCTTCTAACACTCTTCTTCAAAATAAACTCACCCAGGCTGTGGTATTTTGTGGAAGAGCCACACTCAAGGGGCCAAAGAGCTGCATGTGGCTTGACAGCCATGGTTTGCTGACCACGGGGCTAGCTGAGTGGATAAGAAAACATAACCCATTTGTATGCTATCTATAGGAGACCCAACACAGAGCAAAAGATACACACAGGCTGAAAGTAAAAGGATGAAAAAAAATTCCATCCAGATGGAATTGACAAAAAAGCTGGGGTAGCAATACTCATATCTGACAAAATAGACTTCTAAACAAGTCATAAAGGAGACAGAGAAGGGGAACCTGGGGTACGATGGCAGGCAGCCGGGTGGTGGTGGCAGCATTGGCAGAGCTGAGCAGGGCCAAGAGGAGGCCCCCATTCAGGTCACCATCAAGACCCCCAAGGACAAGGAGCAAATTGTGATCAGCCATCGTGCCTCAGTTAAGGAGTTCAAAGAGGAAATCTCCGGGAGGTTTAAGGATCAGCCGGATCAGCTGGTCCTGATCTTCACAGGCAAGATCCTCAAGGGTGAGGACACACTGAACCAGCCTGGAACCAAGGATGGGCTTACTGTCCACCTGGTCATTGAGACCCCTCAGAAGGCTCGAGATCCAGCTGCTGCCACTGCTTCTTCCCCCGCTACTCCAGAACCTGCCTCAGCACCCTCCACCACGCCCGCTTCTCCTGCCGCCCCTGCCCAGCCCTCCACCTCTGGCAATGCCACTTTGGATGCTGACATGTGGCACTTTGTGACTGGCTTCTTCATCTTAGTGCAATGTGTTCAAACTTCATCTATGTTTTAGCATATATCAGTACTTTATTCCTTTTTATGCTTGCATAATATTCCATTCATAGTATGGATATGCCACATGTTGGGTTTTTTGGGGGGCTTGATTTTGTTTTTGTTAATCTCACTTGAAGATATGTTTTCCATTGCTTTTTAGAGATAATGGAAGGGACAAAGGGAAGGGGAGTGGGGGGGAGAGAGGAAGGGAGGGAGGGAGGGAGAGAGAGAGAGAGAGAGAGAGAGAGAGAGAGAGAGAGAGAGAGAGAGGTGATAGACACAGGGATTGGTTGCCTCCCGCACACTCCCCAACTGGGGCCAGGGATCGAACCTGCAACCTAGATTTGTGTCCTTGACCCAGAATTGAACCCACCATCCTTCAGTGTGTGGGTTGGTGCTCTACCTGCTGAGCACACTGGCCAGGGCTATGCCACTTTTATTTGTCCACTCATCAGTTGCTTGGCATCTGGGTTGTTGCAGTTTTTGCCTGTTATGAATAATACTGCTATGAACATTTGTGTGCAGGTTTTGTGTAGACATGTTTTTATTTCTCTCAAATATATAAGCAGTGGAATTCCTGATTCATATTTTTAACTGAGTCTGTGTTTAACTTTTTGAGGAACTGCCAGGCTATTTTACACTTACAGCAGTTGTGTATGAGGGTTCCAATTTTTTCTTTTCTTTTTTAATTTCTTTTTTAAATATATTTTCTTGATTTTTACAGAGAGGAAGGGAGTTAAAAATATCGATGAGAGAGAAACATCAATCAGCTGCATTCTGCATGCCCCCCATTGGGGATTGAGCCTGCAACCAAGGTACATGCCCTAAACAAGAATTGGACCTGGGACTCTTCAGTCCACAGGCCAATGCTCTGTCTACTGACCACACTGGCCAGGGTGAAGGTCCCAATTTCTCAGCGCCCTGATTGGTGTGGAATGGCACCTTGTGTGGAGCTGCATTTTTCTGATGGCTGACGAGGTTGAACATCTTTCCACGTGTTTCTTGGCCGTTTATATAGCTTCTTCTTTGAGGAAATATCTGTTCAAATATCCTCTCAATGTTTAAATTGGGTTATTTTTTCTTTTGATTATTAATTTGAAAGAAGTCCTTATGTATGCTTCATACAAATCTCTTTTTTTTTAACGAAAAGAGTTGACATTTTTATTTTCACATTTCACAATACAAATAAAAATTGCTCTTTTATTTCGTCCCACTGTTTCCCTCAAACACTATTCTCTCTTAGACAGGAAGAGGGAGGGAGTCTTCCTTGTCTGCTGTTTGAAAACACCCAGAGTCACAGCACCTCCATCTTCTGTGAAGCAGAACAAGTAATAGGAGCCTGAAAGAAAGGCTCCCCTTTCTCCTCATCTGTCTGGTCGAGTCATTCCGGGCCGAGTGGGCACCCGTCACGGGACGGGCCGGAGGTCTCATCACCGGGGGCCCAGGCCTCATTGGCATGTGCCCTCCCATAGGCGGCCTCATTCCAGGAGCAGGTCCCACTGGCATCATCCAAGAGGAGGAGGACTCACCATTGACATCATGGGAGGGCCCCCCATATGGGGTGCTGGCATCATACCGGGGCTAAGACTGGGGGGAGTGGGATCATCGCCCCTGCGGGAGGTGGAGCGGAGAATGGAGTAGGAGGTATTTTCCCTTGCTGAAATGCTGCCGTTGTTTTATCAGTCAGGCTCTGCGCCTGCTCTTCCGTCCATTTCTGACAGTAGTCTTCCACATTCTCTGTGTGTCCGACCACCGCAGCGTGTCTCTGACAGACGGAGAGTCGTGGGTGAGGCGTGTGGCACAGTAATCACAATGAACGGTGGCACGCTGTTCTGCAGGCCGTTGGCACTCTGTTGGACACTCGGTGACCGCGCCACAGGAAATGACCTTGATACAAATCTTTCATCATACAGATGATTTGAAATTTGTCTTCCATTCTTTTGGTTGTCTTTCACTTTCTTGTAATATCTCTTTTCTTTTCTTTTCTTTTCTTTCCTTTATTGCTTAAGGCAGTGGTCAGCAAACTCATTAGTCAACAGAGCCAAATATCAACAATATGACAACTGAAATTTCTTTTGAGAGCCAAATTTTTTTAAAATATATTTTATTGATTTTTTACAGAGCGGAAGGGAGAGGGATAGAAAGTCAGAAACATCGATGAGAGAGAGACATCGATCAGCTGCCTCTTGCACACCCCCCACCAGGGATGTGCCCACAGCCAAGGTACATGCCCTTGCCGGAATCGAACCCGGGACCCTTCAGTCCGCAGTCCGACGCTCTATCCACTGAGCCAAACCGATCTCGGCGAGAGCCAAATTTTTTAAACTTAAACTTCTTCTAATTCCACTTCTTCAAAATACACTCGCTCAGGCCATGGTATTTTGTGGAAGAGCCACACTCAAGGAGCCAGAGTCACATGTGGCTCACGAGCCACAGTTTGCCGACCACTGGTTTAAGGTATTACAAACAGTAGTACATATGTCTCCTTTTTTCCTCCCATTGACTTCCCCTGCCTCCCCCCAACCTCTGTAATATCTTTTTTAAACATGAGTTTTTATTTATTTTAGAGAGAGAGGAGATAGAAATGGCAAACGTAGACACAGGTTTGGCCCCCGGAGTGGCTCAGCTGGTGGAGTATCGTCCTGTGTCCCGAGACGCTGCGGCTCGTATGGAAGGCAACTGGTAGGTATTTCTCTCTCACATGAATGTTTCTCCCTCTTCCCTAGGTGAGGATTAAAAAAAAAAAAGTAGACATATATTTGAAGTTGTTTGAAATATATTATGAAAGTTCGAAGTAGAGCAACTAACGTTTATCATGCACCTACTATGTGCCAAGAACTTCCATAAATATTTCACCATTTATTCTCTTCAACTACCCTATTACGTCAAGACTCACTGTATCTAGAGCACGTCCCTGTTTTATAACGATCAGAATGGAAATTATATCTCATTCTTTCATTTGTTTGTTTGTTAATCCTCACCTGGATATTTTTTCCCACTGATTTTGAGAGAGAGTGGTAGTGGGGGTGGGGAGGAAGAAAGAAACATTAGTGTGAGAGACACACCCATTGGATGGTTCCCACACCCCCTGACTAGTGCAGGGGATGGAACCTGCAACCCAGGTGAGTGCCCTTGACTGGGAATTAAGTCCGTGGCCCTACAGACCAATGCTCTAACCACTCAGCACACCAGCCAGGACTATCCCTCACTCTTAGTTACCCACTATTATCTTTCAAAACCTCAGAAAACATTTTTTCCCATGATTTACTCTAGAACAGTGGTTCTCAACCTTTCTAATGCCATGACCTCTTAATACAGTTTCTCATGTTGTGGTGACCCTCAACCATAAAATTATTTTGTTTTTAAAAATATATATATATTATTGATTTTTTACAGAAAGGAAGGGAGAGGGATAGAAAGTCAGAAACACTGATGAGAGAGAAACATCGATGAGCTGTCTCTTGCATACTCCCTACTGGGGATGTGCCTGCAACCAAGGTACATGCCCTTGACTGGAATCAAACCCAGAACCTTTCAGTCCAAAGGCTGATGCTATATCTACTGAGCCAAACCGGTTTCAGCTATAAAATTATTTTCGTTGCTACTTTATAACTGTAATTTTGCTACTGTTATGAATCGTAATATAAATATCTGTGTTTTCCGATGGTCTTAGGTGATAGGTTGAGAACTGCTAGGAGGGCCACCGAAGACCATCGGAAAACACAGATGTTTACGTTACAATTCATTAACAGTAGCAAAGTTATAGTTATGAAGTAGCAACAAAAATAATTTTATGGTTGGGGGTCACCACAACATGAGGAACCATATTAAAGGGTCGGGGCATTAGAAAGGTTGAGAACCACTGCTCTAGAATTTTGCCATAATCAATTTCAAGATGACTGGTCTATATTTCCCAGAATATATCTTTCCCTTTCATACTTACCTGTCTTTTTTTTTTTTAACCAAATCTATATATATATAAAGCTAACATTCTAAGTGTTTGATTGTCCAACTGGTGGACTGGTCGCTATGATGCCCACTGACCTCCAAGAGGCAGGTGCTCAACACAGGAGCTTCCTTGACACACACTGGCCATTTACAGAGAAATGGCCAAGTGGGACACAGGCCCCACCACCTCCCCAGAACGACAGCCCACCAAATTGCTGCCAATGCTGCCGATACCCCATGGCACAAAATGCAGCCCACAGCCCAGCCCAGAAACAGTGGCTATGGTCACCAGGTAATGATGTCACATAGCAACACTCAGCTTCCTCTCCCAGTACTAGCCTCCTTGCAGTTTCTTCAGCCCAGGAACACAACTTGCTTTATAGCCAGGTGCAAACATTTTACTTTAATCAAATATCTATGAAGCATTTACCTGTCCCTCACCTCATTTGATCCTCTCAGAAGTCCTGGAGTAGGTAGATAGGAAACTTGGTGGAATCCTATTTTCTTTTCATTAGCCAGAAAAAGGAGATTTAGGAAGCTCAGAAATTTGACCTGACTGAAAAAAAGAAATGGTGGAACTTGAAAATGATTTCAGGTTTTTCTCACGGTGCAGAATATAGTCAAACACTGCTGCAGTTAAATATTTTACCCTGCTGAAACTGGTTTGGCTCAGTGGATAGAGCATCGGACTGCAGACTGAAGGGTCCCGGGTTCGATTCCGGTCAAGGGCATGTACCTTGGCTGCGGGCACATCCCCAGTAGGGGGCGTGCAAGAGACAGCTGATCGATGTTTCTCTCTCATCGATGTTTCTGACTTTCTATCCCTCTCCCTTCAGCTCTGTGGAAAATCAATAAAATATATATTAAAATATATATATTTTACCCTTTGTTCTCCCTGCGTGATCTACGATAATAATCTGCTCTGTGCTGACATTTACTGCTGTGTTGCTGACAATTACCTGAAAGAGAAGTTGGGGTGCTTCACTGGGCTGGAAAAAGTTTAGCTACATCAGAAAGCAGGTCTAATTAAGCAAGTTTATTCTATATTTATAAAAGGCTAACTCATGCATGTGCAATACATATAAAGCTCTCACTGGCACCAATCGCACGCTTGTGTTTCCATCTGTCATTGTGGGTCGTGAATTGGGTTGAAACTTCTATTATAGAGAAAGGGCAAATGTGATATTAAAATATTTCTTCTAACTAATTTCCTTTCAATGTGCACAAACCCATGCACTGGCCACTAGTTTTTTCATAATTCTTTAGCTAGGACTGACACTTTTCTATGATTAAGTGAATTCAAGTGTAAGACAGGGAAAACAAAGGGAGACGTGGGGATATTTATTCTAGGTCTGTATATTTCTTTCTGAAACCAGACCCGTGAATTTCAGGAGGAAATACACAAGACCTAGAATAAATATCCATATGTCTCCCTTTGTTTCCCTGTCTGTAACTTCACATCCCCTGCTCCCCAATAACTCACAAAACCCAATGCCACTCCCCACACCTCTCACAGAGGCTCCCACTCTCCTCTCCAACGGTCAACACAGCTGGACATGAAACTGAAAGAAACCGGGAAAATGCCGGTCCTCGGTTCTACCCGCCTTCCACATTCCCGCTGCCTGGAGGCCTGCTGCCCGGCTTTTGAATGAGGCCAACTCTGAGGGTCTGTAGGCACAAGGGCCATGTCTAATTTTCTCCTTCTTTTTAATATTATGAATTTCATTTATAGCAACATAATTTGACTGTATAGAATTTAAGAGTACTGAAGCCTGTGAACATAAATTCCATAAGTACTTTTAACTATTAACAGATAGCCAATATACATAACATAATCTTAAATATTTCTAAGGGCTGCTTTTCTGAACTTGTTTTCAGCACAATAGACCGTCCTCACTTCAAACTAAAAAGCCCCGCCATGCGTCTTCACCTGCTCAAGATGCAGCCGCGTCCCCATCTCCCTAAAAGCTTGCTGCTGCCCATAAAACACCCCGTCCGTCCGACAGATGCAAGCCATCAATACCGAGGCCCAGACCCCGGGTGAGAAGTGGCCAGAGGCAAGTCTTGATAAACAGCTCAAATTGGCTCTTACTCCACAGGTGACTCCTAGTTTATCTGGGTAATTGTAAAGGGCATTTTACAGCAAATCAATTAAATGAAAATCTTTTAAACCCTTTTTAAATGGAAGATAAGGGGGAGGGCGGAGAGGGTCAACCTTTGTAAGCTAACAGGTGATTTTAATTGGAACCAGCAGCGTTACACCACGTTTTTGAGCCATTCGGTAAAGGCAGAGAAAGAAATCAATAAATTTCCATCAGCATTGGCCCTCCTGGAGTCTTATAAGTAGAATGGAGACACGAACCCCACTTAATGGCTTCATCAAGCACCTCACTGATTCTCTAACAGAATTAAACAGGTTGCAAGTCTCTCACTGTTCTCCTCAAAATGCCCCAGGGTGCTGGCAAGGCGACCTGGGTGACAGTCTCTGTAAGCACAGGCTCCTGCTTTCTCACCCCTACCCCCAGTCCTGACAAACCCCGAGGCAGTCCTAAGTCAGGATGGAACCCACACACTGAGCCTCACAAAAATCACAACGGAGCTCCAGGTCCGCTCGGGACAGGTCCTCAGAGCACCCGGCTTCCAGGCAGGCAGCTTGGCTTCAGCCCGTAACTAGCCGTGTGACCTTGGTAAATTCCTTACCCTCCCAATATGCCGTTTTCTCAGCTCTCTAAGGGGCAAGACGATACCAACCGCCTACCTCATTGGGTTGTTGTGAGATTCAAGGTTGTTGTATACCAACATACTTAAAAGTTCCTGCAATGATCGGCACGTGAGAAGACGCACCAGCTCCCACAAATGCAAGCCGTGCAGAACCAGCTGCTGAGGCGCTGCTTTCCACCTGTCAGGCTGGCAGGAACCCCAAAGTCTGTGAGAATATTCTGTTACCTAGAGGTGGGGAACAGACATGCATTCATTGTTTGTCTTATTAAAATCTTTATTGTTGAAAGTATGGCATAGGTCCTCCTTTTCCCCTGTTAGCCTCTTCCGCCTGCCTCCTCCTCCTCCCCCCAGGCGCACTCGTCCTGGGGATTCCGAAAGGCAATGCCCTCTTAGCAGAGGCTTTGCAAGCTCAGGCTATAACTCTCCAGGAAATGTGTGCATTTACTATTTGACCCAGAAATCTCACTGGGAACAATCCACCCTAAAGACACGCAGACCAGCACTCAAAACAACCGGCCCACACAGTTCATGTTTGCAGTGTTACCTGCAGTTGTGAAGGTGAGGACACAGGTCAGTGCCCTGGGGACTGGCTGGGTAAGGAGAGCTGCCGCCTGCAGCGAAGGGTGCCCTGGGGTCTAGCTGGGTGCCCTCGGGACTGGCTGGGTAAGAGGGCTGCCGCCTGCAGAGGGCGAGGCTGTAGAAGTGGAGGCGGGACTTTGTGCTAGTGGATGGTGCTCTAGGACATGTGAAGTGGAAAAAGCAAGAAGCAGAAAGAATGCCACCTTTTTATAAAATAAAATAAAAAAATAGAGGCCCGTTGCATGAAGATTCATGCAATGGGTTTTCCTTCCCCTGGCTGCCAGGACCAGTTTTCCTCTGGAACCTGGGACCCAGGCCTTCCCTCTGGCTGTTGCCTTTTGGTTTTGCTTTGGCCGCTGGAGGCTTCACTCCAGCTGGAGATTCAGTCTTCTCTGCTCTGGCTGGAGTGCCACGCTGCCGCCACCTCGTCTCCTCCTTTGAGGGCAGGCGCTCGCAGCCTCATCTCCGACCCCGGGGGGCAGGCACCTGCTACCACCGCTGCAGCAGCTTTGTTTCCACCGCCAGGGCCGGATGCTCGCTCCGCTTGGCCCTGACCCCCACTCCTGATTGGCTGGTAGCATAGCCAATCAGGAGCCAAGGTATGGTCACATTTGCATGTTACTCTTTTATTAGATAGGATAAAAGAGGAGGAGGAACCAAGATGGCGGCATAGGTAAACACCTATCTTGCTGCCCCACACAACAATTCCAAAACTACAACTTAACAACAGAACAAACATCATCCAGAATCACCGGAAAGCTGGCTGAGTGAAAATTCCACAAATAAAAGTAAAGATAGGACAATGTGACTCAGAGGAGCGGCGGAGCGCAGCCTTGAAGATACGTGTGGAATCAGAGGTTCAGAGGCGTGCGCGCGAGAGAGAGGAAAGGGCAGGCGGCTGCAAACCCAGCTTGTTTTCTCCAACAAGGAGGGCAAAGGCATCCCACTGCACTAATTCCCCAGTTGCAGACGAGGTTCGGGGAAGGCACCCTGAAACCCAGGGCAGCAGAGGGCGAGCTTGTGGAGAGGGCGAGTAAACTTGGAAACAGCAGTTTGCACGTAAACTTGGGAACAGAAGTGCACAACTGCGCGGAGAGGACTCGTGACTTGCTTCCTCGTTTGGGAGACCATAGTACTGCATTGTGTTACAACCCTGGGGGAGACTTTGGGCGTGCAGACTTATTTGGGGAGAGGCAGAGTTGTCTGGCAGCAGGTGGAGACCGGTAGCGGCTTTCTCTTGGAGGTGTGCAGCCGTTACCACCCGGCACAGAGACCCATGTGCCCCATAGGGCGGAGCTGACACTGACGCTGCCTACTCAGCCTGGAGATTCCACCCATCCAACCTGAACACAGCTTACCCTCACAGTCAATTGGCCTGGAGGTCAAACCCTCCTAGTGCTAACAACAATAATCAGGGTTTAACTTCAATAATACTGTACAACCCATAAAGGATTGCAGTAAGAGTATCGACCTCAGGTAACTGGAGAGGCTGAGCCACTGTCCCTTAGAGGACATCTACCACACAAAGCTAATGGACCAACTCAGGAAAGCAGCCACATGCAGAGAAACGGAAAGAAATCAGGTGTGAAAGAAATGGAGGAAAAAAGACGACTAGACATAGAGTTCAAAATCACAGTAATAAGGTTTTTCAAGAGGCTCCTAGAAAAGGCCAATGAACTTAATGAGAACTACAAGGAAATGAACAAGACCCACGAGAAAATGAATGAAACCTATGAGGATATGAAAAAGGACCAACTAGAAATTAAGCATACACTGACTGAAATAAAAAATATTACACAAAGACCTAAAAGCAGTCCAGAGGACTGCAAGAACCAAGTCAAAGATTTGAAATACAAAGAAGCAAAATGCACTCGGCTGGAAAAGCAAGAAGCAAAAAGAATCCAGATAATTGAAGATAGTGTAAGGGGCCTCTGGGACAACCTCAAGCATACCAACATCTGAATTATAGGGATGCCAGAAAAAGAGAGAGAGCAAGACAATGAAAACCTATTTGAAGAAATAGTGACTGAAAACTTCCCTCACCTGGTGAAAGAAATTGACTTAAAAGCTCAAGAAGTGAACAGAACCCCAAAATATAGGAATCTAAAGAGGACTACACCAAGACACATCATAATTAAAGTGCCAAGAGCAAAAGATAAAGAGAGAATATTAAAAGCAGCAAGAGAAAAACAGTTAGTTACCTATAAGGGGGCACGCATACAATTGTCAGCGGATTTCTCAACAGAAATGATGCAGGCCAGATAGGAGTGGCAAGAAATATTCAAAGTAATGAATAGCAAAAATCTGCAACCAAGATTACTCTATCCAGCAAAGCTATCATTCAGAATTGAAGGTCAGATAAAGTGCTTCGAAGATAAGAAAAAGCTAAAGGAGTTCACCACCGCCAAACCAATATTATATGAATTGCTGAAAGATATTCTATAAAAAGAGGAAGAAGAAAAAAGTAAAAATATAAATTATGAACAACAAATACATATCTATTAACAAATGAATCTAAAAATCAAGTGAATTAATAATCTGATGAACAGGATAAACTGGTGAATATAACAGAATCATGGACATAGAGAGGGAATGGACTGACAATTTTTGGGGAGAAAAGGGGTGTGGGAAGTGCAGCAAGAGACTGGACAAAAATCTAGCAACAATGGGAGAGGACAGTGGGGGGGGGGAGGTGAGGGCGGAGGGTGGGATGGGTACCGGGTGGAGGAGAGCTATAGGGGGAAAAAGGGGGGAACAATGTAATTAATAAACTGAACAATAAAGATAAAAATAAATAAATAAAAGAGGAAACAAGTGAATATACACGTATGTATTTGGTTATATTTGCAAAAACAAACACTGGAAATGTAGGTCAAAAGCTAACAGAAGTGGGGGAGGGTGGCAGGATCATAGCTGCAGGTGAGATTTCTTTAAATATGCCTGTAAAAATGCGACTTTAGAAACAAACATTTTATGTATTAAAAATGATATATAAAAACATAATCCCCCCAAATTAAAAAGGGACAAAATCATAAGTCAGTTTGATGAATAAACACTCAGAGAAAATAATTACTCCAAGTGATTTTAGATCATGGCAATAGAGGAGTATATTCTAACAATGAATAAAACTGGAGAGCAACTTTAAACTTTGTTTGGTAGTCTAATTATCAGTAACAACATTAGTTTGATTATTTTAAAACTATTTTATTTGTTGTAGAATAATGCTAATAAGTAATTGTTATCCTAAAGTTTTCAGGAACCAAGATTTTCAATATATGGAAGAATTAAAGGATAAAATTTTAAGAGCTATTTAAGACCTGGCAAATAGAGGTTCTGCAATAAATTCTAATTTCTCCCTTTTGTCGTTGGGGGCATGGGAGGACTTACTCCCCCGGGGCCAAGTTGTTCGGAGTACAGCCAGTCTTCCCTGGGCGTGGCTCCTGTCTCACCAGCGTCTCACCGCGGCGGGGCGGAGCCGGCCTCTCCGGGAACCAGTCCCGGAGGAAAACCCTCCGGGAGCAGCCGGGCCCGGACAGCCGAAGCCCCATTCGGTTGGTGGTTTGCGGCTCCGGCTCACTCTGCAACAGCAGTCGCCGGAGGACAGCGGGGGGCTCACTGAGGGCGGCGGAGGTGGCCGCGCTCCCGCGGGTCTCCGTCCTCCCGAGGCCAGGCTCCTGGGGGACGGCGAGGGCCGGGGCAGGAGCGGGCCGGGGTCTGGGGGCGGCGCCCCGTCGGCTGGGCTCTGCTGGCCCGAGAGGGTGCCCGGATGTCCCGGATGCCGGGCTGAGGCAGTCTCCGCCGCTCGCCGCTCAGCGGGAAGGGGTCCCTCTTGCAAACGTTAAGGGCACCCTCCGGGCCGCCATCACTTGCAGCTCCTCTCGGCAGAAAATGGAGGCCCGTCTCTGCCCCTGGACTCCGGCCGGCCCGGCCGCGTGTCCTGCGGGGGCGAGCGCCGGGCGACGGTGGGCTGCAGTCTGAGCCGGCCCGGCCTCGCCGCCTTGGCCCTGCCTTTGCCTGGCGGACACGGGACTGGGCCAGGCCGCAAGGAAAGGGGCCCCGCAGGCCCCGCAGAGCTCAGGGCCGGCGACAGCCGCGTACCGGCAGCTGCGGGGGCGGGAGAGGCGGGAACTGTCAGCCGGGACGGCGTGAGCTGCGGCCCACCGCGACGGCGCCGCCGGGGCGCCCGCACCGAGAGAGGCTGCGCAGTCAGGAGCACACCGGCGCCGCGTCTCTACGCTCCAAGGCCCAGGCAGTCTGAGGGCCACGTCCAAACGCAGGCAGGGGAGCTGGCAGGGGAGCTAGCAGTCGCCCAAGCTGATGCCTCTTGTCCTCTCCGTGCTGTGCTCCAAGGAGTTTGCTATCTCTGCTTTTATTTATTTTATTTTTTATTTTAACTTTTTAATTGATTTTTTTACAGAGCGGAAAGGAGAGGGATATAAAGTCAGAAACATCGATCAGCTGCCTCTTGCACGCCCCTTACTGGGGATGTGCCCGCAGCCAAGGTGCATGCCCTTGACGGGAATCGAACCCGGGACCCTTCAGTCCTCAGTCTGACACTCTATCCACTGAGCCAAACCGGTCTCGGCGGCTGTCTCTGCTTTTAACCTTCAAACCCAAGCCCAGGTAGAATAATTCTCCTTCTTTGCTTCCTGTTAACATGTCTGAGAAACCCTGAAATAAACAAACATTGCCAAAACCTCCAGAGGAATCAGAGAGACTAAAATAAAGAAAAACAATCATCTGTCCTATCTGGTTTGGCTCAGTGGATAGAGCGCCGGCTGAGGGACTGAAAGGTCCTGGGTTCAGTTCCGGTCAGGGCACATGCCTGGTTGCAGGCTCAGTCCCCAGGAGGGGGCGTGCAGGAAGCAGCCAATCAATGATTCTCTCTCATCATTGATGTTTCTATCTCTCCCTCTCCCTTCCTCTCTGAAATCAATAAAAATATATTTAGGGGGAAAAAAATCACATAAGTCTGTAATCATCTAAATGACAAGACATGCATTCGCTCAGTCCTTCCTCTCCTCACACGTGAGCAGTCTGCACCTGCTGCGGATGAGACACGCGATGCGCATGCACTTTGGCATGGTCCGAGCTGGGAGCCTCACATTTAGAAATTTCTCCAGGGAAAGTTTTATTTGGGGAGACAGCACTGCACCGTGTTAAATATTATAAATTAAAGAGTCTCACAGACAGCCTCTTCGTTTGTACGTAGATGATGGTGTGGATTAAATGCAAAATCGCACATATAGTATTTAGCATAGTTGGCAAATAATAAGAGCTCAATAAATGTTCATTGTTAATGACAAACCGAGAACAGCACCGTGCCCTCAGAATCTGCCACACTGCCTGGCACATGTGAGGGGTTCAGTACGTGTGCTCTGAATGAGACCACACCTGAAGCGCCAGGAGCACGAGGATACCAGCCATGGAGTCGTTTGCCCAAGGTCACCTGCCACACTGCCACCTCCAAACAGAGCAATAAATCTTACCCTGTGAGTTTGCCTTTAAGTCTTTTTTCCTAAGTGTTTCCATTGTACCTGACTGAGCATAAGTCTTGGGGAGAAAGATTCAATCAAAGTTCCAAGTCTGACTCCTATTCCAGCCAGAGATTGGTGAGTGTCTGCCTGCTTTTCCCTGGGCCTGTGACAATCTCAGCAAATAGGCTTTTAAATTAAGTAGTGATTTGGAATGTAAGTGAGTGCATTTAAGATGATAAGAGACAGAGAGATCCTAATGGCTGAAATATTTGTCATATCACAAGTAAACGGAGTGTTTCGGGAGTCACTAATATAACTAATTTTGTCCAAATCCTCCTCCGCTCTGTGCGGAAGATGAGGTCAGCGCGGGTTCAGGCAGCCCTCGGTGAGCAGCTACCCGGGGACTGGAGAGAATACTGATGGATGGCGGAGGCGCCCGGACTGCTTTCCTCGGGAAATCAGAGCCCAGTCGTTTAAATTAAGCTGTGGCTGCCCAGCGACCAGAGGCAGGCGCTGCACATGGAAAGGCGGAGGGAAGCATGTGCGACCAGCGGGTTTCCCCAGGCAGCAGAGCGCGCGACGGCTGTGGGCCCGGTGCTGTGGGTCTGGAGAGAAGTTGGAAATAATCTAAGGCAACTCCCTCCTTCCCACGCCCACCCCGTCTTTTATTTATTTTTCAGAGAGGAAAGGAGAGGGAGAGGGAGAGATAGAAATATCAATGATGAGAGAGAATCATTAATCGGCTGCCTCCTACATGCCCCCTACTGGGGATCAAGCCAACAACCCAGGCCCTGACAGGGAATCAAACCATGACCTCCTGGTTCTAAGGTTGATGCTCAAACACTGAGCCATGCCGGGTGGGCCCACCCCCTAGTTACCCCTCGGTCTTGAAACTCCTCTGCAGCAAACCCAAATTATGTGAGTCAAACCTCTCCTTGACTGCTCCCAGAGCCGGGGTCTCACTACCCGAAGGTACCCCATTTCGGTCAGCGGCTTCCTGCCCTGCAGCTGAGCTGGCATTGGTGGTTGGCAGACAGGCCTGGCCGCAGGGCTGCGGTGCTGCGAGTGACCAGGCTTAAGGCTGAACCCTGACTTCAAGCTTGGCCTGCCATCAAATTTGCTCTCAGATCTTCTGTGGGAACAATACTTGCTGAGACTCCTGGGCCGCAAGATGGGAATGCTGTCTGCCCCGGGCCTCTGACAACAAAGGGTGAAAGGTCAGTTCACCTGAAGCTCACAGTAATGACGGGCATCAAAGTTGGATTTTGACATGATCTCAAAATAAATATACACCAGCCACAGAGAAATACCAGCAAGGCGGAAAGGAGTGTTCAACATTCCGTTTGAAACAGGTGGCATTTGGGGGCCATGCCTTCTGCAGTATACCTTAAGGGATTTTAAAATAAATTTGTGATGGCTGGCTTGAATTTTATTCTTTATCAGATATGAGGAGAAATCTTCAATGACCCTATCTTCCTTCTATAAAAGCAATTCTCCTTTAAGTTTCCTTTTGAAAATATGCTCTTAAAAAAGAGGAAGAGAAGTGAAAAAAAAGCATAACATTAAATGATGTAACTTTAAAAAAGTTTTCTGGGACAAGTATATGACATTGCATTTTTAAAGCATTCATTCAATATAAAATTTTAAATACGCCACAATTTTTGTGACCTCAGTTTGGCATTTCTCAGCATCTTGAGGGCCTCTAACAGGCTCTGTCCTGCCCGCGTATGTGATCACTAGTAGCCCGGTGGCACACTGGTGGAAATTAATTGGAAGAAATATTTTAATATCACTATTCGCCCTTTCTCTATAATAGAAGTGTCAGAGATGAAAGAAAATTAGTAAAATGTGTATGAAACTTCTCTCCGGTTCCAGGGTGTGTCAACAAGAACGGCCACTGCCAAGTCACTGCAGCTCTTGTGTTGAGCGCCTGTCCCCAGGCGGCTGTACTGGCCTGTCAGGCTGTTGGACGGTCACTTAGTCTTTATATCTGTAGATTGCTGTGACAAAACTGTGATTGCTATAGAAGGTTTTATAGATTATGTGGGGTATCTAGAGTAGTCAAGCTTTTAGAAACCGAAAGTGGGTGGTGGTGCCTGGGGGGAGGGTGTGGGAGCAGCTGTTGGTTCATGGACACAGAGCTCCAGTTTTGCAAGATGAAAAGGTTCTGAAAATTAATTTTAACAATACAGAAAATACCTGCCTCTACTGATAGTAAATTTTCTGTTATATTACTTCACCACAAAGTTTTTACATAAATAGTGGTGCATAAAATTCGTGTACAGGGGTGTGTCCATCAGCCCAGCTTGCACCTTCTCCAATCTGGGACCCCTCGGGGGATGTCCGACTGCTTGTTTAGGCCCAATCCCAGTAGGATTGGTCCTAAAAGGGCAGTTGGACATACCTCTCACAATATAGCACTGCTGGCTCCCCACTGCTTGCCTGCCTGCCTTCCTGATTGCCCCTAACTGATTCTGCCTGCCAGCCTGATTGCCCCCTAACCACTCCCCTGCCAGCCTAATTGATGTCTAACTGCTCCCCTGCCAGCCTGTTTGCCCCCAGCTTCCCTCCACTGCGTCCTGATCACCCCTAACTGCCCTCCCCTGCAGGCCTTGTCCCACTCAACTGCCGTTCCCTGCTGGCCATCTTGTGTCCACATGGGGGAAGCCCTCTTGTGTGTTGGAGTGATGGTCAATCTGCATATTACTCTTTTATTAGATAGGATAGAGGCCTGGTGCATGGGTGGGGGCCAGCTGGTTTGCCCTGAAGGGTATCCGGATCAGGGTGGGGGTTCCCTTGGGACATGGGGTGGCCTGGGCAAGGGGCCTGTGGTGGTTTTCAAGCTGACCATGTCCCCCAGCAACCCAAGTGGAGGCCCTGGTATCTGGGATTTATTTATCTTCTATAATTGAAACTTTGAGGCCTTAAGTAAAGGCCTGGGCTGGCCAGGGTGTGTGGATAGCTTGGCTTCCTCCATCGCTGGGAAAACCCAAGCCTCCCTCCTGCTCTCTCTGTGGCTGCAGCCATCTTGGTTAGGATTAATTTGCATACTCGGTCCTGATTTGCTAGTGGGTGTGGCTAGTGGGCATGGTTTGTGGGTATAGCAGAGTAATTTTAATTTGCATATTGTTCTTTCATTAGATAGGACTAGAGGCCCAGTGCACAAAATTTGTGCACGGGAGTGTGTGTCCCTCAACCCAGCCTGCATCCTCTCCAATATGGAACCCCTCGAGGGATGTCCAACTATTCATTTAGGCTCGATTCTACTGGGACTTCCCTCTCACAATCTAGAATTGCTGGCTCCCAACAGTTCACCTGCCTGCCTTCCTGACTGCCCCTAACTTCTGCCTGGCAGCCTGATCAACCCCTGATAGCCTGATTGATGCCTAACTGCTCCCCTGCCAGCCTGATTGCCCCTAACTGCCCTCCCCTGCAAGCCTGGTCACCCCTAACTACCCTCCCCTGCAGGCCTGGTCACCCCTGACTTCCCTCCCCTGGAGGCCTGGTAGCCCCCCCCCCCCCCCGCCCGGCAACTGCTGTCTCCTGCAGGCCTGGGTTCCCCCCAACTGTCCAACTGTCCTTCCCTGCAGGCCTGGTTGCCTCCAACTTCCTTTCTCTGCTGGCCTGGTCACTCCTAACTGCCCTCCCCTACAGCTTCACCACACCCAACTGCCCTCCCCTGCTGGCCTGATCACCCACAACTGCCCTTCCTTACAGGCCTGGTCACTCCGAACTGCCCTCCACTGCTGGCCATCTTGTGGTGGACATCTTGTGTTCACATGGGGGCAAAATCTCTGAATACATAGGGGCAGCCATCTTGTGTGTTGGAGTGGTGGTCAATTTGCATATTACTCTTATTAGATAGGATTAGTTGTTGCTGCTATTATTAATACTACTAACAGTAATTGCATATCCAGTCTTTATTTAAATATGTATCCAGTCTTTATTTAAATATGTGTTATCGCCCAGCTGGCGTGGCTCAGTGATTGGCCTCCAATTATGAACCAGGAGATCTCATTTCGATTCCTGGTCAGGGCGCAGGCCTGGGTTGCGGGCTCCATCCCCAGTGGGGGCCGTGCAGGAAGCAGCCAATCAGTGATTCTCTCATCATTGATGTTTCTATCTCTCTATCCCTTTTCCTTCCTCTCTGAAATCAATAAAAATATATATTTAAATATATATATATATATTCACACACACACATATATATATATATAATGTAGTCTGTACATTGTCAGAAACTTGTGCAAAGTACTAGAGAGCTTTTAACTTTGGTGGCAAATAAAAATAACAGAATTCTGTGAGGTAGATCACAAATGAGACATTAGCCCTGGGAACTGGTTGGCAGTGGCGCTGGGCCCCGCATTGGTGTGGCAGTGAGTGGACACTCGAATGGAAGTCGCTGTCCTGGACTCTAGGCTGGGCACAGCTGCTGGTTTAGAACAGCATAGAGAAAACAGTTCACAGTAGGAACTCAAGCCAGAAATCTTTGTCTGAATTTCAGCTCTGCAAGTCCTACTGTGTGACATTGGGCATTATTGAACCTCTCTGCAGCTCGGTTTCCTACTCTAGAAAAGGGGGAACAATAAGAGCACCTGATAATATTTTTATGATATTTAAGTGAGCTGATACTTATCACAGTGTTCAGAACAGTGTCTCACATAAAGAAACACTATATACAAGGGTTAAGTGAAATAGCACACTTTTTCGTGAGCCAGTTAATTTTCTGACTTCAGGGTGCAAATAAATGGTTTCTATTTTCTTTCAGGCCTATAAATTCTGTAATTCCAAATGTTTAGCAATGAAGACTTTGTAACCTCCCATCTCATGCATTTAGTTTTTACTAATTTGTAGCAAAAGCTTTCTTGGTAATAATTATGTCAGGGTCCAGTTAAGAAACCAGAAACCAGCCCTGGCTGGTTTGGCTCAGTGGATAGAGCATCAAGAGTCCTGGGTTTGATTCCGGTAAGGGCACATACCGAGTTGTGTGCTTGGTCCCCAGCAGGAGGTCTGCGGGAGGCAGCAGATCAATGATTCTCTCTCAGCATTGGTGTTTCTATCTCTCTCTCTCCCTTCCTCTCTGAAATCAATAAAATATATATATTTTAAATACCATCATTGAAAAAAACAAACAAAACAGAAACCACACTAAGGTTTTCAACAGAAAGAATTTCCTGTTGAAAGTGACTAAATGGTTATTGATAACTGAGCAAGCTAAAAGGGAAGACTGAGGTAACTTCTGGAATGGTCACCCTTCTCAGGCTGGGGCACTGGGGGGGGCGGTAGAACCTGAAACCTTAGAGGAGGGCCAGAACACAGGACCAGCCCTCAGGGAGGGCATGTGGGGCAGCTGCTGCTGGTGTGGGACTGGGAGCTTGGTGGAGGTGGGATTCAGCCCTCCAAGGACCTCACCCAGCACTGGCAGCTCTGAAGAGGCACGGCGATGTCTGTTCAGGATGCCCTGGAAAAAGCCCGAAACTGGGAACAACGGCCACTGCCATGGAGGGCCGTAGAAGGAGACGCCATCAGTAACAGCAAACAAGACGGAGTCCTTATCCTTCCTCCTGCTCTCTATTCGCCCTCTGATACCCCTCCAGGGCATCTTAACAGGGACCCAGTGGGCAAGGAGAAAGGTGACTCTCAGAGTCCCAGGCCCACCCTGGCTGGGTAGCTCAGTTATTTAGATTCTAACCCTTAGAACATCCTCCTGATACACTGAGATTGCGAGTTTGATCCCAGGTCAGAGAACATACAAGAATCAATCAATGAATATATAAGCAAGTGGAGCAACAAATACACGCTTCTCTCTCTCCCTCTCCCTCCCTCTTTAAAACAAATAAACTTCTTTAAAAATCAATAAATAAAAAATAAAGAATACATATAAAGAATCCCAGCCCTAGCAGGTTTGGCTGGGTCCGTGGATGGAGTGTCGGCCTGTGGACTGAGGGTCCCAGGTTCAGTTCTGGTCAGGGGCACATGCCTCAGTTGCAGGTTCCCGGCCCTAGTTTGGTTTGTGTGGTGATTTAAAACCAATCAATGTGTCTCTCTCACATCAGTGTGTCTCTGTCTCTCCCTTCCACTCTCTGTAAAAATCAACGGGAAAATATCCTCGGGTGGAAAAAAAAAAAAAAAGAATCCCAGACCAAACACCAACATGCAGAGTCTAAAGGAATGAGTTTGGAGCTAGAGACAATAACTCAATAACTGGCATAATGGTCCCAAAATTATTTTATGCCACTTCAATTCAGCTATGAATGCCAGTTCTGATCTCCAGACTAATACTGAAATATGCACACTCTTCAATCACTCAAACACAGCTATCCTACCCGCTCCTGCTTTCCTTCCCTACCCAACAGAGCCTTCTGTGGATTTCTTCACCGGGGCCTCCTTGGCACAGGAAGTCTGTGAGGCTCATTCCACCCTCTGGAGTCAGCCTCACTCCATGAACACACAGGTGCTTCCTCAGTACTGTGAATGGACAGATTGTACCAAATATAAGGAAATTGTCTTTGTGTTGAGTTCAAATCAGCCTTCCTAAAGTAAGTGGCCTATTCAGTTCAGCAAGTTACCTCACCCATTCCTTGACATGATAACAGTTCAGGCATCCCTCCGCCCGCCCCCTTACATACTCCCACCCCTGGAGAACTCTCATCCCTCACTCAAGGCAGTAAGTAAAACCTGGGTACATGTTCTTAGAAGGGAATTATATTTTAGTTCAAGAAACTCGCAGCCTGCGGGCCACATGTGGCCCACAATGAATATTTTTGTGGCCCAACCAATATAATAATATGTAAGAAAGGTTTTAATAAAAATTTTGTAACTATTAATAATGAGCTATGTTTGCTAATGACTGATTAATTATTAATTACTAAATAATTATTAATACGAGCTACAACGTTTGCTAATGACTAATTATTACTAAATAATTATTAATATGAGCTACAATGTTTGCTAATGACTGATTACTATAATCGTGTTGCATTCATTTCCCTTTCGCGCAGGCACACCACTTCTCTCCACTAACACCAGCAGCGAATATTTTAGCAACAGGAAATAGTTCACTTTTGAAGAACAAGAAAAATAGGTTTATTTACATTACGCTTATTAATTTGTGCAGTTATTCGGTGTCTGCTAAGTTAATGTTCAAGAAAAAATATTAACTTTAATTAAAATGTCCTATTATTTTATGTTATCAATTATTCATTTATTTCAGCCCTTTGTATTCAGCATGTCTCTATCGAAATAAACCTACATTTCTATGAAAATTGAAGCTTTTGTTGTTGTTTTTGTGGCCCACAGAAACTTAAATCATGTTTATTTGGCTCATGTTAGCCTTTGAGTTTGACATGTGTGTTGTAAATCAAAGCATTTTTCAGAAGGAAAACTTGTTGAGGTTTGCACATCTGGAAGAATATGGTGCCTACACCCCAAGCTCTGAATCTCTTTCATGATCCCCAGAGAGGCAAGCCCGAGAGGCCACATGAAAATGCAGAAGACACGGTCCCAACCTCAGAGGAGCTCACTGACAAATGGAGGAGACAGCCAGGCCCACAAACTTCTCCAAAATGTTTGAAAAGTGATACTAAAGGTGCAAATTGTATAGGGAGCCCTGAGTCAGAGAGTCACCAACTTTGTCTAAGAAAGTTCTGGAGAAGAGAAACCAAAATGGCGGCATAGGTAAACACCTAAACTGCTGCCTTGCACAACAATCTCAAAACTACAACTGAAAGACAAAGCGGACACCATCCAGAACCACAGGAAGGCTGGCTGAGCGAAAATTCTACAACTAGAAGGAGAGGAAAGCACCCTGAGACTCAGAGGAGCTGCAAAAGGCTGAGGCACAGAGACGCGCATGCGTGGAAAGCACTGGCGGCTGAGTGGTGGCTGCTTTCTCAAGTGGGAGGGAGATGGAAGCTCCCAACTGTGCTGAACTCCAGGTTCGGGCGAGTTTCAGGAAACGCAGGCTTATCGGGGGAGAAACGAGACTGTCTGGCAGTGAGTGAAACTCAAGAGCGGCTTTCTCTCAGAGGTCCCTGTAGCAATTACCGAGGGTCACTGAGACTCAGGGGCCACGTAGGGCAGGGCTTATGAGAACCCAAGGCAGTCTGCGTCACCCTGAGACTCTGCCTGATCCAAGCTGAGCACAGAGGCTTTTGCAATTTTGCAAGTCTTGTCTCATAAGGCTGTCTCCAACACAGTTCTCCCAGCGTAGACACAGCTGATCCTCACAGCCAATTGTTGTTATCAGTTCCTCCCAGTGATAACAACAACAATCTAGGCTTAACTATAACAAGGCTGTGCACACAGTCCACAAAGGGGTGCACCAAGAGTGTCCACCTCAGGTAACTGGGGAGGCTGAGCCACTGTCCCCTAGAGGACACCCACCACACAAAGCTACTCGACCAACTCAGGGAAGCAGCGAAAATATGGAGACAAAGAAATACATCCCAAATGAAAGAAATGGAAGAAAACAAACGACTGGATATAGAGTTCAAAACAGCGGTTATAAGGTTTTTCAAGAATTTCCTAGAAAAGGCTGATAAATTTAGTGAGACCTTCGAGGATATGAAAAAGGATCAACTAGAAATTAAATATACACTTACTGAAATGAAAAATATTATACAGAGACCTAACAGCAGACTAGAGGACTGCAAGAATCAAAAAATTTGAAATACAAAGAAGCAAAAAACACTCAACAGGAAAAGCAAAAAGAAAAATGAATCCAAAAATTTGAAGATAGTGTAAGGAGCCTCTGGGACAACCTCAAGCATGCCAACATCCGAATTATGGGGGTGCCAGAAGAAGAGAGAGAGCAAGACAATGAAAACCTATTTGAAGAAATAGTGACCAAAAACTTCCCCCACCTGGTGAAAGAAATAGACTTACAAGTCCAGGAAGTGCACAGAACCCCAAACAAAAGGAATCCAAAGAGGACCACACCAAGACACATCACAATTAAAATGCCAAGAGCAAAAGACAAAGAGAGAATATTAAAAGCAGCAAGAGAAAAACAGTTAATTATCTACAAGGGAGCACCCATATGACTGTCAACTGATTTCTCAACAGAAACTATGCAGGCCAGAAGGGAGTGGCAAGAAATATTCAAAGTGATGAATAGCAAGAACCTACAACCAAGAATACTCTCCCCAGCAAAGCTATCATTCAGAATTGATGGTCAGATAAAGAGCGTCACAGATAAGAAAAAGCTAAAGGAGTTCATCACCACCAAACCAGTAATATATGAAATGCTTAAAAGTATTCTTTAAGAAGAGGAAGAAGAAAAAGGTGAAGATAAAAATTATGAACAACAAATACATATTTATCAACAAGTGAATCTAAAAATCAAGTGAATAAAAAATCTGATGAACAGAATAAACTGGTAAATATAATAGAATCAGGGGCATAGAAAGGGAGTGAGTGGACTAACAATTCTTGGGGGAAAACGGATATCGAGGGTGGAAGAAGAGACTGGACAAAAATCATACACCCATGGATGAGGACAGTGGGGGGGGGAGGTAAGGGCAGAGGGTAGGTGGAGGGGCACTAGGGGGGAACAAAGAGGAACAATTATAATAATCTGAACAGTAAAAATTTATTAAATTTAAAAAAAAGAAAGTTCTGGAGAGAAAAGATTTTAGCTGGCTTTTGATAAATGAATATATTACCTGGCGGAGAGAACAGGGGGGTCACTCTAAATCCACAGGGTTTTCTCTCTCTTGGCTCTGTCTCCATTCTTCCATGCTCTCTCAGATAACCTCATCTTGCAGCACTTCTTACTATTTCAGATTCACTCATTTCCTTTAAATGATAAGGCCACACTCCAGTGTTCATTTGCACTAGTTCTCTTCCTTCAGCCTGATCTCTGCTGGCAGTTTCGTTATGGGGTCCCAGCCCAGACCACCAATTGTGGGCAGTGTTCCTCTCTGTACCACACTCAACAAATTTATCCTTAACGGAATCACAATACCAAACCCAATCTATGGACATTTATGAGAAATCCAAAGTTGGTATCATAGTTAATGGTGAAATAGTAAATGCTTTTCTCCTAAGATCATAAACAAGGCACGGTTGTCCATCCTCACCATTCTGTCCAATAGTTTACTGGAGATCCTAGCCAAAGCAATAAGGAAAGAAAAAGAAGTAAATGGTACAAAGGTGTACAGATTGGAAAGGAAGAGATAAACCATCCTTACAGACGACAGTATTGCTTATGGGGAAAAAAATCATTACTTCACAAAATCATTACTAGAATTAATAAGTAGTGAATTGAGCAAAATTACACAATTCATGGTCAGTATTTAAATTTGATTGTATTCGATTGCAAAGTAGAAGCAATTAATTGGAAAATAAAATTTAAAAAACAGAACTATATACAATAGCATAAAAATGTAATTATGAACCAATAATCAAAAGATTCAAGATTTCTTCATTCTAAACTACAAAACATTGCTGACAGGAATTTTAAAAGACCTAAACAAATGAAGAGATATATACTATCTTCATGGATTGGTACTCAACACTGATAAGATGTCAACTTTATCCCATTTAGTCTATAGTCATTAAAATTCCAATTATAATTCAAACAGGCTATTTTTTTATTTTTAGAAATTTAGATAATTTTTAAAATTTACATGGAAAAGCAAAAGATCTTGAATATTCAAAACTAACTTAAAAAAAACAACACAAAGTTGGGGGACTCATACTACCTGGTTTTAAGACTCACTCTAAAGCTTTAGTAATCAAACTGAATCAAACACAACTTAGCCAAATATAACTGTTGCAGTTATTTATTACTCTGTGACAAATCACCCTAAAATAGTAAATTAAAACGATAACAATAATTTATTTTGCTCTGAAACTTGGAGTTGACTGTTTCAACTGACCAATTCTTACTTGGGGTCTCTCCTACAGGGCAGCTGAAGGCCCCTTCAGGGAATGTCCAGAGGGCCAGATGGAAGCAGCATGGACTTAATCATCTAAACTTGGAAGTAAGGGTTACTCACTCCATATTCACCCCATTTGAAGATAGTCCCTGAAGATTGCCCACATTCAAGGGAGAGGAATTAGACTCCATTTCTTGATGATAGCAGTGTCAAGAAAAATTGTGAATGTTTTAACCACCACACAAACCAAACAAGTGAAGGGCCTGAGATAAAAATTACTCTTGACCTAAAAGAAAGTATTAGGAAACAAGAAAGCACCTGATGAAGTGATGGGAAATGCCATGTGGGACTCTGAGCTTCCTGGGTCTCCTGATGAGATTCTTCACAATGGCAGGTGGGCAGACGAGAAACTTGGAGAAACGGAGAACAGACTTCTTTTCCTCCTCGTACAAAGCTTTGGCCTTACTTGACTTCATGAGGGCCCCCATATTTCATTTGCCTTCTCTCTTTCACTTCCAGGTCTTTGACACATGCTGTTCCCAGGGACTGGGATGCCCTTCCTCTTGACTGTGACTATCTCCTAATCATTCAAGTTCAGTTTAGGCATTTGCCTCTCTAGCAAGCCCCAACCTCCTGCATTTGCCCCTTCTCAATGCTCACCAGTGTCTCCTTGCTACCTGTTCACTGACTTGCTACCTATTCATCCCCCTCCCCTTAGTAGAGAAGAGGCAACCTGAAGGTACAAGACAATGTTTTGTACTCCTTCATATGCACAGCACTCCAGTAAGATTGATGAATGACATTAGTAATGGTGTGGAATGTTCCTGAGCTACAATAGAACTCAACACTACCCAAGGAAGTGGCTGCAAGATCTCTCCCTTTGTCCGGGGGTACTGGGCATCACCTTCCTGCACAGGCAAACCAGAACAGGCTAGAGCAGATCTGACCAGTGATTAGCTAGTCCCTTGGTGTGAGTAGCCAACAGTGCAATCTGCTCAACCGTAGCCTTCCCTCCAACCTCCCCAAATCAGCCCACTTCCCTTCCCAGCTACTCCCCAAGAGCAGATCGACCTGCTTCCCACTAAAACTATAGATGCAATAATAGGTGGGGGAATGGGTCAAGGGAAGAACAATTGGTGGCAACAAGACGACCACATTAATGATGCAGACCTTGCCCTGGCCACCCCAGCCTAGGCTGGGGAAGGTTCATGGTTGATACCCATTAAAGAGCTTAATGAAATAATTACAATTCACACCCAGAGCATCAAAGAATCAATACCGGGAGCTCTGGGCCACTCTGGTGGTGGCATCCCGCTGGCCTCACAGCTCAGCACAGCAGGAGGAGCCGCCGGAAGCAAATGTAGTGGACAAGAAAGTTTCATTAAAAAGGGGCAATAATAGATTAAAAGCTGCCAGGATCCTGGCGACGGGCCGTTATCCTTTATTCCCTGCCTCGCCCGCTTCTGCCCCTCAATGCACTATTAGCCCAGATCGATGGGCTGTCGATCGACATCACCAGCTTCCCCATTAATGCGAACTCACAAAGGAAGCCTGGCCCCATATCCTCACTTCTCTCGCTTCCAAATGACCACATAATGCAGATGCAGGCAGCCTGTGCTGTGTTAATACACACGATTTGCCAGGATTGGACTAAACATTTCACAGATAAAGATTTCATCAGAGAGTGATGACAGAAATAAACGGCTGCCCACGGGGAAATCACAGAAATAATAGAATTAGGCATTGGGAATCCGGAGGGATGACGGCTGGTAAAGGTACAGAGAGGAACAGAGCCCACAGCTGGTGGTCTGTGCTGGGACCTGCTTCAGGGAAGGAGATTGTCAACAAAAGGCTGTTTCCCTGGCCCCTTGAAAGAACAGGTGTTGGCATGTCATCTGGGGCTCACTTTGTGTGTGTGTGCAGAGCTGGGGGAGGATCTGTGATCACAGGGAACGTGATTGCTGTGGCTGAGCTGTGTCCCCTCTCCCAGGAAAGACACCAGGAAGTACTGGCCCCACTCGCTCACAATGGTTTCACCTCACTTGAAATAGGGTTTTCATAGAGGTCATCATATTTAAAATGAAGTCGTTAGGTTGGGCCCTTATCCAACCTGACCGGTGTCCTTATAAAAGGGAAACGGCAGAGACAGGCACACAAAGGGAAAGCCTCGTGCAGACAGGGAAGGAAGGTGGAGGCCATGTGACTGCAGTGCGGCCCCCGGAGCTCAGCGGGTGGGGCTGTGGGAGCCAGAGGCCGGCACTAGAGAGAGCAGGTCTGCCTTGCTCTCGGGCCGCTGGCAGCCAGGGCTGTGAGGCAACACACTGCCATTGTTTTAAGCCACACAGCCTTTGGTACTCTGTCATGGTAGTCCTAGGGAATTTTTTTAAAATAACTATTATGTAATTAATAGTTAATGAATAGTTCATAACAGCCTTTACTGAGCATTTATTCTATATGTCATGTACAGAGATAAATAATCCACATATAGTGGGTCACTTAGTACTCAAAACAAATCAAATAATTGAGTATATAATCCCATTTCATAGGTTAAGGAAACAGCTTCAGAAGAAATCAATTAAGGTCGCACACCTAGTAAAGAGCAGAGTAGGTCTCTGCTAGACAGAAATATGAGAAGCACTAAATCAACAAACAAGAGATTTCTGGTGAATATTTCTAAATCTTTTCAAGAGGTTACTTGCCTGCAGTCTGCTTTCTTTTCAGTCCAATCTAATTTTTTCAACCCCTTGATATAAATAAAACCTGTATCTACTTGATTTGAGAGTTCAGTATCTCAAATGACATAGATAGGAACAGCACGGGGGTGGGGGGAGGGGGAAATGTGGATCAATGGGTACAAAAGTCCAGTTAAAAGATGAATGAATCACTTCCGGGGGTCTAATGTAGAGTACTGTGATTATTAACACTATTATATTCTGAAAAGTTGCTACAACAGTAAATCTTACATGTTTTCATCACAAAAAGGAAATGGTAATTTTGTGAGGTGATGGAGGTGTTAACCCTACTGTGGTCACCATTTCACAATAGGTAAGCGTATCAAATAAAAACTAAACTTATGCAATACTATATGTCAATCAAGCTGAGAGAAAGAAAACAACACAGCGATGAACAGAGTAAGAATCTTATATCTCATCTCATATTCCTATTGTTCCTCCTCCTCCATCTTCCCAATTACCACAGCAGGACATACTCATTATCATTCCCATTTTCTCTCTCCCTCTCTCTCTCTCCTTCCCTCCCTCCCTCTCTCCCTTTCTCTCTCCTTCCCTCCCTCGTCTCTCTCTTCACTCCCACCCCATCTTGGGTAAATCAGCTCTGGAGCCTCTTTCTTTTCTTGGCTTAAAAGCATCTTCCCACTGAGCTTTATCTTTTTTCCCTCTGTGTTTCAAAGTCTGTCTGTATCCCCTCCACCCCCACACACAATGGGTTTGGGAATAAAAGGCAAATCCCCCAAACAGAACACTTGCTCAGCTTAACTGGGAATGCTTGGAAGTGGAAGGTGAATATTGGGGCTGATTTCCTTCTTCAGTGTTTGCTATCCTTCCCGTTAGGAAACGTGTGAAACAAACAAAAAGCACAAATCTGGGGTGTGGGGCAGGCAGGAGACAGTAAAAGGGGGATAAATGTGATGGAAGGGGACCTGACGAGGGGGTGAACACACAATACAATACAGGAAGGGGCAAAATTGGGTTTTCAGTTATGAGTACATACCCAAGAGAGTTTATTCTTGTACTATTAGAGGCCCAGTGCACAAAAGTCATGCACAGAGGGAGGCATCCCCTCAGCCCAGCCTGCACCCTCTCCAATCTGGGACCTCTCGGGGGATGTCTGTCTACCGACAGTTGGACATCCCTCTCACAATCCCGGACCACTAGCTCCTAATCGCTCACGTGCCTGCCTGCCAGGTTGCCCCCAGCTGCCCCCTCCCTGTTGGCTCCTAGCTGCCCCCCTCCCTGCCAGCCTGGTCACCCCTTACTGCCCCCCCCCTGCTGACCTTGTCGCCCCCAGCTGCCCCTTCTGTCAGCCTGGTCACCCCTAGTTGCCCTCCCTCTGCCAGCCTAATTGCCTCCAACTGCCTCCCACCGCCTATTCAACCCTCACTAGCCCCCTGCCATCCTAACCCCCCCAAATACTCCCCCTGCCAGCCTGGTCACCCCCAGCTATACCTGCCCCCCTCCACCAGCCTAGTGGCCCCTAACTGCCCCCACCCCTGCCAGCCTGGTCGCCTCTTACTGACCCCCTTGCCAACCTGGTCACCCCCAACTGCCTCCCTCTGCTGGCCTGGTTACCCCACACAACCTGCTTGTTCAGTTGTTTGGTGACCCCTCACCAACCCCCCTGCCCACCTGGTTGTAGGCAGCCATATTGTGAGCGCATGAGGGTTAATTTGCTTATTACCTCTTTATTATGTGGGATTACACTATTATTTTCCATGCAACCATAAACTTACTTTTGCCCCACCTGTATACAGATTGCAGGTGATGTATTATAAAGTGCACACCTGAAACCATAATTTTATTAACTAATGTCACCCCAGAAATTCAATAAAAATTTGGGAGAAAAAATAAAAGCACAAACCTTCATTTAAAAAAACCCTGGCCACTTCTCCCATCTGCCCTGGTAGCAGTTTTATAAAGTTACTGCCACCTAGTGGATAAAGGTATCCTTACATCCACATACAGACTTCAAAGAAATGAAAACTGTCCCAAACTTTATGCTTCATCAGTCACTCCATTCTATCTTAAAATCCCAAACACCACTTTTTACTATGAAAGCGTAAGTCTTAGAACATAGTAGGTACTCAGTATTGTTTGATAAAAGAATTGTTTGACGGCATTTTAGTTCTCTACATGACATTTTAAGTACGTAATTACAGTAGTTAGTAGCAACTTTATTGTTGTAGCTTTAAAAAGTTATTTCCTGCTCTGGCTGGTATGCTCAGTGGTTAGTTTTGCCCTATTCACCAAAGGGTTGCAGGTTCAATCCTGGCCAGGTCAGAGCTCTTACAGGAGGCAACCTGTCTTTCTCACCTCTCCTCTCTCTCTTCCTCCTCCCTCCCTCCCTCCCTTCCACTCTCTCTCTAAAAAAAAAAAAAAAAAAAAAGGCAATGGAAAAATATCAAGTGAGGATTAACAAGTTATTTCCTTAGTAGTTCAAAAGTGTAATGATCGCTGTTGGGTAATCCAAGGTATGGTATGAAAAATACATTTGAAAGTCAGCCATGTTATTGCTCGGTTTAGCTGAAACCAGCCTGTAACTGGTCGTGGAGGTTGAGGGACACTGAAGCTTTTGCCTTGTGCAAATTTCAGAATCAGGCCTAGGCCACACATTCCCTCTTACAACCACCTCCTTACAAGAATTCATGCAGAAGTAACATTGTTCTTACCAGGCTACATATTTATGCACAGAGCTAGAATCAAATGAAGTGGAAGCCATTTGCTAACACTAAACTGAATGGAAATGGCAGACATTGGTGTTCCTATGGCCACCTTCTCTGCATTTCCCTTTGAAGCTTTCTCCAACAACTTACGCAATACTCTTCAGGGTCTTCCCACAATCATCCGGCTATCTATCTTGTTCACTGTAGTCACTTTGTAATTGTCCTCGATTCATCTTGTGTCTGTCTCCTGTTACCCTGTAGACTGTTCACTAGCTCTGTGTCTACTCCCCCAACAGGCTCAGCCTGCAGCAGAAGCCAGATTAAAAGAAAAACAAGGCAAAGTTGATTTGAATCACTTGGACCCTCAAAACCCAGCTGTTTAGACAGACGTCTACTTGCGAAGGTGAATCCACGCGAACCCAAAAGTCCTGGGAAAATGTGGACGTGAACTCAGCCTGGCACACACCAACCCAGGTTGCGGCTTGAGCCCCAGTAGGGAGCAAGGAGGCAGCCAATCCGACTCTTAACATTGACATTTCTATCCTATCCCCCTCCCTTCCTCTCTGAAATCAATAAAACATAAAGAGTGAACTCAAGATGAATATTGAGACTAAATTAAGTACATAATTGCATCAGCGTACTTGACTTTCCCCAGTAGCATGAAGCCCAAATAAAAACATTTTGGAGTAAAGTTCTGTATTGAGATGAACTGGGCACTTTATAATTCACACTACTATGCAGGGACAAAAATGTTTGTTTTTAAACCTTAAATGTAATCTTTAATAGAAAAAAAAAGGGTTATAATGGTTGAGGAAATGGCAACATGCTTTCTCATGAGTACCTTATCTTGGACCATACAGATCTCAGGTACTTTTTGGCTCTTCATATGAGCATTTTTTAAAGAATAGAGCTGCAACCAAGAAGTATTAATTCTTCATCAGCACAATAAGGCAACTATTAAAATAATTTTCCTAATATAGTCAAAAGGCAATCTTTTCATTTACATAATGATAGGCAATTAAGGCAAGAGTATAATTACCTAAGAACATATACAACACAAAAAATGTCTTATGCCTAATGATAGGTTTAAGCTTTACAAAAATGTAAACATTTTTGTAAATTTAAGAGGTTACTCTTCTGGGCAGCTGTGTACACACCTTGTCCAGATTAAAAAAATATCACAAGTAGGTAATTTCCGCCCTCCTCCCACACCATTATTTTCTACTGCAGGCCTACCAATGCGTTTTCTCACAAGGAAACTGCCATTTTGTCGGGCTCAACATAACTGCGTTACTGAATGGCAACACCTACATTTCTCAACTGACCACCAGAGGGCACCACCAGGCCATGAATGGATTTTAGCATCACCTTGGTCAGACTTGAGGAAATGGAGGTCCATCTAACCCAGAGAACCACTAAGGTCTTTGCTCCTATAGTTACAAACTGGGTTCCCTCCTCAGCCTATGAACTTTGAGGGTTAGGCTGACTCATCAGAACCTATTAGCTACTCAACACCTTTCCAAACTAGTTTGATTCAGGTGAGGACCCTCACCACAGCCAACTCCCTTAAAAACTAGTAAAACCTGCCCTGAGCATGGTTTCTGATGAGACCTTTTACTTACTCCACAGTTCAGAATTAACCTTGGACTTCCATTCAGGCACAAATGGCCATGTCTCTGTTCAAACTGGCTACTCAAAACTTCAAAATTACCTGGGGCAGTGAACACACATGCAGATGGTGTGCTGTAATTGCTCACCTAAACCTGTTTTTATTCATCATTTGTCACTCCAAGAAATTCAACAAAACAGGAAAACCTTTAGGAATTATTCAGTGATTCAATTTTATTCAAACTTTGACTTGAATTCACTTTAGCAATTCCTTCCAAGAACTAAATCCTGAAAGGAATCAACATTTGTGTTGAAAGCACCATTAAATTGAGTTCCCTCATTTCCATTCATTCAAACCTTCCTTGAGAATTTGAATAATCTATGCTTAACCCAGATATTGTGTGTAAATTCTTAGGCCAGAGGGAAATCCCACCCTAGAAACCGAGTGCTGCCTTTATAAGTAAGAGCCAGGCAATTGTATGTTGCCAATTTTAAATAGTTTTATTTAAGACATTGCATTTTCCACTTTACAATAGTTATAAAGTGCATTGTATTTCCTTTCCCTGTGCACAGTCCATATTCAAGTATCAAGAATGCCCCGTTATTTACTATACAGCAGCTCAACTTTTAAAACTGCCATGGGATTTGCTACAAATTTGGGTCCTTCAATATTTTGTGGAACAATGCTATGCTCAAAGCTGGCTTAATCAACCTCTTCAATGGTGGGCCCAGAGGAGGCACCGCCAGATGGAGGAGCTCCGCCACCAGGGAAGCCCCCAGGCATTCCTCCTGGCATGCCTCCTGCACTCTGGTACAGCTTGGTGATGATGGGGTTGCAGACCTTTTCCAACTCTTTCTGCTGGTGTTCAAATTCTTCCTTTTCTGCAGTCTAGGAGAAGGATAAGATATTTTACCATCAAAGCTTAAGGAACCTTTATGCACCTAACGCAATGCAATCTGATATACTAGACACAAGCCAGCCATCACTGTCAAGCCTACATATGAAATCTTAGGCCACTCAGACATCCAAGGAAGGAAGCTAGTTGCCAACACAACTGAATTCTGGTGGAAACCGCGAATGTTTGGACCATTCATCATTGTGACCTCTGAATTTACTGAAGGCTCAAGAGGCCCACCCACTCAAATTTTTTAAAAAACTACATACCTGGTTCTTATCAAGCCAGTTGATGATTTCATTGCACTTGTCAAGAATCTTCTGTTTGTCCTCATCATTGATCTTGCCTTGAAGTTTTTCATCTTCAACAGTTGCTTTCATGTTGAATGCATAGGATTCAAGGGAATTCTTAGAAGACACCTTGTCCCGCTGCTTCTCATCTTCAGCTTTGTACTTCTCAGCTTCTTGGACCATGCGCTCAATGTCTTCCTTGCTCAGACGACCTGTGGCATTTAGACATGGTCTGTGCTTAATTAAACTGTAATCTACAATCCCCATCTTGGCTAAATGCACTGGGGGAAGGGGCAGCAGAAGTATTTGGAAGCATATCCCCAAATTAAATTTTAGGTCTAGGTGACAGACACTCAGCATTGTGGTTTAAACTTACCCTTGTCGTTAGTGATGGTAATCTTGTTCTCTTTTCCTGTACTCTTATCCACAGCAGAGACATTGAGGATGCCATTGGCATCAATATCAAAAGTGACTTCAATCTGAGGAACACCACGAGGTGCAGGAGGTATGCCTGTGAGTTCAAACTTGCCAAGCAGGTTATTGTCCTTGGTCATGGCACGCTCACCTTCATAAACCTTGGTAGAAAAATAAGAAATTACTAGAAAACTACAAATCTTCTATGCTAGCTCCAAGTTTAACTTCAATTAGGGAAGACTGGCCCGCTCAGACATCCAAGGAAGGAATTGGCCAACACAAGACTTCTGGTGGAAACTACGAATGGTTTTGGAATCCATCATCATAGCGGGCCTAGTCACCCCCCCCCTTTTGTATATAGGGCCTTCCAATAACTCAAAGGGAAACACACCTGAATGAGCACGCCTGGCTGGTTGTCGGAGTAGGTGGTGAAGGTCTGCGTCTGCTTGGTGGGGATGGTGGTGTTGCGCTTGATCAGGACTGTCATGACACCACCGGCCGTCTCAATGCCAAGGGAAAGAGGCGTGACATCCAGCAGCAGCAGATCTTGGACATTTTCAGATTTGTCTCCAGAGAGAATGGCTGCCTGGACAGCTAGATTAAAAAGTAGTTAGTTTTTAAAAAGTGTTGCATAACATCTTTCCATTAACTAATCTCTCAATCGCTCAGACATCCAAGGAAGTTAGGCTATCATTAGCGAAGCTTTTAGTGGAAACTACGAATGTTTAAGAATCCTTCATCACAGCGAGTCAGTTTGAGCCTCTCCTAAGAGACTATTAGATAAACTGTTCAACTCTCATAGTTAAATTACCTGCACCATAAGCGACAGCCTCATCAGGGTTGATGCTCTTATTCAACTCTTTTCCGTTGAAGAAGTCCTGGAGGAGTTTCTGAATCTTGGGGATACGCGTAGAGCCGCCCACCAGGACAATATCATGAATCTGGGACTTGTCAAGCTTGGCATCACGAAGGGCTTTCTCTACAGGGTCCAGGGTGCCACGGAAAAGGTCAGCATTCAATTCTTCAAATCGGGCACGTGTGATAGAGGTATAGAAGTCGATTCCTTCATAGAGTGAATCAATCTCAATACTGGCCTGGGTGCTGGATGAGAGTGTACGCTTAGCACGTTCACAAGCGGTACGAAGGCGACGGACAGCCCTCTTATTCTCACTGATATCCTTCTTATGCTTGCGTTTGAACTCTGCAATAAAATGGTTGACCATTCGGTTGTCGAAGTCTTCTCCACCTAAGTGGGTGTCCCCAGCTGTAGATTTGACCTCAAAGATTCCATCTTCAATTGTGAGGATTGACACATCGAAAGTGCCACCTCCCAAATCAAAGATCAGCACGTTTCTTTCAGCTCCAACCTGCCATTAGAATGAAGATTTACTTGTTATCTATATTTCTGATGCCTCAACTTTGTTTTACTAAGACTCAAATTTAACCTTTAGTAATACAGATATGCAGCACAAATGGTACACACCTTTTTGTCTAAACCATAAGCAATAGCAGCAGCAGTTGGCTCATTGATGATTCTAAGTACATTGAGACCAGCAATAGTTCCGGCATCTTTGGTGGCCTGACGCTGAGAATCATTGAAGTATGCAGGTACTGTGACAACAGCATTGGTAACAGTCTAAGAATAGGAAAAAATAAAAGATACTGTAGTTCATCCATACACCATGGTACTCCTATGGTCATCTACTCAGGCATTCACACAAAATAGGGCAAATTACAGAAGACGTTCTTGTGAACATAAACCAGGTCGTCTATTATTGGTCAGTCAAACCTCAAGTCACCCACCCAGAGAATCTAAGTATCTGGTGTTAGAATCTCCAATTATGCCTTCGACACTGCACTACTCACCTTCCCAAGGTAGGCTTCTGCAATTTCCTTCATCTTTGTCAGAACCATGGATGACATCTCCTCTGGATAAAAGCTTTTTGTCTCTCCCTTGTATTCTACTTGGACTTTAGGCCTGCCAGCATCATTCACCACCATGAAAGGCCAATGCTTCATGTCAGACTGGACAACAGCATCATCAAATCTACGTCCAATCAGGCGCTTTGCATCTGCAAAAAGATTTAAATGCAAATCTAAATCAGCCTTTGTATTTTCCAAACATCCTAGGCTCTCAATTACTCAAATGCTGATGCCTATAACCCACGTTCATAGTACGTTATTTCAACTACTGTTTAGTACAGCTCAATGTACTGCTGTTTACATCTATTTCATTTTAGCTTTTTAAATGAGTCTTCCAATTCTCAAGGCTTTCCAGCTCCAATAGGTCCCAGCCCCAGCCTAGCTTAATTCATGCCATGCTTTAATATTAGAGACTTACCAAAGACCGTGTTGGTAGGATTCATTGCTACTTGATTCTTTGCAGCATCACCGATCAATCGCTCGGTGTCAGTAAAGGCAACATAACTTGGGGTGGTTCGGTTTCCCTGATCATTGGCAATTATTTCCACTTTTCCATGCTGGAATACACCCACACAAGAGTAGGTAGTGCCAAGATCAATGCCAACTGCAGGTCCCTTAGACATGGTTGCTGGAAAAAGTTTGAGAGTTTAGAAATGCTTTGTTAAATGGAAACTCGGGGTATTGAGTATGACCACTTTAAATATATAAGTTAAAGAGAAATAGAATCAAGTTCGCAAATCATTGATCAGTTCGCCTCACACTGGGACTCAACCAAGAACACGTGACTTGAGCGGGATCGAATGGTGACCTGGCCCATAGGTCGGGTGAGCCCGGCAGTTACCTCAGTAGTGATGCCTGCGGTAACCTCCCGGGGGATTCAGGCCACTGCAGCCCCGGGGGCCTGTGCCCACCCCTGGCTGAGGAAAACACTGGCCGGGAAGGTCTGCGACACTGGCGACCACGTGGTCTCAAGCCCGGTCGGAACCCTGTATTCCCTTCACCGCTTCCCTACAATGCGGCCCTGGGAGTGCTCCCGGAGGCCCCATCCCCCCCCCCCCGCCTTGGTCGCACGCCAGCAATGGCTGCCGGTGAACCTGCCTAACCAAGCAGCCGGAGAACGCAGGGTCTGCTGTAAAGCTGCTACTTCCGCGCCCGAAAGCGGCCGCGGCGCCCCCCTTCCACGCGGGCTGGTCGTCGCCTGCTCCCCCGGACTGCGCGCCCCACGCCCGCTGGGAACCAAACTCCCCGGCCAGGCGGAAAGCTCGCGCAGGCGGCCCGCAGGATCACTCAGACCGCTCACGGCTGCCGCATCCCCCGACTCCTCGCTTCCCGGATGAACTCCCAAGGGCTTGAGGTCCCGAGGCCTTACCTGGCGTGCGCGTTAAGGTACCACAGACAGACCACAACTGCTGTCCCCGCGTTCAATGAGGCCGGGGCCCGCCGCCACCCTGCCTCTTATACCCTCTCTCAGAACCTTCCAGAAGGGGCCCGCCCTGCCCGCTGCCTATCAAGACTTCTCGACCAATGGGCGCGCGACCGCCCCTAAGAGCCCCAATAAGTACGCTGGCTCCTCCCTGGGCCTCGCCCCTTCGCCCCGCCTGGCGATGACGCACTCGCCGCAGCGTTCTGGAACTTTCATTCTCGCCCCCGCGCTCCGAACAGCCCCTGGGAGAGGGCGGGGGAGACAGTGAGGGGGGCCAAAGCCCGCGCGCGGGAGGCCTGCGTCACCCGGAAAGGGCGTCCGCTTCTGCGCGTGCGCTCCAGAGCGCGGGCGGGTGGGGGGGGGCGGGCGCACCTGGGACCGACCAATGGCGGCAGCGCTGGCCGCGCCCTGGAGCGGCCCCGGGAAGAGCGCGATTCTCGGAGGCGCCGGGAGAGAAGACGGAAGTGGGGCCAGGACAAAATGGCCGCGGCTGCTCCCTCCCCCACAACCTGTCCCCTCCCCCACGGCCTGCCCTTCCCCAGGGTTCCCTCAGGCGCGCGAACCCCCAGATCTCAGATCCCACTTCGCAATGGCCTGCTTTCGGGCTAGGGCTAGTCTCAAGGCGCGCCAGTACCGATCCCTGGGCGCTGCTGGGGTGACTCCTCCAGGGCCACCCAGGTCTGCGGTTTGGGGCGCCTCCAGGCCGCCGCGGAATGCCGCCCACGCGGTGGGGACCGGCTAGCCAGGCGGGCCAGGCGCCCTCGCTTCACGGCAGCGGTCCGAGGCCCGCAGCCCCCACCGCATAAGTTTGAGGGGCCTCGCCTCCTGCCCGCCCAGTCTGGAACCTGGTCGGCACCCCACGAGCCCGCACCACCACCCCAACCTCCTGCCGGGAACATTCGGCTGCTGGGCCCAGCCCCTCCGCCCTGCGCTTCGGGGGCGGGGGAGGTTGGAAAGGAAGCGGGAAGGCAGCGAGCCTCCGTGTGGGGGACGGGCGCCAGGCTTCTAACCGTGGCTCCGGGCGGACTTGGAGCCTCGGTGAGCGAGTGAGGCGGCCTCTCCCGCGCTGCCGGTTCCCACGCCTGAGCCGGACCCGGTCCGGGCGCGGTGACGGCGCTGGTGGCCGCAAAGGACGGCAGCACCGAGGGCCGCGGCGGCAGGGCCCCCGGCGTCTCCCGCGAGCGGGGCGCGGCCTGTCGGGCCCGGGAAGCCTGGAGGCCACGCAGGTTTCCCGTTTGCCTTCGGGCCGAGCTCTGGCCGCGTCCCACGAGGCAGAGCCTGGACGTTGCCCCTCCGCTCAAGAGGTTCAACTTCTACGGCGTTTTGACAAGATGATGCTTTCGTTTGTTGCCTCGTTTACTACAAACAATTGTCTGAGAGATCCCTACTCACACCTGTGTTAGGAAGAAGAGGGGTTCAGAGATGGAACGTGTGCGAGATGAACCGCTGGGGTCGTTTTAGCTGCCCCGCAGGGTCAGGGCGACTTCCTTCTAGAAACGCCCAGGGCGGCTCCGGAGGAGGGAGGGGCTGTGCCAGGCTCCTTTCCGCCCCCCACCGGTTCAGTAAGCATCGCCTAGGAACTGCACCCCTTATTTCAGCCTTTGTAGTTAACCTCTTTCCTACCTACATCGCGCCAGTGGCCAGCACTGGGCCACTTCCGCGGTGGGGAGATCCCGCCGAATGAGTCCCCGCCCCAGAAAGCAGAGCAGGTCACTCCAAGCGAGTTTAGGACTTGGCTGCGTCCTTATCGAACAGGGACTGAGTTTATACAGTGACAGTTCAGGGTATGCTTAGTGCCTGCCTGCACCTCTCCATGCGGCGTTTCAAGCGCGCTCGGCCCTAAAGGGAAAGTGGGGCCGTGGGAGTAAGGCCGGGTTCTGCCTGCGATGGGTCAGGACTCACCTTTTCCAGGTGCTTTGCCTACGCCACCTCCTGTATTGTGACTTTTTCCAGATTTATTGGAATCCCTTAGTGCTTTTCTGTTGGTGCTTTACCTTGCAGACAGTACTTGCCTAGTAAATATTGTTATTTTGATAAATCCTTAAGGGCGGGAACTAGCATGAGCCCTATTGACACTTGGTGTCTCAGTGCTACTTGGCATCTTGCCTTGTGAGAAGACGTTATTGGCATATTTGTGACTGAAATCAATAAAGAACAGATATATTTAGTCTCAGTTCTGTTCATTTGGCAGAAAGCTGATGAACAAATTCCCAGTGTCGGTTACATGAGCTTCAGTCTCCTACAGTATCACCTTTAGTTATTTATTTTTTAATTGCAGATACAGATCCAGTAATAAATATTTGTTTTTGTGGTCACAGTCCCCATTACAAGGCAACTTAGAAGTTAAGACTGAAGTATAAACGGCTTAACAGAAATGAGGCAAAATTAGTGTGTTTTTGCAGCAGCGATTCTGAAATTGTTTTTATACAGTCTAATAACAAAGGCATCAATTCATTATTTTATTGAAGTTTAAGTTTATATATTTTATTGAAATGGTTATTCTCTAAACATTCACATCATTCTGTCTGGATCTTCTTCCGGCATTTTTTTCTTCTAACGTTTAGTGATTGTATCCTTTGTATGTTTCATATTCAAGCGTCAAATTTATCTGACTTGCAAAATTAATGCAATGTGATTTGAAAACAGTAATGCTTCAAACTTTATCTTAAGCCCAGAACCTGTTATATCTGAACTCAAAAGCTTGACTCAAAGAGTGAGCGCACTGCCATTACTAAGACCTCATCAACCTTTTCTCTCAGAATCTCCAAGCCCTAGAATTTCTCAGATTTTAGGTAGTTATCAATTTTGTGACTCTTTTGTAGATTTCCAGTGTGAGTTGATTTCCAAAAGAATCTGGATTATTCAGCTGGTATTTAGTCTCCTGATAGCTACAGGTTTAAATAACCTAAACATCCTTTTCATTTAAAGGGGCCTAAATCCTACTTCCCAAGGCATGGCCCCAGAGCCAAAGGTAGGAAACATGATCAGAGCAGAATTGCTAGTGATGCAAGGTCCACAGGCCCATGTTTGGCTCAGGTTCTCTGGGAGAGAGAATTCCCAGTATTATCCAGCAGAAATTGTAAGTTGCTGGATACCACTTCAAGAGGAATAAAAAGGCAAAGTGAGGGACTTTTTATCTTACAATGAGGCAGTGTTAGTACAATAAACATTCCAAATTTGCTAGCCCTTTTAAGTTAAACTAACATCAGCCATTCTTTATACTGCTTCCTCAATGTCCCTTCTCAACTTTAAAGAGTAAGAAACTCAGGTGAAAACTTGCTTCCAAGGTAAACCCCTGTTTCTTTTTCTTTTTCTTTTCTTTTCTTTCTTTTTTTTTTTTTTTTTTTGGCTAATCCTCGTATGAGAATATTTTTTGGTTGGTTTTTGGAGAGTGGGAGGGCAGGATGAGGGGAGAGAGCGAGCAATGTCGATGTTTCACATTGATTGGTTGCCATACCTGGGGCTAGTGGTGGAACCTGCAATCCAAGCATATGCCCTTGACCAGGAATCAAACCTGTTACCCTTTGGTGTGCAGGCTGGTGCTCTAACCACTGAGAAACCCCTATTTTTTAAAATTATTTTTTAATCCTTACCAGAGGATATTTTGCCATTGATGTTTAGAGAGTGAAAGGAAGGGGTAGAGGCGGAGAGAGGGAAACATTGCTGTGAAAGAGACATATCAATTGGTTGCCTCCTGCACACACTCCAGCTGGGATTACAGATGGAACCTGCAACTGAGGTCGTGCCCTTGACCAGAATTAAATCTAGGACCCTTCAGTCATTGGGCCAATGCTCTAACTGAGCCATCCTTAGGGCCCAAGGATATTCTTTCCATTGATTTTTAGAGTGAAAGGGAAGGAGGAGGGGGAGAGAAATACATTGATGTGAGAGAGACACTGATTGGTTGCCTCCTGCATGCACTCTAACCAGGGTTGGGGATTGGACTTGCAACTGAGGTATGTGCCCTTGACCAGGAACTGAACTATCGACCCTTAGATCCATAGGCTGATGCTCTAACCATTGAGCTACTGGCCAGGGCCAAACCCCTATTTCCTTTTTTAAAAAATATATATTTTTATTGATTTCAGGGAGGAAGGGGGAGAGAGAGAGAGATAGAAACATCAAGATATGAGAGAATCATTGATTGGCTGCTTCCTGCAGGCTCCATACTGTGGATCAGGCCCACAACCTGGGCTTGTGCCCTGACCGGGAATCAAACCATGACCTCCTGGTTCATAGGTCGACGCTCAACAACTGACCCACGCCGGCCGGGCTAAACTTCTATTTCTTTAAAGGGCTTTAGAAGGAATGCATTTATACTATGTGAGGACACTGTTGTAAAAATTAAATGAAGAAAATAAAACCAGAGAAATGGGGCACAATTCCAGAGCAGTCTTTCCCTTTCAGTACCTGACTTAGAAGCAATGCTTTCATCGCCATCTTCAGCTTTTTCTTTTCTATAACCTCTGCTGCCCTTTCAATAATAAATCTTTTTGCTTTGCTAGTGATCTGTTGACATTTGCACTAGGGTCCTCAAAGGCTATTTCAGGTTTTGAATTCTTGCGTAGGATGAATTTGAGTAGTAGGATAGTCAAAACTATTGAAAGGGCAAGTTATTTTATTGGAGCCTGCTGTTTTGTTGTTTGTTTTTAATTTTTCAGACCTCCCATGGATCAGTTCTTCTGAGAGCTCTCCTGTGAGTCATTTCTGCTCATTCTTTCCAAGATGCGCACAGGGTGTCAACAGGCACTAACCCCCACTTCTCCTGCCTCTCACTAGAGGTCCCTACCTTCTCTTCCTCAAATTGATTCCATTTCCTTGTAGCCCAGAGCTATACTTAGAGGCTAAGCTGGTAAAACACTGAACTTTGCTCTGTCCCAACTTCTCAGGCAGGAATGACTTTGACTTCCTGCAATGCCAGTAGGCAATGTTGGCAATCTCTGATCTTTCTGACAATCTAAAGCCCAGAATTGTCAGAAGTCCCAGTTCACATCCTTAAGATGAAACAAATAGAGAAAGCTCCAAATTTGGTGCAATTCTAAACTTCCTTATGCCATTCTGTGGCATTAAAAAAATTGACCTAATCTCCCTCTCTAACCCAGTCAGTCTTGAAATTCTGGTTTTGTGTGTTCTCGAAAAGACTATACCTGTACATCAGATGGTCTTTCAGCATCTCTAAAAAATCTCTTTTTCGCTGTAAGACTTCTTTCTAAGGACCTTGTTAAATGACACACAGTGAATGCTTTCTTGTTCCAGAGAGATCCAGCAGGGAAGTACTGGAGACATCTGATTTGAGGGAAAACCCACAGTTGTTCCAGCATACATTTCTGAGATTTGTTAGTGAACCTCTGAACATCAGGATGAAAGGTTTTTCATAGTCCCTTGTCACATTTTGGACTTCTTTTTTAGTGCTCTTATGGTCCAATATGTGCTGGATAGAGTGGGAGAAAATTGTTCTCCATCTCCCATTATTTCAGTTCCTCTTGAAATTCATATCCAAACCTTATGTAAATGAGATCAAGACAGAACAGAAGAGACATTTCCTTTTTTGGAGTTTCTCAGAAGCGGCAATCCCAGCCCCTGGTGCAGAAAGGTGTAGTATAAGGCTGTGGGTTCTGTTTGACTCTGGATAATCACAGTAATTCAGCAGTTTGCGGAAAGGCATAGAAAATTTATGAACAACACATTTCTTCTTGACAGCTGTGAATTGAAGTATTGATAGAAAACATCTCAGAAGTTTCAGTGGGTTCCCTCTCCCTTTTCAGCCTTTCTCTCCACAGGTCTGGTCAACAGATACCCAGATCTAGACCCACTTCCCCCACTCCTGTCCGAAGCCTGGCCAGACACGGCCAGCTGACATCCCTTCCGTTTGGTGTCCTGAAAGGAGAACGCGCATTTGAACCTGCTCCTCACTACAGAAGTGACTGCTCCTAGGAATTGAATGAGGGTTTGTGTGGCTGGTGGCTGAACTACAGTGACTAGAAAAGTCCTAAGATCCTATCTCCTGGGAAAGCCTGGGAGTGGGACTCCAGGGGATTTAGACAGTTTGGAGGGGCCGGCTCTGGCTGGGGAGCCTGCCGGCTGTGCTTTCTGCTTTGGCGGGGGGAGCATGGTGCACTCTCTTTGGTTCAGAGCCTCTCGCCTCTGGCCCCACTAGTCTGTATGTGCGGGTGGCCAGCCCTGGCGGGGGGGCTGCTTCCGGGGACAGTGTCCGCTGGCTGCGGGAGGCGCTGTTGGCTGTGGAGCGCGTGCAGGAAGAACCAGAACGTGAGCTCTGAGAGCCGGAGGAAGAGGAACTCGGTTTCACCAGGCGGGCTTTCGGGGCCTCGGCATCCTCTCTGAAGAGAGAGAACAGCAGAGGTAAGTGTCATACTGCAAAGACTGTGATCCTTTCCACTACGGTCGCTTCCTTCTGAAGTTTCCCAATACATTCCTCAAGCTGCAAACCTCAGGTCATACCACAGGAAGACAGCCCCTTAGAGAACAGGGATGGCCCCGCTTTCTGAGGCTCAGGGCGTGGCTTAGCCAGGTGACTAATGAGTTTACCCACCACTGGACTAGACTAAATGTTACCGTGTAGTTGGAAGCTGTGAGGATTAGGCAACTGTGGCAGATTGTATGCAAAGAGGTAAAGGGTAGTATAATGACAGTGGTCAGCAAACTCATTAGTCAACAGAGCGGCCGCAGTTTGCCCACCACTGGCTTAGGCAAATGCACCCTTTGTTAGCTCAGAGATCAGCTCTTACTCTGGGAGAATATGCCCTGGCCAATGAGATGGTTGAGAAGACTACATGCCCTGTGAGTTGGGGGTTGTCTATGGAAACCCTTTTGTGGCCGTGGGTCTGCCCACTCTAAGCAGAAGGGAATCAGAAGTAATGTGGAGTTGATCACTTGCATCTCTGAGGAGGAGAGACAGTTTCACTATAAAGTCAAGGCAAGCCAGACCTCTGTCCTAGGCTGGGCCTCCTTGCCTACCAGAATAATCTTTTACACAGATTCCTGGGTGGGAGTTGAAATGGGGCATTTGTGTTGCTGGTTGCTGGGGAACTAGGAAGGAAGCCTCGTGGGAGAGAAGAGGTTGGAGGAGACTGACCGGATTTCATTAGGTCTCTCTTCTTCCTCATATCTCTTTTTGTCTTTCCTTCGGACTAGCAGCCACACCAAGAGGAGGATCAACAGGACCCCGGCCACCATGCCTGTCACTGCTCCCGCCACCATGCCGATGCTCTGCACATCTGTTTTCTCAGAAACAAAAGCAGAAAGGAAATGAAACAAACTAGGAGATGCATGAACTTAAAAGACCTAAGCCCTGGACAGGATGAGTATTCCCAGAGCTTTATCTTCCTGACTTCCCACTTACCCCTAGGAGTCTGACTACCCCGCTTGATGTTGAAGGGTAGTAGAATATGCCACCCCAAAATATGCCTCTTTAAGATTATTTTAAGCTCATTATTTGTGAGAAACTGCAGACACAGGAAAAGCCCTAAAAACAGAAGTTATTCTTACGTAAGGGAAGTTCACATTTATAAAGGAAATCTCCATTTGGTCCCCTTCCAAATACAATAACATTTCTTTAGGGAGTTGGAAAATTCACACATAATTGTAAAGAAAGAGCTAATACAACTGCCAAATGGTCCTTGCAACTACTGGGTTGATTTTGGTGACAGCCATGTTCTTCTGGAAATAACAGTTACTCTTACTCATGATTAAACATGTTTCGCATGTTTACATGTTTGAGCCACATGCAGAGGGAACCAGCACTCTGCGGATACCTACACTGCACAGTGACTCGCAGCACGCAGCTCTCCGTCCCCGCCTCGTTGCCCGCGGTGCACTGGTAGAGTCCAGAGGAGGCCGCCGTGAGGTTCTGCAGCAGGACGCGCCCCGGGTTGCTGTGGTCTGCGCAAGCAGAAAGGGTGCGATTCCCTCAGCGGCAGGCTCTGCATTTTGTGTTGATTTTATTACATCATCTACCTAAGATTCTCTAGTACAGTCTGGTCAGAATGAGACAGAAGATAGAATAGATCCCATTTGGGGGCATGGGAAGAAAAGTGAACATCCTTTTAAATGATAGTGAGTCCTCAAAAGTTACAAAGGGTTGTGAACATTTAAGGGATACTACCCAAGATAGATCTAGTGGATTTACTTGGTACATTTTTAAATGTCTTTTACGATCCATTTGAGAATAGAAAAGACAGTGCCAGTTTATGGATGAAAATGGAAGTTCAGAGAGATGCGGGAGTGTATTTGAGGTCACATGGTGATTGCTGTCCAATTTAGAATTCCTGGACAGTTCTGTCCTATTGTCTCAAAGACTAGTGGGAAGATGACTTACCAATCCTGGACTTGGGAGGCAGACGCTCCTCCTCCCCCTCCTTCTCCCGGATTCTTTGCCAGCGGTACACGATGGGCTCTGTGCCCGAGGATGACTCACACTGCAAAGCCAGGTCGCTGCCTTCCATCGGCTCCCCTTCCAGCTCACACTTGGGTTTTGCTGGTCTCACTGGCAAGAAAGAGAGAAGTAAAGTACTGATTCAGAGATCCCCAAACAGTAGATGCAATGGAAGAACTATATCCTGTTGAGTTTTCTCCAGCCATCGTTATGGTTCACTTTGGAGTGGGGATTCAAGAGCCGTTACCTAGCTTCCTAGCCACATCTTACATCACCTCCAGAAATACACTGCTCTACCCCTTGTACACTCACACCCACTCCAGCTGCTTCCAATGGTGGAATTTTCAGAGGTGGCCTCAAAAACCATGTCACTCTCAAAGAAGAAACACATTTAACTGGAAATTTTAGGAAAGTTGAGTATAGTTTCACTAATACTGAAAAGGATAGGAGTTCATTAATTTGGAAGATACTAAGTAGTATTCAGTAGCTTCTGCTGTTAAAAAAACACAAATGGACTTAAATCATCTGAGAGATTTAAGTTAAATATAAGGATATCATTCAAATATTAGAGAATCCTTAATTTTTTAAAGGGCTACCATAGAAAATTGTGATTATTTTTTCTTCTTTCATTGTAGTTAAAATATGAACATCTGCCCAGGGAACTGGAGTAGGTGACATCAGAATGTATACTCCAAAGTATTGACATCTCATTTGCTGAACACACAATACAATATACAACTAATGTATTATAGAACTGTACACCTGAAACCCATATAGTTTTATTTACCAACGTCACCCCAATAAATTCAATCTAAAGAGTGTGGAACAAGACGTTTTGTACAATGATGCCTTTGGCTGTCCCTGCCCAGATTTATTAGTAAAAGCAGACATTTACGTTGGCACTCTACCTTACCTAGGACTTTTAAGACAACGTGGCTCCACACGTAGTGCCCCGAGTTCTTCACCTTGCATGTGTATAGGCCCTCATCTCGGGGCTTCAGAGCCTCGATCTGCAGGGAAGCATCTCCTGCCAGGAAATTGGATGCAAAGGCAACTCGGCCCTTCTGTTCCTCAGTCAAGTTGTCATAGACATGATGGCTGGAGTAAGTGATCACCTGTGGTGGGACAGACCAAGGCTTGTCAGGCAGGGGGCTCCGCCTTCCTCCCTGCTGATGGCAAGATGAGGATGGGAACACTCCCAACAGAACAAAGTAGTGAAGCCTGGGGCTGATTCTTTAAAAAAAAATTTTTTTTATTCTTTAAAGTATTACAAATAGTAGTACATGTGTTTTCCTCCCCCCCCCAATTGTCCTCCCCCCAGCCTCCCCTACCCCCAGCACCTGCCTCTCCCCGCCCAGTGTCTTGTATCCCTTGGTTATGCCTACATGCATGCATACAAGTCCTTCAGTTGATCTTTACACCCCCCACCCCCCACCCTCCCCAGCCTTCGCCTGGGGCTGATTCTAAGGATCCAAGAGACCTCTGTTCTAAAGAAAGTTCAAAATACAGTATTTGTTTAGACCTTGCTTTTCCTTTTAAGAAGAATAACACCTCACATTTGTGAAGCATTTTAATTATAAAGTAGTAATGACTAAATGCTGAGAACCACTCCATTTTATAGGGAAGGAATTTTAAATTTGAGTTGCATCATTACAGCCTCATCAAGGAAAGAAGGAAACGCACAGAGAGTACATAAAACGGCATTAGAATCGACTCTGAGGAGAAACGCAAGAAGAGGGGATAAGGGGAAAAAGATTTCCTTTCCCTTTTTTAACTTTTTGTAGACCCTCTTTTATTTATTTACTAGAGGCCTGGTGCATGAAATTTGTGCGTGGGGGGGGGGGTCCCCCTCAGCTCAGCCTGCACCCTTTTCCAATCTGGGACCCCTCAAGGAATGTCCAACTGCCCATTTAGGATCGGACCTAAATGGGTAGTGGGACATCCCTCTCACAATCCAGGACTGCTGGCTTCCAACTGCTTGCCTGCCTGCTTTCCTGATTGCCCCTAACCACTCTGCTGCCAGCCTGATTGATGCCTAACTGCTCCCCTGCCAGCCTGTTGGACCCCAACTTCTCTCCTCTGCCGGCCTGGTCACCCCTAACTGCCCTCCCCTGCAGGCTTGATTGCCCCCAACTGCCCTTCCTTGCAGGCCTGGAACCTCCCAACTGCCCTACCCTGCTGGCCATCTTGTGGTGGCCATCTTGTGTCCACATGGGGGCAGGATCTTTGACCACATGGGGGCAGCCCTCTTGTGTGTTGGAATGGTGATAAATTGCATATTACTCTTTTTAGATAGGATTGATTTTATTTTTTAAGAAAACATTTTTATTGATTGTTAGAGTGGAAGGGAGAGGGATATAAACATAGGTAAAAGAGAAACATCGTTGGCCAGCTGCCTCCTATACTCCTCCCCCAGTAGGGATTGAGCCTACAAGCCAGGCATGTGCTCTGATGGGGAAATTGAACCGGTGACCTCTTGGTTCATGGATCAGTGCTCAATCACTGAGCCATACCGGCTAGGTTACTGATTGATTTTAGAGAGAGGAAGAGAGAGGCACATCCACCTGAGAGAGAAACATCAATCACCTGCTTCCTGCACACACCCCTTTTTCTGTTGTTAGTCCTCACTTGAGGATATTTTTCCCATTCCTTTTCCGAGAGCGGAAGGAGGTGGTGGTGTAGAGAGAGAAACATCTGACCCGTGATGGGGAGCAAGCCTGCAACGCAGGCACATGCCTTTGTCCGGGAAACAAACCTGGGGCCCTTCAGGGCCTGGGCCGGCGCTCTAGCAACTTAGTCACACTGGCCATGGCATTGCCTCCACTTTTAAAGGGAACTTCCCTCCTTTTTAAAAAAAATATATATTATTAAAAAATTATTTATTTATTTAAAGAGAGAGAGAAACATCGATTTGTTGTTCCAGTCCTTATCCATTCAGTGGTTGATTCTTGTGTGAGCCCTGACAGGGGATCCAACCCACAGCCTTGACATATTAGGACGGTGCTCTAGCCGACTGAGCTCCCTGGCCAGGACTTGCACACCCTCTACTCAAAGCGCACTACACCCTTGTGCTAGGGGCCTTTACATCCAGTTTTAACACATTTCAATTGATTTCAAAAAGGAAGGGAAAGGGAGAGAGAGAGAGATAGAAACATCAATGATGAGAGAGAATCATGGACCAGCTGCCTCCTGCACACCCCCTTCTGGGGATCGAGCCCGAAACCCAGGCTTGTGCCCTGACCGGGAGTCAATCCTTCACTTCCTGGTTCATATGTGGACACAACCACTGAACAACTGACTGGGCTACATCTAGTTTATTTCTCACCCAATTTTTCCAAGTAATCCTGGTCCCCACTTCACAGACAGGTAGCAGAGCCTGATTTGAACAAATCTATCTGACACATCTACACAGTCTGTGGTACTTTATTATGGAAGCAAGCCATAGTAAACTAATAAAGTGTAAAATGAATTTCTATTAAATGCAACTTTATCACTTTACAGGACTGCATTTTACTTTAGTAATTAAGAAATTTACATTCATAAATAAATAAAAATAAAGCCATCTAGCCTGGCTGGTTTACGGTCTTGGGTTCGGTTCTGATCAAGGACACTATCTTTGTTGCAGGTTCCATCCCTGGCCCTGGTCAGGGTACATAGGGGAGGCAACCAATCAATGTGTGCCTCACGTCTCCATGTATCTCTCTCACATCAATGTTTCTCTCTCTCTGCCTCCCTCCCCGGTTCTACTTTCTCTCTCTCTCTCTCTAAAAAAAAAAAAAAAAAAAAAAGGGAAAAAATATCCTCAGGTGAAGATTAACAAAATTAATAATTAAAGCCATCTAGCCCATGGTTCTGGTATTCCACAGTTACCTCTTTCCCTCCTTTCCCATATGTATTCCTTTCACTACTCATTAACCGCTCTTTTCAGAAAGTTTGGAAATGAAGAAGAAAAAGTAAAACAAAAAAAATCAATTTGTTCTTACAGAAGTTTAGAGTCCAGTTGAAGAGCTTAGAGAGGTAAGGGGTAGAAGTTAATGGTTAAAATTCAGGTCTGTACTGAACGTGAACTGTAATGATCCCAAAAAATCAGGGAGTAGTAAGTGGTGATGGAAGCAGACTTGACTGTGGGTGGTGAACACAGAACAATATACTGAGGAAGTATTATAAATGGTATACTTAAACCTTATGTAACCGCATTAACGGATGTCACCCCTATAGGCTCAATGAAAGTTTAAACAACATTCAGACCCGATTCTGAGGCTTCATTGTTTGGCTTTCCTTTGTTTTATCCACTGGGATTAGTAAATGATAAGACACTCCCTACCCCCAACTGGTGGGCGGAGTTATGATGTAACTGGCATCTGCCACAGAGACATTGAACAACCAATCAAGCGCTTGCTGAGTGCCCTGTGTCCCACCCCTTCCCCTTCCGCCCTGGGCCCAACCCCTTCCTGTTCCTGCCCTTAAAAGGTGTCTCAGTGGCCACGTGACTCTCTTCAGTCCGGGAGGTGGTCTGGCTGGATCATCTCTCTCTTCTCTCCTCCACGGGTTTCTCTGCCTCCTCCGCTGGGTCCCCTCTCCTCTTCTCCTCCCCTCAAAGGTGCCTTCACCCGCCCGTGAGCCCTTTCTCCCTTTCTCCCTTGGGAAGGGCCTTCTCCTCAGTAGAGTCTGTATCCTGGTGACCTGTTCTCCGCCCCATCTGTTTCATCTTTCGGTAAACCAGGCGGGAAATGGGGTCCTTTCCTTCCATACATTCGCACGGGCTCCATCCATGTCTGTTTTCCCAGGCGGGGAAACCAACGTCTAGATTTCCCCAAAAGAAGAAAAATAACCTTGATTTTTATGAATCCTCATCAGCACCATCTTTCGCTCTTGAACCCTTTCCTGGTCCCCTGGTCCTCCTGCTCCCACAAGCACCCCGCCGACCCTCCACCCAGACTCAGGCCATGCACCCGGTCCCTCCTGGCGCGGCCTCGGCCCGGACTCCGCTCTGTTCACCACGGCCCCTCCCTGCGCGGGCCCGGCCCCCGACGGTCATAGGCCAAAGGGGTAGAGTTATAAATTGATTAGGTCATCTGGGAACCCAGATTAGCTGAGCCCCCAAATGGCTCCTGCCCCTGGGACTGGGAGTCAGGTTTTAAAGGACTCTGGGCAGCTTTTTCTGGGCGGAGACTTCTCTGGGGGATTCTAGGAGGGTCCAAGATCCGAGGGGAAGGGTAACAGTCTCAGCAAGTGCAGTGTGGTCTCAGCGACAGGGAGTGTGGGTTGTGAAGTGGACTAAAGACCAGTGCGGGGGCGGGGCACCCACTCAGTTACTTCATCAGACCTAGCACTGCTTCTCTCCGTGCCCAACATACTTTTGAGCTGTTTTCATATTCCAGCCGCCTGGCTACTGTGTATTTCTGTCCTCTGCCACCTACCCACAGAATAATGTAAGTTAATGCCAAGCTAATATCAATGCAAAACTCATCTTCGCTCTTTTCCAGCTCAGAAACCTTGAGTGGCTCCCCAGCGACCTCCAAATGACCTCTGCTCCACCTTCCCAATTTTACTGCTATTCAGTTGCCTCACATCTGAGTGCAATCAGATTACATTATTTCCCTTTTTAAAATGAGTTGTGCTTTCTTTGTAATCACATGCCTTTGCCCATTGCATTTTTCCACTTAGAAACTCCCTTTCCTCTATCTTTCTATATGAAGAATTCACTTTTTAGACAGTTTAAAAGAATTTTTTTGAGTCCTGACCTGTTTGGCTCAGTGAATACAGCATTGGCCTGTGGACTGAGAGGCTCCAGGTTCAATTCCAGTCAAGGGCAAGTACCTTGGTTGTGGGCACATCCCCAGTAGGGGGTGTGTAGGAGGCAGCTGATCACTGTTTCTAATTCTCTATTCCTCTCCCTTCCTCTCTGTAAAAAATCAATAAAACATATTTTTAAAAGATTTTTTTATTGGTTTCAGAGAGGAAGGGAGAGGGAGAAACAGAAACATCAATGATGACAGAGAATCATGAATGGGTTGCCTCCTACTGGGGACCCAGCCTGCACCTGGGGCCTATGCCTTGGCCTGGAAAGGAACCATGACCTCCTAGTTCGTGGGTCAATGTTCAGCCACTGAGCCACATCTGCCAGGCACCTCTCTTTTTAAATTTTTATATGTTTTTATTGACTTTGGAGAGAGGAAGGGAGAGGGAAGCATCAATTTGAGAGAGAAACGTCCATGTGAGAAAGAAATGTCTTGGTTGCCTCCCCTACACACCCCAAATGGGGATTGAACCCGTAACTTGGAATTGTACCCTGATCTGGAACTGAACTTATGACCTTTTGGTGTATTGGACGACACTCCAATCAACTGAGCCACGCGGGCCAGGGCCTAAGAACCTCTTTGAATTACTCATCTCTGGGTACTCCCAAGTGTTACGTATCTGATACACAGATGAATAAACTCTTGTTTTTCTTTGTTGTTGTTTTTTTTAATGTATTTTATTGATTATGGAGAGAGAAAGGGAAAGGGAGGAAGATAGAAACATCCTATCTAATAAAAGAGTAATATGCAAATTTGACCAAACCTTTGCTACACCACAAGCCACGCCCACCAACCAATCAGGAGATTATGCAAATAAAACCCAAACAAGATGGCTGCCACCACTGAGAGGAGGAAGGCTTGGGTTTTCCCAACAACAGAGGAAGCCAGGCTTTCTGCCTGCTGTTGCTGGCCTAGGCCTCCACTCAATGTTACAAAGTTTCAATTATAAAAGATATAGAACTGGTGGCAGCCACTGAGCTGGAGAGGACAGAGGCTTTGGTTTCCCTGGCAATGGAGGAAGCCAAGCTTTCCGCCTGCCTAGGCCTCCACTCTAGGCTACAAAGTTTCAAACAGAAATGGCTGTTGCCACAGAGAAAGCAGAAGGCTTGACTCTGCTTCAGGCTACAAAGTTTCAATTGCAGACATAAATTAATCCCAGGGCCTCCACTTGGGTCACTGGGGGATGTGGCCAGCCTGCAGCCCACCACAGGCCCCTCGCCCAGGCCGCCCCATGCCCCAAGGGAACCCCCACCCTGATCCAGGACACCCTTCAGGGCAAACCAGCTGGTCCCCACCCATGCACCAGGCCTCTGTCCTATCTAATAAAAGAGTAATACGCAGATTGACCATCACTCCAACACACAAGAGGGCTGCCCCTATGTGGTCAAAGATCCTGCCTCCATGTGGACACAAGATGGCCACCACAAGATGGCCAGCAGGGGAGGGCCGTTGGGAAGTTCCAGGCCTGCAAGGGAGGGCAGTTGGGGGCTATCAAGCCTGCAGGGAAGGGCAGTTAGAGGTGACCAGGCCAGCAGAGGAGGGAAGTTGGGAGTAAACAGGCTGGCAGGCAGAAGCAGTTAGGGGCAATCAGGGAGGCAGGCAGGTGAGTAGTTTGGAGCCAGCAGTTTTGGATTGTGAGAAGGATGTCCAACTGCCCATTTATAAATGGGCAGTCAGATATCCCTCGAGGGGTCCTAGATTGGAGAGAGTGCAGGCTGGGCTAAGGGACACCCCCCGCCCCCGTGCACAAATTTCGTGCACCAGGCCTCTAGTCTATAATAATAAGAGTAATATGCTAATTAGATGAGACTTCCTTCTGGACGACATTCCAGATGAAGCCAGGGCTGCTAGGGAAGCCTGGGTCTGGGGTAATGGGTACCAGAGGGAAGACAGTGCTGGCAGCAGTGGGAAGGAATGCCTACTCATGCATGAATTTTGTGCATCAGGCCTCTAGTCAATGATAAAGAATCATTGATCTGCTGCCTTCATGTGCCCTGACCTAGAACCCAACCATGCATGACCTCCTCGTTCATGGATGGAGGCTCCATTAATCACATCCCTGGCTCCACGGGGTCTTGGAGGCCCCTCATATTCAATACATTTAAATCAAATCTGTATGCCCTTCATGCCTGCAGTAGGTCCTTTGTTCTCAAGTTAAAAACCTTTCTAGCTTCTTTCATTTTTTTTCCCTAGCTTCTTTCGAATAACAACCTCTACCAACATTAATTCATCAGGGTTCAAACCCCATGGATTGTACCCCTCAAATGTTCTTAGTACTCCTCTGTTTTCTTCATCCAATTGACAGTGCCCCAACCTAAGAACCTGGGAAGCTTGAAGGGAAAAGGTTATTTATTTTCCTCCCCTACAGTTTTAAAGAAAAACATTTTTTTAACAGTAAAATCACAGCCTGGCCAAGGGGCTCAGTTGGCTACAGTGTCGTCCCGATACGCCAAGGTTGTGGGTTCTATCCCTGGTCAGGGCACACACAGATCAACCAATGAATGCAGAAACAAGTAGAACAACAAATGGATGTTTCTCTCTCTCTAAATATCAATAAAAAAATTTTTAAGGTTAAAATAAAAACGTATCCAATATTTTATTTAACTCCTTAATGGTGGAACTAGAGAGATCTTACAACAGGTTCAAATGGAAGTTGGACTAAAAGGGATTTCTAGTCTTTGGACAAAATTCATTTGCATTTCTATGAACAACTATCTTCTCTAGAGATAGGACACATGCCATCAAGGAAAAGTACACCCTATTCGTTTGGCTTCTAAACCTGAGGACAACGTTCAGAAGGCAGCTCTGGTGTATGTGGGGAGCAGAGGCAATCTTCAGGCTGGGGCAGTGGGCAATCTTCTATTGATAAGGAGGAGAATTAGGTCTCCTGAGGCTGCTCCCTGCCCCTCTCCCCCTGCCTCCTCCCTTAGCCTTTGATTTCCCTTCAACTCACTGAGTCTCTGCAGGATAGTGCCCAGGAGGGCTGGGGGAGGGGTTTCTTCTGACTGGGATGAGGGGGAGGGAAATGGAGAAGGGAGGTGTCTTCTCTGGGGCAGAGTTCTCAGCAACTCCCAAAGGCTCAAGTGAACGCTTGCTTCACAGACACCTCTCAGCAGATTGATGAGCATGAGGACACTCAGGAGATGAGAGAGCAGGCACTAGCATGCGTGGCTCAGTGGAGAGGACACAGCCCATGGACTGATGGGTCCTGGGTTTGATTCCGGTCAAGCACAGTAAGTTTGATCCCTGACCCTGGTTGGGGCATGTGCCCGAGGCAACCAATCGATCACATGCTGTATCTCTTTCACATTGCTGTTTCTCTCTGCCTCTCATCCTCCCTTCCCCTCTTTCTTAAAAAAATAAAATAAAAATAAATGGAAAAATGTCCTCGGGTGAGGATTATTGAGAAAGAGCACCTAGAAGGAAGAGCTGTCACCCAGTGGTGAGGGTGGGATATATTCGAGTGACAAGAATCAGACTTATACAGTAGAGTGGGAATGGGATGTGGATTCAGGGGGATGGGCTGTAACTTAAATAAGGTGGTCAAGGTAGACCTCCCCAGAGGGCGACATTAGAGCAAGCACATGACAGAGATGCAGAACTAGCCTCGGAGCTGCCTAGGGGAGAGAGAGCCCTGCAAAGGCCCTTCGGGGGAAGGGGCCTGGCCTGTCTGAGGAGCGGCAGAGGCCAGGTGGCTAGAGTGAGTTGGGAGAATGGCAGGCGAGGTCAGGCAGTGGGGCCAGACCATGCAGGGCCTCACGGTCCACTACAAAGATGATGCTTTTACTGTAAGGGAAATGGGTGGCCATTATAGGGGTTTTGAGCAGAAGAATAGATGATATGATTTATGTTTTGAGAATGGCTACAGGAGGGCCAGAGGAGAAATAGGAAAACCAGACTCAGGCAAGAGTGGCAGGCCTGCAGGATGGCAGCAGGGCATTGTGAAGGGTCAGGTTCTGAATGTGTTTTGAAGATAAACCAAATGGACTTTGCCATAGACTAACCACCTCACTTCATATATTTTATTGATTTCAGAGAGGAAGGGAGAGGGAGAGAGCAATGAACATCATTGATGAGAGAGAATCATTGTTCAGCTGCCTCCTGCACACCCCACACTGGGCATGTGCTCTGACCTGGAAACGGACTGTGATCTCCTGATTCATAGGTCGATGCTCAACCGCTGAGCCACACTGGCAGGGTTACTGACTATTTATTTATTTAAAATATATATTTTATTGAGGAGGAACCAAGATGGCGGCACAGGTAAACACCTATCTTGCTGCCCCACACAACGATGTCAAAACTGCAACTTAAAGACAGAACGAACATCATCCAGAATCACCGGAAAGCTGGCTGAGTAAAAATTCCACAGATAAAAGTGAAGATAGGACACTGTGACTCAGAGGAGCGACAGAGGGCAGCGTTGTGGATACGCAAGGAATCAGAGGTTCAGAGCCACGCGCACGAGCGGATAGGGTGGGTGGCTGGATACGCAGCTGGTTTTCTCGAACAGGGAGGGAGACAAAGGCATCCCACTGCACTGATTCCCCAGTTTCAGGCGAGGTCTGGGAACCCACACTCATACGGGGTGAAACTGGACAGTAAGGAGGAAGCACGCTGAAACTCGGGCACTGCAGAGGTCTGCGAGCTTGCAGAGAGGGCATGTAAACTTGGGAACTGCAGAAGAGAGCGAGCACACAGAGAGGACTTGTGACTTGCTCTCTCATTCAGGAGAAAAAAAAGAAAGAAGGGAGACCACCAAACTGCATTGTTTTACACCCTGGGTGAAACTTTGGGTGTGCAGACTCATTTGGGGAGAGGCTGAATTGTCCGGCAGTGGGTAGAGCTCGGCGGCAGCTTTCTCTCAGAGGTGTATACAGCCATTGCCACCAGGCACAGAGATCCAGGTGCCACATGGGGCGGAGCTGATGGGAAATCAAGGCTGCCTGCTCAGCCCAGAGACTCCGCCCATCCAACCTGAGCACAGCTGATCCTCACAGCCAATTGGCCTGGAGGTGAAACCCTCCTCGTGCTAACAACAATAATCTAGGCTTAACTTCAACAAGACTGTGCAACCCATAAAGGGCTGCACCAAGAGTATCCACCTCAGGTAACTGGGGAGGCTGAGCCACTATCCCTTAGAGGACATCTACCACACAAAGTTAATGGACCAACTCAGGGAAGCAGCCACAATGCAGAGACATGGAAAGAAATCACATGTGAAAGAAATGGAGGAAAACAAAACGACTGGTATAGAGTTCAAAACCATGGTTATAAGGTTTTTCAAGAGGCTCCTAGAAAAGGCTGATGAACTAATGAGACCTTCAAGGATATGAATGAGACCCTTGAGGATATGAAAAAGGACCAACTAGAAATTAAGCATAGACTGACTGAAATAAAAAATATTATACAAAGACCTAAAAGCAGTCTAGAGGACCGCAAGAATCAAGTTAAAGATTTTAAATACAAAGAAGCAGCTAAAACCGATTTGGCTCAGTGGATAGAGCATTGGCCTGTGGACTGCGAGGTCCCGGGTTCGATTCCGGCCAAGGGCATGTACCTTGGTTGTGGGCACATCCCCAGTGGTGGGTGTGCAGGAGGCAGCTGGTCAATGTTTCTCTCTCATCGATGTTTCTGACTTTCTATCCCTCTCCCTTCCTCTCTGTAAAAAATCAATAAAATATATTTTAAAAAAATACAAAGAAGCAAAATCCACTCAGTTGGAAAAGCAAGAAGAAAAAAGAATTCAAAAATTTGAAGATAGTATAAGGAGCCTATGGGACAACCTCAAGCATACCAACATCCAAATTATAGGGGTGCCAGAAAAAGAGAGAGAGCAAGATACTGAAAACGTATTTGAAGAAATAGTGACTGAAAACTTCCCCCACCTGGTGAAAGAAATTGACTTAAAAGTCCAGGAAGCCCACAGAACCCCAAACAAAAGGAATCCAAAGAGGACCACACCAAGACACATCATAATTAAAATGCCAAGAGCAAAAGAGGGACCCGATGTGGAGAAGAGCTGCCCCAGGCAGTGACTGAGGGCGGGGGTGGGGTGGGGTGGGGTGGGGGGGTCTAACAGGCTGCATTCGACAGGCGCTCCACTCAGCCGCACCCTCACCCCACCGGGGTCAGCTAACTAACCTTCCTCACCTTAAGGTCCCAGTTCTAAGATAGCCATAAGCTACTTCATGGGACTTTTTGGAAATGAGACAGTAAGCACTCACAATCCTTTGTTTTTTGTTTTAATCCTCACTCAAGGATATTTTTCCATTGATTTTAGGGAGAGTGGGAGAGAGAGGGAAAGACAGAGAGATTGATGTGAGAAAAACACATCGATTGGTTGCCTCCTGCACGCACCGTGAGCAGGGCCCTGCTGGAGAGGAGCCTGCAACCAAGGTACGTGCCCTTGACCTGATTCGAACCTGGACAGGGTCAATGCTCTACCCACTGAGCGAAACCGGTTAGGAAGCAATTGTTTTTTTAAAAATATGTGTTTTTTTTTAATTGATTTCAGAGAGGAAGGGAGAGAGGAGCATCGATGAGAGAGACACATCGATTGGTTGCCTTCTGCATGCCCCATGGGATTGAACCTGTAACATGGGCATGTGCCCTGACCAGAAATCGAACCCAGGACCTCTTGGTCCATGGGTCAATGCTCAATCTACTGAGCCACATCAACTGGGCTCACAATCGCTTGTATTATTCTGATTCTGCAGTTAGAAAGCTCCTAAGGTTTCCAAATTTGTTCAAACCAGTACCCCATGAATATTAATCATTCCATACATTTGTACGGTAAATCTTCCCTGGCTAAGAGCTTCCGATCCCTGCCCGCTGTGCACACTGTGGAACAAAGCTTGGCCTCTGAGGTGACCCACAGCCGGTGTGCAGTCCGAACACCCCCGCCACCCCCCCATATTTCTAAAGAGGCTAGTTCCTGAACCCAATGTTTTTGGGTTCTGGGTGATGCCTCGGATGTGTCTTTGTCTTGGATCATGCTGTCTTCTCCTAAAATGTCTCCCTTGTTTATTTTTGCTTAAACAGCATCTACACAGGCCTCAGGATAAAGCTCACGAGTTACCTTCTGTGTAATCCTGAGCTTTCTCCAAAACCCTGTCCCCACATTCAGTGAGGAAAAAAGAGATAACTAGTAGTAAGCAGTCCACATATTTGGAAAGCAGAGAACATACAACTCCAAAATAACCTCAACCCTCATTTAACATGAATTTCACACACACTTCTGACACGGACTGCATTTTGGCTCCGTTTATTTTGTTTTTGTTTTTGTGTTTGACATACACGGAATCTCAGGTGCTTGTGTGCCTCTCAGTTATTCTGTTTTTAGTTCTAGGAAATGCGGTGCTGAGACCAAGCCATTGGTCCGGCTGTGATAGAACAAGGATTACACATTAATTCTTCCGCGAACAAACGTGAGTGAAATGCAGGTGTGGCCGCTGTGGCGGGCTGTTTGCCAGGTGGCTTCTGGGGGGACCCGCTCCGATGCCCTGTCGGCGGGGGGCGGGGGGCGGGGCGCGGCTCAGCTTCCTGGCAGTGGTTTGCACAGCCCTGGGCCGGGCCGCAGAGCAAAGGGGAAACTGACTTCAGCGGCCGAAATGCCAGCCCTCTCCGTTCAGATCAGGATTTTTCTTGCTGATCTAAAGGGAGAGGGGAGAGGGTGAAGGCGTGGCCCAGAGGCCTGGCACAGGGATTGGGACCCTTTGTCCCAATTTCTCCCTCTGAAAAACAGAGGGGAAAGTTTCTCTCCTGTCCCTGACTGGCCCTGGGGACGGTCTCTCTGGCTTTGGAAATTCTACTGTTTCCATTGCTAGACCTGGAAGGAGAGCTCCAGATCTAATGTCCTCCTGCTGAGGCTGAAATTCAACTATCACTGAGCCTGCTGACCACCCCACCTGCTCCCTGCGGATCTGGGGCCCCACACCCGGGAGGGATGGAAGCACACTGCTCAGATCCAAACACAAAGCTGGACTCGGGTCCGAGTCCCTGGGTAGCCTGCCTTCACCACCACACCCATTCCAGCCCCTTCCTTTCTCAGCCACCCTCACTCTTACTCCCAACTCCCTGGCAACAGACAAGCACGGCCACTTCACATACTACATTTTGATTAATCCTTCTTTACAGCCCAACATTCATGACTGCAGGCTTGGTCTTGTATCGCCTGAATTGTTTACCCGATATTGCTTCTACTGGAGCCCCCCTTAACCCAGCGACCCGCACCGTGCCAGAGTGATTGCTTTAAAATGCATGTCCCTTCGCTCTTAAAATCCTTCAAACACTCCGTGACATCCTAGGAGAAAGTGTCAGCTCCCTCGCATGCACACGCCCTCCCTGCTCCGGTCCTGCCCCTGCTGCAGGCTCACGACCTGTGCTGTGCTCACGCCGCCGTGTCCACGCTCTGTGAGTGCCGCAGGCCCCGCCTTCCACCAGCACCGAGAGGTGCTTTCTTAAACTGCTATCAGAGGCGCCTTCTTACACGAAGCACTTGCTGCCCCCCCTCCCCCAGCTGCTCTTGGCCAATGGGTCCCCCTTGTGTCAGTGGAGAACGGCCTTCTCATCGCCATCCTGACATTGGCTTCTGCCGCAGAGAGTGCCTGTACGGCGGGAGCCCCCATTTATTAAATTTGACGAAATAGATTTCTAAAATAGTTTTTTTTTATTGAGGTAACATTAGTTTATACTAAATTGATTTTTAACCTCTTCGAACTTCCAGTAGTTCCAAGCTTTTTTCAGCATCAGGGTCTTTGCATAATTAATTCTGTCTGGAATAATTTCTCCTTGCATTCTCCTTATTTCCTACACAGGACATGGCATAATTTCAAAGTATTTCAGAAGGCAGCACAGCTGGCAGCGCCTGCGTCAGAGTGCCTAGTTTCAAAATGCAAAGTGGGCGACCTTAAGCACCACTCTCCCCGAGCACTCAGGCCTCAGCTCCTGGTGTGTAAATGGGTTTAAAAGTCCCACGGACGCCGTTGAGTTACATCACATGTGCTCAACGGCCTGTGCCTGGCACGCAGCCAACACCTACGGTGCTGTGTGTAAACACATACATGTGTTTCTAATTACCGAATGCCACTCCATGGTAGCTTCAAGGACCTAGGGCAGTGATGGGAAACCTTTTGAGCTTGGTGTGTCAAAATTTGCCAAAAAACCGAGCATAACTCGGGTGGTGTGTTCCTTGGAGAAAAAAAAACCATAATTTCACGCTATTTATAGTTTAAATGACAAAAATGTATAATTGTAATATATAACTGGATTTAATAAACCAAAAACTAATTATTTAACTTACCTGCTTAGTGACTTCTTTGTTCATCCGTCAGTCGGTTTCTTTTGTTGGTTTTGATGTTATTTAACTTGTGTGGGGTGCCATGAACTAAGATAAGTGAGGGGGAGGGGGAATTCTTTAACTAACCTGCCTATTTAGTGACTTTTTTCTTGCTGAATTTCATTGGCTAAACCTTCAATTGAAGGTTGGTATTTTGTACATTTCAAGCCCAAGCAAACGCTACTGACTTCATCTGTCAATCTGTTTCTTTTGCTCGTTTTGATATTAATTAACGGTGAAAATAAGGTCTCACAAAAGTAGGTAGAGGGAAAAATTGTGAGTAAAGCCATTGCTATATTTTTCAGGGTGCTAAAAGTGTCTGGTAATCGGTTCCAGGCACTCCAAATTTCCTGTTCATAGTGGCACTCCTCTTGATTCTCCAAGCGGCACCTTTCCAGATTCTCAAGCTTTGACCTCAAGTCAACAAACACCTGAGCCCAGATGCTGTCTTGAAATTCTGCAAGTTGCATCTCCAAATCATCAATTTGCAAACATTGGAAACCATTTAATTCCAAACTACTGTAGACTACCTCATTAGGATACTTAATTATTTTTATGGTCTGTTCTAAGCTTCTAAATTGATTAAATCTGTCACTGAATTGGTCAAGTAATGAGTCTAAAACATGCTGGTACTTTATATGCAAGTTTTCCATTTCATTTTGTACAGCTGCACTGGCCTTTTCAAAATACTTTGTTACTTGAGGAAAATACTTGTAAGTTTTAGTTTCTACATCTCGCTTGAAAATTTTTAGTTTACTTTCAAAAGCTTATGTATCCAAACATAAGGTCAATACTTTTGCCAAAACCTTGTAACTTTAAGTTCAGTTCATTAATATGAACAGAGAGATCTGTAAAAAACATCAGGGTGTTGAACCATTTATCATCATTGAGCTGAGAAAAGTTTCCCAGATCCTTATCCTCAAGAAATACCTTAATTTCTTTAAAGCACTCCACAAAGCGCTCAAGAACTTTGCCTTGGGTCAGCCATCTTACATTATTGTACATCAGCAGTCCACTTTTAACCTCCAATAAACGTGCAGAAAATTCTAGCTTGTGAAGGGGCGAGCAGCTATTAAATTAACTATTTTTATAACAACTGACATTAAGTCGTTTAAGTCAGTGAATCCTGTATTGGCACATAAAACCTCCTGATGGATAATATAATGAAAAGGCACAATCAGATGTCCAATAGTTTCCATAAACAATTTGACAAATCCGACCTTTTTCCCCCACCATGTTTGGTGCCCCATCTGTCGTCACTGACATGACTTTAGAGATATCAATGCTTAGGTCACGGAATGTTTGTATAACAACCTTACATATTTCATTTCCTGATGTACTTGTTGGCACTGATACTAACTTTATCAACTCTTCTCTCATTGTGAGACCATCAGAATATTGACCAATAATGGCCATCTGAGCATGTGATGTGACATCAGTAGTTTCAAGAGAGATCGAAAAATATTTATAATTACTATGTCTCTCTGTAATTGATGTTGTATGTTTATGTTCAGCCTTATTATTTGGTCTTTTATGATATTTCTACTGAGCGGTAACTCAGATATTCTGTTAATAATTGCATCTTTATTCTGCATATCATGAAATAGAACTGGTGCACATCTTAGGAGAGTTCTTTAATAAATTCTCCCTCACTGAGTGCTTTTCCATACTGAGCTATGTAGTGAGCAATGCTCAAACTTGCAGATGTTAAATTTGTAGAGCCTTTTATAAATTTAAGGATGGAATTAGATTGGCTGTTATAAAGGTGTAGCTGCCTGGAAATGTATTCCTTTCTTTCATCCTCACTTTTTTTCAAGAGCTGGGAATGATTAGTTTCAAAATGTCTATTTATAGTCCACGTTCTGCTTGCTACCATTTCAGTACATAGAGTGCAAAATGATCTGCCATTTTTTTCTATAATACCATACATCTCAGTCCATGTCTCTTGAAAGGGTCAGCTACTGCTACTACCACTTCCTTTACTTAACCTTGTTTTTTTTTTTAATTTTATTTTTTGGATTCTCCATCAGGGGGCCAGTGACAGAAGATAGAATTATAGATAGCCTGTTAGCCCTGCAGGCAATTAGGAATTAACTAGCCCAACTGACCACAATATGGCACATGTAATTGTATTTTAGGAAAGGACAGGATTAATAAGCGGAAAAGGGGTTAATAAGGATGCACAATAGTAATAGTGGTGAAATGGAGTCTGCACTATGCTGCAAATGGCAATCCTTATATAAATTAAGATGGCTGCCGCTATTTCTAATGGCGCGAAATGGCACCCATAGCACAGGCCCTCGCCTCTCCCAGCCTCCCTCTCACTTATCTCAGTAATGATGGTCAATTAGAAATCCATGACACCCCAGAACAGTAGATTGGATGATGATTGCTGTGGTTATATGGTTGCTGGTAATGGCAATCACAGGGCCCCCAGAGATGTGTCCCCCGCGGCATTCCGCTGCTTCCTGCTCTGCCGGCCGGAAGTGAGGTCAAAGATCCCCTAACGGTCTAACCAAGAAGTCCCAGAACTAGACGCTCTGTCCCGGAGTTCTGTTGTTTTGGCCTCCAGACCTCCGGCACAGAGTGTCTGCACTACACTACAGCAAATGTTTCATCCTTCTCGGCATGTGGCCCCATACTTCTCTGTATGCAACCGCATGTGACCGCATGTCATCAAAAATGGCTACGTGTGTCAGTGCTGACATGCATGTCATCTGTTCACCATCACGGCCCTAGGGGTTCCGCTGTCTTCCTCACTCTGCACCCCAGGCCTCGCAGGCCACACTGGTAAGTGGAGAATAAACTGCTGTCTGGCCTTTGGCCTCGTTGCTCCAGAGAGAGCAGGATGGGTCGCCAGCAACTCTCCTGGAGCCAGCCGAGGAACGGGCCAGGTTTCTCTTTCTGGCCCTGCTCAGGCCGCCGGGCTGATGCGGAAGTGCGGCCTCCCTCTGTGCGGCCAGTGGTCCCATCAGTACTCGAAGCTGCAGGCTTCACGAGGTTGGACTAAACGAACTTCCACGAACGGTCATTCAAGACATCCACCTTTCCGCAGAAGGCTGGCTCTCTACGAGAAACAGAAACCTTCCAATGCGAACAGAGCTGTGCAGTCCGCAGGGCCGCGGAGACAGCCTCGCTGTGAAAGATGGCTGGGGGCGCGGAGCGAGCTGAGCCGCTGTCGGCGGCGCCAGAAGCAGCGGCAGTGGCTTCCTCATCATCACCAATGGCTCCCTGACCCCCGGGCTCACTTGGCCACATGACCAAGCACTCTGTGTTTTTAGTTTAATGAAAACGTTTGGGTGAAAGTTGGCCGAGTGGAGTCAGTCTTGACTTTTATTAGAGGAGGCCGCGCTCTCATTTGGCTTCCCCGGAAGCGGGACTGACTGGGGGACAGACAGGCTCAGGTTACGGTGACCGTGCTCTACAGAGAACAGAGCTGTGGGCGGTGACGGAGCAAAATGACAAGCAGGATCAAAATACCCAGCGACGTGGGCAGCCCTGTAAGCAGGTTAAACCCCAACAGGGATCCGGCAAGTTATTTTCCGTGAAAACCTTAGCTTCTGCTCATGAAAACCATCTTATAACAAAAGAGGAGACAGTGGAGAGGTGAGAGGACAGCGTTTCGCTTTCTGTAGGGAAATAGCAAAGTCCTGTAGAAGGAAAACCTAAGGCCAGCTTTCCTAGGTTAGAGAGCTTTTTGAAAACTGCAAAAGTTTCATAAAAAAATTAAAACAGTCCAGCTGGTGTGGCTCAGTGGTTGAGCGTTGACCCCTGAACCAGGAGGTCACGGTTTCTCGGTCAGAGCACAGGCCCGGGGTGCGGGCTCGATCCCCAGGGTGGGGCGTGCAGGAGGCAGCCGATCCATGATTCTCTCTCATCACTGATGTTTCTATCTCCTTCCCCCTCTCCCTTCCTCTCTGAAATCAGTAAAAAATATATTTTAAAACAGTAAGTCATTGGGTAAAGGCGGGGAAGGTAGTTATGCTGGGAAACTAGGCTGAGGGAGGTCCCGTGGCTGATGCCGCCAAGGCAGAAGGGGTGAAACAGGAGGTTACGTATTCTCAGCCCCTAGCGAGGCCAGCCCAGGAGCAGAGGCACAGCCGCCTCGAGTCCTGCTCACAGGGCCGGGAGTCGGACCCAGTGCCCCAGCCCAGGCGCCTGCACGCGAGACCCGGCCAGCTCCTTCGGTTTCCGGCTGCAGTGTGGGTACTGCTCCTTCTGCTGGCAGTTACACATGCTAACCATTGCATGCGTGTCCTGTACTTGCTCCTCTGTGTCCTATGTTTCCCGTATTACCCAATCTTAGAGGGTGTAAGTCATGACTGCCACGGTGAACATGGGCAGGTGCTAGTGTTTCAGGAGGCGGAGCAGGCCTCCGCCCACAGGTCAGGCCCTGCCTCTAGACCAGCAAATGGAGTCACTACCTTTGGTCCTTAGGAAGGACATCGATGGCGCAGGCTCCCCGGCTGGGCAGGTGACAGAGGGCTTCCCAGCAGTTCCTGCTTTCCCCGAAGAGCACAGACTCTCATCCTCACGACCCAAACACGTTCTCTGTTTACAGTTTCCTGTCTAGAGTCTTTGATCTCCAGCCAGGTAAAGAAGCATTTCCAGGCCTGTCTGGGGCTCAGTCATTGGGAGCATCGGCCCGTGCACCCAGAGGATGCAAGTTCCATTCCCCATCAAGGCACAACCTAGGTTTCATGTTGGGTCCTTAGTTGGAGCATGAACGGAGGCAACTGATCGATGCTTCTCTCCCTTTCTCTCTTAATTAGTAAAAAACATATCCTGGAGTGAGGATTAACAAAAAAGCAAAAAGCATTTCTAGCCCTTTGTGGCCCCATGAGAAACACGGAGGGCTGAGGAGAGGGGGGGAGGAGGGGCCCTCACCCTGCACTTACCGCCTTTTGGTTCCCTTTGCTGTCGGTGAGCAGCCACTCGATGTCCAGGGCGCCTTTTTCTTGGAGCCCCAGCTGATGATGGCAGGGCAGAGTGACCTTCTCCTCGGCCACTTTCTTGATCTCCGTGTAAGCCCTCGAGGCGCCAACACAGCAGGACACTGCAAGAGGAAAGCCTGCGTGAGGATGGGAAACGGCAGAGCCCCGTCTGGGAGCAAACGGTGCCACTGGCCACTGGCTGTGCCTGTGCAAGGGCAGGCCGGCTGCTGAGAGAATCCTAGACCAGAAGTGCTAGAGCCCAGGACCCCCGCTGGCTCCTCCCTCCCATCTTCCTTCACTGCACACACCCCTCCCCCCACTACACTCTACTAGTCAACAACTGTTGTTTTTTCCTCTCCCCTACTAGCAAAGGCTTCCAATAGGACGGAAACCAAAAGGGAGGACAGGGTTAGCATCCTCCCCAGCACAGGCCCCAACTCCCAGCTGCCCTCAGGGCCTCCTGGAGCCAGGCTGCCTCGGGACCCTGAGGGGGTGCAGGCCTGCCCCAAGGAGCCAGGGGCCTCGGCAGCTCCTGCCTCCTCACAAATAACCTCTTCTGTCCTCCAGTTTCTGTCTCCAGTCTGTCTGCTTTCAAATCCTGTGGTTTCAACCTTTTCTATTCAAAGCAAAATTCTGAGTCAGCACATTGGATCCCATCCCTCCATTGATCCACTACCCATCTAGCCAACAGGCATTCAGCCTCTTTTGGCCTTTCCCTCTTGCTTTCATCTTTTACGGAATGGCGACCTGTCCGAGGCCTGGGCCTCCTCCTCACCACTCTCCTTCCTGCTGGTCTCTGCGCCTCCTGAGGCTCTGGCACTGCTGACTGTTGGAACCACAGGATTGATGACCGAGAAGTGCGGCGAGGAAACCCCGCCAGAGTCTCGGTCTGATGGGTCTGGCACTCAAGGTGCTTTCTCTCTGGGTCTCCCGTCATCTCCTCACACGGCAATAAAGGAGCACAGCATGCCCCAGTGGTTAGTTCAGTGGACAGAGTGTCGGACTCAGGACTGAAAGGCCCTGGGTTCGTTTCTGGTCAAGGGCACATGCCCAGGTTTCGGATTCAATCCCCAATGGGGGGAGCGGGGACGTGCAGAAGGCAACGGATCAATGGTTCACTCTCGTCACTGATGTTTCTATCTCTCTCTCCCTTCCTCTCTGAAACCAATAAAAAAAAATATATATATATATATATATATGGAGAGAGAGAGAGAGAGAGAGAGAGAGAGAAAGAGAGAGAGCGAGAGCGCAAAGTGTGGCCCTGTCGGCATGGCTCAGGGGCTGAGCATCAACCTATGAACCAGGAGGTCAGAGTTGGATTCCCGGTCGGGGCATAGGCCCGGGTTGTGTGCTCGGTCCCCAGTGGGGGGTGTGCAGGAGGCAGCCCATCAATGATTCTCTCTCATCATTGATGTTTCTGTCTCTCCTCTACCTTCCTCTCTTTGAAATCAAGTTAAAAATTTTTAAGAGCGCAGTGTGAAAAACGATCTGTTTCAAGCAATTCGAAATGCAGGAACATTATACAATCTCCAAGTTAAAGCAGCCCCAAGGGCTTGCGGGAAGGCCTTTCTCCTGCAGTAAAATCTGGCCCCTCAGAAGGGCTTTCAGCACTGAAGTCCAAGGGTCGTGACAGCAGAAGCACATGAAGGACCTCTCCTCATCCCTGCTCATTTCCCAACATGAGGAGCAAGAAATCGGTGGGGTGGGGAAGGGACCGTGTTCCAGCTGCAGGACAGAAGTGAGGGGGACAGAGCAGGAGACTGCAGGGCTGGCTGGGTGGGAGAACCTCAGCGGCTCCACCTCAGAGCACAGCAGGGGGTTCCCAGTTCCCAGGCAAAGAAAGGAGCCAGTGGGCTGGGCTGAGCAGGGAGCAGCAGCCTCAGAACCCCTGGGCAAGCCCCTTGCTGCCTTCCTGACATTCTCACCCATGTTTCTGTGGTTTCGGTTTAGACCTTGGCACTGCATGGGAGTGGCCCCAGGTGAGCATTACAGAGGGTTTGGCTGGGGAATGAACACTCAGGTCTATGGAGAAATGACCACTCTCCACGTTTACTGAGGACATGCAAGAGGGAGTTCACAATGTGCCAGTGTCACAGAGCTAGGAAGTGACAGCCAGGCTCCACCCCCACCTGCCTCACAGCCACGCTCACAACAGACAGCCCTGCTGGGCACGCGGGTCCTGTTTCATGTGGCTTCCGGGATGTCTGGTGCTCCCACTAGCCAGGAAGCGCCTTGAAAGTAAGCACAACTCACCACTGCATCCCCATGGCACCCAGCCCCAGCCGCACATGCTGCAGGTGCTGAAACCCATCGGAGGGATTGGAATCTAAGCCACACACTCATTTACCAATGAACAGCCCGAGGCCACATCCTGCAACTCCTTCAGTGGTGGAACCGGCCCACCTAAACCCATCCTCCCTCGGTGCCCATAAAGCAGCTGTGGAGCAGCGGGGAGATGAGCTGGCGTGCACGGCACTAGCTAAGCTATAAGGAGGCATGTGGCTCTGTCCCTGATCACTGACACTAGACATAGCAATGCTCAGATGAAACCTGCATCCCTAAGCCGGGCAAAGCTAAAGAACCAGTTCTGATTTGGGGCACACAGTAGGCACTTCCTGTTCGTTGAATAAATAAACGCAAAAATCAGTGATGAACGTTGCTGACTTGAGCCACTAGAGGGAATCAAAGACTCAGGTTTGGTTGATGTCCCAAAAGGAAAGGAACACGGGAGGGTGGGGGGTGCTTTGCCAGAGCGCCAGTTCTATTTATACCTTCCCCAGGATTAAATAGGAGTGCAGGGAGGCCTCTGAGTGATGCAAGTGACCTCACGGAGACAGCCTCAGGGTCAGTGTGGCACCTCTGGTCTCCCCTGAGCCTCCACTCCCGGACTCAAGGCCACTGGGATCCCAGCGACACCCCGGCCTGTAGCCTAAATGGACAGGGTGCTGGGCTCTGCATGTAACCCAGCTTGGCAATGCTTGGGGGAGGGGGGTGGTCCTGCACCTGGGGATCCCTGGTGGGTGAACAGAAGGGGCAATCTGCACCCCAGGGCCAGCCTTTGGTCCCCTGGTGTTCAGACGCCGTCTTCATTAGGAAAGCCCTCGAGTTCATCAAGATTTCATTTACAAGGAAACTGCAGCCTGGGCAACTGGAATGTCGCGGCACAAAGCTAGTTAGCGGCAGAACCAGAGTGTCAGGGCCTCTTAGGGAACAGTCCCCACTGGGTGTCAGGGACGCCTGCAGCCTTTGGTGGCCGGGGGAGGGGGGCGGGCTGGAAGGGGGCAGCGCACATGTCTCCACGCGCACAGTGCAGCCTGGAAGCTGTGGGCCCCCCTGCTCTCCTCCCAAAGGCCCGGGAGCTGGGAGAATCCCCTCCCTGAGCCTCAGTGTCCGACCTGCAAACAGGAATGGCCCAGCCTGAGCTGAGCCCTTCTCAGGGGTGCACCTGCTACAGGCGGAGATGAACTGAAGGTTTCTCCCTAAGGGACCACCTCTCCTAACAGTTCTCTGGAACTTCAAGCCCCCCTTCAAAGAGATGGGCAGAAGTAACATTTTCCAACACTCGCACTTTCATATAGCTGAGTCACGTATTTTGAAGAATTCATTGAGAAGAGAATGGTAAATTATTAAAAGGCGATCTAGATAACCAGTCGACTATCTCATTCACATTAACACACGCTAAGGGATGTGTTCAAGCATCTGTGTGCACAGAGCTGGGCTAGCGCATGGTCGGCAGGTGTCCCAGGGGCCTTCTGCGGAAGCTCACTTAGCCCAGCCTCATGCAGCCCAGCCTCCATGGCCCGTGGGCACTGTCTCCGCTACGCTCAGAGGCCACCTTTCCCGTCAGACCCCATGGCTTTTGGCAGCTGTGGCAGGAGGGAGAAACCTGGCCAGAATTCCTCATATGGTCCCCATAGAGTCACCATCAACCGGTTTTACACAATTTATACAAAAAGTCCAGCTTTGTTCCACTGGCAACATGACTTTAAAATGCTATTTTATGTTTTTAATATATTTTAATTGAGATTATTTTTAGAGAGGAAGGGGAGAGAGAGAGAGAGAGAGAGAGAGAGAGGCAGCCTCCCACATACCCCTGAGGGGGCATCGAGCCTGAACCCGGCATGTGCCGGACTGGGAAAGGACCGGCGACCTTTCAGTGCACAGGACGACACCCGACCACTCAAGCCCCTGCAGGGCACACATGCTCATTGGTTGATTTTAGGGAGACAGAGCATGATCAATTTGTTGTTCCGACTATGAATTCGTTCATTGGCTGACTCCCGTCAGGGCCCTGATAGGAGACTGAACCGACGACCTTGGCCTATGGGACAATGTCCTAAATCTGACCAGCTGAGCTCCCAGCCGGAGTCACATCACTTTCCAACGTCGTCGGGTACTTTTGGAAACAAGTCGGAGGAGATGGTCCATGCAACTACAGTGTATTTTCTTATCTGGGCATGTTTAACCCACAAGGGGGCAGAGTTTACTCAGAGAGGATTATGCACACCTGACTTAAAAAAATTTATTTATATAAAATTGATTTTAGAGAGGAAGAGGGATATAGAAACATTAATACTGGGAATCACTGATTGGCTGCCGCCTACACCCTCCACGGTGATGAAGCCTGCAACCCTGGCAGGTGCCCTGGCCAGGAATGGAACAGTAACCTCCTGGTTCATAGGCCGACACTCCGCCACACCACACTGGCTGGGCACACCTGGCTTTCAAAACCCCGGCCAGGCGACTGAGAGGGCCTGAGGAGCCAGCAAAAGAACTTTTAAGACCCTTTGGCTCTTAAAGTTTGGTCTTTGTTCTAGGCCAGTAAGTTCCGGAATTACAAACTCCTGAATGGCCGGTATGTGTCGTCAGAGTCGCACGCTTGGGAAGGCTGGCGGACGGTCACTGTCTACTGTCAGGGAAATTTCACTTCTAAACCTAGTTTGATGAAATTATTCATATTCTCTTATTATCACGATAATCTGAAATCACAGTAACGATCTTGACAGGCCTACTGGTATTACCTTTTTTTACTGTGAGATGTCAAAGGATATGCAAGGATACGGATTTCCACACCGTTTCCCTAGATGCCTCAGGTTCTAGGAGCCACCAACAGGAGCACTGACAAAACAGCCGCACCAGGGGGCGCAGCGAGGATGTGCGGTGCTCAGTCAATGTGAGTGGCACTCACATCCCGTCACCATCCTAGGTGCTGCTGGGGACACAAGGAGAAATGACTTTGCCCTTTGCCTGTGAAGAGGTCGCAGTCATAGAGGAACCAACAGCAATTCAACAAACCCCACTTGAGGCAGTGTGTGGTCAATGTCAACGGGAGAGTCAGCCAGGAACTGAGAGGAAGGTCCCATGGCGACGGGGACGGCAGCTGTAAATGAGGGGACGGCTGCAGAGCCTGGGATGGCAGTCTGACGCTTAGGAAACCAGCAGCTAAGTGACCTCAGCCCCTGACAGGTTGGAACATCCCCAGGGACCCTTAGTCCTGACAAGGCTCACTACTGGCCAGTAACACCACACAGTCATCATGCCAGCTGCGTCATGTCCTGCAGAATTGTGTGTTTGTTTCCAATCCTCACCTGAGGATATGCTTATTGACTTTAGAGAGAGAGGAAGGGAGAGAGAAAGAGAGATACAATTGATTGCTTCCCATATGTGCCCTCACTGGGGATAGAATCCTCAACCTAGGTATGTGCCCTGACTGGGATTGGAACCTGCAACCTTTTGGTGTACAGATGACACTCCAAACAACCGAGCCATCTGCCTGGGCTGGGGCTCATGGTTTATTCTGGTATCTCCAGTAATGATTGTCAGGGGAAGGGGACTGATCTGGCCCACAGGATCCCTCTACTATTCAGAAATACACTGCGCCTCAGAATTCTGTCCTCAGTCAGATGCTAGTACAGGTTCCATGCATGTACCCATGTTCACATATGTAGGAAACATACACATAGCTGTCTCGAGACCCTTACAAGCATGCCTGTGCCAGTGCACAGAGGTGACAGGAATGTGTGCCCTTGATTCTGAGACTCTGAGAGCTAGGTCCCTCACTAGCCTATTTCATTGACATATCTATTTATAGCCTCTATCTCATTCCCAATGCCACATCATTTTCTACTCTAAATCTTTTATTACCTTCTGCAGAGAGACTGGACAGAGGGGAGGAGTTAAACATGAACACAGGCTTACTCCCAAGAGGACAATCATCCATTTTGGGGGAATCATGGCAATTGAGATTTCACTGGTAGTTAAAATCCACTGATAAATTAAAGCCTCATTTCACCCTCTAATTTCATGCTTCCCCGTTTACATCCCATTGTTTGTCCCTTTAAAACAAACAAAATGACCACCCAACATATTTCACCTCTCTCTATTTAGATAACAGGTAACAAATTTTGAGCACTTGTTATGTGCAGTTTCTTCTCGACTTACATTCATTCCCACTTTTAATCTTAACAATCGTGCAAGGCAAGCAGTCTCATCACCCTCGCTTACAGGCAAAGACACTCGATGCAGAGATGAACTTGCCTGAGATCATAGCTAGTCGGAGCAGACCACGATGCTAACCCAGCCACTTGGCCCTCAGCCCACGCCCTCAGCAGTGGACCATACTGACTCTCTCTCCGTGTGTTTAACCAAATTTTATTCGTACGCTAGGGTTCCCTCGGAGCTCCTCATCTTCTTCTTTACTCCTGATCACATACAGAAAAGCTGGTAAGAGTCTAGACCGCGTTACTCCCCGAGGAAGGGGTGAAGTAGAAGGAGCGCCCGGAGGCTTCTGAGGGGCTGGCTATGTTCTGGCTCTAGGTTTGGTGCTTATTATGTGGGCATGTTGATTTTGTGACATTCATCAAGCCTTATCCTTATAATGGTGCGTTTTTCCATGTGTATATTGTACTATTTATTATGTATTGCTGCATAACAAATTGTCCCAGAACTTAGCATTTCAAAACAACAGACATACCTTTTTTTATGTGTACCTTATTACCAATCCATTTTGATTCTTATTTAAAAAATATTTTTCTTGTTTTTTAGTGTCAACATTTTTATAATATCTTAACATTTAATTTATTGGGGTGACATCGGATAATAAAATTATCTAGATTTCAGAGGTACAATTCTATAATACATCCTCTGTATATTGATAGCACTGTGTGTTCACCACCCAAAAATCAAGTTTTTTTTCCATCACCATTTATTTCCCATTTACTCTCTCCTACCTTCCCCCAACCCCTACAAGCATAGCTTATCTCCTAGTTCCTGTGGGTCAGGAATCTACACACAGCTTTGCTGGGTAGCTCTAGCTGAGGGCTTAACCGAGCTGGGAGGAGTCCATTTCTAAGCTCACACGTCTGGCTGCTGGCAGGCATCAGCCCTCAGCCTCTCTGGGGCCGCCTCACCCCATGGCAGCTTGCTCTCCCCAGGGAGTAACCCAAAGGATTGAGAATCATCATCTCACAGAATTAAAATTGCTTTAACCAACGCACTAGTTGTTTTGTAATTACATCCTTTAAGCATAGATTCTGACACGAATGTTTTCTGTTGTATAGAGAGGCAACAATAAGCTGATACTACCACTTTTATGTTTGTTCAGCACTTTTCAGATTTCACAATTCTTTCCACACATATTTTGAGTTTTGTTATGCAGAGTAAGTGGGAATTGTAGTTTAGTATTAATTTATCTGAAAGTTATAAAAATGCCCTATACTATTTAGCATTTATTGAGTGCTTACCATATGCCAATTACTGTATGTTAAAGGACAATACATATCCTATATAATAAATCCTATATAATAAAAAGGTAATATGCAAATCGACTGAACAGCAGAACAACCAGTCACTATAATGTGCACTGACCAGCAGCGGGCATATGCTCAACACAGGAGCTGCCCCCTAGTGGTCAGTGCACTCCCACAGGGGTAGCGCCGCTCAGCCAGAAGCCAGGCTCATGGCTGGGGGGTGCAGCGGTGGTGGCGGGAGACTCTCCCCGCTCTGCTGGCCTGAGAACCCCTGAGTGCATGAATTTCATGCACTGGGCCTCTAGTGTATATATATATTTTATGTACACATATGTATCTTTGTGCATAAAAATTCACATAATCATTTAACCCTACTCGGCAGGGTTTTGCCTCAATTTACAGAGCAAAACCTAAGACTCAGGGAAGCTAAGTAATTTGCTCAGATTTAAGAGCCAACAATTGGTAGAACCAAAATTTCAACTCAGTCAACTTCAGACCTCCTATGCTCTACAAACGATGTAAATTATAATCTTTATGGCATGCTGGTAACAGGTTTTCCTGTAATGCATCAAGGGAAATTTTTTGCCATCTTCATATTGGGAAAGGGAGGAATTACCTTCAAAGACCATGGCAGGTAGAATGTGAAAGCAGTAATTCCCCTACAGCCCTTGTAGCCAACATGAAAGAATATGGCTGTCTTTCTTCTACAGGTTCTCTTGACCTATAATCTTTTGGGTGAAGTGCTGGAATATAGTCTTACTAATATGTTCATAAAAATATGACCATATTCATCAGACCACAAATTTAACACAGACTTTTTTTTACAGAGAGGAATAGAAAGTCAGAAACACTGATGAGAGAGAAACATCAATCAGCCACCTCCTGCACAATCCCTACTGGGGATGTGCCCACAGCCAAGCTACATGCCCTTGGCCAGAATTGAACCTGGGACCCTTCAGTCCGCAGGCCGACGCCCTACCCACTGAGCCAAACCGGTTTCGGCTAACACAGACTCTTAAAGGGCTTTAAGCACTCGTACTTTAGAGACGTTCTCCAGGGCGTCAGCTCCTTACCATGCTGCTTCCATCTAGCAGATGAGCAGAGCTGTAATCAGGCTCAGCTCAAGTTTCTTAAGAAACAGCTTGGAGCTTCTCTTCTCCCAGAGACACGAGGGCGATTAAGACCCGGACCTCGATCATTGCACTCCTTACTGACGTGCGCAGATAATCGCGCAACCAGATGTCACCGCCTCTCCTGCAGTGTCAGGGGCAGAGCAGCCTGCAGGCCTCCCCCAGTCTCCATCCCTGCAGGCCAGGCCTCAGCAAGGGAGGCTGGGCCTGCCAGGTCGTTTCCCCTAACTTGACTCTTCCTGTCGTTCACTCACACCCAAATGACTCAAGCGGCTGCTCCACGCTCATTTATCCATCTCCACGCACGTAATTACTCAAATGACCTAAGGCTGAGTCTCTGGCCTCCGGAGGGCTGCATTCCAGCTGACCTCTGCATACTAGAGAAATAAATAGAATTTAGAGAGCCAAGGATTGAATTTCGCCTCCTGCTCTGCTAGGCAGTCAAAACCACTAAGCCACACAGAGAACACTGCCACACTCAGGCAAGAGCCAGGATGGAGTACAGCCCTCCCTCTATAGGAATGCAGGTGGCGAGAAAGTGAGAGTATTAAAAGGGAAAGGAGGTAAAGAAAGGTGGGGTGCAGAGAACACTACACAGTATTCGTATCCATCTCTAGGAGCCTGGACCAAGATCAGGTCCCACCCTCATGGCCACAGGGCCTCACAGAACAACCTGGGGTGCTGGGAAGTGGCCCCAGGACCAGGCTCAGGAACTTTGCTCAGCCCAGGAGAGGCGTGGCCAAGTTAAAAACAAAGAACCGGTGCTTCTGTCCCACAATGGGAATAACAGAACGGGATGGGCTGCACGGTACCCAACGGTGAGGAGGAACAGGAACAGGCTCAGCAGTCCCCTTCGCCCCGACTGGAGCCCCTGAGGATGTGCTCACCCAGGCAGAAAGGCACCCACACTCCCCGCAGGGGGCCTCTTCCTGTGGCCAGCATCCTTCCTGGGTCCTTACCGAGCAGGAGGTGGAGAGCAAGCAGTTTGAAAATGGTTGGGAAAAGATAGTTCAGAAGCTAGAAGTAATTTAAACCTAAAACTCGGTTGTGAGTTGCTTCTGAACACCCCCTAGCACACACCCATGTAGCATTACCACACAGCAGGAAGTGTGGACAAGACACACCTTTATTTCTATCCCTCAAGCAGATTTTAAGTAGATTATGCTGTCCGGTCAGATATCAGAACCTTATCTCAAAGGCCATAAAACCAGTATCCATCTGCCCATATACTTCAGGTCACCTCTAGATCGCTCCTCATACCTCCTCAATGTAAAGGATGTAAGTTGTGATACTGTGTCCTTTAGGAAATAATGACAAGAAAAACCAGTCAGTACAGACCTAACACTATTAATTCTCACTACTACCTTTTCCCAAATTGAGTCATACAATGTATAGAGGTAGGAGGAACATTTATGCTAATAGCTCATCTTATTGAGCACTTGCTAAGAGCTCTATAAACACCATCTTATTTAAACCTTACAACCACTCTATAAAACAGATACAATTTTTATTTCAATTTTACAGATGATGAAACCAAGGCTTGGAGAAACACAATAAACTGCCTCTGGGAATATAACTAGCAAGTGGCACAGAAGTAGAATTTGAACTATGGATTTGTCCTTCCGCAGCAATGTCATAGTCCCCCCAGTATTTTCCGTCTGCAGGTGTGGGAGTGTGTGGATGCAGAACACGCAGACACAGGGCCGACTGTTCAACACCCATTTTCCTTCCCTGAAAATACTTTGATCATTTAGTTTTAGCTCTTTGTTCTCTCCCTCAATTATTTTTTAAAAATATATATTTTTATTGATTTCAGAGAGGAAGGGAGAAGGAAAGACAGAGACATCAACGATGAGAGAGGATTATCGATCAGCTGCCTCCTGTAAGAATCACACTAGGCATGAAGCCCACAACCTCGGCATATGCCCTGACTGGGAATTGAACCCATGACCTTCTGGTTCATAGGTCGACGCTCAACCACTGAGCCACTCCAGCTGGGCTCCCTCAAATATTAAGGGCGCAGATATTTCATGTGCCACACCTGCTCCATTGCATTAAGAAATATTTTCTGGTAGCCACAGAGGTTAGAAGATAAACATGAAAAAGAATATTTTGAGTCTTGGAGAACATTCTTAATTCCTCTTAGTTTAGTTATATATAATTAGGCTTAGGGGCAAAACCAAACAAATAGATGGAAAAGAACAAACCAGAGAAAAACACTTTCTCTGAACTCTGAGAACAGGAGGTTTAAAACGGCATGGAGAGAGGTCACCAGAGGCTTGCGTCAGACGGGTGCCCTGCTACTGCCATTTGCTCTGTGGCCGTAATTAAGATCCTTAACTTTTCTAAAACTAGTTTTGTTACCTGTAAATGCATAATAACGGTCCTCGTTCCACAGGACTGGTGTAAGGGTTAAATACAGGAATGCCTGTTCTAAAGCACACAGTACAGGGCATGCGCTATATCTTAGCTGTGCTTATAAGGGGCACAAAAGTAACCACCAGGGGGAACCTCTGAGGAGGAGCAGGCTGACCTGCGCCCAGGCAGGGACCTGTTGGCACAGAGAGCGGCTCTCTGAGCACACTGCAGGCAGCACTCACATCTTCCTCCGGCTGGTTTCCCATGCCAGGGCACACAACCAGTGAATGGGTGCAGCTTTTATGAAGGGACTCAGAAAAGAAATAGATTACTTGGGGAAATGGCAGAGACAAATATCTGACTAGAGGCCTGGTGCACAAAGGTTCATGCAAGAAAGCCTTCCTTCCCCTGGCTGCTGGCACCGTCTTAGCTCTGGCCGGAGCCGCCTTTCCGCCTTCCCATGCTGCCCAGAGGCCCGGAGCTGTGGTGGTGCGGAATGCCTTTGTCCCACCCCGCCCCTGGCCACTCAGCGCTTGTGTATGCAAATTAACCCACCATCTTTTTTGGGTTAATTTGCATACTCACTCCTGATTGAGTGGTGGGCATCTCCAAGGTATGATCAGTTAGCATGTTACTCTTTTATTAGAGTAGATTCCACTTATATGTGGAACAGGGGAAGCTGTTGGAGGGTCAATATGAAGGCTATTTTCTTTCTTTTTATTGATTTCAGAGAGGAAGGGAAAGGGAGAGATAGAAACATCAATGATGAGACAGAATCATGGAATGGCTGCCCCCTGCCCACCCCCTACTGGGGATGGAGCCCACAACCCGGGCACGTGCCCTTGACCAGAATCAACCCAGGACCGCAGGCTGACGCTCTATCCACTGAGCCAAACCATCTAGGGCAAGGCTATTTTCTAAATAACATTTCCTATCTGTCTGTGCTTTGAGGTTAGTATTGCCCACTAAGTGATTGCAGAGTTGTTGGGATGACCTGGAGATAGGTTTCAGGAAAAGATGAGAAATTTATAGTGACAACGGAACCTCATGACTGGAGAGGAGCTGGAAAAGTTGGGCAGGGCCAGATAGGAAAAGTATGCGGATGTACTGAGATTAGTTTATCTTTGATTCACAGGCAATGAGGAGCCGGAGGCATTTTAAGCTGGGCTCTTTCACGTTCAGCTTTACTGTCTAGTATTGATGTAGCTGTAATTAACCTGGTTACTAACAGGAAGGGAGCAAGGGGAAGGCAGACATCATAGGCATGTTCTCTGCAAAGCACTGGGGGAAGGCGACCGGACAAAGGAAAGATAGACACGGGCCCAATGAAGCTGGGATGACTAGGGAAGGTACTTGCCTGTCAATCACACCTGAGGACAGAGATGGTTGGCCAGAATGGGCGTGGCCACTGCAAGCCCACACAGATTTGGGATACTCATTCCCTGAACAAAGGAGCTCTTGGCTCCTCTGCATACACGTGGCTCACGACTCACACCTGGCTTCCTGGCACTCACCCACAGGGCCCACAGCCATGTGGACCCACATGCAATAGACTCATGGGCCACAACTAGCCTGGTGCTCGCTGGACCCGGCTCCAACATGGAAAGGAAGGGCTGGGCACTGGCTTTGCTTCCAGCTCTACTGAAACCCCAGTGACACATCGAGGACTGGACTCAGGGAAACGGGACTCGAGAAACACGGGATAATTTAGTTCCACACAAACATCGCTCATTCTCCTGGGTGAGTCTCAGAAGATTCTTTTGCTCAGGATATCATTAGAAGTGTCCTCCCAACCCAGCAGCACCCAGTGGGAAAGAGGACCCCCACTTTGTCTAATATCAGCAGGAGACTCCGTTAGCACTGTGAGGAGCGGACCGCGGGGAAGGCGTGGTTCTGCGAGGCCAGTGCAGGAAGTCTAGGAGTGGCAGTACCCAACTTCACTGGTTTTCACCCTCTGAGATGTTCCTTTTTCCTCATTCACTTTTTAGAAATATATATTTTTTATTGATTTAAGGAGGAAGGGAGAGAGAGAAACATCAGTGACGAGAGAGAATCATGGCTCGGCTGCCTCCTGCAGGCCCCTACGGGGGATCGAGCCTGCAACCCTGCAACCAGGGCTATGACCTTGACTGGAATTGAACCCGGTCACTCTGCCCACTGAGCCAGAGCTCCTTACTCACTCTGAAACAGCACCATTTCTGAGAACCTGGTCGGGCACCTTGGCAGGTGCAAGCTGTGCTGGAAAGTAAGGCTCTTCTGCGAGGGGCAGGCCCAGCGCTAAGCCCCCTCCCCGCGCCCACAGGTTGTGTGCGGCGGGTGACGGCCCAGGTCTCACTCTCGGTGTGACATTGCAGGCTGGCCCCCAGGTCATTTCCAGGCGATGCGATGCCTCCGGACGCAGGCCCAGGGGCACGGGAGTCCCTCTCCCCGCCGCAGGCGGCCCACAGCCCCGCGGCTCTTCTCTCTCAACCGGGGCGAGGCCCCGTGCGACGTGGCCTCCTCCTTGCCGACTCTTGCCGCTCCCGGAGGAGGAGAAAAGGCGCGCCCGCTCCCAGCGGGGCTGTCGGCCTCATCCGGGATCCAGTCTCCCCAGAGGCGGCGGCGCGCGTCGCTGTTTGCTTTGGCCTCCGCGGGCCGCGAGGTCCCGGGGTCACGGTCTCCCCAGGGGTGGAGCAGCCGCGGGCAGCCTGCAGCCTGTCGCCTCTGACTGTCCCGCGCCTTCCGGGCCGAGGGGAACCGGCTGCCGCCTCCCGCCTCCCGCGGGGCCTGCGGCCGGGCTCCTGCTGGCTGAGGCGCCGGCTCTGATGGAAACACATGAGCGGGGCTCCGGACGCGGCCCAGGGCCCGGGAGCAGATCGGATCTGGGGTCCTCCCGCTCCTTCCAGAGTCAGACCCGGGAAGGCCCAGGCCGCCGGGTCGCAGAGAGAGCTGTCCTGGCTTTCTGTCTTGTTCGGTTTTTCCCCATGTGACTTTTCTCTTTTAATTGGTTTATTTGATTTGCGAATATTGCACCAGCCTTGCACCCCTGGAATAAATCCCAGTTGGTCATGGTGCGTGATTTTTTTTTTTTTTATGGTGTATGATCTTTTTAATATATTGCTGGACCCAATTTGTTAACATTGTGTTGAGGATGTTAGCATCTATGTTCATCAGGGATATGGGCCTGTAATCTCTCTTTGTAGTTAGTGTCTTTATCTGGTTTTGGAGTTAGGATAACGTTGGCCTCATAAAAAGGGTTTGGAAGTGTTCCTCCCTCTTGGAATTTTTGGAATGGTGTGAGGAGTCCAGGTGCTAGTTCTTTGACTGTTTGGTCAAACTGCCCTGTGAAGCCGTCTGGACCCAAGCTTGTGTTTGCTGGGAGCTTTTAGATTACTGCTGCTAGTCCATCAGTTGTTATTGGCCGCTTCGGGTTTTCTGATTCCGATTCAGTTTTGGGAGATTGTGTTTCTCTAGGAATTTGTCCATTTCACCCACATTGTCCAGCTTGTTGGCATATAGTTGTTCATAGTATTTTCTTACAATCTTTGTGTTCCCATGGTGACAGTGATTACTTCTTCACTTTCGTTTCTGATTTTATTTATTTGGGTCCTCTCTCTTTGTTTCTTGATGAGTCTGGCTAAAGGTTCATAAACTTTGTTTATGCTTTCAAAGAACTAGCTCTTGGTTTCATTGATTTTTTTTCTTTAGTTTCTGTGTTATTTACTTTTGCTCTAATCTTTATTATTTCCTTCCTTCTACTTACTCTGGGCTTTTCTTATTGTTCTGTTTCTAGTTCTTTAAGTTGTAGGGTTAAGTAGTTTACTGCTTTTTTTTTTTTGAGGCATGCCTGTAGTGTCGTGAACTTCCCTCTCAGAAGGACTGCTTTTGCTGGGTCCCAGAGATTTTAGGCTGTTGTGTGTTCATTTTCCTTTGTTTCCAGGAAATCTTTTATTTCTTTCTTGAACTTGTTGTTAACCCATTCATTGTTCAATAACATGCTATTTAGCCTCCATGTGTCACAAACCTCAGAATGTGACTATATTTGGACATAGATCATTAAAGAGGTAATTAGTAAAATGGGGCCGTTAGGGTGGAGCCCTAACCCGATGGGCAATCAGGAAGCAGATACTGACAGAGGGAAGACCCTGTGAGGAGAGGGAGAAAGGATGGCCACCTGAAAACCAAGGAGAGGGACCTCAGAAGACACCAACCTGGTGGACACCGTGACCTTGGACTCTGAGCTCCCAGAATTGTGAGGAAACAAATTTCTGTTGTCTAAGTCAGGCCAGCTGTGGTCCTTTGTGATGATGGCCCAAGCAGACTGGTACCCTGCTGCAGGGCAGCCACTGCAATTTTTCTCTAAAGCTCAGATTAAGGTAGAATTTGCCAGTGTCTGGATATGTTCCCTTTGCCTCCATATGACTCCTGTGTCTTTTCATGCTGTATGACATCTGGGTCCCAAGCAGACTGTACACTGCTAGCCTCAGGGCTATGCCTTTTATTGCACTCAGTAGGGCCTCAGAGACTCTGAGCACAGAGGTTGTGTAAGAAATGCCTGAAGGGGCAGATGTTGAAGAGTGTTTCAGCCATTGGCTGGTACAGATAGCCCCTAAAGGAAGTTCACTGAGGACGTTTGTTCTTTATCCTAAAGGGTTTTCTCTATAAAAATAAATTTCTTGTCACGAAATGCATCTGGCTGAGAGAGGACCGTACAGAGACATTAGATGTAATTGACATTGGAGCATCCCCGGGCTGCTGTGCATGGAGCGCTCACGGTTGGACTGTGTGCAGCCAGCGCGGACACGCAACTCGCCCACGGCCAGAACCTGCTCACCTCTCCTCTCCCCAGCACAGCGCCTCCAGGCCTTGAGCAAAGAGCCTCAGTGTTTTCTCTCGAGGGGAAAAAGGCACTAGAAACCTTTCACCTGCTCATTTTCTCCACTTCCGTTGCTCTCCTGTCAGCTTCTCCATTGGCCCTGTGACCATGCCCACATCTATCCCCGCTTAGCTCTCCCACGTAAAATTTTGGCTCAAGTATGCGACATACAAAGTCCTCTCTTCTTTTGATCGTGGTGTCCATCAGGTTGGTAGTCGGCAGAGGCAGGCGGGAACTTTACTGTGAGCTAAACCAGGAGCAGAGCTAACAGTACAGAGCACGACATCTGAAGCATTTGTTGTCAAACAGCTGGCCCACCACAGCGGCTCAGGTATTATTCTTTCAACCATTAGGCTGAGGAAATGCTTCTTGAATTCTTGGGCTTTTCTTTTTTATTCTTTTCTGTTCACTTTCTGAGGAGGCATTAGGCCTGGACACCTGTCCTTTCTGTCATGTACTGACCTTTTGCCAAAAGGCAGGTTGTTGGCCCCCAGGCTGACTGTGGAGCTCTCATCCGACTCACTTCTCCTTTTCCAGGGCAAAGCAAAGCATGTGCTGCCCCCGAGCCCTCTCACTCCTCCTCCATGTAGGTTGTCTCAGATTGGTCCTTGCCCCTCTCTTTTACTCTAACTTCCATTTGTCAATGAGAATCTAGTTTCTCTTTGTGATTGGATATGGGCCAGCAAACTTGAAGACAAAGCCAGCTCCCTAGCCTAATGCGCTCACTGAACAGCTCTAGAATTTATAGGTGTGTTGTCTAGTGGGACAGCCCTGTGTGGATGCCACATAGGTAATGGCCTGTTCTGTGGTGCTTGTGGCCCACATTTGTGGGTTGGAGGTCTTGCCCATTTGTGCTATTCACACACTTGGGACCTTGAGATGGAGTTAATCCTGTAGTTACAGTGTTAGACTGCAAAAGACCTTAGCTCCCCTATGTCAGGTATCATGAGGTATAGCAAAGCATGTCAAAAATAAGGTGACCACTTAGAATTAGGAGGTGATCATTGGTTTGGAATCAGGAAGACCAGGTTGAGCCCCAAAGTTCTATATTTAACTTATCTAAATGACCTTGGGTAAACCCCTTTAATCTTTCTTGGCCTTTAAAATAATAATTACTTTGTTTTCTGCACAGCTTGGTGTAGAAACATGGATGGTCTCTCATTGATTGGAAGTTCCTATAGGCAGTTATATCTATGTTAATGAATATAATGGGAAATGAAATATGCCATTCATGTAGTTTGGTGATCAAAAGGATTTTAAAATGTGAGGCTCAGTAGAAAAAAACAATAGAAAGAGCCTTGGTGGTGAAGAGTTTGAGGACTATTACCTAGATGACACAGATGCTCCCTGACATTAATCCCCGTCACCGCACAGGAAAGGATGTGAAGCCTAGGCGAGCAGTGAAGGTGGGCACAGCAAGGTGGTGGGAGACTAGGAAACGTCGGGGATGGAAAGGGTGTTTACTTGATGAGCAGTTGCAGCACAGCAAGTCTGTTCTCTCTTGTAATATATCCATCCTCTGAAGAAGGTATTTTTATCCTATTGATGGGGCAACAGGCTCAGAGAGGCTTGCTTTTTGCATAGCTTTCAAATAGTGGAGCTAGAATTTGACATTATGAAAAAACATAATACTTTCCATGCCCCAATGACTCTTGCCTTCTGGCATTATAGTTCCTACACTCAATATGTCTGACCTTTGTAATGAATAGGATTTTGCAGAAATGACGGTGGTGACTTCTGAGGCTACATCAGAAAGACGCCGTGGCTTCTGTCCTGCTCTCCTGGGGATGCAGGCACTCTGGCCTGAGGATGATAAAACAACTCACCAAGTGGCCCCCATGGGGAGGAACCAGTGCCAGGCAAGTGTGCCACTTTGGAAGCTGTTGGGGACACAGGGACTTGTAGCCTCTGGAACCGTGAGAAAATAAATGTCTGCCGTTCAAGCCCCCAGCCTGTGACATGCAGCCTACGATGGCAGCCCCGGCCCACACAGAGAAAGGCTGAGAGCTCAGGGGCAATCCTGAGCCAGAACCTGAATGCTTCATTTCCTAAGGCACTCCCTTGGGGGAGGGGTGTCATTTCTTATGAGGCAGCACCCCACCGGCACCAGTGCAGCTGGAGGAGGGGGACTGAGCGGGGCTGAGCCCAGCTGTGCAGCTCCTATTGCAAGTCTCACCGATGGCGCTCCTCCTCCAGCTCCGCAGCGAGGGCAGAGAGGTGCCAAGAGATGCCCGCTGGGCTCCACCACACAGACAGCACCTCCCAAACAATGCTCCCCTCCTCCTGAAGGGTTTGCCAGGTACCCCAGCACAGGATATAGGCTCCCCAAAAACCTGCAAGGCCTCACCACATGGACTTTCTTTCCAGGACTCTGACTTCCACTTTGGCAATAAATCATATTTCTACCGAATGCCTGAATGCTGGGACTGATGACCCAATTGCTGTGTCAGCTTTAGAAGCAGAAACACTGCGGAATACAGTTACTCCTGGGAGAATGCAGAATCAGAGAAGCAAAGTGTCGGGACCCATGCATCAGCCGGCTCTGCATTCCAAAGTAAAATTCGGAGGGCTGCCCAGGAGAGGGGCATAGCAGTGGAACATTCCAAGTGGCTTTAAGACCTCAGACCTAACCTCCTACATGCCAGAAACAGATTATCTTAAAATTGCCTCCAGATTTCACAAATAAAGAAAAAATAAAGGCCCGGAGGTGGAATCTCCTGCCCAGGTGTAAGTGAAGTGCGTGTAAATGAGCAAGACGGGACCTCGCTCTGGTTGGATCAGAGCACTAGCCTCCCCTGGCTCCCCAGGGCCCGCCTTCTTCTGAGGGAGATTGGGGCCTGACTCGCACCCAGGGCACCGCAGCCCTCCCTGTATTAAGTAGTTTCCTGTTGCTCCCACGTCGTCCCCCCCCCCCCCCCCTGTGCACCAACCCCCCACCACACGAACCCCCAGCACAGTCTGGCAGGCTTTCTCACTCAGATTACTTGCTCACCTGGAAGCAGTACTCCAGGCTTCTTTGCTCAACTCTGCTCCCCAGCGAGCCTTTGCAGGCAGGGAGCTAGAGGGAGGGCAAGTGCCCAGGGCGGCAGGCTCAGGGGAGTGCGGCTCCACTGTCAGCCACGTGGGATCCTCTCCCGGCTCCCAGGCAAGTCCTATTGCCTCGGTCTCGAAGTGTCCTTCCAATTACAGTGGTCGCCTCATCCATCAGGAAGACAGCGCCTGTATGCGTCAGCGGGCTAACTGTAATGTAACGCTGCTGTCTCCATAGACGCTTCTCCCAGGAGACGACTGTTTAGGAGCCAGAGCCACAGGGAGAACCGGCTCTGTGGGCAGCGGAGCACCATCTTGCTGCTGGGAGCCGGGCTCGGGGGCCTCAGGGACAGGGAGGCCGTTCCCTCCCAGGGCCTCACTAGCTCCCTCGTGAGAGGCCCACTTGTTATTTCTCGTGCACGTGTTGCTGTCAGCTATATTACTTTAGTTCACAATAACTCACAAAGCCAGTAGGTTTCTGGGACATGCACAGTCCCTAAAATCCAGGGTATTCAACTGTTGTGCTTGTGTTGTGCGGTGTTACTGGTAAACAGGCTTTGTCACTAGACAGACCTGGGCCCAAAGCTGCTGTCACTGCCTGGCTGTGGGGCTTGGGCAAGTCCTCCCCCCGGCCCCCAACCGCCTGGCTGTTCTCATCCACAGAGTGTGCTGCTGGCGGGGGTTCTGAGGAGCGACCAGATCATCACACAGGGGCTTCACAGAATGACCCAAACGTTCAGTGGATGTTAGCTGGGACTATTGCTATTCTACAGCTGACTCTTAGCCCCTTCATGTGCCAGGAGTTTTGCTGGGCATGGGGGGGGGGGGTATTCAAACATAAAAGACAGCCATTCCCTTAAGAAGTTTGTAAAATAGTTGCTATATAGACCTGGTTTTAAGAGATTTGGAAAATGTGAGAAAGACCAGTTGTCAAAGCAATGAAGAAAGAGCATAATTAAATGTGTGTGTGTGTGTGTGTGTTTGTGTGTGTTATTTAAAAAGTGACGAAAACAGATTGAGAGCAACCAAGATGGCGGCATAGGTAAATACCTATTGTTCTGCCCTGTGCAACAATTCAAAAACTACAACAAAACAACAAAACAAACATCACCCAGAATCATCGGACAGCTGGCTGAGTGAAAACTCCACAAATAAAAGTAAAGGTGGGACACTGAGACTCAGAAGAGCGGCGGAGCGCAGCCTTGAAGATACGCGTGGCAACAGAGGTTAGGAGCCGGGGACACGTGCGGGCTATAGGGCTGGCAGCAGCAACCCTGGCTGGATTTCTCCAACGGGGAGGGCGGAGATGTGCCACTGCACGGATTCCCCAGTGCCAGGCGAGGTCCGAGGTCTGGGGTACGCACCCTGGAAGCCAGGCGCGGCAAGAGGTCTCCTAGTCTGAGGAGAAACCAGGTTGCTTGGAAAAGCAATTTGCGTGTGAAAAGTGTGCGACAGCACAGATTCGCGACTTGCTCCCTGGCGACTTGCCCCCTGGTCCCGGAGACCACCGGACTGCTTTGTTTTACAACCCTGGGTGAGACTTTGGGTGTGCAGACTCATTTGAGGAGAGGCAGAGTTGTCTGGCAAGGGGAAGAGACTAGCGGCTTTCTCTTGTAGGTGTCTGCAACCATTCCCATCCAACAGAGACCCGCACGAGCGCCGCATAGGATGTAGCTGACGCTGAGGCTGCCTGCTCAGCTCAGAGACTCCGCCCATCCAACCTGAACACAGTCTTCCTTCACAGCCAATTGGCCTGGAGGTCAAACCCTCTTAGGGCTAACAACAATAAGCTGGGCTTAAATTCAAAAATACTGTACAAAACATAAAGGATTGCAGTAAGAGTACCCACCTCAGGTAACTGGGGAGGCTGAGCCATTGTCCCTTAGAGGACAGCTACCACATAAAGCAGCCACCATGCAGAGACATGGAAAGAAATCAGGTGTGAAAGAAATGGAGGAAACGTCAACTAAACGTAGAGTTCAAAACCACGGTTATAAGGCTTTTCAAGAGGCTCCTAGAAAAGGTCGAGACCTATAAGGAAATAAGTAAGACCTACAAGGAAATGAACAAGACCTTCAAGGATATGAATGAGACCTGCAAGGAAATGATCAAGACCAACGTGGAAATGAATGAGTCCTACAAGGAAATGAACGAGATCTACAAGGATATGAAGGAGACTCTCAAGGATATGAAAAAGGATCAACCAGAAATTAAGCATACACTGACTGAAATAAAAAATATTATACAAAGACCTAAAAGTACTCTAGAGTACCCCAAGAACCAAGTTAAAGATTTGAAATACAAAGAGGTAAAATCCACTCAGCTGAAAAAGCAAGAAACCAAAAGAATCCAAAAAATTGAAGATAGTGTAAGGACCCTCTGGGACAACCTCAAGCATACCAACATCCAAATTGTAGGGGTGCCAGAAAAAGAGAGAGAGCAAGACAATGAAAACCTATCTGAAGAAATAGTGACCGAAAACTTCCCACACCTGGTGAAAGAGGTTGACTTAGGAGTCCAAGAATCGCACCGAACCCCAATATATAGGAACCTTAAGAGGACCACACCAAGGCACATCATAATTAAAATGTCAAGAGCAAAAGATAAAGAGAGAATATTAAAAGCAGCAAGAGAAAAACAGTTAGTTACCTATAAGGGAGCACTCATACGATTGTCAGCGGATTTCTCAACAGAAATGATGCAGGCCAGATGGGAGTGGCAAGAAATATTCAAAGTAATGAATGGCAAGAATCTACAACCAAGTTTACTCTATCCAGCAAAGCTATCATTCAGAACTGAAGATCAGATAAAGTGCTTCGCAGATAAGAAAAAGTTAAAGGAGTTCATCACCACCAAACCAATATTATACGAAATGTTGAAAGATATTCTTTATGAAGAGGAAGAAGAAAAAGGTAAAAATATAAATTATGAACAACAAATACACATCTATCCACAAATGAATATAAAAATCAAGTGAATTGATAGGCTGTTGAACAGGATAGACTGGTGAATATAACAGAATCATGGACATAGAGAGGGAATGGACTGACAATTCTTGGGGAGAAAAGGGGTGTGGGAAGTACAGCAAAAGAGGACAGTGGGGAGGGGGGGTGAAGGTGGAGGATGGGATGGGTACAGGGTGGAGGGGAGCTTTAGGGGGATAAAAAAGGGTGAACAATGTAATTAATAAACTGAACAATAAAGATTTTAAAAAAAGTTTTTAAAAAAAGTGATGAAAACAATGTCTGGAAAGCCCAGCAAAATCCCAGTCTCTCCTGGGACAGTTTACCAGCTCCTTTCAGTAAGGAGAGGCCAGGCTGTGACCTTGCAGGATGTGCTGAAGACAGGGCTGTGTGGCCCGCCACGGGGAGCTGGCGACAGTGGGTGGAGGAGAAACACAGACCCAGTGAGTGAGAAGGGTGAACAGTGCGTCTCACGTGGGCCCCACACTGCAGGCAACAAATGATACTGACCCGGCCACTGACTAGCAAATCCTGGGTCTACCACAGGCCGGGCCCCCGAGTGTGTGTGACGTCAGCGTGCAGCCTGCGGCAGGGAGTCGGCACACGCTGTGAGCTGGTGTGCTGTGCTGGCTTTTATATTCCCTTTGTCTGAGGCTTCTCTCTTGAGGTAACTGTCTTGGCTTAACAGAATCGGGGTGGTCAATTGGCAGATGACAGGCGTGAGGTGAGTGCTGTCATGGTGAAGAGCCCGAGCTAGGCTGGGGCCCAGGGAGCAGTGGCCTGGGCGGGTGAAGTCCTGAGTCTGGGTGTTTCCCGCAATGCTCTGCAAACACTCTCAGCTGATTAATAATTGTAGCTTTAAAAATTCTTTTCAATTTTTAGTCCCCAAAGGGGGAAAATGAGGAATGCATCCATTTTATACATCTAGCATGTCTGTCATAAGGGCCTCCTGCCTGATGATGATGGTGGTGGTGATTTTATTTCCTATAACAAGCCAGAAAATGCTCAGAGAACCACAGAACAGACCCTGGTGCTGAGAATTTGTTCCAATAATCCAACTATATCCTCATGAGTTTCATCGCCCTCCTGCCCCGCCCCCTGCCCCAGAGGAGGAATAATCCTGACACCCTGGGAAGGCCAGCCCTGAGAAGCACCGTTGGCCACTGGCTTCTCCTCAGGGTTTAAGGCTCCTCAGTGCTGTCGCGTGGAAACACGGACTGTCTGCTGTGAGAAAAAGTTGGGGAGCACAACAGATATGCGACACAGGAGCTTGGGAGCAGGAGCCTGCGAATCACATGGGTCATGTGAGAGGGTCCGGCCGGAGACGGGTGACCACTCCTGCTTCCTAAGATGCACAGAATGGATGGTGATGCCTCCTCCCTGCCAACTTCTCAGGCACAAATGTGGCAAAGGAGTTGATGGGAGACAGTGACTGAAACAGGCCACTTCCGGTTCCTTGGCTTTCCTCCCCAGCATCCCTGCAGGGTGCGGGAAGGCTGCTACCATCTGCGGTAGGTGCTGAGCACAGACTCGGGCCAGCCCTGGCCCTGCCGGACGGGATCTGCAAGAGGAGGAGTCTAAGACGAGGCCTCTACCTGCAAGTTGCCTCTCACCTATTGTGGGAGCTGGGACTGAGAGGGAGGGAGCTAGCCATTCGGTCCGCAGGACCTCACCAAGCCCTGCCCATGCGCTAGCCAGCCAGCTCCGCTGCCGGGGAAGCCCTGTGGCAGCTGTTCTTCGGTAGAGCAGGGCTGGGCCTCCCGGTCCTCCAACAGCCCTTTCAGCACAGCGTCAGCCTCATCTGGGAACTTCTTACAGAAACCAGTCCTGGTCCCAGCCCTCACTCTCTGGGTGGGGCCAGCACGCTGCATTTGAACAAACCTTTTGGGTGCACAGATACTCACATTTGAGGACATCTGATTCAATGGTCCTGGGACGGGATGTGGCCGTCCGGGCTCCTGAATGTTTCCAGAATTGCTGAGACCCCGATGTGTGCTGGGACGGGGGCCCCTGTGCTGTGTGTGACGTGAGAGTGCGGGGAGCCAGTGGGCATGGCCCTGGACGGCCTGGATGGGAAGGAGCTCACAGCCTCGCGGACGGCACCGAAGTGAGCGCTACTGACAGAGCAGTGCTGCCAGTCAGACCCTGCACCTTAAAGGGGAGCAGCTGCAGGAGCCCCTCTTAGAGGGACATGAGCAAAAGGGCCCGGCAGGAAGGAGTGGGCAGAGTGGACAGCAACCTGCTCCTCACTCAGCTTGGAGGAAAGCGCCCATTTATTTATTAACAACACTCCCGAGTGTCTGCTCTTGCGACTGCTTATTGGTGATTTATAGCTTACTGATTTCCTAAAAGGATTCGAGGTGGCTTGTGAAGTTAAAACATGTCTAACCCGGGAACGTAAGCAATGCAAAGAGAACCAAGTCCAGTAAAGAGCCGGGAACAGACCTCCCAGGCACCTGGGATGAATTGAGGGTTGCTGGGAGCAAGGCCCCGTGACAGCTCCTCCGGGTTTGCCAAGACGCATGAGGGCGCTTAGAGGCCACAGGGAAGGTAAACGCGCACGAGTGACCGTATTTGGGCGAAGAGCTGCGACCGTTTCGAGCTCATTTCCAGCGCGAGCGGTGCCTGTGCCTCCAGGCGGAGAGGGCTTGGGCTACAGCTGGAAGCAGGAAGGAGTCTCGGTGGGAGGAGAGCACCCATGTTGTCCTCAAGGCAGAGGCAGCGGGGGTAAAGCAGGGCGAATCGGTGGGAGAGGTGAGACTTCTCACCCTGAAAGGCTGGGACCAACGCGTAGAGGCCTTCACTTCAGCCGGGAGGCATGTGTCCATTTGCTGGTCAGCGGCGAGTCACTCAAGGGGAGTAACACGAGGAAGCTGTTTCAGGAAGACAAACTCAGCAGAAGCACGTGGGATGGAAAAGACGGGGAGACCACGGAGGGACACTTCTTAGGAGCTCGGTCCCAGGCTCTGAAGAAGGAAGGGTGGCCAGAGCTGGGGATGCAGGGGCAAGAGGCAGGACGGTCGTTGGAGAGAGCTTCGGGCTCAGGACAGCTCACTCTCTGAGGTGTGGTCCGGAGACCATGGCACCAGCACCACCTGGGACTTGTTAGGAACGCAGACCCCGGGCCCCAGCTCAGGCCCCAGGGAACCCGAGCCTGCACTTGGCTGGGAGCCCTGTGTCTGCTCCCCGGCCGGGTCAGCAGCACTGGCTGCTGGGCCTGACCACTTAGTGAAGGTCGGAGGGAGGGAGGAGAGCTAAGAGCCTGTCGATCACTGGGCTGGAGGGAGACTCAGAGTGACTTGCTCTGAGGCCACGGAGACCAGACTGCTGCCCTGCCCGGGGCTTCGGGGCCACAGGCAGAGGGTCTTTTGGGAGCCAGAGTCTGTATCTCGGCTCCAAATCATTGTGCGGTGGAACCACTTAATCTCACTCTGTACAGCTTTTCTCTACAAAATTGAGAAACAGCAATATTGCCCAGGTTTTATAAGAAAAAAATGCAAATTAATTCACCAAATGGTTGCCAACAGTGATGACAGTGATGATAATAGCAGCATATACCTCCATTTATTGAGTGCTTGCTCTTTTCCAGATAAAGTGCTAAATGATTTGCCTAGATGGTAGTATGCCTACCCAAAATTGCCCTTGCTTGTTATAGATTTTGCCTCCTTTGTATATAATTTATCTATTATTATTGGTCTCCCCAATGGACTCTCCTCAAGTTTCCTCAGTAAACAACAGCCTTACGACAAACTGTTTGTTGTTTTTTAACGAATGAAAAGCCAGTTGAGTGAGAGCAGCTATCTGCAAGGCGCTCTGAGCATCATGAGTTTCCGTGTGTAAACATCGCCCTTGTTTACGAGTCTGCTGTCTGCCTAGGAGAGAGAGAGACAGGTCCAGTCACTCTCCCGACCCCTGCGTTGAACCCAGCGTCAGGAATCCAGTAAGGGCTCAACAAACTTGAATGAATGAATACATTTGTACTAAACGGTTTTTAAAATGTGATAATAAACTCCTAAAGTGAGTCAAAAGGATTAACCGAATCCTCAGACTTGAAACTAACCAAAGAATGTTGTGGCACAAGCAAATATATTTTTATTTGGCCAAGGAAGAAAGGATGTCATAACAGAAGGTCCTGATCTCTACAAAGTTCTAGGAAAATTAACCAGAAAAATGAGATTTTGACAGTGTCATTCCACACTGTACAGAGAACAGGCTGTTCTAATAGAAACAGACGCCTCTTCTAGTTACACCAGCCTCATGTCCACTGTAGCAACTTCCAGCCTGCGATCTGGCTTCCTGAGGACACGCGCTGCCCCTGCCCCAGGGGAATATTCTGAACGTCGGTGTAGCCACTAAAATGACCCGGGAGAGGGGGAGAAGTTCAAATCCTAGGTCTACCACAGGCCAAGTCTGAAACGGTGGGCAGTTTGTGAGCCTTGGTTTCTTCCTCTATAAAGTAAGAAGGAAGCTAACCCCTCAAAGTTCTGAACATTAAAAAATCCAATAGTTTGCATACAGCCCTGACCCAGTGTCTGCCATTGCTCCTTGTCCATCCCCTGCTCTGCCCACTCTTACGCCCCCTGTTCCCCAGACATGCCCATCATGTTAGCAGGACGGGAGTATTCTGCATCCTTGTGTGTGCAGGCAGGCCCTTGGGGACCACCCAAAAGTATTGTTTTCCTGTGGTCTCGTCAGCTGTCAATCTTCTCTTTCTAGGTCCTCAGAGCTCACGGTCCGCCGGACCCCTGCCCTGCAGCGCTCTCTCTGAGCAGAACCCGGCAGCACAGGGATGCAGAGCGGAACCTGCGGACTGGACCCCGGGAGCTCCCGGCCCGTCCTTCCCTTTCCCGGGCTCTGGTGAAGGATCCCAACTTCCAAATGTCACGGAAGGGTCACGGATGATCAAATAAAATTCATGGCGGAGGGGTCACCATCCTTCCATTTCTCCTGCCCTCCAGCCTCCCTTCGCACTGGTTTGCTCTTGCGTCTTGGCCTGAAGGGGAGCAGGTAAGTAGTTCTGTTTGGTGATAAGGGTTCTGATAGTTCCTAGCTTCCAAGAGCAGGTGCCTCTCCTCCAGCTTCATCACGTCCACCCAGCCCTGGGGCTACATGCTTCTCTGGAGAGACTGACCGTACATGGTCATGTGGGGACGCGGCCGGAATGCCAAGAGCTACAAACCGGCAGAGCGTGTGCATCAGCCTGACAGCTCCCATGGCCGCGTCCACATGAAGTCCCAAACAGCCCCACTTCTTCCTCCCTGGCCACAGCCGCCTCCGGCCTCCTGGCCTTGTTTAAACAAGACGAGAGCCGGCTGTGTTTGGACGGGTGACCTTTCCCGGGTGCCGGAGAGCAGGTCTGCAAATCACTGCTGACTGAACCCGAGCTGCTCTCCTGCTTTGGGGACTTCCTGGCGTCCGGACCCTGGGGACCGTAGGAATTTCATCATCTGGGGGCTGCTGAAAGGTGAGATAAGGCCAAGAGGAGCGCCGACTGATGGTCTATGTGAAGTGACAGTCACAGTCAGCCTGTGTGCCAGGCATGCACTCAGCTCTTCAGGGAAACGCACAGAGCTCAGCAGGACACGTGCCACATGGGAGGACTTACTGAGTGCTGGCTGTCCTCCACTAGTGGCCCGGTGCACAGGGTCATGCACATTGAAAGGAAATTTATTAGAAGAAATATTTTAATATCACTATTCGCCTTTCTCTATAATAGAAGTGTCAACCAAATTCATGATTGACAATGACAGATCAAAGCACAGGCATGCAATTGGCACCAGCTAGAGCTTCATATATATCCCACATGTGCAAGTCAACTTAGCCTTTTATATATATATATGTGTGTGTGTGTGTGTGTGTGTATGTATGTATATTTAAAAACTTGCTTAATTAGACCTGCTTTCTGATGTAGCTAAACTTTTTCCAGCCCAGTGAAGCACCCCTCTTCTCTTTCAGGTAATTGTCAACAACACGGCAGTAAATATCAGCCCAAAGCAGATTATCACCGTAGATCACACAGTGAGAACAAAGGATAAAATATTTAACTGCAGCAGTGTTTGACTATATTTTGCACAGTGAGAAAACCTGGAGTCATTTTCAAGTCCTACCATTTCTTATTTCTTTTCAATCGGGTCAAGTTTCTAAGCTTTCTAAATCTCTGTTTTCTGGCTAATGAAAAGAAAATAGGATTCCACCGAGTCTCCTATCTACCTACTCCAGGACTTCTGTGAAGAGCAAATGAGATGAGGCTCAGGAAAACACTTCACAGACATTTGGTTACAGTAGTGGTCGGCAAACTCATTAGTCAACAGAGCCAAATATCAATAGTACGATTGAAATTTCTTTTGAGAGCCAAATTTTTTAAACTTAAACTTCTAATGCCACTTAGTCAAAAAAGACTCACCTAAGCCATGGTATTTTGTGGAAGAGCCACACTAAGGGGCCAAATAGCCACATATGCCTTCTAAGCCGCAGTTTGCAGACCACAGGATTACAGTGTGAAATTGCACTAGGCTATAAAACAAGTTGTATTCCTAGGCTGAACTCCAAGGAGGGAAGTCTTTAGGGAGGCCAGGCATTGCTACGTGATGTCACTACCCAGATGGACACTTAGCATATTAGCCTTTTATATATATATTAGTGGCCCAGTGCATGAAATTCATGCATGGAAGGGGGGTTCCCTCAGCCCAGCCTGCACCCTCTCTAATCAGGGATCCCTTCAGGGATGTCTGACTATTGGCAGTCAGAGATGTCTGACTGTTGGCAGTCAGACATCCCTCTCGCAATCTAGGAACACTGGCTCCTAACTTCTCACTGGCCTGCCAGACTGATCGCCACTAACCCCTCTGCCTGCCTGATCACCCCTAACCACCTCTGCCTGCCTGCCTGATTGCCCTGACCACCTTTGCCTGCTTGCCTAATTGCCACTAAATGCTCCCCTGCTGGCCTGATTGCTCTTAACTGCTCTGCCTGGGGAGCAGACACTGCACTGGCGGTCCTGGCCGGCCTGCAGCACCCATTCTGACCCTCTGTGGGGCCCCACAGTGGCTCCGCCCCTTATGCTGCTCAGCCCTGCCCCCACTCCTGATTGGCTGGTAGTGTAGCAAAGGTACAGTCAAATTTGCATATTACTCTTTTATTAGATAGGACTAGAGGCCTGGTGCATGAAATTCGTGCATGGGGGAGGTCCCTTAGCCAGTCTGCACCCTCTCCAATCTGGGACCCCTCAAGGGATCCTTCTCACAATCCAGGACTGCTGGCTCCAAACTGCTCGCCTGCCTGCCTCCCTGATTGCCCCTAACCACTTCTGCCTGCCAGCCTGATTACCCCCTAACCACTACCCTGCCAGCCTAATTGATGTCTAGCTGCTCCCCTGCCAGCCTGTTTGCCCCCAACTTCCCTCCTCTGCCAGCCTGGTCACCCCTAACTTCCCCCCCCACTCCCGCTGGCCTGATGGCCTACAACTGCCCTCTCTTGTAAACCTGAAACCTTCCAACTGCCCTCCCCTGCTGGCCATCTTGTGGTGGCCATCTTGTGTCCACATGGGGGCAGGATCTTTGACTACATGGGGGCAGCCCTCTTGTGTGCTGGAGTGATGGTCAATCTGCATATTACTTTTGTTTTTAGATAGGATAGAGGCCTGGTGCATAGGTGGGGATCGGCTGGTTTTCCCTGAAGGGTGTCCTGGATCAGGGTGGGGTGTGGGGCGGCCCGGGCGAGGGACCTATGGTGGTTTGCAGGCCGGCCATGCCCTCCAGTGACCCAAGTGGACGCCCTGGTATCTGGAATTTATTTACCTTCTACAATTGAAACTTTGTAGCCTGGAGTGGAGCCAAGCCTTCTGCTCGCTCTGTGGTGGCAGCCGTTTCTGTTGGAATTTATTTATCTTCTATAATTGAAACTTTGTAGCCTTAAGTGGAGGCCTGGGTTGGCCAGGGCTGCAGAAGATTGGGGCAACCCTAGCCTCCACTCTCTCTAGCTCCGTGGCTGCTGCCATTTTTCTTGGGATTTATGTATCTTCTATAATTGAAACTTTGTAGCATTGAGTGGAGGCCTAGGTCGGCAAGGGCAGGCAGAAAGCTTGGCTTCCTCTGTTGTCGGGGAAACCCAAGCCTCCCTCTTGCTCTCAGTGACCACAGCCATCTTGGTGGGGGTTTATTTGCATATTTGCTCCTGATGAGCTGGTGGGCATGGCTTGTGGGTGTAGTGGAGGTATGGTCAATTTGCATATTGCTCTTTTATTAGATAGTATATAGATTATCTTAGAGGTCAACCTATGAAAAGGGTTACATCATTTTTTCTTCCTGCCTTTTGTCTTTGGCATATGAAGAAATGACACTCAGAAGTTCAACAATGTATTCAAGGCTTTGTCACTCTTGAGTCAGGAAGACGAAGTGAAGCTGGGCCAGTGTGCTGCAGAAGCTGTGCTGCGGGCTGTTCCGTGTCACCTCCTACCATGGTCCCAGGAGGTACCCACAGTTACAGCCCCACCCTCTTGGGGCTTGCAGTGTGGGGACAATGAATGACCTTAAGGATCCTTCTAGCATAAGCAGCTGTGAATTCAAGTTGAGGGTGGCAGGGAGAGGGGAGCTAGCCCTAGCTGAGCAGTCTGCCCCTTTCCTGTGTGCAATGGGGCTGTGCAGGCGGGAGACGGTATTCCAGGGCGAACGGGTCCCAGGGGAACAGGTTCCAGGGGCAAGGGGTTTCAGGGGGAGGGAGTCCCAGGGGGAATGTGTTCCAGGGGGAATGGGTTCCAGGGGGAGCAGGTTCCAGGGGGGGCGGGTTCCAGGGGGAATGTGTTCCAGGGGGAATGGATTCCAGGGGAGGGAGTCCCAGGGGCAATGTGTTCCAGGGGGAATGGGTTCCAGGGGGAGCAGGTTCCAGGGGGAGCGGGTTCCAGGGGGAATGTGTTCCAGGGGGAATGGATTCCAGGAGAGGGGTCCCAGGGGAACAGGTTCCAGAGGGAGGAGGTCCCAAGGGGAGCAGATTCCAGGGGGAGGAGGTTCCAGGGGGAGCGGGTCCCAGGGGGAATGGGTTCCAGGGGAACAGGTCCCAGGGGGAATGGGTTCCAGGGGAACAGGTCCCAGGGGGAATGGGTTCCAGGGGAAACAGCTTCCAGGGGGAATGGGTTCCAGGGGGAATATTTTCCAGGAGGAGCGGGTCCCAGGGGGAATGGGTTCCAGGGGTTGGGGTCCCAGAGGGAGCAGGTTCCAGGGGGAGCGGGTCCCAGGGGGAATGTGTTTCCAGGAGGAGAAGGTCCCAGGGGTTGGGAATGCCAGAGGGAGTGGGTTCTAGGGGAAGTGGGTCCCAGGGGGAATGGGTTCCAGGGGGAATGGGTTCCAGGGGGAGCAGGTCCCAGGGGGAATAAGTTTCAGGGGGAGCAGGTCCCAGGGGGAACAGGATCCAGGGGGAACAGGTTCCAGGGGGAGTAGGTCCCAGGGGGAACAGGTTCCAGGGGGAGCAGGTCCCAGGGGGAATGTGTTCTAGGGGGAACGGGTTCCAGGGGGAATGGGTTCCAGGGGGAGCAGGTCCCAGGGGGAATGTGTTCTAGGGGGAACGGGTTCCAGGGGGAGTAGGTCCCAGGGGGAATAAGTTCCAGGGGGAACAGGTTCCAGGGGGAGCGGGTCCCAGGGGGAATAGGATCTAGGGGGAACAGGTCCCAGGGGAAACGGGTTTCAGGGGGGAATGGGTTCCAGGGGTTGGGAGTGCCAGAGGGAGTGGGTTCCAGGGGCAGTGAGTGAGGAGCTGGCCTTTCTCACAGACTCAGGGAACAAAGACGAAGGACAACTAGGGTGGAAGATGGGTGGGGAAGCAGAATGCCTGTTCTGACGCTGATGCTGTGGGAGGGAAACCAGGCTGCCAAGCTCAGCAAAGGAGGTGGGACTGGAGAAACCTTCCCAAGGAACCATCGGAAATGCTGTCAGGTGTTGGACATCTGCCACCATCATTTCCTGTTCCCACTCCGCACGGCCTCCTCTAGTGCATGGGAGGTGCACATGCTGCCTTCACAGGGCAGGCTGGGGGGGGGGGGGGAGGTGCAGATCTGGCCAGGGTGGTGCTGTGTGCCCTCCCCCCTCCCCTCCCCCCACAAAAGCTGGGCCAGGGCATTCCAGCTGCAGCCAGACAGCACCAGGACACGCCCACTGGACTCTCCCCATATACACCCGATTCAACTGACTTCACTCTGCAGCGTTTCTCTGAAAGCCCTCCTTCTCCCCAGACTTGGACACAACTGTGGTCAGTCAGTGGGCTGATTCCTCTGAAACGAGACGGGCTGTTCTTAGGAGTCTGAGAGCTGCTCTGCTCCCACCATTTCCATTGCCCTGAAGTGCCCAGGGAGGGGCAGGGCGCTGTGCCTGCCTAAGAGCCCCCTTCCCAACGCCATCCTTTTCCTGTCAAAAGTCACCTCTTCCAAGAAGCCCTCTGAGATTGGGTCCAGCAGCACTTCCTTCTAATCCTGCCCCTCTCCCAGGGCCTTACAAGGCTGAGGTATGGCTGGTTGTGTGCTCTTTTACATTTCCTGGGCTAGTGCTGTCTCGGGATTCTCCTCTGGGGTTTTTCTTCTCTATTTTGCACGTTCCATTGGATTTGGAGTCCTTTAGGAACAAGGTCCGCAGCCCTCGTCTCCCTCAGCCCACAGTTTCGCTGCCTCCCCTCTCTGCTGCCTCCCCTCACCGCTCCCCTTGCCCTGGGTCTCCAGCTTGGGGCTGTGGGAGGGGCAGTGGGGAATCCCTGGTCCAGGGCCTGGATGTGAAGGAGCCCTCACGGAGGGGCGGGCAGAGCAGACAGCCCAAAGGACCACCTGTTAGCGTTTGCAATCTGAAACGAGCTGCCAGGTCAGCTGAGGGAATGCCTGCCACGGCTCCGGAGGCGGCTGGCTCAGAGGCCGGGGAGGTGGAGGAGGGAGAGGCTTCACTCTGGCTGGGCCTCCAGCCTCGAAGGGGCGCCGCAGCCCTCATCTATATTTATGTGAACTTCAGTGCTGAGTGTGGTGGGGCCAGAGCCCTGCTGGGCTTTGGGAGCCACTGGCCCTGCTCTTAACACAGTCCCCTTTGTCTGCAGGCGGTAGGTTCACCGGGCAGATCTGGGCTGGCAGTGCGCTCCCCAAAGCTGCGGGGCCTGTGCGGAACCAGAGGCTGCGGAAAAGGGCGCTTCTTGCGGCAGCCCACGTCTCCGAAGTCATCGCGTCCACCTTCCAGGCTCCAGGGACAAGGACCAGCTCACCTCCCCAGGAGGTGGCTCCCGCCTCTGAGTCAGCCCCGCCCCAATCACTAGTCCACTCCAGCTACGGCAGCCTGTGCGAGTTGTCCTTGGGGCTAAGTCTGGTTTGCTGCGCACGAAGCCTGCTTTTTCTTCTGCTTTTAAGAATGAAGGCCAGTCCACAGCCATCGTACACATGCCACCTACGGGCAGCAGACCCCGCTGCTCCACGGCCCAACTCAGTCCCCGGTTTCTTTACACTCATCACTGCGCAGCTCTGTGCAGGCTCGGGCACGCCATGGCCCATGAGTCCCAAACTGCATCCTCAAGATTGCATAATCTCATGTGGAGAGGTGTTGGCACAGAAATATATTCATTGAAACAAATTACGATTTTGCTAAAACAGCTCTGGGCAAAGTCTTTGGAAGCAGAGCCAGCAGTTTCACAGAGGGGCCCATATCTGAGCTTGGACTTGAAGGCGGAGCAAGCCCTCCCCAGGTGGAAACGAGGGAAAGAGCAGAAGGAAGGCCAGGCATGACGCGCAGAAGATCTGGAGGGTCTGGCCTACGTGGAGCAATAGAACACACGCAGGAGTCTGAACCCACGTAGTCAGAGGCAACCGGTCGCCGCACCTGTGGATGGAGGGAGTTCGAGGGCTCGGCTCAGTCACACAGGTAGCCCTGGAGCCAACAGAGGCTGGGAGGGGCTGACAGGAGCAGGGAGGGTGTGGGGGGCTGTGGTGCTAGGTTAGTGGTCGGCAAACTGTGGCTTGCGAGCTACATGCGGCTCGCTAGCCTCGGTTTGCCACTCTGTTGACTAATAAAGTTTGCCGACCACTGCCTTAGGGAAAAACACTTAAAAAACATTTTACTACTGTACTAATGTCTTTAACCTGAAGTCAAACTTCTGGGTAAGGGTGATGCCTTACGCAGTGGTCAGCAAACTCATTAGTCAACACTGTCTAGGTCAAGCAAAAGAGAAAGCCATTTAAGTGGCACTTAGCTAAGCAATCTTTATTTTTTTTATTTTTATTTTTTTAAAAATATATTTTATTGATTTTTTACAGAGAGGAAAGGAGAGGAATAGGAAGTCAGAAACATCAATGAGAGAGAAACATCGGTCAGCTGCCTCCTGCACACCCCCCACTGGGGATGTGCCGGCAACCAAGGTACGTGCCCTTCACCGGAATCGAACCTGAGACCCTTCAGTCCACAGGCCGACACTCTATCCACTGAGCCAAACTGGTTTTGGCTAGCTAAGCAATCTTTAATATTTAAAAACTAAAAGTTATATTAGTACAGAGCTATTATACAAAATTTGGAAAATAGAGATTAAACTATTGAAAATAAAATAACAAACACTTGTAAAATTTCCTTCTAGTCCTTTTTGTATGCATATACTAGTATATTATGTATATGCATAAATAACATATATTAGAGATTTTACTATATACTGGTACATACTTCTGTAGTATTTATATTACTTTTAATATCATGAGCATTTGTCCAAGTCATAAAAGTTCTTTGTGATATGTTTTGCTAACAGCATTATATTCAGTTGTATGTACTCATAAATCATAATTTACTTATTTTAGAACATTTAGTCTGTGCTGGTATTTTTATTACAGTAAATACTTTTATCTGGACAGTCCACAAAGGGGTGCACCAAGAGTGTGCACCTCAGGTAACAGGGAAGGCCGAGACACCTAGCACACAAAGCTACCCAACCAACTCAGGGAAGCAGTGAAAATGGGGAGAGAAAGAAAAAAGATCGCAAACAAAAGAAATGGAGAAAAACAAACGACTGGATATAGAGTTCAAAACCACAGTGATAAGGTATTTCAAGAGGCTCCTAGAAAAAGCCGATAAACTCAGTGAGAACCTTGAGGATATGAAAAAGGACCAACTAGAAACTAAGCATACACTGACTGAAATAAAAAATATTTTACAGAAACCCAACAGCAGACTAGAGGAACGCAAGAATCAAGTCAAAGGTTTGAAATACCAAGAGGCCAAAAACACTCATCCAAAAAAGAAAAAAGAATCCAAAAATTTGAGGATAGTGTAAAAAGCCTCTGGACAACTTCAAACGTACCAAAATCAGAATTATGGGGGTGCCAGAAGAATAGAGAGAACAACATACAGAAAACGTATTTGAAGAAATAATGACTGAAAACTTCCCCCACCTGGTGAAAGAAATAGACTTACAAGTCCAGGAAGCTCACAGAACCCCAAGCAAAAGGAATCCAAAGAGGACCACACCAAGACACATCATAATTAAAATGCCAAGAGCAAAGGACAAAGAGAGAATATTAAAAGCAGCAAGAGAGAAACACTTAATTACCTACAAGGGAGCACCCATACACTTGTCAGCTGACTTCTCAATAGAAGCTATGCAGGCCAGACGGGAGTGGCAAGAAATTTTCAAAGTGATGAATAGCAAGAACCTACAACCAAGATCACTCTACCCAGCAAAGCTATCATTCAGAATTGAAGGCCAGATAAAGAGCTTCACAGATAAGAAGAAGCTAAAGGAGTTCATCAACACCAAACCAGTATTATATGAAATGCTGAAAGGCATTCTTTAAGAAGAAGAAAAAAAGGTGTCTGCTTCAAACTAGAGCATGGATGGAACTGGAGAACATTATGCTAAGTGAAATAAGCCAGTCAAAGAAAGATAAGTATCACATGAGCTCACTCATTTATGGAATACAATGAACAACATAAACTGATGAACAAAAACAGATCCAGAGACAGAGAAGCATTGACTGTCAAACCTCAGAGGGATGGTAGAGGAGGGCAAGAGTAAGGGGAGGAAATCAACCAAAGGACTTTTATGCGTGCATATAAGCCTAATAAATGGACAGGGACACCAGGGGGGGTGAGGGCATAAGAGGTGACGGGGGGAGGAGGGGATTGGAAGGGGTAATGGGTGATGAGGATAGATATGTAATACTTTAATCAATAAAGAAATTTAAAAAATCTTTATCAATATAATAAATGCTTGTATTTAAAAAAATGAAATAATAATAAAAAGCTTATGTTGGAAAAAATACTTTTATCTGTAAAGTTTTGTATGTTCTATTTGGTTCTCTCTTTAGCATAGATTCCTAACAATGGAATTAATGGTCCAAGGTTATATTTTTTAAATTCCTGAGCAGACTTTTAAAAAGTTCTTTATGAAGGTTTGTGCTGCCCGGCCGGTGTTGTCCCATGCATCAAGAGGTCAGCAGTTCTATTCCAGGTTGGGGCACATGCCCGCGTTGCGGGCTCGACCCCCAGTAGGGGGTGTAAGGGAGACAGCCAACCCATGTTTCTCATGGCTGTTTCTATCTCCCTCTCCCTCACCCTTCCTCTCTCTCTAAAAAAATCAATTTTTTTAAAAAATATATACTTTATTGATTTTTTTACAGACAGGAAGGGAGAGGACAGAGTTAGAAACATCGTGAGAGAGAAACATTGATCAGCTGCCTCTTGCACACTCCCTACTGGTACAACTAAGGTACATGCACTTGACCGGAATCGAACCTGGGACCCTTTAGTCTGCAAGCTGATGCTCTATCCACTGAGCCAAACCAGGCAGGGCTAAAAAATCATTTTAAAAAACATTTTAGAAAAGGTCTGTGCTGTTGGCACGCCACCAATAGTGGCTGAGCATTCCCTGGGGGGTGTGTGGGGAGACCTTGCAGAGTGCCTGCAGGTCACACTGGCTCCCTTGGTGGCAGGCCAGGAGCCTCACTGTCCTCTCTCATTTGCTCACAGTCAGTACCTCCCCTGAGACTTGCCCAGGATGACAAAGAGTAGAGCAGGTAGGATTTACTTGAATCTCTTGGGAAGAACTCATTTCCGGGATGGGGTAGGAGGGCAGGTCATCCCAGAGTGAGCCAAGTGTCACTCATGAGGGGCAGGTCAGGCTGGCATTCGTCTGAGCTAGGGCAGCTGGTGCCACCCAGGCTGCCTTTCTCGTGGCAGGAGGCACTGCATCCCTGGTTTTCTGGAAGACTCCTGGTCCTGTCCTATGAGCCCTAAGGCACTCTTATACTCATCAGACCAAACAATTGCTTAGATCATAAAGCACAGTCTCACAGAAATGTATTCACGGACATACAGTTGTGGGCTGACACACCTGCTTGTACATGCCAGATGGAAGGAAATGGGTGCCTGGCACCCACGGTGGGGGTAGGGGGGTGACTGCACATGCCTGCTTATTATAGACATTGTGATGCATGAGACCCCATCCCAGTGTGGCCAGAGAAAGGCTACAGTCGTCCTCCTCCAGGGGGTGCCTTGCAGAGTGCCCACGGGTCACACTCTGCACCTCTGGTGGCCGACCAGGAGCTCTCCTCTTCCTCACTGGCTCAAAGTCAACAGCTTTGCACTAAGATCTAGATCAGGTCGTGACTTGGGCCAGGCTCCTGGGTCTTTAAGAGCCTGACCTTACTCCTCTGTAAAGCGGGAGCTAGTGTCCTCATCTCACAGGTAAGGAAACCGAGGCTCAGAAATAAGTGGCTTATCTAAGGTTCTGTAGCAGATAGAAAATGGAGCTATCCCAAGAGCCCCACCCCCCACCAGAGTTTAAAATCGCAACCCTCTGGATTTACTCTTGGGATGCAAGGTTGAGTCAATATCTGCAAGTCAATTAACACCACATTAATAAAATGAAGGGGAAAAAATCATCTGAGTGTACCAATAGATGCCAGGAACACATTTGACAAAATCCACCATCCATTAATGATAAAAACTCACAGCGAAGTAAAAACAGAGGCAACAAATCTCAACATAATAAAGGCCATATATGACAAACCCACAGCTAACTTCATATTCAATGGGGGAAAGCTAAAAGCATTTACCTTAAGACCAGGAATAAGAGAAATATCCATCTCCACCACTTTTACTTAACACTAGAGGCCCGTTGCATGAAATTCGTGCGGGGGGGGGGGGGGGGGCGGGGGAGTGTAGCCCTCAGTCCAGCCTGCACCCTTTCCAATCTGGGACCTCTCAAGGGATATCTGACTGCCGGTGGGATAGGACCTAAACAGGCAGTTACACATCCTTCTCACAATCCAGGACTGCTGAGTCCTAACCGCTTCCCTGCCTGCCTGCCTGCCTGCCCCTAATCACTTCTGCCTGCCAACCTGATCACTCCCTAACCACTTTCTGCCTAACTCCTCCCCTCCGGCCCGATTGCCCCTAACTTCCCTCCCCTGCAGGCCTAGTCACTCCCAATGCCCTCCCCTGTAGGCCTGGTTGCCCCTAACTGCCCTCCCCTGCCAGCCCTGTCACCCATAACTGCCCTCCCTTACAGCCTGATCGCCAACTGGGCAGGCTTGGTCCCCTCGCAACTGCCCTCCCCTATAGGCTTAGTTGCCCCTAACTGCCCTCCCCTGCCAGCCCAGTCACCCCTAACTGTCCTCCCCTGCAGGCCTGATCGCCTCCAAGTACCCTCCCTTGCAGGCCAGTCCCTCCCAACTGCCCTACCCTGCTGGCCTGATCACTCACAACTGCCTTTCCCTGCCGGCCATCTTGTGGTGGCCATATTGTGTCCACATGGGGGTGGCCATCTTGTGTGTTGGAGTGATGGTCAATTTGCATATTACCTCTTTATTATATAGGATAGTAGTAGAAGTCCTACCCAAAGCAATCAGACAAGAAGAGGAAATATAAGTCATTCAAACTGGAAAGAAAGAAGTAAAACTGTCATGACTTGCAGATGACATGATAATTACTACAAAGAGAACCCTAAAAATTCAACCAGAAAACTACGGAACTGATAGATGGATTCAGTAAGGCTGCAGGATAAAAAATTAATATTCAGAAATGACTGCATTTTTATACAGCAATAACAAACTAGCAGAAAGAGAAATAAAAAAACTACAATTCTACCTGGAGTATAAACACAAAATACAAAATACCTACAAACCTGTATAATTTTATTAACCAATGTCACCCCAATAAATTCAATTAAATAAAAATAAAAAACAATCCCTTTTACAATTGCATAAAAAATACCCAGGATCCCTGGCTAGTGTGGCTCAGTTGGCTGAGCTTTGTCCCATACATGGGTTCCTTTCAGGGGTCAGGGCACATGTCCGGGTTGTGAGCTCAATCCCCAGTAGGGGGCATGCAGGAGACAGCAAATCAGTGTTTCTCTTTCACACTGATGTTTTCCCCTCTCTCTTCCCTTTTCCTTTCCTCTCTCTCTAAAATCAATAAAAATGTATTTTTAAAACTCTAGTAATAAATTTAACCAAGGAAATAAAAGACTTGTACTTAGAAAATTATAAGACATTAAAGAAAGAAATTGAAGAAGATACAAATAACTACCTTTTGTGCTCATGGGTAGGAATTATTATTATTATTAAACGTCTATACCACTAAAGAAATCTACAAATTCAATTCAATCCCTATCGAAACAACAATGCCATTTTTAATAGAATTAGAACAAATAATCCAAAAATTTGTATGGAACCACAGAAGCCATAGCAATCTTGAGAAAGAAGAACAAAGTTGAAGGTATCATGCTACCTGATATCAACCTATACTACAAGGCTGGTGTAAAAACAAACAAAGATCACTGGAACAGAATAGAGAGCTCAGAAATAAACCACACCTGTAAGGTTAATTAATTTGTGACAAAGGAAGCAAGAATACACAATGGGATAAAGACAGTCTCTTCAATAAATGGTGTTGGTAAAACTGGACAGATACATATAAAAAATGAAACCATACCACCTTCTAACACCATATGCAAGAATAAACTAAAAAATGAATTAAAGACTTAAATATAAAACTCAAACTCATAAAATTTCTATAAGAAAGTAGAAATAGTAAATTCTCTTAGCAATTTTTTTATGATACACCTCCTCAGGCAAGGGAAACAAACAAACAAAAATAAACAAATGGGACTACAACAAACTAAAAAGTTTTGCACAGCAATGGAAACCATCAACAAAACAAAAAGAGAACCTACTGAATGGAAGAACATATACATCAATAATATATTGAGTAAGGGATTAATATCCAAAATGTATAAAGAACTCATACAACTCAACACCAAAACAAACAAACAAGCCAATTAAAAAGTGAGCAGAGGACTCCAATAGACCTGTCTCCACAGAGGGCATAGAAATGACAAAGGCCTATGTGCTCCATGAGCACTGCAGATTAAACCACGAGATATCACTTCACACCGGTCAGAATGGCTACATCAATAAGTCCACAATCAACCAGTGTTGACAAGGATGTGGAGAAAAGGAAACCCTTATGCATTGTTGGTAGGACTGCGAATTGGTGCAGCTACTATGGAGAGAAATGTCAGAATGGCTATCATCTTTCTGAATCAGGAATTACACTTCTGGGTAGTTATTTGAAGAAATCCAAAATGTTGTTGTATTTTAAAAAAATATTTTTATTGATTTCAGACAGGAAGGGAGAGGGAGAAATAGATAGAAACTTCAGTGATGAGAGAGAATCATTGATTGGCTCCCTCCAGCATGCCTGTGCCCTTCTGGGGATTAAGCCTGCAACCCAGGCTTGTGCCCTTACTGGAAATGGAAACATGAGCTCCTAATTCATAGGTCGACACTCAACCACTGAGCCATACCAGCCAGGCTGCATCCCTTTGTTAATTAAAGTATTATTTATAATCTCCAAGACATAGAAGCAACCAAAATGCCCATAAGTAGAATAGTGGATAAAGAAGATGTGGCACATATACACAATGGAATATAACAGCCTTTAAAAGAATCAAATCTTACCATTTGCAACAACATGGTTAGACCTAGAAGGTATTATGTTCAGTCAAATAAATCAGAGAATCAAAAACCATATGATTTTACCTATATTTGGAGTATAAAGAACAAAGTAAATAAACAAATAAAACAGATAGCCCAGCTGGCGTGGCTCAGTGGTTGAGCGTCAGCCTATGGATCAGGAGGTCAGAGTTTGATTCCTGGTCAGAGCACATGCCTCAGGTTTTGGGCTCGGTCCCCAGTTGGGTGATGTGCAGGAGGCAGCCTATCAATGATTCTCTCTCATCATTGATGTTTTCATCTCTCCCTCTCCTTTCCTCTCCGAAATCAATTAAGACAAACAAAAAACTAAGACAGATTCAGACATACAAAAAACAGACTGACAGTTGTCAAATAGAAGGATGGTTAGAGGACAGAGTGAAAAACGTGAAGGGATTAAGAAGTACAAGTTGGTAGTTAGTTATGAAACTTTTAAGAGAATGTAAGGTACAACATAGGGAATACAGTAAATAATATTGTAATAACTACCAGTATGTATGGTACCAGGTGGGTACTAAAATTATTGGGGGATCACTTCATTAATTTTATCATTGTCTAACCACTATGCTGTAAAACTGAAATGAATTTATATATATAAAAGGCTAATATGCTAAGTATCCCTCCAACCAACTGATTGGCCGCTATGACACGCATTGATCACCAGGGGCAGATGCTCAACACAGGAGCTGCAGTGATTTGGCAGCGGTGGTTCTCAAGTGACACGCCCCAAAACCAGAGAGGAGCGAGCCCAGTTCCTCGTGGGGCCATGCGATTCCACCTTCTGATGTGGGTTATGTCGTTGCTGGGACACTGTGGTCCCGAATCTAGTTTACTGCACACTTGCATTGCATTTCTGCACCCTGTAGGACAGCAACTTTGCAGAGTGCTCTCCTGCACTTTGGAACCCGTCAGGGGATGTTGGAGAGCCAGTTTTGGCTTGATCCCCGAAGGCCAGGCCAAGGGACCCCACCTGCCAGAGGGACCCCGCTCACTCCACAGATGCAGACGCCTGGGAGGAACTAAGGGAGGTTGGCTCCAGAGCGTGTCTGGCCCGTCTAGCCCAGTCCTGCCCCGCTGGCCACACTTTCAGTGTGCAGGAATCTGTGCACCGGGGCACTAGTGTAAAATAACACTGAATGGCAACTGTAATTGAAAAATAAAGTAAAATCACAGCTCTATGCATCTAAACTTTTACAAACTTTGTCCCTCAGACTGAGCTCTTTTCACGCTTTCTACTACAATATGCTAACTTGGATTTCCCTTCAAATCTAGTTATTTGGGACTAGGAAGTAGTTTAAAATTTTTCATACTATGCACAATAGGAAGTTCCAACTGCATCCTTCTTATCTGCTCAGGGAAGCAAGATGGTTAAGAGGAAGGAATGACACAAGCAAAGATCAACTGGTCCTAATTCACAGTCTATCCTGCTCTGGCTCCTTTTCCATCTGGACTTAAAGCACTTCCTTCTGAAATGTCACATTTCACAGCTACACCTGCCATCGAGCTGATTGGTTAAGCACTGAAAAAATAAAAAACAGCCTCCCACTTGCTCCCTCCTTTTGAATCGGCCTGGTCTCTGGGAGACTCTGCAGGGGATGGCCCTGCTGGCTGCCCATGTTCTGAAAAGGCCCTTCCATCTTAGAGGCAGTGTCCGAAGGTCCTTTATGTTCTCTATTTTTCAGGCCCCCCATGAATTCCCTTTAATTTAGAAATTAGAAAACTCTTAGTTTAAGACATTTAACTCCTACCCTGTTACTCAACCCAGCATTGTTTCCCTTGGCTTAAGCCATGTGGTTTGTGTTCATTGTGAAACATGATAGCGTGATGTTAAGCTTTTGAAAGTACAACCAGGGATCTGGGGGAAAAGGCTCTATCTTGCAAAAGTGGTAGTTTTTTCTTCATCTACCATGACCCAAAATGTAGCTGGAAGCATTTTGGCTTTGGCTTATAACTTACTTGGGCCATTGCATTTGTTGATAAAGGATGCAAGCTTGGGAGGCTTAGTTGCAAGTGGAAATAATTCAGTGGATCCCAAATTTCCAAGAAAACTTCAGAGGAAGATGTTTGCCTCTGGATTCTTCCTAAAGAGCGTAGTCTATGGGGCCACATCCTGGTCCCTGCATCAGGTGACGACCTCGAGGCTCATGGGAGTTTGACTCCGAGGGATGGAGGAACGTCGAGTAGTTCTCTCGTGTAGAGAGTCCCTAACTCTAGGGTATAAACTGTGCTGCTGGCCCATGATTAAATTCTAGTAGCTTCTTAGGGAAGAAAAAATACAGAGGCTGTCCTCTGTCTGGCGAAAAATGCGATAGCAGTGAAGTCCTTAGAATGGGGCCGGGCACAGAGGCCGCCTTCAGCAAGCACAGCTGTTGCTCACGGAGCTGTCATGTCTGGCTGCCCACTGCTCTTTGTTATTATTGTTGTGGAAATGCCACTGCTTTTGTAGGAATAATTTTAATGGCAGGATGGTAATCATATTTTTGTTTAATATTGATAGCCAGCCATATGTAAAAAGTGGGCCTCTGATTTTATGCCCACATTTATTTTTGAAATTTTACTGGGTCCTGTCATCTAAACGTCTGAAAAATGCTTTAAAACTGAAAAACTAATCTAGGCATGCCGGTACTTCAAACATAATGTTGTTCAAACCATAAATGGATTCCTTTCTGAGTGACCTGGAATCTTACTCACTGGAGCCTTTCCACGTTTGTCCACCAGCAGAGACGGCTGCATGGGACGTGGACTGGTGGCCCACAGGCACCACACTTTGCAGACTTCTTTCCAAAGGGGACTTAGCCCCTCACCTTGTCTCACTCGACTGCCTATTCTCTCCCGCTCTTCACACCTTCGGGAACTCCTGAGAGACGGCTTCACAGCGACAGTGGTCGCCTTCCTCCGTAAGCCACGTCTGTCAGCCACGCCTCAGCTTTGCTGGGAGCGAACACTATACGAAAGAGTGAGTGTGTGTCCTTGGCTCCAAGTACAGCGCATGGGTGAGAATCACCACTCTGGGTGTGTGCGGTACACGGCTACTTCCTGTTGACAGTGTGAGAGACACCAGGCTACCACCTCTTGTAGCTCCGGTCCTGCTCACTGCGGAGCTACACAGCTCTCCCCTGAGGGCGGGACAGGGTGAGTCTTTCACTCGTTTGTTCAACAAGTACCCTGGCGGACTATGTGTTAGACACCCCGTGGGAGTCAATGATGGGTCAAACCAGGATCATGCTGAAGAGAACTTAAGTCCAGAAGCGAGAGAAGACATGTGCTTGAATAGTTATATTTCAAAGGTCAGAAGGTGGTTGGTGACATATGGAAGGTGTACGGTCTATGGAGTAGGGATTACTTCAGCTGAGGGAAGTGAGGAGGGTCTTAGGTAAAGGTGGTATTTAAGCCACTTAGCTATCTCAGAGCGAGCTTTCGTCTTTGCCTCTAGAGTCCTTTCCTAGGCATCATTACTGCTTTGGGGTGTTCCAGCTTCCTTTAATGTGGCACATACTTGGGGAGGAGGTGTTGGAACGGAGAGGGCAGCTGGGAAGTGGACGCTGACCCTGTGGCTCCCGCCCTGGCACCCCCTCGGAGGCTCTCCTTGCTGAGCTGAGAGTCCTGAAGAGGCTGCCCGAGCTGGAGGACCAGCCAATCTGATTACATTTTACTTAACTTTTCATCCCAAAGAGCCTGAGGTTTGTTTCTTCTTAACCCAGACACAGGCTTCCTGGGGATGCAGCGAGCCAGGCAGGACGGGGACTACGGCTCTGGGCGAGCTCCAGAGAAGTCAGGACGTGCACAGCAGGTGGAAGTCTGGAGGAGAGGAAGGCTGCGGTCCCAGCACCTGCTGGACTGCGCCTCGGCTCACCCTCCAGGGCTGTGCAGGGGCTGGAAGTGGGTTCCTGCCCTGCCATCCGGGTCCTCCCTCCACCCCTCCATGAAGACCAGTACCTCAAAAATGCATCACTAGGGATAACGTCCTTTTGGATTTGTGACTTACATTTAAAACATTGGATGATGGTTTTGGGGGTGTATACATTGCTGAAACTTAACAAATTGTGTACCTAATATACATGCAATTTATTGTTAGGTAAGTATATCTCAGTAAGCTTTTTTTTTTTAATTGATTTTCTACAGAGCAGAAGGGAGAGGGGTAGAAAGTCAGAAACATCGATCAGCTGCCTCTTGCACGCTCCCCACCGGGGATGTGCCCGCAGCCAAGGTACATGCCCTTGACCGGAATCGAACCCGGGACCCTTCAGTCCGCAGTCAGACGCTCTATCCACTGAGCCAAACCGGTCGCGGCCAGTAAGCTTATTTTTAAAAAGGGCTATTAACTTAAAAAATATTTGTTGTTGTTGTTAATCCTCACCTGAGAATATTATTTCCCATTAATTTTTAGAGAGCGTGGAAGGGAGGCGGGGGAAGGAGAGAAAAAGAAACATCAATGCAAGGGAGATACAGCGATTGGTTGCCTCCTGCATGCACCAGTTGGGGCAAGGGATCAAACTTGCAACCCAGGTTTATGACCTTGACCAGGAATTGAAGCCACAGCCCTTCGGTGCACAGGCCAACGCTCTAACCAATAAGCACGCCAACCAGGGCTAAAGCTTTTGAATTCTAAGAACTTGGAATTGGTGCCAAGTAAACTCCTCCATAACAGGGCCCTCACCACTGAAGGCCCCACCTCCCCGCGCAGACTCAGCTCCTGCAGGCACTGTTCCTGCTCACTCCCTCTGTGGGAGCCAAGCCTGCCGGCTAAAGTGGGAGACCTCCAAGTTGGCATCATTTCCCACTCAATTCCCGCTGTCCTCATTCCATCCCTCCACCCCAGCATTTTTCTCACTTTCACAGTCTAGGAGACCCAAGCTCAAGTCCTTGCTTTCGTCACTTATTGAGTGACATTAGACAAATTACTGCTCTGAGCTTCAGCAATTTGCTCATCTATAAAAAAGAAATATCTTAGGGCTCTTATGGAGGATTATCAGTCTACCTACTGCGTACTGGACACGTAACAGGACTTTAATTAATGATGACCAGCCCAATTATTATGATAATTGGGGAAATGACTTAAGGAAACAGGAGTGTTTAGTTTGTAAAACAAAAGAACACGGTAGGAGAAAAACACAGAAGGACTCTAACTATTTACAGGGCTTTTGGGTAGAAGGAGAATGTGTGACTCTGATGTAGTAGAAGCACCGTTGTCTTTTTTTGTTGTTAACTCTCACCTAGGATATTTTTCCCATTGGTTTTTAGAGAGAGCGGAAGGGAGAGAGGAAGGGAGAGAGAGAAACATCAATGTGAGGGACACATCAATGGATGACCGGGCCGGGGATTGAACCTGCAACCCAAGTATGTGCCTTCGGCTGAGAATCAAACCAAGACCCTTTGGTGTATAGGCAAAAGCTCTAACCACTTAGAAACACCAGCAAGGACAAAACAACATTGTCTTTGAAGCTGACTGCTATCTCTTTTGGGGCAAGTCACAGAAAGCTCTCCCCGGAGCCTCAGTTGCTGCATTGTAAAATGGGGGTGGGTGCTACATACTGCGGGCAGTGGCTGTGGGTCTTCCATGAGGTGAGAATGTCCGGCACAGTGACTGTCACATGCACGTCTGTAAACACCACCGTAAACTGAGGCCTCACTCTCGGGTGACTGACAGTTACTGACCTGCCCCTTGGCTGCTGGCAGTTTCTGGGCAGGGCAATCCCCGCGGAGGGCGGGCTTTCTCGGCGGCACGGGCCTGTGGAAGCACCGAGCGCCCACTGTTTGCTCAAATGAATGGCCATCTTCCAGAAGCGGTTTTATGTGGGGTGGAGGGGAACAGACAGGCTGCAAAAGATTCCGACAGGCCTACGTTTAATCCTCTGTGTCAGGAGGAAAGAAGTGGGAAGGCTGGGAAAGGTGGGAGCTCACTTGTAAGTAAGTACCTGCTTTTCTCTTGTGACTTTAAAAATTCTCACCGTCTTTAACCTCTTTTACACTCGCTGTGTCAGGCACTGTCCTAAGCCTGAAGGACACAGCAACCAACGACACGCGCTCCAGACTCGCAGGAATAGACAACAGACAAGTGCGTGAACAGAGGTTAAAAAGAACATCTCAGGCTGTCAGTGCTAAGAAGAAAATTTAACAGGGGAATGTAGGTGACCAGGCAGAGGCCTTGGTTAGACTGGAAGAGTGGGGGTGGGGTGAGGGGCTCAGGAAAGGGCTCCCAGTGGCAATATCTGCACTGAAGCCTGGAAGGCCAGGAGCCGGCCTTACAAAGGTCAAGGAAAGAACACTCCAGAATGAGGGGAACAGGGCAAAGACCAGAGACAGAGCGACCGAGGCTTCTCCAGGGACAGGAGCCTGCACAGGGTCTGAGCATGGTGTATTCTAAGTGCCAGGGAAAGGGAAAGGGGGGGAGGTGTGGGGAAGCAGGGAGCCTGGGGAGCAGGGAGGAGCAGAGCGCAGGGGGGAGGAGCCACGTGTTGGGCAGCCCCCCACAGAGGATCACCCGGAGCCAACAGCTGTCCCTGTGTAGGGAGAAGGCCAAGCCCAGGGAGCATTGCCCGAAGTCATTTTCAACACCGCCCCAAACTGGCCTGTAAACTAGAATGTGTGTTATTTCTAGAATAACTATTTCACAACCGTCCCAACCCACCCCCAATGTCCTTTCCCCTCCCACCTCCATGCTTCTGGACCCTCCTGCACCCCTGACACAATGCCCTCAAGTGATTACATCACATTTCACACACAGTCTTGCCTTACAGCGGCCAAGAACAGGTCTTGCACCCAATGATCGCCCTTTCCGAAAGCTCCTATTTCACTCCCTGACTGTACCAAACATTTTGGCATTTAATTACATTCTGTTTGACATCCTTCACCACTTGTTTTTCCCTCTGTCAGCCTGATGAGTGAGGTCTTGGGTCACGCAGGGCTCCACCTCCACCCCAGTGCCTAGCACTCAGGAAGGAGCTGCTGCTGAATGGAAACTGTACCTTATCACACTATTAGAAACAAATACAGTGAAGCTGAAGCATATAAAATCAATGAACAAAATTTAATTCCTATATACTAACAATGAAATTTTAGAATAGAAAATGAAAAAAGAAACCAAACAATTCCTTTTGCAATTGCAACAAAAAGAATAAAAGAAAAGAATAAGTACCTAGAAATAAACTTAACAAAAAGATGTAAAGGACCTATGCACTGAAAACAATAAAACATCTTAAAAGATTTAAAAAGACACAAAGAAATGTAAAAATATCTCATGTTCATGAACTGGAAGAATCAACATAGTCAAAATGGTGTAATTGCCCAAAGTAATATACAGATTTAATGCAATCCCCATCAAAATCCCAATGGCATTTTAAAAAGAAATGGAACAAAAAATCATGCGATTTGCATGGGACCACAAAAGACCCTGAATAGCCAAAGCAATTTTGAGAAAGAAAAATAAAGCAAGAGATATCCCATTCTCTGACTTCAAATTATACTACAAAGCAACTCATAGACACAGACAACAGTATGGTGGCTACTAGAGGGAAACAGGATTCTAGAGAGGTAGACAAGAAAGATGGGGATCAAATAAATGGTGAAGAAAGATTTGACTTTAGGTGGTAAAACACAATGCAATATACAGATGATGTATTATTGATTTATACACTTGGAACTTACATAATTTTACTACAGGCCTGGTGTACAAAATTTGTGCACAGGAGCAGGGGGGTTTCTCAGCCCAGCCTGAACCCTCTCCAATCTGGGACATCCCTCTCACAATCTGGGATCACTGGCTCCTAAATGCTCACCTGCCTGCCTGACTGATTGTCCCTAATCACTTTACCTGCCTGATCACCCCTAACTACCTCTGCATGCTGGCCTGATCGCCCTAACTGCTCTTCCCTGCTGGCCTGATTGCCCTAACTGCTCTCCCCTGCTAGCCTGATCACCCCTAACTGCCTCTGCCTTGGCTCTGCCACCATGGCTTTGTCCAGAAGGACGTCCAGGTCACCCAGTAGATGTCCAGTCTAATTAGCATATTACCCTTTTATTAGTATAGATTAAGCAACTAGAGGCCTGGTACATGGATTTGTGCACTGGTGAGGTCCCTAAGCCTGGCCTGTGCCTTCTTGCAATCCAGGACCCCTTGGGGGATGACAGACTGCCAGTTTTGGCCCAATCCCCAGAGTCCAGGATGAGGAACCCTACTGGTGCACGTTTGGGGCTGGGAAGGGATTGCAGGAGGGCTCCAGGGTGTGTCCAGCCCATTTTACCCAGTCCCAATCGGCCAGAGCACAGCAACAAGCTAACCTACCTATCAGAGCATCTTCCCCCTGGTGGTCAATACACGGCATAGCAACTGGTTGAATAGTCGAACAAGCAGTCCGACACTTAGCATATTAGGCTTTTATTATATAGGATGTCACCACAATTAATTTAATTGATATTCTAGATTTAAAAAGTTGGCGGAATAAGTGGAAACTACACTGACACTCTTCCCAAGACCAGACTGGAAATACAACTAAAATACAGAGAAAACACCCTGAAAAATCAATTGAAGACTAGTTGGAGAGAACTCTGATAATCTAGGATGGAAAGTGGAGACCACATAGACACTTATAGAAAGTTCAGGGGTACAAAAGGGGTGGCCTACCTCCCACAGACAGCAGCTGAAGTTCCAGAGAGATCTCTCAACTGTGGGGGGTTTCCACTGAGAGCTCTGGGGTATAAACCCCAAGCTGGGCTCCCAAGCCCAGAGAACCAGAACTGAGAAAGGAGCCCACAGAACATTGGGCTGTGAAAAACAGCAGAGTTGCTGTATGCCTGCCAGAGATGGCAGAGTTGTTGTCTTTAAATTTTTTAAAATATATTTTTATTGATTTTAGAGAGGAAGGGAGAGGAAGAGACAGAAACATCAATAATGAGAGAGAATCATTGATCGGCTGCCTCCTGCATGCCCCCGACTGGGGACCAAGCCCACAAGCCAGTCATGTGCCCTTGACTGGAATCAAACCTGGGACCCTTCAGTCCGCAGGCTGTTGCTCTATTCACTGAGCCAAACTGGTTAGGGCCAGAGTTGTCTTAAAGGGCCAATGCTCAACATTTTGTGTGTAGCCACTCACCTTGGGCTCCAGCAGAGGGAGGGCACTGGAGCTGTGTGAGGAGAGTCCAGGGTTGGGGGCTTCAGGGTTGGAGCTTGGAGGGCAGCCACCTCAGTTCTCTGTGCAGAGACATTCCCTCACATTGCAGATGACATCATTCTCTCATGGACCTTTGCTATCCAGGTGTTTTTGCTAGGGGCCGGGGGAGGAGGCAGTTGCCTCACCCTGTTAAAAGACCTCTCGCCCCATTCTGTGGTCTGTAGCCAGATGAAGACTCAGAAAATATCAATCCGACTGCAGGCAGAGACGGAACTCTGGAGGCTTTGAGTCTTTGCCTGATCTGCTCCTGGGCCTGGAGCTAGGAGAAACAGAGCCCAGTGCACACCTTGATCCTTTCTAAAGGCACCAGCCCCAGCAGAGGGAGTCACAAGCTGTGGATTGCTGATAGCTCTGAATATCAGAGTAAGGGTTAGTCACAAACACCATCAGACATTCTCCTGCACTAGAGATTGGAGGTCATAGCAGATCCACCTAATACATAGATCAAACCCAAACAAGAAGACAAAATAGGGAGAGAGAAAAAAAAGCACCAAATGAAAGAATAAGAGACTTCTCCAGAAGAAAAGCTAAACCAAATGGACATAAAAAACTTAACAAACATAGAGTTTAGAATAATGATAACAAAGATGCTCAATAGCACAAAAAAAGATATAGTAACTATGAAAAAGAACAGTTGGAAATAAAGAATGACATAGCACTAAAAAAAAGAATGCATTGAAGGAATACACAGCAGATTAGGAAAAGATGAGGATCTGATAAGTGAATTAGAAGACAGAGCAGAAAAAAATCACTCAATCAGAGAAACAAAAATAAAAAAATAAATTAAAAAAAGGAGAACAGCATAAGGGAGCTGTAGGACAACATGAAAGGTAATACTATTGACATCACAGGAGTGCTAGAAGGGGAAGAAAGTGAGCAAGGGATAGAGAATATGTTTGAAGAAATAATGGCAGAAAACATCACTAACCTGGTGAAGGAAAACTTCACACTAGTCCAGGAGGCACAGAGAAACCCAAGCAAGAAGAACCCAAACAAGCCCACACCCAGACACATTATAATTAAAATGCCAAAAATTAAAGACAAATAGAGAATCTTAAAGGTACAAGAGAAAAGCAATTAGACAACCATTAGGCTGTCAATGGATTTCTCATCAGAAACTCTACAGAATCAAAGGGAATGGCATGAAGTACTCAATGTAAATGGAAAGCAAGGATCTGAAACCAAGATTATTACATCCAGCAAGGCTATCATTCAAAATAGAATGTGAAATAAAGAGATTCCCAGACAAAAATAGGCTAAAAGAGTTCATCGCCACCAAACTAGCATTGTAAGAAATGCTAAAGGAACTGCTGTAATAATAATGATATATATATATATATATATATATATATATAGAGAGAGAGAGAGAGAGAGAGAGAGAGAGAGAGAGAGAGAGAAACATAGGCATATATAATTAAAATGGCAATAAGTAAGTACCTATTATTAATAACCTTAAATGTAAATGGGTTAAATGCTCCAATCAAAAGACATAGGGTAGATAAATGAATACAAAAACATGATCTGATTATATGCTGTCTACACAAGACCTACCTCAGAACAAAAGACACACAGTATAAGAGTGGAGGGATAGAAAAAATTTTTCATGCCATTAGAAACAAAAGAAAGCTGGGTAAAGCAATACTGATATCTGAAAAAATAAACCTCAAAGTGAAGGCAATCACAACATAATACTAATGGGATTGATCCAACAAGAGGATATAACCCTGGTAAATATATATGCACCTAATATAGGAGCACTTATGTATTTTTTTAAATTCTCAGGGTAATTTTATAAAACATTCAAATAAGAACTAACACCTATACTCCTCAAACTATTCCACAAAAACCACAAGGAAGGAACACTTTCAAGTTCTTTCTATGAGGCCAGCATTATCCTAATTCCAAAACCAGATAAAGATACTACAAAGAAAGAGAATTACAGGCCAATATCCCCAATGAACATAAAATCCTCAACAGAATATTAGTTAATTGGATCCAGCAATATATTAAAAGGATCAGACACCATGACCAACTGGGATTTATTCCAGGATGCAAGGCTGGTACAATATTCACAAATCAATAAATCTGATACATCACATGAACAAATTGAGAGACAAAAAAAATCACAGAATCATATCAATAGATGCAGAAAAAGCATAATCATATCAATAGATGCAGAAAAAACATCTGACAAAATCCAAAACTCTCAGCAAAATGGGAATACAGGAAGCATATCCCAGCATGATAAAGGCCAGGCCATATATAATAAACCTACAGCCAACATTAAACCCAATAGGCAAAAACTAAAAGCATTTCCCCTAAGAACAGGAACAAGACAGGATGTCTGCTCTTACTACTGTTATTCAACAATAGATCCCCAGTGCATGAAATTCATGCATGGTGTGTGTGTGTACTCCTCAGCTCAGCCTGCACCCTCTCCAATCTGGGACCCCTCAAGGGATGTCTGACTGCCTGTTTAGGCCCAATCTCTCCCACAGTCCAGGACTGCTGGCTCCCGACCACTTGCCTGCCTGACTGGTTGTCTCTAACTCCTTCTGCCTGCCAGCCTAATCACCCCTAACCATTCCCCTGCTGGCTGAATCGATGCCTAACTGCCCTCCCCTACAGGCATGGTCACCCCTAATGATCCTCCCTTGCAGTCCTGGTCATCCCCAACAGCTCTTCCCTGCTGGCCTGGTCACCCCTAACTTCCCTCTTGTTGCCAGCCTGATTGCCCCTAACTGCCCTCCCCTGTAGGCCTGGTCACCCCCAACTGCTCTCCTCTACAGACCTGGTCCCCCACAATTGTCCTCCCCTGTAGGCCTGGTCACCCCCCAAATCCCTCTCCTGCTGGCCTGGTCACCCACAATTGCCCTCTCCTGCAGGCCTGGTCACCGCCAACTGCCCTCTCCTGCAGGCTATCTTGTGTGTTGGAGTGATGGTCAATTTGCATATTACCTCTTTATTATATAGGAGGATAGGATAGTACTGGAAATCCTAGCCATAGTGGTCAGACAAGAAGAAGAAATAAAAGGCATTCAAATTGGAAAGGAGAAAGTAAAACAGTCAGCATTCTCAAATGACAAGATATTGAATGTAAAAAAGCCTAAAGACTTGACCAAAAAACTTCCAGATTTCACAAATGAATTCGGCAATGTAGCAGGATACAAAATTATCACCCAGAAATCAATGGCTTTATTTTTATTTTTAAAAATAAGTCTTTATTGTTCAGATTATTACAGTTGTTCCTCTTTTTTTCCCCCTTGGCTCCCCTCCACTCATTTACATTTCCCATCCCACCCACTGCCCTTAACCCTCCCCCCACGATTGTCCTCATCCATAGGTGTACGATTTTTGTTCAATCTCTTCTCGTACCCCCCACACTCCTTCCCACCCACCCCCAAGGATTGTCAGTCCACTCCCTTTCTGTACCCCTGATTCTATTATATTCACCTGTTTATTCTGTTCATCAGATTTTTTTATTCACTTGATTTTTAGATTCACTGGTTTGATAATACTGGTTTGGCAGTATTACCCTTTGGCTCCTTTACCCTTTTCTTATTTATGAAGCACTTTACCTGACCTTCAATTCTGAATGATAGCTTTGCTGGGTAGAGTAATCTTGATTGTAGGTTCTTGCTATTCATCACTTTGAATATTTCTTGCCACTCCCATCAGGCCTATAGTTTCTGTTGAGAAATCAGCTGACAATCTTATGGGTGCTCCCTTAAAGGTAACTAACTGTTTTTCTCTTGCTGTTTTTAATATTCTCTCTTTGTCTTTTGCTCTTGGCATTTTAATTATGATGTGTCTTGGTGTGGTCCTCTTTGGATTTCTTTTGTTTGAGGTTCTCTGCACTTCCTGGTCTTATAAGTCTATTTCTTTTACCAGGTGAGGAAACTTTTCTGTCATTATTTCTTCAAATAGGTTTTCATTATCTTGCTCCCACTCTTATTCTGGCACCCCAAATAATTCAAATGTTGGTATGCTTGAAGTTTTCGTAGAGGTTCCTTACACTATCTTCATATTTTTGGATCCTTTTTTCTTTTTGCTTTTCAGGTTGGGTGTTTTTTGCTTCTTTGTATTTCAAATCTTTGACTTGATTCTTGCGATCTTCTAGTCTGCTGTTGGATCTCTGTATATTATTTTTTATTTCAGTCAGTGTATGCTTAATTTCTAGTTGGTCCTTTTTCATATCCTTGAGGGTCTCACTAAATTTATCGGCCTTTTCTAGAAAAATTTTGAAACAGCTTAACTTGTGGTTTTGAACTCTATATCCAGTCATTTGCTTTCCTCCATTTCTTTCATTTGTGACCTGTTTCTTCATCTTCACATTTCGGCTGCTTCCCTGAGTTGATAGTGTGGCTTTGTGTGCTAGGTGTCCTATAGGGCCCAGTGGCTCACCCTCCCAAGTTACTTGAGGTGGACATTCTTGGTGCATCCCTTTGTGGGCTGTGTGCACAGTCTTTTTGTATTTAAGCCTTGATTGTTGTTGTGGGGAATTGACCTCCAGGCCAATTTGCTGTGAGGATCAGCTGTGTCTATGATGGGAGAACTTTTATGCTGGAGACACCCTTATGAGACAAGACTTGCTTCAGTGGGGCTTTGGTGATCACTGAGTCTGCCCCCTGAGTGTGTACCTTATGAATCTGAAGAGCTATAATCTGGATGGCCCCCTTCTGACTTCCAGGTACACTGGCTCTTGGATCTCCAACAAGGTGCTAATTTAGCCTGTGCCTGAGGCCACCCAGCAGGAGCTATGAAGAAATCTGCAGATTCCTCTTCTTTGTTTGGATTTTGGAGGTGCCCAGAGGAAGCCCAGCTATGAAGCAGTACAAACATTTTTGGAGCCTTGGGCCTTCTTTTGGATGTTCTGGGTCTCAATGACTCAGCTGCAGTTTGTTAGATAATTTTAAAATTCAAAAAACCAGGCCATTCATATGCAAAAGTCCCTTGGCTCAGCTTGGATGGAGCTGAGTCTCAGGGTGGAGCAATCATCAATGGCTTCCTGTCAGCCCTGCCCTAAGAGGCCCCTGGGTCTCAGTTTTCTGCAGTAATTGCTACAAGCACCTCTGAGAGAAAACTGCCCTCAAGTTTTGCCCACTGCCAGATAGTCCAGTTTCTCCCCATATGAGTCTGGCTCCCCAGAGTCTCGCCTAGAATTGGAGTTCAGAACAGTTGGTAGCTTTTGTCTCCTTCCCAATTGAGAAAGCCAGCCATGTACTCAGTTGCCAGCCCTCTGCACAAGCATGCCTCTGTACCACTGCCTTCGCAGCTCCTGTAAGTCTCAGTGTGCTTTTCTCTTTCCTTCTAGTTGTAGAATTTCCACTCAGCCAGCCTTCCTATGGTTCTGGATGATGTTTCTTTTGTCTTTTAGTTGTATTTTTTAAATTGTTGTGTGAGGCAGTAGTTTAGGTGTTTATGCTGCCATCTTGGTTTCTACCTCAATGGCTTTTTTATACACCAATAATTAATTCTCAGAAAGAGAAACTAAAAAAAATAATAATCCCATTTACCATTGCAACAAAAAAAATTGATACTTAAGAATAAACTTAACGAGGAGGCAAAAGACCTGTACTCGGAAAACTACAGGATGATAAAAACAGAGATACAAGAAGATATAAACAAGTGGAAGAAAATACTGTGTTCATGGATTGATAGAATCAACATCATTAAAATGTCCACACTACCCAAAGCAACCTATAGATTCAAGGTAATCCTTATTAAAATATCAATTGCATATTTCTCAGATCTAGAACAAATACTCCAAAAATTTATATGGAACCAAAAAGACCCAAAATAGCTGCAGCAATCTTGAGAATGAACAACAAAGTTGGAGGAATCACAATACCAGATATCAAGTTATACTACAATTCCACTATAATCAAAACAGCCTGGTACTGGCACAAGAACAGGCACATAGATCAATGAAATAGAACAGAGACCCCCAAAATTGGTCCATGCTGTTATGCTCAATTAATATTTGACAAATGAGGCAAGAGCACACAATGGAGTCAAGACAATCACTTGACAATAAATGGTGTTGCAAAAATTGGACAGGCACATGCAAATAAATGATACTCGACCACCATCTTACACCATACACAAGAATAAACTCCAAATGAATAAAAAGCTTAAATGTAAGTTGTGAAACTATAAAAATTCTGGAAGAAACCATAGGCAGCAAAATCTCAAACATCTCTCGTAGCAATACGTTTACGATACATCTCCTAGGGCAAGAGAAACTAAGGAGGAAATAAACAAATGGGGCTACATCAAAATAAAAAGCTTCTGTACATCAAAAGAAGCCATCAATAAAATGAAAAGGGAGCCCATTCTATGGGAGAACATATTTGTCATGATACCTCAGATAAATGGTTAATATCCAAAATATGTAAGAAACTCATACAACTTAACAAAAGGAAGACAAACCATCCAATTAAAAAATGGGCAAAGGACCTTAAATAGAGCCTTTTCCAAATTGGACATACAGAAGGCCAAGAGACATATGAAAAAATGCTCAAAGTCACTGATCATCAGAGAGATGCAAATTAGAATGACAAGGACATATTACCTCTCACCTCTCAGAATGGCCATCAACAAATCAGCAAATGACAAGTACTGACCAGGATGTTCAGAAAAGGGAACCCTTATGCACTGCTGGTGAGAATGCAGACTGGTGCAGCCACTCTGGAAAACAGTATGGAGTTTCCTCAAAAAATTAAATATGGAACTGCCATTTGACCCATTGATCCCAATTCTAAGAATATATCCTAAGAAACATGAAACATCTATCAGAAAGAACATATGCCCCTCTAGTTCATAGTAGTACAATAGCTAAGATATGGAAACAGCCCAAATTCTCATCAGTAGATGAATGGATAAAAAAAGCTGTGGTACATTTAAACCACGAAATACTATGCAGCAATAAAAAAGAAGAATCTCTTACCCTTTGAGGAACCAGGAAACTATTGCACTAAGCAAAGTAAGCCTGTTAGAGAAAGACAAGTATCACATGAACTCACTTATATATGGAATCTATCCTATCCTATATAATAAAAGAGAAACATGCAAATTTGACCGCACCTTCACTACGCCACCAGCCAATCAGGAGCAGGGGGCGGGGCCGAGCTGCAAGCGCGCCCAACCCTAGGGGTGGAGACAAAGCAGTGGCGGTGTGGCACTCTGGCCAGAGCAGAGAAGACTGAAGGCTCTAGCTGGAATGAAGCCTCCACCAGCCAAAGCAAAAACGGAAGGCAACAGCCAGAGGGAAGGCCTGGGTCCCAGGTTCCAGAGGAAAACTGGTCCTGGCAGCCAGGGGAAGGAAAGCCTATTGCATGAATCTTCATGCAACGGGCCTCTAGTCTAATAAAAAAGTAATATGCAGATCAACTATTACAACACACAAGATGGCTGCCCCCATGTGGTCAAAGATCCTGCCTCCATGTGGACATAAGATGGCCAGCAGGGGAGGGCAGTTGGGAAGGACCAGGCCTGCAAGAGGGCAGTTGGAGGTGATCAAACCTGCAGGGGAGGGCAATTAGGGGAGACCGGGCTGGCAGAGGAGGGAAGTTGGGGGTGACCAGGCCTGCAGGGAAGGGCAGTTGGGGGGGGTGTGACCCAGGCCTGTAGGGGAGGGCAGTTAGGGGAAAACAGGCTGGCAAGGGAGCAATTAAGCATCAATCAGGCTGGCAGGGGAGTGGTTAGGGGGTGATCAGGGTGACAGACAGAAGCAGTTAGGGGCAATAAGGAAGGCAGGCAGGCAGGCAAGCAGTTGGCAGCCAGCAGTCCTGGATTGTAAGAGGGATGTCCAACTGTCTGTTTAGGCCCAATCCTACTGGGATTGGGCCTAAATGGTCAGTCAGATATCTCTCAAGGGGTCCCAGATTGGAGAGGGTGCAGGCTGGGCTGAGGGACACATTCCCCATTCCCCCTGCCCCTGTGCACAAATTTCATGCACCCGACCTCTAGTGAACAATATAAACTGATGAACAAAATAGATTCAGAAACATGAACACATGGAACAGACTGTAGAATCTCAGAGGGAAAGTTGGGGAGGGTGAGTGGGTGAGAAGAGATCAACCAAAGACCTTGTACATATGCATGGCACAGACAATCGGGTGGTGAAGGCCTGGGCAGGGGCAGGGGCTGGCTAGAAGGGTCAATGGGGGGAGGGCGAGGCATATGTAATACTTTCAACCATAAAGATTTAATTAAAAGATGACATTCTAGGAAGAGGTTACAGGTACTAAGTACTCCTGTAAAGAGGTGATCTCTTTATTTTTTTTAGCTTACATTTACATTTTACCTTTACTAACTTGTTTGTTCGTGTGCTCACTCATTCATCCATCATCTAAGTATCTAATGTGTGCCCACCACTAGCCTGGTTACAGGCCACACGGCACTGCCCCTGCTCACGGTCGCGGGAAAGACAGAGAACCTGACTCCAATACAAGGTGGCCCAGGCTGTTCCAAAGATCTGAGCGAGATGCTGTGGGTACAGACCGTGAGCATGCTTCCACCGGGGCGTCAGGGAAGCCTTCCCAGATGCCATGAGAGGCTGTGGTCTTGGGGGGGTGGGAGCCAGTCAGGGAGACATGATGAAGCCACAGCTGGACCCAAGGGCAGCGCAGGGTCCAGGTGTAAAGGAGGTGAAAAGCAGGGGTGAGGTCTGAGGGACCACCCGGGGGGCAGAGCACTCCCATTAGCGGAAGTGGAAGAGAGGGACAGAAAGGAGAGAGGCAAGTGGAAAAACGAGCTTCAGAGTTCACACTGCTCTCTGTCTGTCTGTCTCTGTCCCTCACTGTCTCTGTGTATGTGTCTCCATTTCTCTCTCTCTCTTCTCTCTTCTCTCCTCTCTCTCTCTCTCTCATTGGGTGCTGGATTTGAGAGGAGGCCACGCTGGGCCGGAGAGGGAACTAGCAGTAGGAAGGTTGAGCTAAGGTGCAGCCTGGGAAGGATTGTCATCATCCTCAGTGGTTGGGAAGCGGGGGATGGAGGTGGGAGGGTGGAGAGGAAAAGCTTGGGGGGTGGGGGGGACTTGGGACTGCGGTAACAGCATGAGAGGCAGTGGAGCAAGAAGGCGGCTGCAGAGACATGGCCCCATTTCCAGCTTCGCCTTCCTTGAGGCAGGAGAGGGCCAGGCGGAAGGCCGCTGTGCTGCCCTATTGGCTGGCGCAGGGGCGGGCAGGCTCCACCAGGACGGCAGGTGGAGACCAGCCCATTGGCAACCCAGGCTCTGCCAGCCCAGCCCAAGAATTCGTTCTGAGTGGGACCAGGCCTGCAAGAAGGCAGTTGGAGGCAATCAAACCTGCAGGGGAAGGTAATTAGGGGTGACCAGGCTGGCAGAGGAGGGAAGTTGGGGGTGACCAGGCCTGCAGGGATCCGGGACAAACCAGCCTTCTTAGTAGAGAGGGAAATCATACTCTGCTCTTTGGGTCAGGAGAAAAAAACAAATACTCTTCTTCTCACCTTGAGGTCTTCCTTTCCCTCCAAGTTTAAAAAGGAAATAAAATTCAGCACATCTTGAGTGTGGGTGTCAGCTCACTGGGGTCTAGTGTTGGGCAGGACAGGCAGCTCCAGGAACACGGCGCTGCGGGAACCGCACCTCTCTGAGCCGAGCCCCGCACCAGGCGGAGCTGTCCCCGAGCGGCCTCCATCTGTGTGTCACTATCTGCCTGTCGGCCATCCATCTCTTTATTCCCGTCTCCCCCGGATCAGAGGGGAAGCAAAGGCAAACTCAGCTCCATCTTCCACTTGGAACAGTCAGGCTGTACAGCGTAGGACAGAACATCTCACCTCTGAAGTCTCACTTGCCTCACTTGCAAGATATGGACTATTACACCTGCTCTACGGGCTGCCTAAGGACACAGGGAGCCCTTTGCACAGTGTCCAGCACACAGCCGGTGCTGACTAAAGCGAGCCTCAGCAGCAAGAGCGGGAATGAGCCACCTGGGGTTTCCCAGACCTGGCAGCATGTTGGCCCAGGGACGGGGGAGCAGGTGGCAGAGAGGGTGCAGCCTGAGGAAAGAAGGCTCCACACTGGGATGCCACCTTGGCAACCTATAGAGAGCGTGCTGAGCGGGTGCCAAAGGGTGCCTCTTGCCTCGGACTGAATACCAGCTAAGTTTCTCTTCCCCAGCAGTTGCAGACAGTGGGGGCACAGATGGGCTTTATTGCGGACAGAGGTGGGGGGATGGGCATAGGTGGGCTCTGAGCAATTCCTGGGATCGTGGAGCAGGGCGGCACTCCCTGAGGGTCAAGTGGAACTCACTTCAGGGCGGAGACGCAAAGGTGGCTGAAGCCCCAAGGCTGGCCCTGCTCTGCAAACACCAGGAGGGCCCTGACTGCAAACAGGCCTCCAAACACGTGGGCGCGCCTTGCCCAGCAGGAAGGAGAAGTGAGTGCCCCAGCCCACACGATGAGCAAGTGGTGGAGCCTCGGCCGGGGTCTGAGGGCCCAGGGCCAGCCCTCCAGAGGCTGCTGCCTGGCAGTCCACACGGAAGCCTTGCGTGCCTTCTGCTCTTCCCTGGAAGCGACCGGAGCTGATGGGAACTGTCACGGGAACTAACGAGATGCGACAGGCTGGGCTGGAAGACTTACTGCTCTCAGTCGGAGCGATCCCCACAAACCCAGGCCTTTCTGTCAACAATGACATAAAGCATTTCTCTCTGGGATTCGATCCTCCCCCGCTCCCCACCCTCCCAACAAAAGAAAAAGAAAGACTGTCAGAGGCCGAGTCCCAATCAATACAATGGGTTTCTTCTAGAACAGACAGTTCCTTCTTGGATGGATCCTATTTGCCTTCCATGTGGACAACTCCATTAACACCCTGCGGGAGCAGACCACCACTCTTAATACTGAGAGACAGATCCATTGGCATGTCTCTCTCTCTCATTTTTTAACGTCGCGTGAGGGATGAGGAAATTGAGGTAGCTCTCTAGCTGCAGGCTGTGATGAAGAATGAGACCATAACTGTCAACGGGCAAGGCCAGCAGGAGGCTCAACCCCCCAGGAGCGCCTGGCTGAAGGCCAAGGACGCACACACTCGGCTGTCTGCTCCGACGATGACGGCGGATCACTGCCCAACTCGCTAATGCACAGGCGCTGTGCAGACGCAGGAACAGACACTGAGGATCCGCAGCGACGTGCCTCTCTCCACAGGCAGCATGGCCGGAAGCCGCCTCCCTATGGGGCTCCGGAAACCTTGGTGCTTTCCCTACCACAGCACTTTCGCAATCGGTAACGCCTGCTTTATACATATGTCACGTCCACGGGGTGTTCTGAGATGGTAGAAACCCCGCCTTTTGTATCGCTGGAGCCTCAGAGCCTAGCACAGGGCCTGAACTTACAGACGGCAGGTCCCTTCTGTAGCTGGTTTGTGAGCCAGAGCCCGTGCGTGCAGCAGAAGTTACAGTGCACGTGTGAGAGCTAAAGAGGACGCTGAAAGCGTGAGCAAGGAGCTCTGCCGCCACCTGGAACAGAATGAGCTCAGAGACACTGCTCCGTCACCACCAGGCGGTCAATGGTTCCAGCTCAGCCTTTTCATCCTCTACTGTTGCTGATTCTCCTCCTCGTCCTGCTCTTCTCTCCTCTGCCGCCTTTTGAGACTGAATTCCCAGACCCTTTTATTGCCTAGCTTCAAGGAACCGCCCCTGTTCCACGCTGACGGGGAACCACCTGAGGATGCTCCCCCCCTCTCTCCTCAATGCGCACCAGCCCAGCGCTCCGCTCCCCTCCCCCCCCCCCCCCGATTTCCATGGAAACAAGCGTGAATCTCATCACCACCAGACTTTGGCGAGGCTGCATGCAGTGCTCACTAACAACAGAAGTGTCTGGCATCAGCATTCTTCCTCATGTTGGTCTATATGGCGCGAAAGAAAGCACATTGACTTTCCTGAACTCGGACGGCTAGGAAGCTCAGATAACCAACATTTTGTATATTTTGCTGGAGTCTGCATTTGGTGGTGGAGGTGGGGTAGGGGGGAAGTCCAAACTGCTGAGAACAGGACTTCACTAGAAGCGACAGATAGAGCAGTCACGCCCAGTCAGACCCGCTTGCTGCCCACCCGAGGGTGCCAGCACCGGCGCTCCTGCACCGGCTCTGGGCAGGGCAGGGCTCCACAGTGGCCCCGAGAGCGACAGGAGTCTCCTGATTAATGGGAGGAACTAGTACTCCCTGGATGATATACGGAGTCACTCTGCGCTATAAACAACAGTCAGTCACCCAAAGGAACCATTCCCGGGGCTCTGAACGGCATGGAAGGTCGTGTGGATAAATGTTCTGTTTTCCACTGTGAGATTTATGGGGTGAAACCCTGTAAACCAAGCCTCAGCCTCTGCTGCCCCCTCCTTGGTAGCACAGAAACCTCACGTTGAGAATAATGATGTGCCTCCTGGTAAATGGAAAGCGAATGGTCTTGGACCGAGTGCTGGTTGGTGCCCTGGCTCCGCTGTTTGTGAACAGGGTAATCTGAGACTCGCTAATCTTCAGTTTGTTTATCTGTGAAATGGCACAGGACGGCATTTGCTCTCACCGGTGATTTTAGGGTGGGACAGGCATGCCCATGCTAAACCTTGTGCAAATGTGAGAAATGACCTCTGCTGTCACCACGGTCCACGCAATCCTCTCTCAGGTGCTACAAGTGAGCTAACAGCATGCAATTCACATTTCAATGCCCAACCACAGTTCAAGGCTATGCCAGGAGCCCATTAAGGTGTACTTCATGGATACACATCATGATACATAAATTATGTCCTAATTTTAAAATTGAAAAACATGTTTAATGCTTATAAATAGTTTCACACATTCGGCCCTCTCTGCAGAAGTCTATCCCGGGTGCCCGTGCTCAGGATGCTTGTGGGCATTCCGGTGGCTCTCCTGCAGACGAGGTCCTTGGTGTTTCAGCTACTAACCTTCCTGGGCAGGGTCTCTGGCCACCCACTCTGATCTTGAGCGAGGTTCCCTGGAGGCCAGTGCAGTTCCGCGATGGAGTTGCTACTGCTCTCTCCACATTAGATATCAGTCCTTCTGGGCTTGTCAGTCAGAGGTTACTAATTGCCACGAGTGGACAAGTGCCTGAGACTATCTAGGTAAGGTGACACCTACGTGCTTCCCATCACAACCACATCTAGACCAGCCCACACATTCTCAGAATTTAAAACACCCTCAGGGCATGTTCGTGGTCCAGGAAACCGAACATAACTTTTATCTGATAACCTCGTTTTACAAGAAAGAGAACAACACCTGAGGATCCCAGTGGTGTGACTTTCCCAGAATAACCCAGCACCATTAGGAAGGAGCCAGAGCTACTGAGTCTCCGCTCTGTTCTTGCAGGCACACCCCACATCCCTGGTGTCCTCTCTTCCGGAGTGCCGCACACACCAGACAGGGCACTGCGGAGTTTCCAGGATTTCCAGCCATGATGGCTAAACGGAGATGTTACGACATCTGCCCTATTTTTCGGGCAATCTCTCAACATAAAAGCCAGTGCCAATTATTCAGCGTTTGGCTCATTTAATGCAGCTTCTGAAGAGCAACTGTGATCTCCATGAACTGAAAAGGAGAGAGAGATCTTCTATTTCAAGAATGTGTGATTAGGGGTCTATTGTGGAGTTAGGGGTCTCTTCTGGCCCTCCTACTAAGCTCGCTGTTTAACTTTAGCCAAATCTCTCTGAGCCATCAATTTACATAGTCCCTTAGCTTTCCCCTTTTCTGACAATCTTTGACTTCACCTTTTACAAATGTCTGTCCAGGTCATCATCACTAAGTGCACTCATGAAATACACTCACTTATGCACACTGCTCAACAGAACATCAGACAAAAATAGGATGAGACAAGATATGTGCCTACTGGGAACCCACCATCATCATTAATGTGGGAATATGAGGCAAGGACATAGACTCCTACTGAGACCTGTCATTAAACTCAAGCCTTCCTTAAACTCATTTTCAGGGAGAAAGCTCCTTCCCAACCTGACAGAAGTTTCAATGAAAATGTCTATTGTTAATCTGGTAGTAACATACCCGATATAACAAACCAAGTTTGTATTACAAATATGATATCTGGTCCCTGTCCATGTAATGTTCTATGTAAACATATATTTTTAAATCTTTGTGGCCTAGGGCACAGAAGAACTTTTTAAAAATATTTTTTTATTGATTTCAGAGAGGCATATAGAGGGAGAGAGAAATAGAAACATCAATGATGAGAAAGAATCATTGATCAGCTGCCTCCTGCACGCCCCAGACTGGGGACTGAGCCGCAATGCATACATGTGCTCTTGACCAGAATCAAACCTGGGACTCTTCAGTCCACAGGCTGACACTCTTACCCACTGAGCCAAACCAGCTAGGGCTGTTTTTTGTTTAATTTTTAAAAACAATCCTGATCCTATTTTTTCGTTAGCGGACAAGAAAGCACAAACAAGCTGAATTAAAACTGGGCTCCTCGCAATTGTATCATCCCACAGATGAATAATTCTTCAAATCTTTCACTTTTAAAACGTTCCAAAAATCTAATTATCTTAACAAATAGTTCACAAGCATTTTGTTTATGTAAGGTGCGTAAAGTGGAGCACAGGTGAGTGAGATACGGAGCCAACAGTCTAACTGGGGTATGAGATATGCATTCAGATCAGTATGCTGCAAAGGTAGCAGAATAGGAAGGCTACTGGGATTCCAAGAAAGGAAGGAATATATTCTGTTGGTGAACCATGGATGGGCATTTGGAGGAGGTGGTATTTGAGGTGAGACTTGGAGAGTAAACAACATTTTTATCTGTAGGTGTAGAGAGTAATGGCACTTTTGGCGGAGGGATGACCATAAACACAAGCATAGAACTGAAAGAAGCATGCAACATAGTTAGGGCACAAGAAGAAATCACGGTTCTCTGGAGAATTGTCTGGAGGCAGGGAGGAGAGGAGAGGAATTAGCCTATATAATAAAATCCTAATATGCAAATCTGCTGAATGGCAAAATGACCAGTCCCTATGCTGTGCACTGACCACCAGGGGGTAGATGCTCAACACAGGAGCTGCCCCCAGTGGTCAGTGCGTTCCCACTGGGGGAGCACCACTCAGCTAGAAGCCCTGAGCTGGCAAGCACAGGGACAGTGGTGGGAGCTTCCTCTGCCTCCACTGCAGGTGGGCAGTATGGAACGAGGGGTCCCAGACTACGAGAGCCCTGGACTATGAGAGGGATGTCTGCCTGCTAGCTTAGGCCTGCTCCCTAGGGGTATCACACCTAAGCCAGCAGGCAGACATTCCCCGAGGGGTCCCAGAATACGAGAGGGCACAGGCCAGGCTGAGCACCCCCTTCCCCCAGTGCATGAACGTTGTGCACTATATGCCTAATATGCAAATAGACCAAACAACTGGTCGCTATGACATGCATTGACCACCAGGGTGCACACGTGGGACATGGTGGGCATTGGCAGCAGAGCATGGAACATGGCGGGCGTCAGCTGTGGCAGGATGGTGGAGCAAGTGAGCAGGGCTGCCAGACCAAGGTGGGGCATCAGTCATCATTGGAGTGAGCTTCTGGTGATTACTGAAAATTCTTTGCTCCCATGCATCATGGTCCTGCCTGGCGCTCACATCCATAGCTAGTGCTGAAGCTGCTGCTCGCACCCTCTGCCCCCAGTCCTGATTGTTTGGTGCTGTCAGTGGGTGTGAGCAGCAGCTGCTGGCCCGATCACCTATGAGGGTTTCTCCACCTCCCTCCTGCTCCTGAGGAGTGATTGGGGCAGCACCCACTGCTGACTGTGCCGGCCCAGCTCACACCTGCCCCAATGACTCCATGTAGTCAGTGGGTGTGAGTGGGGCATGGTGCCGGCAACATGTGGGAGTAGCAACGGCTGGAGCGGGGCTGCCAGCAAACAGGGGACTGGGGACATCAGTGGGAGGGACCAGGCAGGGCTGTGGAGGATGGGCAAACCTGCCTCATGGGCAAACCTGCCTCGTGGCCCACAGCCTCGTGGCCCACAATTCCTTTCAAGGTGCATGAATTCGTGCATTGATCCCCTAGTATTCTATAAAACCTTCAATAAAGAATGAAGTGTTTGTACTCAGTATTATAAGCAATGGAGACTAATAAAGGTTTATGGAAGAGTGGAGTAAAATCATAGAATTATAGAAATTTTGAACTCAAGTTCTCTCCACCCCCATTTGATAGACAAAGGAGTCAGAACAAGAATCAAGAAAGCTTGCCAGATTCCTAATTCAGATTCCTTGCTTTATACCAGCTGTTCTACACAGTCGCCGGTCCCAGTGTGCTGGGTAGAGGAGAGAGGGTGCAGGCAGAAGGTCAATGTGGAGCTATCACAGAAGTGCAGGAGGAAAGCTCAGGTGGAATGATGAGGACCTGAGCTCCAGGGGAGGCTGGGGGTGGTAGTCAGAGGAGGGGTTGGAGTTTGGGGAGCCCATGAAGTCTCCCTTCCCTCTCCTCCACAGAATTCATGGTAGTGATTGTACATTCCTTCAGAGAGGTGGTGCAATTGATCTGACTTACTGGCAGATCCATTCTTGTTCAGACAGTGACCCTTGCCCTCCCAACGCCCTTTCAATACTGTGCATTCTCTAGAAAAGAGAGGCCAGAAACACCCAGCAGTGGTCAGAAGCAGCCTCGGAACTGTTCCTTCAAGGGATCAGTAGATGATTTTAGGATTCAGGAAACTCTGAGGGTTTTCTTTCTGGATTGGCTAAGAGTGCCCAGGAATACCATGGCCCAAAGCTCTGGCCCATGGGGATGTCAGCTGCAGAAGGGTTCCTTCACTGTTGCCCCCCTCCAATGCCTATCTCTGGTTTACCAACCTCATCTCAGGTCTCCTGCCTTGTCTCTTGTCCTGACCTTCAGCTCATCTCCCCTGTGACTTCTTACTTGAACAGTTTCATCAACTTAGGGCTTGGATGTCATGAGTCTGAGTCTGCCTGACACAAGCATAGATGTGGCAAAGCTTAACAGTAGGTGTGAATGCTGAGCTTCTGCTTGGGCAGAATTCCAAGTCAGCAGTCCACCTTTTCCCTTCTGCATGGCTTTTAGTTTGTAAAGACAGGACTAAGAAAGCAATCATGAGGGGCAGCTTCTATTATAAAGGCAGAGTACCCACCAGAGGCGTGATTACACAGTAGGCACCCAATAAGGACTAACCCCAACCCTCATGAACTGAGAGGAGAACCATCATCAAGGGCAGCTGATGCCAACTGACCTGTGGACCAAAGCCCCTTGCACTTTGTGCCCGAAGGTGCCTCTTCCCTTCCCCCGGCCGCCTGCAGGGCAGGAGCACACTGACAGCTCACAGTCCATGTAGAGGTCGCCTCAGGACTTCACTACAGAGCATTTTAGAGCCTTCTGTGGTGACGGAAGACAGTTTTGTGAGCAATCTCTGGAGACAGACAACCTACATTCAAATCCCATCTCTGCTAATTATCAGTTTATGGCTTTGAACAAGTTATCTGACCTCTTTCCACCTTGCTTTCTTCATCTGTAAAATGAGAATAATAAAGTGGGTAGCCAACAGGGTTGGCATAAAAATGTGAGATAGCCAGATAGAACGTATAAAGTACTTAAGGAATTGCAGCTGTTTTTAAGAAGGCAGCTGTGGTGTTGGAGTCTATTGCCCATGTGACCGGCCGCTTAGGGGTAGAGGCCCATGAAGGTGGCAGAGGTGCTCTCTAGAGGTGCCAGCTGTGTGCAGGAGCAGGACTGAACACCTGGCCGGCTTCTGAAAGAGCTCAGAAAACAGGCCTCCTCACCTGCGCTATCTCAGCAATAGCTGGGCCAGTCCACCGCCTTTAGCCTCCCTCTTACCGGCCCAGCCACATGGCCTAGTTGGCTTGTAAGGTTTCAAAAAAAGGGGGGGAGGGGGAGAGAAGGAGGGAGGGGGAGAGAGAGAGAGAGAGAGAGAGAGAGAGAGAGAGAGAGAGATTTCTAGACAGCTAGTTCAGGGTGACTTGAGTGCCTCTGTCAGAGCCGGGGTGATTCAGGCTGTGTGGCCATGCCGCCCGTGAGGGGCTTGGGACCCATCTGGGTCCTGTTCTGAGCTAAGGAAGCCGAAGCCCCAGGTAGTGAATAGCCTGTCTGAGGTCACCCCGAGGTCACCCCGATGGTCAGGTCAAGACCAGAGCTACTTCTCTGGGGGCCTGGGGGCAGGGCCGGGCTCACTGGACCTCAGTGGCCGGCTCCTGCTTTTCTGATTTCTGGCTGACTTTGATCCTGTCTCCAGGTGAGGCCGCACTTCCCTCCTGCATAAGCGAGTTTCCTCGTTTTCCTGCCAGCTTGGGCTCTGGCATCTCAGACATTCGCAGGCTTCTTGTCAGCTCCTGCCTCCGGCCTGCACAGCCTGGATGTGTGCTGTCCTGCCACCCTGCAGGCCCTCCTCCACCCTGCAGCCCCCCTCCACCCTGCAGCCCCCTCCAGCCGGGATGCGTCTGGGCCACCTGGGCCTCAGGAATCCAGCGGGTGACAGGGGCGCGGGCGGCGCTTCCGGTGCCCCAGAACTGCTCTCTCGGTTCTTCTCTCCATTCCCTGCTTTCTGTCTTCTCCCCGCTGTCTGGGCTCACTCCCCTGTCCTGCTCTTCGGCGTCGTGTCCCTTTCTCCGCTTTCCTGTCCCTCCAGTCCCGTCCTTCCCTGTCCCGGCCTCCGGCTCCCCTGGTGCCCTGCCTCCCCTCTCCTCCTTTCCCCTCCCGTCGCTTCCCCTTCCCTCCCTCTGACCCTGCAACACATCTGTTTCCAATCTGGGCTCTGGAGGCGCCTGTTTGAAACAAAACCCTCCCCCAGCCCTCAGGAACCTGGCACCAAAATTCCCCCAGAACCTCCTCCCGCCCCCAGCCTCCCAGCCTCTCCGGAGACCAACACCCTCCAAAGCGCGGACCCTCCACCTCCGGCGGTTCGCGCCGAGCCGGACCAGGCCCCCAGCCCCGAGCCCGCCCAGGCCAGATGTGCCGCACAGCTGGAGGCGGGAGAGGAGTCGGGCTCCCCCCGGGACAGCCGTCCAGCGCCCGCGTCCCTCCCGGGCGCGGAGGTTCTCCGGGTCCTCGGCCTCCCGCCTGCCCGGCCCGGGCACTTACCCAGCCAGAGCAGGAGCGGGGCCATCCCGGGGCGGTGCGGGGCGGTGCGGGGCGCGGCGGGTGCCTCCCGCTCAGCCGCTGCGTGGCTCCGGGGCGGTGGGCGAGCCGGGCGGGTGCCTGCGGCCATGTGCCGCCGCGGGAGGCCCGCGCCCCCGCCCGCTCGCAGGGGGCTTCGCGCGCCCCGCCGGCCGGCGCCCGGACGGGAGCGGGGCCAGGGCGCGGGGAGCGGGGCGGAGAGGCGCTACCGCTCCTGGAACACTTCTCCCTGTTTGGAAAGCAGTGAAGAAAGAGGAAAAAAAGAGTGAGCTGCAACCACATGGCCGTCTCCTCCCGCAGCCCCTCCCTCCCTCCCCGCCCCGCCCTGCCCTCCCGCCTTGGGGTGCGCGGCGGGGAGCGGGCCGCCAGGGCCCACCTCGGACTCAGGGCGCCGGGCTGCGGGGCGCGGGAGGGCTGGCTCCGCGTGGAGAAAGCGGGGCCCCTCGGCTACGGGCCGGGCGGGCCCTGCGGGCTGCTGTGTTCTCGCTGTGCCCCCCACGGCCGTCTCGCATCTTTCTCGCTCACAGGCTCTCTGCTTCCACTTCTCTCACAAATCTCTCCTCACCCCCACCCCCGCTCCCCTCTCTCTATTATCAGCACTCTCCTGCCTTTCCCCTCTCGCCTGCTCCCCCCTCTGCTCTCCCCTCTCCCGGCCCCACCTGGCTTGGTCAGCAGGAAACTGCAGACCGACCGACCGGCGCGCAGACTGAGCCGGGGCAGCGGGCGGCCGGCAGGGGGGCTGTCCCCTCCTCGCGCTGTCCCCGCAGCCACCTTCGCCTGAGGCCTTGCCTTTCGCGTTGGCTCCTTGGGGTCTGCGGTCAGGACCTACCCAGATCCGCTGTGCTGAGCTGGCCCTGCCTGGTCGGGCTGTTCTCGGAAGCCCTGGAGCAAACCGCACGCCCGGGCCTGGCCAGCACGCACCGCAGCCTCCAGGGAGAGCAGGAGGCAGAGGGCTTGCCTGCCCCCCACGCCAGGGCGTGTTCTGGGCACCAGGGTCGCCCAGGAGGGGGTCGGGCGGGAGGTCCTGGGTCCGTCCTTGAGGACCAGCAGGAGAGGATGGATGAGCAGTGGGGACCTGTGCTCAGGTCTCAGCTGCTCACTGCGCCAGCCCGTGCATGTACTGTCTGGGGCTCTCTGATCCAGCCCCGGATTTCCCGGAGCAGTGGCTCCTCCTTGGGCCACACTGAGGCCTGAGAGACTGCTAGCCCCCGCCCCCCGCCCGCACCAGCGCCCGGGTTCAGGAAGCTACTGTGAGAGATGAACTCCCGGGACAGGAGGCTGCTGATCTTACATCTGCCCGGTTTTCCAGTCCTTTCTCCAAGGGTCTTAGGCCCCAGCATCTCTATTGTCCCCTCTAATTAGTCCTCTGATTGTAATGAAAACCAACCCATTTCACAGATGAGGAAAGCAGAGGCCTGAGACAAGAAGAGGCTCTTGCGAAGTGCGAAGTCACTAAGAAGGCTGTTTGCAACACTGCCTCAGGCCTCCCTCCCGGCTTCCTCAGTAACTATGCATTAGGCAGCTCCTGGGCTCCAGATCTGGCTTTCCGGGGCCCAGGACATGGAGTGGAGAGGACTTGGTTTTCAACACTTCTTAAACATTGGAACTAGTATGTCACGGCACTAGCTATGAAGTAGGAATTATATTAATTGCTTAATATTTAACTTTCTATTTAATACCTATGACAATGCTCAGGGATAGGCGTTTTTATTCAATTTTTAAAGATGAGGAAATTGAAACATAGAGAGGTTAAATATCTTGCTTCGGATGATAACAGAATTGAAAAAACCCCATTACAATATTAACATGCTAAAATACTCTTTTATGTAATAAAATATATAAAAGTGCTCTTTGAGTACTTCATTTTCCAAGTTACACTTCCTATTTAATAGGAGAAATATTCACAAATACAATTTGTATATGAATGTGTTAAAATGTTAATTTCTCTTAAAGGCTGAGAAAGGTGGGAGGGACACTATATAGAGAGGTGGCTTTTGTTATTTCTGCTTTAAAATTTTGATTAATACTAGAGGCCTGGTGCACAAAGTTCATGCACAGGGATGGAAGGTGACCCTGAGGCCAGCCAGTGCCCTCTCCCCAATCTGGGACTGCAGCCAATCTGGGACTCCCCGGGGGATGTCTGACTGGGATTGGCCCTAAACCGGCAGTCAGACATCTCCCTCTCACAATTTGGGACTGCTGGCCCCCAACCACTCACCCCCTGCCAGCCTGATTGACACCTAACTGCCCTTCCCTGATGGCTCTGTCGAGCTCAACTGCCCTCCCCTCCCCTGCCGGCCTAGTCGCCCTTAACTGCCCTCCCCTTTAGGCCCAGTCACCCTCAATGGCCCTCCACTGCCAAGCTGGTCACCCCCAAATGCCCTTCCCTGCAGGCCCAATTCTCCCCAACTGACATCCTCTGCCGCCTGGTCACCCCCAACTGTCTTCTCCTGCAGGCCTTGTCCACTCCCAAGTGCCTTCCCCTGCAGGCCTGGTCCTCCCACCTTCCCTCCCCTGCAGGCCTGGTCACCCCAACTGCCCTCTCCTTTGGCCTCGTTACCCTCAACTGCCCTCCCTTGTAGGCCTGGTTCCCCTCAACTGTCCTCCCCTGCCAACCTGGTCATCCCTAACTGCCCTCTGTTGGCCTGATTGCCCATAACTACCATCCCCTGCCAGACATCTTGTGGCAGCCATCTTTGACCACATGGGGACTGCCATCTTGTGTGAGGGTCAATTTGCATAATACTTCTTTATCTTATAGGATTCTAATATACTTTCAGATTTACAGGAAAGTTATAAAAATAGTACAAAGAATTCTTGGTGCCCTGGCTTGTGTGGCTTGTTGGTTGGGTGTCATCCCATGGGTCTGGGGATTGCTGGTGTGATTCCTGGTCAGGGCACATGCCTGAGTTGTGGGGTTGTGCAAGAGGCAGCCGATCATTGTTACTATCTCACATCAGTGTTTCTCTCTCCTTCTCCCTCTCCCTTTCTCTCTCTGTAAAAATCAATTTTAAAAAATATTTCCTTTAAAAAAATTATTGGATATTCTTTACCAGATTCCTTATTTTCTTTCTCTTTGAAAACCTGTTTTTGCAAAAGTTTTTAAACCACACCTCTAACCCCCCACTTCTGGTGGCCTCCTTATGAACCTGGTAACACCACTGATTGCCTGGGGCGTTGTGCACTTGGAAAGAGAGGGTGTCACCATGTGGTCAGCTCCCAGTTGTTAGTCACCAGCACAGGGAATGTGTGAGCAGGCTGACACTGGGTCACAGGCACTTGGTTTCCCAGGTCCAGAGCCCTACAGCTAGTAGATAAATGACACCTACTTCCTGGGGAGAATCCTTGGCCCCTAGAGCTAGATAATTCCCTACTTCCGAAGCCTGTTGTCTGCTGTGTGCATCTGTGGGTCAGGAGAGCAGAGTGCCTCTGGGTGCTCTGTAACTCAGCAACCCACTGCCTACCTCCCCTGTGTCCCACAGGCTCGGCTGCGTGCCAGGGGGACTCAACGGGGTATGTGGCTGTCCTTACCGTAAATGGACATCTCCGGCCAGCGGGAGAGACAACATCAACACGTGAAAACGTTCAACAACAATACTCGAAAGTTATGTAATTGCGTGGCAGGATAAACGATGCTGACAGGACGATGCACTGGGTATTCCAGAGAGGGATGGCGCCCTGCAGCTGGGTGGGCGAGGATCGCAGGGGAGAACAACTGTTGAGCGGGCCTCAGGGAGGACTTTCATCAGATAAAAGAACCCGAGGAGCCACTCCTGGACCAAGACGGGGTCGGTGTGTCCAGAGGGCATGAAATACAGAAAATGAAAAACTGAGTTGGAGCACAATGGCCTGGAACAGGGAGCCTGAAGCAAAATCGTGAGGAGTCCAGAATGCCAGGCAAAGGATCCTGGAAGTTTTCCAAACTCACTGAACAACAAATGAGCAAAACGGACCTTGATGAGGACCATGTTTTAAGAAACTGGCAGCTTTTGCCCAGCGGTGACCCCAGGGGTTAGCCAAGGGTACAGAACCTTATACCTTTTTATATCTGTCCCCTGGCTTTCACACGGACAGTGGACACTTAGTGACTTGTATATGCAGCTTCAAGACCAGACCCTATCCTCCCCACTCCATGGGGAGCCCAAGATGCCACGGTGAGCCTCTTGCAGAGGAGCAGGTTAGAATCCGTGCCAGTAAGTGAGGAGATGAGATGAGGTTGATGAAGCAAACACAGGTGATACTTGGGAGAAATATTGGACAGGTTAAATATCAAATGGTCATTGTGGGAGAGGCAGTAGATGACAAAAGAGGCACCAAAGACAACTGTAAGCCATCTGGCATGCTGTTATATAAGCTAAGATTAGCAGCAGCTGTATATCGGCCTCTGAGTTAGTCCTGGGGTTACCAGCACTGTCCATAAGCCTCCTTACCACACATCACAACGAGGAGACTGAGGTGCGAAGATTAAACAAATGCTTGTCATCCCAGGATTAGTAAATGATTTAAAGCCCCTATGCCTCACTCTCCTTTTATTGTTGTTAATTCTCTCCTGAGGACATTTTTCCATTGATTTTTAGAGAGAGTGGAAGGGAGGGGGAGACACACAGAGAGAGAAACATTGATATGAGAGAGACACGTCTATCGGTTGTCTCCTGAATGTGCCTTGATTGGAGCCAGGGATCAAGCCTGCAACCGAGGTACATGCCCCTGATCAAAATCAAACGCGCAACCCTTCAGTCTGCAGGCCAACGCTCTCTCCAGGGAGCCAAACCGGCTAGGGCCTCACGCTCTTTTAATGGTACTACTAACAAACTGGGGAGTCAAGTAAGTTAACTTGTCAAGAAGGGAAAGATAAATTTAATCTGAGACATGGTGACTTTGAGGGAAGATAAGTCCTTATTCATCTGTCAATTCATCCATCTGTCTATCCATCCATCCACCTTTGACTTTCTTTTCAATCTGCGGTGAATCTTTGTGAAGCACCTAGTATGCGCCAAGCCCTGGGAACTCAATGGTGGGCATAACAAAGTGGCCCCTGCCCTCCAGGAGCTTACGGTGAGGTAAGGAAGATGGACAGCAAATAGTCGTAATGTGGAGTGAGAAAGAAATGCTCCGAAAGGGAAAATGCAGATGCTGTGGAGCAGATAGCAGACCCTGCTCCTAGGGAGAGGGGTGTCAAGCAAGGCCTGGGTGGGGAGGGCCTGTGAACCGATGGGAGGAGAGCAGGGTGAGGAAGAGGGAGGAGGGAGAGCTGTGCTTTGTCTCATCTCAGAGGGCACGGCCATGCTGCCAAGCCCTTTGAGCTCCAATTGCCAGCTCTGCCCATTGTCTCGGATGGAGACAGGTGCCACGAGGGCATTGAGGAGGGGAGCTCTGGGCTCCGAGGCAGGCATTTGGGCTCTTGGTGGCTTGGTGGCTTGAGCCAGCTTGCCTTCCTCTTTCCTAACTTGTTATGGAGAAGAAATGAGACTGTAATGAGCGTGCCTCCCACAGTGTTTAACACATAGAAGACTCGATAAATATTTGTTCCAACTAAAATCCTTGAGTTCATAGGATTCCATTCCCTGCAGTCAAAGGAGCCAACTTCTGTCCCATTTCCTTTTCCTATTAACACAAGACCATCTTCGTGTGCGCCTTCCTGTCCCACGAGGGCACTCACTGACTTGGCTGCTGGGTGTGCTGGCTCTTTTCATGGCTGGACAGGAAGAGGCCCCTGGCTTTCGGGGTCTTGACTGGACACGTTGCTTGAGGCTGGGCCTGAGGAGCCCTACTTGCTAATGGACTGGGCAGCAGGGCGTTCCCAACAGAGCCGGCAAGGCAGCTGCTCTCTCAGAGGCCCGGGCGGGGAGAGGTGAGAGCGCTGGCCCTGCTCGGTCCCGCACCACGAAGGACAGTCCTGGCTTGCATCTGCGTGGCCAGCCGAGGAGCAGGGGTTCTGTGGGGCTCATATTTCATGGGGTCATTTGTCAGAGAGGAAAGGTCTCCACCTTCACTTACCTGCCAGGCCCCTGTAGCACAAGCCTGCCCTTCTACCTCAATGGGTGTTAGGGGACAGTGGGAGAGCCCAGAGCTAAGATGAAAAGCAGAAGGTAAAAATAACACTTTTAAAAATTGGGGTCACCCTGATCAGCAAGGCTCAGTGGCACATCCCTGGGTTGCAGGCTCCATTCCTAGTTGGGGGCGTGTAGGAGGCAGCTGATCAATGATTCTCTCTCGTCACTGATGCTTCTCTCTCTGTCCCTCCCTCTTCTTTGAATCAATAAAACTATATATTTGGAGAACAAATAAAAAATAAAAAAGCAGAAGGTTCCGATGCTGCCGAGCCCCAGGTGGTTTGATAATTAATCAAACTAAGAACCAGGGGTGAGGTTCGATTCCCTGTCAGGGCACATGCCAGCTTGCTGGCTCCATCCCCAGCGGGGGGTGTGCAGGAGGCAGCTGATCAATGACTCTCTCATCACTGATGTTCCTATCTCTCTCTCCCTCTCCCTCCCTCCCTCTCCGAAACCAATAGAAACACATTTTAAGTAAAAGTTTTCTCTTATGGTTGTTAATGAGACGACCTGAGAGTGCGTCAGGTGGAACTGTGCGAAGGGCCACTCGCAGAAGTCAGGTCTCTCCCCTGGCCCCTCAGTTAGTGCCACGCCCCGGACCCGGGACCCGGGCCTCTGCGGAAGCTCCGCTGAGCCCTGGGGAGGGGGGGTGGAGATAGCACCTCCTTCCTCAGGGAAGTCCAGTCCCTTCCTTCGAACTGCTCAGCAAAAGGGGCGATAGAAAGTATCCCTGCGTTTTCTCCTCCCTCACGGCACCCCTTCTCTGCGGCGAGATCCCAGCCGGAAGAAGGTGTTCCTCTGGCTAAAAAACCCACGACTGCCCACACCCAGGCGCCACAGGGAGCCCTGAGGACGGAAGAAGGTGAAGCACTAAATCTTGAGTCCAGAGGCTGAGAGCGGAACCAGAGGCAGCCGATCTAACGTCCATATTTTACCGAAAAGACTCGAGCTCTGAGAGGAACAGCAGCCTGTGTAGGGCCACTCGGCTGGCGGGCAGCATGAACGCCAGGAAAACCCGTTCCGGTTCCTGATCGGTGCTCACTGTGTCTGCCATGATCCCCTGACCAAACCCGCCTCCTCATTCGGCAGCCGCACAGGGACTAACAGAGGGTTTTTCTGAGCATCCAGGCACCTGTTCCCGCTGTGACAGGAACCCCCAAACCAGCAGACAGGAAGAGTTCACATCTTCCGGGGGGGGGGGGGGGGGAGGGGGGGGCTGGCTCCTGCTGCCCCAGCCAGCTGCGGGCCCCTGCGCTGTTCACCATTCAGCCCTAAAGACACCCACCCACACCTGCCCTGGTCCCGCCTCTGCGGCCACTGTCCCCTTGCCCGGCTGGATGGGTCCTTAGAGTCCTCTGGGGGTAAGCGCTCAGTGCAGACTGAGAGCCCACCGGGGGCTGCGCTGTGTCAGGGTCACACTCAAGTTAGACAAGGTCAAGCGCGAGGCCAATTGCCTAGTAGCGGTGTGGGAAATGCCGCCCAGGGTGGCCAGAGCTGGAGTGAGGAGAGAAAGCCCAGTGTCTGCGGCAGAAGCAGGTGCGGCGGATCCAGGGAAGAGCTGGAGGTTTGCCAGGGACGGACGAGCTGTCGAAGCCAGGGCGGAAAATCGAGGCCAGGGTGCGCAAAGCACGACACACCACAGCGTCCTGCGGGACCCCACTCTGTGGGCTGCCATGGTTGCAAATGTGGGTGCAGAGACTGATGTCTGCGAAGACAGGAGGGCAGGAGGGCCCTTCCCTTCCCGCACTCACAAGCACAGGGCACAACTGAGCGCCTCTCGCCCTGTGGGGAAGCTCTCTGGCTGCGGGGCTCCGGAAGGCGGAGGGCGTGGGGGCACTGTCTGCGGGGGCACAGATGGAACCCCGGTGCGGTCACTTACTTCACCTGGAACAGAGCCTTTAGCCTCTCTCAGCCTCTTGTCTGAAGAAACTGCTCTGAAAGCGGGTCTCTGATGTGAGGTGAGGGGGAGGAAGGAGGAGGCAGGACGCATGAGCTCTCTGATGTGGCCATTGCTCTGCCCCCTGCTCGGAGCGGGAGGACAGGCCCAGCCCGGAAGGCTCACTGTGGGACAGACACCGCCTCAGGTGGGGCTCTTTCCTCCGGCGGCCCGAGGTGCTGAGCAGAAAGACAGTCAGGAGACCCTCACGGCTCCCCAGCCCTAGTCCCAGCACACCTCCACCACAGAGATGAAAACATGGTACACTTTCCCAGTCTCCCTCATCCCAGGGAAGGCCATGTGACATAGTTGGAGCCAATGGATCAAGAGCAAGAGAAGTTGGCTAGGGAGCCTTTGGTCAGCCTTGACTTCATGCTCTGTGCAAATCAGCCTGGGTTTTTCTAAGCACATCCAGTTAAAGGAAGACACCTCTTAAATGACCACAAACCCACAGTAAATGGCCGCAGAGTGAAGGGCTACTGAACTGAAAAGGAAGGTGCTATATCTTTCTAAGTAGTGACCATTCAGGAGATGGCATATGAGGTGAGTAGAGCGTGAAACCCCAAGGTTGGAAGATTCAGGATGGTCCCCAGTCCCCGTCTCACCAGCTCTGAGCCTCCTCACTCTTCTGAACCACTCAAAAGGACACCAACTGTTCTTGCCAGGTGATGTCACTGGAACGCTGGCCATAATCAGATACAATTGCATCTGGTGTACACAGCACTTTCTTAAAAATCCTTTGAAGATACAATCTAACTCATCCCTCTGAAGGCAGAAGAAAGGAGGAAGCTCACAGATAGGAAGTGGCACCCCAAGATTCCAGAGCTGTTTGCCAGGAGGAGGGTCTGCCAGTCCCCTCAGCCATCGCCACTTTCATCTTCAGCCATGTAGACTCCACCTCCCTCAAGCTGTGGAGGGAGGTGCCTCTAGCCAAAACGCATCTGGTAATAAATGCTCACTCATAGGAAAGGCGCATGGCATTCCTATGAAGGGGACATGTACTTCGGGTTCATTATCTCGAAGAGCAAGTCGTGGGTTTGTCATGTTACCCACATGTTTTCCCTGGGGATCAGTGGAATGCTTTCTTGAGATCCATGGCTTGGCTCCGGGCTGGCACATCAAGTGGAAGCCAACCTGGTTTCACTAGGACCAATCTTCAACCCTTCTGAAAAAAATGGCATGGGCAACCACGAGTGTAAAAATTACCCATTTATACACTTACTGGGATGACTAGTATAAAACACACACAGAAAATAAGTGTTAGTGAGCATGTGTACAGCTGAAGACCTTTTTGCACTGTTGGGGGGGATATAAGATGGCACAGCTACTGTGGAGAACAGTATAATAAGTCCTCAAAAAAGAAAACAATTGTGTGACCCACCAGTTGCACATATTGAAGGCAAGGACTCAAAGAAATATTTGTCCGCCCATGTTCTTAGTAGCATCACTTACAGATGAAAACAACCCAAATGCCCACCAGCAGATGAAGATATAAGCAAAATGTGGGCTGTTCAGACCTTGAAAATGAAAGAAACTGATACATGCGAGAATGTGGATGAGCCTGAGGACATTATGCTACCTGACATGACAATCTGATTGATTACATTTATATGAAGTATAAAGAGTGGCCAAATTCATAGAATGGTGATTCCCAGGGGGCTGCAGGCAGGAGGCAATGAGAGTCGGTTTTTCATGGAGACAGAATTTCCGTTTTGCACGATCAAGGGTCTAAAGATGATGGTGGTTATGGCTGCACAACAATATGAATGTACTTACTGCCAATGAGCTGGATCCTTAAAATGGCCACATTGATAAATTTCATGTTATGTGCATTTTACCACAAGAAAAAAATCATTCATCTGCAACATCACTTTCTTTGAAAAAATCTGCTCCTAAACTGTCCAGGTGATCTGACTTTGTTTATTTTTTTGGAGATCATCGTAGTAGAATTTAAAAAGCCAAACTTTGAATCAGAAAGCTCAGCTTCAAATCTCAGTTCTACTGCTTGTTAGCGATTTGGTCTTGTTCTCATTGAGTTTTACTTTCCTTGTCTTTGTTTGCATGTAATAATATCGACTTTGACTACTTCCCTGGGCATATGTGAAAATCCAATGAGATAAATAGTGTGACTATGCTCAGCAAACCACAGAACACTAAACAAATATAAAAGATTTTTGAGACAATGATGTGATCTATTGTAATATTTTCCAACTTTCCTTGCCAAGAAGTTCCTTCCATCACACCTAAATTCCTTCTGATGCAGCTTCAGCCAGCTCTGAAGTAGTTCCTTAGGGACATCTCCATATCCCTGGTTTAGAGATATTTCTATCTGGCAAGTGTCAAAGGGGACAGCAAGAACCATAAGCTGGAACTACTAACTTTTGGGGCCAAGGACGGAATTTATCTCCAGGTCTGGTTTGGTTTGCAAATTCCGGGCTGTCATAGCAACCCCACAAGCAAAGGAGGACTGTTTAGCATCCTCTTGACTGCAGCCTGGGCTGGGAATGTGCTCAGGTTGGCCTAAATAAACAGTGTTCTTGGGTAACCACTCTGCTCCTCCCTTTGGGCTGGGAGCTTCCTGCCTGGTGTCAGGCAGCTCACCATATGCTGCTCCTCACCCTGTGGCTCCACCAGATCCAAAGTGGGGAGGGCGTTTCTGGAATTAACTGTAGTGAAAGCAAACTTCTGCAGCCATGTGGAGACAGAGATGTGGGAAGCTGGCTTGGGGAGGGGGGACTGATGCCTGGTCCAGGGTACTTCAAGGATTCCCCAGGGTCAAGTCTGTAGTTCAGCTCTGCTGACTGATTCAAACATTTGCAACCAGGGTGGTTAATCTCTAGGGCTGGTGCTGAAGATCTAATGATGGAGATCCAACAAATGTAATCTGCTTTACAATATAAAACAACAACAGGAAAATAAAATTAGTGTGCATCTCACCAAATCTTCAAAGATGTCATGATGTCATTTTTTAAATTGTTACATTTATTATAATAAGATTTTTAACCTATTTGAAAACAATTCACAGACTAATTTTTCATCAGTGGCAGAATTCCTGATTATGTGAAATGATACCCAAGAAATCATTGTCAGGCCACATTTCAAAAGTAAAATTATATAAGGCATTGCAATATTTTTATAGTGAAAAAAAGTTAGAGGTTGGGTATATTTTATTTTTAAATATATTTTTATTGATTTCAGAAAGGAAGGGAGAGGGAGAGATAGAAACATCATGATGAGAGAGAATCACGAATCGACTGCCTCCTGCATATCCCCTCCTTGGGATAGAGCCTGAAACTCAGGCATGTGTCCTGAGCAGGAATTGAACGCTGACCTCCTGGTTCATAGGTCAGCACTCAATCACTGAGCCCCACAGTCAGGCAAGATTGAATATTTATAGTAATAAAAGGGTAATATATTAATTAGACCAGGAGACCTTCCAAACGACCTTCCAGACAAAGTCATGGTGGCGGGGCAGAGGCAGAAGTGGTTAGGGACAATAGGCCAGGAGGGGAGGGCAGTTGGGGGCAAGCAGGCCAGCAGGCAGAGTGGTTAGGGGTGATCAGTCAGGCAGGCAGGTTAGCAGTTAGGAGCCAGCGGTCCCAGATTGTCAGAGGGATGCCCAACCACTGGTTTAAGCCCAATCCCACAGGGGATCCCACAGGAGTTGGGCCTAAACCAGCAGTCAGACATTCCCTGAGGGGTCCCAGACTGGAGAGGGTGCAGGCCAGGCTGAGGAACACCTCTACCCATGCACGAATTTCATGCACTGGGCCATTAGTATTTTACTATGTTCAGTATTGTGTGGTGCAGGCTGGGATGGGGGGAAGGGCTCAAGAATGGCTTCTGCCAGCACTTCAGTCTGGGACAAAGCTGCTCACCCTCCAGCTCCCCCCCCTTCCCCCAGCTCTCCTTGAGCAGACAGTTCAGTTCTTCCCGTGTGTCGCTATCCCCTGCTGAGCTGCTGCCCAGCACTGGGACTCAGAGTGGGTAAGTCCATGTGGGCCCTTTAATAGGAACGCCGGGGACTCCAGCAGCCTCCATCTTACTGAGCCACAATCTCAATGGTTTTCACAGCCAGAAGTTTTGGGTCTTCTCTTCCCAGCTAGGGATCCTGGTTTGGCCTGGGATCCCTTATTCCTCAGGGAGGTGTCTGTAACTGAGATACCGCTCTCAGTTTGTAACCACCGCACACAGGTTGGCTCCTACCAGTCTCAATATGGCTCCTCTGCAAACCCATAGTTACAGGAATGCAGTTCAGCGAGATTCCACATGCTCTTCAATGTGGCTGCTCCGGAGTTTTAGTCGTATTTTCTATGTGGCCATGAGGGGAGGGGAGCCCAGCTCTGACCTAGCCCACCACCCGACCGGAGCCTCCAGCTCTTTGTTCCTTTGTTTCTTTCTTTCGGCAGACCCAGTGTCATTGCCGTCTGCAGGAAGCAATGAATAGTGGAAAACTCTACGGACTCAGACAGCGTGTGCTATCCCCCAGGAAGCTCAGCACACTCTCGTCTAGCTAGTTCCCAGCGTTTTCTATCTACTTGCAAAATGCGATAATAACAATTGCTTCTAAGAGTTCTTGTGAAAATTAAATTAGTAAAAGTGGTTTGCCAATGTCGGTAACTTTTATTACTACTACTACTAATACCTGTCTACACATCACTGACTATTGCACCAACATTCATATGCCCTCTATCCACTAGATTATCCACACCATTATGAGGTGTACAGGAACCAGCCTAAGTTTCTAGTTCTGTGTCCAGGTGAGTATGGTGTTCTGTCTAAATGTCCATTTCATTAAACTTGTTTCATTGTGCTGTTGCTTCTCCACATGAGCAATATTCAAAATCCCTGTGGAGGTATCAACTAACCCAGGAGGCCTGTGGCTACACCCAGTATCTATCACCTGTCTAGTGTTGGATCACGCCGGGGGTTCAGGGACTCTCAGAGAAAGAGTCAGGGGTTAAAAGTGCTGACCCCTGGTACGCTGGAAAATACAGCTACAACATTGACTCCCTAAAAACTTCAGTCATCCCTCAGCATCCAGGACCAGCCCTCCACCCCGCCCACCTTCCCCTACATCCCCTCACTCCTGCAGGTACCAAAATCCTCAGATGCTCAAGTCCCTTCTATAAAATGGCATCGATCAATGCATCTGGGGTCTTCACATCCAGGTGGGCTGGATACGGATGAGAAACCTGGAGCTATGGTGTCGGACAGTTCAAATAAGTGTTGTTCAAAAGTCAACCATACATTTGAAAATTACTAAGAGAGTAGACCTTAAAAGTTTCTATCACACACACACAAATCTGTAATTATATGTGGTGATTAAGGTTAACTAGACTTATTGTGGTAATCATTTCACAGTGTGTATATATATATATATATATATATATATATGTATATATGTATATACACATACACACACACATACTAGTGGCCTGGTGCATGAAATTCATGCACATTAAAGGGGTATTAATTAGAGAAATAATGTAATATTGCTGTTTGCTCTTTCTCTATAATAGAAGTATCAGAGACTAAAGAAAATTAGTAAAATGTAATGAAAACCTTCCTCCTGTCAGAGTCTGGGGTGCACCATGGGGCCCAAAATCAAGTCCCCACTCACTCACATGTGCCTCAAAATCACGTGAGACCAAGACCCAACTGCACCCCCCCACCCCTGCATTGGGGTAGATCCAGACCCCACCAGTCCCACTCTTGTCAAGCCACCCAGGGCAGGGTGTGTTCTCAGGTCCCCTGGCCCAGCACCAGGATGGGGGGCATGGCCTGAGGTCCCCCATCAAGTCCCACCAGGTGGGAGACATGACCTGAGATCCCATCAAGCCCCACTGGGTAGGGGGCATGGCCTGAGGTCCCCCGGCAAGCCCCACCAGGTAGAGGAGCACAGCCTCAAGTCCCCCAGCCCAGCACCAGGAGGGAGGCACAGCCTCAGGTCCCCTGTCAATCCTCACTGACACAGGGACACAGGCTCAGGTCCCATGTGAAGCCCCGCTGGGTGGGGGGCACAGCCTGAGGTCCCCTGTCAAGCCCAGCCAGGCAGGAGGGCCACAACCTCAGGACCCTTGGCCTGGTGCTGGGGCAAAGGGTATGGTCTGAGGTTCCCCAGCCTGATGCCAGGGTAGGGGTGTGCCTTGAGGTCCCCTGTCAAGCCCTTCCAGGTGGAGAGAACAGTATGAGGTCCCCTAACCCAGCAACAGGATGGGAAGCACACCTTGAGGTCCCCTGTCAAGCCCCTCTGGATTGGGGGAGGGTGTAGGCCTCCCTTCCCTCCTGCTGTGGCCACGCCCCCCGCCGGCCTCCCATCCCGCTGCTACAACCACCTCAGGCTCTCCGTGAGCAGGTATATGCAGGGAAGGCTGGGCCAGGATAATTGGGAGGGGGTGATGGGAGCCAGCATCCTGGGTGAGCTGGGCCTCACAGCCTCTCTGCTTCAGCTCCCAGCACCCCGGACCTAAGGAGTAGTGCTTTCACAGGGGCCTGGCAGGCACTGGATATGGCGATGCCTTAAAATCAGAAGAAGCCCCCTTTAACTCTGGCTGGAAGTGCATTGGGAACTTATGATGGGGGGAAGCAGCCCAACATCAGGGCTGAAATAAGACCTGGGTAGCCTCCGGAAGGGGCAAACCAACAGTAAAAGGCATCTCTGAAACAAAGACATTTGAATGTACAGTGGATATTAGGTTATATTAAGGAATTACCTTAACTTTTCAAGGTGTGACAATGGCTGAATATTTACTTCTTTTTTAAAGATACTCATCAGTGGTAAACAACTTTCTTTGAAAGTATGGTGTTGTCCTGGCCTAGCCCTCCCCGCACCACGGACACCTCAAGGACCAAGCCTCTCCTGCTGGCTCACTAGGCCCTCAAAAACACCCTGTGCAGAGGCGTGGTCCCTGCTTCATTCCCCACCCCCGCCAGCGTGAAGCAAAGCGTTCCCAGCTGGTGCTGGTGTGAAGCAAAGTGTTTCCCACAGGTGAAGCACTTGAGGCGCCCACATGAAGGGAAGCATTCGTGAAGGGAAGTGCTCACTGGCGTCCAGGCAAGCCGTGGCCATGCCCCCCAGTCATGCCCCCCGCTCCTGATTGGCTGGTAGCATAGCCAATCAGGAGCCAAGGTATGGTCACATTTGCATGTACTCTTTTATTAGATAGGAGGATACACACACACACACACACACACACACACACACACACGAGGCCTGGTGCACAAAATTTGTGCACAGGGGGTTTGTCCCTCAGCCCAGCCTGCACCCCCTCCAATCTGGGACCCCTTGAGGGATGTCTGATGGCCCATTTAGGCCTAATCCGTTGGACATCCCTCTTATAATCTAGGACTGCTGGCACCCAACTGCTAGCCTGCCTGCCTTCCTGATTGCCCCTAACTGCTTCTGCCTGCCAGCCTGATCACCCCCTAACCATTCCCTTGCCAGCCTGATTGTCTAACTGCTCCCCTGCCAGCCTGTTTTGCCCCCAACTTCCTTCCTCTGCCAGCCTGTTCACCCCTAACTGCCCTCCCCTGCATGCTTGATCACCACCAACTGCCCTCCCTTGCAGGACTGGTCCCTCCTAACTGCCTCCCCTGCTGGCCATCTTGTGTCCACATGGGGGCAGAATCTTTGACCACATGGGGGCAGTCATCTTGTGTGTTAAAGTGATGGTCAATCTCCATGTTACTCTTTTATTAGATAGGAGATATATATATATATATATATCTCCTATCTAATAAAAGAGAAACATGCAAATTGACCATACCTTTGCTACCCTACCAGCCAGTAGGAGTGATATGAAAATTAACCTCCACGCAAGATGGCGGACGGGCCCTCTCTGCCCCAGCTGGCCACAGCCCTGGCAGTGCTTCACCACAGGTGCCAGGGGTCCCAGATCACAGCCCAGCCCCAGCCCCAGCAGGTGATCCGGCCCCCCCTCGGCCTGTGGCGAAGGCTGGCCATGTGGGTGCTTAGCCGTGGGTGCTGGGAGTCCCTGATCACAGCCCAACCCCAGAGGACAAAGCCATGGTGGCAGGGCCAAGGCAGAGGCTGTTAGGGGTGATCAGGCCAGGAGGGGAAGGCAGTTGGGGGTGATGATCAGGTCAGGAGGGGAGGGCAGTTGGGGGTGATCAGGCTGGTGGTGGGGTGCAGTTGGGGCCAAGCAGGCTGGCAGAGGGGCAATCTGGCTAGCAAGCAGAGTGGTTAGGGGTGATCAGTCAGGCAGGTGAGCGGTTAGGAGCGGATTGCGAGGGGGTTGTCCAAGTGCCAGTTTAGGCCCGATCCCACAGGGGTCTCAGATTGGAGAGGATGCAGGCCGGACTGAGAGACAACCCACCTCCCCGTGTGCATGAATTTCGTGCACTGGGCCACTCGTTATTATGTTGTACACCTGAAACTAATATACCAATGTCTCGATAAAAATTTCTAGTAGTCACATTAAACAAAGTAAAAAAAAAATAGGTGAAATTAATATTATATTTTATTTAACCGAATATATCAAAATATTGCCATTTCATTGTGTGAAAAATATTCATATTATTAATAAAAATACAAATCCTTGCTCTATATTTCATAGGCTGTAATGATTACTTAAAAAGGCGTGTGTTTGACAGTTTACACGCTAAGTCCTACATACAATTACACAAACGCTTAGCAACAGACGGGAGCTTTGGCATCCCAGCCTGGCGCACCGTCAGATTCTCTTTTGAGAGTCGATTCTCTTAACTTCGGGAAAGCTTCCTGGAAGACATGACTTGAGTCACATGACGTGGAGAGGAAGGGCTGCGTGTGGCTGACGGAGATGGAGGTTGTCCCAGACATAAATGACAGTTTGAGCGAAGGCTTGCAGAAGGCAAGGGCGTGCCGTCTCAGGAGACCACGGAGCTGCAGCGCCGAGGCTGGCAGGAGGCGAGGGCAGGTCAGCGGGCGGACACCGCAAAATCTAACCACCTCCACCCCACGGACCATCAGGGCAGGCTGTCAGTCACCCCCGCCACAGACCTCTAAAGGGGGACAAAGAAACAACTCCCCAAATAGGCGCCCACAGTGGGATACTTCTTTACATTTCTGTGTTTATCATCCTAAATACACGAAAACTTTATGTCCCATTCCATCACATACCCAGGATTATTTTAATACTAATAGCCCTGCCCATGAATCCGTGTGCCAGTAGCTCACCAGTAGCTCGCTGCCATCCTCCAGCTCTCTGTCTGCTGCCCCGTCCTCCTGAAGCTCCTGCCACCCCTCCCCCCAGCTTGTTGCCCTGCCCCCTGCTGTAGCTCCCTCCACACCCCTGCACCCCTGCTCCCCAGCTTGCTGCTCTGCCCCCTCCTGTAGCTCTCCCTCACCCACCTGCTGATCTGTGATCCGGTGGTTACTTGGTCAGTCCTGATGCTTCATGGCGTAACCACCATTTGCACATTACACCTTTATTATGTGGGACTAAGAACAACTGTTTTCACCCTGGCCGGTTTGGCTCAGTGGATAGAGCATCAGCCTGTGGACTGAAGGGTTTCAGGTCTGATTTGGGTCAAGGACACATGCCAGAGTTCCCAGCTCAATCCTGAGTGGGGCGTGTGCAGGAGGCAGCCCCTCAATGATCCTCTCTCATCATTGATGTTTCTATCTCTCTTTCCCTCTCCCTTCTCTCTGAAATCAATAAAAATATATTTAAAAAAAATAACTGTTCTCCCCTCCAAAAAAATCTTTGGTAAAATTTAATTTCATCAGGATGTTTCATGTTTATTCTGTTATTCTCTTAACCCAAGTGTCCCAGTCTGAAAAGCACTTAATATCAGCACCTTACTGATGGCATCTTGGTGATGACGGCTACACGGAGAGTCTGGCCTGGCGAAGGGCCCCTTCACTGCGGGTCCCCCATGCACAGCCCGCTGCCTGCAGCCATCCCCTTTGTGCACACTCCCACCACCCCGCGCCTGCCGCCCTGGGGAGCTGCTGCTTCGCTGAGATGCTGAGCGCCTGCCCGCGGGCCCTGGCTGCTGCCTCACCACCCGGCCTCCCCCTCAGGCCTGCAGCCACTGCCCGGATGCCCTGCGCTGGCACGCACGTCACTGGGAACTGAAACTGTGAGCTCCCTGCAGCCACTTTGCTTTGTATATTTTAGTTACAACTTAAGTGATTTCTCTGCTCCATCAGAAGGAATTATCATCACCCACTTTGGCTCGGTTTCAATGCTGGTCTTCATTTTATTCATTTTTTATTTCATTTTTTGAGATATTATTGTCATACTAGTGGCCCAGTGCACGAAATTTGTGCACAGGGGAGAGGGGTGGGAGATTCCTTCAGCCCAGCCTGCACCCTCTCCAATATGGGATTCCTCAGGCCTCTAGCTTCTAACCACTCACCTGCCTGCCAGCCTGATCCCCCTGACTGCTCTCTCCTGACAGCCTGTTTGCCCTAACTGCTCTCCTTTGCTGGCCTGGTCCCCCTAACTGCTCTCCCCTGCTTGCCTGGTTGTCTCTAACCTCCTCTGCCTTGGCCCTGTCAACATGGCTTTGTTGGGAAGGACTTCCAGAAGGACATCTGGAAGGTCGCCAGGAAGATGTTCAGTCTAATTAGCATATTACCCTTTTATTAGTATAGATGCTACCTTGTCCTAAAAATGCAGTTTGTTCCCAAGTTTTCCTATCATGGAAGGGGAGCCCGCAGTAGCATCCTGGGTTCTGACCAGAGCTTAAGTGCTTGTGCTTCATCTCAGCAGCTGTGATTCCTAGAAGAAGCCTCTTGGATATACCTTGAACATTTCTATCAAATTTGCCAAGTCATCCTCCAAAAATGTCAAACCACTTTAAACTCCCACCATCAACCATGCATATGCCCTCCATCCCACTTTGATGCCAATATCATTGATTTCTCCCTAGAAGCTTCCCTCCCGTCAGCTGGAACGCTTGATACTTGAGCCAAACTCATTGTTCAGCTGGGGACTTGATTTCCCGAGATAGAATTATTGAGGAAGAAAAATAGTTTTCCTCAACCTTTCTGAGTTCTTAGTGGAGGCCCTTGTAATGAAAGACAGATTGCCAAGAGAAAAACAAAAGTTCATTAACATGTGTACCTCATGTATACGTGGGAGAACTCAGGGAAAAATGAATAACTCCCCAAGCTGGCTTAGAATGCAGATTTAAATACCTTCTTCCTAGGGAAAGGGAATGGGAGATGTAGGCCTCCTAGAGGAGAGTAAATGATTTTTAGGAAAGATGAATGGGGGTGGAGAGAAATAGTGTGTAACAAAGTTTGGGTGTTATGTCCTGTGACAGGAGTCAGTCTTCTCTGCCTGATGACACTTCTCTCATCAAGGGGACCTATGACATTTAAGCTCCTTTAGGGGGGTCCAATTTTAGACAGATCGGGAGACTTCAGTGAAATCCTCTGCATGAACTCGCAGTTTTTCAAGAATCTGCAGCTCAAGATCATCAATATAACAATAAAGCATATGTTGGGGGGTGGCATGTTCTCTGACCTTCAGAATAAACCCAACAAAAGCTTGTTTCCTCTCTCAGATGATTTGCCACAGTAGGTTATTCCCTGGAGACGGCATTCTGGGAGTGGTCAGAACATACCCTGTGTATGTAGAAAGGTGTGGGCCACATCACTAAATAATCCAGGGACAGTTTTCTCATCTTGAGGAAAGGGAGATAAAGTTATAATAGTTTATGTCCCTTTCCACAGATTTCTTATGGGTTTGTGTCTCAGCTGCCCCCGCCCACCACCCCTCCCCCCATAGCAGCCCCAGCGCCTACGCATTGGGATCGGGCCTTGGGGCTGCTGGCTGCCAGGCCTGCGGGTTTGTATCTCCAGTCCACCCCCCTCCTACCCCTCCAGCCCCAGGTCTGCAGTGGTGGGGCTTGGGGCTGCTGAGTGCTGGCCTCCCTGCTGGTTGTGTCTCAGATCCAGCCCCTCACAGCCCCAGCGCCCCCATGGCGGGGCTTGCAGCCGCTGGGTGCTGGCCTCCCTGCAGGTTTATGTCTCCGATTTGGCCTTTGCAGCTCCAGCACCTGGGTGGCAGAGCTTGTGGGTGCTGTGTACCGGCCCCCTATGGGTTTGTGTCTCTGATCCAGGGGCTCTTGGGTGCCACCTTCCCAGCAGGTTTGCACCCCGCACGTGCCCCACCCGCCGAGCCCCCAGCCAGCCCAAGGCCTAAAGGCCCCACCCTGCCACTTCCACGTGCCCCTCCCCCCCTCAGTACTTCAAACTCACTCCTACAGTGGGTCTATCAAGAGAACTACATTTCCCAGAATTCTTGGCACCCACGATACCCTGCACGAACCAAGAGCACCATGAATTTTCTCCACCCTGTGGTGGCCACCGGGGTCTCCGCACACCCCAGAGACTGGCAGCAGCCCCCCACTCCCATCGTGGGTGCTGGGCTGGAGGGCATGCAGGGACCCCGGGCGCTCATTTGCATGTGATTCAGGCACCATAAACTTAAAGGAGGGCCACCCTTATAGGGTGGTGGTTGCTTTTACCGCACTGCGGCCACACTCCTGCCAGCCTTACCCCCTGTGTGCTTGCCCTGCTCTTGCCCTGCTCTTGCCCTGCTCTTGCCCTGCTCTTGCCCTGCTCTTGCCCTGCTCTTGCCCTGCTCTTGCCCTGCTCCACCTCCTGCTCCACCTCCTGCTCCACCTCCTGCTCTGCCCTCTGCCCTCTGCTCCAATTAGCTGATAGTATATCCAATTAAGAGCCAAGGTACAGTCATATTTGCATGTTACTCTTTTATTAGTAGGAGGAAGAGACATACATGTAAGGTGGGCAATGTGATGGTTACATACATGTGTCTATCACAAAATTGATGATCATGATAAGGTTAGTTAGTGCTGCATCTCCGCACATAATTATGAATTTTTGTGTATGTGGCAGTAAGATCTACTCTGAGAACTCCTGAGTATGTCATACACTGTGGTCAGCATGTGACGCCAGATGGCATTTATCTCATAGCTGGGAGGTTGCCCTATTTGACCACAATCTCCGGCCTCCCCCCACCCCAAACACCCCTCTCCCCCACTCCCCAAGCCCTGACAACTGCCCTTGTACTCTCTGCGGGTTCAGCTTCTCAGAGTGTTGTCTTTCAGTGTGAAGTTTGTGGCTTCCCAGGGGCCTGCAGGGACCTTCGGGGAAGGAGGAAGCCTGCAGTGAAACATCCTCTGGGGAGTGACAGGGTGGGATCCAGTCTGGACTTAAGCACAGTGGGGTAAAGAGGTGGGGAGCAAGCCGCTGCACTCCCGGAGTGTCAGACGGAGTGTAAAACAGGGAGTTTTACCAAACGGCCTTCTCCCAAACCAGCATCAGTGAACCCTCTGTTAATGTCCAACATGTCTGTTAGGCCAGTTTCCGAGTTCCAATTTAGCATTTTTGGAATTTGGTTAGAATTCTAAAGGGTTGAAGGAAACCTTAGCGTTTGACCTAAATACTCACAGAAGGCCCTCTCTCTGACAGTGTTTAGCGCCCTCCATGGGAAAATACAGGGCTCATGGGATCGCCAGGATTGGCTCCACAGGCTCACACCTTTCCCAGCAACATCACACTTTAACTTGAGCCTCTGCCTTTCTCCCCCTGGAGGCAGAGGTGGGTGACTTGTTGGGGCCCTGGGACCTCCACTCTGCCAGTTTCCTTTGTATTCGAAGGAGAAAACAAAGAAGTGATTTGACTTACTATCATTTATCACTATTACTTGGATGAAAAAACAAGGCCACATGCTAACCTGGCCAGCTCAGGGAAGGCCTGCATGCCAGTTTTGCAAGTATTTTTTGTTTTGGAAAATATGTTAATTATTTTTCATGAAATTGGGGGTGAAATGGCCTCATGCTAACCTGACCAGCTCAGGGAAGGCCTGTGTGGCGGTTTTGCAAACTCAAAGACCTAAAGTAATGACAAAGGATGGTCTGAAATTAAACTTTAACCAAAAGCAGTTATGGTGGGTAGTCATGTCCTAGGCCTGTATCTTCCTTGACCAAGATCAACTTCGACCTTTACTGAGACTATTGTCTTTTTGTATCTCAGATAACTAACTCCCCGGGAAATATCAGAGTAACTTTAACTTCCCTTTCTCTGGACCCCCTAAGGGCACAACCTAATGCCCTGGGCACCATAAGGCCTTCATTGTTACTTGTTAATTGTTGACTGTTAACTGTCCTGCACCCACCTAAGGAAAAGAAGTGATGTCTGTCATTTTACTTTTTATCCAATCCCAAAGGTCCCCCCACCACCCACCCCAGCTTTGCCTTCTCCCCCTCCCTAATCCATCACCAGTGGATTTCAGGTAGCCAACTATGGCTCCTCTTTCCATTGAAATGTATAAAAGAAGGTGGAGAACTCCTGTTCTCCAGAGCATTATCCTGATACGGTTGAGAGTCTGCTTCCTGGCAATTGTCGACAGTTGGCTCAAATAAACTCACAACAGTTCTTTACAGGTTCGAATGTTTTGACGTTAACACACTGCAGCCTCTGGGGGTCAGGCTAGATAGAGGGTCTCCTGGTCTTTGCCCATCACTTTCTCTTAGTCGCTACTCTGTCAGAAGTCTAAGAAAAAACAGTCTAACTTTAAAAGTTTGGGTAAAGCTCCCTTATGTCTGTGACCGGATTTTCTTTGTTTCTTTTTCTTTTTTTAAAAATTATAATTGAATACTGTATCATGCTAGTTTCAGGTGTGCATAGTGATTAGACATTTATATAACTTACGAAGTGATCACCCTGGTAAGTCCAGTTAAGACCTGATTTTCTTCAGCTGGAATCTTGTCAGCTCCTGGGTACCAGGTTTTAGCTCCCAGGGGGTTCTTGAACCACAGCTGTGCCAGAGACGAGCACAGCAAGGCATGGCTCTGCTTTCCTCAGCTGCCTGCTGCAAAGGAAGCATGCTCATTACTCGACCTGTATATACCAGCAGCAAAACCAGGATCAGGTGACCTAAACCAAAGTTTCTGGCCTTCTTCCTTTCTGGTATATTTGCCTCAGGGCTGGGAAACCCAAGCCATGCCTGTCCCTTTACAAAAAGTTTAGAATATGAAGTGAGAAGGAAGAAATGCAGCTGGAGTGGCCACCAGCTCAGCAGATTGGCCTTGGCCTTGAGCATGTGCACCTGCTCTCGCTGGTTTGCAGATACACCCACAGCATGGCCCCTGCTCTCCTCTGGTTTCACCCAACTTCTTGTTGCCTGCCTGCAGCCCCATCCTCCATCCTCTTGCACAGCTATGTCCTTCAGCCAACCCGGCTGCCCAGAGCCGTGGACCTTGACATTTAAAGCTATACTCACAACTGCTCTTCAGGCCACCTGAGCACACACCTTGGGTGCTGGGGAGACAAAGATAAGATATGTACCTGGGCCTTGAGAAACTCTCAGAGGCTCTGCCCTCAGCTCAGCCTTTATCTGAATGACACAACTTAATTTGGGGCTCCCATCTCTGAAGGAACCTTAGCAAAAATGTGAAGAAAGCCCAGAATAGGAGAAGAATGTGATTAATTGCTTATGAAGTGGCCTCTGTATAGAAGAACTAGACATACAGCATCAAAAACAGCCACCTTCAGGACAGCTGGTGTTTCCTTCCTGGCCTCCCCTGGTCCTGAGATCCTTGCAGCTCATTTCCTGGTCTGATTTAAAATCATACACAGCCAAAGACCGGTTTGGCACAGTGGATAGAGCGTCGGCCTGCGGACTGAAGGGTCCCGGGTTCGATTCCGGCAAGGGCATGTACCTTGGCTGCGGGCACATCCCCAGTAGGGGGCGTGCAAGAGGCAGCTGATCGATGTCTCTCTCTCATCGATGTTTCTGACTTTCTATCCCTCTCCCTTCAGCTCTGTGGAAAATCAATAAAATATATTTAAAAATAAAATAAAATAAAATCATACACACATATGTAAATACAATAAATATATACACATTTTAAGTTTTTATAATACCTACTTAGTCACCATTTATTGAGCACCCCTTACATATCGGTCGTAGTGTTAAGTCTCTTACATGTATTATCCCCTAAATCCTCACAATATTGTTGCAAGCAGTGGATAGAAACTTCTCCCTCCACAAACATATTACAGATGAGGAAACTAAGCCCTAGAGAAGCAAAGAAATTTACTCAACTAACAGTGAATTAGCAGCCAGCGCTGTGCCATGCCCAGCAGGCCCGGAGTAATGATGATTTCAATGACAATAATGATGCTTCCTTATCTTGATACATCTTTCCTATAGTACCATCTTTCCACATCTAAAATATTGTCCCCAATTGCAATAGAAAAGCTCAAGTTTTTGGAGACCTTGAGATCAAGCTTTTGTATCTGCTGTGTGCTGCTCAAATTGCCTCAGGCTTCATTCCTATTTAGTCGTGCAGGTGGGTGATGGCTTTGATGTTGGGAGAGAGAACCTTGGGACAGTCTCCTGTCAAGAGCTATAGGAGCCCCTGATAATGTGTTAATTAATGAATCCTTGCATGTACCAGGCTACACAAGTGTAAAGGCATTTGTAATTATGCTTATGACGTGGATGACATTTCCAGATGTGAAAATATGCTAAAGGAAAAAGTAATGAAACCAGTCAGGCAATGGTGAAAAAGGAAAGAGGTTTATTCAAGTGCTGGTCACCTGAGAAGACGGGGGACTCTCATCCCAAAGCCTATCTCTGATATCTCAGGATAGACAAAGGTCTGTTATAGGGGCATAGTGGGAGGAGGGGAAGTAAGTAATTCTGACAATGTGCAGTTTCACATTCCAGCTCTCTGGTGGTTTCAATATTCTCTTTCACGTGTGCCAGTGTCTGATGTTTTTTCTCTCTGCAGGTTTTATTGCTTATGCCTGGGGACAGGATGTTGCAGGCCTGGCCAGCCATTGGCATATGCTACCCTCCTGTGGTTGAGGCTGGTGAAAAGGGAAACTAGAACTGCTGTTGCCTGTCACATGCTTACATATGAAACTAGTAATACTTTAGACCAAGCATGTCAAACTCAAAGGCTAACACGGGCCAAATAAGCAAGGTTTAAGTGTATGTGGGCCGCAGAAAAACAAAAGCTTCAATTTTCATAGAAACGTAGGTTTATTTCAATAGAGACATGCTGAATACAAAGGGTTGAAATAAATGAGTAATCGTTAATATAAAATAATAGAACATTTTAATAAAAATTAATATTTTTTCTTGAACATTAACTTACCAGACACTGAATAAGTGCACAAATTAATAAGCGTAACACAAATAAACCTATTTTTCTTTTTCTCTGAAAGCAAAATCTTTCCTGTTGCACATATCAAACAAGTCAGTCCACAACTAGTGATGTGGTCATCGGCTGCTAAAATATTCGCTGCTAGTATTAGTGGAGGGAAATGGTGTGCTTGCGCATAAGGTGGATAAGGGAAATGATGCAACATGATGATAGTAATTAGTCATTAATGAACATTGCAGCTCATTATTAATAACTAGTGGCCTGGTGCACAAAATTCATGCACAGGGGAGAAGGGGGAGGGTTGTTCCTTAGCCTGGCCTGCACTCTCTCCAATCTGGGACCCCTCAAAGGATATCTTACTGCTGGTTTACAGGGATCAGACCTAAACCTGCAGTTGGACATCCCTCTCACAATCCGGGACTGCTAGCTCCAGCTACTCACCTGCCTGCCTGCTTGATTGCCCCAACCACTCTGCCTGCCTGCTCACCCCAACTACCCTTCCCCCACCGGCCTGCTTGCCCCCAAATGCCCCCTGCTCCTGCTGGCCTGCTCACCAACCCCTCCTTCCTTCCGCACTGGCCTGCTCACCCCCAACTGCCCCTTGCTGGCCTGCTCATTCCAAACTACCCCTCCTACTGTCCTGATCTCCCCCAAATGACCCCCACTGACAGCCTGCTCACCCCAACTGGCCCCCCTGCTGGTCTTTTTACCCTCAATGGCCCCTGCCATCCCATCTTGGCCTGATCACCCCCTGGTGACCCAAGGTCCCAGTCCCTTCTTTTTTTCTTTTCTTTTCTTTTTTTTTTTTTCAGCGCCTCCTTGAGTGGAGGCCAGGGCCGGCTGGAAGCAAGTATCTAGGATTTATTTATTCTGCTTGCTCCAGCTCTGTGGCTGCTGCCATTTTTGTTGGGATTTATTTATCTTCTATAATTGAAACTTTGTATCCCTGAGCAGAGGCCATGGCCAGCCAGGGCAGGTGGGAAGCTTGGCTTCCTCCATTGCTGGGGCAACCCAAGTCTCCTGCTTGCTCCAGTTCCATGGCCAGCCACATCTTGGTTGGGTTAATTTGCATACTCGCTTCTTATTGGCTGGTGAGTGTGGCTTGGGATAGCAGAGTGGTGGTTAATTTGCATGTTTCTCTTTTATTAGTGTAGATTATGTATAACAGGATACTGTTAAAATTAAATTACAACAATTTTATTAAAACATTTCTTACATACCATTATATTAGTTGGGCCACAAAAATATTCATTGTGGGCTGCATATGGCCTGTAGGCCATGATTTTGACATGCTTGCTTTAGACCATACTATAAATATATTCTTGTTTTTAATACTTGGTTAGTTAGTTAATGAAATGAGAGGTTTTTTTTATACCTTATGACCTGTTACAGGCCAAGAGGTGACTAATATTTGAGAATGCACCACAGCCAGTGCCAGGGGTCAAAGGTTACATGAAGTCGTCATTGGCTGGTGTAGAAATGGCACCCATGAGCAATGCAAATTAGGGAACTTCTTCCAGTGGCTTGAAGTCTGCAGCCTTGTCTGCATTGCTTCATCACCCAGCATTCACAAACACATCCCTCTTTTGCTTCTTATTCTTCTTCCCCACCCTGTGCCTTAGAAAATGAATTTTGCTCTGTTCCAAGTACATGCTTCAGGCCTTTCCAGTTTTCTGCTTTGCTCAAATTCTTCACTCCATCTGGAATGCTCTTCTGTCTTATTTTTGGGGGCCAAATTTCTAAATATTACTGATCCTTGAGGCCTTATGCAAAGTCCTCTTTTTCTGGGAAGCCTTCTGTAACCTGTTCAGTTGGAAATGGTTGTAGCACATTTCTCATTTCTGTGGTGGACTATTTCTTGTTTCTTCCTGTAGACACATGCTTTCCAAAAACCAAGTTCCTATCTGCTTTATATTGTATTCTCAGTCTGTAACCATAGCCATATAGTCACTTACTGAATGAATAAGTAAATGTACAGTACTGGGGAGAGTGCTGAATTGTGTGTGGTACCAGGTTGAAAGATAAGCCAGGAGAATTTTCTTTGTTCATTTTTAAACATCTACTAGGTCCAAAGCCCTCTGCCAAGACTTATTACAAAATCCCTTCTGTCTTAGGATTTAGTTTCTAATGAATAACAAAAAGGAGCTGAGTCTGTAAGTGAAACCCATGAAGCAAAAATAAAAAAATGAATACATTGATGTGTTGGATAGAGGAGGGAAAAGGAATTGTGCACAGGCTGCAAGTACGAAAAGGCATTCCAGATCTAACAAAGAAGAGGAGTGATAGAATGACTGAAATAAAGATGCTATTTGAATATTGATGAAGTGCCTACCATTTGCTACCAGACAGAACATAATTTTCTCTTGATGATCCTTCATGGCATTGGGGTACGTTTCGAAGACCATCCACTCAGCCTACGAACATCTGTTGAGAAAGTACCTTGAGCTAGGGGTTGGGTTACAAAAATCAAAGCTCAAGGTACAAAAAAAAAATTTGCTGTGATGAGGGGGTCTACAGAAGTCCGTATAGGGTGCTCTGGGAGGAGACAGGAGCAGCTTTTGATGCTTTGCTCCAGGTGAGCAGGGAGGGTTCATGCAGAATGTGACTTCCAACAAGGTCTGAAGCAGCAGCGTGAGGTGAGGGTTCGGGTTATCAAGTGGTGTCAGACACCAAGGCAGCAGTCAGGCTGCTCTGTCTGGGATCTGACTTCACCACCAACCATTTGTGCAGTTTTGACATGTGCCTCAGCCTTAGTTTTGCACTCTGTAAAATGCCACAGAGTTATTGTGAAGATTAAATGAGAAAATCCCAGCCTCAGACTAACTCTTCATTCAGGAATCAAATTAAAGTGCCCCCAGTTCACTCAGGAGTTGGTTTTTATTTGTTTGTGCCTTAAACCAGAAGTTGGCATTCAATAGAAGGTGGACTAACTAAGCAGGTGACTTTTCTCCAGCTACTAGTTAAGCTAAATGATTTTGCAGGTGATATCACAGATTTCCACATTGGCATTGACATAAAAGGATAGCCTATCTATCTATCTATCTATCTATCTATCTATCTATCTATCCATCCATCCATCCTCTATCTATCATCTATAAAACCCTAAATGATCAGTCGACTGTTTGACCAGTTGCTATGACATGCAATGACCACCGGGGGCAGACACTCAATGCAGGAGCTGCCTCCTGATGGGCAATGTGCTCTCACAGCAAGAGCACTGCTCAGCTGACCAGCAGGTTCCACATGCCTGGCTCACAGCTGGTGAGTGCAGCTGTGGAGGTGGGAGCCTCTCCTGCCTTTGTGGCAGTGCTACCTAGCGGGGGGCAGGCATAGCGGCCGGAATGAGTGGGAGCAGCATGGCTCCCTGCCTGAACTTGAGCTTGGGCTCCTCCAGGCTGCCTGCTGGCTCCACGCACTACTACATCCCCCAAGAGGTCCCAGAATGCAAGAGAGCACAGGCCAGGCTGAGGGACCCCACCAGTGCATGAATCTCTACACTGAGCCTCTAGTAGATATGTGTATAAAGCAGCCCACCTTGAATGAGCAGACTTACTTTCTAGCATGTTATTGGGTGATGGGAGAGAGAATGAGGGTCTTTATCCAGCTATGGGATTCTAAGTTGAGCCAGTCTGTGTGGGGAGAATAGGAACTCCTAAGACATTCCCACCGTGTGACATTGCTTATTAAATAGTGGGTGATTTGGGGAACTGCGTTCACACTCTCCCCTGAAAAAATAAGATAAAATAAATAGTGGATGATTTTTTCTGCTTGTATTTTCCCCTTAGAGAGCTCGCTGTCTAATGCAATGAAAGGGTTGAGCATTTGTTGCAGCGCCAACTCTGGGTTACGGGAGCCATGGGCCATTGAAACTAGAGATAATGCACACATGGCTTTAGTTTCTGCCTTGAGTAGAAACTGCTTTGACATCGACTTTGTGATAGTAACAATGTAAAATTATGGCCATGTACACAGTAGGGTAGAAAGCAGTTAGAGATGAGAGATCATTAAAGCTGTTTCTTGAGGCAGTGGGAGTTGTCTGTTTTCAGTAGTAACCTCGGTCACAAATAGAGGTTGGTATTTCATTGCTATGATCAAAGGCGGAAAACTAAACAGGAAGCTAGGAGGATAGAGAAATGACTAGAAAAGAATTTAAAAAACGAGGTAGGAGAGGTGGCAGGAAGGAGAGAGGAACTGGAGGCATGTGGAGAGAAAGGAGGTAAAGGCAGTGGGGCAGTCATGCTTGGAAAGTGGAGTTGGGCTTTAGGGTGGCTGTATTTCTAAGCAAGGGCTAAAAGGGAAGATACCCATTCCCAGGATTCTCTCATTCATTCGGAAACTGTTCTGGGATTGCTTTAGGGAGACTTGATCTAGTTCAGGAGGTCTTTGCAATCAGCCCAGGCCATCCTGCTGCATAAACATCCTGTGAGTTTGGGGAAACCTTATCTCTCCAGATAGACTGCCGTGTCCAACACCCGACACCTCACTTCTGTTTTCACAACTCTTTCCACCAATCCACACACTCAGAAAACAGAATAAACAGAGGAGGCACTGCCTCAGGGGAAGGCACCCATGTGCCCAGTGTCAGGGCTCTGTTGCCCTCTACAACCTGCTGGCCACACCACTCAGGGAAGCTATGCCCTCCAGTGTCCAGCATCGGGCATGGAGGGAATGCATGGCAGACACTTTGGCTTGGACTTGACCTTTCCATTTCCTACCAAATTATGTCCCTTATCCTCTTCCAAAGATGAAAAGCACTTTTTCTTGGAAGCCCTCCCAAATGTCAATATCTATATATATAAAAGCCTAAGCGACTGTTTGACCATTTGACCATTAGACCGGTAGCTATGATGCTCACTGACCACCAGGGGATAGATGCTTCAACCAGTAGGTTAACTTGCTGCTGGGGTCCAGCCAATCAAGATTGAATGAGATGGGCCGGACACACCCTGGAGCCCTCCCGCAATCCCTCCCCGACCCTGATTATGCAGCAGTGGGGTGCCTTGGCCTGGCCTGTGCCCTCTTGCAATCTGAGACCCCTCGAGGGATGTCAGAGAGCCACGGGCCAGGCTGAGGGACCCCACTGGTGCACGAATTTGTGCCCCAGGCCTCTATTAATAAAAATTCTAGAAGCTATATTTAGCTTACTTTTGATTATATCTACATACATCTATTGAATTTTTGTGTCTATGCGTTCCAAAGAACCTTTATTTATGAACACTGAAATTTAAATTCCATGTAACTTTCATGTCATAAATATGCTTCATTTGATCTCCTTTAACCATTTAAAAATATAACAACTATTCTTTTTTATTTTTCAATTACAGTTGACATTCAATATTTTATATTGGTTTTAGGTGTATAGCACAGTGGTCAGACAATGATATAATTTATGAAGTAATTCCCCTGGTAAGCCTAGTACCCACCTGGCATAATACAGAGTTATTACAATATTATTGACTATACGCTTTATGCTGTACTTTACATTCCCATGACTATTTCGTAACTTAATCTGTACTTTTTTAAAAAAGCATATTTTTATTGATTTCGGAGAGGAAGGAAGAGAGAGATAGAAACATCAGTGATAGGAGAGCATCACTGATCAGCTGCTCCTGCATATCCCCTACAGGGGACGGAGCCAGCAACCTGAGCATGTGCCCCTGACTGGAATCAAACCGTGACCCTTCAGTCACCAGGCCAACGCTCTATCTACTGAGCCAAACTGGCAAGGGCTGTAGTTCTTAATACCTTCACCTTTTTCACCCATTCTCCAACCCCTGGGTTTGCTGTGGTAGGAATGCCAACACTATTTATATATATAAAAAGGCAGTGACCGCGACAACCAAAACAACCAGTCGATTGAACAGCAGGCTTCATGGGGCAACCAGGCCAGTGGGGGGGCAGTTGGGGGTGAACAGGCTGGTGGGGGGGTTAGTTGGGGATGACCAGGTTGGCAGGGGGTGAGAGGGGGTTGACCAGGCTAGTGGGGGGAGGGCAGTTGGGGGTGACCAGGCTGGCAGAGGCGGGGGACAGTGAGGAGCAACCAGGACAAAAGGCGGTGGCAGTAAGAGGTGACCAGGCTAGTGTGTGTGTGTGGGGGGGAGGCAGTTAGGGGTGACCAGGCTGGCAGGGGTGGAACAGTTGGGGGTGATCAGACTAGCTGGCAGAGGCAGTTAGGGGTGGTCAGGCTGGCGGGGGGGAGAGGGGCAGTTAGTGGTGACCAGACCAGCAGGGGGGTAGTTAGGGGTGATCAGGCCAGCAGGCAGAGGTAGTTAGGGGTGATCAGGCTGGCAGGGGTGGCAGTTAGGGGTGATCAGGCAGGTGAGCAGTTAGGAGCCCGCAGTTCCAGATTGTGAAAGGGATGTTCAACTGCTGGTTTAGGCCCAATCCATAGACATCTCCCGAGGGGTTCTGGATTGGAGAGGGTGCAGGCTGGGCTGAGGGGAACCCCCATACACATCCCATGCACAAATTTCATGCACCAGGCCTCTAGTTTATAATAATAAAAGCATAATGTGCTAATTAGACCTGACGTCATTTAGGAGGTCTTTGGGGACAAAGCCAGGGCTGTGAGGGAAACCTGGGTCCTGGGTTCCAAAAGGGGGCCCAGGTCTGGGTGCCAGAGGGAAGTTGATGCTGGCAGCCAGGGAAGGAAGGCCTACTCTTGCATGAATTTTGTGCATTGGGCCTCTAGTGTTGAATAAAAATGGTGAAAGTAGACATTTTTGTCTTCCTCTTGATATTAAGCAAAACACTAACTTTTTCCTGTTGTGTATGATGTAAGCTGTGGGTTTGTCATATATGGGCTTTATTAAACTGAGGTATGTTCCCTCTATTTCACTTTGCTGAGAGGTTTTATAAAAATGATTCTTAACTCTCTCCATTCTTAACAAAAATAAGTGGTGGGCAGGATTTGTGCTGCAGCCTTAGTTTGCTAGACCTTGTATTAAATTATTAATATTTTTTCAAATAAATTATGTGATTTATTTTTTACTGCTTCAGATGCCCTGGAAGAACTCTGGATTCCTTTTTTGAGTTACTATTGTTTAAATAGTTCAAAATCTATGTAACTGGAACGTTGAGTGTGGAAAGGATTGAAATGAATCTGTCTACAGATTCATTGGCATATCAAGTCATTATTTCGATTCCCTAAATGACACATAGTGGTGTCCTGTGCCTGCTGGGTCTTGGTTTGCCATTCTCTTACCATTTTCAGCCTCCTGGAAGGCTCCCATGGTTATAGCTTCTGTGCTTCTCAACCTTTGTTTCTGGGAAGGGTGTCTTTACAAAGTTCAGAACTCTCTCCTCTGCTCCAGCTCTCCTTCCTGCGCTGCCTCAGCCAGGCCTCTCTCCTCACCTCAGAAGGGAGCAGAGCTCCCCTTCAGGTCTAAAGCTCATGCTCAGATCCCCGCCTCCTGCTCTGAGCAGCCCCTAAAGAGACTCATTTTGTATGTAGTCTAGGCCTCTCTCCCACCTTCTGGGTGCCTCCTCCTCAGATCCTACCCTCAGCATAAGCTGATGCTTATGTTTTTCTTACTTAAAAGAATCCTGCCCTTCGTCAACCCAGCCTCACTCCTCCCCCTTCTCTTCACACCCAAACAATTTGGAGGAGGAAGTCTCTCCAGAGTCAGCTCAGCCCCAGGGCTTTCCTTCTCTGCTTTTGGAACCAGGGATCTGACTCAGCCTAGTTTTTCTTACTTATTTCAAAGTGTAAGTTGTCTTATTGATTTTTCTCCTGCTCATAAAAGTAGTACATTCTCATTTAAAAGTTCAGACAATGTACAAAGAAAAAATAACAATAATCAATAATACCAGAAATCAGAAACAATGCGGTAGACATTGTTGTGTATTTCGCCAACAGCCATTCTCCTTCATCTTCCCTTCCTGGCAGCATTTAAGTGTCTTCCTCACCCCACGTGCGAGGCTTGTCTGAACTATGATTCTTAGACTTTTTGATCTCAGGACATCTTTACACTCAAAAGTTATTGAAAACCCCAGAGAGCTTTAGTTTTGTAGGTTACATCTATTTACTGTATTGGATGTAAATTTTTTTTTTAATATGTAGAATTCACTTAAAAATGACAATGATAAATCTGTTATAGGTTAACACATATAACATTTTGTTAACATTAAAACATTCAAACCTGTAAAGAATTTTTGTGAATTTATTTGAGCCAAACTGTCAACAATTGCCAGGAAGCAGTATCTCAGAGGATTGAGAGAGTGCTCCAGAAAATGGAGATTTCTCATCTATTTTTATACATTACAATAAAAGGAGGGACATAGGTGGGTTATAGAAAATCCATTGGTGATAGGTTAGGGAGGTGGGAGAAAGCAAAGCTGGAAACCCTGGGATTGGATAAAAAGTAAAATGATGGACACATGCTTAGGTCGGTGCAGGATAGTTAACAGTCAACAATTAACATAATAACACTAACAATGAAGTGCCGGCCGGCATCAATCGAGCAGTCACTGAAAGTGGGGTGAGGTTTACGGAAACATAGAGATAGAAAGTTGGATAGAAATAAAGAAGAAACAAAAGATATGGGATCAGGAGGTCCGCAAAGCCCTCTTTAGGACTGCGGCCCCGAGTTTATTTCACTCCACTCTTTTAAACAGTTCTGGTTACATACAAAACAATTCCCCAAACAGCAAAGCTACATTCTATTGTTAACATGTTTCTCCATTAAACCCCTTATCTTAACTAATTTCCTTAGGCTATATGTCACCTAAATCTTTTCCCATTTTCCCATAGACCTGTTTGGCTATTTACAATGTTATGTGCTGAAAGGCAGTATTGTTTGCTAAATTACAATTGAAGGTAACCATTCTCTGGGGGCAGAAACCATAACTAACCCTTAGAGCAGGCGGACCTTGCAAGGCCCGCCCTCTCAGGGAACTTTGTTCCCCGAGGGCGCTCTCCACAATGAAGGAATTTGTGGTGTCTGTTCTGGTGCCCAGACACATTAGGTTGTTCCCCCAAAGGATCCAGAAAAAGGCAAGTTACAAGTTACCCAGACATTTTGAGGATGTTATTATAGATGTAAAAAGACAAATAGGCTCAGTTAAGATAAAGGTTGACCTTGTCAGGGAAGATACCAGCCTAGGAGGTGACTGCTCACCATAACTGCTTTTGGTTGAAGTTTAATTTCAGACCATCCTTTGTGGTTACTTTAGGTCTCTGAGTGCAAGACCTCCATGCAGGCCTCTGAGTGCAAGACCTCCATGCAGGCCTCCCCTGAGCCTGGCAGGTTAGCATGTGGCCCCTTTGTCCATAATTTATTTTATTTATTTTTAAAATATATTTTATTGATTTTTTGAGAGGAAGGGAGAGGGACAGAGAGTTAGAAACATCAATGAGAGAGAAACATGAATCAGCTGCCTCTTACACACCCCACACTGGGATGTTCCCGCAACCAAAGTACATGCCCTTGCCCAGAATCGAACCAGGGACCCTTCAGTCTGCAGGCTGAAGCTCTATCCACTGAGCAAAAACGGTTAAGGCTGTCCACAATTTCATGAAAAATAATACTTGTATTTTCCAAAATAAAAAATACTTGGTTATAAAAGTGGTCCTGTTTTATATTTTTGCAAATCTTTTTAATGCCTGGCCTAATAGTTGGACTTTCATATCTGCTTTCTCATTTGTTGCAAAATGTTGTTTTGGTTAAAATATATGAAGAAAACTTGGTCTCCTAGATAGGCGATTAGAAAGAGGAATATTTTAATAACTTTAAATAATTGTTTGTAATATGATTTGGTGCTACATCAAAACTCAAAAAATGGTAGTTTGTACGTTTTGTACTTGTGAGAGCATGAGAATGAAAAAGAAGAAAAAGTAAATCTTGGTTTGTTATGAAACTAGTTTTGAGCTCATAGGCCCTCTGATAGGGTCTTGGGTTCCTGCAGGGGTTCCCAGAGCACACTTTGAGAAGCACTGGTCTGAACCAGTGATGTTATCCCTTTGGCAGTGCTTTAGGGTAGACATGGGCCCAATTCAGACCATGGAGGAGTGAAGGGATTTCTTCAATCATTCTGGTCTCCTCAACGATGAGGAGGATCCCACTGAGCCGAGCGAACTCCTGCTGGTCGGTGCCAAGGCTCTGCTGCGTCTTGGCTTTGCGAGGGGAGATGCCCGAGGAGCAGGGCAGGTACCACGGCCAGAACTCAGCACCCCTGAGCCACCTTGGACTTAGAGTTCTGTGAAATCAGTCTTTTGGAAGGAGGGAGGAAGCTTGAGGAAGGGGCCTTTGGTGGACAGCCTTTCAGACTTCTTCCTCAATGTCTGTACAGATAGACATCTGCGTTCCTAGCACTTAGCTCATCCTGACTAAAAGGGGACAACCCAGGCATCCACGCTGCCTGTCACTACTTGAGCCAATTCAGCGGGGATAGGGATGAATCATATGAGCGTTTATTCCAGTCCTGCTGGCAGTGTGGGAGAGCAGCAGTTCACCCACAACCCTCTGCTCCACACTCCCCATCAGCCAGCTGCTTATATTTGTAGAAGGACAAAGATTACATGGGGAAGTAGGAATTACAGGCAGGGAAAGTGGGCATGGGGTAACCATTACAGGTCACAAGTCATGTGGGTGGGGAGGGGGCAGATCACAGAGGGCAGTCACCTCTGGGTGCTCTGGGACCAGAGTACAGGCAAAGGGGCTGGGCTGTAACAAGCAGTGCCTCTGGCACTAGATTGTCTCAGCCAAGGCTGTCAGTCTTCCCATAACGACAGGCATCTCGGGACAAGAGGCCGGACCGAATTCCGATGTGAGCGCCCGTTCAGAGTGTGCACCTCCCAGCCCATGAGCCTGTGCTTTCTAACCGGAAGAGAACCGCATAGTGAACAGAGCAGGGTAGTATTTCTTCTGGTTAGTTTCCAATATTCTGTTTCTGCCCCTAACATCATGTCTGGCCGCCTCAGTGCTTAATCAATGGTCTTTGAAGGAATGAATAAATGGATGTGTGGTGCTCACTGAGTGGCAGATGTCCTCTCACTCTGTCTTTTGTGAGATCCACGAACAAAAAGAGATCCACCAAGAATGCCCCTTTCCTGGGTGCTCTGAGGCAGAGCTGAACAGATTTCTGCAAAGAGGCCATTTTCTCTATTTCTAGATACCAAACACTCTCTCTCCCCTTTTGCACCCTGAAAGAAGTCAGGCATTTGCCTAATGTGACCTGAAGATGTGGCACTTTAAGTTCCCACAGCGATTTACAGTTTACAGCCTGCTTTCACGACACGGTCAGTCAGTCCTCAGCAGCCAGGCTGTGGGCTGGGCTCTTATCTCCCTTCTGAAGAGGAGGAGAGAAGGTGTGAGGGCCTGAGCCAGGAGTTCCAAGTTGCACAGGCAGGCAGCAGAGGCGGGAGTGTGAGCATGGCAGAGGCTTCATCGCAGGCCTTATCTGATCGCCCTCAGGTGGGGGCAGAAGAGGTGCATGAAAAGATCAAGAACACTGGCTACCCCCAGGAAGGTCAGCCCCTGTGATTCACTGAAATGACAAAGCCTTGTTCTGAGTGGCTTGACCTGGAGGCAATCACTCTGCGAGACTGGCCGTGGCATTAACATGGACGCGGCCAGGGCCGGTGCCACCGGGGCTGGAGGGACTGGCAAGTGTCAGATTTGAAATTTCTCACTATGACTCCCAGGCTTTTGCTGACCTGAACGTGAAGGCTCCAGCCTGGAAACAAGTCAGAATGCAATGTTGACAAGTAACTCAGGGAGGGAAAGTACATGAGATGCCTGGTCATGGCAGCAGCAAAGGCCCTTGGGACTTCCCCTCAGTGCCGGCAGGTGGGAGGGAACCCAGCCAGCTAGCATCCTGCCTTCCGGTGTGCGGCTCTAAGCAGAGCTCCCCACTGCAGAACGGAGCTCCACTCTCCAACCAGCAGGAAAGCATTAGAGAAGATGGTCTCTGAAAGTGCTCTTGCACAAACCGAAGCCCATTGCTTTAAAACACACGTACTCATGTAGCAAACACTGGCATGGGGCACCCACAAGCTCAGAGGTGAGATAAAGAAATCTATACTAATAAAAGGGCAATATGCTAATTAGACCAGGAGATCTTCTAGACAAAGCCATGGTGGTGGGGCCGAGGCAGAGGCGGTTAGGGGCAGTCGGACTGGCAGGGGAGGAAAGTTGGGGGCAATCAGGCTGGCAGGAGGGGCAGTTGGGGATGAGCAGGCCAGCAGGGGGCAGGCAGGTGGGGGCCAGCAGGCTGACAGGGGGGTAGTTGGGGGGGAGCTGGCCGGTGGGGGATGACAGTTAGGGGTGAGCAGGTTGGCAGGGGAGGGCAGATTGGGGTTGATCAGGCTGGCAGGAAGAGTGCTTAGGGGTCATCAGGTAGGCAGGCAGGTGAGCAGTTAGGACCCCTATAGGATCAGACCTAAACTGGCAGTCGGACATCTCCCAAGGGGACCCAGATTGGGGAGAGGATGTAGACTGGGCTGAGGGAACTCCCCCCCCCCCAATGCACAAATTTCATGCACTGGGCCACTAGTGTTGTTAGAAAAGGAAACTCACACCTGCTGCCTGCATTCTTACCTAAGCCCTAGGTGACTTGTCTGCCTCCCACAGGGCTCTCAGCATCATGCCTGGTGCCTGTTCTACATGCATGAATGCTTCCGAAGGAAGGAAGGAAGGAAGGAAGGAAGGAAGGAAGGAAGGAAGGAAAGAAGAAAGGAAGGAATGTGGATAAGAGAGCTCAGGTTGAATCTCTCCTGGGATACCTTGATGCAACAGGAAGTGATTAGATCTAATACACCTGGTTTCCATTTCTAGCTCCACAGCTCATCAGCTGCGTGACCACACAGGATCTCTGTTACTCTGTCTGAGAATGGGATTGTTGTGAGGAGAAAGATCATTGGTGTGAATTCTCTTTGGCAGTCCTGAGCCTGGAGCGGGTGCTCAAATGGTGGCTACTACCTGCACCACAGGGCAGTCTCAGCACCACATCAGAGCTACAGGACAGCAGGGAGAAACGTGCTTATTTCGTGGTGGGGTCACCAGAGCAGAATTCCTGGGAGAAGTGTTTAAGTGGGGCCTAGAAAGAGGGCCCTCAGGTTTGGTGAGTGGAGATGGGAAGGTTGGGAAACTATACAAGTGAGAAGCAGCCAAGGTACAGAGGCAGGATGGGGCATAAGTTTTGAGGCAGTAGAAGGGAGGTGGTTCATCTGGAAGAAGAGGCTGCTGGGAAGGTAAATTGGGGCCAGGTTTTACAGGGCTCCACGCGGCAGGCAGAGCTTTTGGACGTGGCCTGGTGGAGAAGGGAGGCCCCTGGAGGTTTTGAGCAGAGCAGGGCTGGTTTAGGAAGTTACATTTCTACTGAGCACGCTGTGGAAGAGGTCGCCGGGAGCTACGCTCAGAGGAAACGTGGCTGCACTTTCAGCGAAGGACTTGGAAGCGGCGTCACTGGAGGAGTCCACATGCCAGCAGGTGCTGTGGGCACGTGCTCACACACTCAGTGATGCCAGGTCCATGGGAAAGGTCTTGGAAGACAGGAGGGTGACATCTGGGTAAGGGGGGTAGGGCAGGACGACTTGGGACAGATCTGGGGAGGAGGGAAATGCGTGTGAGGATTTCTGGCTGTCACTGCCGTGGTGTTGAAACAGCTTAGTCACCTAAGGTCTTGAACGTGGGCTCAGAGTACCTCTCAGGGTGACAAGGCAACTTCACTTTAGCAAACAAGCAGCCGGCTCTTCAGCCCTGAGTAACAGGGATGCCAGGTAACAATCCCTGAGCACAGGCAAAGGGAGAGAGGGAGGGAAAGGGGGAAGGGGGAAGGGGGAAGAGGGAAAGTGCTGGAGGAAAAAATAAGAAAGAAAATACACGAGGCGGATCATGGAGGGGATGTGTCCTGCCATTGGGCACGTTGGCCTCCATCAGCCGCTAAGGTGCCCGCGGAGGGGAGCGGGGAGGCTGGAGGCCGCCCTCCGCACCTTCACTTTTGGTGTAAACAACTCAAACGTAAGAAGTTGGCTGAGAGCCCTGGCTCCTCCGAGGGGAAGGTCTAGTCATCAGTCTTCGAGCCTTTTTCACTTCTGGGGATTGTCAGAGCCATTGGAACATTTCTGCTGTATTTTTTTCAAATGCCTTTGCCAGGAAGACTATGAAACACTGAGACATAGAAACCAGGACACAGAGCGAAGATACTGGGTCGGAATCGGGCTTTTCTTTTCCATGAAGCCCCGGTGTTCAGTAACTAGTTTGCCTTCCGCTCACTCGGCACCCGTCTGACCGCCTTGGCACCGACGGCGCCGCACAGGCTGCCGCTGCTGGGCTTCGCAGAGCCCCTCTGCCACAGGAGGAGGTCACACCTGGACGAAGGACAACGAAGAAGCTGCTGCAACATATCCCCCTCCTCACATTTCTGGTAACAAGACAAAACAAAAAGCAGAGCTCCCCTCAGGGGTCCCCCCAGCTGCCCACAGCCCTGCCTTCCCAGTGCTCTGCCGGCAGGTAGCTGGTGGGCGAGCTAACCGCCTCTCCAGGGGACAGCCTGGGAGCAGGGTGCTCTTTGTTTCCCCTCCGGTCTCCCCAGTGCTCTCCTTATAATGCTGCTAGTTGTAAGCCCTTCCCGGGGTTGGGCCTCTTGTTCTCATGACCCGTAAGCCTCATCACTCGGTAAAAGAAGTGGAGACTCAGCGGTTGATTACGAGCTAGAACACAGAGCTAGAACACAGAGCTAGAAGGCAGGAGGACCGCGCTTTGAGCTTGTGTGGATCCACCGCCGAGAGGCGGCTCCTTCACCCGCACAATGTGCCTCCCAGCCCCGCCTGCGAGTTACTGCCCCTCTGCCCCTGCCCTTGTCAAGAAACCCAAGGATTTCAATTAAGGGACCTTGCCCCTTGGTTGTCTCTATGTTGATAAACGTTTGACCGACTCTAAATGAGCTGTCACCGCGTCTCGGAGGAGAATAACAAGCAGCTCCACGAGCAGATGGTAAAGTGACGGCGGGGGGGACCAGCTGAGACCATCACAGCCCTGAGGCCCAAGTGTTGAGCCCGAGACGAGGAGGGCGGGGCCAGGGCTCTGGGCGGAAGGGGCGGGCGTTCCTGGCCTTATCACCGCTTCAGGATCGAGAAGCCAATCCTCTTTTTGTTCTCTAGTCCTTTAGATTTTTTTAAAATAAAATTTTCTTAAGCCAAAACTCCCTACTGCATTGAAAAAGGGCACATTTTAGTTCCCCAGCTCTCTTGAAAAATAGGAATAATAAAGTGTGAACGCATCACTTATGAAAACTTGTTGCCTGAAGATCTTGGCTCAAATCTTCAAGCATGAGACATTTAAATAGTATTTTTTCTGATGACAACCTTGAAGTGGCTTCCCGGAGTCAAATGGCTGCAACTCACTGACAAGGGCACCTGGGCTGGTGGGAGCCGCCCTGACCCGCCACAGGGCAAGGTGGGCTGAGCATTCCTGCAAAGCAGCCTGAGCACGTGCTTACTATCCGCGGGGCTTGGCAGGGTGGCTCCAGCCTCCAGGCCTTGTTCAAACAGTTGAAGGTGTTAGAGCTCCGCCTACCTCATCTGTAAATGGTTATGCTAATGTTACCTGCCGCGCAGGGTCTTGGTGAAGGCGGTATCGCAGTGTTGTTCTGTAAATCATCGAATGAGATACAAGACGCCTTTAATGAGCCAATTAATTAGGAGCCATTTATTCGCGCGTGGCCCAGAGGAAGGTGTCTTTTTCCAAATCTCTAAGCGCCCATACAGGGAACTTGTTGGTGTTTAGACTCTTTGAGCCTCTTTGTTTGCAGACATTACAAAGGGCTCGGAGTGAGTTATTGTTACAGACCATTGTAACCTGGAATACATAACAAGTTTGTACTTGGCATAATTATTATCAGCTTTAGTCTACTACATTGGATAGCTAGCTTGCAAGGTCAGACATTAAGTTTATCTTTTTCTATTATTTGAACTAAAAACAAAGTCATTTTACCGAATAACAGACTGTTTTAAAGTGACAGTTTATAGTGACAGAGTTTTCAGGACTAGGGACTATCTAAAAATAGCAGAGAATTCAAACAGCAGATTTATACAAGATGGAGGTTACTATGCATCAACAAGGGTAGTAACACACGCCAGGCACCTCTGTGTGAGCTAGGAGAAGGCTGCCCTCTTGGTGGGCGCTCCAGGAAGCCCAGGACTATAGATGAGCAGAATCCCATCAATAGGGTTACCCTCTGTGGGTGAGCACAGCCCTGGGTGGGGGGTGAGGCTTGCTGAGGAAGCCGCAGGCTGGGTGTCAGCTCCACTCACACCGGCTGGGAGCCCGCGGCCGTACACAGCAAATCTGTCTAGTGGCACATTTACCTGGCTACTCAGGATTTGAAAAACTGTAAGGCAGCAGAGTTGGAAGCAGTGACCGGTAAACTGCACCCTGAAAGTGTAAGGAGGCACCGAATCCGGCAGGCGCCAGCCAGACTAGATCAGTAAGACCCACGTCCTGCTATCCCAGCAGGGTGAAATGCCCCAGAGCACTAACAAGGAGGTGAAAAACGGGTCGTTCCACCCAGCTGGTCAAGTGTCTTGGGAAATTGCCAAACCATGGTCCTGGGAAAACAAAATGTAAATATTCCCTTTGTGACATCCAGGGCTTCATGTTGTTACAACTCTACTTTAGGCCATAAATCCTGTTGTTACAACTCTACTTTAGGTCATAAGGGGTCACGCCTGAGATGGGGGCGGGGGGGTAGCAGGCCAGACGGCCACCAGATGACCACCATGTTTCTGCAATGCCAGGAAGCCGAAACTCTGTATAACTGAAAACCCCTGAATGTCCTGACTCCCACCCCCCATAGATAACCTGTACTCTGGTTCGGGGCTCTCAGCCTCTACTCTGACTTCAGGGTATGTTGTGAGCCCCAGCATGCTTGGTGAATAAACCCTTTGCTGTTTGCATGAGAACATCTCTTGGTGCCTTTGTGAGAGCGGCGGGCGTCCCGGACTTAACAAAACATGATGTTACAGACAAACCTCGGTTCTCGAATATCGCCATCGTGACTAATTCAATCCTCACCCAAGTTGTTCATGGAAAAAAGTCTCAGTTGTTGACCTAGCATTGGTTCTTGACCTGACAACCCTTTCATGCTGTTAGACTAGCATGACAAAAAGCATCTCTCAGGCCACAAACAAAGGAGAGAATGGGAGTCAGTTTACCTCCTGGAAACTGTGCTGTGAATATATTTTTGTTTTGCTTTTGTTGCTGGCAAAATGGGTGGTTAGCACAATTTGAAATCTTAAAGAGTCCATCAAGAGTGCTAAAGTTGCTATGAGTGTGAAAGAAAAAATAGTCACAGGCTATCAAAGAAGTAGAAAAACTGTTGTTGATTTGGATAAACAAAAAGCACTGAGCTGTGAGGGTATTTCAGCAGTGGTATGTGAAAAAGTGAAGATGCTGCATAATGCCTCCTGAAAGATGCCCCTGAAATGAGTGTTGCAAGTGATCCTTCACGGCTGGTAGGGGGTGATTCCATAAATTGAAGAAAAGAAGTGTCAGAGATCCAAAATGGCAGTGGAGTAAGTGGAAGCTACACTGACTTTCTCCCAAAACTGAACTGGAATTACAATTAAAATATAGAAAAACCATCCTGAATATTCAACTGAAAACTAGCTGGGAAGAACCCTGATAACAGCAGCAGGGTTGTTGGGATATCAACAAGATCAGGAGGACTGTCTCAGGGATGTGTGCGTGGATTCCCACTGAGAAATGAGGAAGGTGCCCACATCTGGCTGTGAACAGCAGCAGGGTGGCGGTCTGACAGGAATAGATGGTTGGAAATGCAGGCACTCTTTTAAAGAGCCGACACACATAATTTCATGTGCAGTCCCTCTCATCTTGGGCTCTGGCAGAGAGAGGGTAGAGTGGATTAGAATGGTGTGAGCAGAATCCAGAGTCGGGGGCTAGAGTCGGGAAGGCAGCCAACCTGGTTTTCTGTGCTGAGTCATTGCCTCCTGCCGCAGAGGACATCTACTATCCAGGCAGCCTTTGCCTCGGGGGAGAGGGAGCCAGAAGCAAGTGCCCCACCCTGTTGTAAAACTTGTTGCCACACCTTTTGGTTGACTGCCTGAGTCTAATTAAAATTGATAATAACACTCAGATTACAGGCAGAGACAGATCTCTGTAAGTTTTGGTTCGTTGCCTGATATACTTCTGGACTTGGTGGTAGGAAAAGAAGACCTTGGAGCACATCTTGGTTCTTCCCAAAGAGACCCAGCGCCAACAGAAGGAGCCACAAGCTGTGGATTGCTAATTGTTCCAAACAGGGGATTCAGGCCCAGTCACAACCAGCATCTGTCATTGTCCTGCACTAGATATTGGGAGTCATAGTAGAGCCACCTAATAGGCTAGGCCAAAGTGGGGAGATAAAAACACACACACCAAACAAGTCCCAAATGAAAGAACTAGAGAATTCTCTAGAAGAAGAGCTAAATGAAATGGAGATGAGAAATGTATCAGATATAGAGTTCATAATAATGATGGCAAAGATGCTCAATGGCATGCGAAAAATGTAGTAACTATGAAGAATGACAGAGCACTAATAAAGACCACTTTGGAAGAAATGCACAGCAGATTAAAGGAAGCCAAGGACCAGATTACTGATTTAGAAGGCAGGGTAGAAAAAAATTTCATCAGAGAACCAAAAAGAAAAAAAAAAAAAAAGATGAGCAAGGGATAGAGAACCCGTTTAAAGAAATAATGGCAGAAAATAATTAAAGAAATAATTCAAAAATACTGTACAACCCATAAAGGATTGCAGTAAGAGTACCCACCCCAAGATGGCGGCATAGGTAAACACTTATTGTTCTGCCCTGAGCAACAATTCAAAAACTACAACATAACAACAAAGTAAACATCATCCAGAATCACTGGATAGCTAGCTGAGTGAAAACTCCACAAATAAAAGTAAAGGTGGAAACTGAGACTCAGAAGAGTGGTGGAGTGCAGCCTTGAAGATACGCCTGGAATCAGAGGTTTGGAGGAGCCGTGGCCAAGCACGTGGGCTGTAGGGCTGGCAGCAGCAACCCCGGCTGGTATCGCCAACAGAGAGGGCAGAGACGTCCCACTGCATGGGATTCCCCAGTGCCAGGTGAGATCCGAGGTCTGGGGTACGCACCCTGGAAGCCGGGCGCAACAGAGGTCTCCTAGTCTGAGAATCCAGGTTGCTCTGAACAGCAGTTTGCGTGAGTAAACTGATCCCTGGCAACTTGCTCCCTGGTCCTGGAGACCACCAGACTGCTTTGTTTTACAACCCTGGGCGAGACTTTAGATGTGCAGACTCATTTGGGGAGAGGCAGAATTGTCTGGCAAGGGGTAGAGACTAGCGGCTTTCTCTTGGAGGTGTCTGCAACCATCCCCATTCAACAGAGACCCGCACGCAAGCGCCGCATAGGAGGTAGCTGATGCTGAGGCTGCCTGCTCAGCTCAGAGACTCCGCCCATCCAACCTGAACACAGTCTCCCTTCACAGCCAATTGGCCTGGAGGTCAAACCCTCCTAGGGCTAACAACAACAAGCTGGGCTTAAATTCAAAAATACTGTACAACCCATAAAGGATTGCAGTAAGAGTACCCACCTCAGGTAACTGGGGAGGCTGAGCCATTGTCCCTTAGAGGACAGCTACCACATAAAGCAGCCACAATGCAGAGACATGGAAAGAAATCAAGTGCGAAAGAAATGGAGGAAAAAAGACGACTAGACATAGAGTTCAAAACCACAGTTATAAGGCTTTTCAAGAGGCTCCTAGAAAAGGCCGATGAACTTAATGAGAACTATGAGGGAAATAAACAAGACCAACAAGGAAATAAACAAGACCAATGAGGAAATGAATGAGACCTACAAGGAAATGAATGAGACTTACAAGGAAATGAATGAGACCCTCAAGGAAATGAGCAAGACCTCTGAGGATATGAATGAGACCCTCACGGATATGAAAAAGGACCAATTAGAAATCAAACATACACAGACTGAAATAAAAAATATTACACAAAGTCCTAAAAGCAGTCCAGAGGGCCACAAGAACCAAGTCAAAGATTTGAAATACAAAGAGGTAAAATCCACTCAGCTGGAAAAGCAAGAAACAAAAAGAATCCAGATAATTGAAGATAGTGCAAGGGGCCTCTGAAACAACCTCAAGCATGTCAACATCCGAATTATTGGGGTGCCAGGAAAAGAGAGAGAGCAAGGTAATGAAAACCTACTTAAAGAAATAGTGACTGAAAAATTCCCCCACCTGGTGAAAGAAATTGACTTAAAAGCACAAGAAGTACACAGAACCCCAAAATATAGGAATCTAAAGAGGACCACACCAAGACACATCATAATTAAAATGCCAAGAGCAAAAGATAAAGAGAGAATATTAAAAGCAGCAAGAGAAAAACAGTTAGTTACCAATAAGGAAGCACTCATACGATTGTCAGCGGATTTCTCAACAGAAAGGATGCAGGCCAGATGGGAGTGGCAAGAAATATTCAAAGTAATGAATGGCAAGAATCTACAACCAAGATTACTCTATCCAGCAAAGCTATCATTCAGAACTGAAGGTCAGATAAAGTGCTTCACAGATAAGAAAAAGTTAAAGGAGTTCATCACCACCAAACCAATATTATACGAAATGCTGAAAGATATTCTTTAAGAAGAGGAAGAAGAAAAAGGTAAAAATATAAATTATGAACAACAAATACACTATCAACAAATGAATCTAAAAATCAAATGAATTAATATCTGATGAACAGGATAAACTGGTGAATATAACAGAATCATGGACATAGAGAGGGAATGGACTGACAATTCTTGGGAAGAAAAGGGGTGTGGGAAGTACAGCAAGAGACTGGACAAAAATCTTGCAACAATAGGAGAGGACAGTGGGGAGGGGGAGATGAGGACTCTGGAGCAGCACTGGGCACTGCTGGACCTCGATGGGCCTGTGGGGGGCACCTATGGGGTTCAGCCAGCCTTGCAGGAAGTGCTTGCTGCCTCCGATGGAGCACGCTGGAGCCTGCCTCGCCACGGGCCTTGGAACAGCCTGCGTTTCTTGTTCTTGCTGAAACCTATGGTTAATCTCAGGAGAGCCTCACCTGAACTCCTGCACTTCCTCTCTGTTCTCCACCCCAATGCGCTCTTGTGTTCACAAAGCTGAACCCTCACCACAAACTCCACAGGAAATTTAACAATTGAATTACAGAGAGAGCAAATTAATACTTCATTTTCCAAAAGTTTGGCTGCGTCCAACACGGAGCCGCCAAGAATCTATGATCTCATCGTTTCCCCTGAAGCGCTCCCAATGGCGAGACTAGGCCGGAGCCCACTGGGACACCACATAAACAGAGATGCCCATGAGACCTGAGAATTCAGAACTTAAGGTAGCTCCAACTTTGAATTGCCTGTTTCTTAATAGATGTTCTCTTTGCTGGATCTGTCCTCTGTCATCCGTGGTGGAAACCATCAGCTTGTCTTGCAAGGCAGAGAAGTAGGTTACTATTATTACCGTTTATCAGAGGAAAATGGAAGCCTGTGGAAGGTAAGTAATTTGATTGAGGCCCAAAGGACATAAATCTCAAATATGCCTGCGAGTGAGAGTGCGGGGCGGTGATGAGAAGGCAGGAAGTGCTGAGCCGCTGGAGCCGCCTAGTCTTCTGGAGCCACGGAGCGCTGAGGAAGCTGCAGCTCAGGGGCGTTCTCCGGAGCCCTGGACCTGGCATGCTCCCAGGAGGTGAAATTCGCTCCTGGGAAGTGTGATTATGATCAGAGATGCTGATTTAAACTTGAGCTTTGGAAGAGAAAAAATGCTAGCCATCTTTTTTAGCTTCAAAGTAAGAAACTAATAAAATGGGCAAGCTGCAATTGGAATATCCTGGTTTGTGTGGGAATGTGGTGATGAATTGCTCTTTCTCACAAACATGGAAGAAGAAAGACAATGAATGTACTAGGAGCAAGAGCTCGTCAGAGAGAAGTGAAGAAATCCTTGGACACAGGGTCTGACGTACACCGTGGCCTATAAGTCCTCCTTGTCCTGCATTTTAGTTTCCTTTCCTGTTTTTAAGCGTCACTCCATGGACAACACACAGAGTGCTGAGCCAGCACCTGCCCCACCCAGACAAAGCTTTCAGGAAAGCCTCCCTATTGAGCCTGCCTGCATTGCCCCCTACTGGCCGCCCTGATACCACACGGAGCTCGCTCTGCCACTGAAACTATCTCAGAGAAGACTGCTGGGTTGGGGGGACTTGGGGGTATTTGCTAACGGCTTTGCTTTGGTTTCTGGACCCTGTCTCTCAACTGGGTGCAGTTTTGCCCCCTAGAGGATATTTGGCATCATCTGGAGACATTTTGGTCATCACAACTGGGGGTGCTGCTGGCATCTAGTGGGCAGAGACCATGAATGCTACTGAACATCCCATGGCACGCAGAGCAGTTCCCAAGAACGACTGCACCCAAAATGTCAAAGTGTCAACTCTGAGCAGCCCTTCCCGGAGCCTTTGGAGAACCCCATGTTCTTTCCCAGAGCAGTGTGCTGGGATGACGTGCAGGCTGCGCCACACTGGTCTTATCTTATAAAGGAGGCCCTGCTACCTCCATCATAGCAACACTGCTGTTTGACTAACAACCACAGGGCCCCGTGACATTCAACAATAAACCGACTTATGCCCATGAGGCTAGAGGTCAGCTAGGCAGTTCTGCTAACCCCGGTCAGGTGTGGCTGATCTTGACTGAGCTCACTCAGTGTCTCTGCAGTCAACTGGTGGTTTCACCGTGAGCCAGTCTTGTATGGGCTCACTTTTATGTTGGTGGGCTGTTGATGAGAGTAACAAGGGTAAGTGGACCATGTGTTATGTCCTCATCCAGGGGGCCAGCCCAGGCTTTTCACATGTTGATGGGGGGGGGAGGAGAGAAAGAGAGAGGGAGAGAGAGAGAGAGAGGGAGGGAGGGAACATGTGAGGCCTCTTGAGGTCAAGGATTACAACAGGCACAACTTCCTTTTTACCACATTCTATTGGTTAAAGCATGTGACAAGATTTAGGGCATGGGGAAATAAACTCAAACTTTTTAAGAGAAGAGCTGCAGAGTCAATTGCAAGGGCCAAGAATACAAGCAGGAGTGAAAAATCGTGGGCATTTTTTTTCAAATATGTTTTTATTGATTTCAGAGAGAGGAAGGGAGAGTGAGAGAGAGAGACAGAAACATCGATGATGAGAGAAAGTAATTGATAGGGATAGGGTTAGGGTGAGGGTTAGGATTAAGGTTTGGGTTAGGGATTTGCTTCCTCCTGCATGCCTCCTACTGGGGATCGAGCTCACAACTGGGAATATGCCTTGGAGGGGAATAAACCATGACGTGCAGGTTCATAGGTTGACACTCAACCACTGAGCCACACCAGCTGGGCTGTGGGCATTTTCCAATCCATCTGCCGAATGCTCCTTCTCCCTTCTAATTTACACTCATGCTTTAAAAGTCAGGGGACCAGCACCTCCCCCAGGAAGCTTTATGCTCTGTGCCCCCATCTGTATCCTGGCTGGCAATGCTCACAGCCCCCTCATCCTGGACCACCACCCGCCACAGCCATTGGGCTGACCCACTAGGTTGCAAGCCCTTGGTGTGTGCTCTAAATGTCTTTGCAAAGCAGCTGCAGAGCTCTGAGTCCAGCAGTGGAATGCCTTGATTTCGGTCCTACCTTTGCCTCTGACTAGGTCAAGCCCAGCAAGGCAATTAGTCTCTCTACTTCCCTGCACAGTGGGGATACTCAGAGCACACACTCCAGGCTTCTAAGGGCAAATGAGGTCAGACAGGAAAGTGCTAGAAAGTGGCAATCTCCAGAAGCTGCAGCTTCTATTCCTATGGAACCTCCGTCACCATTTCAACCCGGCGCCTCCTTTGTAGAGAGCCGTGGCCTCTGCCATCAGTTCTTTACTTCTCTGTAGACACTGCCTCACTTTTCCTCACACAGGGAGAGCACAGTGCACTCTGCCAGCCGGCTTCTCCTTGGTTGAGCTGTTGTGCTTGGTTCTGCATCCCCTTCTGCTACTAGAGGGCACCCTCTCCTGTCCCAGGGCCGCTGGAGTAAGGGACTCAGCTCACTGCCAGCAGGGGCTCAGCTCACTGCCAAGAGGCCCTGCCTGTGTCCCCTGCCTCAGTCCCTGCAGCTCGCAGGTCACTGAAGGGTGTTTGGAGGGGGCTCCTGCAACTGTGAGCGGTGGGAAAGTGGAAATAGGACACACATTTAGACAGACTTGTCAATCAATGGCAGCATGACACAGCCGTTCCTGCCCTGGGCTGGGCTGTGGACTTTATAACCATAACAACTGGGCAAGGCCTCATGAATAATACATTGACTCAGTACTGTGAGCCGCACCCTCCTCCCAGGGCCACTGTCCATGACTTCATATTCTGCAGGCTGGCTGGGGCGCCTCACTTGGTGGATCTCAGCAGAAACGGGATCCAGAGGTAGAACGGCGGGGCCGGCCGCCGCCTTTCCCAGCTGCCCGGTCCGGGGGCTCCTGCCTGGCCTGGAAGCTGCTTCTGGTGCGGGGAGACCCCGGGCCGCTGGAAGCTGGAGTGAGGACAGAAATTTGAGTTTTGATGAGCCATCTCAGGGGATTTACTAAATAGCCGTGTTTATACTAATCTATTTTTATTCTTTTATTGTTGAAAGTATTACAGATGTTCCCTTTGATTAATTTCTAAAATACTTTTGTGTTATATAGTCAGAATAATGTAACTCCACACCGATGATACTAGGCTTTCAAAGTAGTTTAAAATATGTTCTTATGCTCTAGTCTTGCTTTGTGTTTAAATGTAAGACACATGTCATTGGTTTCCTACCTGTGATTGTCACAAACTAGTAAGCCACGCATTGCTTTGTCTGGTTTCCTGTTTGTTTGCTCAGCCTCCGTGCACTGTGGTAGCAGGTGGTGTGGCCAGTGGGGTCACGCCGCGGCCTCTGCACCTGCCACTTCACCCGCTCCAGCCCCACTGCTGGCGGCTCAGGGCCCGGAGATGTCCTTTCCCCGCCCCCCCTCCGCCCCCCGCTGCTCCCACCGCAAGGTGCACCCTAGTGCCGCCTCCTCCATGAACTCTTGCTGCCCACGCCCAGCTCACGCCCCCCCCCCCCCCCCCCCCCGCCCCATCAGGAGCTGGTGCAGATTTGCGGGTCTCTGTCGGAATCCATGTGCGCATTCCCTCCGGCCAATTACGCTGCGGAGCCTTGGCACCGGGGGCGCCCAGATTCTATGCTGACCGTGTGTCTGTAGGCAAGGGAGACTGATGCTCTCGGAGAGTTGTTTCTCTCGGGGAGGCCTTGGCCGACCTCACAGTCCCCCGGGTCGCACCCTAACGGCGAGCCGCACGCGGCCACAGCCAGGCGCTCCTCCTCTGTGTCCTCTGCGGCCATCACCCGGGCGGGCGGGAGAAACTGGGGAGAGGGGCTACGGGCGAGGGCGCTGCCGGCCGAGCGGAGCCTGCGAGCACAGATGACACGGACAGTTACCACGTCACGTCCCGAGTTTGAGGGGTTCATCCTCCCCTGAAAAAGACCGCGTGCCATTTCCCGAAGGACCAGTCCGGTGTAGGCGCCTCGCTTGTGAGCGGAGAGTCACTGCTCCCAGTGATGGGACCGAGGGAGAGACGGCCCGGTGGTCTGGCTGGAACCTATGGGAGAGGGGCCATGAGGTGGGCGAGGGTTCCCTGGACTCACCTGCTGGATGGCGGAGAGTCTGATTAGCATCTGCAGTTCGGGGTGGGCTGGGCGTGGGCAGCCCTGACAGCTGTTAGCAGATTTCGGAAGGCCCGAGCTGGGGAGGAACATATGCAGAAGCACGGAAAAGGGTGGGTGGCAGGAGAGGGCTGTCTGTCTCAGTATATCCCTGTAAGTGAGGTTTTACCTCCAGTGATGTGAGAAATACTTATGTAAAAGCAAGACTTCTGAAATAAGAAAATCCTAAAATCCTGAATAATGAAATCTAAGTTAAAACAATCTAAATATAAAATGTTACAGGAAAAATACTGAAAATCCGTGCGCCTGCGGCTCTGAACATCCCTTTCCGAGTCACCTAACTACGTTGTGTTCTAGAAACAGCCTGGCAGGGACCCCACAACTGTGCCAACTGCAAACCAATTATACACAGAGTGCTGGTTAGCAGCAGTTTCCTCGTGGCTCCATAAGGTCTACGCCTGCAGCTCTGAGTGGTGAAAGGTGTGGGTGGTGGAAGGTTTGAGTGGTGAAAGGTGTGGGAGGTGGGAGGTGTGGGTGGTGGGAGGTGTGGGTGGTGGGAGGTGTGGGTGGTGGGAGGTGTGGGTGGAAGGTGTGGCTGTTCGAAGGTATGGGTGGTGGAAGGTGTGGGTGGTGAAAGGTGTGGGAGGTGGGAGGTGTGGGTGGTGGGAGGTGTGGGAGGTGGGAGGTGTGGGTGGTGGGAGGTGTGGGTGGTGGGAGGTGTGGGTGGTGGGAGGTGTGGGTGGTGGGAGGTATGGTTGGAAGGTGTGGGTGGTGGGAGGTGTGGGTGGTGGGAGGTGTGGGTGGAAGGTGTGGGTGGTGGAAGGTGTGGGTGGTGGAAGGTGTGGGTGGTGGGAGGTGTGGGTGGTGGAAGGTGTGGGTGGTGGGAGGTGTGGGGTGGAAGGTGTGGGTGGTGGAAGGTGTGAGTGGTGGGAGGTGTGGGGTGGAAGGTGTGTGTGGTGGAAGGTGTGGGTGGTGGGAGGTGTGGGTTGGAAGGTGTGGGTGGTGGAAGGTGTGGGTGGTGGGAGGTATGGGGTGGAAGGTGTGTGTGGTGGAAGGTGTGGGTAGTGGGAGGTGTGTGTGGTGCTACTGGGCTGACTGTTCTCACGGTAGGGTAGTGAAGTGTACCCAGCTCCTGACAGACCAAGTGATTCAGAAGCTGTTTTCTTGGACAGGTGGTGGTGGTGAGGGAGAGCAATGACAGAATCAGTTTATAACTATATGCATTTTCCTATTTTAATTTATTGTTATCAATCCTAAACGTACCTTAAAACTATACTTATAGATCAGTGGAAAGTATCTTTATCTTTGTTCAAGTTAGAGAAAAGTCGCCAAGTGGCTTCAGCAGCAGGAGAGATCAAAGTAAAGTCAAGGCTGGCCTGAAGGCTCAATGGCTGAGCATCATCCTATGAACTTGGAGGTCACGGTTCAATTCCCCCTCAGGACACATAGGCAGGTTGTGGACTCAGCTCCTGTGTAGGGTGTGCAGGAGTCAGCTGATCAATGATTCCCATCATTGATGTTTCTATCTTTCCCCCTCTGCCTTCCTCTCTGAATTAATAAAAACCTATTTTGAAAACAAAGTAGAAGGAATGAGCTTTCTAAGCAGAAGGCACACTTGCACTGAGGTCTGTGCTGAAAGCTGCTGATAGCAGCGTGTCACAGGCTTTTTGCACCCCGCTGGTTGGTTAAAGCTGTTTCAGAGAATTCACTGCCAAGAAGCTCTATGACCCCAGCTTGGTCTTCTTGTGGAGACCACGCCTTCTTAACCTAAGAAATAAATCTAAGTAGACTGAAAGGGAACTGACCCAGTTGCGATACTGTTGTGTGACATTTAACATTGAATTGGAAAGAAGTAGGGTAATTCTGCTACTGAAGAACAACAGATGGGTCCACCAGAAACGCCTCTAGGTGTCTTGTTTCTTCATTATAATTGTGTCATGCCAAGAGATTCTGAAATGGCCCTGGCTGTGGCTCAGTTGGTTGTCAACCCCTAAGCCAATAGGTTGTGGGTTCGATCCCTGGTCAGGACACGTACAAGAGACAACTGGTTGATGTTACTCACCCTTTGATGTGGCTTTCTCTCTCTCTCTCTTTCACTCTCTCTTTTAAAAAATCAATAAAAAATATATCTAAGGTGAATATTTAAAAAAGAGAGATTCTAATATGACTGTAGTTCAGGTTTATCTCAGGTGGACTACTGTAAATAAGATTTGATCTTTAATGAAAGTCCCAGTTAAAGTAAGAGATTTATTGAAGGCCTGCCTTACCCAGCCTGGACTAAGTACTGAGGGTATGAAGACAAAGAGTATACAATTCCTAATCATGAGACAGACACACTTTAACAGCCAGCGTCACTTCTGCTTTGTAGGCAACTAAGATCCATGGAAGGACTTTGAGCAGGAGTAAAACTGCCTTTAATTTAGGGAGATAAACCAGTTAGCAGTGTATAGGGTAGACCAAACCAGGGACACAAGGCCATTAGGAGAGCTAGAATAGTTTAGATGGCAGTTGGAAGAGAATATGCCAGACCGGGTGAGAAAGAGACATGTGATAGTGTGCCACATCCAGCTCAGGCAGGTTCAGGGAGCCTGAGGAGCCGTGAAGGATTTAAGGAGAAAGATAAGAGAATACAGCCGGGGCTTGGTAGGACACTGCTTCTCTGATGGAGAGAGTGCCACAGCCTGCAAGCCGAGTATTTATTTTATAGTCAGAGCACACAAAGCAAAACAAGAGTAATGGTGAGTTTCACCTTGCTTTGGCAGCACTTGCTGCACCTCCCACAGCACATTAGCTACTTAGGAAGGAGCAAGAAAGGACTTTAAGGCCAAGCTTAATTATGCTAAGAGGACTCTGCCCTTCAAGCTTGGACTTGTTTGTGGCCCTGCCACAGGTCAGTCTGAGGCTTACCCTTATAGCCATTCCCTGCATGATAGAAATTCGAAAGAAGCAGTTCTTAAATATGTTTTTATTGAATTTAGAGAGAGAGGAAGGGGGAAAGATAGAAATATCAATGGTATCCCCTATTTCAAGCATGCCAAACTTGCAGTCCACAATCAATATTTTTGCAGCCCAGCCAATATAATGGTATGTAAGAAATATTTTAATAAAAATTTCATAACTTAATTTTTACAATATCCTGTTACACATAATTATGAATAATGAACTACAATGTTCACCAATGACTGATTACTATAATCGTATTTCATTCATTTCCCTTACACACCTTACAAGCAGGTACACCATTTCTCTCCACTAATACCAGCAGAGAATATTTTAACAGCGATAGCCACGTCATTAGTCTTGGACTGAGTTGTTTGGTGTGTGCAACAGGAAATATTTTGTTTTTGGAGAACAAGGAAAATAGTTTTATTTGCATTATGCTTATTAATTTGTGCACTTATTCAGTGTCTGGTAAATTAATGTTTAAGAAAAATATTAATTTTTATTAAAATGTTCTACTATTTTATGTTAACTATGACTCATTTATTTCAGCCCTTTGTATTCAGCATGTCTTTATCGAAATAAACCTATGTTTCTATGAAAATTGAATCTTTTGTTTTTCTGCAGCCCACATACACTTAAACCTTGCTTATTTGGCCCATGTTAGCCTTTGAGTTTGACATGCTTGCCCTACTGGATATCAAGCCTGCAACCAGGGCATGTGGCCTGACTGGGAAACGAAACAGCAACCTCTTGGTTCAAGGGCTGATGCTCAACCACTGAGCTAACAGGCAGGCAAGAAGCAGCTCTTGGTGCTTCCTTCCTGGTGGGAGCCTACTTACTGCCTTAGTCTGGGCAGTTATTTCATGGCACAGTCGACTGGGTGACTTACATAATGAGCCTTTATTCTCACCGTTCTGGGGGCTGGGACCCAGGATCAGGTGCTAGGAGATCCAGTGCCTGGTGAGGACCTGCTTTCTGGTGTGAAAACAGCCATCTCCTCATGCATCCTCGCGTGGCTGAGAGAAAAGTCACTTTTCTCATGCTTCTTGTAAGGGCACTAATTCCCCTCATCAGGGCTCCACCCATGTGACCTAATTAATCACCTCCCAAAGGCCCCACCTCACTTGGGGAGCTAGGATTTCAACCTATGAATTTTGTGAGACATAAACATTAAGTTACCACAATTATTAATATATCTATCACACTGCTCTGGTTAAATTGCAAGTTTTTTGAAGGCAATGCTTCTCATTTTCACAGGAGGTTCAGTGTAGAGGGCCTCCTGGGAAGGCACATGGGCATTTCTTTAATTATTGTCAGCTGAACTCAAGGCAACAGGCAGAGCCACGCCTTGGGAACACGCTTTACCAAGAAGGCTGCCGTGTTATCAGCTTGGCTTTCACTTTTGCCCAGGTGTCTGGGAGTGGGCTTTGAGATGTAAATCCAGTCAAAAACCAGGAATGCTCAGGCCTACTGGAGAATGCAAATAGCTCTCTGGCCTCGATGGCCTTGGGGGGAAGGAGGGGGAGATGGTTCCATCATGGCATCAACGTAGAAACAACTGCAGAAGGAACTGTTGGCTTTGCAAAATGACCTGGGCTGACTTTAAATGAAAAGTGTTCAAAATTCAATTACACAGTGGATTGTAGACATGTAAGGTGCACCAGGTACCTTATATGAAGGGGAAAATTTTCAACTTCTATTTAAGTTTCGTAGTCAATATCCTTTTGACTCTCCTCAGGTCATGTTTACTGGTGAAAATATTCCCGTGCATCCTCATGTTTATAGCAATGGTCATATCTGCTTATCCATTCTAACAGAAGACTGGTCCCCAGCGCTCTCAGTCCAATTAGTTTGTCTCAGCATTATTAGCAAGCTTTCCAGCTGCAAAGAAAAGAGACGACCACAAGATAATTCTTTTTATGTTTGAACATGTATAAAGAATCCAAAGAAAACAAAATGGTGGTATCATGATGATACTTGTTGATGCCACTATTATCATCCTCCTAGCAGAAGATAGTCCTACTGAGAAAATGAGCACTTTGATCATCCGTCTTTGAACTTTAACCTTTGACTGGAAGTGACTTATAGGCAATGAAGACTACTTCCTTTTACTGCATTTTTACTCATGTGCATTCTGGGCACATGTTGATCGCTGGTTCAGTCCAGGCAACTGACATGCTTTTATTAGTCATACAGTATTAATGCAGGTATCAGGAAATGTAAAATATAATTCCATTTTTTATTTGTTTAAGCTTTTGGGAAAGTTCCAGGTCCTCATGTATTGTGCAATAACAACGACTTCCTTGACGGTTTTGGAATGTTCATTGCCGGCGATGGATGTCACAACAGGAAGAAAAATTTTCATTAACTTCTGCCACCCAATGATTAATGAGTGCACGATAGGGCCTAGGAAATTAATGTTAACGCTTCTAGTGAAATTATAAATAAAGTGAGGGATCCAACATTATTTTGAAGATCACCCCAACTTGTTTCTATTTGGATTCTATGCACAGTGATCCTAAAGTTAACAGCATGAATTAACATGCATCTTCAAAGGACTGTAATGAAAGATCATTGCATATTTATTGAATTGTTTATATCTACTGTCAAGTTTTTTTTGACATGGAAGGTTTTCAAGAAACAATGGCAAAGAGGTATAATATGTTATCCCTATGGTGAAAATAAATTCATTTGTTGTATATAGTTCTTTAATCTTTGAAGTAAAGGTATCCTATCTAATAAAAGAGTAACATGCAAATGTGACTGTACCTTGCTCCTGATTGGCTATGCTACCAGCCAATCAGGAGCAGGGGGCAGGGCCACAAGCTATGCCCATAAGCCACGCCCACAAACCAAGCAGGAGCATATGAACCACAACCAAGATGGCTGCGGCCACAGAGAGACTGGCCCAGCCGGGGCTGCAAGCACAGTGTTGGTGCCCCCAACTGGGGCTGCGCAGAAGAAGGGAACAGCTGCACGGGCTGGCTTGATGGAGGGAGAAAACCGCGACTTGGCTGAGGGAGGGAATGGTAGCGTGCGCTGGCTTGGCTGAGGGAGGGAATGGCCGCACGGGCTGGCTTGGTGGAAGGAGGGTACGGGCTCCTCCCCCTCCTCCCCACCTTGGGGCTGGTGCGGGGTTGGGAACAACCAGAGATCACTGTATCACAGGGCGACAGATAGCCGGGTGTCCCCTGGCTTTCTGTCTTGGGCAGACTGGGGGTGAGCCATCAGTTGGACATCCCCTGAGGGCTCCCAGTATGTGAGAGGGGGCAGGTTGGGCTGAGGGACCTCCCATCCCCAATGCACAAATTTCATGCACTGGGCCACTAGTGAGTAATGATAGGGTATGAATGGTTTAATCAAGGCTTTATTTTGGAAGGCAAATGGCAGTAATGATTAAATTACTTCAGTCCATAATTTGGGCTTGTTTGTACATTAATGATTTTTCCAAGTAGAGTACACTCTGTTACTTCCTCCTAGCCATCAGCATGAGCCCTACTGTCTAAACACTATTTTAATTATTTGTTTGGAAAACCCCAAAACATTTTTGTTTGCCATTTTGTCTCTTTTGTTATGTTTCAAGTCAAGTTTGAATGTTACAATACTTTAATTGAAAAACTTTTGTCAATTTTTTTCTTGTAAATTTTCTTTACTTGTAACTATCATCTCGTCCTTCAATCCTGTACCTTAAAATAAGAAATACATTTTTGACAGAGGCTTAATGTTTGTTTGTTTTTTGAAGAAGGCAAATAATCTCCTTTGATTCTAAGTTTTAGTGAAACCCCCTGGTATTTGGGGGTATAAAATAAACTTGCTGCTTTGGCTCTGCGTCCCTGTCCCTCCATCAGAGAGACAGGAGTCCCACCTGGCTCCCAGCTTTGCTTCTATTCTTGCTTCATTTCTCAATTCCCAGCCGCCTCCGCTCAGAACCAGTTCATCTCTCCTTCCGTGCTGGACGCGGAAAAGGGAGATCCCTGGCACATCTGGCCCCGCACCACAGTTCAGTTGTTTAAGTAGATTGTATGTTACCCAATATGTTAACATTAGGTTCATTTCACACTGATTTGTTCATTTTGGGTCATGTGCTTTCCCCATGGGAGAGACTCTTCAGCCAGCATTTTGAAGCCATGTCAAACCCAAACAGCCATTTTTTTCCTGAGCGGAGCCAGCTGCTCCCAGTAGCCACAGGGCAGATAAAGAAAACCCCCCATCCTGGGTGATACAGCCCGCCCCACCCTCAGGAGCCCTGCCTGCCACACCCTGCATTTTGACCTTTTCTGAGGAAACAGAAGCAGAGGCCAAGCCTCAGGGAGCATCAATGACTGGATTGGGGGATGGCCCATCTGCCTCACTATCCTGGGAGCTGGACTGGCACCTTCCCTGCCCCCAACCCCACACAGGAGAGCTAGTAAAAATGCCAGGTTTCCAGTTGAACCCACAGGACTGCATACAAGGATCTATGCCCAGCTGAGGGCAGAGTAACATTTTAGGCCACTCGCAGGAGTGGCTCAGGGACAGGGGCTTGCACCCACCACATTCCCTGAAAGCTGAACAGCACTCCCCCACCGATAGGCATTTCAGAAACAGACCTTTCACTATTAAGACTGACAGCTGGCTCACATGCAAAGGCAGGCAAAAGTGGGGCCCGGAGAACCAGGGCAAGTTTGCTGACCCAGGCCTGGCCCCCTGCAGCTAACAAACCTGCTCCAGAGGGCAGATGGGCCCCTCCCGCGGGCAGCCATGTCCTGTGGAGACGACCCAAATGGTGACCACTTGACGCTTCAAGGAGGTGCTGAGAGCCAAGGAGGACAGTGTCTGACAGTGGTTAGTCAGAACCTGAATATCACACAGGAAGCCCAAGACTGGCAGATGGAACAGTCAGCCACAGTCATCAGAAGAGAGGAGCAAAGGGACCACATCAAAATAAAAAGCTTCTGTTGTTGTTGTTTGTTTGTTTTTGGATCAAAATAGAAAGCTTCTGAACAGCAAAAGAAACCAACAAAGTGAAAGAGAGCCCACTGCTTGGGAGAACATGTTTGCCAATGATACAACATCTGATGAAGGGTTAATAGCCAAACTGCAGAAGGAACTCATACAACTTAACAAAAGGGAGACAAACAATCCAATTGAAAAATGGGCAAAGGACCTCAGTAAACACTTCTCCAAAGTGGACCCACAGATGGCCAAAAGACATGAGAAAAGCGCAAAGTCACCGATCATCAGACAGACGCAAATGAAAACGACAATGGGGTGTCACTCACCCCTGTCAGAAGGCTGCCATCAACAAACAAGTGCTGGTGAGCATGTGGAGAAAATGGAACCCTGTGCACTGTGGTGAGTGCAGACCAGTGCAGCCATTATGGGGAACAGTATGGAGTTTCCCCCCCAAATTAAACATGGATCTGCCATTTAATCCAGTGATCCCACTTCTAGGAATGTATCCTAAGAAATCAGAAACTCCAACCAGAAAGAATGTATGCACCCCTATGCTCATAGCAGCACAACTTACAATAGCTAAGATCTGGAAACAGCCCAAGTGCCCATCAGCAGAGGAGTGGATAAAAAGGCTGTGGGATACTTACACTATGGAATACAGTGCAGCAGTAAAAAAGAAGGAGCTCTTACCCTTTGAGACAGCAAGGGGGGGCGGGGGCTGGAGAGCATCTTGGTAAGTGAAATAAGTCAGAGAAAGATAAGTGTCACCTGATCTCACTCATATGTGGAATCTAATGAATGAAATAAACCGATGAACAAAATAGATCCGGAGACACGGAAGCATGGAACAGTTACAAATTTCAGAAGGAAGGTGGGGGTGGGGATGTGGGAGAGGGAGATTAATGGGGAAACTTATATGCATGTATGCATAGCCCATGGACACAGACAATAGAATGTTGAAGGCCTGGGGTGGAGGATGAGTGCTGGAAGAGGGGATCAGTGGGGAAAAAAACCAGAGGGGACATCTCAAACACCAAGAAAGACACATTTTTCAAAGAGATTATTTTATGCAAAAGGTGTATTTCCTGATAGCCCATTACTTTGACTAGAACCTCAGTCCCACACATAAACACACTAAAACTCAGAGTCACAGTGCGGTTTGCCCAGTGAGACAGGAGGGGGCGTCAGGAGCACACTTCCTCTCTGCGGCACCCGCTGCTGTGAGAGGCTCAGGCAGTTTCTCCGCATTTGAGCATTTCATCACCTTCTGTTTTTCCATTCTAAATTCAGCAAGCTCCGGCTTGGAGATTTGTCTTCTGTAATAAAAAGCTTCTTAGCAGACATCCCAATACCCTCTTATATAGACGCCACTTCTGAGAATGCAGACTCAGAAACTGCTTCATTCTGAATGCGCAGCGGTCTCTAGAGGAGTGTGACCTCTGGTAGCCACCTCATCTTAGCCGTCCGTGAGCTGCTTGCCCTCTCAGGAGCCATGTGTTCCCGGCACCGGCCTGCCTCCCAGCCACCCGCCCCCCACCCCCCATCCCATCCCCCAGCCACCTAACCCCCCAGCCACCTGATACCCCAGCCATTCTATATCCCGGCCACCCCACCCCCCAGCCACCCCACCCCCAGCCACTTGATCCCCCACCCCCCACCACCCCACCCCCACCACTCCACCCCCACCACCCCACCTCCTAGCCACCCTACCCCCAGGCACCCCATCCCCCAGCCACCCGATCCCCCAGCCACCAGATACTTCTTACACTGCTTGCCTTTTGCTTCTGTTTAAAAACTGCTTTTCTTGACACTGAGTTCAGTTGGTTCTGCTTCCCACAGGGCAGTGAATTCAGGGAGCGTTAGAAGCCCGCCGAGCAGGGTCTCCGGCACTCCTGGGGGATGACCTCGATCCAACTCCCTCGTGGGGTTCGCTCCGCCTGTGAAAGTGGGGCAAGAACCCTACTTTACAGGAATGTGTGCAGATTAAATACAAGGGGACAGTCAATGTAAAGCGACCAGCGTAACTCCTTTCTTTTCCTGCACCTCCTGGTGCTGGACAGGCCGGGCGCAGAGACCAGCCCTCCGCCCCGTGTGCCCACACCGCGGCTCCCCGAGTGCCCTCCCCGCAGCAGCACACCTCAGTCCCCATCCTGCTCCGCTGCGGCCCGCCTGCCTTTAGCAGTCTGCCTGGGCTCCTGATGCACACGGAGTGGGAACCACTGTTTCCATACGAAGGCCCACACGTGTGCTCCTGAGTTCACAACCCGAGAAAACGTGGACCCCTGTGCATGTGTGGGGCGTGTGTACCCGTTGTGTGCATGTGTGTGCACGTGTGTGTCTGTGTGCGCCTCTCTGCGCGCACATACACGTATGCTTGGGTGTGCTTCTGTGTGTGCATGTGTGTGCCTGTGTGTGGCTGTGTGCATGTGTGCGCGCCTGTGTACACATGCATGCCTGTGTGTGTGTGTGGGGTGTGCCTGTATGTGTATATGTGGGGAGTGTGCCTGTGTGTGTGTGTTGGGGGTTGTGCCTGTGTGTGTGCATGTGTGTGTGAGTGTCAGTGTGTGTGTGTGTGTGTGTCTTTGTCTTTGTGTGTGTGTGAGTGTCAGTGTGTGTGTGTGTGTGTGTGTATTTGTGTGTGCGTGCGCACGCAGTTTCCTGCTGATCAGGGAAGGTTCTGACTGATCAGTCATTAGCCCGTGAGCCAGGAGCCATAACTCACAGCACCTGCACTCCGAGCTCAATACAGGTTCACACTCGGTGGCTGGTTCAGATACCACGCCTGTTCCCCAGCGGGCTTCTCTTCTGCGCTCGTGGCTGCCAGTGCCTCTCACCAGATCTCCCTTTGGAGCTCCAGACCTGGCTACCTGACAGCTGCCCACCTCCTGCTGGCAGAGCCAGCCTCTAAGCTCTGCCTATCGGAAACAGACTCCTTCCTTACCTGTGCACCTTCTCCAGGCAGCGCCTCTTCCCAGCCTGCTCCTGTGCGGCCTGCACCCACTGCCCGACCCTCCCTATTGCCCTCCCACCCTGCTGCCCACTGGCCCCCCTGCCGCCCACTGCCTGTCCCCCCCAATACTCCCTCCACCCTGCCACCCGCTGTTCCCCCTGCACCACTCTGCTGCTCACTGCCTGGCCCCCACCAGCTGCCCCACTGCTCCCTGCTGCCCACTGCCCCGCCTGCAGCCCTCACCCTGCCGCCCACTGCCCACCCCCTCCCACTGCCCCCCACTGACCGCTGTCCCCCTTGCCACCCACTGTGCCCCCTGTTGCCCACTGCCCAGTCCTGCTGAGAGAGCCCAGCTTTCCTGGCCCAGCGTCTGCTCTCCCTGCATCTCCCTCTGGCTCCAGGGCAGGCTCTGCTCACAGTGGACACCCACTTAACACCCTGCCTATCCCCCGTGGGGGCGGTCCCAATTGGGGAATAGATGGATCTTAATGTGGGGAAAGCTGTGGAAGCTCAGTGATTTGGCAAACAGATTTTCAGGGTGTATTTTAAGGGACGGGTGATGAGGTGGTGCAGTAGAACGGGTGATTTCTTAGGGAAAAACCTGTATCAGAGCAGAAACAGTCTGTCCTGTGGTTTGTTAGTAGATTTTTTGGGAAGGGCATTGGGACCTGCAGGCCCCAAACAATTAGCGTGAAGATTACTCAGAAGGCACAAGGCTTCCCTCCAGACTCCTGGGGAAGCCGGACCACAGGTAAAAGCAGGAGGCAGCCACCCAGTCCTTGCCTTAGGTTTTAAAACAACTCTTCCCCCCTCCCTCCCACTTCCTCCTCCTCGCACTTCTTTCCGACATCTCTTCCTTTCTCTTTCCTTTCTTTCTCCTTCCCTGTCTATCCCTGGTTCATTGTTCCTCTCTTCATGTGCAGCTTCCTTGCTCAGTCTCCTCCCCACAGGCTCACAGCCTTCACCCAGAGAGAAAAACATTGGTGTGAGGGAGACGTTCCCTGGTTGCTTCCTGCAGGGGATACCGAACCTTCAACCCAGATTCGTGCCCTTGACTGGGAATCGAACCCATGACCCTTTGGCGTGCAGGTCGCCGCGCTAACCACTGAACACACCGACCAAGGTGGTTTTGGCCTCTTTTCATCTAACAGTTCGGCACTGCCTGTGCCTGTAAAGGGAACTGCTGGCAGTACGTGCGGTGTGCCTGGGACAGGAGGATGGAGGCCACGCCCACGGCTGGCAGAGAGCCTGCAGATGGGAATAGCACATGGGAGGGGGAATGAGGTTTTGGAAATGAAGACCCCGCTCAAATCCTAGCTCAGACAACTAAATGCTGTGAGGCTTGATCAAGTAATTAACATTTTTACCATCATACCATCAGTTACTTCATCTGTAAAATAAAAATATAAGGCCCTGACTGGTTTGCTCAGTGGATAGAGAGTGGGCCTGTAGACTGAAGGGCCCTGGGCACATGCCTGGGTTGTGGGCTTGATCCCCAGGAGGGGGCATGCAGGAGGCAGCCGATCAGTGATTCTCTCTCATCATTCATGTTTCTGTTTCTCCCTCTCCCTTCCTCTCTGAAATCAATAAAAATATATTTTTTAAAAAAGAACATAGTAATTACTTCGCTAAGATTAAATGAGTGACTGTAAGGAGAAGTACCCAGTGGCAGGAACTAATGAACTCAAATCTGAGAGCGTTCCTACTGACGGCTCCTGTCTTTTCCTTTGGAGTCTCAGCCTTTGCACATCTGTCTGCTCCTCCAGACAATGCTTTAAGGCAGAGGCTGTTTTATTTATGGCGTCAGGGCCTCGAATCGGTGAGCACCTATGAGCTGTTCAAGACCGGCGTGTGGGACACTTGAGGGCACCCATGAATGTGCCCAAGATTGGCATCAACTAGAACCTTGGTCCAATGAGCTGCCTCCCGTTCTCTTCCTCTCCCTGCTCATCACCCCTTTGTCTCCTGGTACTTTCCGGAGACTCCCCGTCAGCAGCTGCGTCTGTCCTCCGCTCGCACACATGTGAGTGTTTTGAGACCGTAGCTCCTCTGATGAGTCATTTGGGCTCTCCAGCAAGTGGCCCAGATGATCACTGCAATTGCCAAGATGTTCGGCTAAACCCTTAAATTAACTGCCTTTCATTCCAAGACTCAGGAAATTTCAAATGGATGGAGCCGGGCTTTCTGCAGTTGTCATGGCAACGACAGGCTTGGCACCCCCCTCTCTCCCATCTCCTCCCCACAAGGCTCACAGCCTTCACCCAATCTAGTCTTTGATGGCTTCAGGCCATAAGTCTAGGGTCAGAGACATTCTCTGAAATGGATTTAGGGGTGATTGGAAATAAAGCAAAGGTTATACTGCTCTGAATAAAATGGTACAAAATCCGAGGCAAAAATATGTGGTAGCCTCCCTCTTGACCAAGACATGTTAGGACAGGAAACGGGGTCATTGGCAGCTTTTGCTTTTTTCACCCCTTCAAGCTAAAGTCACCGATGTCCCTGCTCCACCCATTTCCTGAACAATTAATTCTGTTCTATTGAAGGTTCCCCCAGAGCCTCGGGCCTGCCTGGACCTGAACCAGGGTCCCAGCCAAAGGGCTAGAGAAGAGAACATGGATTCACAAAAGTTGCTAAGAGGTAGAATGAGTGAAACTGGTTCATTGGAAAGAGGGGCAAGGGGGAGCATGATCACCAGGTGTTTTTTCTTTGCAAAATATACTAGTGACCTGGTGCATGAAATTCGTGAACTGGGGGTGGGTGGTCCCTCAGCCCAACCTGCCCCCTCTCACATACTGGGAGCCCTTAGGGGATGTCCAACTGATGGCTCACCCCCACCCAGCTTGCCAAGGCCTAAAGCCTCACCAGAGGCTTTCCCATCTCCCTGCTCAGCTTAGCCCCAGCTGCCTGTGACCACCCAGCCCTAGGGGCTGGGTGCTCACCAGCACTCCAGCCACTTTCACGCCTGGGCGGCGGGGGCGCACCCCTGGGGCCCAGCCCTTGCGCTGCTCGACCCCACCCCTTGGCCCCACCCCCTGCTCCTGATTGGCTGGTAGCATAGCAGCGGTATGGTCAATTTGCATGTTACTCTTTTATTAGATAGGATTGTAAGTTGATTTTTAGAGGAAGAAGAAAGGAGATGGAGAGAGAGAAACATTGATGTGAGAGCTGCCCTGCCAGGAATGGAGCCTGTAACCTGGCACATGGCCCCGACCAGGAACCCAACGGGCAGCCTTTCAGCACATGGGACAACGCCCAACCCGCTGAGCCACACTGCCAGGGCAGCTCCAGAGTCCTGGTCGGGGTAACAGCAGGGAGGGTGGTCTTGACGAGGATCCCATTAAGGCCCTGACTGGTGTTGCTCAGTGGTTAGAGTGTCGGCCGCACATCCCAGGGTTGCGGGTTGAATTCCCGGTCAAGGACACATGCCTGGGTTCTATCCTCAGCCCTGGTTAGGGTGCAGGAGGCAACTAGTCCATGTGTCTTTCTCACATCGATTTTTCTCTCTCCCTCCCTCCCTCCCTCTCTCCCACCTAACCTCTCTCCCTTCCCTCCACTGTCCCTGCATCCCTTCCTTCCTCTCTCTTCATCCCTGCATCCCTTCCACTCTCTCAAAAATAAAGAAAATAATTTTAAAAGACCGCACTAAGATTGGGATCATACCCAAGTTCCCGCAGGAGGAGGACAGGCTGGGCTGGCTCCGCTTTGCACAGGCTGAGGCCCAGCTCCGGCGCGGGCACAGCCACTGCCCCAGTTCTGCTGCCTCCGATCGAGGTGGAGAGAACTGCTCCTCTCCCGGCCCGGCTCGGCAGAGGAAGCAGCCTGGGAACAGGAGGGACAAGACCTGATTCAGTGAGAATGAATTCGGTTGTTTTTATCTGATGCATTTAGAAATGAGATAAAAAGGCAGACACTTGACTTTAAAATAATGTAATTTCCAAAGCTTTCCCACAGATGCCTGTGCTTGCCTGGCGTCACCGAGCGAACCCAGGGCCCAGGTGCCATGGGCGGCCCGGCCCCTGCCAGGCTGGTGCTCCCTCGGGCCATGGTGGGTCCCAACAGTCACCGCAGCCTCCTCTACACGAGAGAGAACTAAACCTCCGAGGGACTGGCTGCCAAGACCAGCTCTTCTGGTACCGACAGAGCTTCCGTCCCGTCCCGCATGGCTCCGCAGGCGTGAGCGCAGACCCCGTAAGTTAAAGGCACGGCCCCCACCAGCCAGACCGCCCCACCTAGAGGTCAGGTGCCGGGCCACCACGTTCCAAACACAAGCCACACTTCCGCGGGTTCATTTCCTCCCTCAGGTTTGCTCATGTGTCAGACAACTTCAAACATGGAGAGACTCTGTGATGGCAATGACACTCGTGTCCGAAAGGTTATGAACCGGGACCAACCATGCGAGGAGACGCACGGGGCAAGTGGGGGTTCTGGAAGGTGGAGTGTCTGTGTCCCCCTTCGCGGATTCAGGAGCTCACCGCCTCCTGGCGCATGTCTGTGCTCAGAAGCCGGGACGCTGACAGAGCTCCTGTCCTGAGCTTCTGTGGGGCTTCATCACTCTGCCAGGACGGTGCTCCCTCCCCAGGCTCAAGCCCACCCCCGTCACAGGGCTGCCCCTCGCGGAGCCATCACACTGGCATGTGCTCGGGTGTGACCCCAGGGACCCATGGCCACAGACATTACTCTCCCCGGGGCCAACGAGGGCTTCGGAGCGCCGTGGGAGCCACGGCCAGGGACCAGCACACTCTGTCACTCAGGAGGAGCAGAGCCAGCCTGCACCCTCGCCTGAGGCTCCAGGTCAAGTGCTTCTGCCTGTGCCCCACTGCAGACCCACAACACCTGGCCCCCGTCTTTAGGAAAGGGTGAGAAATCAGGATGCGCTCTGACCTCCTGAGGATCGGAGAGAGGCCTCAGATATTTCAAAACCACATGCTGCTCCTCCGTTTTGCCCACCAGGAGCCAGACCGCGCCCATGAGCCAGCGCCCGCGTTTCTAAGGCGATAAAGCGAAAGCAGGAAGGCTGCTTGCTGGCCACGGCATGGGCCCTCTCTGCCCCACAGAGAGCTTGTCCACTTATGAGGAGGGCCGGAGGGACCGGGGCAGACCGTGGCGTGAGGTCTGTGTTGAAAGTGAAAACCCTCCGTCCCACCCAGCTCTCTGCCCGCGTAGCTATGTTCCAACCTGAAATGCCACAGGAGTAAAATCCTGGGCAGGCAGATCGCAAAAGGCAGCACATCCGCTGTCGTTACCGATGCAAGGCCCAGCTTCCGGTGAGCGGGGAGAGGTCTTCAGAAACTGTGCACCTACTACGTGCCATGTCCTGTGCTAGGCACTTGCAGATGCCACATACCATTTAACCTCCACGATCTCACTTTAATACCTAAGAAACTATGTCTTACTACCCACATTAACTGCTAAGAAACAGGCTCTGAGAGTTTGAAGAACCTGCCCCTAGGAACGCAGGTAAGGAGAGGCGAGGCCACAATGTTAACCGGGTGATTCCAAGACCCACTCCGTTGCCTGTGCGGGGCTGACCGGCGGCTGGCACCGGCTCAGAAAACGTCGCCGTCACTCGTGTTTGCTCCTGCCTTACGCGGCTGTCGTCGTCGCTGTTGAACACTTCCGTAATTGAACTGCGATCCCCAGAAAGCCTGCGATTCTGAGAGCCCAGGGAGACGGACGGGACCAGTCCACGACAAGCTCCGGGCACAGCACTCCCGCGGGAGCCTGCGCAGGCCATTTCCGGAAAGCCTGCCTGGTTTTAAACCTTCGGCTGTTTCAGTTCCTGACGCCCTGCTCACCAGGCCTCAGGAGCAGAGCGAAAATGCTGCTAATGGAAAACGTTTGACCGACTCTAAATGAGCTGTCACCGCTCTCGGAGGAGAATCACAAGCAGCTCCACGAGCAGATGGTAAAGTGACGGCCGGGGACCAGCTGAGACCATCACAGCCCTGAGGCCCAAGTGTTGAGCCCGACATGGGGAGGGCGGGGCCAGGGCTCTGGGCGGAAGGGGCGGCCGTTCCTGGCCTTATCACCGCTTCAGGATCGAGAAGCCAATCCTCTTTTTGTTCTCTAGTCCTTTAGATTTTTTAAAATAAAATTTTCTTAAGCCAAAACTCCCTACTGCATTGAAAAAGGGCACATTTTAGTTCCCCAGCTCTCTTGGGAAACAGGAATAATACAGTGTGAACGCATCACTTATGAAGACTTGTTGCCATCACATAAAAGGCTCCCGGTGGGATTAGGAGAGCAGCCTGTTTCCACCCCCAGTTCTGATTTTACCCCCTATTACTGGCCACGCTGGGTGAAAGCCAGCCGCGAGGCCAGAGCCCCGTTAGCTCAGCAGTGGTGCCACCTGCTGGGCGCTCCAGGAGTCTGCGTGTCCTCCTGGCGTTGGAAACAGGGCGTTTGCTCCTGGGCTTCTCCCGGCCTCCCCCAGGCGTTCACAGCAGCACAGAGAGCGTGCTGTGCGGAGGGGGGACTCTGAGGCACATTCCCCGAAAGCTGAGACTGATTTTTGGACGAGGACAGTTTTGTTTATCTTGACCTCGTGCGGTTCCCGCTTCTTTCGCATCCCGTCCCTGATGTCGGTGGTGAGCCCCTCCGTGCACAGATGGCACTTCCCTCTTCCATCTTCCCCCGCAGCCCACACCACAGGAGCTGGCCCTTCCGCTGCCCGTGGCTGTGCTGACTGCTGCGGTCGCTCTCGCCCGGGGGCGCCCGGGGCCATCCTTAGGCATCTTAAAGCTGCCAGTGAGGAGAGCACAGCCTCCCGCAGCTTCTCCCAGGACGGCCAGCTCCTGCCTGATTGAGCCTCTTCATGCTTAGTCACCTACCTGCAGGCCGGCCTGTCCCATCACCGCTTCCTGGTGTCAGACCCCTGCCCCTACACAGCCTTGGGGGTCACAAAATGGGGGTGCCCTTTCGCACTGTCAGCCCCCCTCCCCTCCAGCGGCTGGCCTCTGCCTGAGTGCCCTCTCTTTCTTCCCCTCCTTCTGTTTCATGGTTCAAATTAAATGCCACCAACTCTGGACTCTCCCGCGACCTGTCCAGCATCGGGCACGTGACCCCAGAGGCCATGGCCATCCGCACTGCTACCCTGCCGCTGGCTCTCGTCCTGGAGAGCACCGGACGGTCTGGGGAGCAGCGCGCTGGGCTGCCTGGTGTGGCCTCTTCCACAGACAGCATCTTCGGGATGAAGGCGGAGCCTGCCGCCCCCTGAGCCTGAACTGCCCGGGGTGGGGGCGGTTTGGGTATGTGGCATATATCCCAGTGTCTATCTTCCTGTGCGGGCCCTGTCAGCTAGAATGGGGAAGTACGATTACTATTTCACTACACACTGAACGAGGCTGTAAGCCCCCAAAGTTGCCCCCCTACTGTCCTCCTCACTCTCCCTCCCCACAACTCCTCTCCCTGGCAAAAATAATGAAAACATGAAACTTCTGTAGAAGGAAATGTTTGGGTAAATGAAGCTATGATAGGTCGATATAATATTATGAGCCTATTAAGATGCAAATTACATCTTAATGTAGTTTACACGTTTGATAAGTGGGAGTAGAGAGAACAGAGTACCAATACTTTGCACACATTAATATAACTGAGCATGTTGCCTGTGGAAGGTGATCTGAGGTAGACGGCATGGCTCAGGGCCTGAATCCAGGCCTCAAACCCCGTGATTTTTTAGCAATGTCCTCAGCTTCTCTTAGCTATAAAGTGGGGGTCATCATGGGTGTAATAAAAACACCCACCGCAAGGAGCTGAGAGCATCTGAATGACATCATACATGTGAAGTTCTTAGCTCTTGACAACGTTCTATAAACGATGGCTATTATGGCTTATTTCTTCTCCAAAAGTATTACAGACAGATTACTTCCGTGTTCTAACACGTGCACAGGTGATGTATGACCATTCTCTTTAATGGAGTGAAGTGGATCCACATGGGATTAAACAGAACACGAAAAAGAAAACGGTAGGTGCTGGGTTGTCTGTTTCGTCTTTGTGGCTTTGTTTATGTTTTTGTCCTTCCATTTTCACGCTTCCTGAAGTGGGCACAGCTCTGGGAGGAAATAAACGCGATACTGAGAAAAGAGATGTCTGCTGGGCGCTGTCCTCGGGACTCGGAACTTCTCTCCCCCCAACCCCCTCGACTGTGCGAAGCCCAGGCTTAAACACTCCAATCTCATCTATGCTCCTTCCCACACACAGGTGCAGCAGAGGCCAGCCTGCCAGCAGCAGAGGACAGAGGGCACAGGCCCCGGAGGGGCGGCTGTGACCAGCCCACTGCCCTGTGAGGGCGTGCTGGGCGAGGAGGGGAATGTCGGTCATTTCCAAGCCCCAGGGTTGTCACCACACTTGGAACGTGTGCATTCATGACTTCAGCCGGGCCCTGGCAGGTGGTACCATGTCTCTCTCACGTATTCTGTATGTTCAGAGGTGCCTACAAAGACTGAGAAAATGCTAGTTTTCATTCCCAGTTCCAGAGAAAATGACAGGACAGCTAGTTCCTCTTCAGTGCCCCCGTTTCAGCAGTGGAGACGCTGCCTCATCTTAGCTATGCATCACCAACCACCATGAGCACACTCTTGGGTCAGTGCTCTGCTGTAAGCGTGACCACTGGCTCCATCTGCGTGGTGAACAGAGGCTGCTCTTGGCCGGCCTCAGGCTCCATGGGAAAAGGCAGGAGAGCCCCCTGGACACGGATCTGTGATCTGTGCAGGCAGCAGCTGCAGAGCCCAGGTATCTGCTGCTTCCTGCAGCCACAGATTATACTACGTGAACCTGTTGTTCAAAAATATCCACCAGAGTTCGAAGATCTGTCCACTGTAGCATCCTATCTAATAAAAGGGTAATAAGCAAATTAACCATCACTCCATCACAAAGATGGCAGTACCCATAGCCCAAGATGGTGGTGCTCAGTCCTCTCAGCTCCAACGGAGTCCCCTAGTCCCCCCGGGCCGGGGGGGTGGGTGCGGCGGCTGAGAGCAGGCAGCATGAGCCGTCTGGTGGAATGCTTGCTTTGTCACCACGGCAACAAGGCAAGCATTCCACCCCAGCTGCAGAGGGCCTCTGGGCAGTGGACACAGAGCAGCTAGACCCCACAGAGAGTTACTGGTGCAGGGATTCAAGTGCAGGGCTACTAGTTGTTTTAATAAAAAGGGCTTGAAGTAACCCAGATGTTCATAAGTAGAGGATTGATTAAACGAGTTATGTACAATAATAATAAAAACAAGCAAAAGTTATCTCCACATCCACAGGGAAACATATGCTAGGTACATAGGTTAGCTAAGAGAACCAAGTGAAGAGACTTCTGGTGACATATGGTTGATTAACACTGTGCAGTCCCAGTCTGTCCTGAACGAAAGTCACAGTGAGAGGACAGTGATGCTCAACTCTACCACAGGAAAGGGAACAGGAAAGGGAACAGGAAAGGGAACAGGAAAGGGAATGACCGAATAAACTTGTAGAAACGGGGCAGTTGGTGGCTAAGTGCATGTGCCCGGTGAAGGTAAAGCCCAGATCTGCAGCGGGAGAAGCCCAGAGAAAGGGCATCCATGCTGCGATGCTCCGAACGGACCAGAAATGGCAGCACAAGGCGCTCTGAGGGTGGTGTTCTGGGGATCTGGGAACGGGAGCGTGTGTTGAGAATCTTCATAAGAAGCAGGTAGAACCCGGTCCCCACTTCCCCTCTACCCTGCTGGTGGCGGCCCCTCTCCCAAGCCGCAGAAGTCTAAAGGTTGGCTTCCTGAAAGAGGTTGAGCCAGATGCTCCAGAGTCAGGGATACCGGGCAGAGCTATGTGGGGAGTCGTCCTCGAAACAGGGGTGTCATTAAAATACTGAGGCCTTGGCTCCCTCTTCCACCTGCTTCCCAGATTGCTGAGGGCAGGGTCAGACCTCCCGGCAGGACATGGAGGTTCTTCTTTGAGAAACTGACCTGCTCAAGGGACAAGACTCGAGGTACTTAGGGCGGTGGTTCCTGGGGACCGACCAGCCCAGCTGCCTACACAGCGCACAGCCACCACATCCAGGAGCCCATAAAGCTCCAGTCAGGCTCTCTGCGCCTCACGTTGTGGTATGAGCAGACCTGCGGGCTCACCAAACATTTCAGAAAAGCCTCCAACTAAAAGACAGAAGCCTGAAGAAACACATGGGAGAATACTTGGTTTATTGTTCAGCAAAATACTTATCCTTTCGTCCTTTCACTGTGGACAGAGGTACAGCCTGATTTTAATATGGTGGACTTGCCATGTGATTTGCTTGGACCAAGGAGATGTGTGTGGAGATGACAGGAGCAAAGGGTTGTGAGGAGCTTTTATGTTGGGGCTTGCCCTCTTGAGCTTTCCCCCATCAACAGGAGAACATATCCTGGATAGCCAGTTGGCTGGTCCCAGAGAGTAAGAACGTACAGCAGAAACACAACAGCCGCCCTCAGGCCTCCATGCGAAGACTCATGCGTGAGAAATAAATGCTTCGTGCTATAAAGCAACGAGGTGGGGAAGGCCTGCGAGGCAGCATTTCTGCACCAAAGCTAACTGACACAAACAGGAAGAGAAAGAAGGACTTAGAGGAAACGGAAACAATGTAGAAACAGAAGAAAATTTGAAAAAACTAGCTACTACCCTCTGAGGTTTAAGGGAATGTGTAGAAAAGAAAAAAAAAGAGTTTTTGGAAATTAAGAATATGGTAGTAGAATACCATAACAATAAAAAGAAACCAAAAGGTAGAAAAGAATAGAAAAACATGGAAAAGAATAGAAAATTAGTGCTGGATACATAATCCTATCTAATGAAAGAGTAATATACAAATTGAACAACACTCCAACACACAAGAGGGCTGCCCCCATGTGGTTAAAGATGGCTGCCCCATGTGGACACAAGATGGCCACCACAAGATGGCCAACAGGGGAGGGCTTTTGGGGGTGATCAGGGCTGCAAGGGAGGGCAGTTAGGGGCAATTGGGCCGACAGGGGAGCAGTTAGGCATTGATTAGGCTGGCAGGGGAGTGTTTAGGGGGTGATCAGGTTGGCAGGAAAAAACAGTTAGGGGCAATCAGGCAGGCAGGCGAGTGTTTGGGAGCCAGCAGTCCTGGATTGTGAGAGAAGTGCCCGACTGCCTGTTAGGCCCTATCTTGGTGGGACTGGGCCTAAATGGGCAGTCAGACATCCCTCAAGGGGTCCCAGATTGGAGAGGGTGCAGGCTGGGCTGAGGGACATCCCCCTTCGTGCTGGTGCACGAATTTTGTGCACCCGGCCTCTAGTACCCAAATAACAGGCATTATAGAAGAAAAACTTAGGGAAAGGAATCGCTCAAGAAAAACTCCAGAATCACAGGCCATGTGTTTCTATGCTGATGGGCCCACCGAGTGTCTGCATGATCGCTGACAGGAGACCCACACCAAGATCCAGGACAGTGACATCAGAACACTGGGAGCAGGGGCAGCATGCAAGTTCCATGATAGAAAAATCCAGTCCCATGTGAGGGGTAGGAAATCAGAATGGTATTGAAGTTCTAAACAATAACACTGGGAGTAAGAAAACATTAGGGCAGTGCTTTAAAAATAACACAAAAAAGTGATTTCCAGTATAATTCTAATCCAGGAAAGGTATGAGCCATATCATAGTGGTGGAAGTTGAAAAAAAAATGTGCAAGTTACAGTTGTATAAGATCTCCAAACATATGTCACATGCACCTCTCTGGGACAGCTACTGGAGGATGTTCTCCATCAACATAAGGGGATAACCAAGAAGGAGACAAACATGGACTCGAGTAATCAGGGGTACAGCATAAAGAGGAGAGCGAATCCCAGCATCATGGTTGAAAGGAGATGCCAGACTCCAGTGTACCATCCGCACAGCCGATCTAGAGAGAAATCAAGAGGCTGGAGAAGGTACCTCACCAAGAGAAGCAGGACAAGGGTGCATTACTGCCGAGTCTTAATCCAGCACCTAGAAGAGTTCAGGAATATGGAGAAGAGCTGTGTGTAAATTAATCAAGAGTCCAGAGATGAAATATAATTTTGGAAGGCATTTGGGGGCCGGAGAAGACTTAGCTAAAGGAACAAAGTTCTCTCTGTCTCAGGACCCCTTGCTTTTTATTAACACAAATTGTCCTAAGTCAAGGTAGATATACACATCAAAGGGCAGGGTTAGATATACAGAATGCATTGTCAGATGGGGAAAAACTGCCTACCGTTGTTCAGGTGTTGGTCAGTAGGAGGCAATAACATGTAGATTAAGATGCCCTCAGCTGCCTGGCAGCAAGCAATCATTTTATGCGTGCTTTTCCGGTTTGGGGAAATGGCCTCAGCCATCTCCAGATGATTCAGCCCCGCTGACATGCTGGAATTGGCGTCCGGCACATTGCTTGATGTAAAGGAATATAATGAGAAGAGATTTATAGTTTTGGCTGAGAATTTGAAGATAAAGTCATGCAAAGTAGTAAGAAAACTATTCAAAGAAAGAAATAAGAACATTATTGAAATCAAGCAAAGCAAAAATTGTACAACAGATAAAATCATTGTAGCCTACACAACCAAGTGAACAATGATTACATAGTTATTACTATGTGAACATTATACTCTAATCAACCAACACTGTAAGTATATTTTGATTAGCTACAGAACAAAGAAAAAGGAAATATGGGGAGGGAAGAGTGAAGATAATGAAATGCTCATTTTCACAGTGAGAAGTCAGTAGAAAATACTTAAAACTAAAAATCAAGAAAAGCATTGCAAGTCATTATTTAAAATCATGGAATCAAATAGAACCTAAAGTGAAAGCTTTGGGAGGGATGACTGGGGAGTGAAAGGGGAGGGAAGTGGGACCAGAAACTACTGGTTTCCAAATTGTAGAACGATTTAACTTTTTAAGCTACAAATAGCTGATAAAAGTGTTAGAAATTTAACATTAAAAGTAAAACATTCTGATTTGGCACATATAGATAAATGGAACAGAACAGATACCCCAGAAATCAACCCACGCTATTATGGCTAATTAATATTTGACAAAGAAAGCAAGAGAATACAATGAAATAAAACTCTTCAATAAAAGGTGTTCAGAAAATTGGACAGGTACATGCAAAAAAAAAAAAAATGAAACTAGACCAACTTACACCATACCTAAGAATAAAGTTAAAGTGGATAAGAGAGTTAAATGTAAATCATGAAACCATAAAAATCCTAGAAAAAAAAAACATAGGCAGTAAAATCTCACACACCTCACGTAGCAGAATTTTCACTAATATATTTCCTAGTGCAAGACAAACGGAGGAAAAATAAACAAATGGACTGCATCAAACGTAAAAGCTTATGCACAGCAAAAGAAACCACCATCAAAATGAAAAGAGAGCCCACTGCATGGGAGAACGTATTCACCAATGTTACATCTAATGAAGGGTTAATATCAAAAATATATAAGGAACTCATACAACTTAACAAAAGGAAGACAAACAATCCAATTAAAAATAGGCAAAGAACCTAAATAGACATTCCTCTGAAGAGGTCGCAAAAATGACCAAGAAACAAATGAAAATATGGTGAAAGTCACTGATCAGAGAGATGCAAATTAAAACCACAATGAGGTATCACCTGAAACCTGGCAGAATGACTACCATCAACAAATAACAAGAGTTGACAAGGATCTGGAGAAAAGGGAACCCTAGTGTACTGCTTGTGGGAATGCAGATTGGTACAGCCATTATGGAAAACAGAATGGAGCCAAATCCGGTCTGGCTCAGTGGATAGAGCGTCGGCCTGCGGACTGAAAGGTCCCAGGTTCGATTCCGGTCAAGGCCATGTACCGTGGCTGCGGGCACATCCCCAGCAGGGGTGTGCAAGAGGCAGCTGATCGATGTTCCTCTCTCATCGATGTTTCTGACTTTCTATCCCTCTCCCTTCCTCTCTGTGAAAAATCAATACTAAAATATATTTTAAAAAAAGAAAAAGAAAAGAAAACAGAATGGAGTTTCCTCAAAATATTAAATATGGAACTGTTGTTTTGTTTGACCCAGTGATCCTTCCTCTGGGAATATATCCCATCTATCCGAAACACCAATCAGAAAGAATGTGTGCACCCCCATGTTCATAGCAGCACAACTTACAATAGCTAAGATCTGGAAACAGCCCAAGTGCCCATCAGCAGATGAGTGGATAAAAATAGCTGTGGTACATTTACACCATGGAACACTATGCAGCAGTAAAAAATATAAATAAATAAAAAGGAGCTCTTACCCTTTAAGACAGCATGAGAGGACCTGGAGATTATTATGCTAAGTGAAATAAGCCAGTCAGAGAAAGGAATATCACAGAATCTCACTTATATATGGAATCTAATTAACAAAATAAACTGAAGGAACAAAATAGGTCCAGAGACACTGACGCCTGGAACAGACTGAGGGTCTCAGAGAGGAGGAGCTGGGGAAGAGGGGTGAGAAGTGATTAACCAAAGAAACTATATGTGCATGTGCATAGCCCATTGGCACACACAGCAGTGCATTGGAGGCCTGGGGTGGGATGGAGCCATGGGGGACAGGCAAGGGGGACAATGGGGAACATCTGTAATAATCCCAAAATTAAAATATTAAAAAAGAAGTATATAGAACAAAAAGTCTAACTCAATATTACTTCAACAAGTACCCATTTAGCATCTATGATGTGCCAACTAGTGGGGAGGTGCTGTGGATAAGCATGAACCACAAACACAGGAGAGGCCTGCATTCATCAGCTTGTTTTCTGAGGAGGAGAGAGAAGCAACTGCAGGGAGCAATGGGGCAGGCTACCCCATTCCCTTCAGGACAAGGCACTCACTCCTCCCACTCCCTGGCTCACTCACACCTCCATCCTTCCCACCTGGCCCAAGGTCATGTCTTGCCAGTTGGACACAACTCCCAGTCAGTGACCCAACTAGAGCTACAGAAGCTGCACCCCACCACTCGGGGACAACTGAAGGAACATCCCAGCTGGGAGCTGCAGCTCCATCCCTCATCTCCTCCCAGTGCTGTTTCTGAGAGCTCACACAGCTAACTCTGCACATCATCCTCCGCTCTGAGAACCGGACCTAAGACGCTCACCAATGACTGCGGAAATGGTGAGCATAAAGATGCCGATGCGGCAGGGCCAGGCAGGCACCAGTGGACACAGCTTTCTTCACAATCTTGAATGAACAGCCTGGGGACAAGCTAGGGACAAGGAACCAGCTCCCCAAAGAAAGCAAAACCTGTTCTGCTGCAGTCGTACTGTGACCCCACGCCTCTGCCAGCTTCTGCAGTTTTCTAACTGGAAAAACTCAGCTCAGTAACTGGGCTATCTTTCACCTTGTAAGATTTCCTTTTTGCTTGGTTGAAATGCAAAAGACAGGGGCAAATTCTCAAACTCAAGTATAAGGGCAGAAAAATAAGGCAAGATATTTCTTGCCCACTCTTGCTTCCTCATCCTGCTCTCCCCAAATGCTATTTTTAAATTAGAGAACAAAGCAGACAAGTTCAGGCCAGTGGGTACTGATAATGATGGGTTTGCAAAAGGACCACCCACCTACTCTATTTATGGCTTCGCATCTAAAAAAAACAACACAAAACCCTGAACCAATGGCATGAGAGCTGGGACATTCTGGAGCTGAACTTGGCAGCCACTCCCTCCATCTCCACAGGGCCCGCCTGGGGCACTGCCTGGAGGAGAACCGCTTGCAAGGAAGACCTCGCCCTCCTCGGTGAGATCGTTGAGGGCAGGAGGGAACGCTGGCACTGACCATGTGGGGGAGTTTTGGTCCTCCGAGAACAGACTGGACTCCCTGCCTCGGACAGCCAGCGATAAAGGAAATCCTAGTGGTGCCTCTGGTTTAGATTCCGCCTCCCTCAGCTCTCTCAGCTCGGGACAGGCTGAGTTTGGACACTGGCACGTTCCTTTGTGGCATTCGACTGTGGGAAAGGACAGAGCAGTCAGTGTACTTGCCAAGAGGCAAAGTGAGTATCTGCCACCCTCAGGTTTTCTTTTTAGGGCAGGGTGGAAACCTGGGGATAGGAGCTCGCCTGGCCCTAGGCCTGGCCCATCAGGGGCAGGTGCGCATTTCCGGGGCAGGGCCCTGGCGTGCTCTCAGGTGAGCTGAGCCCTGAAGTCTCTTGATCACAGGGACCGCGCGCTGTCAGGTGAGGGGTTGGAGGCCGGTCTCCTGCGGGAAGCTCAGGCACACGGCCTCCCCGAGAGCCGGCCGTCCAGGGGGTGCAGCCTGCTCTCCGCGGCTCCCTGGGCCCTGGTTGCTGCTCGTTGTGTCAGAACAGGACAACTCACAGAGGAATGACTGACAGTCATCTAAATACGACTTCCAATCTCTGTTCGGTGTTTTAAAGGATTTTAGAGGCACCGAAGGAGAGAGCGGCTGTTTGTCTGCTAGATCAGTCGAACTGGTCGGTCTTCCTGTGGGATTAGGAGGTGACAGTCCGGCAAAGCACAGCTCTGACGCCCGCGCCGGACAGCGAGATCCCTGATGTCCGTGATGAGGACGGATGGCCCTGCTCCCAGCGCCTGGCACTGCCCACCACGGGGGCAGCCACCCCGAGAGGCAGATGGCCGGGGAGCAGGCTCGCCCCTCACGTTTGTGGGCTCAAGCGAGAATACAAGCAGAGGGTCACTTGCCTCTGAATACTTCAAGTTTTAAAGAAGCCAATAAACTGATGAATAAACTAGCTTTTATTTGCTGCCTCAAACAGACCTGTGTCATGACCTGGAAGGCCCGGTTCACACTGAGAACTCCCAGCAGCCTTAGGAACCTGGGCCAGAACAGGGAAGCATAGGGTACGCCACTCCCCGAGCCCCAAACCTTCCCTCTTCCCACAGTCCCCCTGTGCCCTGTGGCTCTAGGAGTTTACACTGGGGGAGCAGGCCCTAGAGGCAGGCTTGGGGTAGTTTGGGAAGAGGACCTGGGATTGGGGTACCAGGCACAGGATTCTGTGGTCTTGGGTGCTTGGTCCATGGACTCCTCTTCCCACTGGGGCGGTGCAGCCTGAGGGGGGCCTGGGAGCCCCTTAAAGTGGGAGCGCCCTAGACAGTCGAAGGCTGTCCTGACTGCTGTCAGAGCCTGGACATGGCCCGGCCTCCCTGGGGTTCGGTACTGGCTTCGTCACTTGCTGGAGTGGGACCTTGGGTAATTTGCTAACATGACTCTGCCGAGGTCCCCTCATCTGCAGAATAGAGGCAGCAGCAAGAGGCTTTGCCTGGAGGGGTGTATGAGGACTGACTGAGCTGGCCTGGGGGAAGCCCCCTAGCAAAGTGCCTGGCCTCGCAGAGTGCTCTGAGGGTGTTCCTGCTGGTGATTGTTTGCCCCGCACGATCTCGATAGGCAAGTCCTGCTCCCACTGTTTCCACTTCCGCGTGCAGAAAGGAAGGGAGAAGGGAAACGCCAGGCTTCACACATGGTTTGCAAAGCTGTCTTCTAATGTGCCAACAGCTGGTGGATTTGGTTGGTTTTGTTTGCTCGCTCGTTTTGTGTTTTTTTGCAAAATTTGGGAAAAGAAGTGTGGTGTGTTTATTTAGATACAAAACCTCCAGCACTGCAGGGGGACATGTGGTTGAGTATTTCCTCAAGATCTTTAAGTAGAAAGGAATTCCCATCTCGGGAACATTGGAGTTTTGTCCAGTTCAAAGGCGGGGGAGGTGTAGGAACTTTTTCAGTTGTAGTGAAACGCGCCTCCTTGCCCCTTTCTGGGCACGGCTCCGTGCCTGCACTCGCATCGCTGTGCAACCACTCTCCGGGGCTGGTCATCTTGCAAGACAGAAGCTCCGCACCGTGAGTAACTCCCCATTCCTCCCTCCACCGGCCTGGAAGCCACCATCCCACCCTGTGTCTGAGAATTTTATGTTCGGTTCCTCACAGCACCGGGACCATACAGTGTTTGTCTTTTGGCGACTGGCTTATTTTGCTTAGCATAATGTCCTCCGTGTTCATCCAGCTGGTAGCCTGTGACATGAAATGATGTTGAAGTCTTTGCTCCCTTGGGGTTGGTAACCTGAAACCTCCACACGGTTGAGACATGGAGGAGGGAGAACTGAGCCACTCACCATCAGTGTCTGAGGTGACGCTAAGGGTTTGCTTTCCTAGTGGGAGCAATGCCCGCACCCTGACACCCATCGGCTGGGCACCTGATAACACCTGCATTACGAGAGACAAGCAGTTCCCGAATGGCTTCTCACATCCACCAGGACGGGCTGGCAAGGAAAACACAGAACCACAGGTATTCATTTGGTGGAAATCCAAAGGCAGCTCTACAGACACTTTAATTATTCTTGGCCTCTCACTAGATTAGAGAAGGCGTCTGTCAAACCCACCCCGGCTCAGATGAGCACTGAGGTCAGTGGCAGAGCCTAACATAGTTTTAAACTTTTGAATCGTAATGGACTTCAATTCTATTTTCTGTACATATGTTTAAATATTTTTGATCAATATGTCTTTTTCTAAAAATATGCTTTATTAATTTTAGAGAGGAAGGGAGAGGGAGAGAGAGAAAGAAACATCAATGATGAGAGAGAATTATTGATGAGCTACCCCCGCATGCCCCCAACTGGGGATCAAGCCCAGAACCCGGGCGTGTGCCCTTGACACAAATCGAACCCCAGACCCTTCAGTTGGCAGACTGATGCTCGGTCCAAACCGATCAATATGTCTAAAAGTCTTCCTGGACCTCTGTCTCCTTGGTAAACTTTTCACTAGTGTGCTGTTTATGTGGATGAGCGGCAAGGGCAGAAATCCCACATCAGTCCATCATCCTCCCAAGCAGTGCTCTTTTCAGGTGATAAACAGATTTTGTTGTTGCTAAATGACTGAATGGATGCATGGATAAATGGTTAATACTAATTGTGAAGTGCCTTAACATTGACAATGTTAATAGCATTACTGACACTCTAACAATGCTGTCTGACTTATTGGGAAGAATGCTCCTCTTTGCTGATTGGAGATTTCTTGGAGCAGGTTGTTTATGAACTCACTCGTGAGTCTTAGAATCCTGGAGCTATGACCTAAGAGGAGCATATGGAAATAACATCATTCAAGAAGGAAACAGGAAATAAACTTCACTGTTTACATGATCATCCATTTATTCACTTACAGCATCATTTACACAGTCAGTATCACCGAGCACCTATTATACGTCATTCTGCCCTATCATATGATGGGGCTCCAAAGTTGAATGCGACATTAACTTTTCAGATCCATAATTTGAGCATTCTAGAACAACAGCGACACAAAAGCAGTCTGGGATGAAGGACAGCTCTCCTCTGCACACAGTGGGAAACACAGATGGGCACACAGTGGGGCACACAGGAAGGCCTCCACTTGAGCATCCCAGTGTGCAAGTTAAATTTATTGGGAAGCAGTCAACCAGCCATCAGTTATCTTTTAAATATCTCCTCACTTTTTTAAAGGACAAAAATAGAAAGTCAACTCTGTACCAGCATTTATAAGTAGACACTGAGGTTGAATGTGGGGGATATTTGAGGCTGAAGTAGTATTAAAATTTAATTATAAAAGAAGTAAAACTTCTCTGAAGTGGTCAGTTGTTGATAGGTTCCTAATCTTAGTGGAAAAATATGATTCTATTTATAGACATTGAATCAACTTGCCTGCCTTCAAACCCGCCCCCCCACACTTTCCTGCATACATTGCTATCTATTCACCGTCTCCATGTGTCATCCTCCTCCCCTCTGCCAAAATCCTCAGTTCCCATGGGATACGCTACCCTCCAGCTCCTCATCACTGCAGATCTTATCAACTGGCATGGTACCAGCGTCTCAGTTTATCTGGCACAGCCCCTCCTGCCAAAATCCCTCCCCGCTCTTCTCCGTTTAGCTGTCACCAAACCCTCCAGCATTCAACGGCTCTCCAGCTCCCAAATGGTGTTTCAAAGGCTGTGCCCCCAAGTGAACTCCCTGGCTACTGAAACCCATAGGCAATGATTGTCTTTATTTTTGTATTTGTTCCTTATTCACAGCTGAATAATACATTTCTAAAATCCAGAAATTATTTCTATTAGAGACATGGATTTGCATCTTTAGTGACTTGCAATATGTTATCCTACCTAATAAAAGAGTAATATGCAAATTGATGGTACCTCAGTGATACCAACAAGCCACAACCACCAGCCAATCAGTAGTGATTATGCAAATTTACCCCAACCAAGATGCCTGTGGCCACCGAGAGAGCAGGAGGGAGGCTTGGGTTTCCCCAGCACTCAACTACAAAGTTTCAATTACAAAAGATAAATAAATTCCAACAAAAATGGCAGCAGCCACGGAGCTGGAGAGAGCAGGAAGCTAGGGTTGCCCCAGGTGATGGAGGAAGCCAAACTTTCCACCTTGCCCTGACTGCCTTGGCCACTGCTTAAGGCTTCCAAGTTTCAATTATAGAAGGTGAACAAATCCCAATTGAAATGGCTGTGACAACAGAGTGAGCAGGAGGCTTGGCTCCGCTCCAGGCTACAAAGTTTCAATTGTAAAAGATAAATAAACCCCAAATACCAGGGCCTCCACTTGGGTCGAGGGGAGGCATGGCCAGCCTGCAAACTATCACAGGCCCCTCAACCAGGCCTCCCCATGCCCCAAGGGAACCCTCACCCTGATTTGGGACACCCTTCAGGGCAAACCAGCTGGCCCCAACCCATGCATCAGGCCTCTATCCTATCTAATAAAAGAGAAACACGAAAATGGATGGTACCTTCGCTATGCTACCAGCCAATAGGAGCAATATGCAAATTAACCCCCAACCAAGATGGCAGGTGGGCACCCTCTGCTCCAGCAGGCCAAGGCAGCCGCTGGGCCGGCAGGGGTCCGATCGCAGCCCCAGAGGCAGCAGGGGGTCCAGACTCCTGCTGCCACCCTGAGGCCCTGCTGGCCATCTTGTGGTGGCCATCTTGTGTCCACATGGGGCAGGATCTTTGACCACATGGGGGCAGCCATCTTGTGTGTTGGAATGATGGTCAAGCTGCATATTACTCTTTTATTATATAGGACTAGGGGCCTGGTGCACAAAATTCATGCAGGGGAGCGTGTCCCTTAGCCCAGCCTGCACCCTCTCCAATCTGGGACCCCTCTAGCACTGGACCTAGGACCACTTAGCAAGAGGTCTGAGGCAAGCCGGGGCCAGGTGCTGCTTGTTTGCTAGGTTTTAGGAAAGTCTGAAGTAGGAGCCAAGCTAGGTTGTTTGTATGGAGCAGCCACTGGAGATGGCTTGGGGGGGTCAGCAAGCTGGTGGAGAAAGGTCTCAGGAAATCACCTGCCGGCTGGCTCTGTGAGGAGAGGTCAGCAAGGGAACAATGGCCTCAGCCAGCACTTCTGTCTGGGAGGAAGCTGCCCCTCAGCCCCCGTCCTGAAGCCAGACAATTCAGTTCCTCCTCATAAGTCCTGGGTGGCTTTTGAGCGGCTGCCCCAGTGCTGCAGCACAGAGGGAGGGAGTCCGAGTAAGTCCACGTGAGGCCCTTTAAGAGGAATGCCTAGGACTCCAGAAGCCCTCTGTCTCAGCCCCAATCCCGCTGGCGTTCAGAGCCACAAGTTGTGAGGACTTCTATTCCCAGCATCGGAACCCTGGGCTGGAGGCCTCGCATGGAGCTAAGCCCCCTGAATCCTCAGGGGCCTCTGCAGCCACGATATCCCTCTTGATTTCTAACTGCCTCATATTGATTGGGGTGGGACCAGCCCATTGGTGTCTCTGCCCTCCTACCAGTCGGAGTGTCTTCCTTTTTATATCTTTAGTTACCGGACTCTGTCCACCCAGACCTCAGGGGTTCTGAATGAGGGCTGCTCTGTAGTTCGGGTGTGATTCTGATGTGGCTGCGGGAGGGTCTGAGGCCCACATTCACCTACACCTCCATCTGACCAGAAACTAGGATCCCACTCTGATCAGAGCCAAATGGAAAATACTATAATCCTACATTCTGTTTGAAAAATTAGTGGGGACTTACATATTTTTAAGAAACCACATATATTTTCTCTGTTTACTGAAAATGCCTAGAAGCCATGACTAAACCCCAAATAGTAAACATCCCAACACCTAGATAAGATTCTCTAAGTAGAATTTTCCACTGAAAGAATCCATGACTCCCTGGATAAATGCCGGGACAGGAAACATTAAAGGGCTCCTGGACTTTCTGTTGTACTGGAAGGCACAGAGCTGTCATGGACCGTAGGAGTTTGTAAAAAGACCCAGGAGCCCCCTGGACACGGATGGGTAATGTGGACATTATAGCAGTAAGAATCATGATAGGAATCACATCTATAATATCACCTCAAATATATTAAAGCCCATTAGTTCACCATGACACTAATAAGGTAAATAAATAAAACCAAGTGATGGCTTTTGGAAGATGTTAAGGAACCAACTCAGGGTTGTAAAGAAGAAAACTGGAGGGAAAGAGGTCAGTGGTGATTGTTTTTCCATTTAGACCGCAGCTGAGGAACTTCAGCTAAAAATCCCAGCAAAATAAATGCTGAACTAGATTATCCCATTTTGTAACCCCTATGATAGAAGAATCCCATTTGGGGCAGTTGGGGAGAGAAGATAGAGGTAAATAGCAGGAGAGCAAGAACAAGTCGGGTTGGGAAGATGGGCTGAAGAAGCCTGGGGCAGTTTTGTCTCTGGCTGGTGGAATGGCGCCTGCAGAAGCCAGGCTAACACCCAACTGACACTGGCCCAGGGCAGAGAAGCTGGGTATGGGAGGGAGCACTGGGCGGAGGGGGTTGAGCAGGTGCGGATGTGGCTGCTGCCCCACTCAGAGAGCCCGCAGACACGCACCATGGTGTGGACCGCAGAGTGGTGGCCGCAACCAGAAACACCGAGGACAAGGGGCTCCTCGGAACAGTCCCTCGGAGCCACAGTGACGCTTACAAACCGGCACAGTCTTCAGTGACTAAGACCGGCAGCCGAGGAGCGTGTGGAGTTCCATATGCAGCGATTCCGAGGTCGCACCCTGAACCTCCTGCTGAACGTTAACACGGCAGCCCGGTGCCTTCTACTGTAGGGCGCCAGGTCGTGAGCAGAGGTGGGACGAGGGGGGACCCGCCAGCAACAGGCATCCTTACGAGAAAGGGGGACTCACACGATCGACTCGCCCGCAGGACCAGTGACCCGCAAACAGGAAGCGCGGGAAGCGCCATTAAGCAGCGGGAATGCAGTGGCCAAATCCAAAAAGCGGCCGCTCCCGACCTCACCCCCAGCTCCTCCCGCGAAGGGCTTTCGGGGAATCAGCAGGCAGAGCCTGAGTGGCCCGTCAGCGCCGAGCGATGAGTGCAACGACCCAACTTCAAATATTAGCGAATTAATTAACTTATTGGGTAAGTTTTATTGCTGACCGGATATTTGATACTGCGGAATTACCACATGTTTTTCAGTGCACACTGTGGTGCTGTTTGTTTGTTTTTAAGGAGTCGTTATCTTTCATTTGTCTGAGACTTTGCCCTCAAAATAACCACAGGCAGGTGCAGCGGAAACGGACGGAGACTGTCCACACGCTGGGTCCTCGGGCGGCGGGGGCCTGGGCGCCCCGCGGCCCCCTCTCCGCGTGTGCTCGCTCTGTCCCTAAACCAGAGGCCGCGTGGAACCGACTTGGCGGTCAACCGGATATGGCCCTTCTGGTTACGTGTTTTTTCTCGCGAATCCGGGAGGTAGGAGCCAGGGGAGCGGAGAGGGGCGTTGTAAAACCCCTTCCCAGCCTGCAGGCCAGCGAGCCGAGGTGGGACGTGGCGGGAGCTGGCTCAGCCCGGACCGTCCGGGCCTGGAGCGGGGTCTGCCGGACCCGCCTGCGCGGAGGGCTCCCCCCCCCCCGCAACCCGCCCCCCCCGCCCCCCCCTCCCCGCCTGTTAGAGGAGACGGCGCCCAGGCTCTCCCTCCCCTTCCCTTCAGCCTTCTGCTTCCTTCAGTCCCACTGTGGACCCCTCCACCCAAGGGAGCCGTTCAGGTGAAACTCCCGCCTCCCCTACGCCTCCCCCAGCTGTGTTCTTGGGCGGCACCCACGCAGGACGCTGGCCGGCCGACCCCTCCACAGCCGGCCCCGGGGAGCCGGTGCCGCCCGGAAGAGAAGGGAAAGGCTCTCGAGGTGGCGGGGGGCAGGCAGCCCCTGTGGTGGCCTTCGAAGGGGGTGTCACCCCAGCTGCGTGTGGCCGAGTGGCAGAGTGGCCAGGGTCCTCTGTGAGTGCTTTGGCAGGATTCTCCGCCCGCACCCCGGCGCTCCCCAAACGCCACACGCCGACCTGGAAGCGCTGATGCGTGGGGTTTGGTGAATAGGCCCGGGGTGTTGGCACTCAGGCAGAGGACACCTCACAGGCCACGGGTGTGCCGTCCTGGGCCGCCGCCTGCCCTCTCTCCTGTCGGTAATGAGGGCCGTCATGACCGTCCCTCCCCGCTGCGCAGGATGTGCGCACACAGCAGCGGTCCCACCGGCCACGCGTGGTGGAGCCAGGCGTGTGCAGGAGGCGCTGGCTGACAACGGCTACTTGAGTGGCCGGAGGGTGGCCTGGGCTCCGCTGTCGGGAGGCAGCGGGTGCCTGGGGGCTGGCTAAGCGTGGACGCCTCCTTGTTAGTTCAGCGCGTCTGGGGCAGACGTCCGCGTCCTGGTCTAGGGACCAGCAGCGGCTGCAGCGCGGGAGCGGCCGGCAGATGGCGCTGCTGGCGAGCCCAGCGCCCCTCCTGGGAGCGGATGAAAGTAGGTCAGATCGTGGCTCAACCCACAGAAACCCGCGCCGGAGGGGGGCCTGGCCTGAGGCTGTCTGGAGAGCCGGGCAGGAGGGCCTAGGAGCAGCTGGTGTGGGGGAGGGGGGGAACTAGCCACCTGCTCCCCTCTCTCTGCTGGCTTCCCCCCAAAGAGGGCTCTGAACTTTCCCCAGTCCTGGGCAGCAGCCGGGAGCCAGGGCATTCAGCACTTGGGAACCTCACCCCCTTGAAATCAGTCTTCCCAGTAACCCCGTTTGGGGACTGAACCTTAAGAATAAGAAAATTCTTCCTAAAGTGGAATTATGTCATAGATAAAGCCCCCCATCTTTTCTCTCCCAGTCTGGCCCCTCTTTTCCTCCCCGTTACCTATCACTGCCCCACGGGTGCTGCTTGGAGGGAGGGGCAAGGGGAGTGCCCTGGGCGTCAGAACATGGGTTCCTTCCATGTGCCGCCACGAAACACCCCATTTTAGAGACTTGCCCTGAGGACTGAATGAAACAACCGGTGCAGTGCGGTGGCACAGAGAGAGGCCCCATGAGCACTGATGAGGAAGGGGGTCCCTGAGGGAGGGCTGGCCTTGGCCCGGGAGCAGTGCTTCTAACAGCACTGCCTGCGCCGGGCTCCAGCGAGGCCGCCCCCAGCCTGTTAACACTTGAGAGGTGGCTGGAGGGACTAGGGAACTGGACTGTGTTTTCTGTCATTTGAATTCGTTGAGACTTAATGGACTGCCTGCCCCGTGTAGCCAGCAGAGCACCTTGCTGAGTGTGAAAAGATATCTGGGTCCTAATTGCATGGCGGAGAGAAACTAGTCCACCAAAAACATGTGGCCATTTTTTTTTGGGGGGGGGGTGATCTACTGAGGAATGAAAAGAGTTGTTTAAAGGAGAAGCCCAGCCGGGCCAGCCTGGCTCAGTGGCTGTGTGGTGACCTGTGAACCAGGAGGTCATGGTTTGACTCCCAGTCGTGGCACATGCCTGGGTTATGGGTTCAATTCCCAGTGGGGGCGTGCAGAAGGCAGCCTACCAGTGATTCTCTCTCATCTTTGATGTTTCTATCTCTCTCGCTGTCACCCTTCCTCCCTAAAATCGATGTAAAAACATTAAAAAATACTAACGGGGCGGCTCCAGCAGCATCGCAAGAGGCTGGCGAACCCTCCTGACGACAGGAAAGGCCGAGGGGTGGCACGTCCGTGCGCACCACCTGCGTTTGGTCTCCAGGCACTGCGCGTCCGGGCTGATACTTCTGTTGCCCAGCTTCTGAGAGATGCCGACTCCCCAGGCCCGAGGGCACCGCACCGCCCAGGCGTGAAGGAGGGTGAGACGGGGTGCCCATGGAGCGACTTGCTAGGAAGGTGACATCGCTCAGGAGGGAACACGCCATTCACCAGCAGGTGCAGGGGCTGGAGAGTCCCCGGTGACGGCGAGAGGATGCTGGCTTTCTCGCTGTGGAGGGAGGGGGGGTGGTTTGGGGCCCTATTTCAATGAGATCTTCAAGGTCACGGGACCCCAGTCAGGGGGATCACCTGACTGCTCAGGCGCTGGCTTGGAGCGTTACCCCAGATGAATGCTTCCTGACCCAGCACCACGGAGCGCCACCTCCACATGGGCCCACAGACCGCAGTGTGAGGGCGGGCCGGAGAGCTGGTGAGCGAGGCAGGAAGGCAGGAAGCAGAGACCCTGTCTTGCTACATTTATAAAGCATGACATCATTGCTTTCTGGGTCTTTGTCTCTGTGGTGTCTAGCAACAATAAGCCGCTGTCCACCTGCTCCCAATTTCTGTAGTCACGTGTCCATGGGCGCATGTGAGAGTGAGCGGTGACTTGAGAAAAAGGACTCCACCACCCCTCCTCCCAGAGGAATGGCCGCCTTGTGCATCTGTGGGTTCCAGGCTCCGATGGCTCGGTGAGCGCCGGTCCCGGAGATGGGACTGAGAGGCCAGACCCTCTGGAAAGCCCAGCTGCAACCCCAGACCCCCTGCGCCCTGAGCCCTAAGAAGCCCTCTGCACCCACCAACTCCTGCTGAGCCAAGAGAGGAGCTGTGAGCCAGGGCCAGGCTCCCCGTCCTCCCCGCCTGCCCACCCGCAACCACTGCGGCGGCTGCCCTTCTAGAAAGAAGCCTCTCTGCCCACTGGACTCACCTTGGCTCAGTGCCCCCCTCCCCCGTCCCGCCACGAGTCCTTTCCTTTCATTGTGTCTGGAGATAATAAAAGTGAAAACAGAAATTCAATAAAGGTGGAGGCTTCACTGGCCTTAGCAGGTCCCAGAAGTATTTAGTAAGTGTGTGGGGATAAAAATAGATCAAGAGGTAGCAGATAAGAATAATAATCATGTTTCTTTAGGAGAGAGAGAGGGAGAGAGGGAGAGAGAGAGAGAGAGAGAGAGAGAGAGAGAGAGAGAGAGAGAGAGAGTCTCAATGGTGGTGGTCAGTGCAATAAGGTTTGTGCTTTTGGAAGAAGGAGAATCAATTGCTCCTGTGGATGCTGTGGGAGAACGGGCATGGAGGCCCTGGGAGTGGGCCGGGGATGCAGGGGGTGCAGGGGGTGCAGGGGGCGGGAGTAGCAGCTGAGTCTCAGGAGAGGCCCGGTCCCAGGCGGCCTAGACATATTATAGTTCCAAGCTCTCGGTGATGTCAGTCAGCAGCCTCCAGAGGCTGGGCAGTGCGATGTGAAACTAAAGACCACCCACTTGCAAGGAGGGCTGTGTGCTGGGCAGACAAACACGGCACCCTTGAAACAGCCAGGGAACAGTTAAGGCCAATTGTCTGCTCAGACTGGAGTCCAGCCCGCCCAGCAGCAGGAACAGCCGGGGAGCGGCGTGGTCAGCAGGAGGAGCACCGTCCCCTGCAGCTCGGCCCTGGGGGAAAGCTGCCATTCCTGTGGGTGCCCAGCCTGCACGCTACAGCACACAACCTTGCTTTTCCAGAAGCTTCTGATTAAACAGCAGAGCCCAGCACTTGATCGAAGCAAACTTCAATGAATCAGTGAATGAAAGAACACGTACGTGATTGGAGCCCTAGTGTCCCCGGGGCTGTCACGCAGAAGACCCAAATATTTCTCAGTCCCTGAACTATGTCACAGCCATGCTGGCTCACAGGAGCTGGGAGGGATTCTGCGAACAGAGACCGAGGAGCTGAGCACAAAACCCAGATGGTGAAGGGGCACCACCTGTAGGAGGCCGCATGCAGCAGAGGAATGACTAGTGTTAGAGCCTGAGAAACCACCCACACCACAGCTTGTATCAGGGGCCCCCTCCCAGTCGGGATCAGGCCTAAACTAGCAGTTGGACATCCCCCAAGGGGTTCCAAATTGGAGAAGGTGCAGGCTGGGCTGAGGGAACCCCCCACCCCATGCATGAATTTCATGCACTGGGCCTCTAATTTTAAATAATACTTTTGCTAGGTAAAGTCTTGGTTGTAGGGTCATGCTTTTCAACACTTTGTATATATCATGCCAGTCCCTTCTGGCCTGAAATGTTTCTGTTGAGAAATCAGCCAACAGTCTTATGGGACCTCCAGTATAGGTAACTAATTGTATTTCTCTTGCTGATTTAAGATTCTCTCTTTGTCTTTAACCTTTTGCATTTTAATTATGACGTGTCTTGGTTTGGGCTTCCTCTTTGGATTCATTTTGTTTGGGCTCTCTGTGCTCTCTGAACCTGTGTCTTTTTCCTTTGCCAAGTTAGGCAAGTTTTTGGTCATTATTTCTTCTAATAGGTTCTCCATCCTTTGCTCTGTCTCTTCTCCTTCTGGCACCTTTGTGATGCAGATGTTCTTATACTTCATGTTGTTCCAAAGGTCCCTTAAACTATCTTCATCTTTAAAAAATTCACTTTTTCTTTTTGCTGCTCTGATTGGGTGTTTTCTGATGCCCTCTCTTCCCAATTCTCTGATTCAGTTCTCTACTTCATCTAACCTACTGTATATTCCTTCTAGTGTATTCTTCATTTCAAATATTATTCCTGTATCTCTAACTGGTTCTTTTTTATGGTTTCCATGTGTGAGGGATAAAGGCCCCATCATTTTTCATACTGTTGTAATTCTCATGAAATTCCTTGAGCATCCTTATAATCATTTATTTTGAACTTTATATTCAGTAGATTGCTTGTCTCTTTTCATTTGGCTTTTCTTTTTTCTTGGAGATTTCTCCCATTCTTTCATTTGAGGAATGTTTCTTTGTCCCCTCATTTTTCCTCCCTCTGTGTGTGTGTGTGTGTGTGTGTGTGTGTGTGTGTGTCTGTGTATTAAATAGATCTGCTGTCTCCTAGTCTTGATAGGGTGGCCTTTTGTAGTAGGTGCAGTCGCCTTGATCACCTGACCTGAGTGCTCCAAAAATGTCCCTTGTGTGGGTTAATTGGGCTGCCCTGTTATAACTGAATGTCAATTGCTATTGGCCCATGCATGCATGGGGTCAACCTCAGGTTGGCTGACTGTGAGGACTGACTCTGACCAGTGTACAACATGCTATGCAGGTGCTGACCACACAAAGTGGAATTCACCTCAGCAGGGTATGGTCCCAGCCGAGATCTCCCTTTGGATTTTCCGATTGTGAAACTAATTGGATCCTGCTCTATTGCTGTCTGAAGCTGGCCACTGGGCGTGATGGTCCTGGGTCCTCTTGGGAGTGACTCTGGTACAGGTCAATGTCAGACTCTTCTGTGACTGGCTCTGGGCAACCTGTTTGGAGGTACAAAGTGATCCACAGTGTGTAGCTGTCTCTGCTGGTCCTGGGTGTATGTGTGTGTGTGTGTGTGTGTGTGTGTGTGTGTGTGTGTGTGTGTGTGAAGGACCAAGCTGAACATTAATACCTGTTTCTACCAGCACTGAGCCAGGAGCAGGTCAGCAAATGGTCCAATGTATCCTGAGATCTACCTCTGCCTGCCTCCTTTGGTTTGCTCAGTCACTGAAAAAGTCTCTGATGGCACTCAATTTGCAATCAGTATGTTCTCAGCGAGTCACCTGGTAGGGGAAAGCATTGATGAATAGACTGATATAGGCTCAAACTTGGTGCCAGTGCTATGTCTGCAGCCACTCAGCAAGAGCCCCAGGGTACACCAAAGCTAGTTGCCACCAGCGGCATGTCTGCAGACCTTCGTGGTGGGCGAGGCAGGGTCTCAGGAAGTTATCAGGGTGAGGCTAGCAGGTTTTATTAGGTCCAAACAGACCAGGATTTGGTTGTGTGAAGAGACGGTGTTGCACCAGTTGGGCGTGTGTGGGGTAAATGGCCCCCATTCTAGAACCACACAACTCAGTCTGTCTGGATTCTGTCCAGACCTCCTAGAGAGCCTAAGCTCAGCAGGGTGGAGATGCAGGAATCCAAATGGTGAGGCCAGTGGATCTTCTATAAAAGGGAAGAACTGATCAAGCTCCCAGGAAGATGGGAGGAATGATCCTTACCCTGGAGCCACACAATCCAGCCACTGACATCCCCTAAGTCTCCCTGGGCCTCTGCATGCTGGTCCCAGGCAGGTAACTTCTCTACAGGGCATGAGCTCTACAAGGTTAGGTGACAGGGAGCCAGGAGGGTGGGTTATTGCATCCCCCAGGCTGATATGGAAGGGATTGCTCCACCCAAGAAAGATGACGTCTGCGTTGTGGGAGAAGAATTCAGCAAAGGGAAACTTAGAGCTGTCCTTTTAGCTCTCTCCCTGGAGCCACAAATCCCAGTCTCTCCTTAAAGGATTCTACTGTGCTTTGCTATCCCTGCCCCAGAACACAGGGTGAGTGACTGCAAATGCAAATCATTTGTGTGACTCTTTAAAAGGGTGCCTCAGTCTCAAGCAGACTCCTGTCCACCCCCCCCCCCCCCACTATCCCCTCTCCCTCTGGGGGACAGAAACCTTCCTGGATCTCACAGCCAGATGTTATGTGAGTGCTGCTTCTGGGCTCTGGTGTGCTGGGTGGGGAGCCCCAAAATGGGTTGAGACTCCACCCTCCCTCCCAGTCTTGATGTGGCATCTTCTGTAAACCCTGTTATGAGACTCCTCTTCAGCGTCTGCAGTTGGTTAGTCAGGTTGGTTGTTCTATATTTTAGTTGTAATCCCACTTTGGTCCTGGGAGGAGGTGAGTATGATTTCCACCTACTGCACCACCATTTTGGATCACTCTTTATGTCACATTTTAAATTCATTTTTTTTTTGCAGCCATTGGTTTCCTGGGCTCAGAAGAAACATGAATGTGAATGTGACTGATACATCAGGACACTCGCTGACATATTCTGAATATCAAATAACCACAGCACCTGGGAGGCTGAAAAAGTCATTCTGCAAAATGAGCTTCCTCACATCAAAGGTGAAAAAGGAACCAAATTGCCTCAAAGCTTTCTCCAGGGGTTGCTCTTCTTAGGGAGTTCTGAGGTATTGCTAATGACTTCCTGAGATGACTCAGCATGCCCTACATAATCTTATTCCCCTGGAAATGTGGAAAATGTCTCTGCTAAGAGCCTGCCTCTTCCTCCACCATTTCCCTCTCCTTCCACAAATCTGGACCAGACCCAAGGACCTGGAGTATTGTTTGATTTTAAAGAATGATATAATGTCTTTCTTTGCTACTTAATCTTTGTTCTTATTAATCATCTGTCCAATCTAGGTCAATCAATCATCGATCAATAAGCAAGCATTTATTTTTTTAAAATATATATATTTTTTATTGATTTCTGAGAGGAAGGGAGAGGGAGAGATAGAAACATCACTGATGAAAGAGAATCATTGATTGGTTGCCTCCTGCATTCCCCACACTGGGGATTGAGCTGGCACCTGACATGTGCCCTGACCAGGAATCAAACCGTGACCTCTGTTTGGTTCATAGGTCTATGCTCAACCATTGAGCAACACAGGCCAGGCAATCAACAAGCAATTCTTTTGTTTTTGCGTTTTATTTATTTGTCTGTTTGTTTTATGCTTTCTGAAGCAACATTATTTTTTTTAAATTTTGTTAAGATATTACAAATAGTAGTACATCTCTCTCTCTCTCTCTCTCTCTCTCTCTCTCTCTCTCTCTCTCTCTCTCTCTTTTTCTCCACTGATCTCTCCCCTACTCCAACCCTCACCCCAGCTTCCCCTGTCAACGAGCATTTTTCATGTATTCATCCATGCAATAAATATTTATTGAGTTCCTACTTTTCCAGGCACTGGCAATACACCAGTGTTTTAGTCAGCACAGGCTGCTTAACAGAGTACCATAGACTGGGTGGCTTAAACAACAAACATTTATTTCTCATAATTATGGAGGGTGGAATCCAAGATAAGCATGCTAGCATGACCGGGTCTCAGACTGCCTTTTCCCATTGTATTCTCACATGGTAGAAAGAGAGCCAAGGAGCTCTCTGAGGGCTCTTTTATTATTACCAGGGGCCCGGTGCATGAAATTTGTGCACTGGGGGGTGGGTGGTCCCTCAACCCAACCTGCCCCCTCTCACATACTGGGAGCCCTCAGGGGATGTCCAACTGATGGCTCACCCCCAGGCGAGGATTTAGGCCTTGGGCACCAGCCATCACCCTGCTCAGCTCAGCCCCGGCTGCCTGCGACCACCTGGCCCCAGGCGCTGGGCGCTCGCTGCCACTTCTGCTCACAGTGCCTGGAGGCCAGGCGCTCCCTGCTGGCACCACCACCGCTGCCGCTGCTGCCGCTGCTGCCGCCGCTTCCTCTCACAGCACCCCGGGGGCTGGGCGCTCGCTGCCATTGCTGTTTCATCTCCACCCCACCCCTCAGCACTCACACCACTTGGCCCCGCCCCCACTCCTGATTGGCTGGTAGCATAGCCAATCAGGATCAAAGGTATGGTCAAATTTTCATGTTTCTCTTTTATTATATAGGAAGGATTATTTATTTTTTAAAACATATTCCTATTGATTTCAGAGAGGAAGGAAGAGGGGGAGAGATATAAAAACATCAATGATGAGAGAGAATCATCGATCGGCTGCCTCCTGCACACCCCTCCTGGGAATCGAGCCCACAACCCAGACATGTGCCTTTGATTGGAATAAAATCCGGGACCCTTCAGTCTGCGGGCTGATGCTCTGTCCACTGAGCCAACCCAGTTGAGCTCTGAGGGCTCTTTTAGAAAGCCAGTAATCCCCTCATGACCTCGTCATTTCCCAAAGGTCCCGTTTCGATACCTAACGTTGGGTGTTAGGACTTACGCATTTTGGGGGAACATAAGTACTAAGACCATAACAACCAGTGAACAAAACAAAGTGAATTTTAAAATGTGGTTCATGTTTTCCTGGGAGTGTAATATCTATACATGTAGCTTTTAATGAATGATACAATACAAAATGGCCAAGATGTTTTGCACTCATGGATATAACACTGTCTAGGAATAAAAACATTCAGGAAAGGAAGGGATAAGGGGGAAGCTCCATAGCGGATAGGGTGCTTGAGTCAGGTCTTTTAAGATAGAGGGAATTTAGATGGGCAAGGAGAAGAGCGTTTCAGACAGGCAACAGTGTGAGAGCATGCACAGAGTTGGAGATGAACAGGCACGATATGTTTAAATATATTGATGAAACCAGACTGTGCCGAGAGAAGGTGTGTGACAGTGGAATATAAAACAAAGTTGAATGAATTTATTAGGAAAAGATGACAAAAAGTCTTTAAAATCAAGCAGGGAAACTTAGATGTGATTTGCTAACAAAGAGGGAAAAAAATTGAAAGCTTGTGGGTCAGGAATGACATGGAAAGTATGAGTCTGAAGTGTACTGAGTGGGCTCTATGGGGTGCAGAGCTGTTGAGCCTCAAATGTGGGAAATAACTACACCCTCCTCCATGTCCTTCTCAGGACAACTCAGCTGTCAGAGTCACATGCTGTGTCGAGTGACACTTTGGGAGAACAAAGTGTGAGGGCATTCAGGGAACGCAGCTTCGGCAGCGGAAGGCTCAAGGCAAACTCATGGGAGAGGCTGAAGGAAAAGGGAAGACTCAAGGGCCTGAGGAACAAAACTCCCTTCCAATATCTAAAGGTTCTGGAGAGACTGCATTTGCTCTGAACGGCTTGAATTGGCAGAACTAGGTCCAAGAGTAACACTGGCTCTTTCTAAGAAAGAACTTAGTAATAACCAGAGCAGTCCTCAGGAAGTACTGAATTCCCCATCACCAGCAGAAATGGTGTGGAAGGGGTACAAATATTGGACAGGTAGTTGGGTTAGCAGCTATAATTTGAAGCCCTGTATGAAACACAGCATGAGCGCCTGTGTTTCTCAGCTCACATTTAAGTCCTTAAATATCTGTAGTAGGAAGAACCATGTCAGGTTCTGATTATTTCCGTTTCATAAAAATATGTCCTTGTTGTGAGGTGCCCTGTGACACCCTCAGGCTGTGACATCTGGAAGCCTGCTCACCCCATGGTAGATGCTCTGAGTGTAGGGCTACTAGTTTCATAATAAGAATAGAGTTCTCGTTCTTGCTAGTAAAGTGTGGGTGTTTTTTGTTCTTTTGTTTTGTTTTTGGGTGGCTACCAAATTTTTATAACCAAAGAGAGAGAAGGAAGAAAGGAAATATATACTGTGATTCTGAGAGATTTTACCACATATTTCATTAGCAAATCACTTCTTATTTTCAAAGACATTAAATTCTTGGGTGCCTAATTTACCAAATGTGCAATATCTCCACACTATCACTCATATACCAACCATAACATCAATGCAGCAAAAATACCTCTTTGGGAGAGAAAAGCCACCAGGAAGCCTTTCTGCGTGAGAACACACCGATTCCCCACTTTCCATCATCCGTGTGTTTCTGAACGCTCTGTGGCTGGATTGAAATTTTGTTCCCAAATATTGTCAGTAACTTTTTAATCACTAACGCTGCAATGAATATAGGGATGCATATTTATTTTCAAATTAGTGTTATGGATTCTTTGGATAAATACCCCAAAATAGAATTGCTGGGTCATATGGTAGTTCAATTTTTTTGAGAAACTTCATACCATTTTCCAAAGTGACTGCACCAATTTACAACCCCATCAAGGTTATATGAGGGTTCCCTTGATTATTTGTTGATTTATTGGTGATAACCATTCTAGCAGGTGTGAGGTCATGTCTCATAGGGGTTGATTTGCAAGCCGTGGTTTGCTGCTCTGTTGACTAATGAGTTTGCCAACCACTACTGTAGACTGTGGAGCAGAGAGAAGAAAAGAGGCCCGAGTTTCTGATGAATCTCCAGGGCCTCCCCTACCTCTCATCTTTATGTTACATGAGATAGTAAATGTCCTCACTTAATAAAACAATGACCCGTGCCCCACACATGGGTGAGGAGCAAATAAACACATAGTTAGAGGTTCTCAGTGTGTCTTGCCTGGGCTTTGGCGCTGCTATCTACCCGGATCTTCCTGTTTCTAGTCCCTTCCTTCTACACACTGCCCTCAGACCACTTTTCTAAAGCACCTGCTGAAAAGCACTCACTGATTCCCAGGACCTGTAGCATAAGATCCACGTTTCCTGGCTTCTGCAAGCTCGGTCCCCGGCCTGCATTTCCAGGGATCTCTCCACATGCCCCAGCTCATGAGAACCAGTGCGGGAATTACATGAAAGCACAGGCTTCAGAGTCAGAAGGACCTATGTTCAAATGACCGGCCATGTGATCTTAGGCAAGTAACTTAACCTCTTTGAGCCTTACTCAGTTTTCTTACCTTTCATCTTAGGGTGATGCTTTTTATCTTGAAGGGTCTTTGTTTAGATTATAAGTATGGGGAAAGGTGGGAGCTTAGAAGTCATTCTTTTTTATTTATTTATTTATTTGTTTGTTTGTTTGTTTGTTTGTTTGTTTATTTATTTTTTACCTTTATTGTTCAGTTTATTATTTACATTTTCCCCCAATAGCTCCCCTCCACCCAGTACCCATCCCACTCTACGCCCTTACCTCTCCCCACCCTCTGTCCTCTCCCATAGTTGCATGATTTTTGTCCAGTCTCTTGCTGTACTTCCTGCACCCTTTTTCTCACCAAGCATTATCAGTCCATTCCCTCTCTATGTCCATGATTCTGTTCTATTCCTCATTTTATCCTGATCATCAGGTTGTTAATTCACTTGATTTTTAGATTCATTTGTTGATAGATGTGTACTTGTTGTTCGTAATGTACATTTTTACCTTTTTCTTCTTCCTCTTCTTAAACAATATCTTTCAGCATTTCATATAGTGTTGGTTTGGCGGTGATGAACTCCTTTAGCTTTTTCTTATCTGTGAAGCACTTTATATGACCTTCAATTCTGAATGACAGCTTTGCTGGATAGAGCAATCTTGGTTGTAGATTCTTGCTGTTCATCACTTTGAATATTTCTTGCCACTCCCGTCTGGCCTGCATCGTTTATGTTGAGAAATCTGCTGGCAATCGTATGGGTGCTCCCTTATAGGTAACTAACTGTTTTTCTCTTGCTGCTTTTAATATTCTCTCTTTATCTTTTGTTCTTGGCATTTTAATTATGATGTGCCTTGGTGTGGTCCTCTTTAGATTTCTATATTTTGGGGTTCTGTGCTCTTCTTGGGTTTTCAAGTCAATTTCTTTCGCCAGGTGGGGGAAGTTTTCAGTCACTATTTCTTCTAGTAGGTTTTCATTATCTTGCTTTCTCTCTTTTTCTGGCACCCCTATAATTCGGATGTTGGTATGCTTGAGGTTGTCCCAGAGGCCCCTTATACTATCTTCAATTTTTTGGACTCTTTTGGCTTCTTGCTTTTCCAGCTGAGTGGATTTTGCTTTTTTGTATTTCAAATCTTTGACTTGGTTTTTGCGGTCGTCTGGACTGCTTTTAGGTCTTTGTATAATATTTTTTGTTTCAGTCAGTGTATGCTTAATTTCTAGTTGGTCTTTTTTCATATCCTCGTAGGCGTTGTTCATTTCTTTGTAGGTGTTATTTATTTCGGCATAGTTCTCATTAATTTTCTTGACCTTTTCTAGTAGCCTCTTCATAAACCTAATTACTGTGGTTTTTTTTTTTTTGGTTTTTTATTTTTTTATTTTTATTTTTTTAATTTTTTTTAATTGTTCAGTTTATTAATTAAATTGTTTCCCCTTTTTTATCCCCCTATATCTTCCCTCCACCCTGTACCTATCCCCCCCTCCACCCTCACCTCCCCCACCCCCAATGTCCTCTCCCATTGTTGCAAGATTTTTGTCCAATCTCTTGCTGTACTTCCAACAACACTTTTCTCCCCAAGAATTGTCAGTCCATTCCCTCTCTATGTCCATGTTTCTGGTATAGTCACCAGTTTATCTTGTTCATCAGCCTATCAGTTCACTTGATTTTTATGTTCATTTGTTGATAGATGTGTATTTGTTGTTCATAATTTATATTTTTACCTTTTTCTTCTTCCTCTTCTTAAAGAATATCTTTCAGCATTTCATATAATACTGGTTTGGTGGTGATGAACTCCTTTAGCTTTTTCTTATCTGCGAAGCACTTTATCTGATCCTCAATTCTGAATGATAGCTTTGCTGGATAGAGTAATCTTGGTTGTAGATTCTTGCTCTTCATTATTTTGAATATTTCTTGCCACTCCCGTCTGGCCTGCATCGTTTCTGTTGAGAAATCCGCTGACAATCGCATGGGTGCTCCCTTATAGGTAATTAACTGTTTTTCTCTTGCTGCTTTTAATATTCTCTCTTTGTCTTTTGCTCTTGGCATTTTAATTATGATGTGCCTTGGTGTGGTCCTCTTAGGGTTCCTATATATTGGGGTTCAGTGCGCTTCTTGGACTTCTAAGTCAATTTCTTTCACCAGGTATGGGAAGTTTTTGGTCACTATTTCTTCAAATAGGTTTTCATTGTCTTGCTCTCTCTCTTTTTCTGGCACCCCTATAATTCGGATGTTGGTATGCTTGAGGTTGTCCCAGAGGCCCCTTACACTATCTTCAATTTTTTGGATTCTTTTGGTTTCTTGCTTTTTCAGCTGAGTGGATTTTCTCTCTTTGTATTTCAAATCTTTAACTTGGTTCTTGGGGTGCTCCAGAGCACTTTTAGGTCTTTGTATAATATTTTTTATTTCAGTCAGTGTATGCTTAATTTCTGGTTGGTCCTTTTTCATATCCTTGAGAGTCTCCTTTATATCCTTGAGAGTCTCCTTCATTTCCACGTTGGTCTTGATCATTTCCTTGCAGGTCTCTTTCATATACTTGAGGGTCTCGTTCATTTCCTTGTAGGACTCATTCATTTCCTTTGTGGTCTGGCTTATTTCCTTATAGGCCTCGACCTTTTGTTGGAGCCTCTTGAAAAACCCTATAACCGTGGTTTTGAATTCCATGTCCAGTCGTTTTTTTTCCTCCATTTCTTTCACATCTGATTTCTTTCCATGTCACTGCATGGCGGCTGCTTCCCTGAGTTGGTCAATTAGCTTTGTGTGGTAGACTTCCTACTAGGGACAGTGGCTCAACCTCCCCAGTTACCTGAGGTGGATATGGGTTGCACAGTCTTGCTGAAGCTAAGCTCAGGTTAATCGTTGTTAGCACTTGGAGGGGTTGACCTCCAGGCCAATTGTCTGTGAAGCTCAGGTGTGCTCAGGTTGGATGGGCGGAGTCCCTGGGCCAAGCAGACAATGTTAGCTCCGCCCTATGCGGCCCCAGGGACTCTGTGCCGGGGGCAATGGCTGCCAGCACCTCTGAGAGAGAGCTGCTGCCGAGCTCCACCTGTTGCTGGGGGAATTCAGACTCTCCCCAAATGACTCTGTACGCCCAATGTCTCACCCAGGGTCGTAAAACAAAGCAGTCTGACGGTTTTCCAAATGAGAGAGCGAGTCGCAGATGGCTCTCTGCACCATCATGCAGCCGAGCTGTTCGAGCAAGCTGCCTTCTCCACAAGCCGGGAGACCCCTGCAGCACCTGAGCTTTGGCGTGCCCTCCCACTGTCCAGTTTTCACCCCGTATGATAGTGGGTTCCCTGGTCTTCCCCCAAAGCTGGAGAATCAGTCCAGTGGGACGTCTTTGTCTCCCCGTTCGAGAAAACTGGCCGGTTTTCAGCCGCCCGCCCTCTCCGCTGGCGTGCGCTCCAAACCTCTCTCCGCGCGAATCTTTCCACGCTGTCTGCCGCCGCTCCTCCGAGTCACAGTGTCTTATCTTCACTTTTATTTGTGGAATTTTCACTCGGCGAGCTTTCTGGTGATTCTGGAAGGTGTTTGTTCTTTCGTTAAGTTGTAGTATTAAAATTGTTGAGTATGACGGCAAGATAGGTGTTTTACCTATGCCGCCATCTTGGTTCTCTCCATTGCACTTTAATTAGAGTTTCACCTTCTGCTTTGGTGGACTAATTGGATGAAATAAAATTACATCTGGGGGATTTACGCTGCAAAGTTTTCTTAATCCTTTTCTTTGCAGTTATAAGCCTTCAAGGCCATAGACTGTCCTTTGGGGATGACCTCCTACATTCATCAATGTTAAGATTTGAGTCTGCGTGTCTCTGCTATACAAACACACCCGCAGCTTTCCCAAAAGCAGAGCTAGACTGCCTGTTAAGATTTTTCTAAACTGTGTACATTTGCAAAAGTGGGAACTGGCCAGTTTATTCCCAGAATTTTCAGCTAATTATTTAAATCATAAAATTGTCTAAACCTTGGGACTTCGGGCACAGCCTAAGTCCAACCATAACAGGTCTCAAGAAATATTTGTGGGCTTAACTAAGTCTTCCGGTCTCCTTCCTAATGCAGGAGCCCTTCTGCACGACTGGCCATGAACAGGGAGCTGCTGGTCAAACACCGCTAACGAGTAACAATGTGTGGAATACCCCGCTTGTTCATTCACTGGTCTCGTAGTTTTCCCTTGCCCCCATTAATCCCTGTTCTGGAATCAGAGAACAGTAACATTTGATAGAATTGCTCCTGTTGGCCAACTGTCAGCCTTAATTGACATGTTATTTATAATCAGTCCAACCTCTCCTCCCTCTTCTATTTGCAGCAACATCTTGGTTCTCTTTGGGGAACCCAGCAACTTTTTCTTAGTCCTGATGCTCATATTTGGAGGGCTGAGAAGCAAAAGTTAAAATGGCAGTCCCCTAAATATTTAAAAACTATACCTAGAGCAAAATTGTTACATAAAATATGCTCTGCCCTGGCTTGTTTGGCTTCGTGGATAGAGTGTTAGAGTGTCAGCCTGCAGACTGAAGAGTCCAGGGTTCAATTCCGGTCCAGGGCACATGCCTGGGTTGTGGGCTCAACCCCCGGTGAGGGGCATGCAGGAGGCAGCCAATCAATGATTCTCTCTCATCATTGATGTTTCTATCTCTCTTCCTCTCCTTTCCTCTCTGAAATCAATAAAAAATATATTTTAAAAAATATGCTTTACAATTTTACTTTCAGAATGCCAAATTTTTAGTTATGTGTAAAACTACGGTTTTTAAAATTTTACTTTTGTAATATGTTTTTTAAAATTGATTTTCTGAGAGATGAGAAGGGAGAAGGAGAGATAGAAACATTGATGAGGAACATTATCCATTGGCTGCCACTTGCACACCCCCTAATAGGGGCTGAGCCCACAGCCTGGGCATGTGCCCTGACCAGGAACTGAACCTGTGATCCCCTGGTTCGCTGGTCAATGCTCAACCAGTGGGCAACACTAGCCAGGCTAAAATTTTACTTTTTAATTAGTTTACAGTCAATATTATTTTGTATTAGTTTTAGGTGCACAACATGGTGGTTAGACAATCATATCCTATACAAAATGTTCCCACCAGTATTTCCAGTATTCACCAGCACCGTACATAGTTATCCTAGTATTATTAACTTCATTCCTGGTCTGTACTTTACATCCTCATAACCATTTTGTAACCACCAATTTGTATTTCTTAGTCCCTTTCATTTTCACCCAGTCCCCCCTTCCTCCTGGTAACCATCAGTCTGTTGTCTATATCTATAAGTGTATTTCAATTTTGTTTTGTTTATTTTCTTCTTTAGGTCCCACATATAAGTGAAATCATATGATATTTATCTTTCTCTGATTGACTTATTTTCCTTATTATAATACCTTCTAGGTACTTTCATGTTTCAAAAATGGTAAGATTTCTTTCTTTTAATAGCCCAGTAACATTCCATTGCGTATATATACCACAATGCTTTCATCCATCCCTCTGTTGATGGACACCTGGGTTGCTCCATATTTTGGCCACTGCAAATAATGCTGCAGTGAATATAGGGGTGTACACATTATTTCCAATGAATGTTTTGGGTTTCTTTGAAAACATACCCAAAAGTGGAATCACTGGGTCATAAGACAATTTCATTCCTAATTTTTTGAGGACTCTCCACACTTTTTTTCATAGTGTTGACACCAACATACATTCCCATTAACAGTGCATGAAGGTTCCCTTTTCTCCAATTCTTCACTAACACTTCTTGTTTGTTGATTTAATAATGATACCCACTCTGGCAGGTGTGAAGTGATTTCTCATTGTGGCTGTAAGTTTTATTTCTCTGATGAGCATAGTTTCATATGTATATATTGGCCGTCTGTATGTTCTCCTTGGAGAAGTGTCTATCCAGGTCCCCTGCCCATTTTTATTTTTAATTGGGTTGACTATTATTATTATTTTTGGTGCTGAGTTGTATTAGTTCTTTATACATTTGGACATTAATCCCTGATCAGATGCATCACTGGTGACCATCTTCTTCCACTCAGTAGGTTGTTCCCACTACCTGTTGATGGTTTCCTGTGCTGTGCACCAACTTCTCTGCTTGATGTAGTCCGTTTGTTGACTCACTCCCTTGTCTCCCTCGCCTGAGGAGACATACCAGAAAAATATTGCTAAGAGGAATGTCAGAGATTTTACTGCCATGTTCTCCTTTAGGAGTCTCATGGTATTGAACCATACAGTTAGGTCTTCACTACACATTGAGTTCATTCCTGTGTCTGGTGTAAGGAGTGATCTAGCCCCATTCTGTTGCATGTCTCCACCCAGTTGATGCAACCCCATTCGTTGAACAGACCGTCTCCACCCTCCCTGTCTGTTTTCTCTTCCCCTATCCGATACTGATTGGCCATGTAGGCATGGGTTTATTTCTAAGCTCTCCACTCTTCCACTGGTCTGTATGTTTGCTTTCATGCCACCACTATGTAGCCTTGATTTTATGGCCTTGCAGTATAGCTTGACATCAGGTAGCTCAATACCTCCAACTTTGTTTTTTTCTGAAGATTACTGTGACTATTTGGGGTCTTTTGTATTCCATTCAAATTTTTAGGTTATTTGTTCTAGTAAGGTGAAATACACTATTGGCATTTTGCTAGGAACCATGCTGAATCTATACATTGCTTTGGGTAATATTGACATTTTAATGATGTTAATTCTTCCAATTCATGAGCACAGTATATATTTTCATTTCTTAAATTTCTTTCTTTAGTGTCTTATAATTTTCCAAGTACAGTCTTTTAAAAAAATTTCTTTATTGATTAAGGTGTTACATATGAGTCTTTTACATTCTTGGTTAAATTTTTTCCTATGTATTTTTTTTTGATGCAATGCAATTGTTTTCTTAATCTCCCTTTCCTATAGTTCATAAAAATGTACCTAATTCCTGGGTATTATTTTATATCTTGCTACATTACTACTATGTAAACGCATTTATCAGTTTCAGTAGTTTTTGGTGGCATGTTCACAGTTCTCTCTCTATAGTATCATGTCATTTGCAAGTAGTGACAGTTTTATTTCTTCCTTTCCAATATGGATGCTTTTTATTTCTTCTTCTTGTCCAATTTCTGCAGCTAAGACTTCCAGTACTATTTTATCTAATAAAAGAGCAATATGCAAATTGACTGTACCTCCTATCAAGCCACGCCCACAGCCATGCCCACCAGCCAATCAGGAGCAAATTATGCAAATAAACCCCAACCAAGATGCTGCTGCCACTGAGAGCAGGAGGGAGGCTTGGGATTTCCCTGGCAATGGAGGAAGCCAAGCTTTCCGCCTGCTCTTGCCAGCCTAGGCCTCCACTCAATGCTACAAAGGTTTAATTATAGAAGATACATAATCCCAACAGAAATGGCAACAGCCACAGAGCTGGAGAGAAAAGAGGCTAGGGTTGCCAGGGCAATGGAAGAAGCCAAACTTCTGCAGCCCTAGCCTAGGCCTCCACTTCAGGCTACAAAGGTTCAAACAGAAATGGCTGATGCTATGGAGCCAGTAGAAGGCTTGGCTCAGCTCTAGGCTACAAAGTTTCAATTGTAGAACATAAATTAATCCCAGATCCCAGGACCTCTGCTTGGGTTGCTGGGGGACATGGCTGGCCTTCAAACGAACATAGGCCCCTTGCCCAGGTTACCCCAAATCCTAAGGAAATCCCCACCCTGATCCAGGACACCCTTCGGGGCAAACCAGCCTGTCCCCACTCATGCACCAGGCCTCTATCCTATCTAATAAAAGAGAAATACACAGATTGACCATCACTCCAACACACAAGAGGCTGCCCCCATGTGGTCAAAGATCCTGCCCCCATGTGAACACAAGATTGCCATCACAAGATGGCCAGCAGGGGAGGACAGTGGGAGGTTCCAAGCCTACAAGGGAGGGCAGTTGTGGGTGATGAGGTCAGCAGGGGAGGGCAGTTGGGAGGGACCAGGCCTGCAAGGGAGGGCAGTTGGGGGTTATCAAGCCTTCAGGGGAGGGCAGTTAGGGGTGACCAGGCCAGCAGCGGAGGGAAGTTGGGGGCAAACAGACTGGCAGAGGAGCAGTTAGACATCAATTAGGCTGGCAGGGTAGTGGTTAGGGGCAACCAGGGAGGCAGGCAGACAAGCAATTGGGAGCCAGCAGTCCTGGATTGCGAGAAGGATGTCCAACTGCCCGTTTAGGCCTGATCCTACTGGAATCAAGCCTAAATGGGCAGTCAGACATCCCTCAAGGGGTCCCAGATTGGAGAAGGTACAGGCTGGGTTGAGGGAACCCTCCCATGCATGAATTTTGTGCACTGGGCCTCTAGTGTTGAATAAGAATGGTGAAGGTGGGCATTCCTATCTTGTTCCCGATCTTAAGGGCTTGTATCACGTTGGCTGTGAGTTTGTTATATTGAGGCATGTTCCCTCTATTCCCACTTTGCTGAGAGTTTGTTTTATAAATAGGTACTGAATTTTGTCAAAAGCTTTTTCTGCATATTATATTGATACAATAATATAATTTTTATCCTTCACTTTGTTTACATGGTATATCACATTAATTGATTTATGAATAGTGTACTGACCTTGCATCTCAGTAATAAATCCCAATTGATCCTAATGTATGATCTTTCTTAAGGCATTGCTGAATTAAATTTGCTAATGTTTGGTTGAGGATTTTTGCATCTATGTTCATCAGAAATATTGGCCTATACTTTTCTTTGTAGTGTCTTTATCTTGCTTTGGAATTAGGATAATGCTGGTCCTGTAAAGTGAACTTGGAAGTTCTCTATCCTCTTGAATTTTTGGGAAAATTTTGAGAAGAATAGCTTTTAGTTATTCGAATGTTTGATAAAATTTACCTGTGAAACCACCCAGTCCAGAGCATTTGTCTTGGGATAGAATTTTAAATAATTGCCTCAGTTTCATTAGTTGTAATCACTCTGTTTAGATTTTCTATTTTTTTCTTGATTCAATTTGGGAGACTGTATGTTTCTATGAATTACATTTTATCCAGATTCTCCAATTTGTTGGCATATAATTGTTTATAATATTTTCTTACATTCTTTTGTATTTCTGTGGTGTCTGTTGTTACTTCTACTCTTTCATTTCTGATTTTAATTATTTAGGTCCTCTCTTTTTTTTCTTGGTGAGTCTGTTAAAGGATTGTCAATCTGTTTATCTTTTCAAAGAAGCAGCTCTTGGTTTCATTGATATTTTGTATTGTTTTCTAAGGTTGTTTTTCATTTATTTTCACTCTGATCTTTATGATTTCCTTTCTTATACTCATTTGGAGCTTTGTTTGTTGTTTCGTTTCTAATTCCTTTAGGTTGTTTACTTGATATTTTTATTGTTTCCTTTAAAAATAGTTTCTTGAGGTGGCTTGTAATGCTATGAATTTGCCTTTTAGAACTGCTTTCACTGTGTCCTATAGATTTAGGGTTGTTGTATTTTAATTTGCATTAGACTCAAGACATCTTTTGATTTCTTCCTTGGTCTTGTTAGCCCTTGGTCTTGTGTGTTTTTTAGGTTTTTTTTTTTCTTGTAACTAATTCTTGTAATTATGGCCAGAGAAGATGCTTAATCTGATTTTGATCTTCTTACTTTTATTGAGATTTGTTTTGTGTTCTTACATGTGATCTATACTGGAAAATGTTCCATGTGCAACTTAAAAGAATGTATGTTCCATTGAAGTGAAATGCTCTGAAGATATCAGCTAAATTCATCTGAGGTAGTGTGTCATTTAAAGCCACTGTTTTCTTGTTGAAGATTTATCATTGATGTCTATGGGATGTTAAAATACCCTCCTATGACTATAACTGTCTATCTCACCTTTCATGCCCATTAAGATTTGCTTGATATATTTAGGTTGCTCCTATGTTGGGTACATAAATGTTTACAAGGGCATATCCTCTTGTTGAAGTGCTCCCTTTATCATTACGTAGTGTCCTTTGTCTCTTTTATAGCCTTTGTTTTAAAACTTATTTTGTCTTATATAAGTAATGCACTCCAGCTGTTTTTTAGATTTCTATTTGCATGAAATGTCTTTTTCTATTTCTTTACTCTCAGTTTGTGTTTGTTTTTTTATTCTTATTTGGGTCTCTTGTAGACCACATATATATTGGTCTTGATTTCTTATCCATTCAGGTACCTTGTGTCTTTTTAATGGAGCATTTATCCATTTATATTAAAAACTAGAGGCCAGGTATATGAAATTTGTGCACTTGGGGCAAGGGGTAGGGAAGGGGGGTCCCTCAGCCCAGATTGTGAGAAGGCACAGGCCAGGCCAAGGGACCACACTGGCGCACTATTGGGGCCGAGGAGGGACGTGGAAGGTGGACCAGCCATGGAGAGACTGCAGGAGGGCTCCAAGGCATGTCCAGCTAATCTCACTCAGTCCCAATTGGCCAGATTCCAGCAGCAAGCTAACCTACAGGTAGGAGCATCTGCCCCCTGGTGGTCAGTGCACATCATAGTGAGCAATTGAGCAGCCTTAGCATATCATTAGCATATTATGCTTTGATCGGTTGAACAGACAACGGTATGACCAGATGCTTAGCATATTAGGCTTTTATTATATAGGACTAGGGCCCAGTGCATGAAATTTGTGCACTGGGGGTGGGTGGTCCTCAGCCCAACCTGCCCCCTCTCACATACTGGGAGCCCTCAGGGGATGTCCTATTGACAGCTCACCCCAGGCCTGCCCAAGCTTTCTGGCCTTGGACACCCAGCAATCGACCTACAATGGGGCTGATTGCTGCCTCCGTCCCAGCCCTGGCAGCAGCCATCTTGGTTGAAATTAATTTTCATATCATTCCTGATTGGCTGGTGGACATGCCTTGTGGGTGTAGTGAAGATACGGTCAATTTGCATATTACTCTTTTATTAGATAGGATAATTTTCCCAGATATCTCTGCCAAATCATTAATTCTGTCTTTAGCTGTGTCTAATCTGCTAATTAATTCATTAATTAATATCTTATATCAATAAGTGCAATTTTAGTTTCTTGCTATTTCACTTTTATTTTACAAGTTCATTTTTTACTCTTAAGTCTCTTTTGGATCAAATAATCCTTGCATTCACATAGCTGTTCTATATTCTATACCTGATAGAACTCATATATGTAGTCATAGGATTTTAAATTCAATGTATGTTATTTGTTCTAACTCTTAGGAATAGTGACTTGCATTTTATGTCTAGTGATCTTTGCAAGCTCATTTTCTGTCATAATAGATGGAACATCTGAGGCTTAAATTGGGGGTTAGAGAAGTTTTCCTCCAGAGGAGATTTGCTTATGACAGTAATGAGGGAGTGCAGCCAATCTGGGCCTCACATTTGTGATCTTCCTTGCCACCCCCCCCCAAACCCTCCTGGCTCTCCCTTGAAGGTTTCAAATCCATGGTGATTCCCAAGCTTCCCTTCCTCACCCCAAGTCTGGTCCAAAGCTCCAGTGTCCCAGCATCACTGTTGCAATCAGTATTCCCTGTTTGGTAGCTAGGGCTTGACCTCTATTTCCCATTCCCTCTTTCTTTTCTTCTTGTCGCTCATCTCTCTCCTCTTGTGAGGCTGGTAATGTCTCGAATACTGTACCTGTCAGCTTTTCTGTTCTGAGCACACAGCAGACATGGCCAGAGAGGAAGACATTTGCTCTGTCCCCTTCCCCTGCCTCTCCCCTCTCTGACACTAACACAATACAATGCCGATATACAAGTCGCAGTGTCTGCTCAGGACAGAAGAAATAGCATCAGCTCAGCCTTACCACCTGGGCTGGCCTGGCGCTGAGATGTTGCAGCACAGAAGTGAGTAGCTCATGTGACTGGGCTGGGTTTGGACACGAGACGCCTCTGAAGACTAGACCCTTGGACACTTGGTTTCAGGCCCCAGAAAGAGCCTCTTGCTTCAGACCTACTCCTCTTTCTGAAGTCTGTCTGTTACTCTGCATAATTCCCCTAAAACCTTCAGAATTAAATTGTTGGTCCCAAACCTTGCCCTCTTGATAGGGATTCTTACCATGCTTGGCTCTTGGCAACTCCCCCTGTGGATGGGATTCTAATTTCTATAATCACTAGTTATTCTCCAGAAAGGAACACATCTCTTAGAATCATAGTAAAGCTTCATTTCTCAACATTTTTACCTGACCACCTAGAATTTCACATTGCTCTGTCCAGGAAAGAGAAAACTTAGGTGTAAAAGAGAAAAGTAAAAGAGAAAACTTTCCTGGTAGCAATACTTTCCTGAATTACACGCAGGTTTTCCTCACCCATAGTCTGTGCCCCCAAGATCCCCTGGTTCTTCAGAGCTCAGGCCCTAGCTCAGGCTCCAGAGCTAAGACGATTCCCTAGTCTTGCCCAGGCCTGCTTCATTTCTCCAGCCTCTGCTACTGCTCCTACCTCAGCCCCAGCTCTTAGACTCACCTCCTGAAAGTGTCCCTGTGTATCAGCCCCCTTTATCCCAGAGGACCCCATGTTATCATTGCACTTATTTTTTCAAATTGATTTCAGAGAAGAAGGGAGAGGGAGAGAGAAAAACGTCAATGACGAGAGAGAATCATTGATCGGCTGCCTCCTGCACGCCTCACACTGGGGATTGAGCCCACACCCAGATATATCCCCCAAGCAGGAATTGAACCATGACCTCCTGGTTCATCGATCAGCGCTCAACCATGCTGGCCAGGCTCCACTTACTTCTTACTCGTACTGCAAGCCTGTGCTTATCTCAGCCTTCTTACTGGATTGCAACTTCCTTTGTGGAGATGTCTCGCTTCTTGTAACTCTTAAGACTACAATCAACAAATGCAATTGAATTAAAATGAAAACAGTTGATATTTTTACTATTGAGCAATAAATGGAACTTAATTAAAAAGACAACAGTATTTTTTATATTTTAATCTTTATTGTTCAGTTTATTAATTACAATGTCCCCCCTTTTCCCCCCTATAGCTCCCCTCCACCCAGTACCCATCCCACCCTCTGCCCTCACCTCCCCGCCACTGTCCTCTTCCATAGGTGGATGCTTTTTGTCCAGTCTCTTGCTGCACCTCCCACACCCATTTTCTCCCCAAGAATTGTCAGTCCAATCCCTCTCTAACAGCCCATGATTCTGTTATATTCACCAGTTTATCCTGTTCATCAGATTATTAATTCACTTGATTTTTAGATTCATTTGTTGATAGATGTGTATTTGTTGTTCATAATTTTTATTTTTACCTCCTCCTTCTTCTTCTTCTTCTTCTTCTTCTTCTTCTTCTTCTTCTTCTTCTTCTTCTTCTTCTTCTCCTTCTTCTCCTTCTCCTCCTCCTCCTCCTCCTCCTCCTCCTCCTCCTCCTCCTTCTTCTTCTTCTTCTTCTTCTTCTTCTTCTTCTTCTTCTTCTTCTTCTTCTTCTTCTTCTTCTTCTTCTTCTCCCTCTCCTCCTCCTCCTCCTCCTCCTCCTCCTCCTCCTCCTCCTCCTCCTCCTCCTCCTCCTCCTCCTCTTCTTCTTAAAAAATACCTTTCAGCATTTCATATAACACTGGTTTGGCGGTGATGAACTCCTTTAGCTTTTTCTTATCTGCAAAGCACTTTATCTGACCTTCAATTCTGAATGATAGCTTTACTGGGTAGCGTAATCTTGGTTGTAGATTCTTGTTATTCATCACTTTGAATATTTCTTGCCACTCCCATCTGGCCTGCATAGTTTCTGTTGAGAAATCCGCTGATAATCGTATGGGTGCTCCCTTGTAGGTAACTAACTGTTTTTCTCTTGCTGCTTTTAATATTCTCTCTTTGTCTTTTGCTCTTGGCATTTTAATTATGATGTGTCTTGGTGTGGTCCTCTTTGGATTCCTATAGTTTGGGGTTCTGTGTGCTTCCTGAACTTTTAAGTCAATTTCTTTCACCAAGTGTAGGAAGTTTTCGGTCACTATTTCTTCAAATAGGTTTTCAGTATCTTGCTTTCTCTCTTTTTCTGGCACCTCTATAATTCGGATGTTGGTATGCTTGAGGTTGTCCCAGAGGCTCCTTACACTATCTTCAATTATTTGGATTCTTTTTGCTTCTTGCTTTTCCAGCTGAGTGGATTTTTCTTCTTTGTATTTCAAATATTTGACTTGATTCTTGCAGTCCTCTAGACTGCTTTTAGGTCTTTGTATAATATTTTTTATTTCAGTCACTGTATGCTTAATTTCTAGTTGGTCCTTTTTCATATCCTCAAGGGTCTTGTTCATATCCTCGAAGGTCTCATTAAATTCATCGGCCTTTTCTAGGAGCCTCTTGAAAAACCTTATAACCGTGGTTTTGAACTCTGTGTCCAGTTGTTTTTTTCCTCCATTTCTTTCACATCTGATTTCTTCCCATGTCTCTGCATTTTGGCTGCTTCCCTGAGTTGGTCGATTAGCTTTGTGTGGTAGGTGTCCTCTAGGGGACAATGGCTCAGCCTCCTCAGTTACCTGAGGTAACTGGATACTCTTGGTGCAGCCCTTTATGGGTTTCACAGTCTTGTTGAAGTTAAACCTAGAATATTGTTGTTAGCACTAGGACAGTTTGATCTCCAGGCCAATTGGGTGTGAGGATCAGCTGTGCTCAGGTTGGATGAGTGGAGTCTCTAGGCTAAGCAAGCAGCCTTGATTTCCCATCAGCTCCGCCCTATGCAGCACCTGGGTCTCTGTGCCTGGTGGTAATGGCTGTATACACCTCTGAGAGAAAGCTGCCGCTGAGCTCTACCCACTGCTGGACAATTCAGCCTCTCACCAAATGAGTCTGCACACCCAAAATCTCACCCAGGTTGCAAAAACAATACAGTCCAGTGGTGTTCTTTCTTTCTTTTTTTTCTCCCAAACAAGAGAGCAAGTCACGAGTCCTGTCTGCGTGCTCATGTGCTTCTGCAGTTCCCAAGTTTACGCGTCCTCTCTGCAAGCTCACAGACCTCTGCAGTGCCTGAGTTTCAGCATGCTTCCTCCTTACTGTCCAGTTTCACCCCGTATGAGTGTGGGTTCCCCGGACATTGCCCAGAACTGGGGAATCAGTGCAGTGGGACACCTTTGTCTCCCTCCCTGTTCGAGAAAACCAACCCGGTTTGCAGCCACCTGTCCTTTCCGCAGGCTGGTGGCAGGGGGCAGTTGAAGATGAGCAGGCCAGAAGGCAGAGTGATTAGGGGCAATCAGGCAGACAGGGAGGCTGGTGAGCAGTTAGGAGCCAGCAGTCCCGAATTGTGAGAGAGATGTTTGACTGCCGGTTTAGGCCAGATCTCTGTAAACCAACAGTATGACATCCTTTGAGGGGTCCCAAATTGGAGAGGGTCCTGGCTGAGTGGAGGGACACACACCCCCACACATGAATTTCATGCACTGGGCCACTAGTTTAAAAACAAATAAATAACAGCTGTATGACTATATTTTTTAAAAGTAATTTGAATTACATCATTCTCCTGCTTAAATTCTTAGTTGCTTTTCATCTCACTGGGGACAAGAAAGCCTAGCTCCTGGCCACCGCCTGTAAGCCTTGGCAGAGCTCCCCATTTCCTCCCAAGCGCCCACCAGCGCCCTTCTCCTCACTGTGGGTCAGATGCAGTGGCCTTCGTTTGGTTTCTGAAACTCGCCCTCTCCCTCACCACTTTCTCCCCTGAACAGCTTCCCCCTGGACCTCCACGCCCTGGTTCCCTCTGGTCACCCCAGGCCCAGCTCCAAGACCTTCTGAGATGCTCCCCTCATTCAAGCTAAAGGAATCCCTCACTCACAGGCATTCCCTAGTCGATGACTCTGCTGAATCTGTTAGCATGGACCCTCCTTTGAAAATTTTCCAATTGGCGCAGTGAGAAAAAAGGTGTTTTCTCATCTTGTTAACTGGTGTCATCCTACATGGGAGAGTCTCAGATAGTGTGTTTTGGGTAAATGAAGGTATACACAGGACTTAGAAAGTGTATTTTGCCGCGTGCAGGTGTGTGAGCTTGGTCCTCCTCTGTAAAGGCCCCGACTTTATTGCCTGCCCAGAACCTCGCTCCTCTGGGACAGCCCACCCTCTGGGAGGGGCCCAGGAGCCAGGCACCCTGCAGACCGCCCTCTGGCTAACTGCACGCCTCCACATCAGCTGTGCAGTGTCCCCCATCTTTCAAGCATCTCCTGCTGGGGACCCACTTGCTTGGATCGCTGCCTGCTTCCTGTGACCATCCTCTCCAGATGTCGTGGGCCACCGCCCCTCGCCTGTCCCCACACACAGCCTATCCATGGCAGAGGTAACTCTGGGGCCCTGAGCCTCTGGAGTGTCCTGCAGCCAAGCTCCAATTCCAATGCCCCTAACAGCAGGGAGACACCTGGGGACAGAGGAAGAGCAGCGGGACTTCGTGACCGGCCTCGCCCCAGGAAGGCTTGGTGACCGCTTGCTGATCTGGAGCTCCACTGAGCCCTACAACACTGTCTGATCAAGACGCAGCCTTGCCCTAGCCGGTTTGGCTCAGTGGATAGAGCGTGGGCCTGCGGACTGTAGGGTCCTGGGTTCGATTCCAGTCACAGACACGTGCCCAGGTTTGGGGCTGGATCCCCAGTGAGGGGCATGCAGGAGGCAGCTGATCAATGAGTCTCTCTCATCATTGATGCTTCTAGCTCTCTCTCCCTCTCTGAAATCAATAAAATATATTTGAAAAACGATACAGCCCCATCTCTCAGGTTCACGTACAACCAAGATGCTCCCCAGCCTGCTTTTCCTCACGTGCCCGATCACCGCTTCTTTTAACCTTGTCTCTCTCAAGGTTACAAGGGAACAAGAGAGCCAGGAGCAGCCATTGTAAACACAGCACCCACCTGCTGCGGGCCCAGGAGCCACCGCCTGTCAGGGAGTTTCTCTGGGACACAGCTCACGCACAAAGCGTATGGACCGCATTTCTGATCAGCGAGTTGCCTGGCACCTCACCAGGGTTCCTTAGTTTTGTTCTTCGTATTAATCAAAAGAGGCAAGCACAGACCTGACCCTACGACTGGTGATGGCAGCTGTGAGGAGCCTGGATCCCAGGCTGGGAGCGCGTGCTGCTTGGAGACCAAGGGGGACATCGAGTCACCCCCAGGTTGGAGGCCTGGCTCGGCCCTACACCACTGCCTCCCGCCAGGACGCTGGACCTGGCGACAGAAGCTCTGAAAAGCGGGGAAGGGGGGCGGGGTCCCTGGAGGCGGGGCAGCGAGATGGAGAGCAACCTTGGCTCCTCCCTGTTCTCTCCTGGGGAAAGTGCCCATTGGGGGGGTTTTCATGTCACACACGGAAAGAATTGCACAGGGTCCATTAATTAAACGCTCCCATTTTGAAGATAAAAAAGTGAAGCCTAAAGAAGGAAAATAATTTCCGCCAATTTCAACCAGCTTGTTTCTAGTGAACTTGAGACTAGAGCCTGGGCACCCGGAGCTCCAAGCTTGTGTACATCCCCATCTCAGGCAGCTGCTCTTCCCCAGCCCAACTCATACCCTTTGGATCCCAACAGGCAGCGGGGACAGAGGGCGAGGCAGCTGTCCTCACATCCCCGCCGTCCCCCACGCGCCTGAAGAAAGATAGTTGCCCGAGTTCCCTATGGCTGGACTTCAGGCAGAGCTTTGTTTCAAAGCCAATGGCAAACCCCGCAGGGATGGGCGATAATCAGGGAAAATGCCCCTGACTGAATAGAGGAACGTGGCTCATGGGCCTGAATCCCATCGGCCTCATTTGAGAGCAGTCTTTTCAAAGCACAAACCAGGTGCAATCCAGGCTGGATGGGTGCTCCAGGAGATGGGAACGAGGGGATAGAGGGTGGGAGGAGAAGAGGATACCCTGCTTGGCAGGGAAGGAAGCAAACACTGCCACCTGCCCCTTGCCCACCGGCATTCCTTTGTGCCAGGCTGACAAGGGGCAGCTGGTGACGCTGCAGGAATTGGGCAGAGGAATTAGCCAAGGCCAGCTTGGAGGAGGTGATGGCTTGCATAGTTGTGTGTGAGTCAGTTATCCTCTGGGCTGTAAATGGGAATATCATCTCGGGTCCTCCTGGCTCAATGAATCTATGACTGTGACTCCATATAGAAGGTGCTGGAAGATTAAATCACAAGGAAAACGCATTCCTAGCTTCTGGGAATTTAAAATCATATCAACGAAACACATGTATGTCAGAACAGTGCTGACATTATGTAGTAAGTGTTCTTTTACATTTTTGCAAGTGAATGAGGGAATGTAAAACAGTTGTAAATACATTTAATTGAAACAAACTCGAATAACAGGATCTTAACAAAAGGATAAATGAGACACTGATCCACTGAGATTGGCAAAAATTCTTCCAACAAAACTTGAGCAGTTTTGAAAGGGAAGGGTGTAATTAACATATATTCATCACTATATATCAGATAATTTACATGTGTTAATGTTAATCTTTGCAACTCTGTGAGGCTTAGAAAGTTGCTCAGGGTCACACATCTGGAAACTGGGGATGAAGAAGTTGGAGTTAGTGTACCTTGATGTTTATGATGTAGAGACACCATGTTAGGTGTTTCACATTCATGATTTTATTAAATCCTCTCAACAGTCCTAAAAAGGACATTTATCACCCCCGTTTTGGAGCTAGCTTGGATAAAGAGAGAATGTGGAGGGACCAGGCTGGGGTCTCTGGGAGGTGTGTCTGGCCCTGAATAGCAAGCAGTCTGAGCAGTGATAGGTTAAAAAAAGCTAAGATGAGGGAAGTTCCAGCAGTCTGCGTGCAGATTTCATTTACTCCTGCGGCAGGTCAGTACTTTCTCCATCTTCCTTTCCGGAAGCTCGGGCTCAGGAAGGCAAGTAACTTGTCCCTGGACAACCTGGGAAGGGGCGGGGGTGGGGGCGGTGGTGGCTGGAGTACCTTCCTGGAGTTCAGCCGTTCTCACTCTGATGCAGGCCCTCAGCAGCTTTCCAGTGAGCAAGCCCCTCTGATGAGCAGCTCAGCTAAGAAACGCGGGGGGGTGCATTCGTTTTTGTGGCAACTATGAAAACACCTGTGCCAGAGGCTGCTCAGAATGACGTGAAGGACGGAGCAGAGTATGGCAATGATAGTGGAAAATGGGGGTTTTATAAGCGGAGCATGTTAGTTGGGTCTCCGAAGAGGCAATGAAACAGGGTTTTTCACTCTGCTGCCCAGGGGCCAGCATCCCTGCTCCTTCCCTGCTGGTCACTCTGCCCCGCCTTCCCGGAGGAAAGGGGCGTTTTATTATTTATTTGTATATCCTCACCGTGGATATTGTCCCATTGATTTTTTGAGAGAGTGGAGGGGAGAGGGAAAGAGAGGAACACATGGATTGATTGCCTCCTACACTTGCTCGGACCACAGCCCTGTCCAGGGAGGAGCCTGCAACCCAAGTGTGCGCCCTTGACTGGAATCCAACCCGGAGCCCTTTGGTCTGCAGGCTGGGGCTCTATCCACTGTACCATACCGGCCCGGGCAGAAGGGAGTATGTTAGAAGCGCTTCAGGTGAGCTGAGGGCGCTAATCTGTGAGCTGGCTGATGATGTTTCCTCCATGGGCTCAGGTGACGGCCAGAGACCGGGTGCCCTGGGCAGGGGTGCATGAAGGAGACGGGCCTCTTCCCCCCGGGCCGCCCCCTGACCGCCGTGCTCTTCAGGCGCGGCGCTTGGTGCCCTGGTCCTGGGGCAGCTCAGGCCCACGCCCCAGCTCGCTGTGTGCCCCCCTCCGAGCCTCCGTTTTCTCACCTGCCAAAGGGTGCTGCGCCTGAGGGCTCCCCAGGTCCGGCCCTGCTCACCCAACGCTGGTCCCCCACCCCACCCAGCACCTGCGGGCTCGCCGCCGGCCTCCCCCTCCCTGCTCAGCCGAGGGCCTGATGGGATCTGGTTCCCACGGGCCGGTGTCGCCCCCTGGCCGCCAGGCGCCGGGTCCGCAGGGATTGGAGGGTCGGCTTGGGGAGCGGGTTTAGGGCACCGTCTGGGAGCGTGTCCCCAGGCAACGCCGTGCTAGACGCTGGAGCGAGCGCCCGGGTCCGGCGGCCGCTGAGCCCAGAGAGCGGGCGAGGGGAGCGGCGGGGAGGCGTGGAAGCCGCCACGAGGCGGTCACGACTCGGCAGCAGGAGCTCCGGAAGGGATTTCACATCCGCGCCGCAGGGCCCGCAGCAAACGCGGGTCCGCCGCGCCTCCCGCCACGCAGCCCACGGAGGGGGCTCCCCCGTCTGCCCGCAGCGCCGGGGCTCTGCGTCCCTGGGAGCCGGGCCGCTCCGCAGGCCCCACGCCCCTGCGGCGCCCTCCCTCCGCAGACGGCTGGCTCTGCGGGAGCCGCGCGGGGATGCGGTGAGCCGCCGCGTCCTGGACCCGCCGACCCGGGAGCCGGCGGCCGCCCACATGAGCGCCTCTCCCCGCGGACCCAGGTAGGACCCCTGCTCTCCCGCAGCCCTGCAGAGGCCACAGGGGGAGCCGGGCTGCTGGGGCTGCGGGAACGTGGGGTGGGGAGGACCCGCATCCCAATTTCTTAGGTAACCGCCCCGCTCCGGAGCCGGTAAAGCTATTGACATGGGTCGTGCCTGGCTGCGTGCCGCCCTGAGAGCTGGTGCCCGGGAGCCCCGGGACACACCACCTCCTTCGTGAGTTTCCGGCGAGGCTGGCTGGCTCTCCCCGGAGCTCGGGTCTCAGGCAGTGGAGAGGGCAGGGCGGGCGGGGACGGCTCTGGCCTCAGTCCCACCTGGGCCCTGGCTTCCCGCACCCGCTCTGGCCACTCATCAACCCTCTGCCTACTCTCCCGCACGTGGGGGCCGGGTCTGGAAAGGAAGACAAAGCGAACCTCTTGGGACGCACCCCTGGGGAGAGTGGGAAACCGGGGGGGGCGGGCGGTGCGGGAATTCCTGGTGGAGCCCCATCCGGAGGAAACGGACTGGCTCTGATGGCGGACAGGGAGGGTGAGAGCTGTGCGTTAGGATGTTGTCGGAGCTCAAACTTTGCGCCCATCAGCCAACCCCATGCCCTGAGAAATGTCATTCCTCAAAAAGTGTCTTCGCCCGGCCGAGCGCCCACCTGTGAGCCAGGTCCGGGCCAGGGCTCATGCCCGGGCTGTGGGCGCCATCCCCCGTCTGGGCCCTGCAGGAGGCAGCAGATCCACGAGTCTCTCTCATCACTGATGTTCTCTCTCTCCCTCTCCCGTCCTGTCTGAGACCAATAAAAATTGTTTTTTAAGTTTCTTAGCAGGATGCACAGGCCCCAGGGGACAGACAGTTGACGGCGTGCTCTTGGGCTGTGCCTCCTGGTGGACCCATAGCGAGTGTGGAGCGACTATTTCATGCCCGAAACCAGAGGGCAGGCCAAGGACTGTGCCTACCGCAAGCAATGGGGAAATCCCCTTTTGTCTACGGACGTCTGTGTAAAGACACGTGAGGGGAGTTTTCAGGGAGCAGCAGGTGTGACCCACCGGCCTCTGGGGAGGGCCAAGGAGCCGTGCGGCAGCAGCGGGCTCCTCAGCCAGCACCCCTGTGGGCACAGCATCTTTTAGAGACACAAACGTGTTTTACGGACCAGGAGCCCTCTGCCTGGCGGCTTTTCAACAGGCACGTATCTCAGATGGGGTTCTCTCTTTAGGTGCAGAAAACTAATAGTAGGAACAATTTGCCAAAGCTGCCTTTCTTTCCCTGCCCCCCAAGGTCCCACTTTGCCCCAATCTGGTCTTGAGGCTCGCTGCCGAACAGCACCCTCAAAGAGAGGTATCCGTACCTTTGCAGTTGAGCGCCCTCTCTCCGTTCTCTCCTCAGGCAGCATTTAGAAGGTTAGAGGACACAACTGAGACTCCGGTGTGAGAAAATGGGTCTGCACGCTGGGCGGGGCTGGTGTTTCCCCTCTCCGCCCAGCGGTGCCTCTGCCTTTGCTCCACACTGAAGGTCATACAATGTCTCGAGTGGGCCACCTTCACTGCTCTCACAGCTCGGGCTGGCTGCCTTTGATGGTGGACCGTGAGGCCGCTGGGGAGGCTCTGCCAGGGTTTGTCTGAGGCCCGTCCCCTCCGTTCATTTACTCTGTAACCTGCTCAGAAGACCTTGCTCCTCAACTTGCAACTTGGACCGAGAGCTTTGCTGGGCATCATGGGTGGCAAAAGACCTTGGGTCTCCACAGGGCATGTGGAAATCTGTTTTTTCCTATCCACACTCAAAGGCCCTTTGGTTTTGGAGATTTGTGGCTATGCTCTTGTTGTTAATGTTGGAAAGAACCCATTATGAGCAAGTTATCAATCCCTAGACAACTGGAGGGCTGCCAAAGTACCCCAATTTGGCATTGTCACCAAATGTGAATGCCTTATTTGGTCTCTTGCTCAGCTATTTCTAAGGATCATAGGCCTTGAATGAAATCACATCTTTATAAGGAGACCACATTATAAAGGTTGTCCTGACTCCACCTGCTGGCCTTTACCTTCGGACCATACAGTCAGTTGATGTCTTTGTAGATTAGCTCACTATTGACTCCCATCAGGGCTCCCCTATCACCACATCTCTAGTCTGTCCCCCATCACCAGCCCCAGGGCTGCAGCTGCCCTCCAGGGGTTTGCGCTGCTCTGCTCCCTATGGCTGCTGCTTTTGCACAGGTGGCATTTGTTATCAGTGACTTGTGGCTTTGGACTGTTATTTACAACTAGAGGCCTGGTGTACGAGATTCATGTACTTGGGGTGAAGGGGGGTGTCTGGACTTAGCCCTCTCCGAGTCTGGGAGCCCTCAGGGGATGTCTGGCTAATGGGAGCAGGCCTAAGCTGGCAAGCGGACATCCTTAGTGCTGATGTGGAGGCGGAGAAGCTCCCCCCACCGCTTCTGCGCTCCCCTGCCCTGAGCCTGGCTTCTGGCTGAGCGGCACTCCCCATGTGGGAGCACACTGACCACCAGGTGGCAGTTCCTGTGTTGAGCGTCTACCCCCTGGTGGTCAGTGTGCATCATAGCAACTGGTCGTTCCACCATTTGGTCGATTTGCATATTACCTTTTTATTATATAGGATTCCGCTGGGATTTTTATCACTTATTCCATTTTCCCAGCTGATGGGGTGCTTCCTCGTGGGATGCCTGCTGTAATTTACACTCTGTTTTGGTTTTCATTGCTGTTTCAGCTTCATTGGCATCTTTTCCTTCTTCCTCTCCTCTGCCCCCTTTGCACCCGTGGAACACATTTCATTTTTTGCCTAGGCATTATTATGCGCAGATTGTACCAAAATGACCATTTCCTGGATTTGATCCAGAACCCTATTACGCACAAAGCAGCAGCAATGTGTCTCTTTAGATGCCCGGGTTCCATTTCCCCTTTATTTTGGTGTATATGCGGCTCTGGCTTCTAAGGGATGAGCTGTGTCCGCCCTGCTTTGTGCCTGGTGGTGCGCGTTGCACTCTGTATGGGAATGAGCAGGCCCAACAAGAAGCAGGAGGGTGGGAGCTGTGACAGCAAAGAGAGGTGGCATCCGAGTGGGCACTTGCGCGGCGCTGCCACATGTGATGTGTGAAGGATGGCTTCTTTAGACGGGGCCTTGTCCGGACTCAGTGCAGATCTGCAAGGTCGAAATGGAAACAGGAATTGAGGTTCTCTTCTAGAGTGCGGTGACGTTGGTGAGTCGGTGAGTTACTGCCCTGCGCACCCGCCTTTCTGCTGGGCTTTCCTCAAACCAGCACTGGGCTCTCCTCAGAGAGACGTCCCTGCAGTTCACAGGCTGGGGAGGCCCCGGCTCAGCCCCACCAAGGGCCGCTCAGGGGGTGAAGGAGGGAAACGGCGTTGGTTCCATCAGCTGGGCTCACAGACTTGAACAAACAGCCGCTTTGGGTTGACACGAGGCCAGCCTGGACTTTTCTGAGACCCTGTGGGCAGGAAGCAGGGGCCGTCCTCTCTCAGCTCCTGCCGGGGCTTCCGGCCCAGCTCCGGAGCCCCCATAAAGAGAAATTCCACTTCTGAGCCAGAATTATAATAAGGTTGGTATGGAGGTGGCTGCTGGCTTCAGGATCAGTATCGAAAAGTGCAACTTTAACATTAAAAAAAAAAACTTCACAAAATTAAAATTTGATTTTTTCAAAACACAAGACCAGTGAGGCAGTGCTGCCCTCCCACCCTCCCCAACACTTAGAAGTCGCTGAGCTCAGTGAGCGATAAGCCTCTCTGGCCAGATGAAGGCGTCTGAGAACAGGCGGCCGCTACCTGCCCTCACTGTGTGTCATCTACCTGACCCTGAGGTGCCCCCTTCTAAACGGTGTGGGGGACTTGGGGGAGGGAGGGGCAGAGATGGGAATGGGCCAACGAGCAATTTCTAGAAAAGTTTGTGAGCCCAGGTTGCCTGGAGACAGGCTGTCCGAGGAAGCAGGGGCGGCCCAGGTGGGGGTGCCAAAGCCTGGGAGGAGAACAAGTCCCCGGAAGAAGAGAAAGAAATGACACACAAAAATGGTGAAGGAGAGGAGGGCAGGGCAGAGAGAGGAAGCAAGGGATGTGGGCAGAGACACAGGCAGCAAGAGCAAGGGAGGGGCGAGCAGATGGGGAGAGCAGTGCCTTGCTTTGTGACTTCCCATCCCTCTTCCTCCCGTGGAGCGGGGCAGCGAGCGAGCAGGGACCCGGCTCTCTGTGGGGGGAGCCTCTCCATGGAGCTGTCAGGCCTCAGCCCTCCGTGGCAGCTCGTTCTATTTTTACATCGTGCAGTTAAACAAATGACCCTGTGACGGCATTTCCACAAGGACTTTATCCGGCTCACCCACAGCCAGTGCTGGCGGCTGGGGTTTAGCATGAAATTCCCTTTCATCGGACAACAGGCCCCTCCCAGGAGCCCTGTGCCCCCCTCAGTGAGCTGTGCCGGAAGAACTCCTGTTCAGTGCCTTCTGAGACCTCAGCACTCCTCCTTTCCCCCCTCCATTTTCCCTCCCCTTTCCTCTCCTCTCCTGTCCTCCCCTCCCTTTCCTTCCCTTCCCTCCCCTTCCCACCTCTCCCTCCTCTCCCCTTCCCACCTCTCTTTTCCATCCCCTCCCCTTCCCTTCTCTCCCATTTCCTCCCCTCCCCTTCCCTTTCCTCCCTTCTCTCCCCTTCCCTTCCTTCCCTTCCTTCCCTTCCCTCCCCTTCCCTCCTCTTCCCTCCCCTTTCCTTCTCTTACCTCCCTCCCCTCCACTTCCCTCCCTTTCCTTCCACTTCCCTTCCCTCCCTTCGCTTATCTCCCTCCCTCCCCTCCCTTCCCCTTCTCATCCCTCCCTCCCCTCCCCTTCCCTCCCCTCCCCTCCCTCCCCTTCCCTTCCCCTCCCTTCCCTTCCTCCCTTTCCCTCCCCTTCCCACCTCTTTCTTCCTTTCCCTCCCCTTCCCACCTCTTTCTTCCCTTCCCTTCCCTTCCCACCTCTTTCTTCCCTTCCCTCCCCTCCCCTTCTCTCACCTCCCCTTCCCTCCCCTCCCCTCCCCTCCCCTCCCCTCCCCTCCCCTCCCCTTCCCTTTCCTTCCCTTCCCTTCCCTTCCCTTCTCACAATGGGCTTGATTGCAGCCTTTGTGGGACTTGTTGGTCCAGTTGTCCTTTGATGCAAAAGAAGTTAAAGGAAACTGAGAAGGCTCCCTCTGGCGAATTCACCCTGAGTGAAGGCCCTGCTTGCAGTCTGGCACGCTGTCCGGGGCCTGGTGAGGAAGCGCGTGGATCTGCTGTGTGCCGCTGCTTAAGCACCAAGAACAACAAGGCTGTGGTCTCGCATGTGGTGGGGACACAGGCAGACAAGGTTTCGCCGGGTTAGGCACAGGCTTGCTGCCTCAAATCCGAGAGACTCGACAGTAATGGCGTGCGTGCCGGGTGCACAGAACTGTTCTTTTGGAGAAAACAATAGCAGTGCCTGCTGAGGGGACCAACTGACGGGACTGGGCGGGTTAGGCAGATGTAAACATGGAAGAGTATTCGAAGACCTGTCACTCCCACGTGTGTGTGTGTGTGTGTGTGTGTGTGTGTGTGTGTGTGTAACAGGTGTTTATGGACCCTTTCGCCTCCCGCACTGCCAGCTCCTAGCTCCCCTAGCTCTTAGCCTCTCAAATGCAGTTTTGACTGGATCGCAATAAAGATGCTATTGGGTCCCTTCTCGCTTCATAAGGAGCAACAGATCGGAGAGTGGGACTGAAGGGGGCCTTGGGGAGCTTGTGAGGGCTGCTCTTCTCACTTGAAATGAGACAGGCTAACGCTAGGAGAATATTCCGGAGGCCACTGCCCGGAGGTGTCTTGGGCTCTGACACAGAGAACGGGGATGTGTGCTCACAAGGAGGAAGGATTGCCATCCTGCAGGAGGAAAACAGGAGCCGGTGGCTTCCCTTCCTCAGCCCAGCATCCGCGTGTTTCCTCTCAGCAGGCTTTCTCCTGGCTCTGCTCAGGAGACCATCTGGACACAGCTTTTAAGCCAAGGAGACTTCTCCTCCTCCCCCTCCTCTCCCCCTCCTCCCCCCCTTCTCCTCCCTCCTCCTCCTTTTCCTCCTCCTCCTTTTCCTCCCCCTCCTCCTCCTCCTCCTCCTCCTCTTCCTCCTTCTCCTCCTCCTCCTCCTCCTTCTTCTGGCTTTACCGTACAAAATATTGCATAGGCCCTCCTTTTCCCCCATTACTCTTTTACAGCCAACCCCCCTCCCCCAGGCCCTCACTCACCCTTGGGTTATGCATATACGCATACAAGTTCATTGGTTGATCCAAGTTGACTTCTTTTTTTTTTTTTTTTTTTTTTTTTTTTTTTTTTTTTTAGCTAAGAAGGGTTTATCTCCTAACGAGAGCCCACACTGAGATGTTTTTATTAAACATATGTTAGGGATAACAAGTGACCACCCTGTGGCCTAGATGAGACCTCTTCCTCCAGAGTTGGGTCAGCCCAAGGAACCCAACAGGGCAGACAGTCTCCCAAGTGCTAAGAGGGAGCCAAGTGAGACAAGGCCTCCCATGCCAAGTCATAGGAAATGGTGTGAGGTGAGTCTGGGGAACCCATAAGATTATGGATCCTGTTCTGGTACGGTCTGGTTCTCGGCTGTGGTTGCAGCTTTCTCTTCATTAGCATCCTCCTCTGAAGACAGACTCCTCTTTTCTGCAATTAATCTTTTAACTCCCACCATCCACTGACTGATTTCAGTCACATGGTCAACCATGAGTGAGCGGTGGATGTCATCTGCTGCATCCCACTGGTGGCTTAAAAGCTCTTGCACCAGCAGAGCCATCCTCTTCTTTACAGGCCTTGACAGCTTCCCTCCAACCCACTGTTCTTGCAGCAGAGCCAGGCGTCGGCTGATATCATCACATACCTGCTTCTTTGTGTGGCCACGACAATCATCCAATGCCTGTTCCAAAGGTCTCAGCACATCTTCCAGCGAAGTCTCATAATCAATGACTGGAAAATCTGTGGGATCCACAGTGGAGGCAGGACAACGCCCCATAGCTGGGGGCCTAGAAGCTGTACTTGAAGGAGGAGGAGGCCCCATTGGGGAGGGCCCAGGAGAAGTCACTGAGGTGGGGACTCTGGGGGCTCCATCCTGAGGAGCGGCGACCCTCTTGGTTAGCGGCGTGTGCTTGGGTCCGCCGGCCTGGGTCTGCAGCCCATAGGAGAACTGCGGCGGGTCATTCCAACCGCGCTCCTTGTTGCCCGGCTTAACGTAAAGCTCCGCCATCTCCACTTCCGTACCGCCAGAGTGGCCCCAAGTTGACTTCTTATGCATTTTAGGGGAAAAGGGAAACAAGATAACCCAGTCAGAACTGCTTTACCACCACCGAGTTCAAAGTATGGCCTCCTCGGTATAAAGCCTCCACCTTCACCAGTCCTGTCAGCCCCCCAGTGCTGAGTGCAGCGTGGTCCCAGCCACGGGAGTGAGCATGACTGTGCCCAGCATTGCTTTGTCCTGTGTTGTCCTCAGGCTTCTCTCCTTGGACCCTGAGCCTCCTCATGCTCAAGTCTCTATTGAAGTGAATCCCCAGAACGAGATTGGCATCTTGTTGGGAGGGAGGTTACGCAGAGTCTTCATCGCAAGCCCCCCCTTCCTGGTGAGGAAGACTAGTGAGCTAGCTCCTGTGTGTAGACAGTAGACAAAGCACCTTGAACTCTTCCTCATCATGAAGTTATTTTACTGAACTGTCATTCACATTGTGTATCCTTGCACATACATCTCTTGTTATTTTATTTCATTGTCGTGAGTACCTTATGCAAAATAAATTAGCATTAGCCGTATTTTTAGAAACTGGAGCATCGAGACATGAAGCCCAAGATCACATAGGCAGTAAGTGGTGGAGGCAGGACTTAAGCCAGTGTATGGTCTTACATAGTGCATGCCATTCCTCCCGGGGTGGACTCCACCCTACGTGCTCACAGCCCTTCTTTTCTCATAGCCTTTCTCATCACCTTTCATTGGTTCGATGCCTCTGCAGAGAGAAATTTACAATCCTTCTAGTTGATTCACCAAGGGATTCCTTGAAGCCTGGATACCCATGCAAACCTCATGAAAGGAATTTAGACTGGAGGGATAGGCCATATTATTTTCACTAGGACTTTTCTTTTAGGTTGTGTATTTCAACCCCTGCCAAATTTTCTTGACATTGAAGTAAAAGAAAATGTTGAATGAAAGTTGGCATTATACTTCCTCCTTTTAACTATGATGCTCTTATTCTTTAGCCCTAGCTGGTTTGGCTCAGTGGATAGAGCATCAACCTATAGACTGAAGGGTCCGGGTTCGATTCTGGCCAAGGGCACATGCCTGGTTTGTGGGCTCAATCCCCAGTAGGGAATGCACAGGAGGCAGCCGATCAACGATTCTCTCTCATCATTGATGTTTCTATCTCTCTCTCTGCCTTTCCCTTCCTCTCTGAAATCAATAAAGAAATATATATTTTTTAAAAATGGTAAGTTATTCTGAAGGAAGAGTGCTGCTCCACCTGAATAAATAAATAAATAAATAAATTTCCGTAAAACAAAGAAATTTTAAGAGAATTTGAGGGAAGCTACCACTTCCAAGAGAGAGTTGAGGAAAGTCCTTTAAGGTTTCAGTCTATAAATCAGCCTTTTGAGATTTTTCTTCATCTTGGCCAAGCCTTTCCTTCTGCTTGAACTCAGTGCGCAGAGAATGCTAATCTCTGGCCCTGGCTGCAGGCATGAGCTTCCTGCTGTTTGTCTAAGAAAGTACACACCACGGAAATCAGGCTGTGCCGATGGCTTGGTTTATCAGTTGGACCAATCGAGATGACTATGTTTTGGTTTGTCAACAAGCAAGAACAAAGCCCTGTGAGCAGCTCAGGTGGCTGCAGTGTTGTCCCCACACACCAAGGTCACATCTTCTTTTCATATCCTTGCAACAAACATTTGTTAAATAAGAAACCAGAGGGTTATTGAGGAAACAGTGTTGAATAAGACAATGCTTTCTTCAAAGAGCTCATGGTCTAGGGAGGGAGATAAAGTAAAAGAATCAAATACAACTTGTTCATGGCCATAAAGAAGCGAGAATAAGGCCACCAAGGAACATTGGTCCAGAACAGTAACTCAGCAGCCAGGTCAGCCTGAGGAGGCTTTTTCCAAAAGAGGCTGTTGCTGAGCTGGGCTTGAAGAGGGCTCAGGCAGGCTCCACATGGAGAAGGGCGACAGCTCATCGCAGCTGGATGGCGTGTGCACACACAGTCCAGGAAAAAGAGTTGGGCAAAGTGAAGGCAAACCATTGATCAAATACAGAATTTAAAGTAATGGTTATAAGAATGCTCAATGAACTTAGTGGGAACTCCAACAGCATGAACCATAACCAGCTGGAAATTAGAATAACATATCAGACATAAAGAATACAAGTAAATCGAATGAGGCAGAACATTGAATCAGTGACTTGGAAGGCAAGGTAGAAAAAAACCACCCAATTAGAGCAGCAACAATAAAAAAATAATTAAAAAGCAGGGGGATAGTTTAAGGAACTTTTGGACTACATGAAACATAATAATATTCACATCATAGATGTAATAGAAGGAGAAGAAAGTAAGCAAGGAATAAAGAACTTGTTTAATTAATGACAGAAAGCTTCCCTAACCTGGTGAAGGAAAATGTCACAGAAAGTCAGGAAGCACAGAGAGTTCCAATCAAGATTAACCCAAAGAGACCCACTCTAAGACATAACATAATTAAAATGACAAATGTTAAAGATAAAGAAATAATCTTAAAGGCAGCGAGAGACAGACATAAAGTTAACTTACAAGGAAGTACCCATTAGAATGTCAACTGATTTCTCAACAGAAACATATCAGGTCAGAAGGTATTGGCATGAAGTATTCAAAAATAATGAAAAGTGGAACCTGAATCCAAGACTACTCTATTTTTCAATGTTATCATTTAAAATTGAAGGTGAAATAAAGAGCTCCCCAGACCAAAAAAAAAAAAAAAAAGATTTAAGAAGCACATTACCACCAAACCAGCATTGCAAGAAAGTTAGAGGGAGTGCTTTAAGAAAAAGAGGTAATAGAGATGGGGTAACTAAATGCATAAGAAACCATGATTTACATATATGCTGTCTACAAGAGATTTCAGAACAAAAGATTTACACAGACTGAATGGATGGAAAAAATAATCCATGCAAATGGAAATGAAAAAAAAAGCTGCCATAGCAACACTCATATTTGACAAAATAGACTTAACAAAGTCCATAACAAGACAAAGAAGGACACTACATAACACTAAAGGGATCGATCCAAGAAGAAAATATAACCCTTGCCCTAGCTGGTGTTGCTTAGTAGTTAGAGCATCACTCCATGTACTGAAGGATCACAGATTTGATTTCCAGTTAAGGATATGTAGCTGGGTTTCAGGTTTGATCTCCAGCCCTGGTAGGGAGGAAATCAATTGATGTGTCTCCCTCTCACATTCATGTTTCTCTCTTTTTGTCTCTCTTTATTCTCTGTAAAAAATCAATGGAAAAAATATCCTCGAGTGAAGATTAATTACAAAAACAAATAAAGGAAAACATAACCCTTGTAAACATATACAAACTCAAAATAAGAGCACCTAAATATATTGTTAAAAATTCTTGGAAGACTTTAAGGGAGAAATCAGTAGCAATACAGTCATAGTAGGGGACTTTAACACCCATTGACATCACTGGATAGATCTTCCAGACAAAACATCAACAAGGAAACAGCAGCCATAGAAATACACTAGATCATATGGATTTAATTGATATTTACAGAACATTTTATCCCAAAGTGGCAGAATATTCATTCTTCTCAAGTGCACATAGAACATTATCAAAAACAGACCATATATCTTAATAAATTCAAGAACACTGAAACCGTATCAATCATCTTCTCAGACCACAATGATATGAAACTAGAAATCAATTACAATAAAAAAAAAAAACATCCAAACATTCAAACATGTTGAGACCAAATAGGTTATTATTAGACAACTAGAGGCCCGGTGAAAATTCATGCACTGGGGTTGGGGGGGGGTCCCTCAGCCCACCCTTAGGAGTGGGAGGCAACCTGGCAATTAGGGGAAAGCAACACCCCCATCACACCTCTGCTGCCGCCACTGCCGGCAGTGCAAGCCTCGGCCAGCCCTAGTTACCCGAACCTCACGTGGCCCTGGGCAGCTGGGCAGCCACCATCTGAGACTTGCCTGCACTTTGGGCCTGCCCTGGGAAGCTAACATCTAAAGCTTTCTTGCACCTTGAGTCGGCCCTGGGAGGCTGGGGGGCTGAGAGGCTGAAGGCAGGTCTGGCCACAAGGCATGCCTGCCACCCCCCATCAGGGCTGAAAGGACTGTGGGACTGTGGTGGGGCTGTGGTGGGGCTGAGGGGACTGGGTGCCACCATCATGTGGCTATGGTCATCGACACATTCCCACTTTATTAGATAGGATGAATGATTGTCAATGAGACCAAGGCAGATATTTAAAAATCCTTAGAAACAAACAAAAATTAATGCATAACCCAAAATCTATGGGACACAGTGAAAGCAGCCCTGAGAGAGATGTTCAGACCTACACAGGAAACAAGAAAAAGCTCAAACAAACAATCTAACCTTACAACTAAAATAATTAAGAAGAGAATAATAAGAAAATCTCAGATTAAGTAGGAGGAAATGGTAAAGATCAGAATGAAATAAATGACATAGAGAATATATATATATTTACTGAGTAGACAGATTATTGTGACTACCTGACTTTATAGGCAAATTAGCCATACACTGCATCATATGAGATATGGAAGCCAAAGGCCTATTCATACACCTTTGTTGTCTGCAGTCACCAAGATAAAACGTCTGCAATTCACACAGGAACACAAGGATTAGACAGTTGAGCATTGTAAAAAAGTCATGTGGTCCAATGAATCATGTTTCCAGTTGCATCATGCAGATGGCAGAGTAAGAATTTCATGGAAATAACATGAAAGCGTACACCCAACATGCATGAGTACAACACTTCAAGCTGGTGGGGGCAGTGTTATGTTTTCCTGGCATGATTTGGGCCCTTTAATTCATGTGGAACAACGTCTGAATAGCACAACATACCTAAGTATTGTTGCTGATCAAGTTGATCCTATCATGTTGATGGTATATCCCAATGGAGATGGCTTCTTCCAACAAGACAATGCACCATGCCACAGTACTTATACTGTGCAGGAGTGGTTTCAAAAACATGAAGGAGAATTTACCTTGCTTAAGTGGCCCCCACAATCACCAGATATCAATCCAATTGAGCATTTGTGGGATGAAGTTAAAAGAGCCATTAGGCAGCTGGTTCCACAACCATCAAATCTCACAGAACTGGACAGTGCTATTCATCAGGCATGGTGTCAGATTCTTCACATCACCTTTCAACATCTCGTGGAGTCAATGCCAAGAAGAATGGACACAGTATTGAAGGCAAAAGGTGGCCCAATAAAGTACTGATGGGGTGGTCATGATAATCTAGTCACTCACTATACACACACACACACACACACACACACACACACACACTAGTTCTTTGAAAAGACAAACAAGATTGATGAACATATAGCTGGATTTACCAAGAAACAAAGAGAAAGGACCCAAATAAGTAAAATTAGAAACGAAAGAAATGAACAACTGAAACCACAGAAAAACAAACAACGGTCAGAAAATACTCTGAACAATTATAGGGTTCCCCCCAAAATGTATACTAAACTTTGGATAGAATTATAAAGGCAGTGTTTATTAAAATACCTTTCATTTGCATTTAACAGCTATTAGCTATTAAGGTATGTATACAATTGTTGGGGACACGCTATATATGCCAGCAAATTGGACAACCAGGGCAAAATGCACAAATTCCTAGAACATACAGTCTTCCAAAACTCAATCAGGAAGAATCAGAAAACCTGAATAGGCCAATAACAGCTAATGAAATTGAAGCAGTAATAATAATAATAATAATAATAATAATAATAATAATAATCCTATATAATAAAAGAGTAATATGCAAATTGACCACACCTCTGATACTCCCACCAGTCATGCCCACCAGCCAATCAGAAGTGAATATGCAAATAAACCTAACCAAGATGGCTGCCAGCTACAGAGAGCAGGAGAGAAGCTTGGGTTTCCCTGGTGATGGAAGAAGCCAAGCTTTCCACACACTCTGGACAGCCCAGGCCTCAACTCAATGCTACAAAGTTTCAATTATAGAAGATACATATATCCCAACAGCAATGGTGGAAGCCACGGAACTGGAGAGATCAGGAGGCTTGAGTTGCACCCAAAGATGGAGGAAGTCAAGCTTTCCATCTGCCCTGGCTGGCCCAGGCCTCTGCTTAAGGCTACAATGTTTCAATTACAGAAGGTAAACAAATTCCAACAGAAATGGCTGCCCCAACAGAGCAAGCAGAAGCCTTGGCTTCACTCCAGGCTACAAAGTTTCAATTGTAGAATATAAATTAATCCCAGATACCAGGGCCTCCACTTGGTTCTCCAGGGGGGCATGGCCAGCCTGGAAACCACCACAGGCCCCTCGCCCAGGCTGCTCCATGCTCCAAGGGAATCCCCATCCTGATTGGGGACACCCTTCAGGGCAAACCAACTGGTCCCCACCCATGCACCATGCCTCTATCCCATCTAATAAAAAAGTAATATGCAAACTGACCATCACTCCAACATACAAGATGGCTGCCCCCATGTGGTCAAATATTCTGCCTCCATGTGGACACAAGATGGCCACCACAAAATGGCCAACAGGGGAGGGCAGTTGGGAGGGACCAGGCCTGCAAGGGAGGGCAGTTGGGGGTGATCAAGCCTTCAGGGAAGGGCAGTTAGAGGAGACCAGGCCGGCAGAGGAAGGAAGTTGGGGGTGACCGGGCCTGCAGGGAAGGGCAATTGGGGGGGATCCAGTCCTGCAAGGGAGAACAGTTGGGGGGAACCAGGCCTGCAGGGGAGGGTAATTAGGGGTGACCAGGCCTGCAGGGGAGGGCAGTTAGGGACAAACAGGCTTGGCAGGGGAGCAGTTAGGCATCAATCAGTCTGGCAGGGGAATGATTAGGGGGTGATTGGGCTGGCAGGCAGAAGTGGTTAGGGGCAATCAGGAAGCAGGCAGGTGAGCAGTTGGGAGCTAGCAGTCCTGAATTGAGAGAGGGATGTCCAACTGCCTGTTTAGGCCCGATTCTACCAAGATCAGGCCTAAATGGGCAGTGGGACATCCTTTGAGGGGTCCCAGATTGGACAGGGTGCAGGCTGGGCTGAGAGACACACCCCTGATTCACGAATTTCATGCACTGGGCCTCTAGTAATAATAATAATAAACAACTCCTAGTAAACAAAAGTTCTTGAGGGGATGGCTTCACAAGTGAATTTTACCAAACATTCAAAGAAGAATGAACACCTATCCTCCTCAAACTATTCCAAAAAATTCAAGAGTGAAGCCTTCTAAGCTCTTATTATGAGGCCAGAATTATCCTAATTCCAAACCAGATAAAGACATTACAAAAAAAGAAAACTACAGGCCAATATCCCTGATGAGCATCAAGTGCTAAAATCTTCAACAAAATATTAGCAAAATGGGTCCAGGAATATATCAAAAAGATCATACAATGTGACCAAGGATTTATTTCAGGGATACAAGGCTGGTTCAATATTCACAAATAAATAAACAAAATGAAGGATAAATGTCACATGATCATATCAATAGATGGAGAAAAAGCATTCAATAGAATCCGGCATCATTTTTTATAACTCTATCAGCAAGTGAAAATAGAGGAATCATACATAAATATAATAAAGACAATATATGAAAAACCTACAGCCAACTTCATACTCAATGGGCAAAACCACAAAGCATTTCCTTTAAGATCAGGAACACACAGAGATGTCCGCTTTCACAACTCTTATTCAAAATAGCATGAGAAGTCCTAGCCACAGTGATCAGACAAGAAGAAAACATAAAAGGGAAACAAATTGGAAAGGGGGAAGTAGAGCTGGCATTATTTGCAGACGACATGATATTGTACATAGAAAACCCTAAAGATTCCATGAAGAAAAAAAAACTGTTTCATAAACTCAGCAAAGTAGAAGGATACAAAATTAACATCCAGAAATTGATGGCATTTTTATATACCTACTAGAGGCCCAGTGCATGAAATTTGTGCACTGGGGGGGGGGGTGTCCTTCAGCCCAGTCTGCATCCTCTCCAATCTGGGATCCCTCAGGGGATGTCTAATTTCTGGCAGTCAGACATCCCTCTCACAATCTGGAACCTCTGGCTCCTAACCACTCACCTTCCTGCCTGATTGCTCCTAACCCCACTGTCTGCCTGCCTGATCGCCCCTAACCCCTCTGCCTGTAGGCCTGAGCACCTCTACCTTGCCACCCTGCTGGCCAAATCACTCCTATCTTGCTCCCCCTGCCCAGCCTGATCACCCATACCTTGCCCTCTCCTGCAGGCCTGATCACTCCCAACTGCCATCCCCTGCTGGCCCAATAGCCCCCAACTGCCCTCCCCTAACAGCCTGATCACCCAAAACTCCCTGTGCCTTGGCTCCCAGTCTGGCCTCCCTTTGGAGACATCACCCCCATTATCTCACTGCTGCTGCCACTGCTGGCCTGAGTCTCAGCCCTTCTCAGCTGCCCACAGCTGCCTGAACCTCGCCCCTTGCAGCTGCTGCAGCTTTGCTTGGAAGGATGTCTGGAAGACAATGACTCTAATTAGCATATTACTCTTTTAGTAGTATAGATAATGAGTTCTCAGAAAAGAAACTAAAAACCAATCCCATTTACCATCACAACAACAACAAAAAGATACCTGGGAGTAAACTTAACCTAGGAGGTAAAAGAGCCATACTTAAAAAACCATAGAACATTGGAAAAGGAGATAGAGGAAGACACAAACAAGTGGAAGCATATACTGTGTTCATGATTGGTAGAATCAGCATCATTAAAATGTCCATTCTACCCAAAGTAATCTATACATTCGCAGTTCCCATCAAAATACTACTAGCATATTTCACAGATCTAGAACAAATAATCCAAAAATTTATATGGAATCAAAAAGGACACTGAATAGCCACAGCAATCTTTAGAAAGAACAAAGTTGGAGGGATCACATACCAGATATCAAACTATACTACAAAGCCATTGTAATCAAAACAACCTAGTACTGGCACAAGAACAGACATCTAGATCAATAGAACAGAACAGAGACTCCATAAATCAACCTGCACCAATATGATCCTAGCTAATAAAGAGGGAATATGCAAATAGACTGTCATGCTGTCACAAAGATGGCGGCACCCAGTCCTCTCAGCCCTGCCGGAGGCCCACAGTCCTTTTAGTCCAGCCGGGGGGAGAGAGTGGCAGGAGCATGGTTCGGTTGGACCTGCCCTCAGCCCCCCAGCCGCCCAGGGCCGGCCCAAGGTGCAGGCAAGCCTCAGATGTCAGCTGCCCCTCTTCCCAGGGCCACCCAAGGCTCAGGTAATGAGGGCCAGCTGAGGCTTGTGCTGCTGGCAGTGGCAGCAGCAGAGGTGGGATGGGGGCATCGCTTTCCCCTGATTGCTGGGTTGCCTCCTGCTCTTGAGGGCTTCCAGACTGTGGGGGGTGGGGAGTGGGCTGGGCTGAGGGACCCCCCCTCCATTGCATGAATTTTTATGCACCAACCCTCTAGTCAATTAATATTTGACAAAGGAGGTAAGAAGATACAATGGAGTGAAAACAGTCTCTTCAATAAATGTTGTTGGGAAAATTTGACAGGTGCTTGCAAAATAATGAAACTTACACCATACAAAAGAGTAAATTCAAAGAAAGAGAGAGTAAATTCAATATGGATAAAAGATTTAAATATAAGTTGTGAGACCATAAAAATCCTGGAAGAAAACATAGGTAACAAAATCTCAGACATCCCACACAACAGTATCTTCACTGATACAGCACCTAGAACAGTGGTCGGCAAACTGCGGCTCGCGAGCCGCAGTTTGCCGCTCTGTTGACTAATGAGTTTGCTGACCACTGGACTAGACTAAATGTTACCATGTAGTTGGAAGCTGTAAGGATTAGGCAATTGTGGCATATTGTGTGCAAAGAGGTAAAAGGTAGTATATGACAGTGATCGGCAAACTCATTAGTCAACAAGTGGCAAACGGCTGCTTGCGAGCCACCTGTGGCTCCCGAGCCACAGTTTGCTGACCACTGACCTAAGGCAAAGGAAACAAAGGCAAAAATAAACAAATGGGACTGCATAAAACTAAAAACCTTCTGCACAGCAAAAGAAACCATCAACAAAATGAAAAGGGAGCCCACTATATGGGAGAACATATTCATCTGATAAGGGTTTAATTTCCAAACTATACAAAGAACTCATACAACTCAACATCAGGAAGATACAAATTGCAATTAAAAAATGGGGGGGGGGCTGAACAGACAATTCTCCAAAGAGACATACAGCTGGCCAATAGACATATGAAAATTAATCCGTCTACTCAATATATATATATACATATATATATATATATGTATATATATATGTGTGTGTGTGTGTGTGTGTGTATGTGTGTGTGTATATATATATGTGTATATATATATATTCTCTAGGTCATTTATTTTATTCTGATCTTTATCATTTCCTTCTACTTAATCTGAGATTTTCTTTTTTTTAGTTTCTTTATTGATTAAGGTATTACATATGTGTTCTCATCACCCATTACCCCTTCCAATCCCCTCCTCCCCCCCTCACCACTAATGCCCTCACCCCCCTGGTGTCCGTGTCCATTGGTTAGGCTTATATGCATGCATAAAAGTCCTTTGGTTGATCTCTTCCCCTTACTCCCACCTTTCCCTACCATCCCTCTGAGGTTTGACAGTCAATGCTTTTCTGTCTCTGGATCTGTTTTTGTTCATCAGTTTATGTTGTTCATTGTATTCCATAAATGAGTGAGCTCATGTGATACTTATGTTTCTTTGACTGGCTTATTTCACTTAGCATAATGTTCTCCAGCTCCATCCATGCTCTAGTTTGAAGCAGACACCTTTTTCTTCTTCTTAAAGAATACCTTTCAGCATTTCATATAATACTGGTTTGGTGTTGATGAACACCTTTAGCTTCTTTTCTGTGAAGCTCTTTATCTGACCTTCAATTCTGAATGATAGCTTTGCTGGGTAGAGTAATCTTGGTTGTAAGTTCTTGCTATTCATCACTTTGAAAATTTCTTGCCACTGCCATCTAGCCTGCATAGTTTCTGTGGAGAAGTCAACTGACAAGCATATGGGTGCTCCCTTGTAGGTAATTGTTTTTCTCTTGCTGCTTTTAGTATTCCCTCTTTGTCCTTTGCTCTTGGCATTTTAATTATGATGTGTCTTGATGTGGTCTTCTTTGGATTCCTTTTGCTTGGGGTTCTGTGTGCTTCCTGGACTTGTAAGTCTATTTCTTTCACCAGGTGGGGGAAGTTTTCAGTCATTATTTCTTCAAATATGTTTTCCCTATGTTGCTCTCTCTCTTCTTCTGGCACCCCCATAATTCTGATGTTGATATGTTTGAAGTTGTCCAGAGGCTTTTACACTATCCTCAAATTTTTGGATTCTTTTTTCTTTTTCCTTTTTTGGGTGAGTGTTTTTGGCCTCTTTGTATTTCAAACTTTTGACTTGATTCTTGCGTTCCTCTAGTCTGCTGTTGGGTTTCTATAAAATATTTTTTATTTCAGTCAGTGTATGTTTACTTTCTAGTTGGTCCTTTTTCATATCCTCGAGGTTCTTGCTGAGCTTATTGGCTTTTTCTAGGAGCCTCTTGAAATACCTTATCACTGTGGTTTTGAACTCTATATTCAGTCTTTTGTTTTCCTCCATTTCTTTTGTTTGCAATCTTTTTCTTTCTCTCCCCATTTTCACTGCTTCCCTGAGTCGGTTGGGTAGCTTTGTGTGCTAGGTGGCTTGACCTCCTCTGTTACCTGAGGTGTACACTCTTGGTGCGCCCCTTTTATGGACTGTGTATACAGCCTTGTTGCAGATAAGTCTTGTTTGTTGTTGGTGTCACTGGGAGGAATTGACCTCCAGGCCAACTGACTGTGAAAATCAGCTGTGCCTACTCTAGGAGACAGCCTTCTGTGCCTGGATTTGCAAATTTGCCAAAGTCTCTGTGCTCAGTTTGGATGGGGTGGAGTTTCTGGGTGGGGCGGAGTTTCAGGGTGGAGCCAACAGCCTTGGCTTCCAGTCAGCCCCAGCCCACGAGGTCGCCAGGTCCTAGCGTCTGCAGGCAATCCCAAAGGCACCTCTGTGAGAAAGGTGCCCTCGCGTTTTGCCTGCCACCAGAACATCCAGTCCCCAATGAATCCGGAATCTCAGATTTTCGCCTGGCATCTGGGTTCAGTGCAATCGGACCTCCTTTTCCCTTCCGCCAGATGCCAGCCACACAGTCAACAGAACACTCTCACCATGAGCACTTGTGCACACCCCTGGAGTTCCGCCTCTGGCTGGAGTTCCTTTCTCCTAACAGACACAGCCAGCGACCGTTTGTCCTCTCTGTGCACACTCACATGCACACCTATGGAGGTCTGCCTCTGGCTCTTCCCCTGGGATTCCACCCACAATCCAGGTTCTCCCCATAAGGGCTTGGTTCCCCTGGGTTTTGAGTGCAAACCAAACTGGGTTCAGCGTAGCCTGGAGTTTTTGTCTCCTTCCCCCCAGAGCACCCCTGCCAGGTTCAGACACCCTGTCCTCTTGAGCGCGTGTGCGCAAGTTTCCACCTTACTTGGGCTTTGCAGAAGCTCTGATTATCTGTGTGCACTTCTGTGACCCTCCAATTTTAGATCTTCCAGTCAGCCAGCCTTCCCGTGGTTCTGGACAGTGTTCATTCTGTCCTTCAGTTCTATTCTCATAATTGTTGTGCAGGGCAAAAGCCTAGGTGTTTACCTATGCCACTATCTTGGTTTTCTCCAATCTGAGATTTTCTTATTATTCTCTTCCTAATTCTTTTAGTTGTATGATAGATTGTTTATTTGAGCTTTTTTTTGTTTCCTGTGTAGGTCTATAATGCTATGAACATCTCTGGGTGAATTGTGAGGAGCCAATGGCTGCCTAGGAGGTGGAGCTTTTGATGATGACTGGCATAGAAACCAACCAATCAGAACCAAATCTGGGTGAACTGCAAAGGCAGAACCTAAGGTGGCGGCTGAGGAGGGGTTTTAAGGGAAATAGCTGCTTGGTGTAATGTGTGATAAAGTGATTCAACATTTAATGATTGGTTTGGCAATATAGTGCATATGGCTGGCTATCAGTTCAGATATAAGGATTATGTGTTTTTGTCTACCAAGAACATCTTCTCCTGCTGAAAAAAGCTCCTCCAAACATTTAAGCAATCCTATCTTATATAATCTATCTATACTAATAAAATGGTAATATGCTAATTAGACTGTGTCAACCGGCATCTTTTAGATGTCTGAGTTCCTTCTGGACAAAGCCATGGTGGTGGGGGCTGAGGTAGAGGCAGTTGGGGTTATCAGGCCGGCAGGTGAGGGCAGTTGGGAGAGAGATCAGGCTGGCAGGGGAGGATAGTTGGGGGTGAGATCAGGCCTCAGGGAAGGGCAGTTGTGGATGAGATCAGGCTGGCAGGAGAGAGCAGTTAGAGGTGATCAGGGAGGTAGACAGAGAGGTTAGGGGCAGTCAGGCAGGCAGGGGAGCAAGGTAGGGCTGATCAGGCTTGCAGGGGGCAAGATAGGGGCAATAGGGCTGGCAGGCAGAGGGGTTAGGGGCCATCAGGTAGGCAGGAGATTGGTTAGGAACTAGTCATCCCAGATTGCAAGAGGGATGTCTGACTGCCAGTTTAGGCCTGATCCCTATGGGCCTAAACTGGCAGTCGGACACGCCCTGAGGGATCCTAGATTGGAGAGGGGGCAGGCTGGGCTAAGGGACCCCTCCTCTAGTGCATGCATTTTCATGCACTAATATTACTAGAGGCCCAGTGCATGAAAATTCATGCACTAGAGGAGGGGTCCCTCAGCCTGGGCTGCTCCCTCTCACAGTCCAGGAGCCCTCAGGGACAGGAGGCAACCTGGCCATCAGGGGAAGGTGATGCCCCTATCACACCTCTGCTGCTGCCACTGCTGGCAGTGCAAGCCTCAGCTGGCCCTGGTTACCTGACCTCAGGTGACCCTGGATGGCTGGGCAGCCACCATTGGAGGCTTGCCTGTGCCTTGGGCCAGCCCTGGTTAGCTGGGCAGCTGCCATCCGAGGCTTGCCTGTGCCTCAGGCCAGTCATGGGTGGCTGGGGGGCTGAGGGGACTGGGGGACTCTGGAGGTAGGTGCACAGAGTGGCTGGACCTGCCTGGCACAGGCCCGACTGTGCCATGCTTGCTGCCCTGGAGGGGCTGAGAGGACTCAGCGTCATCATCTTGTGGCTGTGGGCACCACCATCTTTGAGGGTGTGGCAGTCAATTAGCATATTTCCTCCTTATTAGTGGTGGGCTCTGCCATTTTATGAGGGCGTGATGGTCAATTAGCATATTCTCTCTTTATTAGATAGGTTAGTAATAAAAGCATAATACACTAATTAGACTGGACAGCCAAATGACCTTCCAGATGACCTTCAGGGCAAAGCTGGGGCTGCAAGAGCTGAGGCAGCCACCACAGCTGCGAGGGCCAAGCCCTTTGCTAAATTTCGTGCATTAGGCCTCTAGTATTTATATAATACACTAGAGGCCCAGTGCACAAAATTTGTGCATGGAGGCGGGAGATGTCTCTTAGCTCAGCCTGTACCCTCTCCAATCTGGGACCCCTCGAGGGATGTCCAACTGTCCATCTAGTCTTGATCCTGGTAGGATCGGGACGAAACGGCAATCAGACATTCTTTTCACAATCCAGGACTGCTGGTTCCAAACTGCTCACCTGCCTGCCTCCCTGATTGCCTGTAACTGCTTCAGCCTGCCAGCCTGGTCACCTGCTAACCACTACCCTGCCAGCCTAATTGATGTCTAACTGCTCCCCTGCCAGCCTATTTGCCCCCAACTTCCCTTCTCTGCTGGCCTGGTCACCCCTAACAGCCCTCCCCTGTAGGCTTGATCGCCCCCAACTGCCCTCTCTTGCAGGGCCTGGAACCTCCAACAGCCCTCCCCTCCTGGCCATCTTGTGGTGGCCATCTTGTGTCCACATTGGGGCAGGATCTTTGACCACATGGGGGCAGCCCTCTTATGTGTTGGAGTGATGGTCAATCTTCAAATTGCTCTTTTATTAGATAGGATAGAGGCCTGGTGCATGGGTGGGGGCCAGCTGGTTTGTCCTGAAGAGTGTCCCAGATCAGGGTGAGGGTTCCCTTGGGGTGAGGGGTAGCCTGGCGAGGGGCCTGTGGAGGTTGGCAGGCCAGCCACACCCCTCAGTGTCCCAAGTGGAGGTCCTGGGATCTGGGATTAATCTATGTCTACAATTGAAACTTTGTAGCCTGGAGCAGAGCCAAGCCTTCTGTTTGCTCCGGGGGTGGCAGCCATTTCTGTTTGAAACTTTGTAGCCTAGAGTTTGAGGCCTAGGCCAACAACAGCAGGCTGAAAGCTTGGCTTCCTCCATTGCTAGGGAAACCCAAGCCTCTGTTCTCTCAAGCTCAGTGGCTGCCACCATTTCTGTATCTTTTATAATTGAAACTTTGTAACATTGAGTGGAGGCCTAGGCAGGTAGAAAGCTTGGCTTCCTCTGTTGCTGGGGAAACCCAAGCCTTCCTCCTGCTTTCAGTGATGGCAGCCATCTTGGTTGGGGTTTATTTGCATAATTTGCTCCTGGTTGGCTGATTGGCATGGCTGTTGGCATGGCTTGTGAGTGTGGTGAAGGTACAGTCAAATTTGCATATTACTCTTTTATTAGATAGGATAATTATATGTAATTAAATTTGTAGAGGAAAGAACAAATGGGAACTGATATTTTTGGCCTGCCAAGCATTGTGCTGGTACCTAACATTCATTGATCTAATTCTCATTAAAGCCCTCTATGGGGAGCAAACGAAAGCCCTTTCTTGGAGAATGTAGGGAAATAGCAAAAAATGAGTGCTATTTTCTGACGTGTAAATGTGAAGATCCATTTAAAGTCACTTCAAGAGATACCTTCAAAAAGGCACTTGCATCAATAATTTCTATTTCCTCCATGAAGAAAAGGGGAAGTCATCTTCTGAGAGTCAAAAGGAAGTGAGTAGGGAGTTCGAAAGGAAGGGAAAAGTTTTACAGAGTCACAATGGATGACTGTGGGCAGGGGGAAGCTTTGCAACCGTGTGGGGGGAGCATGCTGTCATGGCCCTGCCTCGGTCTTCACACGGCCCACCATGAGCAGGGCAGCTGGCGCCATCTCTCTTGAGTGGGAGATGAATTAGGGGGGTTTGACTAAACTACAGGAGGAATGGACAGTGCTGGTGAGACTGCTGCGAGGGGAGTAAAGCCGGAAGAGGACTGGTAAACTGCAACCAGGATGAGGGAAGAAGAGGCTTAAGGGAAGGATAGAATGAGAAATTTCAAAGGATTGGAGGCTGAAATGCTGAGATTTCAGAGATACCATGAGATTCTAGGGTTGACATCTAGATAAAAGTTAGTTACCCCAGAATGTATGTCAGTGCCACCTGCCTTAATTAGCATTGTCGTATTTGTATTTTCAAAGATGGATCTCTTTATTGGTTTTTAAAAAATATTTTTATTGATTTTAGAGAGGAAGGGAGAAGGAGAAAGAGATAGACACATCAATGATGAGAGAGAATTATTGATCGGCTGCCTCCTGCAGGCCCCCTCTGGGGATTGAACCCACAACCCTTGACCAGGGCTCAAACCATGATCTCCTAGTTCATAGGTTGACACTCAGCCACTAAGCCATTTATTGTTAAACTAGAGGCCCGGTGCACAAAATTTGTGCATTCGGTGGGGAGATGAGTCCCCCAGCCTGGCCTGTACACTGTCACAATGCAGGAGCCCCACCCGTCCCTCTGGGACTCCTTGATGAATTGCCCCCAAAAGGTAGTCGAGGATCCTGCTCTGCGCCACATGGATCTGGAAGGCAGGACACCTAGGACCCCCAAGCAAGCCTCTCCATGCGGAGCCGAGGGGACCCCCCCCCCAGGCAGGCCTTGCCATGTGGAACTGAGGGACCCCTACACAGGCCTTGCCATGTAGAGCCAGGGGACTCCCAGGCAGGCCATGCTGGACACCCAGGCAGGCCTTGCTTGTAGAGCGGGGGGACCCACCTCCTCCCAGCTCCACATAGCCAAGAGGAGGCGGGACTACCAGGCAGGCTCCATGTTATGCACACAGCATCAAGCCAAGCCCTGCCACCTGCATGTGCCTGCTGTGTGCGCAGCCATCTTGTGAGGGTGTGAGGGCATCACAGCATGACCACCACTTAGGCTTCTATTAGTAAGGACACATGTTCATAGGGACTTTATTCATAATAGCCAGAAAGTAGAAAAAGAGCAAGAGTATATACACATTTGAATAAACATCTTCATATATAAAAATTGCAACCCCCGTGGTCCCCAGTGCTGCCATGGCCGGGCTTGGGGCTGAGTTTGTGGCTGCGATTGCTACCCCTGCGCCCTCCAGCGCCACCATTGCACTGGGGGTGGGTGGTCCCTCAGCACAACCTGCCCCCTCTAACGTACTGGGAGCCCTGACAGGATGTCCAACTGATGGCTCACCCCCAGCCTGCCGAGGCTTCAGGCCTTGGGCACCCAGCCATCATCTTGCTCAGCTCAGCCCCAGCTACCTGCGACCACCACCACTTCCGCTCACAGCGCCTGGGGGATCCCTGCCGCTGCCACCACCACTGCTGCTGCTGCCAGCTTCCCCTCACAGCACCCCGGGAGGCTGGGTGCTCACCGCCATCACCATTTCCTCTCGCCACTTGGCCCCACCCCCGCTCCTGATTGGCTGGTAGCATAGTCAACCAGGAGCCAAGGTATGGTCACATTTTCATGTTATTCTTTTACTAGTGCCCCCGTGGGTTTCTCTTGGGGGGTTCCGTCAGTCCAACCTGCCCCATCACATGTACTGGGAGCCCTCAGGGGATGTCCTACTGTCCCCTCACCCTTGGCCGAAGCTTTAGGCCTTGGGCACCCAGCCATCACCCTGGAATGGGGCTGTTGGTTGGCTCTGCTCCAGCCTGCCTTAGCCCCAGTGGCCACTGCCCTGCCCCAGGGGCACCCACACTCAGCAGCTGCACACGCAAGCCTCACCTTCCTCCTGTCCGCGCAGCTCCTGTCCCATGCAGCACACCAGCTGGCCCCTTCCCTCCCGTCCCGCATGGCTTCCACCCCACCCAGCGCGCCAGCTGGCCGTCTCTCCCCAAACGACTCCCATCCCAAGCAGCTTGCAGGTCGGCCTCTCCCGTCTCACACGCCACAACCTCACCCCCCACGGCCTCCCATGCACCTTGGTCCTGCCCCCCGCTCCTGATTGGCTGGTAGCATAGCCAATCAGGAGCCAAGGCACGGTCACATTTGCATGTTACTCTTTTATTAGTTGTTAAATGGGTGTCAGGAAGGGGTGTGAACGTTGGCACAGGTGGCCCCCATCCACAGGAACTAGTTCAGTGTGGGCATCTCTGGGAACAGAAGGCAGTCCTGATGACTTCCCCTGGTCCCTCTGCCTCCAGGCCTTGATTATTTGCAGGGCAGAGCCCAGGAACAGGTGTTTGTTATCATCAGATTTTCCTTTCTGGGGTTTTTGCAAGTTCAAGCCACAGAATTATATTTTTAATGGGCTTTATTCTTTTACTTTATATCATCAATGCCTTAAAAGAAACTTCTCTCTTCCAGAGAACAGTTTTTAACCCTTGCTTCATGAAATTAAAGGTTCATGAAGCGAATTTTCTAGGCTATTCCCCACACCTCGACTTCGGCCACATCGCATCATGGTTCCATTTTCATTTAACCCAGCCTATTCTGGAGAGTTGATCCATGCTGAGCCACGTGCTTCCACAAGTGTCATCACTAGAAGCCAAGCGAATGTTGGGCCTGAGGAGGCTGACAAAGAGCTCTCTGTCCCTCAGGGACCAGACCAGCAGGCCCTGCCTGGTCACCTTTCTGGTTGTTCTTTAGAGTTCTCTACCCTGTGTCTGTCCGGACTCTGTCCCCCTCACACCTGACCCCCAGCCTCAGCTTCTAGGTTTCCTTTGCGGCACATCACAACAGCTGTAGTCTGGCACTTGCTTGTCTTGTGCTGCATACAAACACCAAGCGAACACAGGTGTCCAGGCATCTGGGAACAATTTGTGTCATCCGAAGAGCTTTTGCCTTCAGAAGCATAAGTGCTGGGCTATGCTTATCCACCTGCTTGCTTGCTCCCTTGTTGCAGAGCACAGAAGCAGCTTTTGAAGTGTCCTTTCTGGCGGGAAGTTCTGGTTCCTCCCAGGCCTATAGCAGAGGAGTCTGACTATAAGGCTCGGTGCCCATGTCCAGCACAGTTCCCCAGGAACCAGCTGCTAGAGCATCTCCCAGTGAGTCAGTCATGGCTTAGTTTTATAAGTTCTGGATAAGAAATATTAAAAACTAGAGGCCTGGTGCACGGATTCGTGCACTGGTGGGGTCCCTCAGCCTGGCCTGTGTCCTCTCACAATCCAGGACCCCTGGGATGATGTTGGCCTGCCAGTTTTGGCCTCCACACATCATTCTGATTTGCAGGGATGTAGCAGTGTGTGAAGCAGCCAGCAGCTGGGGAGGGCCTGGGTCAGGCACTGCTCCCACTCATCCTGGCCCTTCTGCGCCTGCCACTGCCACTGCTGGGTCATGCTGCTACAGCAGCACTCACCAGCCGTAAGTCCAGATTCTGGCTGAGCAGCTCTCTCTCTGTGGGAGCACACTGACCACCAGGGGACAGCTCCCGCATTGTGTGCCCCCTCATGGTCAGTGCGCGTCCTAGCGACCGGTTGACTGGCTGTTTGGTCATTTGGTCACTCGGTTGCCTAGGCTTTTATATATATAGATTAGGATTCCAGTTGCCTTCCATGCCTCACTTTTATATTTTCCTATCCTGTTAGAAGCCTATTTAGAATCACCTGATTTAACTTCTACAGTGAGGACAATGAGGCCCAGGGAAGAGCAATCATCAAGTCCATAAATCTAGTTGGTGGCAGATCTGGGACCAGCACCCCTCCCTCCTTGCCCAGAATTCAGTGCCTGCACCGACACCGCCGGCACAGGGAGAAAGCTGTGCGGTGGGGCAGAATGATGTTCTCGCTTTCGTGGCTGTTTGTGGGGCAACGTGTCGCACATTCCCGTCCTCAGTTTGCAGATTATCTTGTGAAGTTTTCTTGCTGCACCCTCTGGAAACCCCTTCTCTCACTGTCTTTGGTGGTGCTTAAGGAGACTAGTTTGAGCAGGTAAAGCTGTTTGGGCATCACCACACATTTAAAAATCAAAAATCACATGACAACAAGCAAAAATGAACCTTCTGATTATTCTAACATCACACCCTGTGAACAAGCAGTTGTGTTATTTGAAAGCCCTTTCTACATTGCTGGTCTCTTCCTAGAGCAGAGGTGAAACCATGGACAGCAGCATCACAGCTCACCGGGCTTAGAGTGAAAGGTGTGGGTTTGGGTGAAATTTCAATACTATGAGCACAGATTTCCCTGATTGCCAGGCACTGCCAGCCTGGCTCTGGCCTGCAGGTGTGGCAGAGACTGTGTGGCCTGCCCTAGTGGGGGAACCTGAGCCTTGCCGAATGAAAAGTTTGCTGGACTAGCTGCTTAGGGCTGCAGAAGTCAGTACTAAGCATGTGTCCCTAACAGAGATTTTTGTCAACCCCCCGCCCCCAGCCCCAGGCAAGGCACACTAGAAAACGGTAAAACATGCTTACAGAGAAGGCATCTGCAAGTTCCTTCTCTTACATACGTCGGTGGGAGAAGGCCACATGGGAACCAATTAAACCACTCGGAACAAAATGATGGAAATCTGAGCAAGATTTCTGGTCTCTGTCTCTGTCTTCCTGGAGCATGATTTAGTAAATTATATTGTGAAACCCTCAAAGAAATCACACAGACTCCTTTAGCCGGAGCTTAGGGTCTCCGAGAGCATAGCTGTACAGAGCTCGCGGTCATTTCAGAGAATTAGTTCCCGTTTACTAACTGTTTTGCTCTCTGATTTTGCTTTCCTCAGGGAGGATCCCATCGGGACAGCGTTTCAGTTAACAGCCATGTGGTCACCCATGTCAATAGCTTTACTGAGTCTGTACTCAGACATGCTAGCCACGGAGAGGAGGGTGAGGTGTGGCAGGGGTTTCAATAGATGGATGGTCTCTATGCTTTACTGTTTTCCTGGTCTGTATAATGCTGTTAACTGCTTTGAAAAATGTTATAAATTATGTGTTTGCTGTCTGGATTGCCCCTATGTTATACGTGTCATTGTTTTGTCTGTTACTAAATTACTCATGCAATAATTCTGTGTTTTGTCTGTCCAGTTCTCCTCGCCCCCAGAGCAGTTGAGTCTAGTTTTCCAAGGCAGAGCATTTTGCTGTTGAGTCTCTGAGATAGAAGATGGTAAGGAAAGTGACATTACTACTTACAGTACCTTTCTCTCATCATGAACCACTGTCTCTGTTGAACTTTTAACAGAAACCACAGCCCAGGGTCCCAAGGAGCCACCTCTCAAACATGGGTATCATTAAGGTCTAGAGGTTTCTAACCACAGACTGACTATCTTTGGAATAAAAGCCAGAGAGCAGCCTCTCTCACATCTAATGCAGGAAGGGCAAGTTAAATGCAGCCTTGACATCCTTCAGATCCCTAGCCCTGCGGGCATCACGACCTTCAAGCTTTACTTTGGTAGCAGCTTCCTGGCGCAGCTGTCTATCATTTGTTTAAATTATTGCAAAGCCAAGACAGAGGCCCTCGGCTTCTATTCCTAGGTCACCGGTAATGGGCTCTCACTGTGCTGAGTGCTCGCGTCACGAGACGGCAGATGTGGGAGAAGAAATACCAGGGGTGAGCCATACTCCAACTTAACTTAAAGTTCCACGTTCAGTGGCCAGGGCTTAGGTGGGGGGATGCTGCCTGTCTTCCCCCACGTTGCACAGAGCAAGAAAGGACTCTTTGGTGCGTGAGCCTCCCTCACCATAGCCACAGGCTTTCAATAAAAGATGTTTGACCGTGGCATGGATCCTGGACTAATCTAATCTAATCTAGAGAATCATCATTTCATCGTTGTCATCAACACTTTTTGCTGACACTTTTACCATGTGCCAAATACTTTACTAAGCATCATACACTCCTGATCTCACTCAGCTCACAGCACCGCAGTGAGTCAGCCCTTTAGTCCCCCAGTTTTGCCAATGGGAAGCCGAGGCCTGAGAGACGGAATGATGCCCTCAGAGCTGGCTCACTGGTGTCCCAGGCTGGGGTCCACATCGAGGTTCACTTCAGAGCCTGAGCTTCCAACATGGTGTCACGTGCAGCAATGCCACCAGGAACTGCTCTCAGGCTCCTCTATGGCAAGCACTCATCACGTTTACCGGGTCGGGGGACAGTAAAAGCACAGTGCCCGCATCCTCACACGGCTTCGAATGTGCCTGGGCAAGAAGTCGTTTCAAAAATCGTTAAAAATACACTAAATGCCCGATGTATGGGGCATGATAGATAATAATGTGATGAGGAGGAGGGCTTGGGGGAGGTGGAATCACACTGGGACATGCGCAGTGGAAAGACCACATGGATGGAGAATCAACAGGAAAAGCACCTCACACAAGGAAGAGGTGTGAACAAAACTTATGGATGAGCAAGTAGGGCCAAGGCATGCTGCATTGACCAAGGGTGGGGCTGGGGTTGATGATGCTTATCCAGGAATGAAGTATTTTTTAAAATATATTTTATTGATTTTTTTACAGAGCGTAAGGGAGAGGAATAGAAAGTCAGAAACATCAATGAGAGAGAAACATCGATCAGCTGCCTCTTGCACGCCTTCTACTGGGGATGTGCCCGCAGCCAAGGTACATGCCCTTGCCGGAATCGAACCTGGGTCACTTCAGTCCACAGTCCGACGCTCAATCCATTGAGCCAAACCGGTCTCGGCCAGGAATGAAGTATTTCTGTAGTTATCTGTTTGCTCAGCATGTATTTGCTGGACACCTACTGCGTGGAGGTGTCACTAGGGAAAGAATGAGAGAGAGTTGAAAATGTAGGGGTAGCCTTGGCCTGGTCATCCTCATCCGCAGGTGCAGTGCTCCCATCAGCCTAGTTGTCTCTCCTGTGTCTCTGGTCCAGTGCCGTGGGCCCCGCCCTCTCGCTGGGCCACGCCCTCGCCAAGCCAGGCCCTCCCCTGCTGCAGACGTGCCTGCCGGGCAGTGACCCTGATGTGGCCTGGCCCTTTGGGCTTCCCAGCATGGGTGGGGTCGGCGTGGAGGCCCGATGGAAACAAAGCTTTTGTTGCATTCCTGAGTGATGACTTTAAGGAGGAAAAAAAGGTGCAAACACATCAGTCTCTCCCAAGATGTCTGGAGGTTGGGAGCCGGAAGTGCATGGGACAGAAACCAAATTAGTGCAGAGGAAACGCCACCATCACTTTCAACATTCACAGCAGTAACATTCGGGAGGAAGAGCCCTCCCAAAGGGAGAACAGGAGCCGGAAGGGACATCCACTCCCTTTTCGTGGAGGAAGTTAGAGAGGATGGTGGCCGAAGGCCCTGTGCTGGACTGTCACCTCCAGAAGGTGAAGCTGGACAAGAGCAGGACGAGAGGGACCGCCCCTCCATTAGGGAGTGAGCTTTCCCTCCACCCTTGAGCCAGGTGGGAGGACACAATTACACACTCAGCACAGATTCTCAGGACTGGCCTGTGTGACCACCTAGTGGACTTCCTTGCAGATGGAGGGTGGACAACACCTTTGTGGATGAGTTGGTGAGACTCAGCACAGCCAGGAGCATCCGAGTGCCCACTTTTTTGGATGACCTCGGAGGCCTTGTAAGAGCCAGAAGGGCAGACAAGACGCTAAACACCTTAATTTTTCAAAAATATAAATTATAATCTAGTCAATGTAACAATTTTTATTTTTTTAAATATTTTTTTATTGATTTTAGAGAGGAAGGGGAGGGATAGAGAGATAGAAACATCAATGATGAGAATCACTGATCAGCTACCTCCTGCATGTCCCTCATTGGGGATCGAGTCCACAACCAGATTTGAATCCTGGACTTCTGAATCTGCAGGTCAATGCTCTAAGCACTGGGCTGAACACATTAATTTTATGGCAGGCTTGGCCAGTGAGCAAAACCTACTCTGAAGCCAGACATATGCTTCGAAGTGGTTTTCATCCCAATATGAAGGAAAATAATTCAAATTTTAAATTACTTCTGTTGTCCTCTTACTACTAGAGGCCCAGTGCACAAATTCATGCACCAGTGGGGTCCCTCAGCCTGGCCTGTGGGACTCAGGCCAAAACCGGCTCTCTGACCTCCCCTGAGGGGTTCCAAATTGTGAGAGGGTAGTTCTCGGTTGACACCTCCCAGAATTGGGCTCCCTCCTCTCTGGTTCTGGTTGCATCACCAGAGAAATGGAGCTGCCAAGTCACCGCAGCTCGGCAGCTCCTGCATTGGCCATCTGCCCTGTGGTAGTCATTGCAAGTGTTAGCTACCGGTTGGACAGTAACTATATCTATCTACCTATTTACACATGTAGATTTATTTCTTCTTTACAAACCTGTTATTTCTAGAGTTTTGTATAACATAATAATGGATAATACATATGGGTCATCTCCTCTAAAAAATGTAGGCTAGAGCCTTATTGATATAAGTGCAGGAGTGAGACTTTATCTTGTGGGTCCAAAGTTTACAATCAGTAGTGTAGGAGCTACAGATGGAGTCTGAGACCTTCTCTAACAATTTCCAAGCTGGTTGCCTCTGTCATGTCTCCCTTCCCTAGGTTTTTCTGGACTTCATATTGTGGGGTGGGCATTCATTCCTCTGACAAAAATATCCATTAATTTATGGGGAGAATACCCAGGTTCAGGCAATGGGGGAGGCAGGAATACCTACTAAAGAGTCAAAGAAGGACAGATTGAGATATACGGCTACCGTCAAGTCACAAAAGCCCAGAAGGAGTCTAAAGAAAGTATAGAGGAAAGGAGGTCATGGGTGTTATTTGCAACAAAGATAAGATTTTATACCAGGAGAAATTTAATGATGTTGAATTTGATGAGGGTCAGTTGGGGATCTTGGAGGACATATTTCAGTAGTGCAGAGGGACAGTTGCTTTATGATAGGGGATTAATAAGCAAAAGGAGAGATGATGGTCACAATAGTACAGACTCATTCAGAAGGTCAGTGGCCAAAGAAGAAAATGAAGATGGTAACTTGGGCACAGAATTGATCAAAGATATGTTTCCTAAAAATGGGCAAAACCAGTACATATTTGAGACAGAGGATACAGACAGAAGAAGAAATTAAATAAATAAGAAACAAAAAATGTGACAGGGGAAACTCTTTCTGCCCGTTGGGGCTTCATATGCTAACACCTAGATGAGTCGAACTTTGAAAAATGGGATTAACTGGTGCAGTGATTACCACCTACCTCCTGACTCAGCTCTCTGCACTCCCACTATCCTATCTAATAAAAGAGTAATATGCAAATTGACCCCACCTCCGATCAAACCACACCCACCAGCCACGCCCACCAGCCAATCAGGAGCAAATAAACCCCAACCAAGATGGCTATGGCCACTGAGAGAATGGCCGGCTGGGACAGTGAGCTCAGTGTCCGAACCCCACTGGCCCGCCTGCAGAGAGGGAGGAAAGGGACAGACTGGGGCCACAAGCACAGCATCCATGCCCCATCAGCCCAGCCACAAGGGCATGAAGAGAGGGAACAGGCTGGCTGAAAAATGGGTCTTTCCAGTTCCTGATGCTGATGGAGCTCTATGGCTGCTGGGCTCCTCCACCTGCAGCCCCCAGTCACAGCCCAGCATACCCCTGCCGACAGTCCAGACACGACCAGCATGGCCCACGGCACGGGGGTGTCCAGCAGGCATACTGCAGGCATCAAATCACTGCCACCAAACCCGCCACCCCCCCACCCCCCAACACACACACGCACACACTCACAAGTAGTATGGTCCAAGGGGGTGACTTCTGAGGCACCGCTCCCAGGGCAGCAAATGTGCACCATGCCAGGCTGGGAAGTCAGACCTGAAAGTCCAAGCCCCTGAGTACCCCACAGGGCATCGTGTGCCGGGCCCTGAGGAGGCCCCAGGACAAGCATCTCCCCACAGGCTGTGCGGAAGGAGGAGAGGAACCTCTGGCTAGAGGCTGGGGTGAAGGATGCTGGTGTCTTTGCAGGCCAGGCTGAGGTACACCACCCCCGCTCTGCACACTCCCCCCACCCCCCATGCACAAATTTTGTGCACTGGGTTTCTAGTTCATTCATATTGTCCTTAAGCCGTCCCCCATTGGTGATGCCTGGTGGCAGTGATTGCCAGTGTATTGTTAGAAGCATCTTTTTCTCCTCAGGAGGTAAACTTCCTGTGGAGTGTTTATAACACTTTCTATTTGGTTGCTTTTCTTCAGTTTCCTATCTTTGTGACAGCACTGTTGGATTATTGAAGCTTTGCCCTTTTGTAAAAATGAATGAATGAGTGAATGAAGAGTGAATATTTGACACAAAGATCCAGGAACATAGGTGCATGTGTGTGTGTGTGCATACACTCATTTGAAACACAGTACATTCCTACTGAGCAGCTCCTTTGCACAGAGATTGTGTTAAGTGCTAAGTTGCACAGAGTAAAGATACAGGCCCTGCTGTCAGAGAAACACTCTCTTTAGGACAGTGGTCAGCAACTGGTGGTCCACAGACCACTGGTGGTCCATGAGGTCTGGAAGGTTGGCGGCCACTGCTTTAGGATACACGTCAGATTTGCAAACAGACATTTTAATGTGATGAGGGCAGAGATAGAAGTATGTCCAGTATGGAAGACCACTTCCCTGGATACAGTGATGTTTAAGCATCTATATTTTGAAGGGTGAGTGAAAACAGGCAAAGGAAGGTGGGAAGAGCATCCTCGGCAGAGAAAACATAAACAAAGTCACAGAGGCCAAAGAAAGTGGATTGTAAGAGGGCAGTTCTCAGGTGATGCACCCTGGAATGGGGGTCTCTCCTTGCTGGTTCTTAGAGGCCTGGTGCACAAAATTGGTGCATAGGTAGGGTCCCTAGGCCTGACTGGTGATCAGGGCTGATTGGGATCTTCTGACTGTTGGCTGGGGCCTCCTTTCCCTGGCTGCTGGCTGCCAGCTCGGGCCTTCATTCTGCGCCACCCTCTGGTGGTCAGTGCACATCATAGCAAGCGATTGAATTCCCAATATCCTGGTTGAACTCCTGAGGGGACAATTTGCATATTGGGCTTTTATATAGATTACTAGAGGCTCAGTGCACGAAATTTGTGCATGGGGGTAGGGGATATCCCTCAGCTCAGCCTGCACCCTCTCCAATTTGGGACCCCTCAAGGTTATTTATATCTGACTGCCCTACTGAGGATCGGGCTGATCCTACTGGGATTGGGCCTAAATGAGCAGTCAGACATCCTTCTCATGATCCAGGACTGCTGGCTCCAAACTACTCACCTCTTTGCCTCCCTGATAATCCCTAACTGCCTCTGCCTGCCAGCCTGATCACCCCCTAACCACTACCTTGCCAGCCTGATTGATGTCTAACTGCTCCCCTGACAGCCTGTTTGTCCCCAAATTCCCTCCTCTGCTGGACTGGTCACCCCTAACTGCCCTCCCCTGCAGGCTTGATCGCCCCCAACTGCCTTCCCTTGCAGTCCTGGTCCCTCCCAACTGCTCTCCCCTGCTGGTCTGATCGTCCACAACTGCCCTCTCTTGCAGGCCTGGAACCTCCCAATGGCCCTCCCCTGCTCACCATCTTGTGGTGGCCATATTATATCCACATGGGAGCAGAATCTTTGATCACATGGGAGCAGCCCTCTTGTGTGTTGGAGTGATGGTCAATCTGCAAATTACTCTTTTATTAGATACGATAGAGGCCTGGTGCATGGGTCGGGGCCAGCTGGTTTGCCCTGAAGAGTGTCCCGAATCAGGGTGAGGATTCCCTTGGGGCATGGGGTGGCCTGGGCAAGGGGCCTGCTGTAGTTTGCAGGCTGGCCATGCCCTCCAGTGACCCAAGCAGAGGCCCTGGGATCTGGGATTAATTTACGTTCTACAATTGAAACTTTTTAGCCTGGAGCAGAGCCAAGCCTTCTGCTCGCTCTATGAAGTCAGCCATTTCTGTTTGGGTTCATTTAAATTCTATAACTGAAACTTTGTAGCCTAGAGTGGAGGCCTAGGGGATAATAAGGCTTCAGAAGCTTGGCTTCCTCCATCACCCAGGCAACCCTAGCCTCTGCTGTCTCCAGCTCCATGGCTGCTGCCATTTCTGTTGGGATATCCTATGTAATAAAAGAGTAATATGCAAATTGACCATATCTCTGATCAAGCCACGCCCACAGCCATGCCCACCACCCAATCAGGAGCGAATAATGCAAATAAACCCCAACCAAGCTGGCTGCTGCCATGAACAGGAGGGAGGCTTGGGTTTCCCCGGCAACGGAGGAAGCCAAGCTTTCCGCCTGCCATTGCCTGCCTAGGCCTCCACTCTAGGCTACAAAGTTTCAAACAGAAATGGCTATCACCACGAAGCAAGCAGAAGGCTTGGCTCTGCTCCAGGCTACAAAGTTTCAATTGTAGACATAAATTAATCCCAGATCCCAGGGCCTCTGCTTGGGTCACTGGGGGCGTCACTGGCCTGAAAACCACCATAGGCTCCTCACCCAGGCCTCCCCTTGCTGCAAGGGAACCCTTATCCTGATCCAGGACACCCTTCAGGGCAAACCAGCCGATCCCCACCCATGCACCAGGCCTCTATCCTATCTAATAAAAGAGTAATATGCAGATTTACCATCACTCCAACAGACAAGATGGCCAGCAGGGAAGGACAGTGGGAGGTTCCAGGCCTGCAAGGGAGGGCAGTTGTGGGCCATCAGGCCAGCAGGGGAGAGCAGTTGGGAGGAACCAGGCCTGTAAGGGAGGGCAGTTGGAGGTGATCAAGCCTGCAGGGGAGGGCAGTTAGGGGTGATCAGGCCAGCAGAGGAGGGAAGTTGGGGGTAAACAGGCTGTCAGGGGAGCAGTTAGTCATCAATTAGGCTGGCAGGGTAGTGGTTAGGGCGTGATCAGGCTGGCAGGCAGAAGCAGGTAAGGGCAATCAGGGAAGCAGGCAGGTGAGCAGTTTGGAGCCAGCATTCTAGAGTCTGAGAAGAATGTCCGACTGCCCATTTAGGCCCGGTCCTATTGGGATCCCTACTGCAATCGGGCCTAAATGGGCAGTTGGACATCTCTCGAGTGGTCCCAGATTGGAGAGAGTATAGGCTGGGCTGAGGGACACCCCTCCACCCTTCCGTGCACTAATTTCGTGCATTGGGCCTCTAGTATCTTCTATAATTGAAACTTTGTAGCATTGAGTGGAGGCCTAGGCTGGCAACGACAGGCAGAAAGCTTGGCTTCCTCCATTGCCAGGGAAACCCAAGCCTCCCACCTGCTCTCAGTGGCAGCAGCCATCTAGGTTGGGATTTATTAGCATAATTTGCTCCTGATTGGCTGATGGGTGTGGCTGTGGGCATGGCTTGATCAGAGATATCTTCAATTTCTACATTATTCTTTATTTTATTTTATTTTATTTTATTTTATTTTATTTTTATTCTTTAAAGTATTACAAATAGTAGTACATATGTTTCTTTTTTTCCCTCCCGTTGACCTCTCCCCAACCTCCCCTACCCCACAGCACATGCCCTCACCTGCCCCTCCCCCACCCGCCCCAGCGTCTTGTATCCATTGGTTATGCTCATATGCATGCATACAAGTCCTTCAGTTGATCTCTTACAGCCCCCGCCCCCCACCCTCCCCTGTCTTCCCACTGTAGTTTGACAGTCTGTTCGATGCTTCATTGCCTCTGTATCAATCTTTTACCCCCATTTCTTTTCTTTAAAAAAATCTTGCATCTGCCTTACTGGAAATAAATATATAAGAACAAAAAAATGTTTGAGTCTCAGTTTCAACGTCCAACAGTTCTAAGTCCCAGTTTCAATGTCAAATAGTTCCTTTGTGTACATGTCAGCAATGGTATCTGGATGGTGGAGATATAGTGGCAATGCAGGTTCCACCCTCTCTGGTTTGGTCCTGGGCCGCCTGCAGCAATGCACAGCTGCTGACTGCTAGAATGGCAAGGTGTCATCAGTGTCTTCCATCTCTGGACTGTCTTCGAAGTTGTAACAGACCTGTCAGTTCCTCATTGTTGCAGGAACCCATATGGTCTTGGAGTTTTTTTTTCTGAAAATATACAAACATATTCTCGACCAAAAGTTAATAAATGAATCTTTTCTGTAAATTAGACTTGGGATTCTTTCTATTTTTGTCCAATTGATTTTCCTTTGGCTTATTTTGACACCATGTGTGTTTTTCATGGGTATCCTGCTATTAGCATTACAAATGAAAATTAATTTTCTGGAGTAAGAATTTTCTAGATGTAATTTTCTTATAGGATATTTTTTCTTACATGATATTACCCCACTATCCCCCCCTTTTTTATTAATGGGGGCTTTTGGAAATGTTATATTGCAGTCTTGGTAACTTTAAATTTTAATTTTTGCACAACAATATGACTGCTTTAGGTTCTTTCCATGTTAAGTAATTTTACATTGAGATGAACTACTAATATAAATTTTAGTTAATATTTTAGGAACAGCTTTTTGTCCAATACACTTAAATTTTCTTGTGTGTTCACTTATTTCAATTGGCCAATTTAAATTAATCTGAAAATTTGATTACTATTTTCCTGTCAAATTTAATATTCAAACAATAATCTTAGTTTATGCTGTAAATATTAGTGGAAAGGGTTTTTTGCATTCTTGAGTAGGCCCTGAGCATTCCTGATATTAGACTGGATTTAGATATAGGGCAGCTGTTGCTGGCCAAGTCTCTGTCTGTACCCTGTGTCCCAATCTGAGCTGTGTATGGGAGGCGAAGCAGCCATGGGGGCAGGAGACCTCCCACAGAAGGGGTGAGAGTTCAGGCCCCTGCAAGGTTAGGGGGGTGAGAGTCTGTGCCCCACCTCTGTTGACCTTTAAGTTCTGTCCTGTTGGCCCCTCTGTGACTGTGCCTGTCTTAGGTTGTTCCTTCCCTGAGGAATCTTACCTGTCTCTGGCTAACCAGCCATCCTCCGGGACCAATCAGGGTGACGTGAGGTTCAATTCTGTCTCCTTGGTCTTCTATGCCCCCATGGCCTCCATGCCCAGCCCCTGCCTTGAGATCCCCTCGCCTGCTGGCAAGGTCCCCTTTCTGATCACATAACTTGGGAGACTCAGGTTTCTTCTCCAGGGAAGGCACAATTCACACCATTGGGCAAGAGACAGATCCATGGTGCCAGCCACCCAGAGGCTTCAACCTCAGCTTAAACTGAAAGCTCAGGCAACAGCTGTGTGCACTTGAATTTTGAGAAGAGGGTCCTTCTTGGCAAAAAGGGCAAGAAGGGCCAATATAGAATGCTCAAGTGCCTCCCCAGTGCCTTAATTCCTTCTGAAAGGGATTAATTCCTTTCCTATCTTTTTTTAAATTGCTGACAAACATTCAAAGAATTAGTTTGTAAGTTTCTTTGGGATAATTGAACAATATGCTATTTTCAAATATCAAAAATTATAATGACATTGTAGAATAATATAATGCAAGGGTATTATGGTGTCACAGGGGGTTGAGGGGGGCCTAGCCTAAGGACTGGTGTCCATAGGAGATGACATGCTCTAGGCCATGTCAATTCAGTCTCAAACTAGCTGCCAATTTTTTTATAGTTTTATATAAACTTTGTCAGGGATGTAAAAACACAAATTACTTACCTTAGTTCAAGAGCCACAGCCATCTCAGTTGGGGTTTATTTGCATAATTTGCTCCTGATTGGCTGATGGGCATGGCTGTGGGCGTGGCTTGATCGGAGGTATGATCAATTTGCATATTACTCTTTTATTAGATAGAATTATTTGGAACTACTATCTGTAAAGTAAGAGGGATGCCTGAAGGATCTGAGGTATGTTTGTGTAGGTGCACTAGGTAAGGTTATCAGGGATCTTATGTACCACGCTAACATCCTTAAATTTTGTTCTATAAACAGTGGGGAGCTGTGTAAGAATTAAGCAGGGAAATGTAAAATCATATTTATGTGCAGATCTAGTCCATTAGAAAATGACTGATTTGAAAGAATGATTCCATTAGGAAGGTCTTTGACTTTCATTGACCAAAACCCAACTAATAGCTTCAATTAATATGTGACGATACTTTTCATGTGATAAGAAGCACAGAGAAAGGTAGTTTCTGGCATTGGTGTAGCCATTTGACAATGCATTAGAAGACCAAGTTCATGTCCACTAGGGTGTCCTCACCATTTTTGCTTTTGATCTTCATGCGATTACTCCGTGGTTACAGGAAGGCTGTTATTGCTCAGGTACCATGTTCATGTGTGAGAGGAAAGAAGGGGAATGGTGTGGTGCCAGCATTGTCCGTCTCTCTTCAAGGAAGCACAGGGTCTTTCAGAAGCTTCTCTGGTTCGTCCCTAGCTTGGTCCTTGAAAATTGACAAATTCAGCTTTCGGCCATGGAACTGACCTTTTCTACTTCTCTGAATGGCTCACCAGGCTTTCATGACTGCTGATTCCAAGGCTGAAAATACATTCGACATTATTGGAGGATATGCAGGGCAGAATCAAGGAGGTGGCAGAGCAAGAAGGAAGACCATTTGTGTGGAACAATTAAAAACAGTGGAAGAGAAGGTAGGAGCCAAGGCCCTGGCTCCATACAGAGGCCCGGTGTCCGTGGCAAGCCCTGGCCACAAGTCTCCTACAGAGTGGGTTTTAGCGACTCAAGGTCAGATGTCACCCTGTACCTTGCTCAAGCCCTGCTTTGAGGAGTTGTCTGGTTAGTCTGCCTCCTGCAAACATATGGGGAGGCAGCCTTTGGCCAGAAGCCCCGCCCCTCCTCACATTCACACGTGCACATACTTGCTGGACTTTGCCGCCTCCAATCCCTAATCCTGTCCCATATGTCAGCAGGAAAGGTAACCACTCTAGCACATCCATCTTATTGACTTATAACTAAATTTGAAAAATAACAAAGCAATATAGTATTGTTACAAAAATGTTTTTTAAAATAGCCAGTCATCCATAATCTCACCTCTCTGATAACCCAAGTGTAATCTCTTATAGTTTTTACCACAGGAACAATGCTTTTGTGTGCCTGCCATCAGAGAGTGTGTACAGTTTTGCATCCGCTTTATTTAGAGTCAGGCTCATATAAGTGTTGAGTAACTGGATGCTTGACTGTTGACACGCAGCCTTCACAAGAACAAGAGGCACTGCTGTTTCCCATTGATGCTGCTATAAATTGTCAGTTTTCTCTATTTGATAGGAATGGGGCAGTGAAGATTATTGGGGACACCACTTTTTTATCCTCATTCGAGAATATGTACTATATTTTAAAACTGATTTTGGAGAGTGAAGAAGGGATAGAACCTGCAACCAAGGGATGTGCCCTGACTGGAATCAAACCCACAACCTTTTGGTGTACAGGACAACACTTCAGCCAATGGGCCACGTGGCCAGGGCTCAGACACACTACTTTCAAGGTGCAGCTGTAGAGTCTCAGTACAGACAAGAGGAAATACCTTACGTGGAGTTGAGTCTGAATGGGGAAACATGAGGAGGACTGGAATGCCGATGGCAGGAGTGAGGTCAGACCACCGTTCATCCCTAAGATAAATCATTTTAAGTAAAGGCAGTCTCTCCCATTTGTGACATTGGGTGTGACTATTTTTTTTTGTTTGTTTGTTTTTATTTGCCCAAATCTTGCTCTTTTGTCTGGCAGCTATTCAAGGAGCAGGATCTCTTTAAGGGAAGTCAGGGGACTTGAACTAAGACTGTGGACCCTGAATTCTCTCTTCCCACAGGTACTGTATCTGAGTTGCTGTATCTGTGATTCAAGTATTGCTATGTTTTAGAACTGCCATGGGATTTTTGGAAACTCAGCAAGTGCTGACTAACTAAAGTAACACACAAGGGATTATTATTCACATACACATACATACTAGAAGCCTGGTGCACAAAATTCATGCATGGGGTGGGTGGGGAATTTCTCTCAGCCTGGCTGCATCCTCTCCAATCTGGGACCCCAGGCTTCTAGGACCACTGGCTCCTAACCACTCACCTGCCTGCCTGACTAATGCTCCCAACTGCCCTCTCCTGCCAGCCTAGTCACCCCTAACCCCCTGCCAACCTGATTTTGCCCCTAACTGCTTCTGCCTCGGCCCCACCACCAGGCTTTGTCTGGAAGGAAGTCAGGTGTCCAGAAGATGGCCAGTTGACCTGATCTAATTAGCATATTACCCTTTTATTAGTATAAATATTTTATTGATTTCAGAGAGGAAGGGATAGGAAGAGATAGGGACATCAATGATGAGAATCATTGATTGGCTGCCTCCTGCACGCTCCCGACTGGGGATCAAGCTCACAACATGGACATGTACCTTTGACTGGAATTAAACCTGGGGTCCTTCAGTCCTCAGGCAGATGCTCTATCCACTGAGCAAGACTGCCAGGGCTCACAATTCTTGTAGTTAAGTTTTGCAAGTCTTTAACCCAAGATATTCACATGGAGTTTCACCTGTATTAATCAGCATTATCCTTTTTTCCCTTCCATCCATTCTTTAATCATTCCTAAGAACTTCTCTAAAAGAACACAAGTGTCTACTTTGACAAACAAACCACATGTACCTTCCACCATTTTTCTTCTCAGCTCCTGAATTTCTCTGACAATCTAATAAATAGATCCAATAAGACAACATTATTGCGTTAATTTCCTTTGGACTCATTTATCCTGGGAAGCACCTCTTCTGTCTTGTCTGTTCCCTGCGCACCATAATGAGAGCTATTATAAAAATTAAAGATAAATGCTTCAAAACATCAGCAGTCAAATTAATTCCAGAATGTATCTCACTCATGCAAACTGAGTGATGAGCCTCCAGCTGGCTGAGAAGTTCTGGAAGACACAGCATTAATGTTAATGTGTGCTGGGCATGGGGAGATGGCGTCTCCCTCAAAGGACCTGAGGCCAGGAGTCTTAGGGTGTAAGCTCTCCCTGTATTGCCTCAAAAAAGGGGAGCAGGTGACAATCACCCAGGAGGGGAGCTGAGTCCGGTGTGCAGAGGAGGAGGCCAGGAAGTGGCTGAATGGACGGGGGACATCGTCCACCTGCCCTTTTATCTGCTCTGGCTTTCTGTAATGAAGCTCCTGTGGTGACCAGTCTCAGAACTGGACATGCTCCCTGTCCTCTGTCCTCTGCCCTCTGCCCTCTCCCCTTTGGCCTCTGCCTTCCAGAACAGCTGGAAGGTACTGTACACTTGGCAGTCCCAGCAGCCTTCTGTTATTCTGTATATGGAGGCCTCTAAAGTAGGCACTTGACTAGAAAGGTAAGCTATCCAAAGAGAAGACTCATAAGAGATGTTGAACTTGATTGAATGGGCCGCCTTTCCAAGCCACGGCCAGGTGCTCACAGCAGGAAGAGGGCGCCTGTGTGAGCAGCAGCTGCTCTCCGCTTTGGCTGAGGCTGCTGTGTGTCAAGACGGAGGGTAGAGGGTGCTGAGCAGGTGCAGGCCCTGGGTGCCGGGCCTGCTTGCTCCTCGCAAGGCCTGGATGTGTCTTTTCCTACAGGCACAAAGCCATGGGCCGGCCTGCGGTGGTGGGCAGAGTGCTGGACTGTACAATAGTTATCACAGCTGCCACCGACGGAGCAGCCTCAGGCCAGTGATGTGGTTGAAGGTGTTATCTTTCCCATTTCCTTCATGAGACAGTTAATTTGCCCAAGACCCTGGGATTCATTAGAGGGAGACTTGGCACTGGCACCCAGTTTCCCCTGCTTGCAGAGCCTGTGTGTATTACACCTAGGACACGCCACTCCTGTGACATTGCTTCCCCAGGAACCAGAGGGGCCATTCTGATTCCCGCTCTCCACTTGTATTTCACGACTCAGCTTGTTCACCTGTCTGATGGAGGGGACACGCTAGGTGTGGTCTGACATGCCCACTGGCTCTCTAGTTCTGTGCGTTGTCTACTGTTTATTGTTAAACAGAATTCCCATCAGCATAATCTTAATCCTTTCGGAATACATGGGAGAAGGCTGAGAGAAACTCTGAATTCATTTCATTGCTATGAATTGAGTGCCCTTGGGGATGCCGCAGGGGCCAGGTCCTCAGCTCTGACCTCCGGACGCACCAGGAGGGCAGGGAAAGCGGACACTGAGCATGCTACGAGCACCAAGAGAACAGCGTGTGTAGGCATTTCTGAGGCTAATTCACAGGAACCAGATCAGTCTGATCGGTGAACATCTGCGTGTGTCCCAGAGCAAGCGTGCAATAGGGGTCCAACATCAGAGCATAAGAGGCACAGCATGCCACCTCTGTCCGTCTTCCTTCCTATTCTTTTCTTTCCTTTGGCTCTGTTATTCTTTTTTCTCACGTAACCCCTTTTCAGTGGGGCTGTGGGAAGAGCATGAAGCATTGAACTGTGTCAGCCTCAACAGAAACCAGGGAAGATGTGATAAGGGAGGGAGGGGGCTGGAGAGCAGGGAAAGGGTGGAAAAGGTGAGCACAATGGGTTACAGCTCAACATCGTTAATCCTCACTGCAGCCGGAAGTGTGGGGACGGCTTGGAAGGAAGAGAAGAAGCAGATCCGAGTCTCCCTGATTTGGAAGGGACCCATCAGACATGAGCTCCAACCTCGTCTAGTTATTTAAATTCTGTCTATAATGTCCCAATAGCGTTGTCTAAGGTGAATGCTCTCAGCTAAGGGAGCTGCTACCTCCCAAGGCTGGCCGGGGCAGTGGGACAGCTCAGGCTGCGGGAAGGGCACTTATTTGAGCTGAGCTGACAATTGTCTGGCTTTAATTCTGCCCTTCTTGGTTACAGTAACTGGATTCAGTTGGCTTTATTTTTTTAACCTTCAAGTTATTAAAAGTAATCACTATGTTGCTCAGTGGGCTGGTGTGCTGTCCTGTACACCCAAAGGTTGTGGGCTGTGTGGGTTTGGTTCCCAGTCAGGGCACATCCCCAGGTTATGGGTTTGATTCCCAGTCATGATGTGTACTGGAAGGCAGCCGATTGATGTTTCTCTCTCATATCGATGTCTCTCTCTCTCTTCCTCCCCCTCTCTCTAAAATCAATGAGCAAGTCCTTTGGTAAGGATTTAAAAAATAAAAAGTAGCCACATCTTTCCCTATGTCTCACTGCCCACACTAATTCCTGGCCTTGGCTGTCTCGTGAAACACTGTGTGGAGTCTCTTGGCTCTCTATGCCAGCCACATTGTCCTCCTCTGTGAACACTTCCGCTGGTCAGTGTCCCCTCAAAAGTGGAACCCCCAGAACTAAGCACAGAGCCCCCAGGAGGGCAGAGCAGGCCTCTCACCAGGCGTTTGCACTTGGACGTGGCCCAAGCTCCACTTGGAGTGTTTGCAGCTGCTCTGTTATCAAACCGAACTTAGAGCAAACTAAAGTGTGGCCCTTCGTTAAACAGCTGTGACTCGTCCTCATATGCAGTCATTGTGCCTGTATTTCTTCATCCTGTTAGCAGTGACATGAAGATACTGTTGGACGCATTGCTGGGTACTCACTGTGTTTTATCAGCCCCCACCTACTCTCATAGTCTCAAAGCTGTACCCACAAAGGCCCTGCGGTGCACTGGCGTTCCTGGGTTGGAGTGAAACTCCTGGCTGCTACTGGCAACCACTTTGCTTTCTGAATGTTCTTAAAGCCATCTTGTGAAATAACACCATTCGGAATTCTGCTAGAGATCCATTTCACGCTCCCTGGTCTGTAATTTGTAGTCTGTTTTCTTTTCTTCTCACTTTCAGTTTTACATAATATTTTTTGGTCTTTATAATCGTGCGCGCGCGCACACACACACACACACACACACACACACACACACACACACACACGTAGGAAGTGGGGAGAAAGCAGGGCTCCGGGAGAGTTTCTGGGAAGCATGCAATCGCACACAGAGGGGAGGAGCAGGAGGCTGCAGGTGGGAGGACCTCCGCAGGTGGCTCTGGGCAGGGAAAGCTCCGTGAAATATGATGACACCACAGCCACTCAAGGCAGCTGCGGGGCTGCAAGGAAGCCCTTTCCTCAGGCTCAAAACTCTAAGCAGGTGATGGAAAATGCAACAATCAAGACAAATACGGATGCAATGTGATCTTGAAATAATAGTAATGCAAAAAATCCGGGGGAACACAATATTGAAACTTTAAACAAAGGCAGGGTTAGTTTTTCATGCTCTATTTTTCTCAACAGCTTTATTGAGCCCTAATTCACAGACCATACAATTAGCCCTCTGAAGTGTTGGAGCCAATGGTCTTTAGTATTCTCGCTTGCGTGTGCAACCCTGGTCACAATTAGATTTAGAACACTTCATCAGCCCCAAAAGAAGTCCTGTGCAGAATGTTAGTCCCTGGTTCCCCCCAATCTCCCTAACCTTAGGCAACTACTAATTCATTTCCTGTTTCTGTGGATCTGCTTCTTCGGGCACTTCTTACAAATGGAAATCATGCAATGTGTAGCCTTCAGGGCTGGCTTCTTTCACTTTGCATGTTTTCTAGATTCACCCCTGTTGTGGCATCTACCAGGACTCCATTTCTTTCTGTCGGTGAATAGTATCCCATTGCATGCTTGCACCACATTTTACTTATCCAGACATTGGTTGGTGAACATTTGGGTTTTTCTACTTCCTGGCTATTGAGAAGAACGTGACTATGAATACAAGGTTGCGCATGTCTCTTGCACCTAGAATTGCTGGCTCACATGTCAACTATGTAAAATCTCTTGAAGAATTGCTAAACTGTTTTTCCAAAGTGGCTGTACCATTTCACCTTCCCACCGGCAATGCATGAGGGCTCCAGTATCTCCACATCCTTACAGTACTTACCATCTGTCTTTTTATCACAACCATTCTCGTGGTGAAGTGTGATTTTGATTTGTATTTCCTGATGGAGGTGATGTTGGAAATGTTTAATGTACTTATTGGCCACTTGTGTATCTTCTTTGGAGAAATGTCTACTCAGATCCTTTGCCCATTTAAAACTTATTTCTTTCTTGTCTTTTTATTATTGAGTTGTAAGAATTTCTTTATATATAGCAGGTCTTCAAATGGCATTTCATTCAATGTTGTGTTGTTATAATGTTGATGCTATAGGAACTTAACTATTGTTTATATCAATTAACCTATGGTAAAGTTGGTCTTGTTATTTGTTGTTTCACTTAAAGTCACAGAACCTATTGATGATGCTAAGTGAGCACTTACTGTATTCTAGAAGCAAGTCCCTTATCAGCATATGATTTCTCTGATTCTTGGAGTTGTCTTTTTACTGTCTTAATGGCGTCCTTTGAAGCAAAAAGGTTTTTAATTTTTGATTATGTCCAATTTATTTGTCCCTTATTGCTTGTGCTTTTGATGTCATATGAAAGCAAACTGGCTAACCAACATCACGAAGATCCGGGCTTCGGTTTCCTCCTGAGAGCTCTACAGTGGTAGCTCTTACATTTAGTGTTTTTAAGAGCACATGGCATGGCATTTAAGACTCAGACACTCTTTTCTCACGCACCCTCAGCTAATGTCAAGATGGGGAGAAAGAGCTTAGCGGAGCCTTTCTAGATTCTGAGAGCTTCTGTGATTATGATAAGGCTTCCTTTGGAGGGGTTCACGTGTGGAAATGGGGTGATGGACTGACTGACTCTGCAGTGGCCCGGGTGATGGAGGTACAGGAGGCTGCTGCAGCCCCAGCCAAACACCAGCACCAAGTGTGCTCTCTGCCTGTGTCCGGTCCTTCCTGCTCTGCAAGGGGCCCGGGGCCTGAGACGCTTTCCCGAGTTGCCTCTTGGTCCCCTCTGTCCTGGGAGTTACTTGCTCATGTGCCTCCACCTCAGGCCCTGGTGCCTCATAGTTCTCTCCCCGTCCCCCCAACCCGTCCTCCCGCCTCTACTGTTCTGTGATGATGGTAGCTGTTCACAATGTTCCAGGATAATGATCGGCTCGGTTTCTTCCAGCTCGAGCCCCCGCGCCCTCCTCCTCTGCCGCTTGCCTGGGAGCTCATCTCTACATATCTCAGGGTGCTTCCTTTTAATATTTTCTCTTGCTATAGATAGAACTTAGGAGGTTTCCATGGAAACTCCTGGCCAGAGGTAGGGAACTTCTGAACAGGGGTGAGAGGATCTAGCTTTGCTCATTTCTGGGGGGCTCCGGGAGTGTCTCCTTCGTTCCTCTTCCCACTCCAGCCCTTCCCTGGGCAGCGCTTGCATGTGCTTTTGTATGGTACTCAGCCCTGACACATATGTGGTGGGCACAGTGGCTCTGGCAGGAGGCCCTGTGGGCGGCTGACTGGCCGGCTCTCGGTGGCAGCCCAGGTTCCCCCGTGTGTCAGCGGGCAAGTCCTGGCTAGAGGAGGTGGGTTCAGATCACTACCCTGTGTCCATGTTGCTGCACAGACGGAGGCAGTCTGGGCCTCCCGATCGCACCCACCGAATCCCACACTTACGCTCACTAATCCAGGGGCCTCTCTCAACGCTGGGCAAAGCTGGTCTCAAAATCCTAAGAGAGATTTGGGGTTTGGGGCATGACACCTGGGTTGATCACACCTGGGTCAATCAGACCTTAAAAATCTAGCGCTGCCCAGGCTGGTGTTGCTCAGTGGATAGAGCATCGGCCTGTGAACGGAAGGGTCCTAGGTTTGATTTGGGTCAAGGGCACAAACTTTGATTGCAGGCTCCTCCCAGGCCCGGGCCCTAGTTGGGGTTCATGCACGAAGCAACCAATTGATGTGTTTCTCTCACATCATGTTTCTGTCTGTCTTGCCCTCTCCCACTCTCTCTAAAAATCAATGGGAAAATATCCTGGGGTGAAGATTTTAAAAAATCCAGTCCCATACAACAAGGATTTTTTTAATGTGGCATTTTGAGTGGGAAATATTTAGGGAGACCCTCTGTGCCCACAAACTCCCCCGAGATCTAGGCAAATCCAGAGGTGGATGTGTGAGCTGCCTGTGCTGCGCCTCCTTCTCGGAACTAGATGGCCTTTGCGTAGAGGCTGCCTATGATGCTTCCCCCTAAAATTCCGCTGCCTCAGGAATTCACTGCTCAGCTTCGGACAGATCTGAGGTCCACAGTGAGGACCTGCCCCATTGTTGTGTCGACGAGGTCTGACTCCGAACAGGCCCTGACACCTGGATTGAGGACCGCTCCTTGCAGTGCTCGGGGCCACCCCGAGTGGGAAGATACTGATGTTCTCACATGTCAGGTCCTAGGCGTTCACATAGAAAACCCAACATGCTGGAACTACAAGGGATGTTGGAGTCCAGAAGTTCTAACATGCCGCTGACATGTATGAAACATGTATGAAAGGTTCCTCAAGGACTCTGGAGTCATGCATGCCCTGAGGACACCTGTACACCAGATACATAAACAAAGCCACTGTCTCATGATAAAAAGCAACTCCCACACTGGAAAAAATTGTAAACTACTGATTTATTGTAAACCTATCATCTTACAGATGAAGTAAAGAGAAGTCCAGATAGAAAAAAAGAGCGAGGTGGTGACTGACTTGAAATCTCAGCTGGGACGGGAGGCTCAGATGGGTGCATGGCACTGTGGAGGCAGCTGCCCAGCACAGCCTCTGAGCAGCGCCCCTCAGCAGAGAACCTGGGAAAGAAACTACACAGCAAAAGTCAAGCTTGCGTGGTTTCACCTCTCCAGACAAGTAGATGACATCAATGGAAAAACTACTGCGTTTGGGAGGGGAGGACAAGGGAACAGCAATTCTGAGAGTTCACATGTTTTCATTGCCCTTTCGAAACACAAACTAATATTTTAAATTAAGCTTCTATCACAGAGTGTGAATCATAACAGAAAGGTTGGCCAACCTCACTTTCAAGGCCAGCACTGGGAAGAGCTGGGGGCTCGTTGTAGCTTCCAATCTGGTTTATTACTCTACTTCTGAACCCCGTCAGCTGAAAGGTTTATTTCTGTGCGGGTGTTTGGGGAGCTGAGAATACTAAGTCCAAGATGAAGCATCATTGATGCTGAGATTATTTTGGGCGTGAGCACTAAACTGATACTGATCTCCAAGGTTCAGCTGTTGTGAAAAATGCCTCGTCTCTGAATGAAAACCTTGCAGTGGTTGAGGTACCTCTATGAATGCGATATTTCAGTGCGGGGGAGAATGGATGCATGTGGGGTGACTGTTACACATCGTGAAAAAGCGTCCAGGAACGTATATGACCATGTGGCTTCTTGGGGCTTGACAGGACACAGGTATCTCCCAGAAGGTAATAGGGAAGTTGGATAAAGGGACTTTTTCCAAGGTGGGGGTGTGGTTAAGGGAAATCAGAAAAGGATAATGACTACCTGGCAGTAGCTGCAGGAGGGCTGCCTGGTGGGGGCTGTGGCGTTTAGTAGCAGATGCAATCAATCGAGTTGATATGGCGAGGAGAAAGAAGGGCCAAATCCGCGTCCCCGTTCTCTCCAGCCATTGGCTCCCTTGGCTGGACCCAACCAGAAGCCAGAGGGCAAAGGCCAGATAAGTTGCTCATAAGGGACAGCCTCCTGGGTCATAGAGCAGGATGAAGAGACAGAGAGGAGAGGTTTGGAGGGCCAGTGGGAACTACTTGCCCTTGGCCAGAGTCAAGTGTGTCCTTGCAGACAGTTTGGTGAGAATACCTGGGCTCACGGGCTTGCACCTGCGTGCTTCTATGTCAGGATCTTTCCTTTTTTACCCTTCAGTTTCTTTCCTCCCATGGCAGGAAGGATCTTACTCACAAGGGTGGCATTTTGGTTAAGTGAAGATAACATTTGCTTGCAACTCCAGCTCCATTGCTTACTGAACATGGGCCTTGGGCAGTTACTGAGCTGCCGAGTTTCAATTTCCTCGTAGAAAAGGTAGAGAATATTGAACTTTCTGAGAATCCCTCTCTCTAACACCCATTGCTCCCTGTAGAGTGGGTGGCTGCTGCTAAGTGTAATAAATGCCGGCTATCCTCATAAATCCTTTCCATGTGCTCCAGGTAATGGAGCTTTCCTCTTTCCTAAATTGTCCATATCTAGTGGTTCTTTCCTCTCTATAAACACACTCACATCCTCCTGATGTTAAAAAAGGAACCTCTAACCCGGCCAGTGTACTCAGGGGTTAGAGCATCAGCCTGCAGATCAAAGGGTCACAGGTTTGATTCCTGGTCAAGAGCACATATTTGGGTGGCAGGTTCAATTCCAGTCCTTGGTCGGTGTGCATATGGGAGGCAACTAATTGGTGTGTCTCTCTTGTCTCTCTCTCTCTCACTCTCTCTCTCTCTCTCTCTCTCTCTCTCTCTCTCCCCCTCTTTCTCTCGCTCTCTCTTTCTCTCTTCTCCCTCCCTCCCACTCCTAAAAATAAAAATCAATGGGAAAAAATATCCTCAGGTGACTATCAACAACAAAAGCAAAAAAAAAAAAACACCTTGGCTATTATTCTTTTCTATTGTTCTGATTTTCTGTAAAGATCAGCATACAACTATCTCCCCAAATTCTTCACTGCCCCTTGACTTCTTAACTTCCTCAGACTGGTTTTCTCTCACTAAACTTGTCTCAGAAGTCTCCCACTCCCAAATGCCTCTTTCTAGCCTCACCCTGCTCTACAGCATGTGACATCCCAGTCTTGTCGTTCTTCATCTTTGGTTTCTGTGCTGGTGGAGTCCTTGGTTCCTGTTGGCCTATCTCAATATTCCTGTGCAGAATCCAACTCCCATTCACTTCTCTTTTCTCTCTCACCCACAACATGTAAATGCTGTCAGTATTTGGCTGCTGCCTGACTGTTTCGTCCTGTTGGTTCTACTGTAAAGCCCAGGAGGTCTGCCTTGCGTATGGTGCTATTTCCCACCATGGGACCATATCCCAGTGCTTGATAGAATGGGGAACAGATTCTAATATTTCCCCAATGTTTCTTGGCCTTCTCCACCATGTGCTGTCCAGATGAACATCTGTGACCTCCTTTTTGACCCTAGATCAGAAGTCAGCAAACTTTTTCAAAAAGGGCTTAATAGTAAATGCAGAATTTCAGGCTTTCAGGACGCAGTCTCTGTCACAACTACTGAGCTCTGGGGCTATGGAGCAAAAGCAGCCACATAATAAACTTAGGGTGTGCCTGTGTCCCAGCAAAACTGTATTTGCAGAAACATGCTGCCTCCAGGCCATAATTTTCAGAGCTCTTCACTAGCTTATGCTTCCAATCAGTAGATATTGTCACCTGATTGACTTACTGCCACCTCAAAGTCATCTGGCTGATCTGAAATTATCTTCTCTTTCTTCATTCTCCAAACACCTATCCATTAGCTGTGATACTTAGCTCATTTCTATTATCTCTATTCTTCTGGTTCTCCAGGAGACACCTGAGTTAGCTCATCTTTACCCTTCCTGTCTCCCTAGCCAATCAGTGAACAGGTTCTGACCAAGTCATTCCTGCCATTTTTGTCACACAGCCACTGCTGTAGCTTGAGCTCTCATGAACTTTATCATTTTTTACTTTAAATAATTTTTTAAAATTTTTAAAAATCTTTATTGTTCAGTTTATTAATTACATTGTTCCCTTTTTTTTCACCCTATAGTTCCCCTCCACCTGGTACCCATCCCACCCTCTGCCCTCAACCCCCTCCACTGTCCTCTCCCATAGTTGCATGATTTTTGTCCATACTCTTGCTGCACTTCCCACACCCCCTTTCTCCCCAAGAGTTGTCAGTCCATTCCCTCCCGATGCCCGTGATTCTGTTACATTCACCCGTTTATCCTGTTCATCAGCTTATTAATTCACTTGATTTTTATATTAATTTGTTGATAGATGTGTATTTGTTGTTCATAATTTACACTTTTATCTTTTTCTTCTTCCTCTTCTTAAAGAATATCTTTCAGCATTTCATATAATATTGGTTTGGTGGTGATGAACTCCTTTAGCTTTTTCTTATCTGCAAAGCACTTTATCTGACCTTCAATTCTGCATGATAGCTTTGCTGGATAGAGTAATCTTGGTTGTAGATTCTTGCTGTTCATCACCTTGAATATTTCTTGCCACTCCCGTCTGGCCTGCATCGTTTCTGTTGAGAAATCCGCTGACAATCGTTATGGGTGCTCCCTTATAGGTAACCATCTGTTTTTCTCTTGCTGTTTTTAATATTCTCTCTTTGTCTTTTGCTCTTGGCATTTTAATTATGATGTGGCTTGGTGTGGTCCTCTTAAGGTTCCTATATATTGGGGTTCGGTGCACTTCTTGGACTCCTAAGTCAATTTCTTTCACCAGGTGTGGGAAGTTTTCGGTCACTATTTCTTCAAATAGGTTTTCATTGTCTTGCTCTCTCTCTTTTTCTGGCACCCCTATAATTCAGATGTTGGTATGCTTGAGGTTGTCCCAGAGGCCCCTTACACTACCTTTAATTTTTTGGATTCTTTTGGATTCTTGCTTTTTCAGCTGAGTGGATTTTACCTCTTTGTATTTCACATCTTTAACTTGGTTCTTGGGGTGCTCCAGAGCACTTTTAGGTCTTTGTATAATATTTTTTATTTCAGTCAGTATATGCTTAATTTCTGGTTGGACCTTTTTCATATCCTTGAGAGTCTCCTTCATATCCTTAGGGTCTCCTTCATTTCCTTGTAGGACTCATTCATTTCCTTTGCGGTCTTGCTTAATTCCTTATAGGCCTCGACCTTTTGTTGGAGCCTCTTGAAAAACCCTATAACCGTGGTTTTGAATTCCATGTCCAGTCATTTTTTTCCCTCCATTTCTTTCACATCTGATTTCTTTCCATGTCTTTGCATGGTGGCTGCTTCCCTGAGTTGGTCAATTAGCTTTGTGTGGTAGACTTCCTACTAGGGACAGTGGCTCAGCCTCCGCAGTTACCTGAGGTGGATATGGGTTGCACAGTCTTGCTGAAGTTAAGCTCAGGTTAATTGTTGTTAGCACTTGGAAGGGTTGACCTCCAGGCCAATTGTCTGTGAAGCTCAGCTGTGCTCAGGTTGGATGGGCGGAGTCTCTGGGCCAAGCAGACAGCGTCAGCTCCGCCCTATGCAGCCCCAGGGACTCTGTGCCGGGGGCAATGGCTGCCAGCACCTCTAAGAGAGAGTCGCTGCCAAGCTCCACTGGCTGCCGGGGAATTCAGACTTTCCCCAAAAGACTCTGCACACCCAATGTCTCACCCAGGGTCGTAAAACAAAGCAGACTAACGGTTTTCCGAATGAGAGAGCGAGTCGCAGAGCGCTCTCTATGTGGTCACGCAGCTGAGCTGTTCGCGCGCAAGCTGCCTTCTCCACAAGCCGGGGGACGCGGCAGCACCCGAGCTTCGGCGTGCCCTCCCACTGTCCAGTTTTCACCCCGTATGATAGTGGGTTGGTTCCCTGGACTTCGCCCAGAGCTGGATAATCAGTCCAGTGAGACGTCTTTGTCTCCCCGTTCGAGAAAACTGTCCGGTTTTCAGCCGCCCGCCCTCTCCGCGGCGCGCACTCCAAACCTCTCTCTGCGCGCGAATCTTTCAACGCTGTCTGCCGCTGCTCCTCCGAGTCACGGTGTCTTATCTTCACTTTTATTTGTGGAATTTTCACTCGGCCAACTTTCTGGTAATTCTGGAAGGTGTTTGTTCTTTCGTTAAGTTGTAGTATTAAAATTGCTGAGTATGACGGCAAGATAGGTGTTTTACCTATGCCGCCATCTTTACTTTAAATAATTTTTAATTACAGTTTCAGGTGTACAACATAGCAATTGGACACTATATAACTTACTAAGTGACTACCCTGTAAATCTGGTACCCATCTGACACCATTCATAATTATTACAGCACTATTGACTATGTTCCTTGTACTGTGATTATACCATAACTGCCAAGTTGTACTTCTTAATCCCTTCAACCTTTTCACACTCTCCCGAACTCTCCTCCCATCTGGCCACTGTTAACATGTTTTCTGAAAAAGAGGGGGGAAAGAAAATAACAAAAATAAAATGTTTTCTGTTTCTGTTTGCTAGTTTGTTTTTTTTAGATTCCACATACAAATAAATCCATCTGGCATTTGTCTTCCTCTGTCTGACTTATTTCATTCAGCACAATACTCTCTAGATTTATCTATATTGTTGCAGATGGCAAGATTTTATCCTTTTTTATGGCTGAGTCATATTCCACTTGGGTCGCTGGGGGGCATGGCCAGCCTGCAAACCACCACAGGCCCCTCACCCAGGCTGCCCCACGCCCCAGGGGAACCCCCACCCTGATCTGGGACACCCTTCAAGGCAAACCAGCTGGCCCCGACCCATGCACCAGGCCTCTATCTTATCTAATAAAAGAGTAATATGCAGATTGTCCATCATTCCAACACACAAGAGGGCTGTCCACATGTGGTCAAAGATCCTTCCCCCATGTGGACACAGATGGCCACCACAAGATGGCCAGCAGGGGAGGACCATTGTGAGGTTCCACGCCTGCAAGGGAGGGCAGTTGTGGGTGATCAGGCCAGCAGGGGAGGGCAGTGGGGAGGGACCAGGCCAATAAGGAAGGGCAGTTGGGGACTATTAAGCCTGCAGGGAAAGACAGTTAGGGGTGACCAGCCCAGCAGAGGAGGGAAGTTGGGGGCAAACAGGCTGGCAGGGGAGCAGTTAGACATCAATTAGACTGGCAGGATACTGGTTAGGGGATGATTATGTTGGCAGGCAGAAGCAGTTAGGGGCAATCAGGGAGGCAGGCAGGTGAGCAGTTTGAAGCCAGCAGTCCTGAATTGTGAGAAAGATGTCTGACTGCCCATTTAGGCCTAATCCCAGTAGGATCGGGATCGGGCCTAAATGAACAGTTGGACATCCCTCGATTGCAGAGGGTGCAGGCTGGGCTGAGAGACAACCCCCACCCCCCATGCACAGATTTCGTGCACCGGATCTGTAGTTGTAAATAATGCCAACCATGAACATATAGATGCATATGTGTTTTTAATTTAGTGTTTTTGGGTTTCTTCAGATAAATACCCAGAAGTAGAATTGCTGGATACTTCCTTGTCTCTTATTATATACTAGTGGCCCCGTGCATGAAATTTGTGCACGGGGGAGGGGTGGCCCCTCAGCCCAACCTGCCCCCTCTCACATACTGGGAGCCCTATGGGATGTCCAACTGATGGCTCACCCCCAGCCTGCCCAAGGCCTAAAGCCTCAATTTAAAAAAACCACCTGTAAAACACAGTGTAGTTCAGGAGTGTTTCATTACAGATTGGGTTCACCAAGAAGACCATGCTGCAATGTAAAGCGGAGAAGCTTGGTGGAAGTGCAGGCGCCCCTGTAGGTAGCCAGCGTGGGCTCAGGCTGTCAGGGCTCCCAAACCTGTTGCTAATAGAGCTGCTTTGTCTACTAAAGAAAACACTCTTCTCTTGTAGTCCTTTCTACATTTTTTTTCATAAGCATCCCTTTAGAGAAGACTTCCTTTCTCCCAAAAGAGGGATGATCGATTATTTCAAGGAGCAGCAGAGGGTGGGGGAGGAGGCAATGAGGACCTAGGTATTTGCAATCACCAGAGAACTCTGAACTCGCTGTGTCAGAAGGTAATTCTGTGGAGGGAAGAGCAGAGCAAATGGAAAAGTCTGTGTCCTTTTAAGCTTCTCCTGGACGCAAAGGCTTTGATCCTGTGATGTGTCTGATGGTAATTTTCTGCATTTCTGGGTCAGATAGGATATGAGTGAACAGATTCAGGAAACTGTTGTTCCTTAGTGAGTTTTTCTGTCCCATTTTCACTGAATTGACCAATAATCTGAGCTCTGTGGTGAACATGTTGGGTCTGTGACCTGGGTTTAGGCGAAACATCAATTAAAGCTGTGAACTAAGAAGAAAAAAAAAAGAGCTGCCGCTGCCCCCCCCCCCCCCCGCCCACCACTACTGCGTTCCACACTCAGTACTTCAAACTCTCTCCTATAGAGAGTTCACAGTTTTAATTGAAGTTTCGCCTAAACCCAGATCACAGCCCCAACATGTTCACCACAGAGCTCAAAACTACATTTCCCAGAATTCCTGCTGCTCACAATACCCTGCGGCGGCACCCGCCCAGTCCCATCTCCGAGCCACAGCCATACCCCCGAATACCTCGCCGGCCTCGGTGATGCCTGCTGGCCATGCCCACTGCTCCTGATTGGCTGGTAGCATAGCCAATCAGAAGCCAAGGTACGGTCACATTTGCATGTTACTCTATTATTAGATAGGATCCTTTGTTTTAAAGTTTATTTTGTCTGGTATAAGTATTGCTACTCCAGTTTTTGTGGGGAATTTTTTGGTTCATTTGTTTCCATTTGTGTGAAATATATTTGCCCCACACCTTTACTTTCAGTCTCTGTGTCTTATCATCTGAAGTGAACCTTGTGTAGACAGCTTATGCAAGGGTCTTGTTTTTTTATTCATCTAGCCTCCCTATGTCTTTTGATTGGAGAATTTAAAGCAGTTGTTGATAGAGATGTTTTTATAGCCAATTTATTATTCATAGTTTTTATTTTTTCTTTATTTATCTTAAAGAAGACCCTTCAACTCTTTTTTTTCTTCAGTACTGGTTTGGTGGTGATGAACTCTTTTAGCTTTTCTTGTCTGTGAAGCTCTTTATCTCTTCTTCAATTTTACATGATAGCTTTTCTGGGTAGAGTAATCATGATTGTGGGTTCTTGCTTTTCATCAGTTTGAATATTTCTTGTCAAAGCCTTCTAGCCTACAGAGTTTCTCTTGAGAAATCAGCTGTCAGTCTTATGGGATTTCCCTTGTAGGTAACTGACTGCTTGTCTCTTGCTGCTTTTAAAATTCTCTCTTTGTCTTTACTCTTTGGCATTTTAATTATGATATGTCTTGGTTTGGGCCTCGTTGGGTTCATATTGTTTGGGACTCTCTGCACTTCCTGGACTTATTTTCTTCACCAGATTAGGGAAGTTTTCAATTCCTTGCTCTCTTTCTTCTCCTTCTGGCGCCCCCATAGAATGCTTTGAAGTTGTCCCAGAGGCTCCTCCTTATACTATCTTGGTTATTTGGCTTCTTTTTCTTTTGGCTGTTCTGATTGGGTGTTTTCTGTGTCCTTATCTTCTAAATCTCTGATCTGATCCTCTGCTTCATCTATACCCCTGTAATGCATTGCTCATTTAAGTTACTGTAATCTTCATTTATGACTGGCTCATCTCTTTGTTGCACTTCTCACTAAGTTCATCTACTCTTCCTCTAAGTTTATTAAGTATCCTTATAACCAATGCTTTAGTAGATTGCATCTGGTAGATTGCTTATTTCCATTTTGTTTAGTGTTTTTTCTGTAGTTTTGTTCTGTTCTTTCAGGTGGGACATTTTCTTTGTGGACTCATTTTGACTTGTTTCTGTGCATTAGGTAGAGCTGCTATGTCTTCCAGGCTTGGTAGAGTGGCCTTGTGTAGAAGGTGCCTGTAGGGGCAGTGGCACAGCCTCCCCAGTCACCTGAACTGAGTGCTCCATGTGCATTCCCATGTGAGCTGTGTGCATCCATCCTCCTATCTCTCTCTCCCTCTCCCTTTTTCTTTGAAATGAATAATTTTTTTAATGGTGGCATGGGTAAACACAGTATTTATATCCTCACACACCACATCAAAATGACAACTAAACTACAGAACAACCATCATTCAGAACCAATCAAGTCAGAATTAAGTCTTGATTGCTGTTGGTGTCTCAATGGAAGGGCTTTGACCCCTCCCTCTTCCCGGCAGATCTTCTGCAAGAACCAGCTGGAACCACATGGACAACCAGCTTTCCAGGAACCAACCTTATAGAGCAGAACTTACTTCAGCAGGGTTCTGGTGCCACTGAGTCCTCCTCTTGAGTGCATCTTTTGTGCCAGTGGTTGGATGCTGCTTCAACATGGTCTGAAATTGTCCACTGAGTGTGCTGGTTCTGGAGCCTTGCAGGAGGTGCAGGCCAAACTTGCCTCCTGTGCCCTGCCTGGAGCCACCCAGCATGAGCTACAAAGTGATCTGCACATGGCTGCTACTTTTGCTGGTGTTAGAGTTACCCAGGTGAGACCTAGCTGAGAACCAAGGCCTGCTGTTGCTAGTGCCAGGCCTGGGTCTACTTAGTGAGAGGTACAGGGCACACCAAGGCCAGATGCTGCTTATTTGAGAGATTTTAGGAAAGTCTGAAACATGAGCCAAAATAGGCCATTTGTATGGAACAGACATTGGAAATAGCTTTAGTAGGCAAAGAAGTTAGAGGAGGTGGGGTCTCAGGGAATCACCAGGGCTGGTTGAACAGTGTTAGCCAAGTTGGTGGAGACTCAGATATGGTGCCCATCTGCTGAACCTCTGGGTAGAGGGCTCAACAGAGTAACAATGACCTCTGCCAGCACTTCGGTCTGTAAGAAAGCTGTCCCCCCCCCCCCCCCGCCCTGCCCCGCACCTCCTGTCCCTAGCTCTCACTCTGATTCCAGATGATTCAGTTCATCCCCATGTGTCCCTGGTGCATTTCAAGCTGCTGCCCCTGCACTGGAGCTCAGAGGGAGAAAGTCCAAGGAAGTCCATGTGAGCCCTTTAAGAGGAATGCCGGGACTCCGGAAGCGTCCTTCTCACTCATCAATTCTGCTGGTTTTCATAGCCAGAAGCGATGGGGCTTCTCTTCCTGGCAGTGGAACCCTGGGCCGGGGGGACTGGCGTAGGGCTGGGGGGACTGGCGTAGGGCTGGGGGGACTGGCGTAGGGCTGGGGGGACTGGCGTAGGGCTGGGGGGACTGGCGTAGGGCTGGGACCACTGGATCCTCAGGGGGTCACTCTAAAGCTGAGAGACCTTTTCAGTTTTTATCTGCCACACCTAATTGTGGGACCAGCCTGTTCCAAGTTTCTGCACCTCCTACCAGTCTCAATGTGGTTTGTTTTTAATATCTTTAATTGCAAGATTTCTATTCAGCTAGATCTCAGGTGGTTCTGAATGATGGTTGTTCTGTAGTTTAGTTGTCATTTTGATGTGGTGTGTGAGGATATAAATACTGTGTTTACCCATGCCACCATTAAAAAAAAATTTATTCATTTCAAAGAAAAAGGGAGAGGGAGAGAGAGATAGAAATATCAGTGATGAGAGAGAATCATTAATCAGCTGCCTCCTGCACACCCCTTTCTGGGGATTGAGCTCACAATCTAGGCATGTGCCCTTGATTGGAATCGAACCTGGGACCCTTTAGTCTATCACTCTATCCACTGAGCCAAACCAGCCAGGGCACCTACACCACCATTTTGACCAGAACTTCTCGTGAATGTTATCTTGATGACTGCATTTACAACCTAATTACTAATTCCTGTTGTTCCTGAGCAGGTCTGACTGAGCCGCTCTACTCACCTTTCTAGTTTTCTGTTGCCTACTAAATGCAGTTCAAATTCTTTCACATTGTTTTCAGCCTCTTCACTCTCTTGGCTTCCACTCATTCTTTCATGCCTTTGTTCTTTCTTTCCTTTCATCCTGGGATATCCTTTCTGCCTCTACTTCCCATGAAAATATTTATCCTTCAGGACCCAGATTCAAGGCTACTTACCTGGAGGCCCTCCTCAGCCTCCCACCCTAAGGGCATTCCATGTCCTATTGCATTCCCATCCTGCCTTGCAGTGGGATTGGTTGTTTATACTCTTTCCCTCCTTAGTGTTGCAAGCTTCTTGAGGGACTATGGCATGGTCATCCTCATGGATTCAAGTTTAATTTACAGCCTATACGCTGAGGTATTGTTGGTTGAACTGAAGTACATGTCCAGCAGATATCTTTACTGGGGCCATGGGAGGAGTCCTATTGTGGGTTGATGTCATAGACCCTTGACTATATTGCTGTGTGTGTACACTGATGTCCAATTACACTCTTCCTACATTGGCATCTATCATTTTCTTCCTGTCTTCACCTTTATGCTTTAAAGAGTGTCCAAAGTAGGTCTGAGAGAATACTATCTCAGTTTCTTTATCCATCTCTGTCGAGCAGACATCCTGGAATATCAGAAAATTATATCAGCTTTGGAATTTGACAAACCTGAGCTGGAATTTCAATTTTTGACCTAGTTTTGGAATTCTAGTTTTTGACCTAGCTGACTTTGAGCAGGTTATTAAACCTATCTATTTTCCATTTGTTCATGGGGTCCTAATACCAACTTTATAGGAAAATGCCTTCTCTCTATCATATTTTCTCTATTATTTCTAAAAAGCATTGGACATGTTTGTAGGGGTGACTTCCAGCATTCTATCTTTTTGTAAACTTTCAAAGCACTCAATCTCCTTCAACCTCAGGTTCTTAGAATTTCATTTTGAATTGACTCACCATGTATGTCTGTCTTCAGCAACAGAAAACTGCACTGTCTCTCCTTGCTGCCATGAGTGGCTGGACAGAACATGTGTGAATGAGCACCTCTCACTGCTGGACGATGCCCAGCACATCCTTCAGCCTCATCTGTGGGGGAGGGTAGGAACATCAGCTCCTGTCTGGGTCTTCGAGAGGACACAGGAAGTATGCAAACCCATTTTGTGTGCTCTGAACCAGTGCACCACATGTTTGTTGGGTGGCTGTTGTACCAAGATTGTCACCATTTGTTAACTGCTTGAAAGGCCTTTGGTAGAAGTGTTTTGAATTTGTGTTCCTTTCAAGGAAGCAGGTGAGGTGAAAAAGGATGAAGTGGCCAAAAGCAGTCTCTGAGCCTCCCCAAAGAATTACAAACCAACTCAGTTGGGGTGTACAAAGCTGTTGAATGCCAAGATGTTGGCATTTTAAGACACATCATCTGGCTTCATGAGTAATGCCTCTGAATGTGAAGTATCCCCAGGAAGATTCTTCAAAGGAGGACTAATTTGGCATAGTCCTCGGCCAAGTCACGGCTCACAGTGGATTGCCGCACACTTCAGAAAAGCAGCGTGTTTGTTGACACACAGGCCTACACACAAGTACATGAGGCCCAATATTTGTCATCACACACAGACTGTATTTAGGAGGAAAGGAGGAACAAAAACTCCCCAAAGTCACCGTGCCAGCATTCCTTGTGTGGCAGACAAAAGATGGCCATTCTTGGAGTGGTCGTCTTTGTCCTGGTGGAAGGATGGAGTGCCCACCCCAGCCTCTGCTCTTCACCTACAGCTCCACAAAGCAAGGAGGTCACAAATCCATGACTTCTCAGATCCAGATTCTAGCATCCCCAGAGGTCTCAAAGTCTGGTTTTCTGGCCTTTGTGTACATAAAAGTAAGCACCAGCCTGCAAATACCACCAAAGTACCTGTTTGACCAGTGTCATAGACTGAATATTTGAGTCCCACCCAAATGCATATGTTGAAACCTAATCCCCAATGTGAACATAGAAGGAGGTGGGGCCTCTGGGAGGTGAATAGGTCATAGTTCTAATGGTGAAGTTCTATGAATGGGATTAGTGCCCTTAGGAAGAGACTCCGAGAGCTCTCTCATCCCTCTGCCATGTGGACGCAGGGAGAAGATGGGCCATTTATGAACCAGGAAGCAGGACCTCACCAAATACTGAGTCTGCTGGCGCCTTAATCTTAGATTTCCCAGCCTCTAGAACCGTGTTAAATAAATTTCTGTTTTTTCCAAGCCTCCTCGTGTGTGTGTGTGTGTGTGTGTGTGTGTGTGTGTGTGTGTGTGTGTGTGGTGTTTGTGTCATAGCAGTCCAAAAGGACTAAGACAAACTGGTACCAGGAATGGGGGTGTGGAGATGTTCCTTCTCAGGTGAAAGATAAGCTGTCTCAGCTGACTCCTCCTCCCACCACGAACAAGGCAGAATGCCTAATGGATCTCCTTGGATTTAGGAGGCAACATGCATTACTCCAGCCTATTTACTGAGTGGCCCCAAAAGTCCAGACATTCTGAATGAGGCTCAGACAAGAGAAGGCAGGCTCTTCAAAGGTCAGGCTGCTGTGCAAGCTGCTCCGCTACTGGCCCGTGAGCCAGCAGATCCTGTGTACGTGACGTGTCAGTGGCCGGCGGCACTGTCATTTGGAGCCTTTGGCAGACCCCATCAGTGAATTACAGCACAGGCCTTTAGGATTGTAGAGGAAGGCACTGCCATTACCCTCCGATAACTACTCACCTTTTAAGAAGTACCCCTTGGCCTGCATCTGGGCCTTTATAGAGAATGAACACTGACCACCAGACACCCAGTTACTATAGGGCACTGGGAAGGCACATGGCATTTCTTTAATTATTGTCAGCTGAATCCCATGGCCTCTGCAAAGCCACGCCCTGGAAACACATTCTGCCAAAGGCAGAATGTTGTCAACTTGACCTTCATTTCTGCCCAGGTGCTGGGGAGTAGGTTTATTATGTAAATCCAGCCAAGTGCCAGGAATGAATAGGACCCAGGCCCACCCAAGAATGCAAATAATCTCCTTTGTCTTGACTTTTAGTAAAACTTCCTGGTATTTGGGGTATAAAATAAACACACTGCATCAGCTCTGGGTCACTGTCTCTCCATCACAAGAGAGCAGTGGTCCTACCAGGTCCCAGCTTTTTCCTTCTATCTCTGTCTGTCTCTTTCTTTCATTTTTTCAATCCCCAGTTGATCCTACTCAGGAACTAGACTGCTCTCTAGCTGGGCTAGACCGGGAAAAGAGAGAAATATTTATAAGTTACCATGTGGCCTGAAGCTACTCATCATCATCTGGTGTCAATGACCTACCAAGCCATAAAGTTGGTCATGCACAGCCATCATCACATGGAAGTGGTATGTACACCATGGGTCCCAGCAAGCCCTGAAGGCACAAGTTACATGAGGAAGTGGCCTAAAGGGCCGTGGACCCCACTCCTGCTGCACTGCCTCTCTCTCCCAGCCTGCACCTATGGCCTCATCAGTTGACAAAGGAAGAAACGACTGAGTCCCGTTTTACAGTTGGTTCTGCTATTTATAAGCTGGAGAACTAGGAAAGCTGGAGGTGTAATTCAGTCCCAGGGTGAAGCATGAGAGTTGAAAGAGCCAATGGTGTATAAGTTGTAATTCAAGTAAAAGGCCTGAGAATCAGAAGCACTGATGTCCAAGGGCAGTTGAAGGTGGATGTCCCAGCTCAGCAGAGAGCAAATGTGCCCTTCCTCTGCCTTTTTGGTCTATTCAGGACATCAGCTATTGGATGACACCCAGCCCCTGGTGAGGTTGACCTTGTTCGGTCGACTGACTCAACGCTGAGCACTCTCCCCGGCACTCCCAGAAATATGTTTTACCAGATACCTAGGCATCTCGTAGCCAATCAATTAACAGATGACATTGACCATCAAAATGGGTAACATTTTTCTTTAAAATAACCAGACCTATAACTGCAGATTATTTGTGATGACAGAAATAGCTGTGGTTGTATGGAAAAGAGGGAAAACAGTAACTTTGCAGTGGAGAAACTTGACCAATGCTACCTCAGCCAGGTGACTAAGGTAAAAATTAACAACAATGTCATGCTGATAGTCTGTACTCCTGATATAATATGTTAAGCATGGCACTTTACCTCTGTGGTGTTCCTCCCACAAACCCATAAGCCCAGTATAATCATGAGAGAAAGATCAGAAAAAGATCCCAATTGAGGGGTATTCTGTAAGTACCTGGTTCAGTACTCCTCAAAACTGTTGAGGTAATCAAAAACAAGAAAAGTTTAAGAAACTGTCGCCCTAACTGGTTTGGCTCAATGAATAGAGCATCAGCCTGTGGACTGAAGTGTTCGATTCCAATCAGTGGCACATGCCCAGGTTGTGGGCTCAATCCCTAGTGATGTTTCTGTCTCTCTTTCCCTCTTCCTTCCTCTCTGAAGTAAAAAGATATTAGAAAAAAAGAACCTGTCAATCAAGAGGAGCCTAAGGAATATAATGAGTAAATGTGAATAGGATCCTGAATGGAATCCTGGAGTGAAAATGCAGACTTTAGGTAAAACACAAGGAACCTTGAATCAAGTATGGACTTCAGTCAATAATAATGCATCAGTGTTGGCTCAGTAACTGTGACAAATATGTCTGTGGGTGTAAAATGTTAGTAATGGGAACGTTGGTATGGAGTGTATATGCACTCCATATTGCCTTCACAACTTTTTTGTAAGACTAAAACTATTCTAACATTTATTTAAAAACAGTTATGTTCAAATCAATTCATTAAAAAAAAAAAAGGGTGAGACCCTCTGGCTTGGAAGGAAACTTAAAAACCGCATAGTCTGGGTGTCTTTAAATATTTATTTCTTCACACAAAAACACAAAAACTCACTTGGTTTAAGCAAATTAATATGTAGAAGTCCAGCTCTTTGCACAGGAATGTGGATTTGCTCTGGCAGGAGGCTGGGCAGAGGGGCACACACTCACTGTCAGCCCTCTTCCCCTCTTGCTGCCTCCTAAGCCTCCGGAGGAACATGGAACATCCGGTGGCACCCCACTCTCCTCTGGGACCCCAATCTATCCTAAACACACCTCAACGGCACCCCTCCGGGAAATCAGATGCTTATGTTTTTATGACTATTATGATTCCTTGCGGGTTTTTTTTTTTTTTTAATATTAGGTCAAATCTGTTTACAATGTGTCTATTGGCTTTAGTCAAATAGAGTTTTACTCATGGTAATTATTTTTATTTTAGAACGCAGACACTTTTTCTGTCCCTCCCTGTGGCTCATGTCTGATATAGCAGAGACATCCCCATCCCTGCAACTGGTGGCTAGTGACAGGGTGGCATGGCATTGTCTCTGTCCCTGCATAGCCAGTCACCTGATGGCTCCTCATAAGCCATCTGCAAACTTGGTCTTGTCTTTACTGTCTTCCCCATCCTGCTTAATCCTAGGAGCCTTTTCTTCATCTTTTTCTCCCTTAACTTCATGCCCGCGGCCTTCTTATTGAAACTGCCTTGCAACCTGGCTTTTCTCACAGTAGCTATTTCAAATTTTCTGTACTCCACTTTCCTCAAACCCATAATTCCACCCCTAGCTTCATTTTATCTCAGCTGATAAATCTTTAGTACTACTTTAAAAATAAATTAAAAAAAATAAGTCTAGCTGGTTTGGCTCAGTGGATAGAGTCTCGGCCTGTAGACTGAAATGTCCCAGGTTTGATTCGCATCAAGGGCACAGGCCCTGGATAAGGGCTCAATCTCCAGTAGGGGGTGTGTAGGAGGCCGCCAATCAATGATTCTCTCTCATCATTGATGTTTCTCTCTCTCTCTCTCTCTCTCTCTCTCTCTCTCTCTCTCTCTCTCCTCTCTCTCCCTCCCCTCTCTGAAATCACTAACAATCTTTTTTTTAATTTAAAAAATACAAATTAGAAGTCATGATGTAAAGAGTCCTTCAACTTCTTAACTCTATACCTAGGAGCTTAGCTGCAGCTCTACTCTTCCTTTTCACCTCCCTTCCTAAGGTTCCATCTCCTATCTCGGGCTAATTTTACCATCAGAGTTTCAGATCTTATCACCTCCTGCTTTTTCAGACCTTGTTTAATCCATTGTCCCTTGACAGCTGCTCCTCACTCAAACTGCTCTTGTCAAGATGACCAAAGTCCTTCTTGGCATCTTGATTTTACTTAATTCATTCTTTTATCAAATACTGACAAAGCACCTACAATGCACCAGACACTGTACTATGCAGTGTGATCTGCCAGTGAAAGAGGCAGGTGGAATGTGTGTTTGAGTATGGGGCTGGAGGATTTGGGGAGGAGAAGTAAATAAAGGAGCCAGCAAATGCATAAAATGTCAGGGGATGAGTGATAAATGCAGAGATGAGACATGAACCAGGCTGAGATGGAAGGTTATTATTTTAACTAGGGTGATCGGAGAAGTCCTCTCTGAGGAGGTGGCGTCTGAGCTGAGATCTGAATGAACAAAGGCCTGGACCATTCTTGGATCTGAGGAAGAGCTTGTCAATCAGTGGGAACAGCAAAGACAATGGCCCAGAGTTAGGAGTGAGGAGTTATACTTGAAGAAGGACCGGAAGACCCGGGTATTTGGGTCAGAGTGAACTCATTAGAAGGGTTGGCTTAGAGTGAGATTGGAAGAGATGCCAGGTCACATACCTTTGACCTTTGAAGCACATTTTTTATTTAGCCTCCAGATTTTTCCTGTTCTCTTGCTATTCCTACTCAGCCTCTCTTGCAGATCCTCTTCTCTGCCCGTCCTTTATGGGTTAACATTTTGCGAGGTTCTATTCTAAGCCATCCTCTCTCCTCTCTGGACATCCTGTTCCTGGACAGGACACAGAGCAGCCACTTAGTAAAGGTTATTTGATTCTGGCTACTTTGTGTCCCATCTCCATTCTGTTAACTCTTCTCAGACCAAACTCTGGTCTGTCTACAGATCAAAATTAACTTGTAACCCAGTGTTCACATATGATCCAACAAAGCAGAGATGAAAATGGGATTCTCTCCTCATTATATTTAAGTTCTATAATTCTAAAAATATAGTCTAAATCTGTGACTCAGTCATCGCTATCGCCCTCGTGCCTGGCACGATGCCTGGCTGATTGTTGACTGAATTTATGAATCCAATGAAGAAAGGCAGGAGTCAGGTGTTGGCACCCAGATCACCGTATTGATCAAAGATGAATATCACTCTTACCACACTCGTGTGCTCCCAGAGATAAATTTCCTGGCCATCATGGGCTCTCTGTGTCTGTGTTACATTTTATCTTATTATATTTGGCTCATTTTTCAGGATTTCAAGATTTTTAGGCATTTTGCTTCAACCACTGCAATCATTTTTCCTCTGATGTAGACAAGACTACATTTTATATCTTCAGCTCAGTCACTGATGAACAGAGTAGGCAGGGACACAGCAAGCCCTCCAGATAATGTGATAATTTTAAACCCTGCTCTATGTCTAACAAGTGTCTTTTTAAAATAAAGGAGTCACTTAATTTGGATGCTAAAAGGAACGTTGAATATCATTAGTCAGATCTGTGTATTCTGCAGATGAGGAAACCACGACTCTTACATATTAGGTCATTGCAGCAACGTCTCAGGGAATTAGTGGAGGAACGGGGAGGAGGAAGCAAATGCCAGCTCTTCTAAGTTTCCGTGTGCAATTCACTCTTGTTATTTCCTTCTTATTTCGGTAGTTTGCTATATGCTGCTCTGTAACAAACTGTCCCAAACCTAGCAGCTTAAAACAATAACAAAGATGTTTATCTGCCCATTTCCTTGGGTTAGGAATTCAGAAGCTTGGCTGGGTGGTTCTGGCGTAGGATCTCCCAGGAGATGGTGGCAGGCTGGCAACTGCAGGCATCCACAGCGCTGGGTGCTGCAGGGGGCTCACCCACAGGGCTCACGAATCTGTGCTGAAGACAACAGCGTTACTCTCCACACACCTTCTCATGAGCGGTTTGAGGGTCCTCACAACACAGCAGCTGGCATAGCCAACCAAGCGATCCAAGAAAGAGCGAGCAAGGAGGAAGCCACAGCGCCTTGTATGAGCCTCTGGAGCCACCCTCCCTCATTTCTGTAGCATTCTATTGGTTACATGTCAACACCATTGTGTGTGGAAGAGGGCCACACGGTGAATGCATGAGGCGGGGAGCACTGGTGTAGCTCATGGGCCGCCGATGACGTTTGGCCAGCACCTGAGCTGAGGCTCTTTGTTTTTGCCCAGACTAAAATGATTCTCCTTCTCTATCTAATTTCCTTCTCTTTTGAGTACAAACCCGATGGAACTGCCTGATGAGTCTAGGTAAAATGTAACTCTGATGCTATCATTCCTATGCTACTCCTTTGCCCTCTGTTCTTTTTTAAAGCTTTGCAAGTCTTACTGTTGCTAAGGTTACCATATAATTTATTACACAAACCACAGGACTTTTGAGTGAAATGAGGAGCTCTTAGCAGTTATGTGGGAACCAGAGATGTGGGTTAATACTGCCTTGAGAAAACCAGGACGTGTGGCCACCCATCGCCTACCAATTACAAATAAGAACATTACTCTCGCTATTGCTGTTTTAATAGTTTTCTCTTTCATCAGTTTTCTCTCTGACTGCAGTGGTGGTATTTCTTCTTCTCTGTCCAATGATACTACTTCGTGTTTCCATACATAGTCAGACTTCAGCACATGCTTCCTGCTCTTGCATGTGCTATTGCTTCCCAATGGCATCGCCACCCCCCCCCCCCACCTTCACGTCTCACGGACTCAGCCTCTTCTAAAGGCTGCAATCACACCCTCCTCCAACACACTGTGATCTTTTAACTCGAAACCTCCGTCGCATTTGCTTTACTTCTTCCATCCTTTCCTTCTTTCTTTCTACCTCTCCTTATTCTCCTTTTCTCCCCTTTCTCCTTCTTTTCCCATAAAATAACTGAGTGTCATCTGTGTATCAAGCACTATGTATCTATGCACTTAGCGTAATTTTTTCTTATAGCTATCTGTGTATCTATTCTGTCTGCCCTACAAGTTTTAAGATATTTTTCTATTTTTAAAATTATAGTTGACATACAATATTATATTAGTTTCATGGGTGCAACCCAGCAATTAGATATCATATAACTTACAAAGTGATCACTCCCATAGATCTAAACCCATCTAATCTCACACATAATTATTACAGTAATATTGACTGTATTTCCTATGCTGTACTTTACATCCCCATGACTATTCTGTAACTATCAATTATTACCTCTAATCCCCTCACCTTTTTTTACCCATCCCCCAACCTCCCTCCCATCTGGCACCTGTCAAAATGTTTTGTGAATAGAGAGAACCAAGATGGCAGCATAGGTAAAACACCTATCTTGCCGTCATACACAGCAATTTTAAAACTACAGCTTAACGAAAGAACAAACACCATCCAGAATCACCAGAAAGCTGGCTGAGTGAAAACTCCACAAATAAAAGTGAAAATAAGACACTGTGACTCAGAGGAGCGGCTGAAGACAGCGTTGAAGATATGCGTGGAGAGAGGTTTGGAGGAGCGCCCACCAGCAGATAGGTCGGGCAGCTGAAAACCAGCCAGTTTTCTCGAATGGGGAGACAAAGATGTCCCACTGGACTGATTCTCCAGCTCTGGGCAAAGTCCAGGGAACCCACTATCATACGGGGTAAAAACTGGACAGTTGGAAGGCACACCGAAGCTCGGGTGCTGCAGGGGTCTGCCGGCTTGTGTAGAAGGCGAGCTTGTGCGGGGTGCGCGTGAACTTGGGAATAGCGCAGCTGCGTGACTGCGCAGAAAGCACTCACGATTTGTTCTCTCATTCGGGAAACCGTCATACTGCTTTGTTTTACGACCCTGGGTGAGACATTGGGTGTGCAGACTCATTTGGAGAGAGTCTGAATTCCCCGGCAGCCAGTGGAGCTCGGCAGCAGCTCTCTCAGAGGTACTGGCGGCCATTGCCCCCAGCACAGAGTCCCTGGGACCACATAGGGCAGAGCTAACACTGTCTGCTTGGCCCAGAGACTCCACCCATCCAACCTGAGCAGAGCTGAACTTCACAGACAATTGGCCTAGAGGTCAACCCCTCCAACTGCTAACAACAATTAACCTGAGCTTAACTTCAGCAAGACTGTGCAACCCATATCCACCTCAGGTAACTGGGGAGGCTGAGCCACTGTCCCTTGTAGGACGTCTACCACACAAAGCTAATTGATCAACTCAGGGAAGCAGCCACCATGCAGAGACATGGAAAGAAATCAGATGTGAAAGAAATGGAGGAAAAAAAAAACGCCTGGACATGGAATTCAAAACCATGGTTATAGGGCTTCTCAAGAGGCTCCTAGAAAAGGTCGAGACCTATAAGGAAATAAGCAAGACCTATAAGGAAATGAACGAGACCCTCAAGGATATGAACGAGACCTGCAAGGAAATGATCAAGACCAACGTGGAAATGAATGAGTCCTACAAGGAAATGAATGAGACCTACAAGGATATGAAGGAGACTCTCAAGGATATGAAAAAGGACCGATCAGAAATTAAGCATACACTGACTGAAATAAAAAATATTATACAAAGACCTAAAAGTACTCTAGAGCACCCCAAAAACCAAGTTAAAGATTTGAAATACAAAGAGGTAAAATCCACTCAGCTGAAAAAGCAAGAAACCAAAAGAATCCAAAAAATTAAAGGTAGTGTAAGGGGCCTCTGGGACAACCTCAAGCATACCAACATCTGAATTATAGGGGTGCCAGAAAAAGAGAGAGAGCAGGACAATGAAAACCTATTTGAAGAAATAGTGACCGAAAACTTCCCACACCTGGTGAAAGAAATTGACTTAGGAGTCCAAGAAGTGCACCGAACCCCAATATATAGGAACCCTAAGAGGACCACACCAAGGCACATCATAATTAAAATTCCAAGAGCAAAAGACAAAGAAAGAATATTAAAAGCAGCAAGAGAAAAACAGATGGTTACGATTGTCAGCAGATTTCTCAACAGAAACGATGCAGGCCAGACGGGAGTGGCAAGAAATATTCGAAGTGATGACTAGCAGGAATCTACAACCAAGATTACTCTATCCAGCAAAGCTATCATTCAGAATTGAAGGTCAGATAAAGTGCTTCGCAGATAGGAAAAAGTTAAAGGAGTTCATCACCACCAAACCAATATTATACGAAATGCTGAAAGATATTCTTTAAGAAGAGGAAGAAGAAAAAGATAAAAGTGTAAATTATGAACAACAAATACACATCTATCAACAAATGAATATAAAAATCAAGTGAATTAATAAGCTGTTGAGCAGAGACCAGTTTGGCTCAGTGGATAGAGCGTCGGACTGGCGACTGAAGGGTCCCGGTTTTGATTCCGACAAGGGCATGTACCTTGGCTGCAGGCCCATCCCCAGTAGGGGGCGTGCAAGAGGCAGCTGATCAATGTCTCTCTCTCATCAATATTTCTGACTTTCTACCCCTCTCCCTTCAGCTCTTTAAAAAATCAATAAAATATATTTTTTAAAAAATAAGCTGATGAACAGGATAAACTGGTGAATGTAACAGAATCACGGACATAGAGAGGGAATGGACTGACAATTCTTGGGGAGAAAAGGGGTGTGGGAAATGCAGCAAGAGACTGGACAAAAATCATGCAACTACAGGAGAGGACAGTGGAGGGGGGTGAGGGCGGAAGGTGGGATGGGTGCTGGGTGGAGGGAAGCTATAGGGGGGGAAAAAAGGGGAACAATGTGGTTGGTAAACGGAACAATAAAGATAAAAAAAGGAAAGTCATTCCTAAAAAAAAAAATGTTTTGTGTATCTATAGCTCTGTTTCTATTCTGCTTGATCATCTATTTTGGTTTGTAGATTTTGCACATAAGTAAAACTACATGGAATTTGCCTTTCTCTGTCTATTTTATTAAACTCAACACAATACCTTCCAGGTCCATCCATGTTGTTGCAGATGGCAAGATATAATTTTTTAATAGCTAAGTCATATTTCATTGTATATATGCACCACTTCTTCCTTGTTTATTCATCTATTGAGGGGCACTTGGGTTGCTTCCACATTTTAGCTATTGTAAATAACACTGCAATGAACATATAGATGCATATGTCTTTTTGAATTAGCATTGGTGTTTCTCTGGATAAATACTCAGAAGAGAAATTGCTGGGTTCTGCTTTGTCTCTTGTTATACCCTTTATTTTAAAGTTCATTTTATCTGGTATAAGTTTTGCTAACCCAGCTTTTTGTTAGTTTTCGTATTCATTCCTTTACCTTCAGTCTCTGTGTGTTTTTCTATCTGAAGTGAATCTGCATAGATAGCATATGTAAGAATCTTGTTTTGCTACCCATCAGCCACTATATGTGGTGATTACAGCATGTAACATATTTGCATTTGAAGTGATTATTGATAGATATATAGGTATTGTCATTTTATTATTCATATTTTTTACTTTGTTATTCTTTTTCTTTTTAAAAAAGACATATATATATATATCCGATCTAATAAAAAAGTAATATGCAAATTGACCATACCTCCGATCAAGCCATGCTCACAAGCCACGTCCACCAGCCAATCAAATAAATCCCAATCCAGATGGCTGTGGCCACTGAGAACAGGAAGGAGGCTTGGGTTTCCCTGGCAATGGAGGAAGCCAAGCTTTCCGCCTGCCTTTGCCAGCCTAGGCTTCCACTCAATGCTGCAAAGTTTCAATTATAGAAGATATATCCCAACAGAAATGGTAGCAGCCACGGAGCTAGAGAGAGCAGAGGCTAGAGTTGCCTGGGCGATGGAGGAAGCCAAGCTTCTGCAGCACTGGCCGGCCAAAGTCTTTGCTTCAAGCTACAATGTTTGCATTATAGAATTTAAATAAACCCAAACAGAAATGGCTGCCACTATGGAGCGAGCAGAAGGCTTGGCTCCACTCCAGGCTACAAAGTTTCAATTGTAGAACATAAAAAAAATCCCAGACACCAGGACCTCTCCTTGGGTCACTAGGGCGTGTGGCTGACCTGCAAACCACCACAGACCTCTCGCCCAGGCTGCCCCACGCCAGAAAGGAACCCCCGCCCTGATTCGGGACACCCTTCAGGGCAAACCAGCTAACCCCACCCATGCACCAGGCCTCTATCCTATCTAATAAAAGAGTAATTTGCAGATTGACCATCACTCCAACACACAAGATGGCTGCCCCCATGTAGTCAAAGATCCTGCCCCCATGTGGACACAAGATGGCCACCACAAGATGGCCAGCAGGAGAGGGAAGTTGTGAGGTTCCAGGCCTGCAAAGGATAGCAGTTGTAGGTGATCAGGCCAGCAGAGGAGGGCAGTTGGGAGGGACCAAGCCTGCAATGGAGGGCAATTGGGGGCGATCAAGCCTGCAGGGGAGAGCAGTTAGGGGTGACCAGGCTGGCAGAGGAGGGAAGTTGGGGGCAAACAGGCTGGCAGGGGAGCAGTTAGACATCAATCAGGCTGGCAGGGGAGTGGTTAGGGCAGTGATGGGCAACTTTTAGGTTGGTGTGTCAAAATTTGCCAAAAAACTGAGCATCACTCGGGTAGTATGTCACTTTGAGAAAAAACAACAATAATTTTGTGATATTTATAGTTTAAATAACAAAAATGTATAATTGTAATATATAACTGTATTTAATAAACCAAAAACTAATTATTTAACTTACCTGCTTAGTGACCTCTTTGTTCATCTATCAGTCGGTTTCTTTTGTTGGTCTTGATATTATTTAACTTGTGTGGGGTGCCATGAACTAAGATAAGTGAGGGGGAGGGGGAATTCTTTAACTAACCTGCCTATTAGTGACTTTTTTGTTGCTGAATATCATTGGCTAAACCTTCAATTGAAGGTTGGTATTTTGTACACTTCAAGCCCAAGCAAGTGCTACTAACTTCATCTGTCAGCTTGTTTCTTTTGTTGGTTTTGATATTATTTAATGCTGAAAATAAGGTCTCACAAAAGTACGTAGAGGGAAAATTGTGAGTAAAGCCATTGCTATATTTTTCAGGGTGCTAAAAGTGTCTGGTAATAAGTTCCAGGCACTCCAAATTTCCTGTTCATAGTGGCGATCCTCTTGATTCTCCAAGCGGCACCTTTCCAGATTCTCAAGCTTTGACCTCAAGTCGACAAACACCTGAGCTCAGATGCTGTTTTGAAATTCAGCAAGTTGCATCTCCAAATCATTAGTTTGCATCCATTGGAAACCATTTAATTCCAAACTACTGTAGACTACCTCATCAGGATACTTAATTATTTTTATGGTCTGTTCTAGGCTTCTAAATTGATTAAATCTATCACTGAACTGGTCAAGTAATGAGTCTAAAACATGCTGGTACTTTATATGCAAGGGTTCCATTTCATTTTGTATAGCTGCACTGGCCTTCTCAAAATACTTTGTTACTGGAGGAAAATACGTACAAGTTCTAGTTTCTACATCTCGCTTGAAAATTTTAAGTTTATTTTCAAAAGCTTTTATGTATCTAAACATAACTTTTGCCAAAACCTTGTAACTTTAAGTTCAGTTCATTAATATGAACAGAGAGATCTGTAAAAAACATCAGGGTGTTGAACCATTTATCATCATTGAGCTGAGAAAAGTTTCCCAGGTCCTTATTCTCAAGAAATACCTTAATTTCTTCAAAGCACTCCACAAAGCACTCAAGAACTTTGCCTAGGCTCAGCCATCTTACATTATTGTACATCAGCAGTCCATTGTAGGTGGAATCAACCTCCAGTAAAAAAGGAGAAAATTCTCGCTTGTGAAGGGAGTGAGCAGCTATTAAATTAACTATTTTTGTAACAACTGACATTAAGTCGTTTAAGTCAGTGAATCCTGCCTTAGCACATAAAACCTCCTGATGGACAATACAATGAAAAGGCACAATCGGATGTCTGATAGCTTCCATAAACAATTTGACAAATCCAACTTTTTTCCCCACCATGCTTGGTGCCCTATCTGTCGTCACTGACACAATTTTAGAGATATCAATGTTTAGGCCACAGAATGTTTGTATAACAACCTTACATAGTTCACTTCCTGATGTACTTGATGGCACTGATACTAACTTTATCAACTCTTCTCTCATTGTGAGACCATCAGAATATCGACCAATAATGGCCACCTGAGCATGTGATGTGACATCAGTAGTTTCATCAAGAGAGATCGAAAAATATTTACAATTACTTATGTCTCTCTTTAATTGATGTTGTATGTTTGTGTTCAGTCTCATTATTCAGTCTTTTATGATATTTCAACTGAGTGGTAACTCAGATATTCTCTTAATAATTGCATCTTTATTCTGCATATCATGAAATAGAACTGGTGCGCATCTTAGGAGAGTTTCTTTAATAAATTCTCCCTCACCGAAACTGGTTTGGCTCAGTGGATAGAGTGTCGGCCTATGGACTGAAAGGTCCTAGGTTCGATTCTGGTCAAGGGCATGTACCCTGGTTGCAGGCACATCCTCAGGAGGGGGTGTGCAAGAGGCAGCTGATCATGTTTCTGACTTTCTCTCTGTAAAAAAAATCAATAAAATATATTTTAGAAAAATAAAATAAAGTAAGTCCTCCCTCACTGAGTGCTTTTCCATGCTGAGCTATGGAGTGAGCAATGCTCAAACTTGCAGATGTTAAATTTGTAAAGCCTTTTATAAATTTAAGGATGGAATTAGATTGGCTCTTATAAAGATGTAGCTGCTTGAAAATGTATTCCTTCCTTCCATACTCACTTTTTCTCAAGAGCTGGGAATGATTAGCTTCAAAATGTCTATTTATATTCCACGTTCTGCTTACTACCGTTTCAGTACATAGAACGCAAAATGATCTGCCATTTTTTCTATGATGCCATACATCTCAGTCCATGTCTCTTTAAAGGCTTGGCTGCTGATACTACCACTTCCTTTACTTAACCTTGGTTTTTTACTTTTTGGGTTCTCCATCAGGGGGCAGTGACAAAAGACAGAATTATAGATAGCCTGTTAGCCCTGCAGGCAATTAGGGGTTAACTAGCCTAACTGACCACAAGATGGCACATATAACTGTCTTTTAGGAAAGGGCAGAGTTAATAAGCAGAAATAGGGGTTAATAAGGATGCATAACAGTAATAGTGGTGAAATGGAGTCTGCACTTGCTGCAAAATGGCATTCCTTATATAAATTAAGATGGCTGCCTCTATTTCTAACGGCGGGGAAATGGCACCCATAACACAGGCCCTTGCCTCTCCCAGCCTCCCCCTTACTTATCTCAGTAATGATGGTCAATTAGAAATCTACAACACCCCAGAACAGTAGATTAGATGATAGTTGCTGTGGTTATGTGGTTGTTGGTATGGCAATCACAGGGCCCCCAGAGATTCGTCCCCTGAGGCATTCTGCTGCTCCCTGCTGTGCCGGCTGGATGTGAGGTCAGAGATCCCCTAACGGCCTAACCACAAGTCCCAGAACTAGATGCCCTGTGCCAGAGTTCTGTTGTTTTGGCCTACAGACCTCCAGCACAGAGTGTCTACACTACAGCAAATATTTCACCCTTGGGCAGTAGCCAAGGATGAAATGTCCTTCTCAGCATGAGGCCCCATACTTTTTTGTATGCGACCGCATGCGGCCATGTGTCATCAAAAATGGCTATGTGTGTCAGTGCTGATACGCATCATAGGTTCGCCATCACAGGGTTAGGGGGTGATCAGGCTGGCAGGCAGAAGCAGTTAGGGGCAATAAGGAAGGCAGGCAGGTGAGCAGTTGGGAGCCAGCAGTCCTGGATTGTGAGAAGGATGTCCGACTGCTCGTTTAGGCCTGTTCCTATCAGGATCGGGCCTAAATGGGCAGTCGGACATCCTTTAAGGGGTCCCAGATTGGAGAGGGTACAGGCTGGGCTAAGGGACACCCTCCCAACCCCATGCATGAACTTTGTGCACCGGGCCTCTAATATATATATATTAATATATATATGAATACTGGTTTTGTGGTGATAAACTACTTTAGCTTTTCTTGTCTGGGAGGCTCTTTATCTCTCCTTCAATTTTACAAGATAGCTTTTCTGGGTAGAGTAATCATGTTTATTAGTCCTTGGTTTTCATCAGTTTGAATATTTCTTGTCAATCCCTTCTGGCCTGCAAAGTTTCTCTTGAGAAATCAGCCAATAGTCATATGGACACTCCCTTGTAGATAATTGACAGTTTATCTCTTGCTGTTTTTAAAATTCTCTCTTTGTCTTTAGCCTTTGGCATTTTAATTATGATGTGTCTTGGTTTGAGCCTCGTTGGGTTCATATTGTTTGGGACTCTTTGCACTTCCTCAAATTGTAAGTCTATTTTCTTCACCAGATTAGAGAAGTTTCCCATCATTACTTTTCACCTCAGTTTTCAATTCCTTGCTCTCTCTCTCTTCTCCTTCTGGTTCCCCATGGAATGCTTGAAATTGTCCCAGAAGCTCTTTATACTATCCTCATTGTTTTGGCTTCTTTTTCTTTCTGCTGTTCAGATTGGGTGTTTTCTGCTTCCTTATCTTCTAAATCTCTGATCTGATCCTCTGCTTCATCTACTCCACTGTTGCTTCCATGTAATGCATTCTTCATTTCAGATAGTGTAATCTTCATTTCTGACTGGCTCTTTTTTATGTGTTCTATCTCCATTTTATGTTACCCATCTCTTTGTTGAAGTTCTTACTAAAATCATCTACTCTTCCTGTAAGTTCCTTGAGTATCCTTATAAGCAGTGCTTTGAACTCTGCATCTGGCAGATTGCTTGTCTTCATTTTGTTTAGTGCCTTTTCTGGAGTTTTGTTCTGTTCTTTCATGTGGGACATTTTCTTTGTGGACTCATTTGGCTGCCTCTCTGTGTTTATTTCTTAGGTAGAGCTGCTATGTCTTCCAGGCTTGGTAGAGTGGCTTTGTGCAGTAGGTGTCCTATGGGGGCAAGTGGCACAGCCTCCCCAGTCACCTGAGCTGGGTGCTCCAGGTCCACCCTCCTGTGTGCTATATGCACTCTCCTGTTGTATGAGTCTTGCTTTTGCATGTCAATGGGAGGGATTTACCCCAGCTGATTGGCTGTGAGGACAGGTATGACCACAGTCAAGGATCAGCTGTGCAGGAACTTACCTGCAGTGGGAGCTGGAGGAGCTTCAGTGGGGCTCTGGTGCTTGCCACATCTGCCCTTGAGAGGTTGCTCATGGAGATGGTTTGGTGATGCTCCAACATAACCTGAAGCTGACCACTGAGCGCAACGGTGCTGAGGCCTCCCAGGAGTGTGGGGGTAATGTCAGCTGTGCACTCCTGAGAGCCAACCAGCATGAGCCACAAAGTGATCTGTAGATGGTTGTGGCTTGTGCTGGGCATGGAGGAGGCTGGAGCGGCCAACCTGCGAACCGAGGCAACTGCACTAGTGCTGGACTTAGGCCGCTGAGCGAGAGGTGCGGCCACACCGAAGTCAGATGCTGCTTATCTGGGGTTTGTGAGGCTTTGAGAGGTTTTGTGAAAGTTATCAGCATGAGCCAAGACGTGATGTTTGTATGGAAAAGCCATTGGAAACAGCTTGGGTGGGCCCACAAGCTGGGTGGGGCAGGGTCTCAGGGAATCACCATGGCTGGTGGGACAGTATTAGCCAAGTTGATGGACAGTCTCTGCTAGTTTTTATAGCCAGAAATTATGGCGACTTTTCTTCTTGGCTCAGGAGCCTGGTGGGGGCCGGGACTCTTCGCCCCTCAGGGCAGACCTTCACAGCCAAGACATCCCTCATGATTTCAACCTCCACGCAGTGACTGTGGGACCTGCCTGGCTGTGTTTCCGTCCCTCCTACCAGCCTCACCTTGTCTTCGTCTGTAGCCTTAGTTATAGGGTGTCTGTTCAAGTAGATTTCAGGTGGTTCTCAGTGATGGTTGTTCTGTGGTTTAATTGCAGTTGTTATGTGGTTGTGGGAGGAGGTGAGCACAGCACTTAGCTACACCCCCATCCTGTGCCCTACACGTTTATAATCCCTTGAGTATAGAACTCTATCATACGTACCTAGCAAAATCTCAGTAAATGTTGAATAAACCATTAAACATTGTAACCCCAGCTGGTTTGGCTCAATGGATAGAGCATCCTGGGGACTGAAGAGTTTGATCCCCAGTAGGGGGCATCCAGGAGGCAGCCAATCCATGATTCTCTCTCATCATTGATGTTTCTATCTCTCTCCCTCTCCCTTCCTCTCTAAAACCAATAAAATATATTTAAAAAAAACATTGTAGAGCCTTAATACATTTTAATTTAATAAAATTAAACATTACTGGAAAAGAAATCTTCTGGAATATCTTGATCTTCAGACTAAGAACGGGCTTTCCCACTCAAAGTGGTTTTCTTTCTCGGCTGCAACCCAGATAAAATAAAGAGTAAACTTCTGGAAATGTATGTGGGAGGACAGTGGGCCTCATTTCCTTTGAAGTTTTCAGATACAACGAAATGATGTCTGGACTCACTGCTCAAGGAAAGAGTTCATTTTTACATCACTTCCCCTATTTGCCTGCCTTCCCCAAAAGACAAAGGAAATAGAGCTTCCCTGGGTGAGATGTGGGTTTTACTTATTATCCAAGAAGTCAAATATGTTCAGGTAGTTATTGTCAACCTTGACTGCACATTAGAGTCAACTGAGGATTGGTTAGCAATCGGATGTCCCAGCTGTACCTGACTGGGGAAATCAGGACCTCTGTTATTATTATTATGTAAAGAATAGATCTCTTTAAAATCCTCACACAAGGATAAGTTTGTTGATGAGAGAGAGAGAGAGAGAGAGAGAGAGAGAGAGAGAGAGAGAGAAATCACCAGCTGGCCCCCGTTAAGGGGAACCTGGAGAATAACAGCCTATAAGATACGTTGACTTTCTCTAATGGAAAGGACCACACTCATGTCAAGAGCAGAGGCTGAGGAATTGTGAGGCAGGAGAGCGGAGGGTGGTCTCTGGGGAGGGGCTGTCCCTTAACAGTGGCATAAAGGACTGGCAGCGGCCCTATTGCTCCCGTGCCACTGCCCACCTGGATTGTGCTTATAAGAAGGTGCGTGTGTTTTTCATAGAGAGCAGACAAACCACCTTTCATGCCTCACGCACCTAGGGTCTAACGTGTACTGGGTGCTGATCCTGGAGCGCTGCAGGGGAGGTGGAGGGTGTGTGTGGGGGGGAGGGGGCAATGGTCCTAAGGACACTCACTACTCAGCAGGAGGCAGGAGGGAGCTGGCTGGAGTGCTGACTGCAGCTTCCTGCTGGGGCACGGGGAGCTCAGCTAACCTCTCTCATCCAGTTTCCTCTCCTGCCTTGTCCTTGTGACAATTAAGTGACTCATCAGAGTTCTTGGTGTAGTATCTGGCACACAGGAAGTACTCAGTACAAGTGGGTTAAATAATAATAATAATTGTTATCACCCATAAGGTTATTAGGATGTTCCTAGTGTGCCTAGAAGTGAATCAGAGATAAATTTCTTCTTAAATAAGGATAACAAGGTGGCTTCACAGCCTTCCAGCTAGCTCTGCCCAGTGGACGGCACCCAATGGCCATGTCGCCTTTTCCATTCACTCTTCCTCCTCCCCACTAAGTACTAAATCAGACTATACTCAAAGCCTCTCTCCCCACCTCCTCCCTGAACTCCTCTCCTCTCCTCCTCCCTGAGCCCCTCTCCCCCACCTCCTCCCTGAGCCCCTCTCCCCCTCCTCCTCCCTGAGCCCATTCTCATGAATTCTATGCCCAGCAGTCAGTCTGGTGTCCACCTGTCCTGGGCTCTCTGCTCTCCAGGTGGAGGAACCCTAGCTTGTGGGATTGGGCAACACTAGCTTATCCCTGGTCACTGGGGCTACTTTGGGTGAGGAGGCACTGGGATGAGCAATGCTTGTGGGAGGCAGGAGAGTCCAGGGACTCGGAGCACGGAAGCATGTCTGTGTGCCTCGGGCAGAGTGGCCAGATGCTTCTGCTTTGCTTACTTTAACTTCTTGGGAGCGCAGGGAGGTGAGGAACCCCTTTTGGAGTATAGCTGAGTCAGTTTTCCTTCACTGTTTCCCAACAGTTTCATCTCATCTGTGCGGCCATGGGCAAGCTACTTAGCTTCACTGTGTCCCCATCTCTGTCTATAAAACGAGGACAAGAGAATCTGCTTCACATTGTAGTCAGAGTTACACAGTACAAATTGTTTTCAACAATGCCCGGCGCACTGCCTTTGTTCAAAAGCTCTGTTTTCAGACTTCCTGGGCTCTCCTCCTCCCTGGATGGCTCAGCATCCTGGGAAGTTGTCTGCCTCCCTCAGCCCTGTGTGTTCCTCGGTGGTATGGGGAAAACAACAGAACCCAGCATGTGGGATTGGGGTGGCTGTGAAATAGGATTATGCAAGTGAGATCCTGGCTCACTTATCTGTACTAGTGGCCCGGTGCACGAAATTCATGCACGGAGGGGGGTTCCCTCAGCCCAGCCTGCACCCGCTCCAATCAGGGACCCCTTTGGGGATGTGTGACCCCTAACCACCTCTGCCTACCTGCCTGATCGCCCCTAAGTGCTCCCCTGCTGGCCTGATAGCTCCTAACTGCCTCTGCCTTGCCCCACAACTGGCACCCAGGCTTCCCTCCCTCTGGCCAGAAGCTATAGGCACCCAGGACCTGGGTCAGCTTCATTCAGGCCAGCCACAGCCACAGGCATCCACAGGCACCCAGGACCACAGGGCATGCTGCCTAACCCCAGGGATGGAAAGGGCCCCAGCCCCTCTATGTGCCTGCCTGGCCGAGTCCCACCACTCTGACTGCCGTGGTTTAAAGAACTTTGCCATATATGTTCTCCCCAGCCTCCTGGGGAGAGGGTGTGAGTGAGAAACTGGAGATGCTGCAGCCCCGCTGAGGGCTCACCTTCCTCAGCATCTCCAGAAGCTGGAGCACCTGGTTGGAAGGCTCCCGGCTCTGATCCTGGCCTGAGGAGGCAGGGAGCTGCAGAGTGTGCGTGATGCTTGGGGAAAGGGTGACCTTACTGGACTTGCACACACTGTCACTGACAACGGCATGAGGTCATGGCGACTGAAGGAGCAGAGAAATGCATCCAGAACTGGGGGGTTCCACGCCAACCCAGCAGGCAGGCGCCTCTCCGACAGCACACCTTGCAGACAGTGTGCCCCGCAGCCCCAGGCGGGCCTCCCGCAGCCGTCCTGCCCCTCCTTGGGGCCCCCACCTGGGGAGCGCATGCAGGCTGCGCCGCTGCCGCTCCTGGCCCAAGGTGCCCACCTTGTCTTGCCCCTCCGCAGGGCCAGGCCTGGGGAGTGCATGCTGCAGGCCTCGCCCACCTCACCTCCTCTCCTGCTTACCATGCCCCCTGCTCCTGATTGGCTGGTAGCATAGCCAATCAGGAGCCAAGTTACAGTCACATTTGCATGTTGCTCTTTTATTAGATAGGATTGCTGCCAGAACATAAGCAAAGTGTTGTTTTTCCTCTGTCCAAAGGAGAGCAAAACCCACACTGTGCTCCTGGAGGGCGCTGGGCAGACACCCTCCGAAGTGAAGTCTGTCTGCGTGCCAGACCCTGCAGACCACCAAGCGGAGCCTCTGAGGCCAGGCCAGGCCGTCCTCTCTGCATCCTCACAGCGTGGGGGCAGTAGGGCCACAGGACACCTGGCGCAGCCTTCAAGGCCCCAGAAAATGGGGATAAATAAGGACGAACAGACTTCTCCATGGGAGAGGGTGAATAAGAGGGGTGGGGTGAAAGGAGTGACGAGGTGAAGGAGAGGAGCTTTTACTCTACCGTAATGAGGTACAGCCACCCACCCCGCCTCACTCTTCCAAAGAATGGCCAACCACTGCCACTGAGAGAGAGCAGCTAGAGCTGCTGGGGGACAGGACCCGGAGTCTTAGTCTCCAGGAGCCTTGACTCTGCTCCTTCGTTTGATTCTCTCAACAGTAGAGCAGACAGAAAAGAATCTGGTGGAAACCCTATTTCACAGACGGACTGGAGTCCGGAGAGACAGAGAAACTTCCTCAAGGTCGGGAACACCCTTGTCCTTCCCCACCAGCCAGGCCGTGGGGTCGACACAGGGGCTCTGCAAAGCACAGTGTCCGGCCGCTGGCTCAGTGGCTGAACGTCAGCCTGTGAACCGGGAGGTCTCGGTCCGATTCCCGGTCAGGGCACATGCCCAGGCTGTGGGCTGTGCAGGAGGCAGCAGATCAGTGATGCTCTCTCATCATTGATGTTTCTATCTCCCTCTCCCTCTTCCTTCCTCTCTGAAATAAATTATATATATACATAATTTAAAATTTTTTTTAAGTATAATGAATGCATGGGCCCTGCCAGGGCTCAATTGATCAGAGCATCGTCCCTGTGCCAAAAAGGTTGTGGATTCAATCCCTAGTCGGAGCACACTTTGGGTTTCTTGTTTGGTTGGTTGGTTGTGTGTGTGTGTGTGTATGTGTGTGTGTGTATGGTGTGTGTGAGTGTGAGTGTGAGTGTGTGTGTGTGTGTGTGTGTGTGTGAGTGTGTGTGTGGTGTGTGTGTGTGTGTGTGTGTGTGTGTGTTTAATATGTTTTTATTGATCCCAGAAAGTAAGGGAGGGGGAGAGATAGACAGAAACGTCAATGGTGAGAGAGAATCATTGATTGGCCGCCTCCTACACGCCCCACACTGGGAATCGAGCCCGAAACTCAGGCGTATGCCCTGACAGGGAATCAAACCATGACCTTTTGGTTCATAGCTCAACGCTCACTGAGCCGGCTGGCCGGCGGCAGCTTTGTCCTTTGACAGCTTGGGCTCGGGGCCTGCGAGCGTCCCAGCTGGACTGCGCCACAGCGACGCGCTGACATCATCTCTGTCCTCTTCGTCAGTGCAAATCAGTTTTGGACCCAGAAGTCTGATCTGAATGGGTCTTGTGGCCACGGTTGTGGGTGGAATTGTTTTCTCCTCCGGAAGCACCGATGTCTGACTGTCCTTCTGTGATCTGTTGATGCTCAATGTCTGGATTCATCAATTCATTGGTGTTGAAAATGCTAATATTCTATCACTGCTCTTCCCGTTGTCGGAATTCTTTTAAAAAGAGGGGCTTACTCTTAACAACTATGTGTTTATCTAGGGTTGTGGTTGATAGAGGGGAGGAGGATAAATGCTTGATTCTTTGCTTTTATTTGCCAGTTTTCAACATAATGAGTTAATTCCTTGAATATTTGAAGGGATTATTGAAGGTGACCAATTAATTTTGTTGTTTTTTAAATCTAATCTCTCATTTTAAAAATGAGGTAACTGAAAGCAAGAGAGGCTAAATAACCGACTTCCCAGCACACAGCACACGGGGTCAGAGCTGTGGGGACTGTGTGCTCCTGCCCCTCAGTTCCTTTCAACCACCCCCCCACCCCCCACCCCCACCCCCGCCCAGGAGCAGAGCCCCAGACTGAGGCGCGAAAGCCGCCTCTGGGAATCTCTGGAAGCTCTGCCCAGCTTCGCCCCTGTGCCGGGTTGAGACTCACTGGTAAGGGCCCTCAGCCTGCGATTTGTGAACTGCTCGAGAGGGCTGGGTTGCCAACGCTGGAAATTCCTCCTGGTATCAGGGAGCCTGGGAAAGTGCTCAGGTTGCTATGGGAGGTCTTCAGTCCTGGCTGCCACAAAGCACCCTGCTGCCAAAGCGGGCTTGCTGCTTCCCAACAGGAAGTTCCAACCTGTCAGAAGAGAAATAGGGGAAACCGGCTCCCACCATGTGAATGAGGGGGGGTGGGGGTGGGAGGATAGGGAGAGAGAGAGGATATTTGGTTAAGGAGGTTTGGGAAATGGAGGAGAAAATGTCAAACAGGGTTAGGAGAAAGGAGAATATGTCTTAATCCTACGCATGTGTGTGTATGAGGGAGAGAGAGAGAGAGAGAGAGAGAGAGAGAGAGAGAGAGAGGCTGCCACTTCTGAGGACTGCTGAGCAGCCCACCTGTTCACACCTACTTATGTAGCTGATGACCTCAGACCCACCCGCCTTTCCCTAGCTCCCCTCCTTGCTCTGCTTCCTGCCACCCCTCCCCTCCCCCCTGCCTGGCTCCTCGGGAGAGAGTGAGGGCAACAGAGAGAGGCTAGTGAGAGATAAGAACATGCTCTTTTATGTAAGGATGCAAATGTCTGCTAACGTGTGGGTTGGAGAGTCAGTCAAGGACAAGGACAAGGACAAGGGCAAGGCTGCTGCCTGGCCTGGTGTGTGCTCTGAGCAGCCTGTTGTGTTACCAGGGCTGGAAAAGAGAGTCGCTTGGACTGCACTCTTGGAAGCAAATGAAACTTTACTGGTGGGATCTTTGGCCGTGGGTGCCGAGAAGTTGGCCACTCTCGCGTCAATTGACAGAAGACCCCGGGGAACGTCGGCCTGTCCAAGGGGAGTGGGTACAGTGGGCAAGGTGCTGGGGTGGAATATGCTTTCAAATTTCAAGTTGTGAACTTGGTTTAGTGAGTTGTGATTAGAATGTCATAAAAATAGAATCAATAGACAATAGACCAGTGTGCATTACAAGAAACGCTTTTAGTGTTTTTGTGTGGGGGTGGGCGGGCAGGTGGGTGTGCACCATGTCATGGTGTATTTTCTACTTTTTCTACTGTGAGTCACAGCCAAGAACTGGACGTCATTGCTATTTTGGGGAAGTAGCATGGCTGAAGGCTTGGATTCAGCGAAGGCTCTGCCATGAAATTGCTGTGTAACCTGTGGCCAGTTGTTGAACCTCTCTGATCTTCGTTTTCCTCATCTGTGAAGTGAATAAATGAAAGGAACCAAAGGATAGGACCAGACTGATGATTTCTAAGGTTCCTTCCAGCCATCAGGTTCTATCATTTTTAAGATAAATGAAAATTCCACCTGTTTTTCAAGGTTGTCTGGAAGGAGATGCATCCTCTCTGATATCCCGATTTCCATTAGGAAGAACCTTTCCCTTTGGGGTTAGTTCACTCATCAGTTCACCAAATTTGGGTTGTTGTGTCTGACATAGTTCACAGCACTATAGACTCTATGGTATACACTCTATAGCATACACTCTATACCACAGACTCTATAGTATACACTCTATGGTGTACACTCTATAGTATAGACTCATGGCCGGCAAATTGCAGCTGACAAGCCACATGTGGCTCTGGCCCTTTGAGTGTGGCTCTTTCACAAAATACCACAGCCTGGGTGAGTCTATTTTGAAGAAGTGACATTAGAAGAAGTTTAAGTTTAAAAATATTGGCTCTCAAAAGAAATTTCAATTGTTGTATTGTTGATATTTGGCTCTGTTGACTAATGAATTTGCCGACCACTGGTATAGACTCTAGCATAGACTCTATAGTATAGACTATAGTATACACTAGAGTACAGGCTCTATAGCATAGGCTCTATAGCATAGACTCTGTAGTATAGACTCTATAGCATACACTCTAGAGCATACACTCTATAGTATGCACTCTATAGTATACACTCTATAGGATACTCTCTATAGCATATACTCTATAGCATAGACTCTATAGTGTACACTCTAGAGCATACACTCTATAGGATAATCTCTATAGCATACTCCTATAGCATACACTCTATAGCATACACTCTATAGCATAGACTCTATAGTATACACTCTATAGCATACACTCTAGAGCATACACTCTAGCACATACACTCTATAGGATAATCTCTATAGCATACACTCTAGAGCATACACTCTAGAGCATACACTCTAGAGCATGCGCTCTATAGGATAATCTCTAGAGCATACTCTCTATAGTATGCACTCCATAGTACAGAGAACCAACAGTGGAAACACCCGGTACTTGTGGCACTCCCCTTGGAACCTGTGAGGCAGTTGATTTTTTATTTGCGACACATTGAAAACAAAAGCTAACCTGAAAGCCTTCTGTAGGCTGGAGAAGAGATTTATTATTTTTCAATCATTGGTTTTGGACCCTGTTTCTCCTTCTCTGAGGTGGATGTCATCCTGGAATGCTAGCAACACAGGAAGCCGAGTCTAAGGCGGGCAGCAGGCTCTGCGGCTTCAGTGAGTCAATGTATAAGGAAGCTCGTTTTACCACAAGCCCACTGATATGAACAAAAGTTAAATTCCTACGGCATCTCATTAACTTTATGATGAAACAACTTGAACAAAACGCTATTCACAGACGTACATGGAAGGTCTGAAGGGCTTCTGAAGGTCTCTTATACTCAGAAGGGTAAGCTGGCTGAATAACCCCAAATAGATAGAAAGCTGACCGTTCCAGGCTGGAACAAGGGAAGCACAGACCATTCGCTAGAAGCCAGGTCACTTCCACAGGTTCACTGTCAGCTTTCTGACGTGTCATCTGCTCTAAGGAGAGATGAGGAGCCTCCTTCCAGGACTCCAGGAAAGGTCAACTCTTTCTGGCCCAGAGGCCAATGACTCCCTTGTCTGAAGGAAGGGTTGGATAAAAAGAAACCAGCAGACTCTTGGTCACCTGATGCTTAAATTCAAAGCATTGGGGGCGCTGTGATGGTGAGGGATCCAAAATTACCCTGGCCACTAGAGGGCACAAGACCTTGCTCCTAACCACCCAATGATTTGCTATTTCTGTCTAGTTAATAGCCTGGCAAACTGGTAGGTAAAATGACCTTTTCAAAGGCAATTGGGCCAAGTCAGAGCCACCGAATGCCAAGCTATGAGCAAATGGGTAGGCTGACACTTGTCTCTCACGTCTCCCAAAATGAAGGGTGCAGATCTAGTCTCTCATTCAGCAGATGTCTGTTGAGCTCTGCTTACATACCAAGCTCTGAGCTACACTCTGTGAATCCGACCTTTGTCCAGGCAAAGCCTCGGCTCTCTGGGAGCTCATGGGCTGAACTGCTCCAGAAACAAGAGGGAAATGGCTCACTGCCTCCAAAGGTTCCCCCAGGACCCTGAATCCAAGGTTAGGGAGCTATGTTCCATAGTGAACCTCCAATTCTAGGCATTAGGATTATAATCTTAGCCATTTCAAGTAGATCAAAGAGACCTCTGTGACTAGGATTTAAGACAGTGGATTTTTAATGCTAAATCCTGGCCCACCAGCTGGAGCTGAAGGTAGAGACCAGCTACCTTCTGAGCCAGGACTTTGCTGGTTAAACCTGCATGGAGACCAGATCTTGGGGCCCAAGCTTCCTCAGCCGCTCTTGGTAAAGGGCAGGGCCCTGACAGAGTGCCTCGTGGCAGGAAGAGAACGGTGGGATGAGAGCCCGCCCCGTGCAGAAACTCAGCTGGCATTTTGCCAGCCTCCCTGGTGTCTGCATAGCTAGTGTTTGCTGGCTCCCCTCCCCACTCTTCCACCCTCATCCTCCTCTCTTAGTTTGTACAGACATGGGGTCTAGGTTATGTTAAAAATAGTATTGTAACCAGTAGGTAATAATTGTCCAACCAAGGAATCAGATTTCATTGTACTTTTTCCACAATAATTTGGCTGAGTGAGTAAATGGATGCCATGGTGCAGTTCACTACTTCCTAAGAAAACAGAATGCAATGGGAGGTGTGCTGCTGCTAGAACACTGCGTGAAGTGCAGTAGTTGCTGTTTCAGAGGCCAGAGATGATGAGAACTGCGCTGGTCTGTGATGCTGGCCCTCTTTCTGTTTTCTGGTATTTGCCCAGAGGCAGCACAGATGAGAATAATCTTTATCAAGAGCTGGAGGAAAAGGAAGTTTGGTCCTGTGATTTGTAACCGAGGTGTGTCTAGGTAGTGAGAGGACCAGGTGTCGTCTGACTTACCATGTAGCCATGAGGCAGGCCCTTCCGGTGGATAATCATGGCCATTTGGAAAAGGCTCACTGGCTGGAAAGCCTTCTTTTGCCTCTTACTGTGGGACTCATGAGAGTCCTTTGGTTTTTCTGATCCTGTTCTCTCCTCAGCAGAGCATCACGACCCCTGTTCTAGCTCCCGTACGGAGTGTTGTCCAGCATATTACTGTCTGTGCAGAAATGTGTCACTTACTGCCCATGCAGATGTGGGTGTTGTTTTGGGAGCTGCACCTGTGTCTTGCCTGACCTCTGAGTCCCCAGTTTTTGCTGAACGTTGACCTTTCTCAGCTGGTCTATCAGCTTCCCTGTCCTTCCTGGCCCTGACACCTTGGCAAGAGTTTCCGAAAATAAGTTCACTTTTGTCAATGGCTTTATATGTCTTGGGTTTTTAAACTGTGCCCATTTACAGGCCTTTTGGGTGTGGCGTTATCACAGCAGCTTAATCCCCTGTGAGCAGACATGCTGGCTTGAAACTCAAGGGCCTCTGTCTGCCACTGACGTGGCTCCTACAGTACTGGGAGAGTGGCCTGACCCTGCCTTCAAGCTGGTGACCTAGGTGCCTGAGAGGATAGCTCACAGAACAAACTACCAACAGTACCAAACCCAAGGCACGCGGGCAACGAAGCAAGAGGCTTTACAATGTTTGTGTCTTCTTCCTCCAAATGCAGGGCTCCCCCACTTTGCGTCACTGTCAAGGACAGGTAGGTGATAGAGCCCAGTCTGTTCTGAATGTGGTAGAGTTAGAGTTACTGAGTCACGATATCAGGTTTTAGAAACAGGTTCTCTATTTCCACATTTCCCTATTCCTCCACCACGAACTTCTCTGATAATAGTAAGTTCAGGAGGTCAGCAGGCAGGCCAAGGTGGGAAGGACCAGGCCCTTGGCCTTCAGGATTCATAGGGACAAGGAAAAGGAGTTAATAGAAATAGAAGATATAGGAGGAAAGGGCAGAAGAATATCTTACTGAGAAAAGGAGAAAAAATGGAGGGGAAAGGAGAATGAAGGAGTCAGGATGCAGTAGGAGGGGGGAATATAAGGGTCAAAGGAGAAGACCTCTTTCTCCAGCCTCCTATTGAGACAGAGCAAATTCAGCCATGCCTACATGCCCTTGGTTGTGCCACGTGTGGCTCTAAGAAGCCAGCGAGTCCAGACTCCATAGTCCCCCGTTGTCTGCCCACAAGAACCCAAAACTCTGGTCCTGTTCCAGCCAGCAGGCCCATACACCCGTCTTCTCCTTGAGATCTAGAGCATCACGTGCTTGCTGGGGGTTGAGGAAGGGCAGGGAAGCCTTGGAACGGTGCTGGTAAAGGGAACTTCCGGTCCCTCTCTGTAGGGAGAGGCTGCGATAGGAGTGGAGACCATGGCATTAGAAGGCAAGGGCTAGGTCTGTCACTTACTGGCTGAAGGGCTTCTAGGCAGTGCTCAGTTTTTTACCTGTAAAACACACCTCCATCTTTATGCCTACCTATGGTTATTGAGTAACAGCTACAAACCCTACAGGGTCTTGTGAATCTTTGATGGCACCTCCCGTTGCCTTACGTTTAAACTAGAGGCCCGGTGCATGAAATTCATGCAAGAATAGGCCTTCCTTCCCCAGCTGCCAGCACCAGCTTCCCTCTGACACCCAGGATCCCGGCTTCCCTTGCAGCCCCAGCTTCATCTGGAAGGTCATCCAGAAGGACATCCAAAAGGATGTGAGGTCTAATTAGCATATTATGCTTTTATTATCATAGACATTAGAATAACTTATCTTCCTTAGTAGGTTATGTGTGCATGGAGGGCAAGACACTTACAGACTCATCATCTGGCATGGCATCTAGAATATAGCAGGTATAACAAATACCTGCAAGCGAGAGCTACTAATTCAATAAGAAGGAAGGGAGGGGCTTTCTCTTAGCCATGCTGAGTCGCTCTCTAGAAACCAGAACTTGGGCCCTGGAGCAGATCCGCTCCCAGTCAGGCTTGATGTGGTGAGTGTATTACTTCCCCAGAGACTTGAGAAATACCTGGGACCATTTGCACATCCCTAATTTTTTCATTGTTGATTAAAGAATGAACTCAATTTTAACATTTTTTAGATTAAACATACTTTAGTATCTTAAGACAAATGAAAAAAATGAAATGTATAATGATCCTTCTGTCAGGGAAGAAAAGTATTTCCTCTATCCTTATGGGTCCTTCTGGCTGGTTTAAGAATTCAATTGACATGAGACAGATTAACTGGAGAAAGTAAAATTTAATTTCATCTATATGGGAGTTCCACAAGAATACAGGGTCCCAAATAAGGTCAGGAAATTGGACTCATAAACTAGTCTGGACCAAGAAGAGGTAGGAGACTGGGATTCAAAAGAGAAGAAGGTAATCCACATGGAGATAGAAAGACAAATGTTTGGAAAGCAAATGCTTGCTGGGCGATGCAGACATGGGACAGAGAGAGGACTTGCTCCAATGCGCCCTGCAGGTTCCTTCCTTCCTGCCTCCTACACCTAATTCATGTTAGACTGTTGTAATCTGTGGTGAAAGGTCCTGTGGAAGTTTCCAGTGTCCCCCTCTCTCATGCTTGCACTTCCTGATGTTGGTTGATTGCTTCTTTACTCTAGACACTCGCCCCTTCTCAGAATAGGTCCCTCATCTAAATTCTTTTAGGCAGTCCTGACCAGTTTGGCTCAGTGGATAGAGCGTCGGCCCCGGGGGCTAAAGGGTCCCAGGTTTGATTCTGGTCAAGGGCAGCTCATTGATGTTTCTCTCTCATCAATGTTTCTAACACTCTGTCCTTCTCTTCCTATCTGTAGGAAAATCAATAAAATATATTTTTAAAATAATAATAATAAAAAAATTATTTTAGGCAATTAGGGGGCAGGTCAAAATTTCTTCTTGAGGCTTCGTTTCCTAAAAATAATAGCCTGAGGTGATCCTTATGCCATGTTGGGCGACAAAGTCCTGCTCCTGATACCACTCAGTGTAACGTAGAAAATTATACCACACACACACACACTGTTGTAATGTTAGTGTATGTGCAATACCATTCCACTTGCAGCAAATGGATACAAAAATAACCATAAATATATAGTAGATGTAAGCTTATATTTTTAAATAGTTGCATTTCTCATCTGGGTGAAAATACCTTAATTTTCTAGTCATTCCGATGTTTGATATTTCAGTTGTTGCCAACTTTCCACTGTTAAGCAAACATTTTCTCTTGCATAAGAAATAATTATTTTGGGAACTAAGATGGCGGCAAAGGCAAAACACCTATCTTGCTGTCATAATCAGCAATTTTAATACTACAACTTAACGAAAGAACAAACACCTTCCAGAATCACCAGAAAGCTCGCCGAGTGAAAATTCCACAAATAAAAGTGAAGATAAGACACTGTGACGCGGAGGAGCAGCAGCGAACAGAGTTGAAAGATTCGCACTGAGAGAGGTTTGGAGTGCGCGCCGCGGAGAGGGCGGGCGGCTGAAAACGGGCCAGTTTTCTCCAACGGGGAGACAAAGGCGTCCCACCGGACTGATTCTCCAGCTCTGGGCGAAGTCCAGAGAACCCACTATCACACGGGGTGAAAACTGGACAGTGGGAGGGCACGCCGAAGCTCGGGTGCTGCCGGGTCTCCCGGCTTGTGGAGAAGGCAGCTTCCGCGCGAACAGCTCGGCTGCGTGGCGGCGCAGAGAGCGCACCGCGACTTGTCTCTCATTCGGAAAACCGTCAGACTGCTTTGTTTTACGACCCTGGGTGAGACATTTCGCATGCAGACTCATTTTGGGAAAGTCTGAATTCCCTGGCCGGTGGAGCTCCGCAGCGGCTCCCTCTCAGAGGTGCTGGCGGCCATTGCCCCCGGCACAGAGTCCCTGGAGCCGCATAGGGCGGAGCTAACACTGTCTGCTTGGCCCGGAGACTCCGCCCACCCAACCTGAGCACAGCTGAGCTTCACAGACAATTGGCCTGGAGGTCAACCCTCCAAGTGCTAACAACGATTAACTGAGCTTAACTTCAGCAAGACTGTGCAGCCCATATCCACCTCAGGTAACCGGGGAGGCTGAGCCACTATCCCTAGTAGGAAGTCTACCACACAAAGCTAATTGACCAACTGAGGGAAGCAGCCACCATGCAGCAACATGGAAAGAAATCAGATGTGAAAGAAATGGAGGAAAAAAAACGACTGGACATGGAATTCAGAACCACGGTTATAGGGTTTTTTAAGAGGCTCCAACAAAAGATCGAGGCCTATAAGGAAATAAGCAAGACCACAAAGGAAATGAATGAGTCCTACAAGAAAATGAACAACACCCTCCAGGATATAAACGAGAGCTGCAAAGAAATGATGAAGACCAACGTGGAAATGAAAGAAACCCTCAAGGATATAAAGCAGACTCTCAAGAATATGAAAAAGGACCAACCAGAAATTAAGCATACACTGACTGAAACAAAAAATATTATACAAAGACCTGAAAGTGCCCTGGAGCACCCCAAGAACCAAGTTAAAGATTTGAAATACAAAGAGGTAAAATCCACTCAGCTGAAAAAGCAAGAAACCAAAAGAATCCAAAAAATTGAAGATAGTGTAAGGGGCCTCTGGGACAACCTCAAGCATACCAACATCCGAATTATAGGGGTGCCAGAAAAAGCGAGAGGCCAAGACAATGAAAACCTATTTGAAGAAATAGTGACTGAAAACTTCCCACACCTGGTGAAAGAAATTGACTTAGGAGTCCAAGAAGTGCACCGAATCCCAATATATAGGAACCCTAAGAGGACCACACCGAGGCACATCATAATTAAAATGCCAAGAGCAAAAGACAAAGAGAGAATATTAAAAGCAGCAAGAGAGAAACAGTTGGTTACCTATAAGGGAGCACCCATACGACTGTCAGCGGATTTCTCAACAGAAACGATGCAGGCCAGACGGGAGTGGCAAGAAATATTCAAAGTGATGAACAGCAAGAATCTACAACCAAGATTACTCTATCCAGCAAAGCTATCATTCAGAATTGAAGGTCAGATGAAGTGCTTCGCAGATAAGAAAAAGCTAAAGGAGTTCATCACCACCAAACCAACATTATATGAAATGCTGAAAGATATTCTTTAAGAAGAGGAAGAAGAAAAAGGTAAAGATGAAAATTATGAACAACAAATACACATCTATCAACAAATCAACATAAAAATCAAGTGAATTGATAGGCAGTTGAACAGGATAGACTGGTGAATATAACAGAGACATGGACATAGAGAGGGAATGGACTGACAATTCTTGGGGAGAAAAGGGTTGTGGGAAGTGCAGCAAGAGACTGGACAAAAATCTAGCAACAATGGGAGAGGACAGTGGGGAGGGGGAGGTGAGAGTGGAGGGTGGGATAGGTACAGGGTGGAGGGAAGCTATAGGGGGATAAAAAGGGGAAACAATGTAATTAATAAACTGAACAATAAAGATAAAAAAAAAGCAAACAAAAAAAAAAGAAAGAAATAATTATTTTACTCTCTTTAAAAATCTGAAGCAGTTTGTTGATTATGCTCCCATGCCAGGCACTTTGATTGCAGCGTGTCACTACATGTTTACAGCCATGAGGTGTGTATTATATCCCCCTTGTGCGCAGAAAGAAATGGAAACCCAGGAGTCAGGAGCTTGGCTAAGTCCTGCAGCCGGTGAACATAGAGAGAGGGTTTGTTCTCAGATCTGCCTGACTCCCAAGCACCCATTCTTCCGAACACAAATCTCAGAGGATCAGGACTGCAAGGTCAGAGGACGTACCAGCTTAGGGCTCTAGCCACACGTCTCCAGGTTGCTCTCCAAATGCTCGGTGCTATTATTTAAAGACCCACACCATGAGTATATGATTCTCCCTATAACACTGTCTGACTTCATTTTTTAAGCTAAGAAATTCAAGACCAAAGCCACTGTTTTTATTACCGTATAGCACTGCTTTTACTCCGAATCCATCTTGAACTTGAGTGTGACCTGCCTGGAGCGGAGCGTCGATTCTATGACATCTGCCCTGAGCTCACCTGTCCCTGGGTCTCAGCCCTTCCTCAAGGGTGAGGCACTTGTGGCTTCCTGCCCGCTACACCACAGTGGAGAGGGTTCTGTGGGAATGGAGATGGGTGCTCTGCCCCCCGGCTTCCTTCCTGCATCAGCGGCAGTCCTGGGGCGAGTGTCTTGAGTAAAGAAGCAATCAACCAACATCAGGAAGTGCAAGCATGAGAGAGGGGGACACTGGAAACTTCCACAGGACCCGGGACCACAGCCCACTCTTTCCTTTTGAAATTCAGGGGTGACTTTCATGTCCATTAAGTGCATGGGAAGGGGTCAGAGAGAGCGAGCACGGGGTCCCCTCCATGGGTTCCTCGTCGAGGAGCCGCAGCACCACCCACGGCTTCTGCCTTTTGCTCCACTGGCCAGGCGGCGCGAGGCTTGCTGAGCATTTGCTGTTAAAACATCCGCTTGCCGGCCTGTGACCCCTGAGGGCTCCACATGTGCTCACTTACAACAGGCCACACGCCGCTGCGGGCGCTCAGCTGGGGTGAAGCTGGTATCTTGTGATTGAGGCTTGTCTGGGTTTCTTGTCACCGGGCTCTATTGTAAGCTTTGGAAACAAATGAACTGGTCTGTCTCTGGTTCAAAGAGGAGTGTCCCTGCCGCTGACTGGGCTGTTACTGGCTCAGTCAAAGCCTCGTGTCCGAAGGCGGTGAGTCTGGCCGTGGAGGAGGCTGTGTGCCCTGTGTGTGGCCCGGCATTGGTGACAGCCTCGCCTGGCCTCACCAGGTGCTTCTCCCGAAATGAGCGAGAGAGGGGCCCGCCCGTTAGGACAGAAAGCCGATGCCATCTCTGACTCCTGTAGAGCGAGAGGGAGATGGCAATGGCAGGACAGACCCCCTTCCGTGAGGAAGCCTGACGCCTCCCCTTGCTGTTTCCTTACAGAAACCCGAGGTGCTGAGAGCCATTGTTGCCCTCGCACTGGCAATGACAACGAGGACCACGCGCTCATAGGTGTACCAGCCGTTACCATTTCCACCACCCCTTTCCCACGGCCTTGCAGTAAACAAACCTGCGCTCCAAGCTGCTGCAGTGACCTCAGGCTTTAGGCGTCTCCTGTGTGCGAGTGGGGAGCTGCAGGAGCGATCTGTGGGCTTCATACGTGTGCCTGTGAAAAGTGGGTCTTTGTAGTGCGCTGGGGGGGGGGGGGGGCGGTCATGTGTCTGTGGAACCAGACGCGCCTTGCTACCCCACCTCCATGATTCCATAGTGGCGCACATGCGATGCTCTCACACACGACGGCAGATGTGAACAATGCACGTGGCCCTCTCCCAGCACTGACATAGACGAGGGGCTAAGCCACGTGCTTTCTGTTAGCGGCTTGTGTACTTCCCACAAGCCCCTGAGGCAGGCCCTGTGGTCATCCCTCTCATTTTTCTCATGGCTCACTCAGCCACTGAGAGACTAAATAGCTTGTTACTACACGGTGGACCCAGGGTTTTAACCCAGACAACTTAATTCCAGAACACTTGCCCTTAACTGCTAGTCTCAGTGTCTGCCTTGAGGAAGTGAATGAATACTGTAAGTTTAATATAATTGGAAAATGTGCTGTAAATGTCAAGGATGTGCACATGTTTGCCAAGCTTTGGGAACCCATATGCTCAGGCTCTATATGTGCATATTTGCATTGATCTCAAACAGGTCCCATGAGGGGTGTTAGGAATTCATGTGGAATGTGCAGCGTGGGTGTGTGTGAGTTCTCAAATCCGGACCAAGATGCTGCCATTGAAGATCAAGATCATTCCGCACGAGAGAAGAGCAGGCTGAGGGGGGAGAGCTACCCTCCCGCTCAGGTTGCTCCCGCGCAGTGACTGCTTACCTGCGTGCCCTTACGTGACCTTCCCAAGCCTCGCCTCTCTCACTGGACAGCGGGGATAACAAATCGCTCATTAGATTGCCTTGAAGAGTCACTGAGATCACACCTGGCTCACAGCAAGTGTGCAGCCACCGTTAGCTAATTTATCAGGATTACATTGGACAGTGGTCTAATTTAAGTAAAAACTCCCACCTTCAGCATAGAACCTGTGCACAAAAGACGCTCTTTGCAACATTTCCCCTCGGAAAACAAATGGTTCCAGAACCTGTGCCTCACACCTGCCCCTGCGAGGTTCTTAGTGCCAAACATGGGACAAGTTCCCTCGTGTGAGTGGAACGTGGGAGGGGCAGTTAGTGAAACAGTCACAGGGGTGGAGGGGTTCTGGCTTTAGAAGTACTTGGTGACCTCTGTAAATCTAACACAGTTTTTTTTTAAATTTATTTTTCAATCACAGTTGACATACAATGTATATTAGTTTGAGGTTTATGATGTATTGATACGACTGTTCTTCAAATAAAGTTTATTTTTCAAAGGTATGTGATAAGCCCTGGTTTGGCTCAGTGGATAGAGTGTCGGCCTGCAGACCAAAGGGTCCCGGGTTTGATTCCGGTCAAGGGCACACACCTTGGTTGCAGGCTCCTCCCCAGCCCAGGCCCTGGTCGGGGTGCGTGCAGGAGGCAACCAATCGTGTGTTTCTTTCACATCGATGTTTCTCTCTGTCTCTCCCTTTCTCTTCCACTCTCTAAAAATCAATGGAAGAACACCTTGGGTGAGGAATAACAATAAAAAGGGGGCGTGATAAGAGCTGGGTCCGGCAGCAGCTGCCTAGGCCCCCACCTCTCGGCTCTCCTTCCACTCCTGGGCCCAGGCCCTCCTGTGCTGCCTCTGATGGAGCCAGCAGTGCTCAGTGACAGGAGGTGCCTCCCCTTCCCCCTCCTCCTCTTCTCCCCCCCCCCCCCGCAACCCCCCCCCCCCCCCCCCCCCCCCCGCCAAGGGCCAGTCCTGGGAGCAGGCCAGTGAGGGACTGTCAAATAAGCAACAAAGGAGTCCATGATAACGTGATTCTAAGACCCAGCTCTCCCGTAATTCGGGGGTTAGCTTCCTCTTTGCAGCACAGCAAACAGCCCCAGAGGAGCTCTTGAACCTAGTTCCTCCTCTCTGAAAAGTGGGGCGGCTTCCTCTAGGTGTCTTCCGCTTTGCAACGGAAACAGAGGGAACAGACACTCGGGGGGAATGAAATGATGGAGGTGTGGGGCTTAGGCAGGCCTGGCAGGCATCCTGTGATAGGCAAGGGTGGAAGGGAACGGTTGTTTTCCAGGGCACAGGGAGCCCCGGACCAAAGTGGCCGGATTGCCCTGGGGGAGGCTGGGAATTTGCTTGTCTGGAGATCTTTGAAGGAGAGAACGGTTAATCTGAGGCCCTCGCCAATAAGAGAAAAGGGTTGATGAAACAGTTTTTTTTAGGGTGGATGCTAAGCAGTGCTTCCAAATGCATTCTTGTCCTTCCGTTCGATGTTCCCTGAAGAGCCACAGTCCCAAAGCCCTCACCGAAGAACCTGCGCTGTCGCTCCTCAGGAATGCATGTTCTGGGCAGAGTCCACGGCCTCCGGGGCCTCCTGTGGTGAGGGCCTCCTGTGATGAGGGCCTCCTGTGATGTCAGGCCTCCTGTGGTGAGGGCCTCCTGTGATTTCAGTCCTCCTGTGATGTCAGGCCTCCTGTGGTGAGGGCCTCCTGTGATTTCAGTCCTCCTGTGATATCAGGCCTCCTGTGATTTCAGTCCTCCTGTGATGTCAGGCCTCCTGTGATGTCAGGCCTCCTGTGATGTCAGGCCTCCTGTGATGAGGGCCTCCTGTGGTGAGGGTCTCCTGTGATGAGGGTCTCCTGTGATGTCAGTCCTCCTGTGATATCAGGCCTCCTGTGATGTCAGGCCTCCTGTGATGTCAGGCCTCCTGTGATGTCAGGCCTCCTGTGATGTCAGGCCTCCTGTGATGAGGGCCTCCTGTGATGAGGGCCTCCTGTGATGTCAGGCCTCCTGTGGTGAGGGCCTCCTGTGATGAGGGCCTCCTGTGATGAGGGCCTCCTGTGATGTCAGGCCTCCTGTGATGTCAGGCCTCCTGTGATGTCAGGCCTCCTGTGATGTCAGGGCTCCTGTGATGTCAGGCCTCCTGTGGTGAGGGTCTCCTGTGATGTCAGGCCTCCTGTGGTGAGGGCCTCCTGTGATTTCAGTCCTCCTGTGATGTCAGGCCTCCTGTGGTGAGGGCCTCCTGTGATTTCAGTCCTCCTGTGATGTCAGGCCTCCTGTGATGTCAGGCCTCCTGTGATGTCAGGCCTCCTGTGATGTCAGGCCTCCTGTGATGAGGGTCTCCTGTGATGAGGGTCTCCTGTGATGTCAGTCCTCCTGTGATGTCAGGCCTCCTGTGATGTCAGGCCTCCTGTGATGAGGGCCTCCTGTGATGTCAGGCCTCCTGTGATGTCAGGCCTCCTGTGGTGTCAGGCCTCCTGTGATGAGGGCCTCCTGTGATGTCAGGCCTCCTGTGATGTCAGGGCTCCTGTGATGTCAGGCCTCCTGTGGTGAGGGTCTCCTGTGATGAGGGCCTTTTGTGATGCAGGCCTCCTGTGATGCAGGCTGCGTGCACAATCACCGGAGGGAGGAGTGGCCATGCCAGAACTGTGCCTGAGGGTGCTAGGGGCGCTTGTGGACTAGGCCCTCCGTGTCTCCCCACACACCCCCAGGGCACTGCGGGCAGGAGTCCCTCAGGGTGCAGGCTGGGCGCTAACACTGCCTCTCCTAACCTGGCCTGTCCTCCGACTCCCAATTCCTCACCCACTTCAGTCACCTCCGGGACTGAGCTGATGTGCCTGTGGCCCAGGGGCTTGGTGATAGATGGCAGCGAAGGGTAAGGCAGGAATCCTGCCTTGGTGGCATTTTAGTCTGGGGGAGGAGGACATTGCCCAGTGATGTGGTGGAAGGTGCCAAGGGCAGTGCTAAAAGCAGTGCGGGTTGGGCGCCCAGCATGCTTCATCCCTGGAAGGACTGTTTCAGTGAACATGGAGGACATTCTCAAAGGAAGAGAGAGGAGTCATGGGGGGACAAGGAGAGCAGCAAGAGCCTGTGAGGGAGCCGGGGAGCCTGTGGAATCCATAGAGCTTTGGACCGGAAGTGCCCTCCAGCGTCCTCTGCTCTCACCTGGGGAGCGATTACCCTGTCCCCCCACCACCACCAGCTCGATCTCTGCTGGAGCGTCGCTGCAGAGGGGGAACTAACTCTCTTTGGTTTGGGGGCTAGCAGTCTGGTCTCTGGAGGAAGTGGCTATCTCTAAGAAGGCTGTGTGTGAGGGAGGGAGAGCGGAGGAGAGAACAGGAGGGAGGAGGAGGGGGAAAGGGAAGGGAGAGGGAGAAAGAGACTCATCATGTTCACCTTAAGGAAGTGTTCTGTGAACTTAGGATGCTAGCAGAGCTGTGCCTGCAGGCCCGAGGCCAATGCGTGTTGACTGGCTGCTCCGGAGTTAAGCTGGGAGATCTAGTCATGGTGGATGGAGCCCAATGTGCTGCTCCAAGGTCCAAGGACTTCAGAACCAACTTGCACAGAATGCGATCATGTGAGCAGACTTTGCCCTGCCTAGCAGCCACGCCTTACAGCATTCTGGACACAAGTCAGCACTGCACTGGAAGCTAGATGAGAACCTGAAGCCATGCAGAAGTGACTTTTAAAAGCCTTCCAGTGCTCGCTAAGCCACTATTTCAGCAAGGGTGGCAAGCCTCATTTTAAGCAAACCCATTCATAAGAGGCCCGCAGTCCCTTCACTGTGAGCCTGAGGGGCCACCTGGAGTACTATGGGGCAGCCCTGAGTGACAGGGCTCCTCCAGGCACCACCCCTGCAGAGCCCTGCTGACACCCTCAGATCTACTTCTGAACAGGTAAGAGGGATTAGAAACACTTGGGTATTCATTAGGAATTAGAACTACACCACCTTTATTTGTTGCAAATGAGAAGCTGATTAGGTAGCCCCAGTATGCCATAAAAAATGCTTCCTGCAAGTATTTCTAGCAAGCAAGTTCTGCTAAATAACTGGGATAGCGTTTCTTTTTCAAATATTTAGAATTCAGTAGGAACCCCCAAGAAAGTTGATATCAACTTTGTGGCATGTTTTTCTTAAGGAACAAATGAGAACTAACTGAATTAAACAGGGAAACCAAGAAGATCAATTTGCAGAATCATAATCCCAAATATTAGTTTATTTACCAAATTGCAAATCAAATTAAAGTCTTCACCAAAAGTGATAGAATCAGTTTGAATGGGACTGAAAATTATGGTTTATAGGAAATTAAGATAGGCTAACACAGGGGAGGGAGGAAACACTGGTTTTGGATTCAGAATACTTGGACGTCAACATAAATATTCAAACCTGTAGAGAATTTTTGTGAGTTTATTTGAGCCAACTGTCGACAATTTGCCTGGAAGCAGAATCTCAAGGGATTTAGATAATTCTCTGGAGAATAGCAGTTTAGAGCAGCAGTCACCAACCTTTCGGACCTCGTGGACCACTAGTGGTCTGTGGACCATGGGTTGGCAACTGCTGGTTTAGAAAACATAAGTAGGTTATATGAAATCCATTGGTGACAGGTTAGGAAGCAAGAGAAATCAAAGGCGGCATATGGAATGGATAAAAGTAAAGTGAAAACACATAGGTGGGTACAGTATAATTAATAGTCAACAATCCTATCTAATAAAAGAGTAACATGCAAATGTGACCATACCTTGGCTCCTGATTGGCTATGCTACCAGCCAATCAGGAGCGGGGGGCATGCCTGGCCGCTTCCCTTCACGCCGGTGTCCGTTGGAATGAAGCACTTCATGCCAGCAGGGTGGGAAATGAAGCACTGCTTCACACCTGCACCAGCTGGGAACGCTTCGCTTCACGCTGGCGGGGGCGGGGAACGAAGCACGGACCACGCCTCTGCGCACGGCACTTTCCAGAGCCTAGGGAGCGGGAGAGCCTAGGGAGCGGGAGAGCCTAGGGAGCGGGAGAGCCTAGGGAGCGGGAGAGCCTAGGGAGCGGGAGAGCCTAGGGAGCGGGAGAGCCTAGGGAGCGGGAGAGCCTAGGGAGCGGGAGAGCCTAGGGAGCGGGAGAGCCTAGGGAGTGGGAGAGGCTCGGTCCTTGAGGCGTCTGTGGTGCGGGAGGGCTGGGCCAGGACAGCACCATACTTTCAAAGCAAGTTGTTTCCCACTTAAACATCCTCTGATGAGTATCTTTAAAAACGAAGTAAATATTCAGCCGTTGTCACACCTTGAAAAGTTAAGGTAATTCCTTAATATCACCTAATATCCACTGTACATTCAAATGTCTTTGTTTCAGAGATGCCTTTTACTGTTGGTTTGCCCCCTCCAGAGGCTACCCAAGGTCTTATTTCAGCCCTGATGTTGGGCTGCTTCCCCCGACCATAAGTTCCCAATGCACTTCCAGCCAGAGTTAAAGGGGCTTCTTCTGCTTTTAAGGCATTGCCATAACCAGTGCCTGCCAGGCCCCTGTGAAAACACTACTCCTTAGGTCCGGGGTGCTGGGAGCTGAAGCAGAGAGGCTGTGAGGCCCAGATCACCCAGGATGCTGGCTCCCCATCACCCCCTCCCAATTATCATGGCCCAGCCTTCCCTACGCATACCTGCTCACAGAGAGCGTGAGGTGGTCCTGGCAGTGGGACGGGAGCCCTATACCCTCCTCAAATCCAGAGGGGCTTGACAGGGGACCTCAGGCCTCAACCCCCACCCTGGCACCAGGCCAGAAGACCTGAGGCCATGTCCTCCACCCAGTGGGGCTTGACAGGGGACCTCAAAGTGTACTTCCCATCCTGGTGCTGGGCTAGGGGACCTCAGGCTGCTCCCCCCACCTCAGCTCCAGGCTGGGGGACCTCAGGCAGTGCCTCACACCTGCTGCAGCTTGGCAGGAGACTACAGGCCACCCTCTCAACCCGGCAGGGCTTGACAGGGGACCTCAAGGTGCGCTTCCCATCCTGGTGCTGGGTTAGGGGACCTCAGACTGTTCTCTGCACCTGGCAGGGCTTGACAGGGGACCTTAAGCTGTGCCCCCACCCGGAAGGTCTTGACAGGAGACCTCAAGCTGCACCTACACACCAGCACCAGGCTAGGGGACCTTAGACCATACCCTCTGCCCCAGCACCAGGCCAGGGGACCTGAGGCTGTGCCCCGCCTGCCTAGCTGGGCTTGACAGGGGACCTCAGGCTGTGCCTCCCAGCGGGGCTTCACAGGGGACCTGAGCTTGCACCCCCATGCCAGTGGGGATTGACAGGGGACCTGAGGCTGCGCCTCCCTACTGGTGCTGGGCCAGAGGACCTGAGGCTTGCTCCTCCCTGGTGGGGATTGATGGGGGACCTCAGGCCATGTCCCCCATCCTGGTGCTGGGCCAGGTACCCAAGGACACCCCCTGGCCTGTGGGGCTTGACAAGGGTTGGACTGGCAGGGTCTGGATCTACCCCAATGTGGGGTGGGGGGGAGCTGGGTCTGGGTCTCATGTGATTTTGAGGCACAGGTGAGTGAGTGGGGACTTGACTCTGGGTCCCGTGGTATGCCCCAGACTTTGACAGGAAGAAGGTTTTCATATACATTTTACTAATTTTCTTTAGTCTCTGATAATTCTATTATAGAGAAAGAGCAAATAGCAATATTAAATTATTTCCTCTAATTAATACCCTTTTAATGTGCATGAATTTTGTGCACTGGGCCACTAGTCTACACTAATAAAAGGATAAGATGCAAATTGACCAGACCTTCACAATGCCCACCAGCCAATCAGGAGTGAGTATGCAAATTAATCCAACAAAGATGGTGGATTAGTTTGCATATACAGGCACGTAGTGGTTGGGGGCAAGGCGAGACACTTGTGTCATCATGGCAATGACGCAGGCATTCCACACTGTCCCAGCCGCTCAGGGCCTCTGGGCAGTGTGGGAAGGTGAAAAGGTGGAAAGGTGGCTCTGGGCCTGAGCGAAAAGGCAGCTCCAGCCTGAGCAAAGGTGGTGCCGGCAGGCAGGGGAAGGAAGGCCCATTCTTGCACAAATCTTTGTGCATTGGGCCTTTAGTTCTATCTAATAAAAGAGTAATATGCAAATTGACCATACCTTTGCTATGCCCACAAGCCATGCCCACAAGCCAATCAGAGTGAGTATGCAAATTAACCCAAACAAGATGGTGGTTAATTTGCATATCAGAAGATGGCAGCATAGAAGGAAGCCACGCACTGCAGAAGGGAGAAAAGCTGAGGAGAAGTAAGCAAGCGAGGGCAAGGGGAGAGAAGGGAGGGAGCGAGGCAGTGGAGAAGGAAGCGAGGCAGAGGAGACAAGAGGAAAGGAGGCAGTGGAGAAGGAAGTGAGGCAGCAGAGAAGGGAGGGCGCTTTGCTCAGGCTGCAGGAAGCTCTATTCTTGCAGGAATATTCCTGCAACAGGTCTCTAGTCCTATATAATAAAAGGCTAATGTGCAAATAGACTAAACAGTGGAACAACTGGAACAACTGAACAATCAGTCACTATGATGTGCACTGACCACCAGGGGACATGCGCAGAACATGGCAGGCATCAGCCCTGGCAGAATGGTAGAGCAGGTAAACGGGGGCACCAGTCCAAGGTGGGGCACCAGTCACTGCCATCAGAGCGAGCCTCTGGTGGTAACTGAAAATTCTTTGCTCCCACCCACTGTGGTCCTGCCTGGTGCTTACACCTGTTGCTGATGCCAGCCACACTTGAACCTACTGCTGGTGTTGGTGCCGAAGCCACCACTCATACCTACTGCCAGTGCCAGCCCCACTCATACCCACAGCTGGTGCCAGAGCCACTGCTTGAACCTGCTGCTGGTGCCCGGCACCGGTCCTAATTGCTTGGTGCCATCAGTGGATGTGAGCAGTGGCTGCCAGCCCTGAGGGCAATCGAGACAGCAGCCACCACTTGCACCCACTGCTGGCACTGGCCCCAATTTCTCGGTGGTGGCAGGAGCCGGGCTGCTGGCAGACAGCGGACTGGAGGTCATGGCAGGAAAGACTGGGCAGGGGCACAGAGGATGGACCAAGACCCGCCCCTGTGCCTATAGCAGCCTTGCAGCCCATAGTTCCTTTCAAGGTGCATGAATTCGTGCACTGTGCCCCTACTGATCAATAACAATAAGGGGATTTGTGGTCTCCATGATGCCTGTGCTTTGAGAGGTCCTTTAAAAGAAAATTACTTTGACATTCCAAAGGCATGTTATCCTCGATGCAAAAAGACAGGCTTAATTAAGTGCAAATTGACCTTTGTCGAAGATTCTAGCCTAGGACATGACTACCCACCATAAGCTGCTTTTAGCTAGAAAGTTTTAATTTCAGACCATCCTGTGTGGTCACTTTAGGTCTGGGGTTTGTAAGGCCACCACACAGGCCTCCCCTGAGCTTGCCAGGATTAGTGTGGCCCCTTTCCATACACGAGGATTTGAATCACATCTTGATGCCTAAAGTTCTTAATCAACCTGGGCCTCAGTTTCCTTGCCTCTAAAATGGGGGAAAGACCATTACCTGAAAGGATTTTGGTAAGATAGGATTTTAAATGAGAAAATGCAGTGCATGGCTCAAGAAATTTTACTGAAGCAAATTTACATTTGGTCCAAGTCCTCACTACTCTCTCAGCTTTGAACTGAAAGGCTGAGAGGTTTGATTATTGACAGATGCACTATCTTGAATAGGATGGTGTTGCACAGTTGTGCACATGTCAAATAACACTTAAATGCATTAGGGAAAGTTCCCACAGAAAGGAATTCTATTGGGGTAAAGCAAAAAGGCCTTTTCAGAACCAGGAACCATCCTGTTATACCTTTTGTGCCAACCTCCAGGCCACGTGTTGGGATTCATTCCAGTGAGCTGTTCCTGTTGATTAGCTTCTGCTCTGTGTGGGCTTACAGGGAATTAGGTGCAGAAAGAACGTGCTCCCACAAAATCAGGAGTGTTTGGACTCCTTGTGCCATCTGACTTTTAATTATTCTTGGAGGTAGAAATGAGGCAGGATAGAAAGGGACAAAACCAACAAGTGGAAGGAGGAAGGATCCCACCTCCTCTCGCCAGCACCGCACCCGCTCTGTGTGGTCAGGAACCTCTGGTGGTCAGTGGTCCTGGGGGTCACAACAAAGCTCCCTTCCAACCAGAGGCCGAGACAGAACTCCGACCCACAAAGCTTGGCAACAACACTCCTACCCCCACCCACACGTGGGAACAGTAAAATCCCAAGAACTAATTAATTTTGCGAGCAACGCCCTCCCAGTTTGGCCCAGGCCCACTGTGGGGTGCTTTTCGCTTCTTTCATACTTGTGCCTGCGCCCTGGCCTTCTTTCTCTCCACCTAAACGAAACTTGCTTTATTATCACTCTGATTCATCCTGGACCCCTTTCCTGGGCGAGTCAAGGACCTGGAGGCCCCTGGCCCCTGTGGAGGCAGGGCCTGCCAGGTGCGGAAGTGGCCCCGGAACAGAAACACGACTTCCACAGATATCTCATTTACAGAAAGCAGTTTGAGTTCCAGCCTTAAGACCTTGTTCCAAGATTTATCTCGAGTGTGCCTCAGTTTCTCATCTGTGAACATGGGAGGGCCCGGCTGGGAGAAGAATGGGCATGTCCTGAGCACCCAGTGTTTCTCAGGCCTGTAATCCTCAGGACGGTCGATTGCTCAGACAGGTCTCCAGCTCTGACAGAGTTAATACGTCTTCCGCTCACTTCAAGGGAGTGGTTGAAGGTGTGAACAATGAAGCACTTTCTTTCCTGACAATCAAAGCAACAAGGTCACTCAATGGTTAGTGACGTGTCATGTTTATGTGACCATGAAGATACTCAACAGGCATCTTCCTCAGAGTGTGACCTACTAAACTCGAATAATTGAATAAAAGTGTTCCTACTAGGAAAGAAACAATCTATGTTAATGAACCGTTTTTATAAAACAAGAATTTTTATTCTATGATCAGGCCAACTTACACATTTAAAAATAATCTGCATTTTCATACACAAGGATTGCTTAAAGCAAATTGCTTAAATATTTCCAGTTCATAGGCTCAGTGCTATAATGGAGACTCCAAGGCTCACTCAGCATAACCAATCCCCAAATCCCAGCTTCAGGTATTAAAATACCCTCAGCCCATGGGTGGAGGGTGATTGTGAGGCCAGTCTTAGCTTCTAGAGGAGGGGATGGGGGCAGGCGCTGGGCTTGCAAACAGGACAGCTCAGAGCACAGAGGGGGAAGGGAGAAACAGGCTCTTCATGAGAAACAGAAACATCACAGTGTGACTTCCACCGCTGCAGAGCCCCGCCAGATGCAGAATTGGACAAGGATGAACTATTGCCAGGTGCTCAGTCAGGTGCTAGGCTCAGGTGAGAGGGAATGGCTGCCAGAGGGGCTCCAGGGGCCGCCACAGGAAATCCTTGCTGAGCCAGCCCTCTTGAGCTCCTTCCTGTGTCATAAGAAAACAGTTCTCTTTTTTTTTGAAATGTAAAAACGAATCTCCCCCTGGTGCTTGGCACACTTGCTGTTTTATGTCATCAGCACAAACTGGGCAACATTTACAATCCAGCGCTACCCTCTGCGGTGAGGGAGGGGGGGTGAGGGAGGCCGTGGGAAGCGCGCTGCTGCTCAGAGCAGCTCCCATCTGGGGCTGGGGCTGTGGCCTGTGGAAAGCAGCTACTTGTCTGGCGTGAGGGAGGGGGTCTGGTCAGAAATAAAAGGCTCCATGGTGGCTCTGGACTTGAATCATATCCTAGAGCTTTGGCGCCGTTCTCCGTGGCGAGTTCAACCTCAGTTCCCACTTCGTGTCTGGGCCTCCGCATACAAAGCCCTTTATCGCCGCAAAGCCCTCCCGGTTCACGTGTGAGCTCAGTAAATATCTGTTTAAAACACCCTGTGTCTCCGTTTTCTAATTCCAAAACTAGAACGCACAGTAGAGGTAGGTGATGGCCAGATCTGCTCTGGGCAGCCTCTGCCCTTGGTCCTGGAGCTCTGGGCTCACCGGGATGACTCCCTTCGGCCCAGCTGGCTCTGGCGTGCCCTTCCCAGGCCTGGGGCATAGCCTGCACAGTGAGTGCGTGTGGAGGGGTACGTGGGAGAAGGTTTATAGTCGATGTCATCTCTTACTCTCATTTCTCACCCAACAGAACATCATGATTCAGCGAACTGTTCTTTTTGTAATTCCAGGAATACCCCGCACTCTTTGATACATCAGCCAGTGCCTTTGTGTTTGTCAGTGGTGAGCGCTCCAGTGTCTGGTGGGAGTGGGCTTCTTGCGACGTCCCAGGAAAAGGAACTCTCTGAGGCTCGCATGGGAGCATGAGTGCATTGTAGGCTTGCAGTGGCCCTGCCCCCTCAAGTCCATGACCTCTGCTCCCAGGTTTGACTAAGAGGTATCTTCCCTAATCATGCCAACTTCACTGTGCTACACCCGTCTCCCCTCTGTTGGACCCCCTGCCCAGGTGGTTTGCAGGGGATAGGCTGGTGGCTCCCTGGGGAGGGGGAGGTTGCAGCTTCCTGGTGAGCTGCCCAGTGGCCAGGCCTGTGATGTCTGGCCTCCTTGCTCCTTCCATTATGAATAACTCGCTAATTACTATGTGTCACTGCACACATGGTCCCTCTGCCAGGACACAGGCCCCGGAGCTCTCCCTGGAACACGCTGCTCACCTTGGAGCTGCCTCCTCTGAAGTGCTCGGGGCGCACACTGCACCTACAGCTTCTACTGACGTGGACTTGTTCACCCATTGCAGCTCTTGCCCTGGCTTTCCGCTTCTCCCTCCCCCAGATTTGAAGCAACCAAGGCCACGGTCACCTTTGATAGGCATTTGAAAATTATTTTGTGAAATAAACGAACAGCTTTACCGAAACTTTCAAAAACCCTTTACAGTACCCAGTCAGTATTCTGGTGTGTGTGTAGTTTGGGCTTATTAAATATTTTTGATTGATTTGCTAGATTACCAGGTGCTACCACGCTTCAATTTTCTTAGCAGATACAGGCAGAATTTCATTGTAAGCATCATAATCACACGGGGACATTTTGTTCATTTGAAACATACATTTACCAACAATAAAAGACACACACACACACACACACACACACTACTTTTCACATTCCAACTCCAGGTCCTAGAACAGAGTTTAAGATGCTGTTTGAGAGAAAATAGATGTCTCTCACTCATTTTACTGCCTGATTTCTGGAAAGAGCAGTGCAATTGTGCGGCTCCATTTATCCATTTACTACTTACCCTTCACTGTACAGCAACTGCTTCCCTCCTGGAGCGGTTCTCTCAGGGGCTCAGTGGCCTAATTACAAAACCGAGTGGCATTATGGCCAGCGTCCTCCTGCCTGGCCTCATCACAGCATTGGCACCGTCTGCATGTTCGAATGTGGTAAAATGGGAAACATGAGTTTCAGCGTTTTAAAGACCCGGTTTAAATGAGAGTACCTGTGTGAACTTTGGCCAGTCACCTTTAAACCCAACGGCACTTTCCATGTCGGTTTTGGGTGGTTGGGAGGTCAGATGGGATTGTGTGTGCAGCGCAGAGCCCTCCCTTGACTTCCATCATTGCTCCTTGGTTTTCTTCCGACTGAGGTCTCTGAAGAAATCTCCATGGCGTTTCTTTGCCTTGTCCACCTCTCTCAGTCCACATTTTTCTCTTGCCCTTTTTCAGATTCTCTCTGACCAGAACTGCGTGCATATAGCTGGTATTCCAAAAGTGTGGACTGACTGATAGCAGCCGCCGAACTGGCCTTGTGGGTCTGCCTTCGGCTTCTCCTGTACATTTCTCACACTGGCACCAGCACCGACCGTTCTTCATTGCAGTTCAATAATGTCACAGCCCCTCCCCTACCAACAAACAAAACAAAGCAAAAAACAAAACCTGAATAGCATCCCATTGTCTAAAGAATAAAATCTAACCTTGTAACACTCAGTGCACTCTGACCTCCTGCCCAGCCTCATCTCCTGTGTCCTCCCATGGGCCCGACTTCTCTCCCTATTTTCAAATCCTCTCCGTGAGTTTTAGCCCTCAGTGCCTTTACTCAAACTGCTCCTGTATTCCAGAATGCTCATTTCTTCATTTCCATTGAAATTCAGACCATAGGTCTCAAATGCCAATTCCTCCCCACGCCTGCCTGCCCCGCTCTCTCCCTCTGGCTAAGATGGAACTCTTTCTATGCATGCCCTGGAAGCACTTCCCTTTTGCTTGTTAAGCTGTACCACACACACACACACACACACACACACACACACACACACACACGGGTCTCACTCGCTCTCTGTGCTGCCCGCACGCCCGCACGCACTCAGGAGCTCACACCACGCTCTAGCTTAGCAGCTCCTTGGAGCATTCGACTGAATTGAAATTCAACATGAGCAGCCCTGTTTCCCAACCAGGGTCTTGTAAAGGAGCCTTAATTAGGTGTAACCAGGACGGACACGTGTAGCCATTCCTTTGTGCCAATGCTTCTGAGGGCAGGACCCTGTTCTACTGCTCCCAGCAGCCCAGGAGGAAGGGAGACAGACCAGTGAAAAATCCACGGTTCTCAACCTTTCAGACCTCACGGACCACCATGGCCCAAAGACCACCAGTTGGCAACTGTGGAGTTAAATAACATCCCAAGTCAAACACTAGTGAGTGGGGGAAGGGTCTAAACCTCCCACCGCATGCACTTCAGTGGCATTACCAGTGGGACGTGCAATAGCATCTGGGGCCCCTTCTGAGGAGAGCAGCAAGTACCCTGAGCACGGGGACGGGGGAGGGGGGGGGGCGGGAGGGGAGTAATGGAGGGAGCCGCTCAGCACGCCTGTGCCAGCCTGGTTTGCACAGACTGTCCTCGTATCCTTGTAAGAGTCAGAGGACACCCGTGATGTCGGTCTGCACCTCGGTCTCCTGGTGTCAAGTACAGGGGCAGCTGAGCGTTGGGCAAACATTGTTCTTTGACTTCTACGCGTTTTGATGAGCAACAAACCCCGAAGGCATATTGGTGACAGTCATCCTGGGATGACATCACTGCTCGCCCTGGCCCCTGTTGAAGGCCAGGGAAACTCTGCAGACCTTGTGCACCCTACCCCCACCGGGGTCCCCACACCTCTGTCCCCAGGCACTGCAGCATCTCCCCTCTTCCAGGGAAGGAGGAGCTGGGCCTGGCGGCAGTCTGCTGTGTCGATGTAAACTGCCTTTCCAGAACCCTACCTCCTCTAGCCACAGGAATGAATTCTGAGTTTCCCTCTGACTCCTCAGCAGCCTGCTTCTCCCGGGAAGGGACATGCGGGGGAGGGGTTGAGGCGTCTACTTTCCAATATGCCCCCTGCCCATTCCTTGCCCATCAATCCCTGTATTTCTCTCACTATGCAAGATATGAAAGCTGCTTGTGGGGTCAGGGAGGTGCCTAGTATCCAGTCATCAAAACATCGGGGGCCAGAAACAAGTCCGTTGAAATGAACTTTGTTTTAGGCATAAATGAACTGCTTTTTTTTTAAGAGAGAAAATCTGGGTCTTACAGACCCACAAGGATAGGGAGGAGCCTGGGCCCTAGGCACCTTTGGAGGGTGCAGAGGAAGCCCCTCCAACCCTGCCCGGGCACCCAGGCAAGCCCTCACCCAACCTTCCTCTCCCAAAGGTTTCTCCTCTGCACCACTGCCCCACAGTGAGCTGCACACAAACTCGTGTCCTCCCGCTCCCAACAGGCCAGCCAGGGGACGCACCTGGCCAGCCTTCATTCGGCCTGAAGACGGTAACAGGCTCCACAGCACCCTTCGCACTTCCACCGTGTTCCCATGTCCCCACAGCAGCAAGCTCCCCACACAGCTGTGCCCCGGGGGCCAGACTTGGGATTGGCCATTCAGATGTGGTGGGACACAGACTGTGCTGGGAGGGTGCTTTGCACACAGTATTGGGGGACAGTCCTGTCTGTGCTGCTCGTGATCGCCTGCCCTTGGCATCCCCAGAGGCGGGGGGGGGGGCCTGCCCCCGTCTCTCCCTCTCCCTTAAATGCGCACTCAGGACTAATCAAGCATCACAGCTGTTACTTTCACTTCCACCCCCACCCCCCGGACATTTCAGCTGAATAATGGCTGTGCAGCTCCTGGGCCTCCAGCAGGAATAGACAGGTGCCGGGTGTCCTGTGTCTGCAGAAAAGGGAGCCTGAACAGCTGAGAATAAACAACAGTTGCCTGGTAATATGAACTCCTCGCATGTAAAGTCAGAGGCCCGGCGGCCCGTGGGGGCAGGGGAGGCCAGGTTGTGCTGGCCACCACCTGTGTGGGAGGCCAGAGGTGGGTCCGTTTCCCAGGGAACCAGGGAGTAGGCTGAGAGCCCAGTGTGGGGGAAGGGGGAGGAGGAGGGAGAAGGGGAGGCAGGGCTAAGATTCTGAAACAGGTTGTAGAAACTCTTCGGTCCTGATCCCCTCACACCAGCTGCTTTGGGAAATAGTTTTTCAAAACTTTGCAGGTCCGTGTTTGCAATCAAATAACTGATGTTACCTGGTGAGGCATCCACTAGACTCAGGGCTGGGGAATACGGGGGCTACGGGGGACCTTCTTTCCAGAACCGAGCACTTGCTGGGATTTGGGGCTTCTACCTGGCTCAGAGGACCCTGTTCGCTGGCGCGTTGCCTTTGGGTGTTGTTGTTATGCGCATCCTCTGGTGAAGTCCTCCTTCCTCCAGGGAAGGTCAGACACTGTGCACAGAAGCCTTTACAGAAGCATGGGGTTCTATTCAAACTACGGACCCTGGAGTCCAGGAGCAGACAAGCAAGGTGCCTGCAAGGTGCCGCAGTAACAAGTGAGCAGGCACAGCCACAGCGGGGCAGGGGCGGCCGGAGGACGTGTTTTAAACAGGTTTTAACGGGTGGGAAAGGTATGGCTGAAGGAAGAGGGAGTGCAGGTGGAGGTGAGCAAGGAGGTGTCAGGGCTGGAGGCGCTCTGGGCATCGCTTCTCCGCCACGGGAAGCCATTTCAGCTTGGCTGGGAGGAGGGTTCCCTCAGGACTCGTGACCTAAATGATCTTTCTCAGCTGCCGCTGCCTGCGGCCTGCCTTAACTCTCACAGGATTTGGGGTCGAGTCGATCTCAGGTGGAAAAGTGGCTGACATGGGTGGGAAGGAGCTGGCATGCATTTCATTCAGGGCTGGCCCGGCTCAGTGGTTGAGCGTCGACCTATGAACCAGGAGGTTACGGTTCGATTCCTGGTTAGGGCACATGCCCAGGTTGTGGGCTTGATCCCCAGTATGGGGTGTTCAGGAGGCAGCTGATCAATGATTCTCTCTCATCATTGATGTTTCTATCTCTCTCTCCCTTCCTCTGGGAAATCAATACAAATATATTTTTAAAAATAGTAAGTTCGGAGTGCTCACCGTGAACTACAGTGGGGCCTGCTCCCCTGGGACCCTCCCTTCCTCCAAAGGAACCTTTTGGCCCCTCTTCTGTGGCCCCTCCTCTTGCGTGTGTTTGTTGTGGTTTCCCTTGGAACGGTAGTATCCCAGCTTCCTACTCTCCTTACACACCTGAGCCCCATCTGCTCCCCAGGCCGCCGCCCTGACCTGAGAGGATACCAGAGCCCTGCAAAGCACTGTCCCTGGAGGACAGCCAGGCGCGGAGCCACCCCACGGGACCTGGTGTCTCCATTTCGCTCGGGATCCTGGGATCCTGCCGTCTGCAGTTACAGCTCAGCCTCTTTGTCACTCCTGGAGCCGGAAGGAGTGTCCTGCTGCTGGCCAGGCCCGGCACCTGAGGGGAAGGGGTTTCTCCTTTCTGCCACATCCAGGAGCTAAAATAGAGTGACACTAAACACCCCGAGAGCACCGTGGCCGGATGTGGAGACTCAGAAATGAGATAGAGCTGACATTTTGGGGAGTCATTTATGGCTGGGCCTGGCCTCTTGGGCACAGCATCTCACTTCTGGGCAAAACAGACTCCCGTTTCAGCTGCCCGGGAGAGGGTGCAGTGTCCAATGTCTTCACTCCCCACGGTCACTACAGGGCGCCCGGCCCAGCCAGCTGCCACCTCGATGTCCTACTGGACTGTAGGGACATGTCTTCTCGCAGGGAGTTCTGTGACCTTTGGGGTGTGATTTCCCTTGGCTTTGGGGCCCTGGCGATGAACCCCTGAACTTCATCCTGGCAGAGAGGCTGGGCACTGCCTCGCAGCTGGAAGCTGGCCTCGCGGGCACAGAGGAGTGGTGAGCCATGAGGTTAATGTTGACTCTCCCGGGCGCCTCCTGGTCTATTTGGAAGCTCTTGTCTCTTCTTAGTAGGTTCTCCTTTGCAGGACTTTCTGGAGAGGCGATGCGCCAAGCGGGGAGGGAGGAGAAAGGGCCGTGAGCCTCTGCCTGGTGGGTGCGGCTCAGTTGGTTGAGCATCACCCCAGTCACCCCAGGCACCAAGCCGTTCCCTACTTGATTCCTGGTGAGGCATCCACTAGACTCAGGGCTGGGGAATACGGGGGCCTGCAGGAGGCAGCTGGTGTTTCTTTCTCTTTCTCTCTCTCTCTTTCCCTCCCTTTCCCTCTAATAATCAATGATAACACATTTTTTAACAAGTGGTCCATTTTAGACTCAGTCTTGACAGGGCTAATAGGGTGGATCGCGTCTAGGGCCAATCTCTAAGGCTGGTACCTGGGTCCAGGAAGTGAGTGGACAGCACAGCGTGGGCACAACAGGACTAACCCACACTTTCTAGGGTACATGTTGGGGGACATACTAGACTTTCTGCGACCCAGTCCATCCCCCGGAATGCAAAGGGCGCCCCCCAGCTCCCTGGGCCTCAGAGGCTTTAGTTTTGCCTCCGGATGCTCGCCCCCTAACATGATTCTTGGCTTGGGATGGGGCTGTGGTATTGACAGGGTAGCTCAGGAAGTGCAGGAATCAGCCCCCTTTCCTACTGGTCCTCTGTGTCCTGTGTCTTTCAGACCCTATGTCTGTCCTTTCTTGGTCTGTCTGTCTGTCTGTCTGTCTATTCTGCAGAGCTGTCCTCGGGAAGCAGTAACTGTCTCCCTTTGGCTCTGCCAGGCACTCTGTACCCGCCTGCACCCCAGGCAGTTCAAAGAAAGCACCTTGCTTAGGAGAAGAGAGCCAGGAAAAGCCCTCCCCCCCCACCCCCCAGCTGCCCCTCAACCCTGTGCCATGGGCGGCCTTGGCGCGTGAGGGCTGAATTCCTCTATGATTTGCCCCTTCTGCTCGCCTGCCCCCCCCCCCCGCAAACTCCCCCCTTGAGAAAATCAGGGAGAGAGATTTAAGAGCGCTGCGGGCCAGTTGTCTGTCGCTTTGAGAAAGTTTGCGTGGAGACTATTGCATTAGCGGGTCGGCGCGGCCTTCAGCGGAGTCCGTGTGCAGCTAACCAGCGTCAGAGCCAGCGCTGGCCTTGCGGGACAGAGGTGACCGCCTCTCACCCCCCTCGCCACCCCTGCTCCTCCTCCTTTATTTTTATACAGCGTCTCGCTTCCTCTCTCTCCCCTCCTCCCTCCTCCGCCTCTTCCTCCCGCTCTGCCTCCTGCAGCGCCCAGCCCGCTCCGCCGGGCCCGCCGCGCGCGCACCGCTGAGAGTTTGCCCACCGCCCCCGGCCCGGCTGCCGAGTCCCGAAGGCACGACGCCCGCCCGCGCGGGAGCCGCGGAGGAAACCACCCAGCGGGCGCGGAGCCCCGAGGGCGGGCCGAGGACCCGCGGCAACTTAGACTCGGCGCCGCCGCCCTGCGTTCCTGCCCGCGGCTCCCGGGCTCCCGGAGGAACCGGTCTCCCCGCGGCTCAGCCCGCGCTGCCACGTGAGCGCCGAGCGCGCCGGGAGGGAGCGGCGGGACCCATGCCGGCGGCCAACCTGATGGAGAGCCTGCAGCCGCCCGCGCTGCAGGTGCCCGGGCCGCAGGGCGCGCCCGAGGGCAGCGCGGTCTGGTCCAGCGCGTCCACCCCCTCGCTCCGCCGCCGGCGCTTCAAGCTGCGCCGCACGAGGAACGTGCTGGAGCGGAGCCTGGAGGCCGGGCTGGCGCGGGAGCTGCCCCTGCCCGGTGGCGTGGCCCCCGGCAAGGAGCTCCTGCAGCTGCCGGCCATCGAGATCACGCCCTCCAGCGACGAGGACACGCCGTGGTCCAACTGCTCCACGCCGAGCGCGTCCCCGCGCCGAAAGCGCTTCCTCCTCCGCAAGTGGCTGCGGCTGCGGGAGCGGAAGGAGTTCGGCGAGAGCAGGTAGGTCCAGGTCGCGCCGCCCTCCTTCCCTACCTCCCCTCTACCCCCAGCCCGGGGCCCTGGACACCCCGCGGAAACTTAGGGGGAATCAGAAGCCCTCACCCCTCGGAGCTTCGGGCTGCCACCGGGCTGGCGGCACTTTAGCTTCCATTCTTGCCACCGTCTCCCCCGAGTCCAGGCGGGCACAGGCTGTCTGTCTGTCTGTCTACCAGGGCTTCCTGCTGCATCATCTCCCTCCTCACAGCAAAGAATAACGCAAACCGCAGCAGGTAATGCTGCTTCCCGTCACGCGCCGTCATTATGGAGAACAGGCCACTGTCTCACTTTGGTCCTCGCACTCTTTGAGTTAGGGCCTCAATTATTCCCATTTCCCAGATGGAGACAGCAGGAGGGGAGAGGCCTTAAGTGGCTTCCCCTTAGACTTGTATTTCTTCTGTACACTCCATTTCAATTTTTACTTTTATCTTGTTTGAGCAGTGGCAGGTTGCCTTTCTTGGGTCTTTGGACCTCTAGGCTTGCTGCCAGCCACGGTGGCGTGTGCCCGGGTCAGTGTGGCCTCTGAGGAGTGGGCGAGTTCGCTTCCCTGCACAGAGAATCCTATAGAAAGCTCCGGCCATCTCTACCCAGCCTTGCGGAGAGCTGCATTCAGCCAGCCCACCGCCCTGCGGAGGACCGCCTCCCCTCGCTTTCAGACTCGGAGCCTGTCCCAGCAGGGGTGTGCCCTGGTGCAGAGTAACTGAGCAGCGGGCCACCTTCCCTGGGACTCCTCCTCCCAATCGGATCAATTTCCTTCATCTCGGCTCAGCAATCACTTACTGGATGTTCCTGTGAGCTCATGGCGGTGTGCTCCAGGGCGGAGTTGGGGAGGGCTGGTAGAATGAGGGGATGTGGAAATTGAGGAGCTGGGAGGAGTTGGGATCAGAAATTAAGACATGAGTTTCAAAGCATTGAAGAGATGGAACCATGCATGCCACGTGGTACTAATTGTGCCAGAAAAGACAGGAGAAAGAGAGGAAGACACTCAAACCACAGTCCAGATGGGCCGCAGGAGGCGTAGGGGAAGGACGAGGCGGGGCCTGCCAGCAGGAACAGAGGGGTAAGAACAGGTGAGCCAAGAAAAGGCGGAAAGTATGAACATGAAAATGGCAGTAAGTACTATCTACCAACAAGTGACTCTAAACGCTGAAATAAACCAACAAGCAGAACAGAAACAGACACATCCACGCAGAGAACATTCTGGGTGGCCAGATGGGAGGGGGTGGGGTATGGGTGGAAAAGGTGAAGCACAAATGGATTGCTTCAGGCTTGTCCTGGAGACGTAAGTGTCGCACAGGAACAGAGTCCATAAAATTCTAGCTATGAGTTGTGTCCGATGGGAATGAGGTTTATTGGGACGATCACTTATTTATATTCTGCCTCATCGCTGGGGTGCACGCCTGAAACTAATATGTGAACTATAATTGAAAAATAAAAATGATCTAAATAAAAAGTTAATACTAAAAAGAAGAAGAAGGAGAAGGAGAAGACGGCGAGCCACATGTGGAGGGGACACTGCGGAACCAGTGTGTCACACGGACGAGTATGCTGAGCCTCCCGGGGTTTCTCCTTCCCTGGCGCCGAGCCTGGAGGTGGGGGACGGGCAGATGCGGATAGAGAGCTTTGTTCCGGGGCTTTCTGTGGAGCTAGGACCCCAGCGAACTGCACATCCGCTGTCTTCTCCACAGCGCGAGGGAAGCGGGGCACTCTTGGTGGGAACTAATCTTGAACTAAAATAGTTCATATGGTTTGCCAACTCTCTCTTCAAATGTGAGAGACCTTACAAGAGACCCTGTTTTGGTCTTGAGATCTGACCGCGTAGGCTGAGGACAAAATACGGGGGGAAGTCCTGCACCGCTGGCCAGGCTGGGGCGGGGTGGATTTGGTTAGGTTTGAGGAAGGCATCCCTGGTTTTGAGAATTGTCTAAGGATTCAGTGTAATCTTCATTTTTGTTGGAATAGGAAAGGGTTAAGACAGTTCTTTTAAATGGTTGCTTGTTGTAGTTGGCGAATGTATACAATTTGTATAAAAAGGTAGACTGGCCGAGACCGGTTTGGCTCAGTGGCTAGAGCGTTGGACTGTGGACTGAAGAGTCCCAGGTTCGATTCTGGCAAGGGCATGTACCTTGGCTGCGGGCACATCCCCAGTAGGGGGCGTGCAAGAGGCGGCTGATCGATGTCTCTCTCTCATCGATGTTTCTGACTTTCTATCCCTCTCCCTTCCGCTCTGTAAAAAATCAATAAAATATATTAAAAAAAAAAAAAAGGTAGACTGGATTCAAACCAAAATTTGTTCAACTTAAATCTCTTAACCACTATTATATGGCCTCCTGTTGGAATCTATCCTGTGGTTAAAACAAAACCCTATCTTTTACAAAAATTTAGTTTTCATTGATTTGAGAGACAGAGAAACATTGGTTGGTTGCCTCCCAATGAGGAGCTCTGATCCCCAGATCGGTCCTCACAGCCTGACGAGGGGCTTGAACCTGCAACCTTTTGGCTGTGCAGGAAGATGCTCCAAACGACCGAGCCAGTGGCCAGGCAAAGCCCGTTGTTTTTAGTCCTTGGAAATGGAAGGCTTCTCGGAAAGGAAAGAAGCAATCAAGTGCGCACGCCCAGCAAGAGTCCCGGAGAAGGAGCTGGTGCTGAGAAGCAGCACAACGCGAGGAATGATGGTCTTAGAGTCAGGAGATAGGGTTCAACTTAAGTTCTATCATTTATTAGCTGTGAGGCTTGGAGGTGCGTTTCCCCTTCTCCATCTGTGGGTGGGCTATCTGTCGGTTCATGGGAGGTCTTGAGAGTAAAACACGTGAAATGCTTTGTAAACTTGTCCCAGCTGTGCAGCGTGAAGGAGGGGTGTCATGTCTGTGAGTGTCTCACATGGAGTGGCATGTGCCTGAGAGCAGGCGGCTATGTACTCTCCATGCCTGGAGCCACGCCTGGGATCCTCACAGGATTAGGGGGATTAAGCATACCCGGCCCAGCCTGGCATCTTCCTCTTCACGTCCTCACCCCAGGTCCCCCCTCTACACACACACAGGAGCCCTGTTAGGCCTGCCACGGTGTTCTCTCTGTCTGGCCACAGCTTGTGGGCTTTGGCTGCTAAATTGAGCATAAAAGAGGACAGGGAGACCCCACTCCTCTCCTGAACCCTGAGAAGGAAGGAGTGGAGACAATGGTGATGTATTAGTGAGGTTTTGGGATCCACAGGTCCAGCTCAGCCACGAAATGCTCCCAGTCCCACCTGGTCTGGCTCCTCTTGGCACCTTCACTGCCGGGCACTGCACTTGGCCCTGCTTGTGACCCGAGGATATATGCTGATGGGTAGATAGTAACATGTGAGTGAACGATTCCTTGCTCTGTAGTGTCTGGAATGGGATTCTCTTTGTTCATGGGTCAGGGGAAATTTCCTTGAGAAGATGAGTCCAGAGCTGATGTGTTTTTTCCCCTTTACTGAGATACTAGTGGCCTAGTGCACAAAGTTCATGCACATTAAAAGGGGATTAATTAGAGGAAATATTTTAATATTGCTATTTGCCCTTTCTCTATAATAGAAGTGTCAGAGATGAAAGAAAATTGGTAAAATGTACATGAAAATCTTCCTCCTGTCAGAGTCTGGGGTGTGCTGCGGGACCCAGAGTCAAGTCCCTGCCCACCTGCGGTGCCTCAAAATTGTCCAAGACCCAGGTCCAGTCAGCCCCATCTCCATTGGGCAAGATCCAAACCCAGCCAGCCCCACCCTTGTCAAGCATCGCTGGGTGGGGGGGCACAGCCTCAGGACACCTGTTAAGCCCTGCCTGTTGGAGGGCACAGCCTGAGTTCCCTCAGCCTGGAGCCAGGGTAGGGGGTGCAGCCTGAGGTCCCCTGTCAAGCCCCATGGGGATGGGGGGAGGTACAGCCTCAAGTCCCTGTTGATTGCTCATTAAGTCTCATTAGGGGAACTTGGCCTCTACTGTGGGTGCTGCCATCTTTGTGGCAGAGTGATGACCAATTTGCATATTCCCTCTACAGTATGTAGGATAATTTGCATACCATGCAATTCACTCCTTTTCACAGTATACAACTCAGTGGTTTTTAGCATATGCACTGACATGTGCAGCTATCACCACAGTGAACCTTAGAACATCTCTTTACCCTACAAACAACCTGTACCCTTTAGATGTTACCCGTACTTCCAGATTCCTCATTCCCCCTGTCCCTAGGCAACCAGGAATCTCCTGACTGTGGAACTGCGTTTTGAATGGGGACCCAGTGCCTCTTGGTGAAAGCAGTTTGGGTATTTTGGCTTCGAGATGGAGATGGATGACAAGTGTGGTCTTGCTCAGGGATGTGGAAAGTGAGGGTGGGGAGGTGAGGGGCTGATAGGCTAGGAATTATGTGGAGTTTGAATTCCCATTCGTCAATCAGCCAACAAAGGCGCCCTGAGCTTCTGCAGGCAGGGTGCTGTACACACAGGGCAGCTTGCTGGGACCCCGTAGGCTCTGGGACCCCAGAGATACATAACCTGAGTGGAATTTGGAGCAACTAGTGTTGTTCTGTGTGAACTGGGCGGCGAGTGGAGGCCACGGCTGTGCCCTGGGACTGTGCTGCCATCATGGCACTTGATGGCTCCCGTGTCTGCTGGCCGTGCCTCTAAGCCCTGCAGGTGCCGCAGTGAGGCTGACAGGCTGTGAGGACCATGCTGTGTCGGAGGCCCGTGGCCAGCAGGCTGTGGGGACCGTGCTGTGTGTCAGAGGCCCGTGGCCGGCAGGCTGTGAGGACCGTGCTGTGTCAGAGGCCCGTGGCCGGCAGGCTGTGAGGACCGTTCTGTGTCAGAGGCCCGTGGCCGGCAGGCTGTGAGGACCGTGCTGTGTCAGAGGCTCGTGGCCGGCAGGCTGTGAGGACCGTGCTGTGTCGGAGGCCCGTGGCCGGCAGGCTGTGGGGACCGTGCTGTGTCGGAGGCCCGTGGCCGGCAGGCTGTGAGGACCGTGCTGTGTCGGAGGCCCGTGGCCGGCAGGCTGTGAGGACCGAGCTGTGTCGGAGGCCCGTGGCCGGCAGGCTGTGAGGACCGTGCTGTGTCGGAGGCCCGTGGCCGGCAGGCTGTGAGGACCGTGCTGTGTCAGAGGCCCGTGGCCGGCAGGCTGTGAGGACCGTGCTGTGTCAGAGGCCCGTGGCCGGCAGGCTGTGAGGACCGTGCTGTGTCGGAGGCCCGTGGCCGGCAGGCTGTGAGGACCGTGCTGTGTCGGAGGCCCGTGGCCGGCAGGCTGTGAGGACCGTGCTGTGTGTCAGAGGCCCGTGGCCGGCAGGCTGTGGGGACCGTGCTGTGTCGGAGGCCCGTGGCCGGCAGGCTGTGAGGACCGTGCTGTGTCAGAGGTCCGTGGCCGGCAGGCTGTGAGGACCGTGCTGTGTCGGAGGCCCGTGGCCGGCAGGCTGTGAGGACCGTGCTGTGTGTCGGAGGCCCGTGGCCGGCAGGCTGTGAGGACCGTTCTGTGTCGGAGGCCCGTGGCCGGCAGGCTGTGAGGACCGTGCTGTGTCAGAGGTCCGTGGCCGGCAGGCTGTGAGGACCGTGCTGTGTCGGAGGCCCGTGGCCGGCAGGCTGTGAGGACCGTGCTGTGTCGGAGGCCCGTGGCCGGCAGGCTGTGAGGACCGTGCTGTGTGTCGGAGGCCCGTGGCCGGCAGGCTGTGAGGACCGTGCTGTGTCGGAGGCCCGTGGCCGGCAGGCTGTGAGGACCGTGCTGTGTCAGAGGCTCGTGGCCGGCAGGCTGTGAGGACCGTGCTGTGTCAGAGGCTCGTGGCCGGCAGGCTGTGAGGACCGTGCTGTGTGTCATAGGATCAGAGCTGCTCTGACTGTGGGACTGTGGCAGGGTCGGAAGTGATGGCATCTGCACCCTCTGCTGGGGAGGGAAGCTGAGCAGGGGTGAGGAGGTGGGAGTGGGTGCTGATGTGGGCACCCAAGAGCACTGCTCTGCTTCACTCTCTCCAGAACCCTCTGTAGGACCCCGTGGGCTCCATCTCCCCTTGGCGTGTCTGTCCCCATTGCCGTGTAAGCTGTCACGCCCGCTCACACTCCAGCAGGCCAGCCGCTGGAGAGTCTTGTCTTCCTGGAGCCTTGGCTCAGGCTTAGCTACACCTCTGACCTCAGAGAGTGCCTCTTTGTGATTCTGCCCAGCGTGGCAGGCCCGGCTACCTGCCTGGTGCCGGCCTTACTGGAGAGTGGGCTTGCAGGGAATGAATACATGTCGTTGGTATATTTATCTCGGTTCTCCTCTCCTTCCTCTTACCTATAGAGCACATGTTGCTTCCGGTTGCATCTCAGTTCTCAGGGGAGGGGAACCCCACGCTCTGGCCCTCAGCCATGTGCCTGCCTGCCTGCCAGGTGTGAGAAGCACAGGGAGTGTGGGAGGGAAGAAACCTAACACAAGCATCAAACAAATGCTGAGGGAGCCTGTGCTTTGGGAGCAGATTGAGTAATCCGTGCCGGGTAAGGTTCCACTAGCAAAGTCCCCACCAGCCCCAGGCTTCCTTGAGGCCGGGGGCTGGGCCTTACCTTGTGCCAAGATTTCTGCTAAGCGCCCTAAGTACACAATCACATTTAATCCTCAGCACCACCCCCAAGGTGGGTTTTAGGGTGGAGAATCCTGAAGTTCAGGGACAACTTGCTCCTGGCTGAACGAACAGCAGCAAGAATGAGATTGGAGCCAGATGCTGTACCGTTCCCCAGCGGCTGGCACTGCGCCGGTGTTTGCTCACCTGCAGGTGGGGGGTGGGGGGGAGGTTCTGCAGAAGGTGGAGCGAGGTCAGAGGGCAGGGTGGCCGCTGAGGGTCGTGGCCACGCACGGCGCTGGAGGTGGTGTCATTGGTCTAGGGGAGCAGCTGACCTCTGGCTGTGGGGGTGGGCACAGAGAAGTAGAGAGGAGCCTGTGGGCTCCTTCTCACTGGCAAGGTTCCTCGCTGGCGTTGGTATTGACGTTTCCATGGTGGCTATGCACTCAGGGTGCCAATTACATGTCAGGTCAGAGACAGGCGATTCTGGGGCGTGTGAACAGGTGACAATCCTGCCTGCTCGGTCACTCTGTCCCGGGTGTTATCTGTGTGCCAGTTGCTGTGACGGTCGCAGGTAATTGCTTCTAGGGTAGCTCTGACGTTCTGGTTAAGGCGTCTGAACGGCTAGGCCCTGGAGGGGAGTTTCCTTCCTGACCTCAGTGCTCACCACTCCCGCCCCAGAGCGGAGCCGAGAGCCGGTGGCTGCTGGTGCCTGTGCGCAGGAGGCCCGGAGCCCCGCCCTGTGGGGACTCGCCAAGGGGCTGCTGGACCTGCTGTGGAAGCAAATGCAGCTTTTAAACATCTGTGGGGGCCTGTGTGGCCTGCCTTCAGCGCCCGAGGCACCCTCTGTCTCCGAGCTGGGAGAGCTTCCACGGGGTGCACAAGCGGAAACCAGAAGTGGCTTCAGGTGGGAGGGGGAGGCCGAAGGAGACGCTTCGAGCTGGCGAAAGAGACACGGGCAGTGGCCTGCCACCCCATCTGCCAATGCGGGCGCCGTGTGCCTCCCCGAGGTAGTCCTGCACAGACATTCTGACTTCAGACCCCATGTCTGGATTTGTGATTCAGACGGCACAGTGCAGAGCCCGCCCCCGCCGTGCGCAGCCAGGACCTGAGGAGGCGGCCCCACAGCCTTCACCCGGCCCCGCACGGTGCTCTGGGCAGATGAGGCGACCGTTGTCCGTGTTCTGACCGGATGAGATAAAGAATGAAAACCATTAGCTCCTTTGCGAATGCACAGCTGGGTCTCGGCCTGGAACTGGGCCTCTCCCAGCCTGGGCCAGTTTCTACCAGCACCTCCCGGAGCACTGCACTCCTCGGAAGCGCCCCCCCCCCCACACACACACACAGCTCCGTGGCCGCTCCCAGCCGTGCCTGTTGCCCACTCTGACCACAGAGGTTTCCTCTTGCTGCTTCTGGTTAGCAAGTGCAGTCAGGAAATGAGGGGGCTGAGTGAGGGGACAAACAAAACAAAACACAACACAACACCCCACCAAAAAACAATCAACAACCCACTTGGTTTTCCGTTTTGTTTGGAACCATGGAAACGGCCTTTACCTGGGGCCTGGTGTGGGCACGGGTGGGGGAACCTTGCGAAATGTGCCCCAGCGATTAGGAAAACAGACAGACGGCGGTTAGGTGAGTGACACCCTTTCCAGTCTCCCCCAGGGCCTTCCAGCTCATTGATTAACGTACATTTTTATGTTATGGAAGAGTGAATGTTGTGTACGTAATAATTGGGTAGTAGGAAGGAAGAAAAGAGGATCATTTTATCGTGCTAACGGTTAGTAGCTAACCAGCTAGCCTGTTTGATGCTACTCTCTCCCTGATCTTAGTTCTCAAGTTCCCTCCCTCCCTCCCTCCCTCCCTCCCTCCCTTCCTTCCTTCCTTCTTTCCTTCCGTCCCTCCTTCCTTTTTGTGTTGTTCCTCACCCGAGGGTATTTTTTCATTGATTTTTAGAGAGGGAAAGTCAGAGAGAAACATAGGTGTGAGAGGAGCACATGGATTGGTTGCCTCCGGCGTAAGTCCCAACCAGACCTGAGCCGGGGAGGAGCCTGCAGCCAGGCATGTGTCCCTGACCGGATTCAAACCTGGGCCCTTTGATCCGTAGGCCGACACTCTATCCACTGAGCCTAACCGGCCAGGGCTCAGATCTTCTTTTTAATTGAAGGACTTCTTTTCCATCCACTGGTTCCTGCAGAAGGTCAGGGAGAGCACAGGTTTGTGGACTGGGGAGTGGCAGGTCTGGAATGGGAGCAGAGGGGTTTCTGAAACTCTGCTCCTGGAGGTGCCATCAGATGGAGATGCTTCTCCGACGTGGGGAGCCCCTCCTCACAGCCGACGCCACTTCTTAGCGTCGGCCTCGCATTCTCCATAACCCCGGCCTGTCCTGACCCCGGCAGGCACCCTGCCCGGGTCCGACGAGCCTTCGTTCCAGCTGGGTCAGGACGCCCCGAAGCTCCTGACCTTCCCGCTGATTCTCAGGCTGGATGGCGTGGCCGTGGCCTGGGAAAGCTTGCTCTGCACAGGGGGCTGCTCCGGAGCGCAGCTGGCCCTAGGCGTGGTGACAGCATGTGCTGTGTCTACGTCTGTAATGAGCCACATGGTCCGGGCACATGAACATTTCAGTTAAAAACAATCAAAAGACACACAAATTCCTGGGAAGAAGCGAGCGCCCCTGCCTTGATTACTTCCTCATCTCCAAGCCGCACTGTCAGGAAGCCCGCCTGGGGCCGCGCTGAGTCCTGAAGTCCCCTCGGTGCGGTGCGGTGCAAACTCCCTTCCTTTGTTTCTCCTCAGCGTAGCTGAGAGGACACTTGCTCACTGTGCTTTGGGAATATTCCTCAGCAGCCTCAGAATTGGTACCTCGGCTGTTCCTTCCAGATTCTGAGGGAGCCCTGGCTTTGTCCCACCCACAGGGACTCCCCTGCCTTCCTATGGGGACCGTGCGCCCCTGTGGGCTTCCTGGGGGAATCGGCAGGCACACACGTGGAAGCAGAGCAAGTCTTAGAGTTGAGCGATAGGAACTGGCCTGCCCATTCAGAAAGCTCTCAGGAGTCCTCTTCCTCTCGGCGCTCCTTCGCACTCGAATCGCTGCCCAGACCGTCTGTATCGCCGCCATGCCATTTCTTCAGCCACAGAGACAGTGGCCGATGGTGCCGCCTGGGAGCAGTCCCTCTCACAGCGCACAGCACTGGCTGGTCCTTCTAGGCCAGGAGTGGGGCGGGTGCCCGGGGCCTGGGCCGGGTGCTGGGACCCGCAGGCGGGAGCTCACAGCCTGTGTGGCAGGTCATCGTGGAGAAGGAAATGGCAGTAGAATGTGGAATTCAGGCTAAAGCAGAAAAAGCAGGTCTGAGGAAAAGGTCTGCGGGGAGGGAGGGAGCAGGGTGCCCAGCCCCGGTCCCACCGCCACGCCGCCTTGTGCCTCCCACTAGCTGCCCGATCGGGCCCTGTGGCCCGGCCCTGCGCCTCGGGAACCTGCTCTTCATGGTGGTGGGATCCGTGCGGTCACTTCAACTCTGAGCAAACAGAGGAGTCCCAGACCATGATGCTGGTCAGTGGCAGGAAGGACTAGAATCCAGGTCTCCACAGCCCCACCCTGCCCAGCCCCGCCCATGTCCCCGAGCTCACCTTCACCCAGGATGGAGCCAGTCTTTATCAGTGAAGCAGAAAACACAGGCGGCGCCCTGCCTTCCAGGGCGGGCAGGGAACGGTTTTCCCTGGGACAGCAGTCCTGAGGCGGCCAGGCGAGGCTGGCTCTGCTCTCTCTCTGTCCCTGTATGTCTCGGGCAGCTTACCGGACCTCTCGGCCTGGGCCCTTCCTCATTTCCTAAGTGGAGAGTGTACATTTCTTCCTCATCTTGTGAGACAGAATTAACTACATGGACTTGGAGAATCCTATCTAATCCTATCTAATAAAAGAGTAATATGCAAATTGATTGCACCTCTGCTACACCCACAAGCCACGCTCACAAGCCATGCCCACCATCCAATCAGGAGCAAATATGCAAATAAACCCCAACAAAGATAGCTGTGGCCACTAAGAGCAGGAGGGAGGCTTGGGTTTTTCCTGCAACAGAGGAAGCCAAGCTTTCTGCCTCTTGCAGGCCTAGGCTTCCACTCAATGCTACAAAGTTTCAATTATAGAAGATACATAATCTCAACAGAAATGGCAGCAACCACAGAGCTGGAGATAACAGAGGCTAGGGTTGCCCAGGCAATGGAAGAAGCCAAGCTTCTGAAGCCCTAGTGCCTAGGCCTCCATTCTAGGCTACAAAGTTTCAATTATAGAATTTGAATAAACCCAAACAGAAATGGCTGTCTCCATGGAGCGAACAGAAGGCTTGGCACTGCTCCAGGCTACAAAGTTTCAATTGTAGAACATAAATTAATCCCAGATCCCAGGGCCTCTGCTTGGGTTGCTGGGGAGTGTGGCTAACCTGCAAACCTCCACAGGTCCCTCGCCCAGGCCACCCCACACCACAAGGGAACCCCCACTCTGATCTAGGACACTCTTCAGGGCAAACTAGCCAGCCCCCACCATGCACCAGACCTCTATCCTATCTAATAAAAGAATAATATGCAAATTTACCATCACTCCAACACACAAGATGGCTGCCCCATGTGGTCAAAGATGACTGCCCCCATGTGGATGCAAGATGGCCACCACAAGACAGCCATCAGGGGAGGGCAGTTGGGATGGACCAGGCCTGCAAGGGAGGACAGTTGGGGGTGATCAAGCCTGCAGGGGAGAGCAGTCAGGGGTGACCAGGCCAGCAGGGGAGTGGTTAGGGGGTGATCAGGTTGGCAGGCAGAAGTGGTTAGGGGCAATCAGGAAGGCAAGCAGGTGAGCAGTTGGGAGCCAGCAGTCCTGGATTGTGAGGGGGATGTCTGATTGCCCGTTTAGGCCCGATCCTATGGAGTCCCAGATTGGAGAGGGTGCAGGTTGGGCTGAGGAACACACATCCCCCCATGCACAAATTTTGTGCACTGGGCCTCTAGTTGTGTTATAACCAATTAAATGAGACTTTTGGGGGGGGGGGGTCTGTGAGGCCTCTGGGTGCCGCTGGAATAGTGGCTTGTTGTTTCTGTGATCATTGGTGAGATACCACTTTTCCGATCTAGTGGTCAGTGCCAGAGATGAGGTTTGATCACTGTGGGCTGCTCCTGCCTGTCTTTTCATATTGGGGTGCTTTGGTTTCTCACCCCAGGCCTTTGATTTCTCCTGCTCCTCCTCCCCTCCTCCCCACTCCTCTCACTCCTCCTAAACCCACACACTCTGCTTACAGGGCATTCTCTCCGTGCCGCTGGCTTGGAGCATTCCCATATGCTGCTGACTCTCACCTGTGTCTGAGTCATCTCTTCTGAGCCTGCGGCTCCTCCATCCAACTGGCGAATGGACATTTCCACAGGAATGTTCTTCAAAACCCAGCATGTCCGTCCCGATGGAACCCAGCAGCTTCCCCTCCAAGCCAGGCCCTCTCACTCTGTTCCCTGCATTGAAATAGGGACCCGTCGGTGTCACGAGGCTCCCCTGCCTAGGAGGGCGTGTCCTTCACATCTGTCCCAGCAGCGGGTGTGGCTCGAGCACCGTCCTCTCTGTCTGACTGCCTCGCAGCCCTGCCCCTGGGTTCTGCAGCCCAGGCAGCGCTCCTGCTCTTCGGGCCCCTGCTGCCCTCCTCTGCTCACCTGCCGCACGCCCAGGACTCCGCCTCCCGCCAGAGTGACCTTTCCATGCCGTCCCTTCCCCGGGTCTTCGCAGACATGCTCCGTAGTAGAGAGTGCACTCCAGTCTGGTGACACGGACCCACTGTGCCACCTCGGCCCTCCGCCTTGGCTCTGAGCTTCCTCAGCCTTCCCCCAGGACTCAGGCAGTAACGCTGTGCCCTTGCTGATGGGTGAGATGTGAGGGTAGTCGCTGTATTCGGTGTTTGTTTTATTTGGTGCCTGCCAAGCTCTTTGTATGGAACGCAGTAGGAGCTCAGTAAATATGTATTTAGGAAATGAACAAATAATCAAACGAATAAAGGATTTACGGAAATTTGATTTTCATGAAATTCTGCTAGAAATCATTTTGCAGCTGAAGCTGAATGACGGCACCTCACGGGTGCTGTTTATGTACTTCTGGACTGTACGTTGGATTGTTTGTGTGTTGTTGGCTTCCTTTGTGTGTTTTTTCTTTATGGCGCCCGTGTCTTTCATGAGATTAAAAATGCCCAGCGATCCAAGACACTAGTCTCCTAGGAGTGGTCTCCATGGAGAGTCGGACTCAGCGTGTTAGCTGGAGAGGGTGCGTCTGTCCCAAAACAAGGCCTGGCTGCAGGTGGGGGTCCAGTCTGCACAAGGTGCTTAGCCTTTCCCCACCTCTGAGGAACGTGCTACTGGGGCACATCACATCGCTGAAAGGGACTTGGCTTGTTTTCGACTCTTGGAAATCGGGAGTTGTGAAATAAGGTCTTGCACCCGATGTGAAGAAGTGATGGATGACAGAGGCGCTGGGGCTGGTGGGCCGCTGAGTCCTCCCGGGAGGGTGAGCTTCCATGTCCTCAGAGTGGGCTTCCGGGCGCAGACGTGGCTGCTGCTCGGGCCTGGCCCAGGACCCGCTGATCTCGGTGCAGCTGTCGGGCGCCGGAGCAGCTGTTCTGGGGTTTGGCTCTATCTCCTCTTGCAGGGGAAGCCAAGGCCCGGAGGGTCGCCAACAGGAAGGCCGTGTGCAGTGTAATGACAGCCGGGAGCCAGCCACAGTGCATCTCACTGAGCCCCGGAGACTGGGAGCCCAGCGGAGGAACAGAAGGGGCACTGCCACTGGCCGCTGGGACTGACAGGAGGCGAGGCGAGTAGACGTCTGCGTGGACCCGGATGGAAGCAGTTTATCGCGGTCTCTTCATTCAGTAGCCCTCGACCCTTTTGAAGTGACCTACAGGCCTGTGCACCAAGTGCAATTATTCCTTGTATTTGCCCAGCACTTACCACGATGCCTGGCACCTGGGCCTTGCTGGCACATGCCTGTGGCATGACAAGCCAGGCCTTCGTCTGTTCCTGCAGCCTGTGGGGCAGGGACAGTGAGCCTGCCCACGGCACTGGCAGAAATGGGGGTTCGAAATGTGCCACATTCACGCCCCTCGGGAGAGACGCCGGGCTGTGCCATTGGCGTGCAGAGCCTTTTCTGTACTGTGCAGGCGGGAGCATCTGACGGTGCACTGAGTTTCTGCGCGTGACCCGAGCTTGACTGGCCTCTGCTCCTGATGGCTTTCCTTTCGTTCATTTATTGTCCATTCATTTGCTCACCCACAGAGCTGTTTTTATCACATCAGCATGTATTAGGCAGTCAATGCAAGTCGCACAAAAACATGTAAGTTCTAAAACGTGACAAGTGACCGGGGGGAGCATGGTGTGGCGTCAGCAGCTGTCCCCGGAAGGCCTCCCTCGGTGCAGGGGGTGGACATCTGTCCTGGGGGGAGCAGAGCTGTTTCCACTCAACATGCGGCCTCGTCCACTTGTTTCCCAGAACAGGCGGCGGCAGTGGGCAGCGCTGGCGGGGGAGGTGGGGGGAGGCCCGCTCCGGCCTGGCACCTCTGGCATTTGCTTCTCTCCTTTCTATCAGATGAAGGACCACCGAACTTCCCTTTGGTTTGCGAAGTGACCCACGTCCCGCGTGGTTCAGGGTTCGGGCTCTGGAAGAGGGGCCCCATGCAAATGAAAGAGACGAGACAAACAATAATTTGGAAATATTGGGGGACCAGGCGGGAGAAAGGACTCCACTTGGGCTCCGGCCTCGCCATCCTTTTATTTAGTTTAGGGCACACCTATAGCCCTTAGGTAGCAATTTCCAGTTACAGGCAGACTATCTTGTCAGTAAGGGCTTACATGACTGTCTGGTGGGGAAGTTGCTTCAGCTGCCATGGTCTGGACTAAACAGTGACCTTTGCCAGAGCTCTAGGGTCACCAGCCTTCCGGCCTCCTTGTCCACACCTCTCTGCTAGTGAAGACAATAGACGGTTTCCCACATGGTTTCTCCAGTGGAAACAAAATTTTGTTTTTCACTAGCACTGTTCATGCGAAGGATTCAAAATTGAGGCACTTTTGGTTTATTATTTGTACTTCTGAGCTTATTTCTCATAGCCACCAAGCACCTGGGGCCTTGGAGCTCCTGCCCCAGCTGCCTGCGGGCTAAGGCCCAGTGGCTGTGCTGCTGGGAAAGAATGGACTTTTGCTGTGGTAATGAGCTCTGCAGGGTGCTGGAGGGGGGGCAGGAAGCAGCTGGCACCATGCAGGTAACTCAAAACACACTGGTTAAGTGGGCAGGTACCTGAGAATGAGCGAATGGGTCGTTTAAAACAAATGCTGAATATTTAATATATATAGATATTACGTGTGTGCATGTGTACGTGTGTGTGCGTGTGCATGTGTGTGTGTGTGCATGTATGTGTATTTAACCCTAAGGCAGCTGAGGTGTTCTTTGGCTATAGGACGGTGATGCAACTATTATTAGCAAGAAATCTCACTTTGCCTCCTGAATATGACATTTGTCCTGATGCCAGCAGTTGGGTTAGACCAGTGGTCGGCAAAATGCGGCTGGCGAGCCACATGTGGCTTTGGCCCCTTGAGTGTGGCTCTTCCACAAAATACCACGGCCTGGGCGAGTCTGTTTTGAAGAAGTGGCATTAGAAGAAGTTTAAGTTTAAAAAATTTGGCTCTCAAAAAAAATTTCGATCGCTGTACTGCTGACTAATGAGTTTGCCGACCCCCGGTAGATCCGTCTGCCTGGGGGAGACCAAGACTGTCGGCGGGGTGCCAGGTGAGAGCGAGCTCAGCCCCACGGGCTGGGGGTGGATATCGAAGCCATGGGTGGCCACGGATTGAGTGTGAGCATGATCCAGGGCTCCTGGGGAATCAACAGTGCTTCTGCCTCTTCTGCGGTTGCTTGCCTTGAACGACACGCTGAGAACAGGCACAGGCACTGCCTGCTCCCCACTGTGCAGACGGCTTCCGGGGCTGCAGTGACTCATCCCAGGAGCCATTTCCAGCTGCGTCCTGGGTCCTGGCGAGGGAGCCTCTGCCCTCAGGCTGCTGTGCATCCTCCTCTCCGCCAGGACCCGGAGCTGAGAACTTGAGATCATGAGGGTGAGGCATCTAGTGCCTGAGGCACAGAGGCACCCCATCTGAAACTTCCTTCCATCTCCCTTTCCTTTCGGTCCCGGAAAGAGGAGTTGCACCCGCTGCCCTTCGGGCCCACCCCGTGGGTCTGAGGCAGGAGCCGGGCTGTGGTTGCTCGTCAGTGCTCGTTGCTGAGGCGTTCGGGGTTGGCGGACCAGGAGAGCAGAGCGGCCCAAGGGTGGCTGGGCATGCTGTCCTGTCTGAGGGCGAGGCCTCTGGCACCTCAGCAGCAGGTTGCCAGAGTGCTCGGCCGAGTCGACGTGGCACTTGAGCGTGTGTGGAGATGGCGTGGCGGAAACCATCAGGCGGGTGTGCCCGTGCTGCCTCCGCCCCCCGGCTGCTTCCCCAGGCCCCGGGGCTGAGGGTAAATGACCAGAGTATTTGGTTAGGACTGTGTTTATTTCTTCTCGTTGGGAAAAAGTAAGATGCCGTTTTACCATAAACCAGCTTTTTCCTGGGCTAAGGGGGAAGAGCCGGGTGGGGTGGGGCTGGCCTACGGCAGCACTGAAGTGGGGGAGCAGGAAGGACTGTGGGAAACAGGGCAGCTGCAGTGCTCCTGGAGGCCCCGGGGCCCGCTCCCTTCATCTGTCTGCAGGGTTTCTGCCCCCCCCTCCCGTGTCCACCCCCTGTGCCTCTGCCCGGCCCCAGGGGCACATGCCAGGCTTTCTGGGGCCTCCTTTCCCTTCAGCACTCCTGCACTTCCAGTTGTAGGGGTTCGGTTTGTGTTCATGGGAGGGGAACAGGCAGGTGGTGACAAAGTTATCAGGTGGGAAACAGTTGTAGAACATCTGTACTTATTCTCGAGTGTGATCTTCAGTCGGATGTAAGACAGATGCTTCCTGCTTTTTCCTGGGTTTCTAACGTGTTTTAACAGGAACTCAGGGGTGTTTCTAGGAATCGGCTGACCCCGTCTCCTCCAGGCTGGCTCCTCACCGAGCTCCTGCCGCCAGAGCTGGCAGGGGAGTCCAGTGACCGCCCTGTGGTGGCTTCACACGCTGTTTCTGCAAAGAGGCCCTCGGGCACCCGCGTCGCTGATCCGGCTGGCCTGCCCCCAGTCCCGCCCGCACCTACGGGGGTGGTGCCAGCCTCTTCGGTCACCAAAGCCGCCTCCTCGGCGTCAGGCCAGCTGTCACTGGCCGCCTGGAGTCTCCCTCAGCCAGGCTCCCGCTGCGGGTGCCCTGCCTCTCAGGGCACGCTGCTCTGTCTCGTTGGGCTGCGATGGCCCCTCGCCAGCAGGGGGCTGGGCAGCTGGACTCGCAGGCATAGGCTGCTTTTCAGATGGTCAGAAACTTGTTTATTTCACGGTTTCACACCTGGCCTTGTGGCCGTTCTTTGCAAACTGCCCCCTCTCAGATCAGCGCCTGCTGACTGTCAGGGCCAACTCTTGTCCCTTTCACTCTGAGGTTTGGCTGCATTGGGGTTCCCATGGGGGTTGCCTCCTGGCCGAGGGCTGCCTCCCGCAGGGCGGAGAGGAGAGATGACGTCAGCAGAGCCGCTCAGGCTCTACCCGGCCCGGGCCCCTGACGCAGGTCTCCTTAGTTCTATCACGGAGGTCCTTCCCGCCACACCCCCTCCTGGCTCCCAGCAAACGCTGCGGCAGCATTGTCAGTGAGAGTCAGCATTCAGAGGCAGAAAACGGACTGAAATTCTCATCCTTTGTCTCACCAACAAGTCGCTCTTAGACATGTCACATGTCCCCTCAAGCCTTTATTTTTGTCATCTTTACAATAGGGATCAGAATCCTATCTAATAAAAGAGTAATATGCAAATTTGATCATACCTTTGCTATGCCCACAAGCCACACCCACCAGCCAATCAGGAGCATGGGGGCATGGCTGAGGCAGCCTGGGCTGCGGGGGGCCTGGAGGTCCTGGAGGGGCATGTCCAAGGTGGCCAGGGCCTGGGGGAGTCTGGGGAGGTGTCCGAGGTGGCCCAGGCCTGGCTGGGCAGGGCCGAGGCCTGTTCTAGCTGGGGGCGAGCTGGCTGGGGCTAAGGCCCTGGCTGGAGGTGTGGGGGGGGGCGGGGCTGGGATAGGCCAGCCATCTGCCCCATTGCAGTGCGATGGCTGGGTGCCCAAGGCCTAAAGCCTCGGCCAGAAGGCTCCCAGTATATGTGAGGGGGCAGGTTGGGCTGAGGGATCACCCACCCCCAGTGCACAAATTTCATGCACCAGGCCCCTAGTATATACATATGTGTGTGTATAAATATGTGTGTGTATCTATCTACACTGAGTGGCCAGGTTACTATGATCTCTGAATGCATAATAATCTGGCCACTCAGTGTATATAAAAGGCTAGGTGTCTGTCCAACAAGTAGCTATGATGCGCACTGACCACCAGGGGGCAGATGCTCAAGGCAGGAGCTGCCATGACCCGCACTGGCCATTTACAAAGAAGCAGCACCAGGGATTTGGCACCTACAACCAACACTCAGCTTCCCCCAAGTGGGACACAAGCCCCGCCACTACCCTGGAACATCAGCCCACCAAATCGCAGCCAATGCTGCCAAGTGCAAAATGTGGCCCACAGCCCAGCCCAGAAGGTTGTTGTGGGTGCTGGGTAATGATGTCACATAGCAACACCCAGCTTCCTCTCCCTAGCGAGTAGCCTCCTTGCAGTTTCTTCAGCCCAGGAGCACAACTTGCTTTATAGCCAGGTGCAAACATTTTACACTTTAACCAAATGTTTATGAGGCGTTTTCCCATGCTTGATCTCATTTGATCCTCACAGAAGTCCTGGAGTAGGTAGACAGGAGACTCGAGCCTGTCTATAGATGAATCAAGTTCCACAGCCAGCTGGAATTGGCCTCAGTTTCTGGTCTGTAAAATGGATTAAGCATGTCCCATTGCCTGCACTGAGCTTTGAGGGCCAATTGAAATACTACATAAGGAAAATGAGGGGTGGCCCCTCCCCCTTGATGAGGAGAGCACTTCTGGCAGGTCCCAAGGCCCCAAACCCTTAACCACCTTAGCACTTCAGACTGTCCACCTGCCCCTCCCCCTCATGACCTCAGACTTCCGCCCGGGCCCCAGGCCCATGCCCTTGTCCACCAGAGCACGTCCCGCTCCTCACCTGGGCCAGACCATATCCTTGGTCACCTCAGCACTTCCGGCTCTCCACCTTGCCCCTCCTCATTGATGATATGAACACTTTAAGCTGGTCACTGGCCCCAACCTTGGGGGAAAAAATGAGGGAAGAAATTACAAAAGGAAGAATGAGCAACACAAAAGAAAGATAGATGGAACCTTAAATAGGGAATGTAGTCAATAGTGTTGTAATGATGGTAGGATGCCAGGTGGGTACTGGAAATATCAGGGAACACTTTGTAAAGTATATTATTATTTCTTTTCATTAGTTAGAAAACAGAGATTTAGAAAGCTTAGAAACTTGACTGACTGAAAAGGAGTAAGAAATGATAGAACTTGAAAATGACTTCAAGTTTTCTCACTGAGCAGAATATAGTCAAACACTGCTGCAGTTAAATATTTCATCCATTGTTCTCCCTGAGTGATCTACGATAATAATTTGCTTTGTGTTAATATTTACAGCTGTTGCTGACAATTACCTGAAAGAGAAGTTGGGGTGCTTCACTTGTCTGGTAAAAGTTTAGCTACATTAGAAAGCAGGTCTAATTAAGCAAGTTTATCTTATCCTATATAATAAGCGAGGATTATGAAAATTAGTCCAGGACTCCATAACGGTCACAGCCACTTGGCAGGGAGAGGAGAGCAGGGCCTGCAGCTGGGACATAAGCTTGTGGTGCCTCCCCTGGAGTTGGGAGCTCCAACAGCTCTTTCCAGCAGGCATGGGGCTGCTGGGACCCAGGCCGGGCCTCTGGCCTGCTCTCTGTCACAGCTTCTCGGAGACCCACTCTCGAGGCTGCCCGGAGACTATGTGGCTGGGCCGCAGGGTGCCAGTGCAGATGTGACAGAGAGCGGGTGCAGGAGGAAATCCAGAGAATGGGATGTGGGGTTCAAGACTCACTTCCTTTGAGATTTGTCCTTGATCTTGGTTTGGGCCTGGAGTGCAAGCATTACAGGAGAGAGGGATGGGTGAAGGCCGAATGTGGAAGAAAGGAAGTGACCCAGGTGAGGGTGGGGACCTAGCAGAGGTGTGGGGCCACCTGAGGGGCAGCTCCTGGGCGAGCACAGGCAGCCGGCCAGGAGGCAAACAGCCCAAAGGGACACTGTATCATCCCTCTATGAGGACACCCCACACAGGTGCTGCCTTCACCAGCAGGCTCTGGGCAACGTCTGCAAATGCGACTGCAATCTCTAACATTCTGGGCAAAGAGCTGACCCTGTGCCCCTCTGGGTACCAGGCTTGCTAGGAATATGCTGTCACCAAGGCCATAGATCAAAGCCAAAAACCTGGAGAGGCGGGGTCCACTGGAGGGAGCTCAGGCGAGGGCAGGGGGCTGGTGGGCAGGGATCAGAGGGCATGGAAGGACACCGAGTGGAGGAGCTAGGACCCACAGCCTTGAGACAGGAAGGGGGGAGGGGGGCACGGGTAGTTTAGGGGCGGTGCCACCTCAGTGGAGGGGTGCTGCACTGCAGGGTACCCAACTGATTAATGTGATTCAGAGAAGCTCCCGAAAGCAAGCCCTCGCCGCCCTGTCCCACAGAGGTGCACACCTGCGCGGTGAGTGGGAAGCCTACCACTGCTCCAGAGAAGGGGGGGCAGTAAAGAATGGGGGCAGGGGTCCAGGGAGAGGAAAGAATGCGGAGCGTTCGCGGTGAAGAGGTGCTTGAGAACCAGGCTCAGAAGCCTGATGGGGAGGTTTGTTCTGCTTGCCCCTTAGAAGGGCGGAGAGCGCGGCTGTGAGGGCTCCCTGTGCGCTCAGTCAGGTTCCACAGCAGCTGGAATTGTCCTGTTTCCTGGTCTGTAAAGTGGATTGAACGTGTCCCAATGCCTTCGCTGAGCTTTGAGGGCCAACTGAGATACTATATAAAGAAAATGAGGGAAGATGTGAGAAAGAAAAGGAAAGACAAACACAAAAGAAAGATTGGACGAAACTGTAAACCCATTGTCACTTGAATAGAGAATATAGTCAACAGTGTTGTAATGACGGTATGATGCCAGGTGGACCCTGGAAATATCGGGGACACTTTGTAAAGTATGTGATTGTCTAATCAACCATTATTCGGTAACTAATATAATACCTGAACCAACACAAAATAATATTGAATAAAAACTGGAGTGAAATTTTTATAAATTCCAAAGTTTAAATAAAGGCTGTAAAGGAAGGAAGGGGAGAATAAAAATAGTCTTTTTCATTTTCCCACTTCATTGTCTTTTTAGTACATGGAAAAGACAGTTGTCTTTAGATGGTGCTTTTATACTTTTCTAAGTCATTATCTCATTTGATGTTCAGGCCAACTTAAAGACAAGGTAATTATTCCCTCTACTATTCCAAGAAAGGAAATCTTGGTGTCTGGCCCCAATGATTCAATCGTCAAGCTCTTAATATAAAGCAGGGTTAGTGAAATTTCCTGTGAAGGGTCATATCTATACTAATAAAAGCCTTGGGGTGATCAGGCCGGCAGGGGAGTGGTTAGGGTGCTATCAGGCTGGCAAGCAGGCAGGTGGTTAGGAGCCAGTGATTCTGGATTGTGAGAGAGATATCCAACTGCCAGTTTAGTGGGATTGGGCTTAAACTGGCAGTTAGACATCCACTGAGGATCCCAGACTAGAGAGGGTGCAGACCTGGTGAAGGGACACCCCCACCCCACGGTGCACAAATTCCTTGCACTGGACCACAAGTCCTATCTAATAAAAGAGTAATATGCAAGTTGTCCACACCTCTGCTACACCCACAAGCCACACTCACCCACCAATCAGGAGCAAATATGCAAATAAACCCAACCAAGATGGCTGCCAGCCACAGAGAGCAGGAGGGTGGCTTGGGTTTCCTAGGCAATGGAGGAAACCAAGCTTTCTGCCTGCCCTTGCCAACTCAGGCCTCCACTCAGTGCTACAAAGTTTCAATTATAGAAGATAATGACAGCAGCCACAGAGCTGGAGAGAGCAGGAGGCTTGAGTTGCACCCAGAGATGGAGGAAGACAAACTTTCCACCTGCCCTGGACTGCCCAGGCCTCCACTTAAGGCTACAAAGTTTCAACTATAGAAGGTAAACAAATTCCAACAGAAAAGGCTGCTATCACAGTGAGCAGAAGACTTGGCTCCACTCCAGGCTACAGTTTCAATTGTAGAAAAAAAATAAATCCCAGATACCAGGGCCTCCACTTGGCTCGCCAGGGGACATGGCCAGCCTGCAAACCATCACAGGCCCCTCACCTAGGCCGCCCTATGCCCCAAGGGAACCCCCACCCTGATCCAGGACACCCTTCAGGGCAAACCTGCTCCCCCCACCCATGCACCAGGCCTCTATTCTATCTAATAAAAGAGTAATATGCAAACTGACTATCACTCCAACACACAAGATGGCTGTACCATGTGGTCAAAGATTCTGCCTCCATGTGGACACAAGAGAGCCAGCAGGGGAGGGCAATTGCAAGGGACCAAGGCTGCAAGGGAGGGCAGTTGGGGGCGATCAGGCCTGCAGGGGAGGGCAGTTAGGGGTGACCAGGCCTGCAGGGAAGGGCAGTTGGGCAGGATCCAGGCCTACAGGAGAGGGCAGTTAGGGGCAAACAGGCTGGCAAGGGAGCAATTAGGCATCAATCAGGCTGTCAGGGGAGTGGTTAGGAGGTGATCAGGCTGGCTGGCAGGCAGAAGCGGTTAGGGGCAATCAGGAAGGCAGGCAGGCAAACAGTTGGGAGCCAGCAGTCCTGGATTGTGAGAGGGAAGTCTGTCTGCCTGTTTAGGCCTGATCCTACCAGGAACAGGCCTAAATGGGCAGCTGGACATCCCTCAAGGGGTCCCAGATTGGAGAGGGTGCAGGCTGGGCTAAGGGACATCCCCCACCCCCCATGCACGAATTTCGTGCACCGGGCCTCTAGTATATATATAAAGGCTAAATTGACCTGTGCATGCGCTATACATATGAAGCTATTGCTGGTGCCAATCACCCATGTGTGTTTCAATCTGTCACTGTTGATCATGAATTTAATTGACACTTCTGTTGTAGAGAAAGGGTGAATAATGATATTAAAATATTTCTTCTAATTAATTTCCTTTCAATGGGCATGGATCTGTGCACCAGGACACTAGTGTGTATATAATCTGCTTTCTGACCGTGGAAGGAAGTCTGTGGAGCACTTTGTAGCTGGGAAGCACTGATTAGCTGTGAAGGGTCCCTCGTGGTGTTAGGCAGAATGTATTAGCGTGCAGTATCCTGAATACTCAGAGAGAAGCAGCCGCTGTTTGCGTTAGAGGAGGTTTGTCTGATGTTGCCAATGTACGGTGAAGGCGTGGGCAGGGCCACCATTACCATTGTGGTCTGCTCAGGCTCAGGTCTGTCGTGGCGCCGAGGGAGCGAGCTGCGGGTCAAGGAGCATCCGTGAGCACCCCTGAACCAGCTCAGGAATGCGTCAGAGGGCGACAGCCAGGCTCTGGGTCACGGGCTCCGGTGGCCAGAGGGGAAGAGGCCGTTGTCGAGGTGGGGCTGTGGGCCACAGAGAAGAGGCGTTGAGGGCGGAGAGGACAGCGTGCACCACGTTGGAAGGGACACAGTGGCTCCGTGCACCCCGGGGTTCAGCCCAGGCTCACAGAGGAAGTGGAAGGGGAAGCTGGTGGCATGCAGTGAGGCCTGCTGTGTAAGGCAAAGGTCTCTGGACCGACATTTCTGAGAAAGCGTCAAGGACTTCACCCAGGAAGAGCGCGTGGGTGTTTCAGAAGACAGTGGGTGGTGCAGGCCTGTTGTGTGCTACCCACAGCCTCGCCCCTGAGCACAGCGCTGCCCAACTGTGAGTTCAGGCTCCTCGTGTTGGTGTGGGAGCCCTCACCCCCGAATTCAGCAAGTGACGTAGGGCAGCCCCTCTCGCCCAAGCTGGCGGTAAAACTGTGTCAGCACAGTTGGGACTATTGCAGTGGGCTAGGCCTCCGTAGTGAGCCAGCTGGGCTGAGTGTTAAAAACCTTCAGGCCCCACCCCGAGCCCCTGAGTCAGCATCTAGGGCAAGCGAGGGCCAGGAGCCTGTCCATAGCACGTTTCCAGTGATTGCTAGGCACCAGTCTGGCCTGGCCTCTGGGTGGGGCAGGGGCCGTGGCGGGGCGGGGGGCGGGGGGTGAAGGCTGCTAGAAAGGGCGCGTCGAAGGAAGAGCAGCGGGACTTAGGGACAGTGGAGGGGGGCGGGGAGAGCGAGCTCCCACCACTCTTCCCGGTTTCCTTGTTGGACAGCTGAGCAGATGGTTGGTGGTGCAGGTAGCGGACTAGCAGGGCAGGCTGTTTGGTACAAGAGATGGGGTGGGGGTTCAACATGAGGAGACTGGGGAGGTCGGGTGTTGGCGGCACCTGGAAGCAGCGGGATTCGGGGACCTGGTGCTGTTGCAGCAGTCAGAGCTGTGGTGGAGGCTGGGGGTCAGCGAGTCCTGGGCTGGGTGAGACTGTGGGGACGGATGCTGAGGAGAGAAGGGGACTGTGGTCAGAGCTCCGGGAAAGCCTTCCAGAGTCGGGAGCAAGAAGCGCTGAGAAGAGACTCAGGAGGTGGCAGTTTGTGTGTCTGTAAGTGTGAGCTTCCTCGTGAGGGGGTCCTTAGGCTTCCAGAACCCCAACGCTGAGCAGAAATCACACATGCATTTCCTGTACTCGGACGACGTGAAGCATGGCGTGTGTGTGTGGCTGGGATTCTGTCATCTCGGCGTGGAGAGGACGCCCCTGGCATTCCGAGCGGGAGGTGTGTGCCTTGCATTACACACACACACACACACACACACACACACACGGACACACACACACACATACACATATACACACGTACACACACGTACACACATGTACACACACGTACACACACTCACGTACACACACACTCACGTACACGTACACACACACGTACACATACGCACACACACGTACAAACACATACCACACACACTCACACGTACACACACATGTACACACTCACACATACACACATGTACACATACACACGTATACACACGTATGCACACGCACGTACACGTACACACATGTACACACACACGCACATGTTAACTGGGAGACAGGCTGCGTGGCATCAGTCATCGCTCACAGGGCGGTAGCTGGGAACCTGGCTGACGGGCGGCTGCTGTGGAGGAGGTGGGGCGTGTGGCAGCCAGAGGCTCCCCTGTGCCCTGGGCAGCCCCGCCTTGCCTGTGAGAGGAAATCAACGATAAAGAAACCTAAGTCCTCCTTTTGAGCCGTTTGGATACAGGGACCAGGGTCAAGATGACTGTCCCAAGTGAGGCCTGGGGTTGCCTGTGGACCAAGTGGTCTTTGAGAACCTGCAGCTCCTGGCACCGCCCTGTCCACAGCCAGGGAAGCGAGGGGTGTCCTGAGGCAGGAGGGCTGGGGTTGGGGGAGGGAGGGCCAGACTGGCCGGAGGCCCATTGCCCGGGTCCGACCGATTCCCAGACCCGCCAGGCTCTGAGTGGCCCCTGGGCCCTCCGGCTGCCGGCTGGGAGGCTGACACTGAGCGCCTGGTCTGCTTGTGCTCACTGGCTCCCGAGGGCCTGAGCCTTCGCTGGGGGTGGGACCAGAGCGTGCGGGGAGCTGGGACGCAGCGGCGGCTCCCTCTGGCTGAGGGCAGCTGAGAGAGTTTGAGCAAGAAGCTGTCCCTCTCCCTTCCTCTCTGAAGTCAATAAAAAATAAAAAGAACAGAGCCTAGAGAACAAACATCATCCAGAATCACCGGAAAGCTGGCTGAGTGAAAATTCCACAAATAAAAGTGAAGATAAGACACTGTGACTCGGAGGAGCGGCGGCGGACAGCGTTGAAAGATTCCCGTGGAGAGAGGTGTGGAGCGTGCACCAGCGGATAAGGCGGGCGGCTGAAAACCGGCCAGTTTTCTCGAACGGGGAGACAAAGACGTCCCACTGGACTGATTCTCCAGCTCTGGGCAAAGTCCAGGGAACCCACTATCATACGGAGTAAAAACTGGACAGTGGGAGGGCACGCCGAAGCTCGGGTGCTGCCGGGTCTGCTGGCTTGTGGAGAAGGTGAGCTTGTGTGGAGTGCGCGTGAACTTGGGAACAGCGCAGCTGCCTGACCGCCCAGAGAGCACTCGTGACTTGCTCTTTCATTCGGGAAACTGTCAGACTGCTTTGTTTTACAACCCTGGGTGAGACGTTGGGTGTGCAGACTCATTTGGGGAGAGTCTGAATTCCCTGGCAGCTGGTGGAGCTCGGCAGCGGCTCTCTCTCAGAGGTGCTGGCGGCCATTGCCCGCTGCACAGAGTCCCTGGGGCCACATAGGGCGGAGCTGACGCTGTCTGCTTGGCCCAGAGACTCCGCCCATCCAACCTGAGCACAGCTGAACTTCACAAACAATTGGCCTGGAGGTCAACCCCTCCAAGTGCTAACAACGATTATCCTGAACTTAACTTAAGCAAGACTGTGCAACCCATATCCATCTCAGGTAACTGGGGAGGCTGAGCCACTATCCCTTTAGGACATCTACCACACAAAGCTAATTGACCAACTCAGGGAAGCAGCCACCATGCAGAGACATGGAAAGAAATCAGATGTGAAAGAAATGGAGGAAAAAAAACGACATGGAATTCAAAACCACGGTTATAGGGCTTCTCAGGAGGCTCTTAGAAAAGGTTGAGACATATAAGGAAATAAGCAAGACCAACGTGGAAATGAATGAGTCCTACAAGGAAATGAATGGGACCTACAAGGATATGAACAAGACTCTCAAGGATATGAAAAAGGACCAACCAGAAATTAAGCATACACTGACTGAAATAAAAAAAAATTATACAAAGACCTAAAAGTGCTCTGGAGCACCCCAAGAACCAAGTTAAAGATGTGAAATACAAAGAGAGAAAATCCACTCAGCTGAAAAAGCAAGAAACCAAAAGAATCCAAAAAATTGAAGATAGTGTAAGGGGCCTCTGGGACAACCTCAAGCATACCAATATCGGAATTATAGGGGTGCCAGAAAAAGAGAGAGACCAAGACAATGAAAACCTATTTGGAGAAATAGTGACCGAAAACTTCCCACACTTGGTGAAAGAAATCGACTTAGGAGTCCAAGAAGTGCACTGAACCCCAATATATAGGAACCCTAAGAGGACCACACCAAGGCACATCATAATTAAAATGCCAAGAGCAAAAGACAAAGAGAGAATATTAAAAGCAGCAAGAGAAAAACAGTTAGTTACCTATAAGGGAGCAGGCATACAATTGTCAGTGGATTTCTCAACAGAAACAATGCAGGCCAGACAGGAGTGGCAAGAAATATTCAAAGTGATGAATAGCAAGAACCTACAACCAAGATTCCTCTACCCAGCAAAGCTATCATGCAGAATTGAAGGTCAGATAAAGTGCTTCACAGATAAGAAAAAGCTAAAGGAGTTCATCACCACCAAACCAATATTATATGAAATGCTGAAAGATATCCTTTAAGAAGAGGAAGAAGAAAAAGATAAAAGTGTAAATTATGAACAACAAATACACATCTATCAACAAATGAATCTAAAAATCAAGTGAATTAATAAGCTGATGAACAGGATAAACTGGTGAATGTAACAGAATCACGGACATAGAGAGGGAATGGACTGACAATTTTTGGGGAGAAAAGGGTGTGGGGAGCGCAGCAAGAGCCTGGACAAAAATCATGCAACTATGGGGGAGGACAGTGGAAGGGGATGAGGGCGGAGGGTGGGATGGATACCAGGTAGAGGGGAGCTATAGGGGGAAAAAAGGGAACAATGTAATTAATAAACTGAACAATAAAGATGAAAAAAAACAAAGTTATCACCTATTAAAGTCATGATATTGTATATTTACAAACCAAAAAGAAATAAAAAATAACCTGTTAATTTAATAAAAGGGAACCTTGGTTAAAAGTTTTAAAACTAACAGGGTGTTAATTTTCACAGATGACATACAGGCCAGTAATTCTGTCTGTTATATCTGAAGTCTGTTAAATCAAGTGGAAAGTGAGCGCTTGCTGTGTAAACGTTATTGCAGTTTCCTTCTAACTGAGGTCCGGGCAGAGAGCTGGAAGAGGAGGGTCCCGGCAGAAGACGGGCCCCCCGGGCGGAGAGGGCGAGAGGGGGAGAGGGCGGAGAGGGGGAGAGGGCGGAGAGGGCGGCTGCAGGAGGGAGGCCGTGCGGGGTCAGACTCGGGTCCAGGAGGAGCAGGTGCACCGGAGGCGCTGGCTGGGCGCTGGCAGGGGCTGGTGAAAGCAAGGAGGTGGGTGCGGCAGGCGCCGGGCTGAGGCCGGGTGCGAGGAAGCGAGGCCGGGTGCGGCCCACCAGGGTCACGGAGGGGCTGTGAGAAAGGCTCGTTTCTGGGCAGTTCAGACTCTGGGGAGGGGCCCAGGGCGGCATGGTCTCCGCTGCCATCTGGATGGGGGTCGGCAGCAGGCTTTTCTCTCAGTAAAATGCCCCGGGGGCGGGGTGAGAAATGAAGGATTTGAGGGAGAGAGCTTTTATAAAAAAATAAACTTTCACTGATTGGTTGGTTGCTTCCTGGTGAGCACCTGGCCCCGGGACAGCACCCCCGACCCGGCCCGTCCTGACCCGGGATATGGCGACCTTTCTGTGCACGGTGACACCCAGTCCGCTGAGCCACGTGCCAGGTCCTCACTCCTCCCCTCTCCCCCACCCCTACTTCCTTCCACCCTCCCTCCTTCCTCCCGCTGCCCTCCCCCCCACCGCCTCCCTCCCTGACCAGGACGCTATGTTTACAGATAGAAATACTCAACAGAGAATGTTAATGAGCTGAAAGGTGTTTAACTGGAATCTGAATCATCGACTCTTTGACCAGCCACTCACCTGCAGTTCCCACGGAGGGGGGGAGGGGGGCAGGAAGCAGGGAGTCCTGCTGACTTTGCAGACAGATGGTCAGTGTTTGCCTGAGCGCTGTTTTCTGAGTGGCTTTGGAAACACACAGGTGTGTGTAAGGAGCTGGCAGTCATGGGCAGCGCCCCAAATCACATCTGTTTACTTGCCTTCTATTATTGGGCTTCCCCGAGCTTGCCAGAGGGCAAACAACGATTCTCTTTGTTCTCTTGTCTCCCCGCTGCCTTTCTCCCGAGGACACCGTTTCTCCTGACCCTGACGGGACAGGCCTGTCTCCCAGGGCGCGTGGCTCCGCCCGCAAACGAGCCCTCCCTCTGGGGTGACCCGGTGACTGCCGCTCCGTTTCCGGTTACACGGTCTCAGCCTTTTACTACAGGGTCTCTTCTGTCACCTTCCTCCTGAGCACTCACTGTGTTAAGTCCTGTGCCAAACTGGGAACATGGAGTGTGTTTGCCTGCCAGGCCCGGCACTTCTGTGGGTGGTTTCTGCCATTTCCAGTCCCACGGAACACTTAAGGCCAGTGATACACCCATTCCTGACACTTGGAGACGTGGACCACTTTCCCTACTGTCACCCTGAGTGAGTGGCAGAGTCAGGACTAGAGCCTGTGTCTTTCTGACTCCAGATGTTGAACTAGGACACTGTGCGTGCTCACCACGCAGCCCCCCACAGGTTGTTCCATCCCTCAGGGAGCAGGCTAAGCGGGGTGTGACCCGCCAAGGTGCCAGCCAATGAGAACCACAGGAGGGGGTCTGTGTGTTGGGGGGGGGGGCATGCCTGTCTCCATGCTAGTTCTGTGACATCCACTGCCTAAAATAGTTCATTTCCTCCTTTGTAACCACCAAAGCCATATCCATCAAGGTGACTCTGAGCCTTCTGAAGCTTCCAATTAGCATGAGAGAACTGGTGCCAACATACTAGGTTCTTCTGATTGCACCAAAAGCAGAGAGGCGTGTCCCATGACCTCCACAGCCTCAGTGCTGATGAGGATACAGCTCCCTTAGACCCTTAGTACAAGGTATAGCCTCACATTCCCGAGCCTGTGCGCCTCTCCAGTCCCCGAGCCCTCTCTTCAGTCCGTGTGCCCCCTCTTCAGTCCCTGTGCCCCCTCTCCAGTCCCCAAGCCCTCTCTCCAGTCCGTGTGCCCCCTCTTCAGTCCCCATGCCGCCTCTCCAGTCCTTGTGCCCCCTCTCCAGTGCCCTGTGCCCCTTCTCCAGTCCCCGAGTCCCCTCTTCACTCCCCGTGCCCCCTCTCCACTCCCTGTGGCCCCTCTCCAGTCCCTCTGCCGCCTCTCCAGGCCCCGAGCCCGCTCTCCAGTCACTCTGCCCCCTCTCCAGTCCCTCTGCCCCCTCTCCACTCCCCGAGCCCCCTCTCCACTCCCCGTGCCCCTTCTCCACTCCCTGTGCCCCCTCTCCAGTCCCTCTGCTGCCTCTCCAGGCCCCGAGCCCCCTCTCCAGTCACTCTGCCCCCTCTCCAGTCACTCTGCCCCCTCTCCACTCCCCGAGCCCCCTCTCCAGTCCCTCTGCCCCCTCTCCAGTCCCCGAGCTCCCTCTCTAGTCACTCTGCCCTCTCTCCAGTCCCTCTGCTCCTTCTCCAGTCCCCGAGCCCCCTCTCCAGTCCCCGAGCCCCCTCTCCACTCCCTGTGCCCCCTCTCCAGTCCCCGAGCCCCCTCTCCACTCCCTGTGCCCCCTCTCCAGTCCCCGAGCTCCCTCTCTAGTCACTCTGCCCTCTCTCCAGTCCCTCTGCTCCTTCTCCACTCCCTGTGCCCCCTCTCCAGTCCCTGAGCCCCCTCTCCAGTCCCCGAGCCCCCTCTCCAGTCCCTCTGCCCTCTTTCCAGTTCCTCTGCTCCTTCTCCAGTCCCCGAGCCCCCTCTCCACTCCCTGTGCCCCCTCTCCAGTCCCCGAGCCCCCTCTCCACTCCCTGTGCCCCCTCTCCAGTCCCCGAGCTCCCTCTCTAGTCACTCTGCCCTCTCTCCAGTCCCTCTGCTCCTTCTCCACTCCCTGTGCCCCCTCTCCAGTCCCTGAGCCCCCTCTCCAGTCCCTGAGCCCCCTCTCCAGTCCCCGAGCCCCCTCTCCAGTCCCTCTGCCCTCTTCCCAGTTCCTCTGCTCCTTCTCCAGTCCCCGAGCCCCCTCTCCACTCCCTGTGCCCCCTCTCCAGTACCCGAGCCCCCTCTCCAGTCCCCGAGCCCCCTCTCCAGTCCCCGAGCCCCCTCTCCAGTCCCTCTGCCCTCTTTCCAGTTCCTCTGCTCCTTCTCCAGTCCCCGAGCCCCCTCTCCACTCCCTGTGCCCCCTCTCCAGTACCCGAGCCCCCTCTCCAGTCCCTGAGCCCCCTCTCCAGTCCCCGAGCCCCCTCTCCAGTCCCTCTGCCCTCTTTCCAGTTCCTCTGCTCCTTCTCCAGTCCCTGAGCCCCCTCTCCACTCTCCGAGCCCCCTCTCCAGTCCCCGAGCCCCTTCACCAGGCCCTGTGCCCCTTCTCCAGTCCCCGTGCCCCCTCTCCAGTCCCCGAGCCCCCTCTCCACTCCCTGAACCCCCTCTCCACTCCCTGTGCCCCCTCTCCACTCCCTGTGCCGCCTCTCCATTCCCTGTGCCCCCTCTCCAGTCCCTGTGTCCCCTCTCTACTCTCCTTGCCCCCTCTTCACTCCACGAGCCCCCTCTCCACTCCCTATGCCTCCTCTCCATTCCCTGTGTCCCCACTCCACTCCCAGAGCCCCCTCTCCAGTCCCCGTGCCTCCTCTCCACTCCCCGTGCCTGCTCTCCACTCCCCGAGCCCCCTCTCCACTCCCCGACCCCCCTTTCCACTCCCTGTGCCCCCTCTCCAATTCCTGTGCCCCCTCTCCAGTCCTTGTGCCCCCTCTCCACTCCCTGTGCCCCCTCTCCAGTCCCTGTGCCCCCTCTCCACTCCCTGTGCCCCCTCTCCAGTCCCCGTGCCCCCTCTCCACTCCCCATGCCCGCTCTCCACTCCCCGAGCCCCCTCTCCAGTCCCTCTGCCAGTACCCGAGCCCCCTCTCCAGTCCCCGAGCCCCTTCTTCATGCCCTGTGTCCTCTCTCCAGTCCCTGTGCCCCGTCTCCACTCCCCGAGCCCCCTCTCTACTCCCCGACCCCCCTTTCCACTCCCTGTGCCCCTCCAGTTCCTGTGCCCGCTCTCCACTCTGCGAGCCCCCTCTCCAGTCCCTCGGCCACCTCTCCAGGCCCTGAGCCCCCACTCCAGTCACCGAGCCCCCTCTCCACTCCCTGTGCCCCCTTCTCCACTCCCTGTGCCCCCTCTCCAGTCCTTGTGCCCCCTCTCCACTCCCCGAGCCCCCTCTCCACTCCCCGAGCCCCCTCTCCACTCCCCGAGCCCCCTCTCCACTCCCTGTGCCCCCTCTCCAGTCCCCGTGCCCCCTCTCCACTCCCTGTGCCCCCTCTCCACTCCCTGTGCCCCCTCTCCACTTCCCGAGCCCCTTCTCCACTCCCTGTATCGCCACTCCAGGCCCGGGTATGGGCTGCAGGCCCCTCCAGAGTCTGTTGGAGAAAGAGCTCTTTTGCAGGAAGCACTGGCTTGGAGCAGGTGCCTCTCTCCCTGGAGCAGCGACACTGCCTCCAGTGGCACCAGGACGCCTTCCGGAGATTTGCAGGGGTCTTGGGGGGTGTGGGGGTCAAGGACCAGGGTTACCCGGCCTGACTGCCCAGCGTCCTGGTGCCTGGGGTTCTGCCCTTCCTTCCTGGTGGCCAGTTATCGTGACCTTCTAGGCCATTGCCAAGCCCCGGCTGCTGCTGAAGACCAAAATCAGGGTCCCGACTCAGCTTCTTTTCCTTAGGAACGTTCTGGAATTTAAGGAAGCGCGTCCCCGCTTGTGGGCCATAGCGCAGTGCTCCCGAATTTGCTGCCCTGGGGCTTTGGATCTGAAGTCTGAAGCAGGGTGGGTTTGGGTCGCCGAAGTCCTCTCTCTCGCTGTCTGGGGCCGCTGCGGTGCTCGGAGCCCCCTTCTCGGCGGTGCTGAGCCAATGTCCGGCCTGGCGCCCGGGCTGAGCTCGCTCCAGGTCCTTGTTGAGAGCGCCCTTCAGGCTTTCCGGCAGACGTTGCCCGCAGTGCCGCCTCCACGCTCTCCTCTGCCTCATCAGCCAATGGCCGGACTGGGCCTGTCTGGCCGCAGCCCTGGCCGGGGACCGCCCTGCCTGGTGGCTCCGCGTCCGCCCCTGCAGGCCTGGGCGGGGGGGCGGGGCGGGGCCGTGACCAGCCAGGGCCTGCAGCTCACTGAGGGCGTGCGAGGAGCTGCCTGTGCCCGGGCGTCCGTGTGAATGTCCTGTGACTTGGGCCTAGTGGCCCCGGCGTTGTGTCCGTGTTCGGACAGGACCGTCCACATGAGGCGTTGCTGTGAGAGGGCGGGCAGGGGCTGGGCCTCTGACACTGCTGAGCTGCGTGGTTGTGGGGGACTGCGTGGAGCGCGGTCAGCAGCCAGTCACTGCTGACAGATGAGCTCCAACCTGGGAGAGAGTGGAGGAGGGAGGACCCCGTGCTCGGCGATCGCCATCCGGGGTTCACCTGCCACCCCGCTGCTGCCGTGTTCGCCTCCGGACGGGCTCCCTGGCAGCCCCCGGAGTTTCTGCGTCCGCACCGATGCCTCTCCGTGCGCTGCATCGCGGTGCCGTGCCCACTCTGCCTCCGGGCAGGAGCCCTGCGCGCCGGCTCGCTCAGGGCCGGACGTGGAAGCTGTGTGGGAATGACCTGCCGTTCTCCTCGCTCTGCTTGTCCTGTCCTAGGGGCAGTACGCAAACCTTGCGGGACCGTCCCCTGCCCCGGGCGGGGGGAGGCGCTCCTTCTCTGTCCTGTGTCTGTAGCTGTGAGTGTTTATTTACTTCGAAAAGCATCTCTCCTCCTGACACTGATCTGACGCCCTGATGGTCACCCCTGGAGTCTGGGGCCCTTCTCAGACCTGGAGTTTTCTCTCCCAGAACCACAGAGCCGTGCCTGCAGGGGTCCCAGCGTCTCTATGCAGGTATGTGTGCAAGGCGCTGCTCAGACTTCGCAAGCACTCTTTCTTGACATGACAGTCGCTTTCTGGGTAGGAGCTGTCAGGGGCTGTCTCCACTGTGTAGGTGAGGAAATGACGCCACATAGTTTGCTCAGGGTCATATAGTAGGGAGGGCGGAGTTGGATTGCACCCCAGGCCGCGTGCTCCAGGCCGACTCACCTCTGTGAGGTGGTGACTCTGGGCATCAGGGAGACGCTAGTGGAAGGCACGCGGGCGGGGTGACGGTTCTCCATTACCTGGAACCAACAGCCGTTGAAGGTGATGATTGTAGCCTCGTCTCCACCATCTGAGCTCCTTTGTAAGCAGAAGGAGGCCAGGAGGGTGCAGGGACAGGGTCTTGGGTTTTTGCTTCCAGAAGAGCTGGGTGGTTGGCCTCCTTGAGGTGCTGGTTTGAACGGCGACAGTGCCATCTAGTGGGACAATGTGCTAATGTCAGCCCAGAATTCTGTTTCTGAAGCCCTTTGTAACATGGCCATTGAGTTCTGGGATCCCCTGTATTAGCTGAACTTCAGGTTCGATGGCCAGAGAGGGTAGGTGCCTGTCGGTGAAGTCAGGTTTGACCCTGAGAGGAGACCACGTGCTGGTCCCGCCATATGGGTGGGGGAACCCTGCCGCTGGCTCCAGACACCCCCCTGCCTCTCCCACTTGCTGGGCTGGCTGACTGCTGTTCCTCCCCTGAGGCTCACTCCGGGGCGCTGTCTGCTCTGAAGGTGACCGTGTCCTTCGGGCTGCCTGCTGTAGCACGGCACACCCCACGCGATGTAGGAGGGGGTGCTTGCTGCGTGCCACAGGCCGGTCCCGGTGCAGGGGACCCATGGGCCGCAGCTCTGTGTATAGCTGCGTCACAGGAGCGGCAAGTTCTAGAGGGCTGTCAAAGGGGGGGCGGTGAACAGCCACGTCACAGTGGACCAGAGGCAAGAGGTGCTTCGTGGGGAGGAAGTGGGAGAAGGCGTTGTATGCTCAGCTCTTGCCCAGCCACTGCAGGCTTCGTGGATGGCACAGTCTGTGTCCGTGTTTGGAAATGTGATATAAATTGCTTTTAAGTTCACTTACTTCTTGCTGGGAGAACAGAACCTAAGTGCACGGTTACAGCTGTGCCCACAAAAAGCCGTGTGCTCTGTGAGTGAGCAAGCACGGCCCCGGGCAGGCTCCGCCGCAGCCCCGCTCAGGCTCCACCCCAGGATCGTCTCAGGACGCAGCGAGCCCAGTGAGCCCACAAGCCCAGTGCACCCAGTGTGCCCAGTGTCCCCAGTGTGCCCAGTGCGCCCAGTGTGCCCAGTGAGCCCAGTGAGCCTGGTGCATCCAGTGAGCCCAGTGCATCCAGTGAGCCCAGTGTGCCCAGTGCGCCCAGTGTGCCCACTGAGCCCAGTGAGCCTGGTGCATCCAGTGAGCCCAGTGCATCCAGTGAGCCCAGTGAGCCCAGTGAGCCCGGTGCGCCCAGTGTGCCCAGTGAGCCCAGTGAGCCTGGTGCATCCAGTGAGCCCAGTGAGGCCAGTGCATCCAGTATGCCCAGTGAGACCAGTGCACCTACTGAGCTTAGTGCACCAGTGAGCAGTGAGCCCAGTGCGCTCAGTGTGCCCAGTGAGCCCGGTGAGCCCGGTGCATCCAGTATGCCCAGTGAGACCAGTGCACCTACTGAGCTTAGTGCACCAGTGAGCAGTGAGCCCAGTGCGTCCAGTGAGCCCAGTGAGCCCGGTGCACCCACTGAACTTAGTGCACCAGTGAGCCCAGTGCGCCCAGTGAGCCCACTGCACCCAGTGAGTCCAGTGCTCACTGGGTGTGCCTCTACCAGATTTGTGCTTTCTCATATCCACCAATGCCAGTGTGCTCTGTGCAAATGTACCCTGGGAACTTGTATTTCTAAAGTTTGGTGACCCCTTCTTTGTCCAGCTGCAGGCTGATGGCTCCCCCAGGAGGTGAGAGGAGCTGGTCCCTAACGGTTCGCATCCTGTGTCTTTCCTTAGCAGCCAGCCGAGCAGCCAGCAGAGCAGCCATGAGGATGATGCCAGCAGGTTCCTGAGTCCCCAGCTGCAGGAAGAGAGGTAAGGGTGCTGGAGGGAGGTAAAGGCCAGAGGAGGGAAGTAAAGGCGAGAGGGGGGAGGTGAGGGCAAGGGGAGGGAGGTGAGTGCGAGGGGAGGGAAGTGAGTGTGGTGGGAGGGGGGAATGGAAGGAAGGATGAGAGGGATGGAGTGAAACAGTAAGTTTTTTAAGATGCTTCCGCCTTGAGCGAGAACTGGGGAAACTGAGGGTGGGAGATGCCAGGCCTCTGCTCAAAGACTGAGAAAGACAGACACCCCCGGAAGTGAGGAGGCACCTTGAAGGGTAAGCTGGGCGGCCTCTGGGGTCACAGGGAAGTCAGCATGTGGCAGCCAGATGTGTTGGGAAGACTTCGGGGTGGCCTTGGGACGGGAGGCGCACCTTAAAGGCCGGGCACAGTGTACTGGCAGGGAAGGGTGTCTGGTTGTCGGGGTCAGAGGGCAATGGAGAACAAGGTCGGGTGCACAGGGTGCAGTGAGAATTCGGGAGAAGGGGTGAGGAGAGGCCCTCTGAGGACCAGCCAGCGTCGCCACACGGGGGCTGTGAGTCAGGACCGGGCTCCGGTTCGCAGGGTGAGCTGTGCCCGAGAAAGCCGCCATCTCGGCGGCACACGGCTCTCGTGGCCCAGCTCTCTCCACCATCACACCCACCAACCGGTGAGACGCGGAAGGACTTTCAGTGCGTCACGCAGACACGCGGCTGTGGGCCCGCGGACAGCACGGCCGGGGGAACGGATGTCGTGCTGTTTCAGACGGAACTATGGGTAGAAACTGGGTCTTATTTGTTTAAAGTGGATGTGCCGTTATAAACTGCCCATTTACAAACATATCTGTTTACTAAGCGTGAGCGGCAGGTTATCATGGGGAGCCAACAGCGTCGCCAGCAGTTCTGACAGGATTCCCTGTGAAAGCATTTGTGGGGGTTTTTACCGGCCCCAGACGATGACAGAGAGCCGGGGTTTCCTGACGGAGGGAGGCCGGGGGCAGGGCTTAACGGGAAGGGACCGTCCCGTGTCTCCCAGTTTGGCCGTGGTGGGGTCCGCGGGGAAACGGAAACGGGCCACTGGAACCCAGGAGAGAGGGGATGCCGTTCCGGGGCCGGCTGGAGGGCCAGCCAGCAGACAGCGCGGCTCGGGGGCTCACTCCGTATCTGGAGCCTGAGACATGGAGCCAGCGGAGGAGTGGCAGCCAGAGGGGTGTCCGCTCGGGACCCGGACCGGTGGTTAGGGAGGCCGCAGCCTGTGGGCCGCCGGGGGGAAGGGGGGGGCTGACCCCAGGGGGCTCCCCCAGCCGAGGCGGCCGCACCCGGCCTCTTCAGTCTGTAGCTGTGCGTTCGCCCAGCTCCCCGTTGTTTATGTTCATTATTGACCACGGTGAACAGCGGAGCCCAGCAGGTGAGACCTGCATTTGGCAGCTCGGGCCCCAGGGAGCCGTGTCTGCGGCTCTCCTTAAGACACTTAGTTACGGCTGAGGCGTCCCCACGGCTGGGGCGTGGCCTGCGCTCACTCTTTTCAGAGCTCTGCATCGCAGCTCCCTGCTGCCGAATGCCGTCCCTGCACCGCCGTCCTGCTGTGCCCACAGCGCCTAACCGGGCCCTCCCGCCGGCCGGTGGTGCCCGCTCGAGGTCTCCGGGGACAGTGTTGTGTCGTGCTCTCCAGGGCCCTGCGCCTGCGGGCACAGGCGCCGCTCGTTAGGCGCCACTCACTGCGCCTGCTGTCCCCTTGCCCCCTCGGGTGTGGTGACAGGATTCCGGCCAGCTCCTTCTCTGCCCACAGAGTCCCC